>OY728126.1:921480375-922779663 GCA_963277665.1 Viscum album | reverse complement strand
AAATCACTTATAATAACCTCTCCAGGTGTCCCATCTGGACAAAATCCCTACACTCTTTAAGTTGTTGATCAAACTGGGTTTGAATTTTCCCTGATTTCCTATAATGATAAAATTTAAAATATGAGACATCCCAAGGTGGTAATGATGATCCCTTGCTCTGACCACCATTTTGGATATCCTCATACCCCTTCTTCCAATTTCTTGAAGCCTCACTACCAACTCCATGGTTGAGATAACCACCATCAATTGATTTTTTCCTCTATCAATGCCTGGTTCACCATCACATAAAAGATCACAACCTACACCATGATATCATTTCAAAGACCATACTTACGTTACAATATCTTAGTTATCCCATATCTCACTAACATTGATGAAAAAACAATAAATTTATGAACTAATAGTCATAGTCTATAATTGGAATGCCCCCTATGTCAAATGAATGAACTCATGAGTCCACACTATCCTCAATTACTCAAGAAAAAACTTCTTAAATAACATCACCTAAAGTACCTTCCAATAAATCCCCTCATATCAACCCACCTACACCTTCACATCCCACCTATGTTTCATTGGTCCCCTGAGCATGCATGTTGCCATATTTACTCACCTCCTTGGAGTTTTCTCAATCATATCAAAAATAATATTAACCGACTTAATCTAGAACTTGACTACCTAGGGTACCCCCTCTACCGAGAAAAATGGAGGACGTTGAGGCTGAAATTCCTTGGTCAAATATACCATAGATGACTCATCCCTATGAGTCCCTTGATTGATACTCTTAATGGTACATAATAGGGCCATACATAGGTGATCATCAAAAAAATACATTGTATCAATTGACTACTCTGGCCACCCTGGATATCCTGGAACCTTCACATGTGGATCATTCTAATCTCTTTCCTTAATGTCCCCAACTGGATCAAACCTCGACGGACCCAAAAATAACCCTAGATCTCCAACTGAGGTTGCTAAGGTAACATATCACTGAAAACAAAATACTATTCTCAATACACATATAACAAACTAGATATCATAAATAAGGAATGTTATAATAGGTAGTGAATCCCACTATCCCATACACTTTCTAACCTACTCACAAATCTCATACCACCCGACCTTAAAATCTCGCCTACCCTTTTAGAGTTATCCACCAATCATGCACCACAAACATGTATACTATCTACATACCTGATGATATACTGAAATAATAACCCACTTTATCATTGTACAATTCCTCCAATACGTTATATGATAAAATGAAATATAAGTTTTTTTTGACATTTTAAATAACTAAACCCATTTTCAAAACCAAAGAACCAAACACACATAGTAACACACATGTATTATGATCCCTATGTGCCTAAAATGATGAATCAATACCACCTATTTATTCTATAAGACACAAGTAAAAAATATAATATATTAATATCAAAATATAACATTTATCATTTTCAAATAACTCAAATGTAATAATGAAAGAAAATCAAAATTTTGGTTCTCTAAAAACATGATCCTTAGCCTGTACTTATGCTATCCTGACATAAAATACTATGTATATACTATTTACCTAAACATACTGAGATGTACACCTACTATAACCCAAATAAAAAAAATAAAAACATTCTTTGATACCACTTGGTAACTTCTTGACTTGGATAACCTAAAAAAGTTTGAGTCAGGTGAATCCACATGACTAAAGAACACCTCTCCATATTGTAGAGGCTATCAACTGGTAATGAGGGTGTAAGAGGTGATAATCGGGAAGCTATACCCTATATATAAATACATACCAAAAATAAAATCAATATAAATTATCAACCAATTATAAAGTAATACGAACATGAGAATAATGATGAAGGATTTCTGCAAAAGATATAAAGTACATTCTATACAAAATATTTCTTTACCATATCTTATAAGTCATACAAAAACAACCATCACCACCCATGGGATAATTATATATAGACAATATGAAAAATTGAAAAAGAAAAACTCCAATTTAAAACTGGGGATCCACCCATTTCATTTCAAAAATCCATCAATATCCCACTTATACATCCCTTACACCTACAAACAACTATGAACCAGTCACATGGCTCTTTATATTTCCTGTAGTATGAGACATAAAGTCTAAATGCACCTGGGTAGGCATGTGCAGGGTGTGAGTATGAACTCAATAAGTCACCACCAATGATATCATTTTATAATGTCTATACATATATAACTATATTAAAAATTAAAATCATGACAACCAAAATGATAAAAACATCCCACTCCACTTCATGCATACAAAGAAACTAGTGAGCACTCTAAATTATTTCGTCAATTCTAGAGTTAAATAATACATATGAAATCTGTACAAACTAAGATTCACCCAATCCCCTCCACCCAATTCTACTCAACCAAACCCAACCATTAGGAATGACTATATGGATTATGCTAACAACCCATAGACCACACTCATTTTATCATACCCTTCCTATAAGTCATGATAAACCTACATATATGATGAGTGTCTCACCTCAACTAATGATCATAATCACCCATCAATACCCTATAAATTACTATAGAACTCCCTTGATCTAGTTTGATGATCATAATCATCACCCTATGATACTCATCTATGTAAAATACCACTCAAAACTTGGTGGTCGGCACCACCCTTAAAGTCATTATATATACCCATGACCTTAATGAAATAATCCCCATGGTGAATGGTATATCAACCTCCTATGGACACAACCAAGTAAACCTCAATTTTCACCATTAGTAGTGGTCTGAACCACCCCATGTCATATTAGTGAACCATATTGCCATATATTCATGAAAATTTCACCCATCACATTACCATGGAAACTCATTAAGAAACAATGGCCATTTAACACCACCTGATAACACATATAAGATTTCTAAGCAATCCCTTAGTCCATAAAATATAAAAAAACACACCCCTGGAATAGGTCAAACCATAACCTCACATAACCACACCAAAATACCCCTAAAACACTTCCCTTGAATATCATGGACCATAATCGACCTCATTCCTAGCTTTACACATGACCCTACCCACACTTGAAACTCACATGATGCATCGAAATACTATATCAATATAAATATGTAGGTACCACTTTCTTGGTATAGGTAATATACATATCTTCTAATTACATATAATGATTTTACCCATGGAAGAAGGAATAAAGAATCCATATAAAAAGATTTAAAATAGAGATTTTAGTTGAAACCCATAATAATGATGATGAAACCTGAAATAGATGATGGAGGATGATAATAATTATGAATAATCACCTCCTATGATAGAATACATGAATAATAGATAATGAATGAGAAAAATCTACCCATGGGAGGAGAGAAAACAAAATAAGTGAGGGGTTTGGTCTATTTGGATCGACTGGGATCTCCACTTCCCCTCTTATAACCAAATTAATTAATTAATTAAAATAAATAAACAAGAACCCACATTAAATACAATATCTTTCATAATAACTCCTTTGGAACCTACCAGGGTTTTAATTCCTCTCAATTAAGGTTTTTGTACCCTGGATAGTGTCCACTTCCTTGGCCACTGAAACTTTGGTTACCCCTAGTGGGGTTTCAATGAGAATTTTCTTTCTTTAAGATTCATCCATCACCAACCCTTTCCTAAAATCTGACTACATGCCTTTTTTTACCACTCTAACAGATTTAATAGGCCTAAATACACATTTTAGGCTAGAGTTACACCTGCAACACCTCATCTAAACACCCATAACATTACAAAAAAATATAACTTGAGTACTTTGATAGAAAATAATTTTCCATTAATATTAGGATAAAAAGTTTCCATAGTTAATAGTTATTTTATGTTTTGAATTATTTAGGAAGGGACTTATTAGAGAACTAATGTATAATTTTATATTTGATGTCTCCCAGTTACCATTGATTTTTTTTTGTATATAACAAGGTGGTACTAAGACAACATTTATAAGGGAATATGATTAATAATAATAAATTAATTTAGTAGCAGTTTAATGTTAATGTTATATGTTTTTAAAAATTAATAAATTATATAAAAATACTAAATTATTTTCCATATTTTAATTATTATATGACGATGTTATCAAGTTTACTAATAAATATTATTATATTCTATATATTCATAATACTCATATGTTATATTTTAAATATTTTTTAAAAATAAACATTAAATGTGATAGGTTACAAAAATTGAAATTGATTCACATCGAGAAAAGATCAATACTGGTTGTAGTTGATATATTAAATCATAATTTTATTTTATAATGTAACAATACTTGATATCAATACAATGAAAATATAATGATATAAAAATTATTTTAAAATTTTAAAATAAAGAACTACATGTTTTTCTAAAATTATATGCTCAATTTAAACAACATCAATAAAATTTTTGTCATATTTTTTATACCAAAAATGGATTATTATAATTTGATCCCCAATATCTCATCATCATTAATTTTAATTTTATTAATATTAGTAGGAGATTATGACATTGAAATTTAACTTAAAAATTATGTAGTATTTCAAATTAATGCATAAAAAATATATATAATATGTTTATATAAATTAGAAAATATAGATAAAAAGGTTACTATAATGGAAGAAAGAGTCTATTTTATGGAAACATACTAAAAATATGACTATTTTATGTTTTTTAATATTTCATTATACAAAATTTTTATTATTTTCATCATAAATGAATTATTAGTATTTTGTATTAATATTTTTAAACCATTTATATTGATAACTCTAGATAGAACAATATAATGTTTTATAAGGAAAAAATAGGTTTATGAAGATATAAATTAATATTTTAATGTGATTGACCCATATTTTTGTTAACAATAATAGAATATTAAACAATTAAAGGATAATGAAATCTTAAATTTTTTATGGAAAATATGGAATCTAAGGATTCCATATTTATCCTTAGATCAAATGATTTTTTGGATGAAATGATTTCTATTTAAAATTTTATCTCTAACTAGATAGTCTCACAAATATATGATATTTAAATGGGTACCATTATAAACAATAAAATACTAATAAACATTCTATAATAGTATAATTGAAACCCCTATTTTTAGTATATTTTTATGAAATGTTAATAAATATATGTTGATACCATTTAAGATGTCATGGTAAACATTTTCTAGTATTTCTAAATAGAAACTTGTCTTGTATAAAAAATCAGAACTATTATATACCTTTTAAAAGGGTTGCTATATGAGGTTATGAGAATTTCAGGTTGAATTTTTATCTTGAATTCACCATCATTTAGCTTAACATTTCTTCCATATATTAGTTTTAATATCCAATATGAAAAACCTTGTAATTCCAAATGAATCCATCACTGAGTCATTGGAATACAATATAATATATTTTTAAAGAAATAATTGTACAGGATGACCAAAAATAAGAATATTTTAGACTATAAAAAACTATTTGAATTTTATTCCCACCAATTAATATAGAAAGAATCTATATAATATTCTCAAAAAGTAAATTTTTTACTTAAAAATGTTAAGTTAGATGAATTTTTAATTCCAAGATTCATAATATATCTCAAGGTTGGATCATAAAAAAATTTATTATGGTTCATTGGTGCTTCATCCCATATAATAAGCCTTGATTTTAGATGAGTTATGATAGGTCACATCCTTATTTAATATTACTTATATAATTTTATATAATATTAATAGGAATAAAAATTATTGAGTGTGTTTTTCTCCTTCCTAGGAAGAGTAAGGATTTTTTTTCGATGTGCAACTGACCCTTGATCATTTTGAGATGACTCAGACTTGATTTCAAAAGGCAATCAATCACTAGGAATTTTTACCAGTGATACTTCATGTTCACATTAATAAAGAGAATGGGAGGTTGGTCTCATATCACCTTTTATGGGGGACATATTTCCTACTATAGGACTCAATTAAAGATTTAATATGTGTTTATGAATCCTTCCCAAGTCCTAGTGTGGGATTGGTTACCACCATCCTAATGATCAATCATCATCATCTGTCAATGTCAACATACAAATTTATAAAAAGTTCTCCAATAATAAGATCATATGTACATATGAATTCTTCTCTATTGATGGCAGTATCTATATATATTATAGGTTCCACATATATTATTAGTTGATTATGATATGATTTTATGTATCATAACCAGTCACTCGAATATTTATCACTATCCAGGGATGTGGTATGTGTTCATGGTGTTGGTATCAGAGCCATAGGAGGGGATTATTATATATCCCTATAAAGGGAATCAGAACCCATGTAGTTCAATTCCAATTAATGGGAGATGGTGTACCTTTTATGGTCTTGTGAAAATGATTATAATGGTTCCTTTTAAAGTTTTAAATCCATGACCAAGTGAATTTTCATTTAAAGTTCATGTGTTTGGGACCTATTATGAGAAGTTTAAAGCCATACAAAGTGAAATAATAGGTGATAGGTGTCTAGAAATTATTGGTGTTGGGATTATACCTGAGTGACACTTTTTAGTCATTCTTTATTGTTAGTAACTGAATAGAAGAGTTTATGGTTGGAATTTCAGGGATTATAGTTCCTATAAATAAAACTTCTTATGGTGAATATTGACCTTTGATGATGAGGATTTATACATTTCAAAAGAAATATTATTTTGTGCGGGTGTGGTTATATAGGGAACATAACCCAACCAAAGTATAATTTCGGATGTTGGGTTTGAACCTTAGGGAGTCATCCTACATGTACTAATTAACATGAATCAAATCCCATGCAGTTCATGTTGCACAACTTAGGTCATGTGACTAGACCATATCATATAGTTTAATATTATGAGATAAAGATGTTGTCATGTAGTTTTACATAATGTTAGTAAGATGTTGTCATGTAGTTTTATGATATGAAACTAGGATGCTTGTGTCATGAAAGGGGAGATAAAAAAATATTTATTGGTGCTTACACATGGGTGGCCCATATGTGTTTCTTGGAAGAAACTAGGATATGTGTAAGGTTTACGCGTATGTTTCCCAGATATGGATACTCAATTACTATTTATTAGTAATTAAATGAGAAAAAATGAGTGGACTCATAGGTAATATAACCCAATGAGTGATAACTAAAGGCTTACACCTAATAGTAGGAGGCAAATGTCTACATTTCTTATTGAGTGGACCACGTAATCCAACTCAAGACATTGGAAGACAAGCTGAGTAGTATGATCCCGGGGAGGATTAATTGATGTCCTCTTGATAGGAACCCTTGTTATCAAGGTAATACATGATTAAAAACTTTTTTAGGACCTTATTAGTTAGGGAGGATAATTTTAAGATAAATTTTATCAAGGGAAGGGGTGAAAACTATTTGTATAACCCATTCATGTAATTCAAGAGGCCCTAGAGGAGTTCTAGTGGAGTACTACTTGGCTGTGAGTTGATTAGGGATAAAGAGTTTCCATTAGATCCTTTGGGAAACTTTATTAGCATATTTAAGAGAAATAAGGGAATGAGGGTCCCAAAGGGGTTCATATGGGTTTGAAAAAAATTTGTAGCTCTAGTATAGAGCTAGGAGAAGTGTCCCCTAGAAGAGACGACCTAGGTGAATTGTTATACAGGAATTAGGATATGGAAAAGTGGTCCCCATAGTGAGGATAGGGTGAATTAGTAATGTTGGCGAGGCTAAGGTAATTTTTTTTCCCTAGTGAAGTAAGGGAGAAGTGGTCAACCTGGTAAAGGTAGGAATAAATGGTCAAACTAGTGAAGAACTAGGGTACAATAATACTCTAGTAGAAAGTCATGATAAATATGGAACCCTAATTACAATGTAGGACGAAGTGTCACCCAAGTGGAGAGATAGGGAGATATTTCCCCCTAGTGGAAGGCTAGGAAAAATATCACCTAATTAGACAGTTAGAGAGAAATTGGTGCCCAAATTTTTCGGTAGGGTGAATTATCACCGAGGTGGAAAGCTAGGGAGAAGTGTTTCCCTAGTGGAAGGATAGGGTGAAGTGTCACCCTAATTGTGAATTAGGGAGAAGTTTTTTCCTTTGGGGGTGGCTGGTTTAAGGAATCTATAACAACTAGGCCTCATCAATAAAATAGGAACCCTACATTTTTAATATGGTCATCGAGTATTGAGCCTCTAAGTTCCACCAGTTTCCCCATAGAAACATGCAGTTCCCTCCTGGGGCCCATCCATATTTTTTTTTTGTAAATTGGGGACATGAATTGGTTTCCCAATTCATGTCGCCTATGGAATTTATTAAAGTAAAAAAAGAACATTACAACCATGAGGTGTAAAGAACTTACACCAGCAGGGAATTAAGTGGGTTACAACAAATACTCGATCAAAATAAGGAACCAGTTCTTGATAACAGCCTAGAGAAGTCACCATTCAATTACTTCAAAGCTGTAACTTCAAAAATGCAGACCATCCAAAATCAGCTAGCTGTCCAATTAGAGAAAAGTGGTCAGTCTGAATCTTCCTCCCCTGCAGTCAGCATGAACACCATGTGGAGCAGAGGGAAAGAGGAGAAAGAAACCATCTTGCTGCCAAAGGATCTTTTCCACAGCCGTCAAAAAGTCATAAGGCATACTAAACAAACCAAGAAAACCGAAACTTAAGTCCAGCCATTGAATGGGTCATAAGATAAATGATTATCCCCACAAACTAACACACATTCTTTTAGTGTTATTTATCCTCACTCATACATACTTTGGGAAACTTTCTAGGAGTTCATACATCCAAACACTAATTTGGGCCATGTTAGATTAACAGTGGAGTTCTGATCTGGTGGGATCCTAAAAAGAAAGGCACACCTTTTTGATATGGGTAGTAAAATTTATCCTTTTAACTCTTTTTGAGGTGTTACATTCTCACCATTTAGGAAAAAATGTCATCAATGTTGACCTTATATCTCAACCCAAGTAGTGCTACTGAACTTTTGGAAGGGTACTGCTTTGATAACACTATAACAGTCAGGCCTTGTTAATAGTACATGCACCCCATATTTTTAATATGGCCATCAGGTCCTAACCCACCATGTTCTAACTAATTCCCCATATAAACATGTTTTTATCCCCTTTGGGAACACCCATGTGCCTAAATAGGTCATCAGACTAATGACTATATCCACAGGACAACACATGTTCTTTTAGTGTGCTTTATTCTCACTCACACACATCGTAGGAAACTTCCCAAGAGGCCACCCATTTTGAAATTACTCCATAAACTCACTTAACTATGGAAATATATTTAGGTAGGATCTTAAAAATAAAGGTTCACCTTATCAACAAGAGTAATAACATTTATCCATCTAACCCATTAACTTTTTGAGGCATTAATGTTTTAGCCCAGTGTTATTCTTCTAGGGAGAGGTAGAAACATGGAAACTTAGTATGGCTCACATAGTAGGGGTTTCTCACCCTTATTTTTAAATTACTTGGGGTTAAGTGTTCTATCATGCAGTATTTTGTCTGTTAAACCTTTGGGCATCATAATTACCCCAAAATCCTAGTCATTTATATTAACTTTTATCTTAATAACCCACATGAAGGGAGAAAATAATACTTGAGTGTGGGGAGCTTTGAGAATCCATTATTATCACTAAAGATAAGCCAAATAGAGGATAAAAGAGGCATATTATAGACCAAGTATAGCCTAAGTTCATGAATCACATAGGGAACCTAAGTGCATAACATGGGAATACAAGAACGATTCATGCTAGTTGGTAGGGATCTTGACCAATGCATGAGTTTGAGGTTGGGGAACACAAAATTATTCAATGATAGAAACTAATTTATGCACTTGGGACTAAGGAAAATCCACCTGGGTGTAGGATATTGGTCACACAGAGAGCTAGGTACACATGGACCTTAACATTGGTGTGGAATTCAATAAAAAGTCATAAATGTATAACTTTAAATGACCCCAAATATTGATATGGGTTTCCATACTAATAAAAAAATGGGGGTATTCACATTTTTTTTAAAGTTTAACATTGGTTAAAAAGATACATCTTAAAATGTGATATTGTAAATACTTTTTCCATGTCATTTACTTTAACCAATGGTGAAAAAAGTTTTTAATATTGGTTATTTTAGAAACCAATGTTAAAAAATAATTCATTTTATTAATAGATGATGTATTTTCAATGTTGGTATAATAACCATCATAGAAACTCAATTTTTTAGAATATTACATGAAACTATTAACCAATATCCAAATACATTATCAAAAACAAAAAATAAGAACAACATAATAACAACAACTAGAACAATACTCTTTAAAATTTTATTCAAATTACAATAAGTTTACACTTTGAACTTAAAATTAAAAATATATATTACAAATAAAATTGAACTAAACCAAAAAATATTCCACCCATATTTCTTGAACAAGATTCAATTATTCTTTATTGTAAGCATGAGGGTCATCAAAAATATAAAAATAGAAATGAATGTATAATTAACATATATTTTCAATGTAATGATAAGATAAAAAATAAATTATAATAAAATCTAACCTTTTGGAAATTTTTAACGATGTTGGTTGAAATTATTTCAAACATATATCTCATAACATAAAATCCACATTCTTTTTATCCATCTTGAGGATGATAATTCTATTTGAAAATATGTTTTCAATTAAAAATAACATTTTATGTATATATAAAATTGTAGTAATTATAAATGAATTTACCATTTCTTGAACATATCTAATATTTTTATCCTCTTTCCTGTTAACATTATATAGTAATCCCATACCCTATTTAAAATTTATATGTATAAATTAAAAGTTAAATTCATTATAAAAAATAATTTTTCATATAATAAAACTTAGGTCTCCATTTTTTTCAATTTTATTGAACATCACCATGTAAGGAACATAAAAAATAAATTTTCCCCCCTTTTAGAAAAAAACCCAACATCCAATGGACACTAATATAAAAAAATATATTTTTAGTGAATTTTAAATTAATAGAAACAAATTTTAATATATTTTTTATAACTACTAAGATATGGAAACATTCCACATTGAATTTAATCACTCTTTAATCTTTAAAAAATCTGTGTATTTATTTCATCATTTATCATGATCCCTACCTATGGAGAAATAAATTGTGTGTCCAATAAAACATACAATAATTATGTATTTTTTTAACAAAAATTTTATAAATATATATAATAAAAAACAAGTATTATGTTAGATAAATCAAACTGAAATAACTAAAATAATATATTAATCAACTAACATGTAAAAGACTTGAAGTACTGTGTTGACCAACATATATAAAGTTATAATATTAATGATATATATTATGAAAATCATAATAATAATAATGTATCTTAATATTTCAGCATTAATTGGAAGCTCATAAGTATACAACAACTAGGATTAATTTCTTGATAATTTTGAAATTGAAATTGTATCCAATGTCTAAGTGTCCTCAACTTGATCTCTTTCCATACCATATTTCATTACATTTGATTTATTATTGCATATATATATATATATATATATTATAAAACATTAGAATAAATTTAACGCCAATATGAAATAAAGTTTATAATACAAGCATACCTTCACAGTAATCCATCAAGAATTTTGAGATGTCCATGACAAAAAATTTATAACCCTTATTCCAACTATAAAAGTCTTACCTATAGGGAATGATACTATATCTAATGAATTTATAATATCAAGTACCATTACCCCAATCTAACCCATATCCATATTATAATGAGGTAAATATCCTCAATATAATATATTATCCCATATGCTATAATATGACACCTGGGATTTTTATTATATAATTCATAGTAGACCGGAAGATGAGGATGAGGTGTAGCATTCTGATCTATAGGTAGAGTTGGAGGAGTGGGATTTTTAGACAGGGTTGAGGAGTGGGATCATTAAGTGGGGGTGGAGGAGTGGGATCTACAGCCGATGGTGGAGGAGTGAGATATGCAACCTGAAATTATCTTTGAATGTCAATAAACATCGACTATACATAAAAACTGATCCTCTTTTCAACCGTATATATGATACAATCCTCTAACATATGATCCATATTATAAACCTTAACTTCTAACACCTATATTTTTTATATTATATAAATCCTACCTTGAGTATGTTCTAGAATGACCAATAAATTTTTTAATTGAAACATACACCTCGTATCCTCATATGTGTTCAAGGTGTTCAAGATTTTCTAATGTAGTATCTAAAGTATCCTTTCTACCCGCAAGTAGGAAGGATCTATGTGTGGTTTTATCCATAAGGAATTCATGTATAAAAAATTTAAAACATTTATTATTAAATTAAAAAATATAAAGAGTTTAAAACAACTTTAATAACTTATATAACTTCAATAAATTTTCAAATCCTCTCAGCCAAAGACCATGATTATTCAATAATATATGTACCATTTTTGTTCATCTGGGAAGTATTCCATTTTTCATGTCTAGGTGGTGGGAAATAGGGTAAATATCTATTTATCTTGAAGAATCAACTCACAGTTATTGTAGTTTTTTAGTCATGATTTTATCTTCCAATAATGAATAAAATCCATGAGATAAATTATGATGGTATACATTTTTGGTTTAGATATCCCGATGAGGTATTCCCAATGAACCATAATTATTGAAAAACAAAACATTAATATAATCATTATAGTTATACAATAAATAAAATAAAAAATGACATTGAAATTATAAAAAATTAATCTTTTAATCTACTTTAAATAAATTTATTCCACATATCTTCATCTAGAAAGGGATTTATGTGACATGAATTTTTTTTCTACCATGCACCAAAAATGAAATTAAAAGTTAGGATTGATTTATAATCCATCCATATTTAGAGGAAATAGATAAAAACATCCTCCTGAATTATTTTGTGTCATATATATATCATATTTCATCTAATGAAAAGAAAAATAATAATATATATTAGTAGAAATATGTAATGATAAGTACAATAATAATAAAAAACCTTACCAAAATTGTCTAAAACAACTAAACTAGTGTCATATTGGGGACATTTCCCGAATCAAAAATCAAAATAATAATTTTTTATGAAGCATTAATGGTTAAAAAACTCCTCATTTTGGTCAAATTTGGACTAGTGGGATTACCATTATCATCAAAATGAACATAAATCCTATGTTACTAGTAATAAGAAACTAGAAACTTAGGTACACATGTGCAAACATGTTTTCCTTCCCTTGAATCCTTCTCTATCCCTCTATTAGTAGAAGGAAACTATAAAGTTGGATGAGGAACCTCATTAGTTCCATGTCTAGGGTCCTCACTAGAAGACTGAGATGAATCAGGTGTATGATCTGACATTATACAACAAATTGAATTAACAAACAATTAATAAATGAATCCAACAGTTATATATAAAGATAAATATTAGATAAAAAAATATCCAACCAAAATGAAATTAATCTAAATAATTTATTTGATAAATACAAATTTAAAAAAGACACAACATTTTCTAAGTCATGTTATCTTAACAATCCACACTAATAAAGGGATATAGGTGATTATTGGGTCATTATTTCATATATAAATGATATAAATTCCATTAATCTATGTATTATAAGAGAATAACTAGTACTAGTTCCTAAGTATTGTATCATATCATCTCATCAAGGTAGTAGAAGTAAAATCATTTTATGTACATCCATTGAGAGAAATTTCAGTAGATAAATAATTATTCACATAGGATCACAAACATGCACAACACTTGAAAAAATAAAATTTTACATAGCATCAAAGTAGCATCTCTTTGTGTGTGTATGTATCCTCCTCCAAGAACTTCTTAATCTTCCTTAAATAAGATAAAAAATTAGTACAACTGAGGCATTGGTTAGACAATTCAAATTCATGCTATAATTTCATGTGTGAAATGAAGAATAATACATTGCTAATTGTACTAACTAAGTAAAGATAACTATATTTGGTTGTAGAAAGGTAATATGAATTTTATATAAGTTAATTACATGTAATCTGAAGTTTTTATAGGTTAAATAATGGTTAAAGTAAATTTTTAAAGGTTAATCAAGGGTTAATACAAATTTTTACATGTTAATTAAGTGTAAACCGAAATTTGTACAGGTTAAATAAGGGTAAATCAAAGTCAATTAAACATAAAAAAGTCAAGTAAGAGTAAAAAAAAATTAAGTAAAGGTAAAACAAAGTTAATTATGGGTAGAAAATTTTTTTTAAGCGTAAAAAAAAGTTAAATAAGGGTAAAAATAATGTTTAGGATATGCAAAAGAACAGAGTTAAGTAAAGGTAAAACATAGTTCAGTAAGGGTAAAAAAAGTTAAGTAAGGGTAAAACTAAAGTCAGGGAAATGTGTAAGGATATATAAAATAATTAAAAATTATATAAAAACATGATATATGTTTTATAAAAAATTAAAAAATTAAAAAAATAAATGAAATAAAGGATAAATAAAATTAATAACATTAATCACATATAATAAAATATAATTAAATTAAAATAATGAGAGGAATTTGTAATATTAAAAAATTAAAAAATAAATACTCTAAAACTAGAAAAATAATATCCGAACTCTAATTGAATTTTTCTTTATTTTCAAGAAGAAATTACCATATGAATAGAATTAAAATAACTTTACACCTATTATACACTTAAAAAAATAATATTAGTGATTAAAAAATAATTTTGATCAAATATAATATTTATGAAGTTGTATTGTATTTTTAATTTAATATTAACTAAAATTATCTAAAAAATATATATGACTTAAGTAAAAAATATATAAATATTATATAACTTTTCAAACAATTTGTAAAGTAAAACAAGATATAAATATATGTTACCTGTGAATCAAGAAATTAATAAAGGACTATTTCCTCATATTCCTTCTTCATGACCATTTCATATATCACAAACCATGTTTTTGATGTCATCATTAATATCCTCTGATAATCTATCCATGAAAGTAGGGATCTCACATAATTCATCATCACCATCAAATTTTTCTTCACTGAAATATTTTTTTCTTACTTAAAAAATGATATACCACTGTACATTTGATGGATCATGATCATAATTTTTTTCGCCTGTGGTTACATAACGAAAGGTTCATTTGTGTATTCTAACCAATTTATATTTACCAGTGTCATACTAAATTCATCATGTTTAACAGTTTTATTACTGAAAACCCATTTATAGTAAAACAGAGGAACTTGAAATTTAATATAACCAATATCCCATATTTCTTCAATAACTCCTTAATCTGAACTTGATGTAAAGATTGGTTTTTTTTCATTTTCACTAAAAAATGTGTTTCTTCAGTGAACAAAAATACACTGTTATTATGAACTGCACTTCTATTATACTAATATTTAGTATAAAATGTATAGCGATTAATGTCATAACTTTACCATGTTTTCACACTTAAACTTGGAATGCATGCTAACCATTTTAATGTTTTTTAAATATCCAATAAACTAAGCATGGTATCTTTAAACCATGGTATTTTTTTTATGCTCATTCAATACCCATATATTCTTATTATTTAGAAAAAACTATTATAACACAGTAATATGCAATTTTATATATGAATGAGAATAATATATGTTATTCATGATTTATAAATGCGATTTATTTATTTTTCCATCTGTTAAAGACTTAATTTTCAATACATGGATCCCCTTTTCCCCAAAATTAACTTCATCACGACGAGAGGTAGGTAAAATAACATGATCCACTACAAATGAGTAGTTTTTATAAAACTCCGCAACTTACTTATAAATATAATTCTAAAAAATAGAGGCTTATGGTAAATATAGATTCTTAAAATACCCCTTAAATATCTTTATATACCTTTCAAAAGGAAACATCGAATTGATAGAACTACAATTCACTGTTTCATGTTCACTCTTACACTACAGTGCTAAACTAGTTTTGTATTGAAAATTAAAAATTAAAATAAAAAATTTCACTTCATTTTTGATTCAATTATTTTTTTATCACTATTAAAAATATAAATGTTACTTTTTTTGATAATTACATTGTAGTTGGAGGTGATTTGGAGGGATTAGGATGAAGTTCAATAAAAATGTGACAAACTGTGTAGGATCAAAGCACACCAGTGGACTCAACTACACACTGCTACTAAAAAATGCATCCATATGGGAATTTAGTTTTTTCTGGTATAAATTTATTTAGATACATTTCATATGAAAAAACTAAGCCTCATTCATCCATTAATAGGCGCATATGAACTAATCTATCTAGGGGATCAAATCATCTCAAAGTCAAAAGGTGGGTTTTGTATTTAGTCCATATATCAAGATGTGATTGTAAAAATGGTGCTAAATTTTCAGTTTAGATATTCAATAGGTGGGGTTAAAACTTTTTATTTTTCTCCTAAGTGAGATAAGACTGTATGAAGGTCTAAAACCACAGGACAAGTGGTTTCTCAAAATCAGGGTTCCCAAAACCACCTTCCAAATTTCCTATAAATTGTCACCTTGGGATCCTCAATTTCAAGTTCAAACAAGAGGAAAATATCTGGTATTTTGGATACCCAAATTATTCCTCTTTTCATACAAGAAGTTCTGGAGGCCCATATCTTCATAGGTAGATCAAGGATGAAGGTGAAGTTCCACCCGAGCCTCCTCCTCCTCTCGATGGCGAGCTGCACAATGGATGATCATTTCGAGGGAGATAAACATACTTGGGAGGGAGTTGAAATAATTTTTATTATATTAGTTTTTTGTAATTTTTGTTTTAAATATTTTAATTTTGTTTAATCTTTACGTTCTTCTCTTTTGAATACATTTCTTTTGTTAATTAAGTGAAACACTTTTCATCTCAACACCGATTAGGTTGAGATTTCAAGTGGGGATATTAGGTTGTTTCAATTATACAACATAAGAATCATTTTTTCTCACACACAATCATGATATTTCAGTATGTTTTGGTATAAATTGTTCTATTCTTGAGTTCCAAATCTTGACATCATGATTTCCGTGTCAAGGGTTTCTTCTTTGGGAATTGTTTTAAGAGGCAAGAGGGGAATCAAGATCTTTAAAAACCTAAACCAAATAATTACATTAAAACATATAAAAAGTTCATAACAATGAACTATACAAGATGTGTAGGGAAATATAAATATACCCTTTCTCTGAAAATTATTAAAACACCATATTTATTTATCAATTATTAAACTCTTTAAATTAAGTTATTTTCATAAAACTGTTTTCAAAACCGCCCCCACTTTTAGTACTTTTTATTAAAAATACACACTATAAAACAATCAAATATGTTTTAGAGAAAACTAGGGTATTCCCTATAATATAAAATTATCTTTAAATCATAATAAATTTGATGTGTAATGACAACACGTTCAAATTTTGGATCCATTTCTGGGGAGCGCATTTGTTTTTAGTGTGTGTTTTTATAGAAATATTATTAATTTTTTAACTATTTCTTTGATCCTTTACTTTCTTAATTTTTTTAGTTGATTTATAAAATATTCTTCATGTGTAGGTTTGGTGAACGATGTGTTCTAATCTAGAATATTTACCATCTTTTGAAACTGAACCAGAGAGGATCCTACATCAGCAACACCGTGACACACAATACAACTCTTTGACAGAGGATACATCACATCTTGAAACTCTTCTTGATCCTTATTATTCTTTTGGAACCAACATAAAAACTAAAATAAAATTTCATAAAATGGATCAAAATAATAGAAAACTAAAATAACTAACCTTACCTGATGTTTATATCCAACCCACATATATTCAAATGCAAGGTTAGGAACCCAATTTTGAACTTAAATCCGGTTTAATTCATTTATTATCAAGATTCCATGGATTCACTGGAGAAGACCCACATAAGTATTTAAAAGAATTTAACACTGTGTATTCAACCTTAAAACCTATAATTTTGGATTAATAATAAGTAAATCATAGGTTATTCCCTTTTTTCATTAGAATATACTGCAAAATATTGGCTTTACGTTTTTAATTCACTAATTAGAGGCTGGGCGGACATAAAACGCCTTTTTCTTGAAAAATACTTCCCAGACTCTAGCACTAATATTATTGGGAAAGAAATATGTGGTATAAATAAATCAAAAGGGAAAAAACTTCATGAATACAAGGAAATATTTAAAAGGATTTGTTCAAGTTTCCCACCCCACCAAATAAGTGATCAACTTTTAATACAATATTTTTATGAAAGTTTAATTCTTATTGATAAAAAAATGATTAATGCTGCTACATGTGGTGAAATAGTTAATATAACCCCAATTAATTCAAGGAACCTGATTTATAATATGGCACAAAACACTCAACAATTTGGTTCAAGGTCTAGTGTACCCATTGATGGTGTCCGTGAGGTGTAATCAACCAAATTTGAGAAGAAGGTGGAAATGAAGTTCGAAGAGGTAAGTAGCATTTATAACAACCCTGCTCTTTATTACACACTTAAAAATGATTTATTACATAAAATATTTACTTGATACAACATATAATATTGATAGGACTAGTGTATTTTGGGATTAGGAACATTACATAATGACTTAAAACATGAAACACAACATCTTTATTGAAAACTTCCTTTACATGACCACTACATTTCATCGTACTTACCATTGCATGGGATAACTTGAGGACATGCATAAGAAAAGGGTGTGATATAATGACCAGTAAGGGATTAAAAAAGTCATAACATGAATAATACAATACATGTTAGTCAATAGTAATATCAATGGATCATAATAGAAACATGAACATAAAGGAATGATATACCATGATTATCATAACATGGAAATGTGTAAACAACACTTAACATGGTATTAGCATGAGACAAGGATCATTGAACATGGAGAATGATTAAAACCTCATTGAAATGGAATTATCATGAGTAAACTATCATTTAACTTGATGTATCATGATACCAATCTTTACCCAATGCATTGGAGGGCTATCAGGGTGCACCCTTCTTAATCATTTCATTTCATGCATAACTGTGCCACATAGATCATACAACATAGAATCACTCAAAATAATAATTTATTACATGATAAAGGAATGTGTAATACATAAATTAAACTCTATAATCAATAATTAAATGTTTATAAAGGTGAATATCATTGATAGAGAAATGGGTATGGTATTCACTACACAATGACTTTGGCTTAAAAAATCACGGTGCAATTTTGGAAACATAATGATGTGACATAAGAATTAATAAAAAATGATTGATGAGAGAAAATGGGTGTATCATCACAGTAAGGGGGTTATATAGATACATGTACCAACAAATTTAATGGAATATAGTTTCATAATACAATATAATTGCTTGAATATAAATGAGAAGAGAGAAATTCCTTACAGAATTTTGGCATGGTAACAGGTGTACATGAGAGGAATTAATGAGAGAGAAAGGGGTATCTCATCATTCAAACATAAAGAGGGAAGTATGGGGGAGTTTCAAAACCATACCTCAATATTTAAAATTGAAAATAAAAAGGCATTACAATATTAGGAAACTTGGATAAAATGTGAAAGGAAGGAATCCCTTACTAGGAAGTGTGATCCCAAAGGCTTGGAAGGGGATTGGGAGAGGATTATTAGGTGGTTGGGGAGACTTGGGAGGATTCTAGAGTGAGGAGGGTAGATTTTGGACGAACTCTAAATGATTTTAGTGAAGAGGAAGTGGGAACTTGGGTGGGCTTATATAGGAAAGGAGAGAGAATTATTTATTATTTAGGTTTGGGAAACCACAAATTAAACTAACCAAAACCACAAACCAACCAACAGTTTTTTAAAAATAGGATTGGAAAACATTATTTTATGAGGAAAATGTCCTAACTTCTTAAAATAATAGGGTTTCTATGTGTAGGTGAGTCACACTCTCTGGGAAATCAATTTAAAAAGTAAAAATGCTTTATAAGTCTTGAAGTGTCCACTAAAGCATTGTAAAATAAATCAAAAAAACCTAAAATCACATTATTTTAATGTTAAATAATATATTAGCCGAAAATAATGTTTATAGTATTTTATTACATCACTATTGGGTCATTATGATGTCATAAAACACATTATAAATTTAAACGGTATTTAATTTTTACCCAAAAATTCGACTATCATAGAAAATTATGAAAAATTCACCGTTGGATAATTTCAAAGTCTTGATTCCAAAAATAATATTCATTTTATCTAAATAATTTTCTAAATATGAGAATTTTTACTTTTAAAGTAAAAACTGACATTTATTGAAAATTTATGGGTTTTGACAAAAATAGATTTCAAACTTTAATAAAAATAACAATTTTATTCATTATAATTATAAGGTCATTTATATTATATGAAAAGTAATTTAATAATAACATTTAATTAAAATATTATTTAATTCAAAAATCCATCTCATCAAAATATATTTATTAATTAACTAAAAATGCTATCTTTTCTTTAAAAAACTATTTACAATGTAACAATAATAAAATGAAAGTATATTCTATATAGAAAAATAGTATACATAATCATAGTACTAGGGTATCATTACATAAACCCTTATAACACCATCATAAGACCGAAGGGTAAGGTGTGCGATGGTGACACACTCTTGGGGTGGCTTGGATAACATCGCTCAGGTGGTAATCTCTATCAACTTCCACTTCTCCCATAGGCGGTTCCGTTCGAGCTTAACACATTGAAGCTCGGCTTGGTCTTGGTCAAGAGTGAAGCCCAATGATGCTACCTATTTTCCAAGATCTAACAAATGGGCTTCATATGGAGAAATTATACTGGATGAGGTCATCACTTCCTTTGTCTAAGTAAATTTTATTTGTTACAACCCTATATTTATACTAATCCTGTGATCAATATTTAATGACTATATTAGAAATGGTCACAAATCTTAACGTTATTTTAAAATAAAAAAACATAAATTGAAATAAGTGCATATGTTATATAACCATTTTACATAATAAGACATTTAATTAGATCAAGAATAATTTTCATTAATAAAATTTGGGTCATTAAAATCTTCCCCTCATATGAAATTTCACCCTCAAAATTTTATTTTACATTCTAAGCCGCAAAATGGTGTGGGTATTTTTTTCATTACCTCCTCCAGTTCCCATATTTCCTCTTCATACTTATTGTTTCACCATAGTACCTTGACTAGGTGGGTAGCCTTGTTACGCATAACATTATCTCTACGATCCAAGATCCTCACTAGCTGCTCCTCAAAGAAAGATCATCCTATAACTGTACTACCTCTAAAGATAGTACATGTGAAGGGTCTGGTATGTACTTTCTTAAGAAGGATACATGAAATACATCATGTACCTTGGCCGTGGAAGTGCTAGTCGATAGGCCACAACCTTGACACGATCAAGAATCTTGAAGTGGTCGATGCACCCAGGACTTAACTTCCCTTTCTTTCCAAATCTCATGACCTTATTCCACAGAGATATGCATAGAAATACCATGTCTCCAAATTTGAACCCAAGGTCTCATCAATGGTTATCTTTATAACTCTTCTGTCGACTTTGGGCTACCTTGATATACTAATGAATGGTTTTCACCTTATTGACCATTTATTAGACCATTTCAGGTCCTAGCAGCTTACACTCACCAACTTCATCCCAACACACTGGTGTTCTGCATCTTTTCCCATAAAGGGATTCATATAGTGCCATTAAGATGCTCGAGTGGAAACTTTTATTATAGGAGAATTCAACCAGTGGAAGATGTTGGTCCCATCCACCTTTTAAGTCCATAGAACATAATATTAATATATCTTTCAGTGTCTGGATCGTTCACTCAGATTGGCCATCAGTTTGAGGATGATAGGACACACTGAAGTTCAGTTCAGTGATTTTAGTATGTTGGAGACTTTTACATAACTTCGAGGTGAATCTCGAATCATGATCAGATAAAATAGATAATGGTACTCCATGAAGCCTTACTACTTATTTGATGTAAATCCATGCAATTTGATCCAATGAGAAGTCCTCTTGAATCACGATAAAGTGAGCTATCTTTGTAAGAAGATCCATAACGACTGATATAGCATTGTTTCCTCTGGATGTCCTTAGAAGTCCAGTTACAAAGTCCATGGTAATGTTCCCCCACTTCCACGTTGGTATGGGTAGTGGTTGAATCATCCCCATAAACTTTTTCCTCTTAGCCTTCACTTTCTAACATACAAGGCACTTTTATATACATTCAGCAATCTACCTTTTCATATTGTCACCCCAAAAGTTTTCTTAGATATCCAGATACATCTTTGTGCTCTCTGGGTGAAAAGAGAAGGATGAGCTATGTGCGTCATTCAGAAGATCCTTCCTTATATCTGGATTGGATGGTATATAAAATCATGACCCAAATCTCACAATTCCATCCTTATAAACTATGAACTCTAAGGATTTACCATTTCTGATAGCTTCCACTCTTTTCATAATTTTCACATCCTTTATTTGAGCATCCTTTATTTTCTCCTTGAGGGATGGTTGAGAAATAATTTGAGAAAGGATTGATGGTGTTCCTACCTTAATGATTCCCATTCCCATCCTCTGGAAATCTAAGAAGATTGTATCCTTTTAAATTCTCATCATTGATAAAGATGTTGTATCCTTTCTACTTAGAGCATATTCCACCTTGTTTTCCTTACCGGGATGGTAGTGGATTGAGCAGTCATAATCCTTGATGAGCTCTATCCATCTTCATTGGTGTATATTAAGCTCTTTTTGTGGGAATCTATATTTTAGGCTCTTGTAATCATTATATATCTCACACTTCTCCCCATATAGATAATTCCATCATATTTTCAACGCAAAGATCACAACTGCCAACTCCAGATCATGCGTGGGATAGTTTTTCTCATGGATTTTCATCTTCCTTGAGGTGTAGGATATCAATTTATCATTTTTAATTAGAAAAAAACCTAAAAACCTCTTTGAAGAATCATTGTACACCATAAATATTTCACCACTTATTGGGAGTGTGATTACTGGTGTAGTGATAAGCCTTCTTTTCAAATACTTGAATATCTCTTTGAATTCATCACTTGAAGAAAACTTTACTCCCTTCTAAGTTATCTTGGTAAGAGGGTTGGAAAATTATGATAAATTCCTCACAAATTGGCAATAATATACTACTTACCCCAATAAGTTACGGATATCCGTTACCGTTGTTGGCCTCAACCATCCTTCAATTGCAGCTATCCTGGAGGGATCCATAGATATCCCATTTTCTTGTGATGATATGGCCCAAGAATGAGACCTCCTTCAACCAGAACTCACACTTACTCTACTTCGAATAGAGATTCTCCTTTCTCAAGGTCTCTAGTATAGTGTTTAGATGCCCCTCATGATCCTCTTTGGTTTTGGAGTATATAAGAATATCATTTATAAAGACTACCACAAATTTTTCAAGGTAATATCTAAAGACTCTATTTATCAAGTCCATGAATATTGATGAAGCATTGGTGAGTCCAAAAGGCATTACTATGAATTTATAGTTCTCTTACCTTGTATGAAAAACATTCTTGGGGATATCCTCCTTATTTACCCTTACATGGAAATATCCCGACTGTGGATCCACCTTGGAGAAGTATTGTGCTCCATGTAACTGATCGAAAAAGTCATCAATTCGGGGAAGATGATACTTGTTATTTATCATCATTTTTTTTGAGCTCATTATAATCAATTCAAAGGTGCATTGACCCATACTTATTCTTGATAAAGAGGACTGGAGCACCCCATGATGAAGCACTTGGGTGTATAAACCCTTTATACAAATTTTCTTATAGTGTTTTATTTAGATCCTCAAGCTCCACAACAACCATTATATATGGAGTATTGGATATTGGCAATTCCCTAGGTATAAGGTCAATTGAGAATTCAACATCTCTTCTAGGAGGAAGACTATGCAATTCATCAGGAAACACTTTTGCAAATTCCCTCACAATATGCATGTCTTCAAGGATGGTTTCTTCCTTATACTCAATCATCTGAGCCAGATACGTGTGCTCATAGGGTAGTAATATCGACACTTGAGATGATGGTTCTAAATAATATTCATCTTCCTCCTTTCACTTGTATAGAATCCAGGGTCGATTCTCAATAAGGAGATTGATTTCCATCTACGGAAATTTATGTTGGATCTATATAAGGAAAGCCAATACATGCCGATAATTGCATCAAATTCCACCAAAGGGAGTATGGTGAGGTTTTACGGGAAGTTCAATCCACAAATTAAGATTGGAGAGGAGTTATATTCATGGGATGCAATGATTTCCCCATTTACCATACTCACCGACATCTTTACTTCTATGATTTTTTCTGGTGTTGGGGTTGTTCTACTAATATTTTGGGATATAAAACAATGCATAGAACCAGAATCAAAAAGTACATTCTCGATTATTGAATGATTTGACTAGCGTACTTATAACCACTTTGTTGTCGGGTTTCACTTCAACTATGGTGATGGAGAAAGCTCACCCTTTATGCCTTTGAGGTTGTTGGTTTCCTCTAAAAACCATTTCATTAGGGAATTTATTTTCATGCTGCCTTGATTCTTTGTAGTTGAAGCAATGAACAACACGTTGAGGGTCGAATGAACTGTTCCTCTCCTCTGTCACTGCCATGAGTTTCTATTGTCAGTAGTTAACTACTAGGCTCCCTTCTCTTCCACACCTAAAACATTTCCTCACCCCCTTAAGGCAATTTCTAGGGTGCTTCTTTCCACACCTTTGGAAAGTAGGGTGATGGATCTTCATAGAACCATTGAATTTATCTATTGGACTGCCAAAATTGAATTCCACCTTATGCTTCTTATCCCCATGATAGCCTTGTGATTCACTGATCTCCATTTCTACTTTGAGAGCACATCAGAAAATTTACTCATAGCTATCAAAGTCACAGATCACTAGTGCTTTCCATAGGCTAGGTTTCAGCCCAGTAAATAAGCGGTCAACATTTCATTCGAGGGTAATGACAAAGTTGAAGGCGTATAATGAAAGCCTTGTAAAGTTTTCCTCATACACTCTAATGGATTCGTCGTCTTTTTTTTGAGGGCATGGAAGTCTCTTTCCACCTCAAGTCAGAGGGTGTGCCGAAAATATTTATCGAAAAACATTTTTCAGAAATACATCAATTATGATGCCTTGATATCCTCCTCATGCTTCATATTTTTGATCAATGTCCACCATTGATCAGCTTCACCCTCCATACGATAAGTAGCCAGAAGAACCTTCTCTTCTTCGGAACATTGAGTGATGGATAATATATTTTCAATGCAATTGATCCATTGATCGACAATTGATGGATCATATGATACATTAAAATTAGGAAGCCTTTGTCTCATGAATCGCTCAATTGCGACTTATTCTTTTTAGGGGGGTTTGAACGTTCCTCTTGACCCATGTTTCTAGTCAAATCTTGATTTAACCGAGGGAGTATCATGATAAAGTTCGTGATTCTTACTCCCATCGGATTGTGCATCTCATTAGAACAGTCATCACATTGATCTTCTCATTGGTTGTTAGCCTAAGTCCTTTGATTACCATCCATTGGCTGGAATAAAAGGAAAGTTAGGGGTAAAACATAAAGGTTAATCCAAGGAAAAAACAGATGACTTATAAATAACTTTTATTTCCTTAACATATGAATCAATAGGCTTCAATCTATGTTATCCATGATCTACTTTCTAACATATATTCTTAGGGGAATTTTTTTAACTCCATTAATAATGGTTCATAATAAGCTTGTGAATTTACCAAAGCATCTCCCCCTAGGAGTGTCGTAACCAAGAGTGTCCCAAGGCATGTTGTCGTGTACTAGGATACCTTGGGTCAAGCCCGAAACTCCTTGTCATAGTTTTCACTCTGAGGTACATATGTGCCAGAGCCACCTCTACCTTCTCGTATCCAGACAGGGATGTATTTTATTGATAAACAACTTAATCAATACTCAAAAAAAAATTAGGGATGATCTTATTATACTTAGTCTTATCCTTAAGGCTTTCACTAGGGTTTTCTAATCCTAATCCCAAAAAATAACTAAACCTATCCTCTGATACAACTATAACAACCCTACTCTTCATTACACAATTAAACATGATTTATTAAATAAAATATTAACTTGATACAACATATAATATTGATAGGTCTAGTGTCTTTGGGGCTTAGGAACATTACATAATGACTTAAAACATGAAACACAACATCTTTATTGAATTGTTTTACATTACCACTACATTACCTCATACTTAGCATTGCATGGGATAACCTGAGAACATGCATAAAAAAGGGTGTGATATAAAGTCCAGTATAGGAGTAAACAAGGTATAACATGAATAATACAATACATGTTAATAAATAGTCATATTAATGAATAATAAGAGAAATATGAACATAAATGCATGATATAACATGATTATCATAACATGGAAATGTGGAAACAACACTTAACATGGTATTAGCATGAGCCAAGGATCATTGAAAATGGATAATGAGTAAACCCTAACTGAACTTGAATTAGCATGAGTAAACCCTTATTTCACTTGACGTATCATGATACTAATATTTACCTAATTCATTAGAGCGCTATCAGGGTGCACCCTTCTTAATCATTTCATTTCATGCATAAGTGTGCCACATGGATCATACAACATAAAATCATTCAACATAATTATTTATTCCACGATAAAGGAATGTAGAATACATACATGAAACTATATAATCAATAAGTAAATGTTCATAAAGGCGAATACCCTTGATAGAGAAATGGGCATGGTATTCATTACAAAATGACTTTGGTTTGAAAAACCACGATGCAATTTTGGCAGCATAACAACGTGACATAAAAATTCATAAAAAATGGTTGATGATAGAGAAAGGGGTGTATAATCATATAAAAATGAAATGAAAAGTAATGGGGTCATATAAATACATTTCCAAACAAATTTAATGGAATTTAGATTCATAAAACAATATAATTACTTGAATGTAAACGGGAAGAGAGAAATTGTAACACCCTGAGATTTTATGGAAAAAATATATATTCTTTTTAATTCCATTAATGTCTTGTGTTGTACGCTACACTAAAAGGAGCTTTCAAAACATGCATCCCTGACTTGCCTTGTATTACATGCAACTGCGACCTTCCTCGATAGCTTGCGTCGTACACAATACCGAGTTTCACTAAACAATGACATGCTATTAAAATATTATTAAAACTAGCCGTTATGAATAGTAATAACCACTTTTTGAAATTTTGTAAATTTTATTTTTCAAAATGGACTTCATTTTTGGATTCAGAATATCAAAATTAGCTTAGGGTGAAATTTTGGTACTTTTCGGATAACTTTCATATTCTGATGAATAGTGAAAATTACTAAATTTTAATTAAAAACAACTTTTTTAATCGAAATAATTAATACTGATAAATTATTAATTTGAGTGGTTTTAAAGTTTATTTAGAATATATTTTTACAATTTAATACAATGTTGGTCATTGGATGTAATTTCACATTTAAACCAGACATAAACAAGTGTCAATCTTTTGATAGTTATTTCTCTTAAAAAACACACTATTTGTTTTGACGACGAGAATAAATTTTTAAATTAGTTAATGTAACTGATATGTTTTTAATTTGGTAAAATAAACATCATTTTTGAATTCATAATATCAAATATAGCTTAGGCCTAATTTTTGGTATTTTTCTGGAAACTTTCATTTTTTGATGAATAGTGAAACCACTAAGTGGTAGTTAAAAAATTGAATTTTTCATAAAACATAATTTTATCGCTTCTCTGAGTGGAATTTCGAAAATCCGAGAGACACAGTTAATATCAAAAACTAAAATGTGGTTCAATGAGATGAAAATAATTTTTGGTGAATAGTAACTTTTCACTTTTTTTTACCACGGTTAAAAGTAAATAGGGTAATTAAGGGTAAAAATTATATTATTATTACCCTAACACATGTCCTAATTCTATTGGATAAGTTTAATTCGACCAAAAAAACCTTAGGAATAAAATATGACCATTTAGGCCCACTTGGATTAGATTATGACATTTATTATTAATTTAGTTAAAGAAGCGTTAAAATTGTTAAAATCAAATTTTAACAACTAAATAATTTTTAATATAGGGTTATACATATGATAAATTCGACTATAAATATTCATTATAAATATAAAAATATTTCCTACATAATTTTATTTTATTTGTAATTTTTAGACATTAAATAATTTAATTTATTTATGACACAAAGATGATGCAGTAATTATCTTATTAATGAAATATTGACATAATTGATGTTATAAATACCCAAATAAATGTAATTTGAGACTTTTTATGAATTACACTAATTTTCTAGGTTAATATGACATGTTAGTATTTATTTAATTAAATTTTTTCTAACTAATAATTCTGTTATGATTTTCACAAAAGTCAATTACCAAATAGTGTCAAAATTGACATAAAATAGTTTTTAAAACAAATACTATATTATTAAATGTTATTTTATTCCTAAAAATCTAAAGTTCGGCCAAATGACTTAGATAAGGTTATATATATTAATAATAAACAACTTGGGGTTAGTTTGGCTTGATATAGTAAGTTTATTAACCTTATAGTGTAAGAAAACAAGAAGACACAGTAAAAGTTAAATTATCTAACTTAAAGTTAAATCTAAATGATAAGGTTAAAATTGATACCCAAACTTTTCTAAATTATATTTGATGAGAGGATTTAGACCCATCCCCACCTTATATTAGAAATATATCAATTTGGAGCTATTAAAAACCGAATTTTACTTTATAATAAAATAATATTTTTAGTTATTCCAAAGGTGCCCCTCTCCTCCCTTATAAAAGGGCACCTCCTCCCTCTCCTCCTCACACCAATTTGAGCCTTAATGCTCGGCCAACCCCTGACCATTTCACTTCCCCACTTCCCTAGAAACATCCTATAGGTCCTGGTCATCTTGAAAGACCAATTGTAGTGCCCTAAGAGGAGGTCTCAAAGAGGCGCTTCAAAGAAGAGGTAATGCCCGTTACCGATTATTTCATCTTTATTTCTTCTTACACTTCTTCTTCTTTAGTTGTTTCATTATGAATTAATAACATCAGTATCACTCATATACTGATATGTTATTATAAGTATGAAACAACCCTATTTCACCATCTATCCATCCTACGGAAAACGAAATCACCACGCGTGCGTACATACGGAATACCGTCTCCACGCCGTGGTGTAATCTATTTTCCACCACCACCTTACTTGGATGGGTATAATGGTGTAAATAATAACTATATATGATTATTTTAAAGTGATATTTATTATTAAATAGTATACATACACTCCAATACAATTCCACAATCATGGGAACGATATCATCGCTCGTGCGTACGTACGGAATACCGTCTCCACGATGTGATGCGACTCGTTATACATGATCTTCATTGCATAATGATTATATAAATGAATTGAATGAATGAATATGATATATATTACACTAATACCATTATGTAAATGAGGTATCCATAACCTAAAAAGAAAACTAAGAATTTATTCGACAAAACACGCATAAGAACAAAAAGTAATAAACACCCGAATAACAAGTAGTAATTAAATATTACTAATAAGAAGCTAAGAATATGACCATATATGATATCATAAAAATAATTATGATTCTGGAATAAGTAAATAACTTTATTTAAATCATTATACAATAGGTTCAGACACTTACGAAGCAAATCAGACCTAAGGTAAGGGAAAATATCACAATCTCATTTTATCCGAGATTGTTTATACTTTGGTATTTACTGGGGTGTATTTTATCATCCACATCCATGTTTCCTCAATATCTAATATTGTTTCCATCCAACTACAATTTTTTAAATCTAATTTTACCCTTCGGTGAGTTTTTAGTAAAAGATATAAAAGGAATATTTTGTTGTTTTTCGTACGAGGTACTTTTTGACTTTTCCGACAAAAGTACGGAAAGAATGTTTTTTTAACTTATATGGCATGAATGGATTTTTAAAACATTATTTCCAAGAATATTACTTAAAAAGTTTTCAAGTTTATTTTTAATCAACTTATTTTAGTTTAAAATTTTATGACATGTTAATAAAGGAAATTTTTTTTGAAGTAGAAAGGATATTTTCTTCAAGAATGGAGTTCAAGTGTTCTATCAAAATTATTTTCCATCTAAGATAATATAGGGTTCTATTTATATCCCTATTATTATATTTATTTGATTATCTTGTGATGGAATTTTTTTTATGAATTCCTTTATCTGATATGAATTGTTTTATGATGTCACAATGTTTATGATTCCCATTTTTATTACATGGGTTATGCTACGATGTATGGTGTATGATTTTGTGGCACACATAAGAATGGTATCATTACGAGATGGGTGGGACCTATATCTCCCTCCAATGCATTGGGTAAAGATTTTATATCTCATGAGATAGACATGGTTGGAACGGCAGGTTAAACCGGTTCAGTGAAACATGACTGAAATGAGGAATGATCTCGGTTCAGAAATGGACTTTTTCCACTAAGATAGTCTTGGAAATGAGTATTGATTAACAAGAAATGATTATCTATGATTATGTGTGTATGCCAAAAAGTTTCATGTTTTAAGTTGTGATTATTGTGATTACATTTCACTACCATGATTTATCCCATGTTATGAAATTATGATCTCTTTTGAAGGGTAAGACTTCCAAATTGTTATGAATATGATGTGATTGATATTTATTTTGTTTAACCTTACTAAGAATTTGAGCTCACCTTTTTATGTTTTCTTTTACCCAGGATATAAAGAAAGGTTTTAGGTAAGAAAAAAAGGGAAGATATTTATGGTAGATGTTGAAGATCTTTCACCACGATTAGAAGATTATATTCCGAGTTTCCAAAGACACTAAACTATTACGGTCCTTATGTTTGTGTTTTTGTAATGTACTAAGTATTCCGCAAAAGTAATGTAATGTCCATGTACGTCAAGCTTAGGGTCTCTACAGTTGGTATCTGAGGAAAGGTTTAGTCAACCTTTGGAAACTAGGATGTGAGAAATTTAGTGAGATCCCTAGAGATATTTCTAAGGTATGTCCAGGGATGTCCCTAAGGTTAAGTATAAGTATAGGTTATAGTCCTATAATTACGGTAACGATCTTAGAATTAAACCTCATATGTTAGATATTGAAGGTACTCCCCCTTTATTATGTTGTTTTCCCTAGCATGATTTTTGCCTCTCACACAAGTATTTTTGGGTTTTAGACGATGGCTGGAACCCGAAGGAACCGTGTTGATCAATGCAATGGACAATGAAATGATTTTCCTCCTAAACAAACAAATTTTATGGGATATGGAGTGAAAAATATTATTGCTATACTTACACAAGCTATGAATCATTCTGGACTTCCAAATGAGCAGAGAAGGGAACAAAATTCTATTGAGTCCTTCATGAGGCAACGTCCACCTTTTTTCAGTGGGTCTTCTGATCCACTTGTTGCTGAACAATGGATCTGTACCACTGAAAAGATATTTTCAGTTTTTCAATGTCCAGAACATGATAAAGTCATCTTAGCAGTATATCGTTTGGAAGGTGAATCTGATCAATGGTGGAATCTTATCAATAATACGAGTCCAAGAGATGAAATTGAGTTCATGGAATGGGACGAGTTCAAGAACTTATTTTTCAATAAGAACTTCCCTCTTATTCTTCAAACATAGATGGAGAAGGAGTTTCTTAAACTAAAGCAAAAGGATGATGAATCTATTGGTGTATAAGAAGCGAATTTTACAAGGCTTGAAAGGTATGCATCTGACTTTATCATCCAACCTGAAAGTAAAGTTGATCGATTCTTCAGTTGATTAAAACCAAATATTCTAAGGGAATTAGTTATAAGAGACTTCAGTAGCTATGAAGAAATTGTGCGTTGTGCTATCAAGGTAGAAATGGAAGTTGGTGTTACTTATCCATCTCATAGTTTTGGAAAGAAACGAAAGATGGAGTTCAAGGAGAAATATCAGAATAATGGTGAAAAGAAGATGAATGTTTCTTTATGCTCAAAGTGTGGAAAGAAGCATGGTGGAGATTGTCTTAAAGGGACTAGAAAATGTTTTAAGTGTGAAAAAGAAGGTCATCGAACAGCTGAGTGTCGAAGTAATGGAAATAGGGTTTCTAATGATGTGAATAATGAAAAGACTACAGAGAACGCACCACCAACACTACAATGCTTCAAGTGCAAGGAAATGGGGCATTATGCTAATAAATGCCCTAATCCAAGGGTTAGTGATGATTGACATGAGCAACCACTTAAGGAAAAGGACAAAGGGAAGTCACATGCAATCACTATTGGCGTTGTTGAATATGACAACGATGTGGTGGAATGATTAAGTGTTTAAGTAATGGGACTCCAAAATAATGTTGTATATAGTATTGTGGAATATTGGAATATTTATGTATTGGTCTATTGTGGTTTTAAATAATTTTATGGTACCGGTAACCATGGAAAGTGATTGAGATATTTTTGGAAAAAAGATGATATGCACATAATGAAGGTATGAGGATAAAATGAAATTTATAACAGTATTCATGAGCTCATGACTGATATAAGGAAATAGTTATATCATGGTTTGAGGTTTCGGTATGTGAAAAGAGTTAACTTTTGACAGCACTCATGTTTACGCTAAGATTCAATGGGTATTCATTTTTCAAGAGAATACATGATTAAGGCCTTTGAATGTTTGGAATGTGACCAACAAGACATATCTCATGATATACGGGGATCAACGATGATATTAACATGCTTGTTATATGAACTCTTTGGTAATCGGTTTCACTATAATATGAGATTGGACAACAGTATTTTGGATAGGCCTAAATATTGGAAATGATTATGTTGGACATAAGTTAGTATTGTTTAAGGATAGAACTTTTTTCGATATTATTGATGGGATGTTATAGTAATTTAGTTTTAGAAAAAGGACAACCTGCAGGATGAGAGACAACCCATCACATCGGACAAGGATGTGGGAATCGAACCCAAAACCAAAGTGCGACTGGCCATTATCGCCTACCACTAGCCTACGGGAAGTCCCTGTTTCGTAGAAACTAGTTTTATTGTATTAAGCAGTATGATATATGAAGTATAAGTCCATTTTAGGAACCATATATGATTAATATCACTATAGATCGACTTATGTATATTTAATAACTTTTTCTAACCTTTTGTTTGAGACAGATGGAATGACCCGTCATTCTATCACATGATCTGCTAACACTTCACGAATAACAAATTCAACATCATTTCATTAAGAGATGAAGTGGAAATTTTTCAAGGCATGAACAATAGTGAGATTGTACCAAAATAAAGTAAGTATTTATTCTAATTCAAATCCATCAACTTTAGGGAAATGATCTTGAAAACCAAAAATGTCGTCCTAGTGCTCTTATATCTGATGAATCAGATGGTACCCTAGATCATCACAAATTTATGGCTTTGTGATTATTGGATTTTTCATAGCCATGTTCTCTAACACTCTCCATCATAACTTGATGGTTAGATTTTTCTTCCATATCCATATTTTCACCTATGTTCTTCTATGTGGAAACCCAGGGATGAGTTAATTTGGGTAACCGTTACATTTCATACATTAATTTTTAAAGCCAAGTTTTGGTATTACTTTTTACTATGTGTGTTTATATTAAAGAAACTTTCAAGTAGTAAACCATTTATAACCCCGACGAATTTCGAGGGCGAAATTCATTTTAAGGGGGGTAGAATGTAACACCCCGAGATTTTATGAAAAAAAATATATATTCTTTTAAATTTCATTAATGTCTTGTGTTGTAGGCTACACCAAAAGGAGCTTTCACAACACACATCATTGACTTGCCTTGCATTACACGCAACCGCTGCCTTCCTCGATAGCTTGTGTCGTATGCAATACCGAGTTTCACTAAACAACGATATGCTATTAAAATATTATTAAAACTAGCCATTATGAATAGTAATAACCACTTTTTGAAATTTTGAAATTTTTGTTTTCAAAATATACTTCATTTTTGGATTCGGAATATCAAAATTAGCTTAGGGTGAAATTTTGGTACTTTTCGGATAACTTTCATATTCTGATAAATAGTGAAAATTACTAAATTTTAATTAAAAACAACTTTTTTAATCGAAATAATTAATAGTGATAAATTATTAATTTGAGTGGTTTTAATGTATATTTAGAATATATTTTTACAATTTAATACAATGTTGGTCATTTGATGTAATTTCACATTTAAACCAGACATAAACAAGTGTCAATCTTTTGATAGTTATTTCTCTTAAAAAACACGCTATTTGTTTTGACGATGGGAATAAAATTTTAAATTAGTTAATGTAACTGATATGTTTTGAATTTGGTAAAATAGACATCATTTTTGAATTCATAATATCAAATATATCTTAGGCCTAATTTTTGGTATTTTTCTGAAAACTTTCATTTTTTGATGAATAGTTAAACCACTAAGTGGTAGTTAAAAAACTGAATTTTTCATAAAAGTTAATTTTACCGCTTCTGTGAGTGGAATTTCAAAAATATGAGAGACACAGTTAGTATCAAGGACTAAAATTTGGTTCAATGAGATGAAAATAATTTTTGGTGAATAGTAACTTTTTACTTTTTTTACCACGGTTAAAAGTAAATAGGGTAATTAAGGGTAAAGATGATATTTTTATTAACCTAACACATGTCCGAATTCTATTGGATAAGTGTAATTCGACAAAAAACAACATTAGGAATAAAATATGACCATTTAGGCCCACTTGGATTAGATTAGGACATTTATTATTAATTTATTTAAAGAAGGGTTAAAATAGTTAAAATCAAATTTTAATAACTAAATAATTTTTAATATAGGGTTATACATACGATAAATTCGATTATAAATATTCATTAGAAAGCTAAAAATATTTCCTACATAATGGTATTTTATTTGTAATTTTTAGACATTATATAATGTAATTTATTTATGACAAAAAGATGATGCAGTAATTATCTTAGTAATGAAATATTGACATAATTGATGTTAGAAATACCCAAATAAATGTAATTTGAGACTTTTTATGAATTAAAATAATTTTCTAGGTTAATATGACATGTTAGTATTGATTTAATTAAATTTTTTCTAACTAATAATTCTGTTATGATTTTCACAATAATCAATTTCCAAATAGTGTCAAAATTGACATAAAATAGTTTTTAAAACAAATACTATATTATTAATTGTTATTTTATTCCTAAAAATCTAAGGTTCAGACAAATGACTTAGATAAGGTTATATATATTAATAATAAACAACTCTGGGTTCTTTTGGCTTGATATAGTAAGTTTATTAACCTTATAGTGTAAGAAAACTAGAAGACACGATAAAAGTTAAATTATCTAACTTAAAGTTAAATCTAAATGATAAGGTTAAAATTGATACCTAAACTTGTCTAAATTCTATTGGATGAGAGGATTTAGACCCTTACCAACCTTAGCTTTGAAATATATCAATTTTGAGCTATTAAAAACCGAATTTGTCTTTATAATACAATAATATTTTTAGTTATTCCAAAGGTACCCCTCTCCTCCCTTATAAAAGGGCACCTCCTACCTCTCCTCCTCACACCAATTTGATCCTTCAAGCTCGGCCAACCCCTGACCATTTCACTTCCCCACTTACCTAGAAACATCCTAGAGGTCCTGGTCTTCTTCAAAGACCAATTTTAGTGCCCTAAGAGGAGGTCTCAAAGAGGCGCTTCAAAGAAGAGGTAATGCCCGTTACCGATTATTTCATCTTTATTTCTTCTTCCACTTCTTCTTCTTTAGTTGTTTAATTATGAATTAATAACATCAGTATCAATAATATACTGATATGTTATTATAAGTATGAAAAAACCCTATTTCACCATCTATCCATCCTACGGAAAACGAAATCACCACGCGTGTGTACGTACGGAATACCGTCTCCACGCCGTGGTGTAATCTATTTTCCACCACCAACTTACTTGTATGGGTATAATGGTGTAAATAATAACTATATATGATTATTGTAAAGTGATATTTATTCTGAAGTAGTATACATACACTCCAATACAATTCCACAGTCATGGGAACGATATCATCGCTCGTGAGTACGTACGGAATACCGTCTCCACGATGTGATGCGACTCGTTATACATGATCTTCATTGAATAATGATTATATAAATGAATTGAATGAATTAATATGATATATATTACACTAATACCATTCTGTAAATGAGGTGTCTATAACCTAAAAAGAAAACTAAGAATTTATTCGACAAAACACGCATAAGAACAAAAAGTAATAAACACCCGAATAACAAGTAGTAATGAAATATTACTAATAAGAAGCTAAGAATATGACCATTTATGATATCATAAAAATAATTATGATTCTAGAATAAGTAAATAACTTTATTTAAATCATTATACAGGAGGTTCAGACACTTACGAAGCAAATCGGACCTAAGGTAAGGGAAAATATCACAATCTCATTTTATCCGAGATTGTTTATACTTTGGTATTTAATGGGGTGTATTTTATCATCAACATACATGTTTACTCAATATGTAATATTGTTTCCATCCACATACAATTGTTTAAATCCAATTTTACCCTTCGGTGAGTTTTTAGTAAAAGATATAAAAGGAATCTTTTGTCGTTTTTTGTACGAGGTACTTTTTGACTTTTTCGAAAAAAGTACAGAAAGAATGTTTTTTTAACTTATACGACATGAATGGATTTTTAAAACATTATTTCCAAGAATCTTACTTTACAAGTTTTCAAGTTTATTTTTAATCAACTTATTTTAGTTTAAAATTTTATGACATGTTATGAAAGGAAAATGTTTTTGAAGTAGAAAGGATATTTTCCTTACGAATGGAGTTCAAGTGTTTTATCAAAATTATTTTCCATCTAAGATAATATAGGGCTATTTTTCTATCCCTGTTATTATATTGATTTTACTATCTTGGGATGGAAATATTTTTATGAATTCCTTTATCTTATATGAATTGTTTTATGATGTCACGATGTTTAAGATTCCCATTTTTATTACATGGGTTATGCTATGATGTATGGTTTATGATTTTGTGGCACACATAAGAATGGTATCATTATGAGATGGTTGGGACCTATATCTCCCTCCAATGCATTGGGTAAAGATTTTATATCTCATGAGATAAACATGGATGGAATGGCAGGTTAAACCGGTTCAGTGAAACAGGACTGAAACGAGGAATGAACTCGGTTCAGAAATGGACTTTTTCCACTAAGATAGTCTTGGAAATGAGTCTTGACTAATAAGAAATGATTCTCTATGATTATGTGTGTATTCCACAAAGATTTATGTTTTAATTTATGATTATTGTGATTACATTTCACTACCATGATTTATCCCATTTTATGAAATTATGATCTCTTTTGGAGGGTAATATTTCCAAATTGTTATGAATATGTTGTGATTGATATTTCTTTTGTTTAAGATTACTAAGCATTTGTGCTCACCCTTTTATGTTTTCTTTTCCCCAGGATATAAAGAAAGGTTTTAGGTAAGAAAAAAGGGAAGATCTTTATGGGAGATGTTGAAGATCTTTCACCACGATTAGAAGATTATATTCCGAGTTTACAAAGACACTAAACTATTACGGTCCTTATGTGTGTGTTTTTTTAATTTACTAAGTATTCCACAAAAGTAATGTAATGTCCATGTATGTCAAGCTTAGGGTCTCTACATTTGGTATCAGAGGAAAGGTTTAGTCAACCTTTGGAAACTAAGATGCGAGAACTTTAGGGAGATCCCTAGAGATATTTATAAGGTATGTCTAGAGATGTCCCTAAGGTTAAGTATAAGTATAGGTTATAGTCCTATAATTACGTTAACGATCTTAGAATTAAACCTAATATGTTAGATATTGAAGGTACTCCCCCTTTATTATGTTGTTTTCCCTAGCATGATTTTTGCCTCTCACACTATTCTTTTTGGGTTTTAGACGATGGCTGGAACCCGAAGGAACCATGTTGATCAATGCAATGGACAATGCAATGATTGTCCTCCTAAACAAACAATTGTTATGGGAGATGGAGTGAAAAATCTTATTGTTATACTTACACAAGCTATGAATCATTCTGGACTTCCAAATGAGTAGAGAAGGGAACAATATTCTATTGAGTCCTTCATGAGGCAATGTCCACCTTCTTTTAGTGGGTATTCTGATCCATTTGTTGCTGAACAATGGATCAGTACCACTGAAAAGATATTTTCAGTTATTCAATGTTCAGAACATGATAAAGTCATCTTAGCAGTATATCATTTTGAAGGTGAAGCTGATCAATGGTGGAATCTTATCAATAATACGAGGCCAAGAGATGAAATTGAGTCCATGGAATGTGACGAGTTCAAGAACTTATTTTTCAATAAGTACTTCCCTCATATTCTTCGAACAAAGATGGAGAAGGAGTTTCTTGAACTAAAGCAAAAGGATGATGAACCTGTTGGTGTATACGAAGCGAATTTTACATGGCTTGCAAGGTATGCATCTGGCTTTATCATCCAACCTGAAATTAAAGTTGATCGATTCTTAAGTGGCTTAAAACCAAATCTTCTAAGGGAATTAGCTATAAGAGACTTCAGTAGCTATGAAGAAATTGTGCATTGTGCTATCAAGGTAGAAATGGAAGTTGTTGTTACTTATCCATATCATAGTTTTGGCAAGAAATGAAAGATGGAGTTCAAGGAGAAATCCCATAATAATGGTGAAAAGAAGATGAATGTTTCCTTATGCTCAAAGTGTGGAAAGAAGCATGGTGAAGATTGTCTTAAAGGGACTAGAAAATGTTTTAAGGGGGAAAAGGAAGGTCATCGAGCAGCTGAGTGTTGAAGTAATGGAAAACGGGTTTCTAATGATGTGATTAAAGAAAAGACTACAGAGAACGCACCACCAACACTACAATGCTTCAAGTGCAAGGAAATGGGGCATTATGCTAATAAATGCCCTAATCCAAGGGTTAGTGATGATCGACATGAGCAACCACTTAAGACAAAGGACAAAGGGAAGTCACATGCGATCACTATTGGCAATGTTGAATATGACAATGATGTGGTGGAATGATTAAGTGTTTATGTAATGGGATTCCAAAATGATGATGTATATAGTATTGTGGAATATTGGAATATTTATGTATTGGCCTATTGTGTTTTTCAATAATTTTATGGTACTGATAACCATGGAAAGTGATTGAGATATTTTTGGAAAAAATATGATATGCACATAATGAAGGGATAAGGAGAAAATGAAATGTCTGACAGTATTCATGAGATCATGACTGATATAAGGAAATAGTTATATCATGGTTTGAGGTTTTGGTATGTGAAAAGAGTTAACTTTTAACAACACTCATGTTTTCGCTAAGATTCAATGCGTATTCATTTTTCAAGAGAATACATGATTAAGGCCTTCAAATGTTTGTAATGTGACCAACAAGCCATATCTCATGATATATGGGGATCAACGATGGTATTAACATGCTTGTTATATGAACTCTTTGGTAATCAGTTTCACTATAATATGAGATTGGACAGCAGTATTTTGGATAAGCCTAAAGAATGGAAAGGATTATATTGGACATAAGTTAGTATTGTTTAAGGATAGAACTTTTTTTGATATTATTGATGGGATGTTATAGTAATGTAGTTTTAGAAAAAGGACAACCTGCAGGACGAGCGACAGCCCATCGCGCCGGACAAGGCTGTGGGAATCGAACCCACAACCGAAGTGCGACTCGCCTTTATCGCCTACCAATGGCCTACGGGAAGTCCCTATTTAGTAGAAACTAGTTTTATTATATTAATAAGTATGATATATGAAGTATAAGTCCATTTTATGAATTCCATTATCTTATATGAATTGTTTTATGATGTCACGATGTTTAAAATTCCCATTTCTATTACATGGGTTATGCTATGATGTATGGTTTATGATTTTGTGGGACACATAAGAATGGTATCATTATGAGATGGGTGGGACCTATATCTCCCTCCAATGCATTGGGTAAAGATTTTATATCTCATGAGATAGACATGGTTGGAACGACAGGTTAAACCGGTTCAGTAAAACGGAACTGAAACGAGGAATGATCTCGGTTCAGAAATGGACTTTTTCCACTAAGATAGTCTTGGAAATGAGTCTTGATTAATAAGAAATGATTCTATATGATTATGTGTGTATGCCAAAAATCTTCATGTTTTAAGTTGTGATTATTGTGATTACATTTCACTACCATGATTTATCCCATGTTATGAAATTATGATCTCTTTTGAAGGGTAAGATTTCCAAATTGTTATGAATATGATGTGATTGATATTTCTTTTGTTTAACCTTACTGAGCATTTGAGCTCACCCTTTTATGTTTTCTTTTCCCCAGGATATGAAGAAAGGTTTTAGGTAAGAAAAAAAGGGAAGATCTTTATGGGAGATGTTGAAGATCTTTCACCACGATTAGAAGATTATATTCTGAGTTTTTAAAGACACTAAACTATTACGGTCCTTATGTGTGTGTTTTTTTAATGTACTATGTATTCTGTAAAAGTAATGTAATGTCCATGTACGTTAACCTTAGGGTCTCTACAGAAATTCCTTATGAAATTTTGGCATGGTAACTAGTGTACATGGGAGGAATTAATGAGAGAGAAAGGGGTATCTCATCATTCAAAAATAAATAGGACAATATGGGAGAGGTGAAAAACCAAACCCCAACATTTAAAATATAAAATAAAAGGGCATAACAATATTATGAAACTTAGATAAAATGAGAAAGGAAGGAATCCCATACTTGGAAGTGTGATCCGAAAGGCTCAGTAGGGGATTAAGAGAGGCTTATTGGGAGGTCAGAGTGCCTAGGGAGGATTCTAGAGAGAGGAGGGAAGAGATTTTATGAACTCCAAAGTCTCTGAGTGAAAAGGAAGTGGGATCTTGGGTGGGTTTATATAGGAAATGAGAGGGAATTATTTATTATTTAGGTTTGGAACACCACACATTAAAATAATCAAAACCACAAACTGAATTTTGGTTTTTGACAAATTAATTGGAAAACAATATTTTATAAGGCCAATTTTTAAACTTCATAAAATAATATGGTTACTTATGTGGAGGTGGGTCACACTCTCAAGGAAATCAATTTAAAAAGTTAAAATGTTTTATAAGTCTTGAAGGGTCCACTAAAGCATTGTAAAATAAATCAAACAAACCTAAAATCACATTATTTTAATGGTAAAATATATATTGGCCCAAAATAATATCTATAGTATTTTATTACATCACTGTTATGTCATTATGATTTCATAAAACACATTATATATTTAAACGGTATTAAATTTTTAACCAAAAAATCGTCTGTCTCAGAAAATTATGAAAAATTCACCGCTGGATAATTTTGACATCGTGATTCCAAAAATAAAATTAATTTTATCTAAATAATTTTCCAAATATTTGAATTTTTACTTTTAAAATAAAAAGTAACATTTATAAAAAATTCATGGGTTTTGATAAAAATATCTTTCAAACATTGATAAAAATCACAATCATATTCATAATAATTATAAAATAATTTATATTATATGAAAGGTAATTTAGTAATAATATTTAATTAAAATATTATTTAATTAAAAAATCCATTAATTCATCAAAATAAATTTCTTAATTAACTAAAATGATATTTTTTATTTAAAAAACCATTTACAAAGTAAAAATAATAAAATAAAATTATATTCTCTATCCAAAAATAATGTACATAATCATAGTACTAGGGTCTCGTTACATAACACATTATAAAACCTGCATAAGACTAAAGGTTAAGGTGTGCATTGGTGATAGACTCTTGGGGTGGCTCGGATAACATTGCTCAGGTGGTAATTTCTATCAACTTCCACTTCCCCTGTAGATGGTTCCGTTTGAGCTTAACATGTTGAAGCTCAGCTTCAGCTTGGTCAAGAGAAAAGACCAATAATGTCACCTCCTTTCTGAGCTCTAACAAATGGGATTTTTATGGAGCATTTCTAATGGATGAGGACATTACTTCCTTTGTCTGAGTAAATTGGATTTTTTTAAAGCCCTATATTTATACTAATAATGTGATCACTGTTTAACAACTATATTTGCAATGGTCACAATTAATAATGGTATTTTAAAATCCAAAAACATAAATAAAAAAAGTTCACATGTTATATAACCATTTTACATAATAAGACATTTAATTAGATCAATATGAATTTTCATTAATAATAGTTTGGGTCATTACAACCTTCTTATAAAAATTTCACTTTCCCAAGGGAAATCCCAATCTCCTCCTCCCATCCACTATGGAAAATGTTCTTTTGATACCCACTATTCCAACCAATTCCCTCAACTGAGAGTAACATCTGAGAGTTGTGAGGAAATATTTCGGGGCCACCCCTATAAACAAACCTTTAGGAAAAAAACCTTACTATCCATATAACCCTTTGTGGAAAGAAAACCAAGATTATATTCAAGTGGGTATTCAAACCAACCTCAACAACCATGGAACCAATTAGGGTAGAGTAGTCATCCACCACCACCTAGAAATCCTCAACCACCCTAAAGGCCCTTCCAACAACCCCCTCCAAAACCTGATCCTAGCCTATAAGGCATGATGAAACAAACATCTAACAATAATATCCAATTCAAACACCCCACCTAATCTACCATAAATGATCTAGAAACCCAATTAGGAGAACTAGCCAACTCGGTGGGGAAATCCAAAGTCAGTGGTCGGGTAAACCACTCTATCAATCATTAATGAACCCTACGGATAAGGAAAATGTCAGTTCCACCACCCTTATGAGTGCAACACAACTTAAAAGCCAAGTGAACCTTCCATTAGAGTCATACCCTCCTCAGTAAACCACCATCCCAACCATTGAAAATGTTTGAAGAGAAGAAAATCCTTATCCTGAGAAAAATACCACCAAAGGAAAGAGTGTTTATATATATGAGCCTCCTAGGCCAAACATTACTCTTCCATTTTCCAAAATGGATTCCCGAATAAGAAAACAAAAAGAAATTAAACTTGATAAATAAATCTTGGAAAATTTTAAAAAAGTACATGTTAACATTCCATTGATTGATACCATGATGAAAAGTCTATGATATGCCACCTTTCTGAAGGAGATGTGTACACATAAAAGGAAAATTAACAATGATAAAAAGGTGTTATTGGGAAGGAATGTATCAACATTGATAGAGACATCAATTCCTACAAAATTCAATGATACTAGAATATTCTCGATTTTGTGCATCATAGGGTAGTATTCACTTTCTAATGTTATTCTTAATTTAGGCACTTCTATAAATGTGATGCCTCACTCTATTTAATCTTCATTGCAGGTTAGGGAACTGAAACCCATTGGAATTGTTGTTCAATTAGAAAATCAGAGTACAACACACCCTTATCATGTGTTAATGGATGTTTTTGTTAGGGTAGAAATTTAATTTTTTCTATTTATTTTTATGTACTAAAAATGGAAGATGATAGGATGAATGGACATGCCCCAATTATATTGGGGATTACCATATTGAAAACTTAAAAAAATCATAATTAATTTACACAATGGTACATTACCTATGGAGTTTGGTGGTGACATTGTCCACTTAAACATCCTTGATTCCTTGAAGTACCCCTTAGAAGAACATTTCTCTCTTTGTTAATTAAATTGGTGTACTCCCTTCCCCTAAAAAATATCTTTTCTTTCCCCCAATCCACTTTCTGAGTTTTCATCCTTGATTCAAATTCTAGGTAATTAATCATGAATTTATTTTTGTAGTGTTATTGAAAAATGTCATGAATGTTTGTTAATAGATGATTTTTTTGAACATTTGGGATCACATGACTATCGATGATACTACTAAGATTATAAAATATCATTCCTCTTCTGAGGATGATACCATTGAGCAGTTAGATGATATTAGTAACCTATGACTTTCACACACACATCAATTTTTCCAAAATCACCAAAAATTATAACTAAAGAAAATACCTCAAGATTTAAAATATTCTTATCTTGATAATGGAAAAAGTTGAAGGTCATCATTGCTAGTTTACTCCCTCTTGGGCATGAATTGCGACTGCTTGAACTTTTGATGGAGTATAAAAAATATTTGGGATGAACACTAGATGAAATTCCTCATATTATCCAATAAATTTACACAAATCATATATTGTTAAATGATGAGGCTAAACCAGTGAGTTAGGCACAACGTCAAATAAAACAAAACCTCCTAGATGTTGTTAATAAAGGGGTAACAAAATTATTGGCTAATGAAATCATTTATCCCATATCTAACAGCCAACGGGTCAGTCTAGTTCATGTTTTTTCTAAAAAAATGGTCCAATAGTAATTAAAAATGAAAACAATGATTTTTTCCAACTCATGTGCAGAATAGTTAGCATGTCTGTACATACTATCGCTGACTAAACCAACACACTAGGTTGGAACATTTCCCATTGCTATTCATTGAAAAAATTCTAGAGAGGTTAGCAGAGAAGTCCAATTACCATTTTCTTAATGGGTATTCTGGATACTTCAGATCCATATTTCCCCCAAGGATCAAGAAAAGACAAACTTTATTTTTCCCATTGTCACATTTTCATATAGAAGGATTCCATTTGGTCTGTACAGATCTATGAGTACTTTTCAATAATGCATGGTTAGTATTTTTTTGGATTACTTGGAGAATTTCATGGAAGTATTCATGGATTATTTCACTATATATGGATCTTCCTTTGATGAATGTTTGAGTAGTTTATGTTATTTTTTATGTAGATGTATTGAAAATAATATTGTATTAAATAATGAGAAATTCCATTTCATAGTGAAACAAGGTATAGTACTGGGACATGTCATTTCTGGGGATGATATCCAAGTTGATAAATAAAAAGTGTATGCCATTTCTTCCCTCTATTCCCAAAAAATGAACAGGATGTTTGGTCTTTCCTAGGTCATTCTATGTTTTATTGTCGTTTCATTCATGACTTTAGTAATATTGCACTCCCCCTATCCCGATTTCTCAAAAAAGAAAAAGAAATTGTTTTTGGTAAAGAATGTGAGGATGCTTTTAATAAATTGAAATAGAGTCTCACATCATCCCTAGTAATCCAACTACATTGACGAGATTTACCATTTGACCTTATGTGTGATGCCTCTAACTATACATTTTATGAAGTTTTATCATGAAGGGTCAACCAAGCTCCACATGTCATTGCCTATGCCTCACATACACTGAAACCCACTAAAGAAAATTAAACCACAAAAAAAGAAGATTCATTGACATTGTTTTTTCCTTGGATAAATTTAGGTCATACCTTTTAGGGTCTAAAGTCATTGTTTTCTTAGACCATGAAACACTTTGGTACATCCTCAATAAACCATAAGGAAAACCACATCTAATTCATTGGATGCTCCTACTTTAAGAATTTAATTTAGAAATTAAGGATAAAAAAGGAGATGAGAATGTGGTGGATGACCATATCAGTTGGATCCTCCCATCCTTGGACATTGACTCATCCAACTATATTCGCATAAATGAAATGTTTCCTAATGATAAATTGTACTAAGTGAAAGATCCTATTCTTTGGTATGTTGAAATTGTAAATTATTTGGTAGAATATTTAATTCCTACTGATTTCAACAAAAAACATGCCGAACATATAAAAAATGAGTCTCGTTGGTACATTTGGTATAACCCATACCCTGAGAACACAATTAGTGATAAAGTCCTCAAGTATCGCGTTCCTGATAGTGAGTTTTAGTCTGTCCTGAGGTTCTTCTAAACTCTTGATTGTGGGGTCCACTTTGGTCCCTAATGGACTTCTTTTAAGTTCCTTGATTTTGGTCTCTTTTGGCCAACATTATTTCAGGATGCCTAGGATTTCTATAAATCTTTTCCTCAGAGAATGGGGAATGTCTCTAAAATAAATGAAATCCCACAACAACCCTTTATATTTCATGATATTTTTGATGTTTGGGGAATTAAATTTATGGGGTGATTTACCAATTCCTATGAAAACGTGTACATTCTTCGGGAAGTTGATTATGTGTCAAAATGAGGAGAAGAATTATCCAAAAGGATATATTATTCAAATAAAGTTGTTGAATTTTTGAGAACCCAAATCTTCTATAGGTTTGGATTACCAAGGTTCATCATCAGTGACCAGGTTTCTCATTTCTACAACCAAACAATGCAATCTATTTTTCATTGGTATGGGGTTAAGCATCATGTTTATACTTCTTATCACCCAAAAACCAATGGTTAAGTTGAGGTGTCTAATAGAGAGGTAAAAAAATTTCTTAAAATAAAGATTCATCCCAATATAAAAGATTAGAGTCCTAGACTCGATGATTCATTATGGTCTTACCATACTTCCTTTAAAACTCCCATTGGAATTTTACCTTATAGGCTTGTGTTCGGAAAGAGTTTTCACATCCTTGTTGAGATAGATCAATGGGAATACTAGGCCATTAAACAATGAAATTCTATTCTTTATGGTGCATTCTCTCAAAGGAATTTACAAATTCAGAAGCTGGAGGAAACATGTAAAGATTCTTATGAGAACTAACAAATATAAAAGGCGTGGACCAAGGATTCCCATGACCATCTCATCCTTCACCATCAATTCCACATCAGGAAGAAGGACCTCCTTTAAAATTCAAGGTTGAAGTTGTATCTAGGTAATCTTGGTTCCCACTGGTTTAGACCATACACTTTTACTAATGTTTATCAATTTGGTGTTATTCAGGTAAAAAATAAAGAAATGTATAAAACCTTCACTATCAATGGGAAGCGACTTAAACACTTTCACAAAGCCCTTTAGGAGTCCTCAATGGAGGAACTACAAGTTCAAGAAGCATCATACCAATATCATTCACCAGGTTTTATCCTTCCTTCCCACATTCTCATTTATTATAGTGAGGACACTAAATACTCTAGGTGTGGGGGCATGGGTATATTCCTGGGTTAGTTAGTAATTTTCATCATCTTTATTCTCTTCTAGCTTTATGAATAGTATTTTTACTTATCCCCACATTGTTGAGTTCATAAGGATTTTCAGTTTCTTTCTTCTTTTTTCTCATTTTAGCTTATTGAATAGTATTATTACTTCCCCCCCTCATTTTACCCTCACTTTTGTACTGTAATGTTAATTTTTGATGCCCACTTTATCATAAAAAATGATGCCTGCTTAATCATAGAAGTTATTTAAAATGTATTAGGAAATTACCTATTTCATATTGATTTAACATTTTCAAAAAAAATGTTCCAATGATGGAATGTGTGATTAGTATGAATTTTGTAACACCCCGAGCTTCCACGATACACCTCTCTTTCAATAATGCAATAGCTTGCATTGTACACAAGTTCAAGTTCTAACACACTGTGACTAATCAAAGTAGCCGTTATGAAGAGTAATACCCAATTTTTAAAATTATAGAAATTTTATATTTCAAAATGGACTTCATTTTTGTATTCATAATATCGATATTATCCTAAGTTGAATTTTTCGTAATTTTCTGAGAACTTCCATTTTTTATGAATAGTGAAAAATACATAAAACAACTTTTTTGATCAAAATAATTTATAGTGATAAATTATACTATTGAGTGGTTTTAAAGTATAATTAGAATATATTTTTACCATTTTATCCAATGGTGGTCATTAGAATTAATTTAACATTGAAATTGGACATAAACAATTGTCAATCTTTGGATATAAATTGTTTCTTAAAAACACGCTATTTGTTGTAACAGAGGGAATTGATTATAAAATTAATTAATGAAACTTGTATGTTTGGAATTTTTTAAAATAGACATCATTTTTGAATTCGGAATATCAATTATAGCTTAGTGTGAAATTTTGGCCTTATTCTGAAAAACTTCAATTTTTGATGAATAGTGAAACCACTAAGTGGTTGTTAAAAAACTGATTTTTCATTCAAATGAGACATTACCACTTCTGTGTTTTGAATTTCAAAAATCCGACATACATGGTTTTCATTAAGAAGTAAAATGTGGTTCAATGAGATTAAAATAATTTTTTGGTGAATAGTAACTTTTTCTTAATCGCGATTAGAGGTAATTAGTGTCGTTTAAGGTAAAAACAATGTTTTAATAATATGAGATGAGCTTGACACATGTCCTACCATCATTGGATGTGCCATGGCCGACCAAAAAAATCCATGGGTCAACTTGGGGACCCCATGGAGCCACTTTAGTTGGAAAATGACATAAATACCTTTTATTTAATGTTAAAGTAAAAAATGTCACAAACATGAAATGTTTTACTAAAACAATTTGTACATGGGGTTATATAAGTCATATTTTTAACTATAAATAGTCATTGGAAAGATAATAAGATTTACTACATCATAGTATTTTTTTATAATTTTTAGACATTAAATAAATTAAATTATTTAAGACATCATGATGATGCAACGATGACCTCATTATTTAACGATTTAAATAAAATAAATAGATAATGTAAAATCCAAGGCTTACACTTGTAAAAAACCTATTGAATGAGGATATTTCGAACCCTTATCACCTTATCCTCGAATTATATAAGTGTGGGACTTCTAAAATCCGAAACTCATTTTATAATAAAGTGACTTTTCTTTACTTTCCAAGAGTGCCCCTCCTCTCCACTTATAAAAGGCCCCCACCTCTACCACCTCATTCACACATTCAAGCCATTTGGCTCGGACAACCTCTGCCCAAATACTCTCTCAACTTCCCTCCCTTACTTCTATAAGCCTCACCTTGGGCAGAAGTCTTCCCAAGGAAGCCTTTGGCTCAAATCAAAAAGAGTTACCCGATTTTAAGGTAATGCCTTCTCTTATGTTATTTTGTTTTATTTTGCTTCTCCAACCCCATAAACTCTTCTTATTCATTTATTTTGTAACAAAACCAGTATCCTAAATATACTAGGATGTTGTTATAAGAAGTATTCGAGCTACACTTACACACACCTACATCTAATGGTTAAAGAACATACGGTTTCTGTGGATGGAAAATTTCTGCCTCACGAAACGATGATTGTTCAACACTCATAAAACACCTTAAAATGTGGACATTTAGATGTCACTATATTTATAAATGATATATAATATGTTTATGTTTTACTTAAGGTTCTGTATTTTTCATTCATGGCATACCTTTATTGTTTCCATGATGGGTAAACGCGATATTTTCATTTTAGGAAGTGCGGACTACCGCCCCCTCAAAGTGATTTGAATCGTTAATGCCATATGTGGGATGTATAAAGGATGGAGTAAATAATATTATATATGATGTTATAATGGAATTATAATATACCTTTATATCTTTATGATTTCATTAAATATGAAATAGAAATGAAAGTAGCGTTCATGCGTACGTACGACTTACCGTCTCCATGAATGGTGCATTTCATTTCATACCTCTAAACGTTATGTAATATTATAAATGCATGTATATACTGGATATATATGAGATATATGATATCTATATCATGAATATAATTCTGGATATAATGTATATATCACCACATGAACAACTTGTAATTATAAGAATGTTATTTTTGACTCAAGTACCTAAGATCGATAAAATGACCGTTATAAACTTAAATAATTACATAATGTTCATAACATGGTAATAAGGGATATAAAAGGAATAATTAACATGAAAAAGGTTCTTAAGTAAATAGTAATTAACTATAGATTATTATTCAGGAGGTTAATGAACGGTTGAGTCAGGACAAGACGCAAGGTAAGGGAACTTCTTAACCCAATTTCTATTCTTTGAGTTAATCTCCTACTTTCAAATTATGTCATGATATTATTATGTCCTATTTTGTATTGATACTTTTTTTATGTGTACATATAGTGAATACACATAATAGATATATTTTATTTAAAAACAATATTTTTAAGGGACTTCGTCTCAATATCCATTCATTGAGGCATATTTTGTTTTATACACAAATTTATTTTATACAGTGTATAAACCCCTTTGACTTTTATGTTTATTCAAAAGGAATCTTTTTTTATATGAAGCATTTACTAAATGACAAAAGGGAATGTTTTTGTCGTACGTATGCAGTGACAACGACTTCTCCGCCGCTGTGACCATTATTTTAGTTTCAGATTCCTCTACAAGCCATACCTTTTTTTAAAAGAAAAATAAATACCATGTTTTAACTTTCTTTTATTTTGGTATTGAAAATGGTTTTGAAAGAGTTTTTATTATATCAATGTGTGATATTGATATCTTTTGATTGAAATGTGGAAATGTTATGTTTCCTTTATGCATGTTTTATGTGATACGATTATGTTATGGTTTATGATATGTTTAAACCTATTCATACGAGGAATGCATTGGACTTAATAAGTGACGGGTGGAGCCTGCTATAGCTCCTCGATGCATCGGCAAGTCTCATGAGACAAACTAGTGTCTTGGCACGAGGCCTTGACAAAATCTTATTTGTGGTCTTGGCACGAGGCCTTGGCTACGTGGTTATGATATTCTGACATTATGAATTCCATCATTATGAAAGTGGTTATTGATATTGCATGTGATTATTCAACCAGTAGAATATCCATGTGAAGAAGTAAATGGCATTACCTCATTTTATTTTTGCCATATTATATTGATTTTCAAGTTTAAAAGGCTTTTGTTTTAGTTATACACTGCCTTAAATGTTTATCTTTATTTATGAAAGATTCCACAATATTGGTATCCTTACTGAGCATCTGAGCTCACCCCTTTCAATGTTTTAATATTTTCCAGGATGTGAAGAAGTATTTTTTGAATGACCTGAAGGGATAGTCAGAAGAGGATATGAGTGTGGACTATGGAGACTTTGTTATTGTAGTTTTTCACCTTATGTTGTAATGTAACATTTATGAATGTATCTAGTGTTTCTAAGTATACTAAAATAATCGGTCTTTCGAGACTTGATCTTTGTGATCATGCCAATGTTACGAAGTAATGCACCGACTCTGGGTAGCTGGGGTCGGGGCGTTACAGTTGGTATCAGAGGCAGTTTAGTACTAACCTTGAAATCTAGATTTAGATAAACTCGGATTAGAGCACATAGCCCAAAGATATACTTTGAGGATTAGTATAGAAGAACTTCCTAGAATTTTGGTATTATAGAGATTTTGTGAGTTTTCCGAGAAATACATCCCTGTCTGGATACGAGCAGGTAGAGGCGGCTCTGGCACAGATGTACCTAGGGGAAAAACCTGAAAACACCACTTTTAGCTATACTCAAATGGGAACTGGTGCATGATAACGGGCCTTGCTGCACTCTTGGTTACGACACTCCCGGGGGATATGCTTAGGATAATTCTCGTTTTCTTTACAAACCACTATGAAGGGTTATGAGTATATACTTCCTCAAAGAAAACTTTTTTTATGATTATGGATTATATCCATAAGCCATTCAATTTACATTAAGTATTTTACAAGTTTAGAATTATTCATAAACTAACCTAGTTTATGCCATTGTATAGAAATGGTGTCCAGTGGAAGGAATGTGAACTCCAGCAATATGTATGATCCAAAGCGTAAGAAGGATCATATCTTTCATGGTATTAAGCCAATATTTTGAAGGGAAGTAATATCCCATGTGTTCTCAACATATGAAGAAATAGTATCATGTGTTAATAAGATAAGTAAAGAATTCTCTGAGTCTTATGGCTTTGAAGGGAAGAAAGAGAAGAAAAGGATGGAAGAGAGAATGATGGAAAAAGGGACGTGGGAAAAGAAGAATTTTCCAATATGTGATAACTGTGGGAAGAAACACCTTGGAACTTTCCTGAAGGGAATGAGAGTTTGTTATAAGTATGGAGAAAAATGACACAAAGTGCGTGACTGAAAGGGTAAGAAAAAGGTTTCAAATGTACAATGCTTCATCTGCAAGGAGTGGGGACACTATGCAAAACAATGTCCAAATCATCAGAGTATGCCCCAAATGATGTTATTGGATAATAATCAAGTTATGATACTACCACAGATGAGGAAGAATGATTAGAGTTCTTATGTTGTTATTAAATAATTTTGTCATTTGAGTGTTGTATCAATGATGTACTGGTTATAATAATTATTGAGTATATAAGGATTGTACTGCAGTACTATTTCATCAAGGACTTGAGATTGTGTGGAACTAAGAAAAGTGATTCCACAGTAGGTTAAATTTTTGGAAAATATATGGTTGAGAGAAAGATAAACTATAATATGGTTCTGATACCGAGATAGTGATTTTTGGAATAAGACGTGATTGATTTGGATAAATTATATTGGATATTCTTAACTTCCTTGAAACTGATTGATGATTTGTATACATTTTTGGATAGAAGGAGTATATCTATTATTCTATAAGGAATAAGGGATCATGGTAATTCAGTATGTTTAAAAAGAATACATGATGAAGGTGTTCACATGTTGTTACGTGGAAAAAAAGGATCTTCATTATGTTTACCTTCCTTATAAAATTTGGATTGTGAGTTGGACAGAAGTTTTTTGGATAACTATAAAGGTTGGAATGGATTAAGTTGATCTTTGGATAGTATTTTTTAAGGTTAAAGAATTTCTAAAGATTATTTTTGGAATATTATAATACTATAGTTTTAGGAAAAGGACAACCTGCGGGGTGGGGCATAACCCATCGCGTCGGACAAAGCTGCAGGAATCGAATCCACAACCATAGTGCGACAGGCCTTTATTTCCTACCACTAGCCTACATTAAGTCCCTGGTTATTACAAAATATTTTTTCCTAATGGTATGTGGTAATATTTTGAACCTTATACAATTAGGATAAATAGAATATTTTTGAGTTCTATTACCTTTTAGAGTGAAAGATGGGTTTGTGGTAAAAATTTATTAGAGAATGAAAGTATACATAACACGTATGTATATTCCCTTACATTCTTAGTAAATCTCCTAAATAAATTCCTTAACTTTATAAAAGGTAACTTAAAACAAAAACGTTGTCGGTTAACTTTTCCTACTGGGGAATCAATGATCATTTAACCAATCACAAGTTTGTGATTTTCTTGTAGTTAAACTTTCTCCAAATCCTGTTTTCTATAACTCTCCATCAGACCTTGATGGTTTGTTTTTCCTCCATATCCATATTTTCATAGAATCCTTGTATGGTGTATCTCGGGAGACCTTTGTACTTATCTTTCGTTCTTTTAATGTTATATTTTTATTAACCTTATTTTCGACGTGGGTTTTCCACAAAGGTGTTTTCTATTTTCAAACTTTTATTTTCAAAGAAAAATTTCAAATTGCAAGGACGCAATTTATTGTAGGAGGGGAGAATGTAACACCCCGAGCTTCCACGATACGCCTCTCTTTCAATAATGCAATAGCTTGTATTGTACGCAAGTTCAAGTTCTAACACACCGCGACTAATCAAAGTAGCCATTATGAATAGTAATACCGACTTTTTAAAATTATAGAAATTTTATATTTCAAAATGGACTTCAATTTTGTATTCATAATATCGATATTATCCTAAGTTGAATTTTTCGTAATTTTCTGAGAACTTCCATTTTTTATGAATAGTGAAAAATACTTAAAACAAATTTTTTGATCAAAATAATTTATAGTGATAAATTATACTATTGAGTGGTTTCAAAGTATAATTAGAATATATTTTTACCATTTTATCCAATGGTGGTCATTAGAATTAATTTAACATTGAAATTGAACATAAACAATTGTCAATCTTTTGATTAAATTGTTTCTTAAAAACACGCTATTTGTTGTAACAGCGGGAATTGATTATAAAATTAATTAATGCAACTTGTATGTTTGGAATTTTGTAAAATAGACATCATTTTTGAATTCAGAATATCAATTATAGCTTAGGGTGAAATTTTGGCCTTATTCTGAAAAACTTCAATTTTTGATGAATAGTGAAACCACTAAGTGGTTGTTAAAAAACTGATTTTTCATTCAAATGAGACATTACCACTTCTGTGTTTTGAATTTCAAAAATCCGACATACATGGTTTTCATTAATAAGTAAAATGTGGTTCAATGAGATTAAAATAATTTTTTGGCGAATAGTAACTTTTTCTTAATCGCGATTAGAGGTAATTAGTGTAGTTTAAGGTAAAAATAATGTTTTAATAATATGATATGAGCTTGACACATGTCCTAACCTCATTGGATGTTCCATGGACGAACAAGACAATCCATGGGTCAACTTGGGGACCCCATGGAGCCACTTTAGTTGGAAAATGACGTAAATACCTTTTATTTAATGTTAAAGTAAAAAATGACACAAACATGAAATGTTTTACTAAAACAATTTGTACATGGGGTTATATAAGTCATATTTTTGACTATAAATAGTCATTGGAAAGATAATAAGATTTACTACATCATAGTATTTTTTTTATAATTTTTAGACATTAAATAAATTAAATTATTTAAGACATCATGATGATGCAACGATGACCTCATTATTTAACGATTTAAATAAAATAAATAGATAATGTAAAATCCAAGGCTTACACTTGTAAAAAACCTATTGGATGAGGATATTTAGAACCCTTATCACCTTATTCTCGAATTATATAAGTGTGGGACTTCTAAAATCCGAAACTCATTTTATAATAAAGTGACTTTTCTTTACTTTCCAAGAGTGCCCCTCCTCTACACTTATAAAAGGCCCCCACCTCTACCACCTCATTCACACTTTCAAGCCATTTGGCTCGGACAACCTCTACCCAAATACTCTCTCAACTTCCCTCCCTTACTTATATAAGCCTCACCTTGGGCAGAAGTCTTCCCAAGGAAGCCTTTGGCTCAAATCAAAAAGAGTTACCCGATTTTAAGGTAATGCCTTCTCTTATGTTATTTTGTTTTATTTTGCTTCTCCAACCCCATAAACTCTTTTTATTCATTTCTTTTGTAACAACACCAGTATCCTCAATATACTAGGATGTTGTTATAAGAAGTATTAGAGCTACACTTACACACACCTACATCTAATGGTTAAAGAACATATGGTTTCTGTGGATGGCGAATTTCTGCCCCACGAAATGATGATTGTTCAACACTCATAAAACACCTTCAAAGGTGGCCATTTAGATGTCACTATATTTATAAATGATATATAATATGTTTATTTTTTACTTAAGGTTCTGTATTTTTCATTCATGGCATACCTTTATTGTTTCCATTATGGGTAAACACGATATTTTCATTTTAGGAAGTGCGGACTACCGCCCCCTCAAAGTGATTTGAATCATTAATTCCATATGTGGGATGTATAAAGGATGGAGTAAATGATATTATATATGATGTTATACTGGAATTATAATATACCTTTATATCATTATGATTTCATTAAATATGAAATAGAAATGAAAGTAGCGTTCATGCATACGTACGGCTTACCGTCTCCATGAACGGTGCATTTCATTTCATACCTCTAAACGTTTTGGAATATTATAAATGCATGTATATATTGGATATATATATGAGATATATGATATCTATATCATGAATATAATTCTGGATATAATGGATATATCACCACATGAACAACTTGTAATTATAAGAATGTTATTTTTGACTCAAGTACCTAAGATCGAAAAAATGACCGTTATAAACTTAAATAATTACATAATGTTCATATCATGGTAATAAGGGATATAAAAGGAATAATTAACATGAAAAAGTTTCTTAAGTAAATAATAATTAACTCTACTTTATTATTCAGGAGGTTAAAGAACGGTCGAGTCAGGACAGGACGCAAGGTAAGGGAACTTCTTAACCCAATTTCTCTTCTTTGGGTTAATCTCCTACTTTCAAATTATGTCATGATATTATTATGTCCTATTTTGTATTTATACTTTTATTATGTGTACATATAGTGAATACACATAATAGATATATTTTATTTAAAAACGATATTTTTAAGGGACTTCGTCTCAATCTCCATTTATTGAGGCATATTTTGTTTTATACACAAATTTCTTTTATACAGTGTATAAACCCCTTTGACTTTTACGTTTATTCAAAAGGAATATTTTTTTATACGAAGCGTTTACTAAACGACAAAAGGGAATGTTTTTGTCATACGTATGTGGCGACAACGACTTCTCCGCCGCCGTGACCATTATTTGAGTTTCGACTTCCTCTACAAGCCATACCTTTTTTTAAAAGAAAAATAAATACCATGTTTTAACATTCTTTTATTTTGGTATTGAAAATGGTATTGAAAGAGTTTTTATTATATCAATGTGTGGTATTGATATCTTGTGATTGAAATGTGGAAATGTTATGTTTCCTTTATGCATGTTTTATGTGATACGATTATGTTATGGTTTATGATATGTTTAAACCTATTCATATGAGGAATGCATTGGACTTAATAAGTGACGGGTGGAGCCCGCTATAACTCCTCGATGCATCGGCAGGTCTCATGAGACAAACTAGTGTCTTGGAACAAGGACTTGAAAAAATCTTATTTGTGGTCTTGGCACGGGGCCTTGGCTACGTGGTTATGATAGTCTGGCATTATGCATTCCATCATTATGAAAGTGGTTATTGATATTGCATGTGATTATTCGACCAGTAGAATATCCATGTGAAGAAGTAAATGGAATTATCTCATTTTATTTTTGCCATATTATGTTGATGTTCAAGTTTAAAAGGCTTTTGTTTTAGTTATACATTGCCTTAAATGTTTATGTTTATTTATAAAAGCTTCTGCAATATTGTTATCCTTACTGAGCATTTGAGCTCACCCCTTTCAATGTTTTAATATTTTCCATGATGTGAAGAAGTATTTTATGAATGACCTGAAGGGATAGTCAGAAGAGGATATGAGTGTGGACTATAGAGACTTTGTTATTGTAGTTTTCACCTTATGTTGTAATGTAACATTTATGAATGTATCTAGTGTTTCCAAGGCTACTAAACTAATCGGTCTTTCGAGACTTGATCTTTGTGATTATTCCAATGTTACGAAGTAATGCACTGACTCTGGGTAGCTGGGGTCGGGGCATTACAAATTTAACATTGAGGTGTGAATTTTTCTTAAATTTTAGTTATAAATAGATGATATAAATGGTTTTATAACTTTATAAAATTTAAGAATAATGGTACCTGTTGTGTGAGTAGTTTATAGAAAAATTGTGTCACTTAATATCTCCACAAATATTTTCACCTAACCGTGAATTGTGATTTTTTAACTCAATAAAAGTTAAATATAAGTTAGGTTAATATTAATATACATTATAAAATGTTTTTCCATATGTCAATTTCTTATATGTTCTTTTTCATTACTATACTGGATTGACCTATGCATGTGTACCTGTTATTTGACTGTTGTATGCCCTAAAAAAGTAATATAAAAAATAAAAATAAAAATTAAAAAAAAAACAAAAATAAAAAAAGTGTTGTATATTAGGTAGGTCAAAAACCACCCTTCCTCAGCTTTTGATCTTATTATAAATATTACAATTATTTTCGTGAAGATATTAAAAAAAGGGTTGAGAGAAGAGTGTGATATTTGTTCCAAGTGAAAATGTAAAAAAAATAATCAATGAGGTGAGTGATTAAATGTAAAACATATGGTTATATCTAAGTTAGAAGATTAAGTTTTTACTTCTGAGAATTATTACGTGAGTGGGTCTTGAAATTTTATTACAAAAGATGTAGGGCAGGTTAGGTGGATATAATCATTTAAGATAAGAAATTTTAAAATAACCTATATTTACTAGATGGAAATTAGAGAGAATTTCATGGAATGACTTTCACACACACATGTGGAGAATTAGTGACATGGTTAAATTGTGAATTATTTTCTCATATTGGTATCATGAATATCTTAGAATTTCATTTTGATATAATTTATGAGACACATTTTCCCATGATCACTGAGAATAACTCCTTGGTGTGTTTTTTTCTTTGATCACATTGTTATCATGAATAAAATTTTCATTTAATGTTAAATATTCATTAATTTTGGAATATCTACATGTATTATTTTTTGAAATGTGACTTTGACCACAAGTTCAAATATTTATTTGTGGGGGTGTGATTTCACTATGATTCACTGTTTCATTTTCATCATTACACCACTTTGCTAAACTAGTTTTATATTGAAAATTATAAAAATAATAAAAAATTTCACTTCATTTTTGATTCAATTATTTTGTTTTTATCATTGTTAAAAAGTTAAATGTTACTTGTTTTGATAATTACATTGTAGGTGGGGGTGATTTAGAGGGTCTAGGATGAAGTTCCAGAAAAATGGGCCAAACTACACCGGATCCAAGCACACCAGTGGACTAAACCGCACACTATTACTAAAATATGAATTCAAATTGGATGATATTTTGTGGTATGGTCTAAAATTAAATGGGATATATTTCATATGAAGAAACCCAAGACTAATTAATCCATTAAGGGGACTATATAAATTGATCTATCTAGAGAATCGAATCTACTCGATGTCAAAAAGTGGGTTCTTCATTTAGTCCACATATCCAGATTTGATTGTCCAAATGGTCCCAAATTTTTAGTGGATATTTTCAGGAGGTGGGGATACAACTTATTAATTTTATCCAAAGTGAGATAATACTTTTTGGAGGTCAAAAACCCTGGGAAAAGTGGTTTCTCGAAATCATGGTGCCCAAAATCACGTTCCACACTTCATATAAATTGGCATCTTGAGATCCTCATTTTCATGTTCAGACAGGAGAAAAATATTTGGCATTTTGGAGACCCAAAGGAGTCCTCTACTCATATAAGAAGATATATTGTCCTATATATTCATAGAGGGATCAAGGATGCAGGATAAGTTCTACCCAAGCCTCCTCCTCCTCTTGATGGTGAGCTAAATAGTGGAAGATCATTTTGAGGGAGCTACACATAATTGGGAAGGAGTTCTGGAACATGTTATTCTATTGGTTTTGGGTAATTTATGTTTTAAATATTTCAATTATGTTTAATATTTATGTTCTTCTCATCTGAATACAATTATTTTGTTAATTAATTGAAACACTTTTCATCTCAACATTGATTGGGTTGAGATTTCAAGTGGGGATCTTAGGTTGTTTCAATTAAAAAACAAAAAAAATTATTTTTTATCACACAAAATCATGAGATTTTAGTATTTTTTTAGTACCCCTTGTTCTATTCTTGAGTTCCAAATCTTGACATCATGATTATTTTGTTAAGGGTTGATTCTTTGTGCATCATTTTAAGAGGCAAGAGGGAAATTAAGAATTTGACAACCCTCAACCAAAGAATTACATTAAACAATATAACAATTTCAGAAAAATGAACTATACAAGATGTGTAGTGAACTTGAAATTACCTAATTATCTCAAAATTCTTTAAACACCATATTTATTTATCAACTATTAAACTCTTGAAATTAAGTTATTTTCTTAAAACTGTTTTGAAAACCACCCCCTATTTAGTAATTTTTATTAAAAATACACATTATAAAACTATAAATGATTCTTGAGAGATGACCTAGGGTTTTCCATAGAATATAAAATCATATTTAAATAACTATAAATTTTATGTGTCATGACAACATGTTCTCTAACGTTGATATACATGACCATAAAACACCAAATGAACCATTATATCAAAAAATATGGGGGGAAGTGAATTTCAAGTTGAAAAGGAATATATACTACATTATTATAAAAACATTTAAATGAATTTAGATCCATAAATTTGTTACATATTGAATTGAAAAAATAAAACACCTTTATTATAGTAATCCTGACATAGATGGGTAGTATTGAACACAATGAAACATTTAAGATTTGTTGCAACATAACATGAAAATCATGAGATATCATGCTAATTAACTTCAAATATCTCATTGACACATTTTTTACATTTAAAGAATAACCTTAAGGAATGTTTATTCCATGGAGGCACTAAATGTGTTTTCTCACTCCTGGATAATGCATGTCAAGTGGGAGAAAAGTGTGTTCATTTTTCTTTAGGAGTTAGATCTAACTCTAAATGTATTCTCATTGACATGAAATCCAAAATTGCATTAAAACCATCATTCATTTTGAATTTAATATCTAAAAATTATCTAATAAATCTCCCATAGATATTCTTCTTAAAATACATCACATATATGTTATGTTTGATCTCAAGATATATCTAATACAGAAGCTCAATTTTTTTTGATTGTTTATTCTGTATTTTTTTAGTACAAGTTCTTTGTATATTTACAAATGTAAAATTATTGTTTTTCACTATATAAAAATATTTATTAGTTGAAAAAGGATTTGAAGTGATAAAAAATTATTGCAATCCATTTATTTCGCATTTTAATATTTTATAAGAGCGATTCATAGTAAAAAACCTTGACTGAAAATTCATTTTTATTTGGTTTTCAAATGATGCTTTTTGGTTGAGCAGTAACTATTGATCCATGCGGTAACCAAAATCAAACACTACCCAATTAAAAGTTTAAAAATCAAAATCACATTGAGAAACATAAAACTTGAGGCAATCCTATCCAAGTTAAATTATGTCACCTGAATCTCATCTTCAGTCATCACATCAGGAGTCAACACTCCAATCGATGTTGTCCAATCTACACCATCTTTATCACTGACCAAACACCACCTACCAGAGATCAACAGAGTCCATCATATAACTAACATAAAGGACTTTTTTCCACCACAAAACACCATACATGATTCCATTAGAACACCATCACCGTCACTATAGAGACACATTTCAATATGAACCTCCCAAAGACCATTTTCTGCTCGAACAACACATCCCAGAACCTCTATGAAGACCATAAAAATAGATTGACATAGAATGAAGCATTGGACCAGGAAATCAGAGCAGAGTTTGAGTGTAAGAAGGCCTCACCAAAGGATGATGATAGAGAATAGAACACAAGTATCATGAAATAGAACATGCAAGATTACTTATTTTTGACCATCCAAAAACTGGGACATCAATAGAGAACCAGTTGACTATGCAACCAGAAACCCAAAAAATAGGAAGAGCTGAAGATTAAAAACAAGGGAATAAATATAACACAAAAAAAACCTTGAAAGAGGAATCACAAAGAATTAAAGGAAAATGGGGAATCCAAAAAATACTAAGGGAAGTTCCTTCATCCCTACCACCATCAACACACCAAACTACCCCATAACACCATCGTTCTTAATAAAAAATGGGTCCTTGGACAATGGGTAGGGGAAAAAAGGGAATGGGAGGAGTGTTGATGAGCATGATCCAGAAAAGAGCTTCACTGGATGCTACCACTAATTCCCATTCTGCTAGAGAGTTATCAAGTAAAACCTAGATGGGGTTTAAAAACAATGGTTCTAGTTGAAAGAGAGAAGCCAAAACAGATGAAGCCCAACTAGAAAACAAGTGGAAATAAGTAGCACACTAGAAGAAGTTCTCTCACAGCAAATTGGAGATAAGAGGAAGAGAGATAGGAAGCTGGGGAGGAACCCTTGTGTGAGAGTGAGGTTGAGGAAGTGGAGAAGACATGAGGCCCAAAGAGTGGGGATCCATCTCCTCCTTCATAGCAAAAAACCTTCAATGACCAACGTACATTGTTTTCCTCCCATGTTCTAGGGAAAAATAAGAAACACATTCTTCACAAACTGGAAAAGCGTTATCTACCATAACATTGTATCTAAAGAATTTCCCATATACTGGGAAGTCGTTTATATTAAACATAAGAATTTCAATCAACTGAAAATATTAATTTTTATAAGTATCATAAATTTTGATACATTCCTACCATAAGTGTTTCAAATCATCAATTAATGGTGAAAAGTTAACATCAATATCATTCCTAGTTTTTTTTGTCCAAAAATCATTAATCCCAACATGATATATTTCCACTTCATACAAAATTCTAAGGATAAGTTGTAAATTATCAATAAAACTGGACATGAACTATATTTCAACTATGGTTGTGATATAGATCCATTATATTTGTGCATATACCAAGTATGATATTTCTAACTTCATTACCAAATTTAGGAAATTGTATATCAATTTTATTTCATTGTGGAAAATTATTTGGATGATTTAATTTTCCATCAGATTTTCACTCATATGTATTCCTTCATAACCTTTTTACATAATTAGAATTTTTATATAAAATTTTTAGAAGGGGAATTATAGAAGATACCAAAGTTTATTTACATGAGTTTTGGTACATGGAATAATAGATGAATCAAGTTTTGATTTTTATTTCATATTATATCGTAATTACCCTCATTTAGGAAACTTTGAAAGACGTTCATATTCCATATAATATAATTCAAAATCATTAGAATAATAATGTATGTTTTTTACCCCAATACCATCAGGCATAACATTTTTTTAATTATTATTTGAATATGGAAGATTATTGTCTTTCCGAAGTATGTCTTTCAATAACTATAAAAATTCTGTAAAACTATTATCACTCCATTCATTTCCATATTTCATGTTTTTCAAAATTAATATTATTGATAAAACTTGTGAATTTTGTACAACTGATATATAATTGGTTTTCAACGTCATCAAATAAGAACTCAATCAGCAGTGTTTTCTTATTTGTCTATACTTTAATGTCATGAATCTTTTCTTCAATTTAACCATAAATTTCCTTTAAAAATCATAATCATCATCATTAAATCTTGAATACTACCCAATTTCACCATGAAAAATCTATGTACTATAATTTGGATTAAAATCATGGAAAATCAAATGTTCTTTGATATATCTGCTTTGCAGCTTTCTCATATTTAAACATTTCAATCATAGACAAAAAAAGAGGTTGTTGTTTTGAACATTTCATTTGGGAAATTCCAAAAAATCATCAACCCCTTACTCATATTTGTCACTTTCTCAATGTGTAGTAATCTAATTACAATCCATTATAACCTATATAAAATTTTAATTATTAAATATAAGTTACTGTGTGTTCAAATTTAAATTCGAATTTACCTTTATAAATGATATTAGAAATAAAAAGTCAAATATTTTAATTTTATCATAATTGTTCATTATGTAATGAAATATTACTAAAACCAATTTTATTTATAAAAAAGTTAAATAAAAAACACTCAATATAAAATAAATAAATAATTAAAAAACAATAATAATTTAAACACATAATAACAACATAGAAAGTAAATTATAATATTTTTTTATTAAAAAAATATATTTATGATATAGAATTTGTGAACACATAATTTTAAATAAAACACACATATTAAATCACATAAAAATTCCCAAAATTATGAAAATAACTAGAATCTATTGAATATTAAAATTTTAGTATATTATCAAAGTAAACTACATTAAAAGTTTTTTTTGTACTAATGAAAAAAAACAAACTTATCAAACCAGTTATAAGTATTGAAAAACCATAAAACACATAAATGTTTTCCTAAAAATTATGACTATATTATATTTTTAACTAAATGAATAAAACTGATTCAAAAACATAAACAAATAAATATTAACATAATTTTTTTTTCTTTAAAAGATTTTTTTTTTATTTCCCTTGTGAACTAATTCTCAAAACAAACTTATACCTATTTATTTTGGAACAAATAAACATTTCTCATAAAATATGATTCAATATTCAAATATGAAACAAAAAAAGATATCATATAGTTATTTATTGATAACAATAACATAAAGAAACCAAATATGTAACCCCATTCATTATTCCTAAATACCAACATTTATTTTAAGGTTATGATATTTCATTGAATCTATGGTCAAACTCATATAATAATTATATTTATTTTTTTCAGAAAAAAATAATGAACCCAATTATTCAAAGAATAAAAAATGAAATTGACTATAAATTATATGTAGGATAGTTAAATTCATAGGGTCCTAGTTTCCTTGTTCTTTATTCCACCACTTTGCTTCCTTGGATCATAGAAAATTATATAAACACACTGGATGCATCAAAAATGTTATTCATAAGTAACGATTAATAAATAAAAACACAAATAAAGACATTGAACACTCATTAGATCACATAGAGTACCACTGGTAACCATTTATAAAAACTAAAAAAATTACTCCATAAATAAAAATACCTCTGAGGAATAATGATTGAAAAAATAGAGATGAATAAATCATATAAGGGACTGAAGCTATGACCAATGGAGGCTGAGGGAGGATGATGGGGGTTAACAATGGTGGATAATGGTGGTTGAAATTGGATGATGATCACATGATGGAAGAATGAATATTCAAGTTCATCTGGCGGGGACCAAAATTTTGACACATGAAACAATAAAACTAAAATTAGTGATGTTAACATTATATTATTTTTTTAAAGTTTTTTAATTTTGGTTATTTTATAATTTATTTTTTAAATAAAATATCTTCATTTTCAAATCTTTTTATAAAATAAATGATGTTAAAAACTTTTTTATGTCAATTTTATGAAATAGATGTGAAAAAATCATCATCAATAATAAATTTTTCACTAGTGAACCGTTTATGATTCATGTGTAATGAAATCAAATCCTATGAAATTAAATACTTCGCTTGTTATAAATTATCGGCATAAAAAGTGTTTCTAGAAGCTAAAAAGTTCCTAGAATACCCTCAAAAATGGGTTTTAAGATTTTGAAAACCCTTTTCATTAGAAATGGGTAGAATACATGGTCCACTCTTAGTGGGAGGTTCTCACCACCATGTTACTATAATAGATATTTTATGAGTATAAAATGTTCCCATAAGACACTATAAAATGGGTTTTATTATTTTGATACCCCTTTTAATTAGAGAATAGTGAAATACATGGTATACTCCTCTTAGGAGTTTCTCTTCACCACATTACAAGAAAATGAAATGTTTTAAGGAATCTAAATTCCTTAGTGTCTGAGAAATAATAAAACACATGTAGATCCCATTTAATTATTCTTAGTAAAAACATACTTTTCTTCCTATACATGGCTTATATTTTTTGAGTGAGTACCACATCATGGATTCCACAAACAAGTTTGCAACACACATTTCTAGTGAAAACGTGATGTTATTTCACTATAAGAAACTATGAGTGTAAATATTTTCCTTTAGAAAATACTATAGAACATAAATACCTTTATATCTATGTATATATAGATATATATGTTTCTCCTATCCCATAATAACTAAAAAGAAATAAAACACCCTTATTTGATGTAGCTGTTAAAGCCATTATAGTTTGTATTGCATGTTTTTGTTTAGGTTTCATCAAAATATGTATATCAGGGAATTTTTCTTATATATATTCATTAATTTAATTAAGTTATTAAGTAAATAACCTATCAAATTGGTATAAATATGATAAATTTGTTACATGCATCAGATGATAAAATTTCAATGATCTTCCATTAATTTGTAATATATTATCAATTTATTGAAAATCATAGACCAACCTCTAATCATATGCGACTATTAAATATATAAGAGTAATACTGGTCTTCATATTAATAACCATATTTAGAAAGATAAACATGGAATATTTATTATCACTAATATATTAAATATGTTTTTATAGTGTAAAAAATATGTACATTAATTGTACATATATAATCAATTAATATAGATAACAATACAAAAAAATAATTGAAATTAATATATTGTGGGAAAAAATTAGTAAATATCTTTAATTTAAAGAGTAAGGGGTTGTTATGTTTACCTTGTAATTTCATCCATCTTCATTTAATATATTCAATTTAATCACAAAGAAATTGTGAAGTAAAATTCTATACCTGATATGGTTTGTAAATGGAGTTTGAGAAAATATTATGATAAAATAATATTCATAAAGAATTTATACTACCCCATAAAAAAATCTATTTAATATCTTAAATGATTTCATTAGTGTATTAAATAAATCCTAATGAGTAACATGACTATCTAAAATTATGATGTATTAAATGATTAACAATTAAATTAACTTTATAAAAAGTTATTTATTTTTACTTAGTAAAAAATATTCTCAAAAAAATATAGTTCACCAATTATTGGAGGTAAAAAATACATTATAATAATAGAAAACCCTCATATGCGAGGATACCAACTTTGATTTTTCATAATTATAGAATATTTTTAATGGAAATCCAACATAAGTGAGAGAAATATCTTTATCATATTTTTATTTTATTTCAAACCAAGTATTAAACATACCATTAATGTCTCAATGATTTTTCAAAAGTCCTTAATTGAATTATTATCTCTATAACTTATAATCTTTTCACATGGTATGTGGGAGTATAATAGCTCAATAGAAGGGAATATATAAGGAATAGCTTAACTAAAAATTATTCAATCCACTTAAAAGGGTGATATATATCAATTTTCATAAAATGTTTTGTCTCATTGATTTCTCTATATTTTTTTTGACTATTTTTAGATTCATAAAGTTAAGTAGTGGAACGATCATGAGAATTATTAATTTATTGAAAAAATATATTTAATTAAATGTATATGTTAATAACTTTATATATTAATATGTGACTAATATTACAACAAAATAATATGGTTTGTATAGAAGCACATAATAGTTGTCCAGTGTGACCTATTTTTTCACTATATAGTTGTTGGGATGTGTTTTTTTATAAATAGAATAACCATCCCCATAAAAAATTGTAATAAGTTGCAATTTTTTAAGAAAAAACTAAAACATATTTTATTATTCATACATAGGGAGTGGAGATTATTATGACCACATAGTTTGTATACCACAATGTTTTCACTGCATTATATAATCATGGTTAGTTTCACTAATTTAGAATTTTAGCACATAACATTCTATTTATATCAAAAATTATTTTGATTTTATTTTCTATACTAAGGAAAAGTAGAATGTGAATAATAGGGGGACAATATTTTTAGAATTCAATAGTTTGAAACATTGTATGATTTTTTTAATTTTTTTTTAAAAAACTTTAGAATTAAATTTTGGTTTTCAGAGAGGGGAAAAATATAATAATAAACTTAAATACTTATGCTATATCTTCCAAAAAATCCCCTATTTTAATTTTTTCATTATATGATTAAATTTTTCATTAAAATCTCTATAATTTAATTAAGGTTAGTTTTATGGTTGATGGTTTTGATTTATAAGATATTAAACTATCTTAGTCTATTTTGGATTGTAAGTGAATGATGGAATCAAATTTTGGTATCCAGTATAATTACAAATTTCTATTACATCTTAATAATTTTTCATCATTGATATTTGAAATATAGTAAGGATTGAAGTTAGTTTATTTTATCATAATAAGATCCTTCATGATCACCTCTCAAAAAGGAATCTTGAAATCCATTTTAAATGTTATCTCTTAATTTTTTTTTGATTATAATAGATACATGAAAATCAACAAGACTCAACTAATGTAAATTCATCCATAATGAATCATTAAACGAGATTTCATAAGTGTTAAATATTTCACTAATTATTATTAAAAAAATTTATATGGTAAAAGAAATATTATATAGTGACTTGAGTCTAATACACATACCATTATGTGATTTTTAACATAACATTTCTTAAAATACAATCCAGAAATCTTGAGGTCTAGTGTCTTTGGTTGATTAGATACAAAAATAATTAACATAAAAACATACAACAATGTATTTATTTTAGTATCCATATTATTCTCCTAGATCCCTTTGATTTCTAATCACTGCAGAGTATAACCTAGGGATATACATAAAGAAAAGGGTGAGATATAGATCTTAGTAATGGAACAAACGTGATAATGAGCTATATCATATTAGTCAAGATGCATAACATTATATCATAAAATAAGAGGATAATTTGTAATCTCATGGAATCATGAAATAAAAGAGATTATATCACAAGATTATGGAATCATAATAAAGTGGAAACAATATAAGAAATGACATTATATAATTTAAGTCTCACTCCCAAGGCAGTATAACATAGTATGCTAGGCTTATTGCCAATGCACAATACATGGTATCTTATGAGATAAAAACATTACCCAATTCATTTAGGGGATATATAATTTTGGTAATACCCATCATAAAATAATATTTACATGAAAAAGTTTTCTATATAATGGAAAAAATCATACATAAACCATAAGCATGAGAAAACCCATGAGAAGGAAATGGGTTACATAATCATATCTCAAAGCAGAAACAAATATAATTTTTTAATTCTTACAAAAAAATATGGGATTAAAACATTTTTTATGTTAATTATTTATTAAATAAAAACATTTCAGGAATATGGAGTTCTACATAAGAAATTTCATAAGAATTTAGTGGAGTAGTAGGTATAGAAATAAACTTCTTAAACAATGCATAATAAATGAGAAAATAACCCTTGACAGAAATAAGTGAATAGAATTTTATTTTAAACTAGAAATAGACTATAATATGTTTCTATAAATTAATAGATATTTTTAGAAATAATATAACATTATAAATTTTAAAATATTTTTATATGAAAGGAAATAATAAATAGAAAGTCACTCTTTAATTAGGTTTTATTTAAAGAAAGGATTAAGAAGGTAACTTAAAAAGCATGTATATCCCCAAAAAAGAAAGATAAGATAAAATAGGTATATATGTAAGTAATATATATACATATTATATAAGAAATAAGTAATAAATTTATATATTAAAGGATAGGTAAAGAGAGATAAATATTAGCTCAAAAGAAATGAGGGTGGTTTAGGGGTTCCCATACCATGGGTCTTAACTAGCTTGGTATGTATGTCTAGCGTCAAAAATAACAAAAATAAATTTATTAAATACTTCCTTGAGAAAATTTTTATTGCATGTTTTAGTTATTATTATTATAATATATTCATTTATTATCATTTAATTAGGATATTATGTTCACATTCATCATCATAAGGATGTTTGTTTCATGGTTCCGAGGTCACTTGGGTTTAATGATAACGATGGATGTTCTTATAAAATGGGTGCATGACTACAAAATCATAATGGTATATAGTTAATGTGTTTATAAATTTTCAAAATGTTTTAAATATAAAAAATTATTTAAAAATAAGGATGATTTATAGGGTATAAATTTTAGTATTTAATTATTTGTCCACTTAGGTAAGTTTTCTTACCATATTAAACTTAATAAGTTTCATATAAATTTTATTTTTATTGAAAAATTATAAAAAATGTAATGGGAATAAATATAATTATTAATATCAAATTTAACTATAAAATTATTGTTATAACCATCCATGAATGTGGTGATGAAAAATAAAATACATTCTCCATAGAGGCGGTGAACCGACCATAATATAAGGGCTGTTTTCATTTAGAATAAATGAGAAGAAGGTAGATAATGCTTAATAAAAAAATATAATAAAATTTTAGTATATTTAATATACTAATTTAATTATATTAATATGTTTAGAATATATATTGAGGAGGCAGGTCAATAAAATATCTTAAGAGATCTCTACTGAGATAATTTCCATTTCAATTGGATGGCTACATTTAACACACTATTAGATCTTTAAGGAGAGGTAATTTTTGAAGAAAAAAACATTAAGGATGTGGATATAGAAGTTTTTGAGTTATTTGGGAACAATTTCTATGATATAATGATATTAATGTGTGAGGAGAAGTGGGGTGATGAAAAGTGGCATTTATAAGGACAAGAGATGGGTGTTTTGAATATAATATCCATTAGTTTATTATTTTGTCTCAATACCATTAATAGTGATGATTATTATGACTATATATATATATATATATATTAATTAGTGCATGTGAGGATTATTCAATGGTTACTTACATCACCCATGTTATAATTAATCATATATTTAACTTAGAATGTAAAATATCATATTTTTCCGTATTTAACTATTTACAAAAAAATTTGACCTTTTTAGAAAAATACCAAAAAACCACCATAATATAATTTCAATATGATTATCTAAAGAGTATATCTCATTTTACCAAATTAATTTTCTAAATATGATAAATTTAATTTCAAAATAAAATTCTTATTTATTGAAAAATACCAATTTTTAAGACCCGATCAAATTTTGGGCCCATAAACAAATTAATTTTGGATGAAAAAAAATTATATTATTTATAAATTTTTTATATTTATTTAAAACCATTATATAAAAATATAATTTTATTTAAAATCATTAAATTTATCACAAATTTTTTTTAACAAATATTTAACATATATTTTTTTGAAAAATATAATTATGGTTTCTTTATTTCAAAACATTATTTTATCATATTTAATAATTTTAGTTAATTAAATTATGATATAAATTTCTTATATTTTTATTTCATAAGATATCCAATATATTAATTTATTATTCCATCAGTTCAATTACTTTTCTAACGTCCATGTTATTATTTCTAACAGTCATGTAACTATTCCAACTATTATGTTACTATTCCAACGATCATATAATCTCTCTACCTTATATAAATACCTCACAATTACTTTAGTAAACATTAATTTTAAGTTATATCAAGTTTATTTCTTGATTTTAAATAATATAAATTACATTACAAATGTTTTGTATCTTTTTCAATATTGGTTGTGAGTGTGATGATTCAGGGAGACTGAGATTATCTAAATTTTCCAATTCAAATTATTTTATTTTTCTATTTTTATTTCCCAATTATAACACTTTAAATTTTGTTGGGTTTATTTATTATCTAAATGTAATGTTCTAAATTATAATAAAGTATCATTGGATTATATTTTGTGGTGCATGTGTTTCATACTATATTACATAACTAAATATAAAACATGTTTAAAAGTAAAATTCCATATATAAAATTTTGGGTTGTTACATTATTTCCATATTTAGAAATTTGATCCTCAAAAATTTCATTTCACACTCTGTGATAATAAAAGATAAAGGGTAGTTCTTTTTCATTGGTTCTTCAGGTTCCCATGTTTCCACTTCATACTTATGGTTTCTCTAGAGTACATTGACAAGGTTGATTATCATATTGCATAGAAATTTATTTATATAGTCTAAAATCTTCACTAATTACTATTTGTAATAAACATCATTATATAACTATATCACCTTTGGATTTAGTACATGTGAGGGATTTGGTATGTACTTCCTATTGAGGGATATTTGGAACACATTATGAACTTGAGACATGTTTTTTGGGGGTGTTAGTCAATAGGCTCTAACTCTAATGTAATTAAGAATCTCAAAGATTGTTATATATCTGGGACTTAACTTTACCTTGTTTAAAAACCACACGACCCTCTTCTATGGAGATATGTGAAGGAATAATTTATCTTTATCTTAAAACTCCAGGTATCATCGATGATTGTTAGCGTACCTATTCAGTATAATTTGATAAGATCCGATGTATTACTAAATGAATTTGACATTCTTTATCAGTTATTTAACTAGTTTAATTCCAAATAGCATACATTCTCCAACTTCATAACAACATGTTAGAGTTAAACATTTCTTCCCATAGAAGGATTAATAAGTATCCATTTGAATTATTGAGTATGATAAATTTCTATATGAGAACTTAGACATAGTAATATATTGATCCAAACCTGCTTTAAAGTACAAAAATAAATCTATTAGAATATAATCAAGTGTGTGGATGATACTTTTAGATTGGAGATCAGTCTGGGGGTGATGGGCAGTACTGAAGTTCAACTCTTTGTTAAAACTGTGTTGAAGACTTTTCCAGAACCATTAGGTGATCCATGAATCTCAATGAGATACAATTAATAATGGTGTTCCATAAAATCCTTCCACATTTATAATGTATAAATTTTCATGTGAATCAAGTGTGTAGTTCTCTTGAAAGGAAATGAAGTGAGCAGTTTTTGTAAGTTAGTCCACTATAACCCATATGGAATTATTTACTTTGGATGTCTTTGAAAGACCAATGACGAAATCCATGGTGATATTCTCTCATTTACATATAGGTATGGGTAATGGTTATATCACACCCTTGTAATTTTTCATTTAAAACTTCACTTAATGGAATAATAAGTACTTAAATGTATATTAAATAATATACTTATACATATTATCTCATCAAAGGTTATCTCAGATATATATATATCTTTGTGATCATAGGCTGGATAAAGAGTGTTGAGCTATGAGAATCATTTAATATCACCTTATTTATCTCAGGCTATGATGATACAAATAATTATAGACCAAATCTCACAACTCTTTTATCAATAATTAACTTTGAGTATTTACCATTTCTTATAACATTTACCTTATTTTTTACCTCCAAATCCTCTTTATAAGTTTTCTTAATCTTATATATAATGTATGGTTGAGAAATCATTTGAGCAAGGTAAAATGTTATTTATTCCTTTATGATTCACATGTCCATAATTTTAAAATATAATAAGATTAGTTCCTTATAAATCCTCATAATATATAAGGTTATGTGATATTTTTTACTTATATAATCTTTTAATTTACTTTTTTTCCTAGAATAGTAATGAATTGAGTAGTCATAATATTTGACTAGCTCTAACAATCTTTGTTGGATCATGTTTATCTCCTCCAATGTTCTTATATAATTTTGGATCTTGTAATATGTATATATGTCACACCTCTATATATGGATATAATTCCTTAAAATCATTAATGTGAAGTGTATTTCATCCAACTCCAGATCATGCATTATGTAAATTTTCTCACACACATTTAACTTCCTTGAGGCATAAGCTATTACTTTATCCTTTTTTCACGAGTGCACAACACAAAACCTTATTTTATGCATCAAAATTCCTTCCCTGCTTGTGGGTAGTGTGATTAAATGTGTAGTTATAAGACTCTTATTTAACTCCTTGAAAATATTTTCACATTCATCTATCCATACAATATTTACTTTTTTTCTAAGTTAATTCAGTTATCTAGTTTTACAATTGTGAGAAGTTATTCAAAAATATTTAATAGGTATCAACCAATCTAAGGAATAATTTCACCACTTTTTTTTCACTAATAACACAACCTATATTTATTGAAGTGATTTTTTAATAAATATATTAAACATGCATGATATAAAATAATGCATAGATCTATATTCAAATAAAGAATTTTTAGTTTATGAATATATAATAAACTTACCTTTCCCCATTTGATTCAAGTTTCGATAATTTAGTAAAACCATAATAAATTTAGTGATGATAATAATTAAATTATAAATTTATAATTTTTGTACCAAAATAACATAAAATCTTTTAGAATATAAAGTAAATTTCACTTTGAATCAGACTGTTACAATCATTTATTTGATATATTTTTAAATTCTCCAAGTTTAAATATACTTCATCTAGCCTATTAGCAACTATATTTTCTATAAAATATATTAATATGATACAAACTTATTTAATTTATAAAATAAAACTTATTTCTATTATGTGAATTTTTAAAAAATGAACTATTAACACCCATATCTTATATGAAATTCTATGTGTTTTGACCAATAGTTTGAAAATAATATTTTATTATATAAAATATTTTACTATTTTATGGTGGGAAAATTTTCCATCATATTTTAATAATTAAATTAGATATTCCTATATCCTGTATAAATACTTTTTATCTTTATCTTATCTTAAATGTTTTCATATAAATAGATGAATCATAAAACATGTGTATTAAAATAAATAATCTCATAAAAACTTCTTTATAATGAATCTATTTTCATTAAAGATAATTAAAATTAGTTAAAATACCTATAATTTATCATTTAAGATTTTATTTGATCAATTTAATCCATTTCCCTAATGTAGTAACCCTTTACTTACTTCATTGAATGTAAAATTCAAGCTCCATCCATTAATTATTCTTTAGTTTTGAACTCCTGTATATATTGAAAGAAATTTTATAATATATAATTGGTATAATTACACTTGAAAATATAATAATTGAATTATATAATAATAATACATGATGTGAACTCTCTATGGAGTTTTATAAACCAATTCAAATATTTTAGAAAATTCCTACACTAGTGAATTAGTTCACCACAATAGAAACATTTACCCTCCTTTAGTACACCAAATTTTGGATTCAATGAGCAAGAATGACTATTAAACCCTATATAATTCTTCTTAATGCTTAAAAATTCACCATAATGTATTTTAAATATATCACCAATCCTATACCTCCCAAGTCTTGTTAAGATATTCTCAACATATTGAGGAGATTGGGTAAACATTTGTTAAAAAATTCATGTTTCAATTTATAATAAATTTTTAGAACCTTTTTGGAAATGAATATATAATGAAGTCCATATATAGATCAATACTTTATGGTGACCCCATCCTATATATGTATTTTATATATATAATCATATTGATTATATTATTTTAGTCTAATGGTCCTTTGATCATCTTGTATTTAAATGATGCCTTTGAAACCTTGTTCCATTCATGACAGGATTATTCTTGATAAATAATTTTTAGGTTATTTATCATTTTGAACATTTACATGTTCTCCTATTAATTTTTCAACTTAAGATAAATGAGTTAAAGGATGGGAATAGATACATAAAACTAATCCATCTTATGATTCTATTAATAATTTAGATATTTTTTTAAAACTTTACTAATCAGCTATCTAGGAAGGGGTTTCTATAAAAAATTTAATTTTCATTATTAATTAATTATAATTATTAAATTTAAATACCATTATAATATGTTAATTCTATTAAGATTTTATTTTTCAATTATTAATCTTAAATTCAGTTTTAATTATGATGATGTTATTTTTATCTATAATAGAAGTTTTTATCAAATGATTATTTGGTTTTACAATCACTTAATAAGATATACTACGACATTTTCTTCCATTAAAATCATGACACTTTTTGTTATAAATCATATATATTAATAGTTAAAGATCCATATTTCATTGATTCTTTTGTTTCTCTTTATCCTTTATCTAATCACTTATCTATTTAGGTAGAAAATGATGTCAATCATATCATATGTGAATATTGAATAATTGAATAGACAATTGTTTACCAAATAAATCCTTTGGATTATCTCAAATCTATTCATTTGGTATATTAACTCTTAGGGTTTCTAGTAATGTGTGACCTAAATATCATAGTGGTATTTGTTACCTAAATTTTATGAATATCTATTTACACCATGTTTTATAGAATATAATCCATGTTCTCCCTACATTGGAAGAAGTTACTTATTTTAATGATTGATGTATTTACATGTGTTTTCTTTATATGGAATCTAAAATTTAATATTTTATGGGAATTTAACAGGTCAATATTTTATCTCATTTATTCCCTTTATTTTTAAATTGTTATAATGATTTAGTTTTTTAATAGATAACTTCAAAAAAATTAATAAATTTAAATAATATTGATGTATAAGTATTTATACAACTCATGAATTAAGTTATTTACCCCAATACAAAATCTAATTATATTGACACATAGTCAAATTCATTCAATGAATAAATAATATAAAATTATTTCATGTAAGGGTTTATAATTATATGAAACCATAATATCTATAAGTGAATGTATGGTGTCATAAATAGCTAAACCCAATTTACTATCCATTTTATAAACCCTGAAAAAATCATAGACATGGTTGATTGTAACTAAATATTATATCTAACATAGAATTTAACTCCTTATATGCATTTTATTAAAATTATAAGAAGTAATTTAACTCTTTGAAATAATGTGTACATTCATTTATATTATAACAGTTTATATTATTAAATATTAAAGTAGGGAATAAACAAAATAAATAAATAAATTGGGAATTTATAAATGAGATAAATATTTATGAACATTTAATATAATTAATATAAATAATTTATAATTAAACATACTTTATAAAAATACCATAATATAAATAAATATGTATATTTCACATTTATTTTAAAATGAACTCTTTCACATTTTCAATTTACATGGTATTTAGTATGAATCCTTTCATATTATCAAATATATGAATTTTATAAAGAATTTTATGTTCATATAAACATTTCATATTTTATGAAAACATATTATATGAACTAAATATGAAACATTTCATTTAAAAATACACCAAAACTCTTTTGTAATAGTATAAATAAATTTTTAAATGAGGGATTTAATATTAAATTTTCATATTATTATTTATGAACACTTAATAAATCAATATAAACCCATTTATATTAGACTTATATTTTTAATTTATGAAAAATCTATAAATATAAAATATAAATTCAAGGATTTAAACATATACCTTAACCATCAATGATTTTTGGGTTCAGTTTAAATCCCATTCAAATTTAGTCCTCATTAGAAAACTATTTTTAGAATTTTAAGAAAAATAAATTTCCATTAGTAAAACAAAAACCACGCCCATTTTTCTTAAAAATAATTACATAGGGTTTCCCACTTGAAAATAGTTACTAAGGGATACACATTACTTTTTCTTTAGTAAATAAATTTTGAGAATAGTACTTAAAGGTCTTCATTTTGAAATCAAGATGGGTTTTTTCCTAGTTATGATGTAGTTTTCTTTTATAAATATCATTTTAATACTAACCATGATCATTTTTAACCACATCAACATCATAAAAAACTCATTTTATAGTTATATATTTTTGAAAACAATTTCCATGAACATTTTTAGAAAACCATACCGTAAGTTAATAACTTTTACAAAATCAAAATTATTTTTTTTAATCTTATATCATGGTTTTGAAAAAAAATTAACAACTACTACCATTTTTCATAAAACACAATATGATTCGGGAAATATCATTTTCCCACATTTTTAATTTATATAAAAATTAAATAAAAATGATATAGAAGTGTTTATAATACCAATACAGGGTTTTGGATGGAAAAACATCATCTAAACATAGTGGAACAATCAATCATATTCTATTTTCTAAATATCTATCCATATGTGTGAACTAGATAAAATAAATAAAAAATATACATTTTTCTGTATTGATATGATCTATTTGAGATTATTCTTATAAAATATTAATTTATATCCCTCAAAGTAATTTTTTTCCTCCTTTTATGTTATCCATGGGATATAATGAATCTTCCAATGATAAGTAAAGATCCTCACTTCATCATGGTCTTCTAGAATCTCGGTTAAAGGGAATGAGAGATAGATAGAAAGAGAGATTTGGTTTAATTTAGTTTAAGGTGGGTTCATAATATGAATATCATATTTTAATATTATATAGTTCACTAGGATTAGACATTCTTTTATATACATACATTGATACTTCTTATAATTGAAACATTACTCAAACATTTGGATATTAATGAAACATTTCATAAATGTTAAAAACCTTAAAAATCATTGTAACTTAGGATTCAATCCTCTTATTGTTTATCTAATGTTCAAACATTCAATATGAACATTCAAACTTCTCTAAATATCATCATATGATTTTATAAACTAAACATGAGAGCCTAGGTTATAGAACCATCAATCAATATAAATTATTGTATAACTCATGCATAACCATTCATAAAAACATAGTTTATTAGACTTCATTATTTCATTGTTTTAGTTTAGATAGAAGCTACAAATGACATGGTTTATACCACCATGCCATGGATTAGATTTAGTATATATTTATATCAATATAACATGTATTTTTAGTTTGAAACTATATGGAGTCGAAATTACATTTTCTACTCATTTACAAAGTTTATTCAACCACTTGAATGTATATGATATTTTTTTCATGGAACTTAACACATTTGTTTGTAAAAATTCATTATAAGGAATTTTGTTATGTGTTTTTTGAAAATTATGATGAAAGACTCTTCACAGGAATTTAAATGAATGAGTTTATCTCGTTTGGTGAGGTATGAATTCAAAATGTCCAGGACCACACCCTGGTAAAGGTTTTCAAGGCCATGGTGTAGGTGGATATGGCTATAGTTATTGACCACACCCATTTCCTATGGTGTGTTGTGACGAAGAGGACAAAAACCGGGAAATAGAAAGGGACCATGACATAGTAGCCCCCTTGGTGGAGTTCTAATACACCTGTATAAAATGGAAAAGTTTTCTATGACCATGAATAAAGGTGTGGTAGTCTGGTAATCCATATTTGAGACATGGGGAGTCCCCCATGGGAATGGATAAATGTGTGGAATTCTAAAAAACCACCTATGAGTGATGAGGCGTCTCACTATGACTATGTTGAATGCCGTGGTTTGGAGAAATTTTACCTATGGAAAATGGGTTACAATAGAAGGATATGGGAGGGGTGTTTGGTGTATTAAGAAAAAAGGAATAATATTTCTTCACTATACCATGGTGTAACCCATTTCACTGTTTGAGTAAAAAAATATAGAAAAACACATTGTGTTGATTCTTGAATTTTATGATAGTTGTACCTTACATTTATTGGGGGTGGTTAGTTGGGGTTTGAAGGCCTTAATTTTTTCATCCATTATATTGGAATAATGTACATGATGGGTATGTTTTAAAAATATTTGAAAGAAACATGGGGAGATAGATCTATAGAACAAATTGAATTATTAAAAGGGAATAAGAACATGGATAATTCTAGATTTCATCTGGAAGGTTGAAGGTCAAAGAAGGTGTTTTTCTAGGAGATCCATTCTCTCATCAGAAGTCTGACAATTCATGTATTGAAGAAGAAACATAATTATTAGTGAAAATTTCTTTCAACATTATATGAAGGAGAATATTGCATCATGAGGAGCTCTAAGATCACTGGTGAGGGAGAGTAGTGATATTTAAAAGAATTACTGGTAGTGTACAAGGAGGGTTTCTAAGACCACTACAAAGGTATTCTCATATTTGAAGGTAGTAATTTCCAATTGTGGAAAATATAGATACAGTACTATTTTAGGTATTTGGTCATGGAAATATATACACTAACCATTTCTGGAATCACTTCTAATATAGAGAGTGGATCCTTGATGGAGAAAGATCATCATGAATTGGATGCAGATGAAAAATCCATAAATTCCATAGGAACTACTATATCCAATCCTATATACATAAAGGTAATGTTATAAAAAACCTCGTATTTTATATGGGAAAATCTTTTAAATATTTATAAAGGATATTCATAGGTTCTAGAGGTAAATTTATATGTTCTCTAGAAAAATATGAATAATTTAGAATGAATTAAAATGAGATGGTTGATGCCTTTATTGATCATATAAACATGATTATTGAAGATATACGAGGCCTCTAAGAATATTTTAAAGATGAGAAGACAATGAAGAGGATCATTAGAAAACTCCCTCATTGTTTAAATGAAAAAGTATGTGTTCTATATGAGAAAGTCTCTAAATAAGCATCACTTGATAGTTTTCATAGTATTCTTGTGGATTATGAGATTAGAAATGAAGACAATGAGTAAAGAACAGCAGAGGGTACCCAAGAGGGTTCCTTTAATTCCCTAATTAATCCCTCAACAAAGGATAATCTATACATTGAAGAAGTTGAATGGGTTATGTCATTTTACCTCTAATATTAATAGAGGAAGAGGAAAGTTTAATAGAAATCGTCTTATTGCTTCCTTCAGATGTGGAAAGGTGGGATATCTTATGACTAAATATCTTAAGAACCATCAAGAATATGATTATAAAGAGAAGTATCCTAAGAAATTAACAAGATATGTGAAAGATATAAATAATTTCCAATGAATATGATTTGAAAATAGAAATTTTCTTTCTAAATAAGATGATTTTTATTGAGAAAGTAAAATAGAATAAGTTGAAGATTACAAGGATGAAGATGTGTTGATGGATATTGAAAATAAGAAAGGAGATGATAATAATGATGATGAAAATGAAGGATTCAATGGAAAAGTTTATTTTTAAGAAAAAATTGAGGAAAACCATAAAAAATTAATGTTTAGAAAGAAAAGACAAAGAAAGTCAATATAGTGGTGCATGATTCGAAGCGTTACATAAAATAAAAATGAGAAAAGTTATATTTGAATTATGAGATTGAAAAAAAAAATGTAATTTCTATTAATTTATGAAATGAAGTAAAATAAAAGGTTAAAGTGGAATAATAAACCTGAATCATTGATGGTTTATAGAAAATAATCAAAGATAGAGTTAAAAGGATTGAGCCTCTCAAAGAGTAAGTTTTGAGTTGGAATCAAATGTTTGAGAATCAAGAAAAACTATTGACACCCAACATTATGAAAATGAATTCTAATGCTTCATCATCAAGTTAAGCCGAAGGGATTTATAAGGAGTAGTGTATACCTATTCCTCAAGTATAAATATTGAAATATAAATGAAAATTAGAGGTGATTCATGATGAATAGAAGAATAAAATAATGGTTATTTCTAAACCACAATCATTAATTCCCTATAATACGGTAGATACTCATAGAATTGGAAAGGTTACAAATCATGTGTCTAGGACAGATACAATTATATCAAGGGTTATATGTTTTTAATATGGAAATTTAGGACATACTTACTTTTTATATTCTATATCTAGGAGTTTTTTCCATGTGAAATTACAATATAAATATGAAGACAAAATTTTCAATAATTCTTTTGATTTTAATGGATATTATTTTTTGTATAGGCTTCTGTCATAAAACAATCAATTATGTTTCCATAGGGAAATAAAAGGCACAAATAATGTCTCAAAGTGGAAGAAATAAAAAGCTAGAATATTCATCCAAAAGGATAGAAACTCAAAGAATATTTTTATTTTTTAAATTAGAAGAAGAGTTAATAGATCTAGTTGTTGAGGTAATACACTCATTGATAACATGGGTAAAGAAAAAAGTTTAGAAAAAGGTAATGTTTATAAAATCTATTTGAGGGAAATAGATAATTTGAATTCATGGATCTTCGAAAGTGGATATACATCACACATGATTATAAATGAAGAAATAATTTTGAATATCAATCAAAATAAAGGTGGAATTACTAATTTATAGAATGATGATGGTTTTAATATTGTTGGTTTTGGAAAGGAAAATATTTTATTCAAATATATTAGGTGAGATGATGTTCTATTAGTTGAGATGATACATCACAATATTCTTATTTTTGGCCAATTGTGTGACCTTAGGCATGTGGTGGAGTTAAAAAAGGTATTTAATATTAAATATAAATATTTTTCACTTATTCTATAGGGAAGTAGAACCAAGGGAAATTTATACCTTGTTAGAGAGTAAAATATGTGTATATATTCCAAAGAAGAGAATAAGAGGCTATAACATAGGTGAATTGTCCATTTTATCCAAAAATCTATTAATTTTTTTTGAGTGTTGGCTTATGTGACATTCCCTATCTAACATATGATCACACACACATTTTTCATTCATGTCAAAAAGGAAGATCAATTGAAAAATTTTCAAGCCAAAGATGGTGAATACATCAATGTTGATTGAGCCAGTATACATGGATGTATGTGTGCTAATCTCACCTATATCCACAAATTGAAAAAGTTATTATGTGTTGTTTCTTTATTATTTTAGTAGGATGACATGGAAAATTCCTATCACACACAATACTATGGTATAAAAATGTATCAATCGTTATTGGAGAGGGATTGAAAAGATTATTAGTGTGAAGATTCCGAAGTTCCAGTAGTTGGGGTTTGGCTTAGTGGTAAGCACCCCTTAATTCTACATGGAAAATGGGGGTTCAAAACCCATTGGGAGCAGTACTGTAGCGCACTGTAGAGGCGGTAGGTCACTGTAGAAAAGACAGTCACTGTAGCGGCGACAGGTCACTGTAGCCATTGCAAAGTACTATAGTGGCGACGACAACTGTACAACACTGTAGCAGCGTGGGTACTGTAGCACTACTATTTATAGAATGGAATTTGGGCCAAAAAAATGGTCCTATGGGCCATGTAATGGGCTAAATTCCCACTGGGCCTTCAGGCTATGTAATGGGTCTCCCTCTACCCAGTTAAAGAGGTCTTTGCTTTGCTTTAATAATAAATGAGGCTTCATCCCCAAACTTTAAATAAATTCATAAGTTCCAAAATAAATGGAATATAATTTACTAATCACCAAGTTTAGGAATATTTGAATAAGCATAGACTTAAACATTAGGATTTATTGGTTATAACACCCCAACAATATGGATTAGTGGAAAGAAAAAATCATATAATCAACAAAATGTTCTTGAAAACTCTTATAGAGAAGTCTATTTATGAAAGATACTAAAAAGATATTGTTCTTGCTACCACATAAATTTATAACAGAGTATTTCTATTTTCAAATGTTGGGATAACACCATATAAAATTATGTATGGAAATATTCGTTCACTATAGTACTTTTGAGAGTTCAAAAATAAGTGATTTATCCTCACCAAAGGGAAGAGTATAAAGTATTAAGATCAGGGTTATGATGGATGATTTATTTGTTTTTAATAAAATATAAAAGTTTAACATTAATACAACAAGAATCCTGGAAAAATTATTTAGAAAAATTATATAGTGGTGGTTGAAAGTGATAAAATGAAATTCACACATAACCATATTTTACATATCAACCAACTAGATTTTGAAGCTAAAAATGATGAAGAAACACATGCATTAGGGGAGTTTCAAGGACTAATGAAAATTTTGACGAATTTTATAGCGAAGAATATTCAACCATTAAAATGGTCACAGATGATGAATGGACATGTTTGAAATCACTGAAGGGAATATTTTTGGAGATAAAACACCCCTAGATAAAATAATAAGAATGAAGGCTCAACTATAGGTTTCTTTATTATCATTGGTGTAATTGAAATCATTTAAATAGGCTATAAATAATGAGTTTTGGTCCAATACTATTAATAAAGAGATTGATAAAATAGATATTAATGATATATGATATGTTTTTCCAATTCTAAGTGATAAGAATGTTATTAGAACAAAGTGGGTGTCCCAAAATAATATTAATGAAGATGGAAAAGTGATTTGGAATAAAGAAGGCTTGTGTGCACATGGTATTTCCAAATTTAAGGAATTGATGTTTATGAGAAATTTTCACAAGTATCATGACTTAAAAATATTAGTTTATTCTTAGTAATGGTTGTTTAAAAGGGTTTCAAAGTATATAAAATGGTTGTAAAATCACCTTTGTTGAATGGATTCACTGAATAAGAAGTGTACTTTAAACAACTAGATGGATTTATCATTGATGAAGATAAAGGAAAGGTATGTAAATTGAAGAAGGATTTATATGGCCTTAAATAAGAACCATCATCATGGTATTATAGGATAGATGAATATCTAAGAATATCAGTTTTCATAGAGGATTGGTTGATCATAACCTCTACATCAAGAAGGATAAAGAGAACTGATTGATGAGGCTTGTCTATGTTGATTATATAATTTTTATAGTCTTGGATGACAACCAATCCAATCCATTTTTATATATCATGAGGTGTGAATTCAAGATATATCTAATTATCGAATTATAATTTTTCCTCAGATTATAGGTAATTCAAAGAATGAATGAGACATTTATCTCATAAACTTATTTTTTCAAAGAGGTTTTAAGAATATTTAATATGGAGGATTTGAATCCTATGGAAACTCCCATGGAGATAAGAATGAAACTAATAAAATATAAAGAGGCTATAATGTCGATGTGATTCCTTATCGAAAAATAATTGGGATTTTCATTTATTTGACTACTACTTGAATGACATTTTATTTTACACTTTTCAATTTTATCATTTTCAGAGTGATCCTAGAGAAAGCCACATGACTCTTATGAAAATAATTATACAATATATACATCACATTATGGACTATGGGATATTAGATCATAAGGATTCATGATATACTTAATCAGGAATTACTAATGTGGATTGGGCTGGTTCGGTAAATGAATGGAAATATACTTCAGGTAGTGTATTGTATCTTTGAATTTCATGAATTTCATGGAAAATTAAGAAGAAATATTATATATACTTGAGCAACACAAAGGCTAAATACATTAATTCCACTCTTTTATACACTAAACTGCTATGGAAGAAGCAATAACTAGATGATGTGGGTGTGGACACAATTTCTCATATTCCAATCATGTGTGACAAATAAAGTGAAATCAATCTTAGTAAAAATCACATTAAACATTCACAAAACAAATACATTGAGAATATGTATCATTTCATAAAGGAGAAGGTGGAGATGGGAATTGGGAAATTGGATTATATCATGTAGAATACATCATAATGAAGTCACTACCCAAAGTGGTGTTTGAGATACATTTATTGGATCTTGGAGTCCATCTGCATTGATCTAATTAATTGATTTTGGAATGAGTCTCCCACTCCCTGTGGCCGATCTCATGAGAAAGGTATTTTTTTTCACCTATAATTGTTTGATTTCTAATCTAGTCTTGTGAAATTTTTAGAGAAATGATCTATTTGGATTCATTTACAAATGAGGATAAATGTCTAAGTATGTTTGAAAAGGGGAGAATATTAGAGGAAAAGTGAAAAAGGAGAGATTATTTCTATGAAAAATAATGGGGAGATATATGTGGTTGTTGAAAAATTAGGGGGAGATATGTGTGGTTGTTTAAACAATTCAAGGTACGTGGTAGTGATTGATTTTTTATTCAATTATTATTTCTCACATTGATCATGGATGTAACATCCCATTACTCAATTTCTGGTAATTACCTTCTATTTTCTTATTTTCCTATTTAATTTGTTGGATCGTGGGACTCTCAAGGATAGAGAGATTTTTTTGGGGAAATGAATTAAATTTTTGGGATGGTTTTTTGTTTGAATTAATAGAATCTAGGTATAAATGTGTTTATGGATTTGCGGGGTTCTCCCAAATTTCAAAGAATTCCTGAGTTGGTTAAGGGATTTTGTGTAATAATCTAGGGTTTTATGCTATGTACTGAGTGATTACATGACGTGTAAAGTGGCTACATGATGTGTATTTAGACAGAAGATATAATTCATGAACTATTCACACAATGTGAAAGGAGTACATGCTGTATAAGGGTTACACGATGTTTACGAGTTAAAGATCATTTTTTATAAAGTCAATGGATATTTTGGTTTATGTGATCTCTGTTAATTACACACTACATAAAGGGATTACACACTATGTAATTTTCCTAAGAAGGGATTTTATGGAACAATATGAGTGATGTTTTATTTTGTTCTTCCACATATTCTTTGTCTCTCTACCTAGAAGGCTTATCCAAAGATTTTGGGAATCTCCATTCGAACTCGATTGATCCATTTAGAATTTAATCTCTATTTTAGTTGGGTTCTCTCTCTATGGGTGAGCGATCCTTTTTTATTATTTGTTTCTTTTATTACGGTAGTGCCATTGTGCTGTGTTATTAGATTCATTGATCCATGGTGATGATTCGTCTTGTTTTCTTATATATCCATCATGTGATCTTGTTCTAGTGGATAATCCTTATTGGTCATGGTGTGGTGGGTGTTCGATCATGAGGTATGTGTTGTTTCCTCTTCTCCTCCAACCTGTCTGGTTGAATTGGATCAATTCTAAAATGTGAAGATTGATTCTAGGGCCTCTATTATCATTATTGCGTTCTTCTTATTGGTGGATCCTTCATGGGAATGTGTGACTTTGAGTTTGAGGTAGGTGGTTCTGTCTCTAGCCTATGTTGTATAAAATTTATTTCTATTGTTTTTATAATTTTATTTATAAAATAATTTGGCATGATTTTTTTGCGTGCATAAATGTATTTTCGATAAAAGGTGGGTTTTCCCTAGTTTTTGGTAAGTAGAAAAGGTTTACTTTCAAAGTGTTGAAATTATTTATGAAATTCAGCACATGGGAATCCTTAGGTATATTGGTGGATGGTTTAGCTTAAGACCATCATCCATGTTACCATTGATAGATTTTCTCATTGGGATTTTCTTTTCTCCCTAGCCCTATTTTTCTAGGGACATGTTCTTAACATCATTGGGTGTAACGTCCCGACCTGGCTCACCTCTAAGACTGTGGTCAGACTGGTGCATCACATAACCTCAAGCACATCTCCCTGAATGTCAGAGGCTTCCGACTAGTAGCGAGGGCCCTTTTTGTGTCTGTGGGGGAGACTATGACCTCATATGTAACAGATAATATCATAGCAGAAGTTAACAACAACAAATAATAAGTAAAAGAAGCTTGTGAATAAATAAACTGTTGCAGAAGCAATGTAAATAATCTAACTGAATAATAAATACAAAGTGCGGAAGCTCACAAAAGAGTGTAATGCCATGATATGAGTCTAAACTGAAAGTATGAAAAACAGAACTCAAACACATAGTCAACTAAAAGAAAAGACATAATAAGCAACTGCATTGAGAGCAAGGCCCGATCCTCTGCCCTAGTCTCCATCCTAATAAGTAATGAACAGTCAAGCATCAAAAGCAGCACGCTTCCCCTTGTCAATACCTGCGATCATGTATTCTACTCGGGTGTCGACGACGCCCGAGCAGGGTGTGAGATAAAATCTGTAACACCCCAAGTTTTTCTAAAAATAAATATAAATGCATGGAACATTTTTTTTAAATAGATATTTTTAATTAGCCTTTAAAACATAATTTTTTTACTTCTATGTTCTGAATTTCAAGAAACTGTCATATACATTCATGTTCACTATGTTATTTTGAGTCTATTGAAACCAACTTGTTTTTTGGGTGAATAGTAACATACCATTATGAATAGTGATATGACCCTAATGAATAGTAAATTTTATTATTATTTTATTTTATTATGTCTTTAAGATAATAACATCTAGGTTAGTTTTTCATTATGATATAGAAGTAGTTACATAATTAGAATTATTAATTTTTGAATTAGGTATGATTTTATTTAAATATTAAATTAATAATATTAAGAAAATTATTTTGAAAAAATTGAATTCATTTTTGAAATCTACACGTCCATAAACGGTTAGGGTGAATTTTGGGAATTTTTCTGAAACAATTGATTTTTCAGTGAATAGTAAAAAATACATTTTTTAGTTTCAATGTGTTAATGACATCATTAATGATATAATAATGATGTCATAAATCTGGTCAACTAGTGTATAGTTAAATAATATGTGAGGTGTCCCAAGTGGGTTATACAATGGGCAAATACCATGGGCATGCCCATGGTTTTGTAAATACCACTCATGAGGTGTCCCTTGAAAATTATTAAAATAATCCCTCACTTTTCCTATAAATACCAACTCTTCCCTTCATTGAATTCATTACCAATTATCCTACAACAAAGCTCTAGTCTCCTTACCTTCATAGTAGTCCTGCCAAGGTTTCCTCAAGCCCCCAAGGTCCCAACCTTCAAGTTCTAAGGGTTACTCTACAAGGTAATAAAATTCTAATTTTATGTCTTTTTCCTTTCAAATTCTATTTTATGTGGTATAATTTTCAAGTTTCCATACCATGTTCTTATTTCCTTCTTATTCATGATCTTATCTATATTAATATTCATTTTTGGATGGGTGACCCTTGTCCCCTCTCTTTTTAATATTTTCTAAAACCATGCTGCGTAGCCTTTACGCTGCCGAATTTTTGAAAGCGATTTCACAATTATTCTTTTATTTTGAGTTCTTTCCTTATTCTTTCTTTATATCTCCTCACCCAAGAGGCATGAAATCTACAGAAATCATGTATATTCTATATTTTATCATGTTTATGGAAAATTACTCATCATTATTATTCTACTCTCCCACTTATTTAAAGAATTAAAACATTGTCCGTTTGTGTCGAATTATCAACATCATGGACGATGTGATTTCAATTTCCATTAATTCTTTAAATTCCAGTCATGAAACCATTTATATGGTTGAACCAGGTTATAATATATGTTTTATGACTCACCCATGGTTCTTTAATTCTTTTTTACTCATGGTTCTAATTTATATGACAAAAGAAGGTTGTTATTATCAAAGAACCACTAAAAGGATCTAAACAAACATCATTAATGTTCTAACTTATGAATCATCCTCATCTAATAATTAAAAATGATAAATGGAACAATTTATTTTATTGGTTATATGAAAATAATACTCTATTAAAATTATGTATTTTCACTACCAATCGACAAGAATGTCCATCATGAACCAATCATAGAAATCATGTAAAGAATTCAACCAAAAACAGTGCAAGAGGAAAAATAATAACAATTAAGGGTGAACAGATGTTATTAAATGATCATATAAGATGTTATAAACATGAACATGTTTCTGTAAAATATTAATAACACTCTTTTAAACATTATACATGAGGTTCAAACAAGTTGGAATTAAGACAAACCCGAGGTAAGGGAATTCTTAACTTGATTTCCATTCTTTGGGTTAACCTTCTACTTCATTATTTTTGTGATATTTAAATTTTTTGTGTGATGGGTTATGTTTCATTATGTATATTTATAGTATATATACAAACGAAATCCACTCTTTTATGTCCCTCATCAATTGAATGATATTTATACGGGGCTTTTCTTTAAAAATCCTCTTTTAAAATTTGGTTTTACGAAATTCCAAAGAAATGTTTTTATGGAATTATTCATGTTGTATGATTATGTTTTGGTTCTTGGGAATTATTTATGATGAAGGGTGGGACCTATATTTCCCTCCAATTCATTGGGTATGAGTAAGTTGGAGGTCAGCCGTATGGTTACTCCAAGTGTGACTACGATGGTTACACAAAGTAAGGTAGCCGTGAGGGTTACAAATTATAAGGTATCCAAGAATGGTTATAAGATTATGTAAGTAATGCCCCAAGATAAATTTATGATTATATTTATGTTCTCATGTTTTTTGTGGATCCTGTGTAAATCTCATGTTACACAAAGTAAGTATATATGGGTGACAAGAATGTCTTTTTAAAATGATTTCATACGTTATGAGTATTTATAGACTAATGTGATCTTTCCTTATTCTCCATACATTACTGAGATTTTGTGCTCATACCAAGTTTTAAAATGATTTTTCATAGGTTAATGGATGTGTAATACAAGGAAATAAGACATGTTAAATGTTTAAGAATTGTTAAGGAGTCTTGTTTTATGTTTTAATATTTTATATTTTGAAACAAATGGAATCTATTTTTATGGTATCCACTCTTTAATAATGTGTAATGTCATGAATGTATTGTCCTGATTCTCTAAAGATCTAAACTTGAAAAGATATTCACTGTAAAAGGAAGTGTTTTCTTGACTAGATTCAAGATTATGTATGTAATACGGCCGGGTCCTTATAGTTGGTATCAGTGGATGGTTTAGATAAATTTTGGGGTTAGGGTGATGTTAATAGAATAACATAAATGTTTTTTAAGCTATGTTTATTTAAAATGTTATAGAATTTAAATATTACCATGTTGCTTTATCTAAGACATGTTTTTTCATAATGGTTGTCTGCAGAAGGAATAAGGATGCTAAAGAGAAGAGGCACCGACAGAATGACATCCTTCTGGAACTATAGCCTCAAATGATAGGGATTGGAACTGAGCAGTTTGTGACAGTAATGGATCAGCTAACGCATGGAATAAATGGTGGTGGAATCCATGCGAGAGAACCAATATAGGTACCACAACAGAACATGACAGTAGTGGAACATTTTATGAGACAACATCCTCCTTTATTCAATGGATCTTCTGACCTAGTAGTAGCTGAAGGATGGATCAAAGCCCTTGAAAAAGTATTCGATGTTATGGGATGTTCAGAAAATCAAAAGGAAATTCTTTCCATTTATCATTTTGAAGGGGAATCTGATTAGTGGTGGTCAATGGTAAGGAATATCAGGGGTAGAGAAGATTTTTATGCCTTAGAGTGGGATGAATTTAAAAGTCTTTTCCTTGAAAAATATTTTCTTAAGGTGGTGCGACTTAGAATGGAGAAGCAATTATTTGAATTGAAACAGGAGGAAGATTCAGTTTCTATGTATGAAGTGAACTTCACTCGACTGGCAAGGTATGCACCAAATCTTATTCTCGATCTTGATAGAAAAATCAAGCGCTTTTACTCAGGACTAAAGCCAAGGTATCAAAGGGAGTTGACCTACCGTGAATTCAAAAGTTATGAGAAACTTGTCCGATGTGCTGAGAGGGTAGAGATGGAGTTTTCTAATGATCATGTTCATTTTGGAAACAAAGAGAAGAATAGGTCAAGTTGGAAATCAATGGGAAATAATCAACCAAATAAATCTGATGGTAAGAAAATCCAATTTCTAGTTTGTGAAAAGTGTGGAAAGAAACCCCAGGGGAATGTATTAGCAAAACTGGGAAGTGTTTTAAATGTGGTAAGTTTGGAAATATGGCCCGAGATTGAAATGAAAATTATCTTAAGAATAATCTTGATAAGAAAAATGTAAAGTGTTTTAAATGTGGTGAAATGGGTCATTATGCAAATTTCTTCCCAAAGAGAGATCCGAATGATGCAAATAACCCATACTAAAAGAAGAAAGGTGTAGTAAGATCCTTTGTGACTACGTCAGCAGATGTTGGGACATCCAATGAAGTTGTATCAATTACTTTGTTTTTTCACTCAGATTTTGCTAAAGTTTTGTTTGATATGGGGTCTACACATTCCTTCATCTCTGAGAAATTTTCTGGTAAATTGGAAATATCACCTCAACAAATGAGACCCGAAATTGTTGTTAAAACACCAGGGGGAAATGTTATAGCAAAGATGAATTATAAGAATCTTTCTATTTTGGTCTACAGAAATACATTACCTGCAAACCTTGTTGTTTTACCCTTAGTAGAGTTTGATGTTATTTTGGGGATGGAATAGCTTTCTGATTATCATGCTAAGATTGACTATAGAGCTAAAAAAGTTGTTTTTCAGAAAGTGTTACAGTTTTTATACAAGAATGAACCCATATAATTGATAACATATCAGGAAGGTGAGAAACTATTGAGAGATAGAAATGAAATTTACTTGATCATATTGTTGAAAACAAAGGAACTATTCAAATTAATGATGTTCTAGTGGTAAATGAATACCTTGATGTTTTTCCTGATGAGTTACCTGGTGTCATACCTGATTAATAAGTTGAATTCACAATTGACTTAGTTCTTGATGCTAATCCAATTTCAAAACCCCCATATCATATGGATCCAATAGAACTTCTTGAATTGAAAAATCAGTTGCAGGATTTTCTTGACAAAGGCTTCAATCGTCCTAAAACTTCACCATGGAGATCCCCTGTTTTGTTTGTTAAAAAGAAAGATGGTTCCATGAGTCTTTTCATTGATTATAGAGATTTGAATAACATCACTGTTAAAAATAATTATCCTTTTCCTCATATTGATGACTTTTTTGATCAGCTCCAGGGATCTCAGTACTTTTCCAAGATTTAATTGAGATTCGGATACCATCAGCTGAAGGTGAAGGTAGATGACATCCCGAAAATAGCCTTTTGTACTAGATATGGGCATTATGAATTTTTTATGCCATTTCGATTAACTAATGCATCTGGTGTATTCATGAATCTTATGAATAGAGTATTTCATGAGTTCTTGGATAAGTTTTTGGTTGTATTTATTGATGACATTCTGGTATTTTCTAAAAATAAAGAGGATCATGAAAAACATATAAGGGTTTTTTTAAAAACATTAAAATAAAATAAACTATATGGAAAATTCAGAAAGTGTGATTTTTGGTTGCAAAAAATTTATTTTCATGGGAACATTGTAAATAAGGATGGAATAATAGTTGATCCTGCCAAAACAAAAGTAGTTGATGAATGGCCAAGACCCACAAATGTTATAGAGATTCGTAGTTTTCTGGTCTTATAAAGTTATTACTGATGGTTTGTTAATAACTTTTCATGGTTATATAGCCCGATAACTAAGTTAACATGGAAAGGAGTTAATTTTTTTTGGAAATAAGAATGTGATGTTTGTTTTCAGGAACTGAAGAAGAGATTGGTGAATGCTCTAGTTTTGGCCTTACCTTCATGAAATGGTGAGTTTGTCATCTATAGTGATTCTTATTTGAAGGGAATTGGTTGTGTTTTGATGCAGAATGATCAGGTAATTGCCTATGCTTCGATACAACTTAAACCTCATGAGATAAACTATCCCACACATGATTTGGAATTGGCAGATGTGGTTTTTGGTTTGAAAATTTGGAGGCATCATCCATACGGAACCAAATGCCAAATATATATTGACCATAAAAGTCTAAAGTATTTATTCACTTAGAAGGAATTAAACATGAGGCAGAGAAGATGGCTAGAAATCATAAAGGATTATGACTGCATGATCAATTACCATCCTTGGAAAGCAAACAAAGTGGCAGATGCCTTAATTCAGAAACATCATGCATCATTAACCATGATATATTTAGAACATGATCCCTTGATTAATGATTTGATGAATTTTGGCTTAGAAGTTATTGGTGAAGTAAATACATCTGTTTTGTTTCAGGTTTCAGTGCAGTCTTTGTTTTTAGATAGAATTAAGCAAGCATAGAAGGAAGACCATGAGATACAGAAAAAGGTAGAATTGGTTAAAATGGGTAAGTTTATAGAATTTAATATTGATAAAGATTGTGTTTTAAGATTTGGAAAAAGGTTTTGTGTGCCTTGTGATTCCAAGTTGAAGAAAGAGTTGTTGTGTGAAGCACATAGTTCTCCATTTTCTATTCATCCTGGCAGTACTAAGATGTATAGAGACCTTCATGAGTACTATTGGTGGAATGGAATTAAAAGAGATAATGTAGATTTTACCATAAGATTTTTGACATGTCAATAGGTTAAAGTAGAGCGACAATTACCGAATGGGATGCTTCAGCCTTTTCCAGTGCCAGGGTGGAAATGAGAGAATGTATCCATGGGCTTCGTTGTGGGACTACCAAAGACTTCTCGAGGTAACATTGTGTTTTGGGTTATTATTGATCGACTGACAAAATCTGCACATTTTCTTCCTATTCGAGATACATTGTCTTTGGATTGTATTTCTCGATTGTACCTCAAAGAGATTGTCAGGTTTCATGGATTCCCTCTTTCCATAATGTCTGATCGAGATCCCAGGTTCACTTATAACTTTTGGAAGGGACTTCAGAAGTCGTTGGGTGTAGAGTTAAATTTCAGTACATCTTTTTATCCACAATCAGATGGGCAGTCAAAACGAACGATTCAAACTTTGGAAGATATCTTTCGAGCTTGTTCAATGGACTATCAGGGAAGTTGGGATAAACATCTTTCATTAGTTTAGTTTTCTTATAATAATAGTTATAATTCTAGTATTCAGATGGCACCTTTTGAGGCCTTGTATGGAAAGCGATTTCAGACTACAACGTTTTGGGATGAAGTCAGTGAAAGAAAGTTAATGAGGCTAGAATTAGTTGAAGAAGTGGCTGAGAAAGTGAGGATGATCCAGCAGCACATGAGGACAGCTTAGAGAAGGTAGAAAAGTTATGCAAATAATAGAAGGAAAGACTTCTCTTTCGAGTTAGGTGACCATGTTTTCCTTAAAATTTCACCTTGGAAAAGCGTGATTCATTTCGGTAAGAAAGGGAAGCTAATTCCACGGTTCATCGGTCCATTTGAAATCTTGGAGAAAGTTGGAACTATTGCATACCGCGTAGCTTTTCCTCTAAGTTTGTTTTAGGTACACAATGTTTTACATGTTTCGATGTTGAGAAAGTATGTGCCAGACTCATTACATGTCTTGAGCCTAGAAGCAGTTCAACTGGAAGAGAACCTTTCTTATGAAGAAAAACTGGTTCAGATTCTTGATCGAAGAGAATAGGTATTGTGGAATAAGGTAATCCACTAGGTAAAGGTTTTGTGGAGAAACCACATGGTTGAAGAAGCAACATGGGAGTCTGAAAATGATATGAGATAAAAATACCCTCAGTTTTTTAATAAGTAAATAAAGTTGCAAAGATAAAATTTCAAGAAGGTGGGGATAATGTAACACCCCAATTTTTTCTAAAAATAAATATAAATTCATGGAACTTTTTTTTAAATATATATTTTTTATTAGACTTTAAAACATAAATTTTTTTACTTCTATGTTCTGAATATCAAGAAACTGTCATCTATATTTGTGTTCAGTATGTTATTTGGAGTCTATTGAAACCAACCTGTTTTTTAGTGAATTATAACATACCCTTATGAATAGTAATATGAATAGTGATATGACCCTAGTTAATAGTAAATTTTATTATTATTTTATTTTATTAAGGATTTAAGATAATAACATCTAGGTTAGTTTTTCATTGTGATATAGAAGTAGTTACATAATTAGAATTGTTAATTTTTGAATTAAGTATGATTTTATTTAAATATTAAATTAATAATATTAAGAAAATTATTTTCAAAAAATGGACTTCATTTTTGAAATCTACACATCGATAAATGGTTAGGGTGAATTTTTGGAATTTTTCTGAAACAATTGATTTTTTGGTGAATAGTAAAAAATACAGTTTTTAGTTTCAGTGTGTTAATGACATCATTAATGATATAATAATGATGTCATAAATCTGGTAGAATTTTTTATAGTTAAATAATATGTGATGTTTCCCAAGTGGATTATACCATTGGAAAATACCATGGGCAAGCCCATGGTTTTGTAAATACCACTCCTGAGGTGTCCCTTGAACATTATTAAAATAATCCCTCACTTTTCCTATAAATACCAACTCTTCCCTTCATTGAATTCATTCCCAATTCTCCCAAAACTATGCTCTGGTCTCCTTACCTTCATAGTATTCCTCCCAAGGTTTCCTCAATCCCCAAAGGTCCCAACCTTCATGCTCTAAGGGTTACTCTAGAAGGTAAGAAAATTATCAATTTCTTTCTTTTTTCCTTTCAAATTCTATTTTATGTGGTATAATTTTCAAGTTTCCATAGCATGTTCTTATTTTCTTATTATTATTGATCTTCTCTATATTATTATTCATTTATGGATGTGTGACCCTTTTCCACTCTCTTTTTAATATTTTCTAAAACCATGTTGCGTAGCCGTTAGGCTGCCGAATTTTTGTAAGCGATTTCACAATTATTCTTTTATTTTGAGTTCTTTCCTTATTATTTATTTATATCTACTTACCAAAGAGACATGAAATATCCAAAAATAATATACATTCTATATGTTATCATGTTTATGGAAAATTAATCATCATTATTCTTCTCCTCTTCCACTTACTTAAGGAATAAAAACATTGTCCATTTGTGTCGAATTATCTACATCGTGGACGATGTGATTTCAATTTCCATTAATTCTTTCAAGTCTGTTCATGAAACCATTTATATGATTGAACCAGTTTATAATATATGTTTTATTACTCACCCATGGTTCTGGAATTATTTTGTACTCATGTTTATAATTTATAATACAAAACAAGGTTGTTGTTATCAAAGAACCACTAAAAGGATCTAAACAAACATCATTAATATTATAACTTATGAATCATCCTCATGTAAGAATTCAAAATGATAAATGGAATAATTTATGTTACTGGTTATATAAAAATTCCACTCCATTAAAATTATGGAGTTTCACTTCCAATCGACAAGAATTTCCACCATGAACCAATCATAGAAATCTTGTAAAGAATTCAACGAAAAACAGTGAAAGGGGAAAATACTAACAATTAAGGGTGAAAAGATGTTATTAAATGATCATATAATATGTTATAAACATGAAAATGTTTCTGTAAAATATTAATAACACTCTCTTAACCATTATACATGAGATTTAAACAAGTTGGAAGTAAGACAAACCCGAGGTAAGGGAATTCTTAACCCGATTTCCATTCTTTGGGTTAACCCTCTACTTCATTATTTATGTGATATTTAAATTTGTTGTGTGATGGGTTATATTTATATTATGTTTTATTATATATATTTACAGTATATATACAAACTCCATCCACTATTTTAAGTCTCTCTTCAATTGTATGATATTTATAAGGGGATTTTCTTTAAAAATCCTCTTAAAATTCGGTTTTACGAAATTACAAAGGAATGTTTTTATGGAATTATTCATGTTGTATGATTATGTTTGGGTTCTTTGGAATTATTTATGATGAAGGTTGGGAGCTATATTTTCCTCCAATTCATTGGTTATGAGTAAGTTGGAGGTTGGCCGTATGGTTACTCCATGTGTGACTGCGATGGTTACACAAAGTAAGGTAGCCGTGAGGGCTACAAATTATAAGGTATCCAAGAATGGTTACAAGATTATGTAATTAATGCCCCAAGATACCTTTATGATTATATTTATGTTCTCATGTTTTGTGTGGATCCTGTTTAAATCTCATGTTACACAAAGTAAGTATATATGGGTGACAATAATGTCTTTTGAAAATGATTTCATACGTTATGAGTATTCATGGACTAATGTGATCTTTCCTTCTTTTCCATCCTTTACTGAGCTTTTGTGCTCATCCAAAGTTTTTAAATGATTTTTCAGAGGTTAATGGATGTCTAATACAAGGAAGGAAGACATGTTAAATATCGAATAATTGTCAAGGAGTCCTGTTTTATGTTATAATGTTTTATATTTTGAAACAAATGGAAACTGTTTTTATGGTATCCACTCTGTAATAATGTGTAATGTCATGAATTTATTATCCTAAATCTCTAAAGCACTAAACTTGAAAAGATATTCAATGTAAAAGGAAGTGTTTTCTTGACTAAATTCAATATTATGTATGTAATAATGCCGGTTCCTTATAAAATCCCAGTAGGCCGGCACCCATGGTGTATAAACCTTTACATTTTGTGCAAAAATAAAAATGCAGTATGACATTACATAACCATTTAAAATAAATTAATTGCAGTGTAATGAAATAAATAAGTCAGTCTGGGTCCCGAATGGAACACGTGCCTGGTCACCTGATTCATCCTAAGCTGGTAGTCTGAAAGGGTACCTGTTAGCAGAAATGCACGAACACACACACACACACACACACACACACACACATATATAAAACCCAGAATGCAAGGTTAAACCAAGAAAAAGTATACCCCAAGCTTTTTCTTTAACATGGGGTTCAAGTCTAGTGTCAACCAGGAACACTTCCACATATCAGGGGAAATATCTCAATTCTCAATAGACTCAATTAGAAATAACATAAACCTTAAGTGCATCAATATTTAAGGTTCAAGTTGAGAGTTGGAGTTCGAGCCCATCCTGAAGGTATCGCTATGGAATATTCGTCAATTTATCCAATGCCACTGAGCCCATCCAAGTCAATCTTTTGAAATACCCAGTATCACCCGAGTCATGGATTTACCCTGAGTCTGTCCTGATCTCGCAAAAGGGGTTGAGTGTAATTTGAGGCTGGATTAGCCACATTGCCAATGGATTCATCCCGATGGGCCCTTTTGTAACTGGTATAACTCAAATGTATTAGAAAGTTCGGAGAAGTCTTGGTCCAGCAAAGCCAATGACACCCCCCCAACACATAGAGGTCACCAGTAAGGAACAGAGTATTTAGGCATGACCCTTAATACGAGACCCACCTTATTTCCCCGCCCTGAATTTAATTATAGTTTTCATAGTAGCAGATATGATATAATCAATATATAAAGTCTTAGCTTGAAAACTAACCAGATACACCCATGCATCAAAAGGCATAAATTTAAGAGTACAACACAACAAATTTCAAGTAAATATACATATCATATCAACCTCAGCAGATAATTCATATTTAAATAATAAATAGTTCAACAAACACATCCCAATGATCCAAAAATTGATTTTCATGTTCAAGCAACTAATTATTTAATTTAATTAAAATAAAAATTTGCTTCTCAACACATTCAATTAATAAAATAATAAACTTAGATAATGATATAATACACCGATCATGTTTGCACTCCAAAAGGTGTGTCCAACTTTGTTGCAATAATTCAACAACTATTCATTTAATTTAAAAACAATAAGAAGGGGCTGCTTAATACCTACAACTGATTAAATTAATAACCCGACTAATGGAAAAAATACACCAACTATGTTGGAACACCCAAAGGGGTGTCCGATCTTGTTGCAACCATTCAAAAAAATTAATTTAAGATTATTAAGGCTAAAATAATTAAACATAACCATTAAAGTAATTAAAATGGGTAAAATTTCATAATTCCAGTATGCACCCACTAACGTCACAACGGTTCATTTTTTATAAATATCAACAAAACAGAGGGAAAGTGAGTAGGCGCCATATTGTGTAGTCATATATGACTCTAAGATCTGCATTAGGCTTCTATTTGACAAAACAAAAACTAAAAATGAAGGATTTTAGAAAAACACCAAAATAGGGTAAGAATCTTCCATGAAGAACTGTGCACAGAATACTCATCATAATCTAATGATTCCACTTTCACAAGTTAGCCTTTCCCTAAGGTTTATTTCTCACCTGACGGAAAAGGAATCAGATGTTAGATAGAGGAGCAGCGACCTTCCGAATGGGCTGTTGGTTGGTGTGACAGGATTAAGGGGTGCGACGTGATGAGTGGGAGAGGGAGAGAGGAGAGGAAAAAAGAAAAGAGAGAAAAGAAAGAAAAAGAAAAGAAAAAAAAATAAGAGAAAAATAAAATATAAGGGAAAAAGGAAATAAAAGAAAAAGATAAAATGAAACAAAAGAATAGAAAAGAAAATAATAAAAACAATTAAAAATGGGAATCCCCCATTTAATTATTTTCATTTTTCTCATAACCCCCTCTTTATTTTATTTCAGAATTTCTTTTTATCCTTAATTACTTTCTTTTAAATCTTCTTTAAATCCCTTATTACTCTTTTCAAATCCTTAATTAATTATTTAAAACCCGAACACTGTGCCAAAGTGTGATGTGACATTTTTCATGAAACTTTTGTAATTATTTAAATTAAATAAAAAGCTGCCTGGGACCTGCAGTGAGGTGCACAAGTGTGCACCCTGGGTCACTTAATTATTTATACATAATAAAGTAAAAATAGTCTATACCTAATTAAGTCCAGGATGTTACATTGGAGTTCCACTGATGGGGTGTTTCTCTGCTCCTTAGGCCCGTGTTCTCAGGACTTGTTGTGCACTAGTCATTTGTTGTGGTATGAATAGTCTTCAAGCCAGACCTATTGAGTTCCATGGAATGATTTACCTATACTTTAGCTTTATAATGCTTTGGTTTTTGATATGCATGATTTTGATTTGGAAATTGATTTACCTTACTTTGATTTTAAATTGTTGGTAAAACGGAAATATTTACCATGATTTTGATGTAACTAATTTACTTCTTATCATTACATTTTTTATTTAAAATTATCATATGGAGTTTTTGTATAGATACTTGTTATGTAACACCTAGGTGGGATCCTACTAAGCCTGCTTGCTCACACCCTACACACTTGCTCAGTGGTTCTTAGACCTTTGTATGTCTTTCGATAGAGGGAAAGGAAGTAAACATATTGAGGTAGTGGGGCTTTATATCAGTTGGGTTTTCGTAGATAGATGATGATATGGTGTGGGTTTTCCCATGATATTACATGGAGTAGTTGTTTTTTCTATTTTGGTAGTCTTTTTTTTGGAATTTTACTTGTTTTTTGTAGCTGCTTTGAGTTTTTTGGTTTTAACTATTTGTTTCAGTTATGGAATGTATATTTATTCTAATATTGTATATTTTATCTATATATGTGCCATTTTTCTTATTTAGGTTAGGTGAAATCATTCCCTCTATTTTTTGTTCAATTATTGGGTGCTAGTTTCCAGCCCATGAGGATTGAGAATTCCCTTCGGGTATGTGGCGTATCAGGTTGGGTACTAGTTTGAGAGGGTATTTGGGTAATTTTTTTTAGTCTGGTATCAGAGGTGGTCTATACTCAAGATTCCTTATCTTGGGATGATTGATATATTAGTGATAGGATTTTCGGGACTTGATAGGTATGTTACGGTAAGTTCCTGACTATCACTTTCCACGATGAGACTAAAGTTACCATGGGATGTTGGGATATGCATATCCTATTTTTAGTTCTATATTTTAATCTCAGTTTTTCTTATGGGTTTTATAGTTTTAACTAATACTATTCTATTTTCTAATAATTTATTTTATTTTCGTGTGAAGAAGTATGCTTCTGAGACATAATCCGGGAGTTCCTCAGGATGGTACACCTGATGCTCCTCAAAGTAATCCTCTAATGGATCATAACTTTATCGAGGAAATCATGTGGGTATTTAATGTTATTTATCAGAATGTGCCCCAATTTTAAAATGATGTTTTTAAAATACAACCAGGAGCGGGAGGAGACATGGATCGATCATGGGAGTTCTTGCATGAGAATCCATAATCCTTTAAAGTTATGGATGAACATCAAGAGGCGGATGACTATTTAGAAAAGATCCATCAGTCATAAAATTCATAGATACACCTGATAATATCAAGTTGAAGTGTTTGAAGTTATGAATTGAGCATCATAGCAAGATTTTGTGGGATTCCATGGCACATGATGATAAGCATGTGAGATTAGACTAGAAGGGTTTCAAAACTCTCTTCTTACACTAGTTTTTTCCAGAGTCACTGATGATAGTGAAGTCTCTAGGGTTCCTATTTTTACATTAAGGAGAGCATGTAGTGTCAACACACACTAATTAGTGTTCTCATCTAGATCATTATGTACTAGAAGTTGTAAATAATGAACTGCTAAAATCTCAAAAGAACCTGCAAGGTTTACGACCAAATTTCAAATAGATGGTAATTATGATAAATATTTGGACCTATGTAGACGTAGTGTGCAATTATATTATGTAATAAATGAATATGGTAGAAAATTTTGGATCTTATTCCCTTTCTATTCCACCTAGTGACCGTTTCAATAGAGTATCAAGGAAAAATAATTAGTGGAAAGATCATCAAAGGAGTGGTAGAGGTTGTTCTTGGTAGAATCCCTCTTTGGAACCTCTAGTTATAGCTTGTAGTGTTACTATGACTTTCTATCAGTGTGGAAAGTTCAGACACACTCAACATTCTTATCTTTCCATAGCAAAGATGTGTAATAACTATGTGTGTTATGGTCATCTACAACACTTATATTAGGGCATGTATACTCCTCTATATAGTCAAGGATCATTGGATACCAAGGATACTGTGGTGCAGTTAGATGATATAATGACTATAGGGACACATCCATAGGCCTCAGGAGGGAAGCACCTTCATGCAGTAGACAGTTTCCATCAGAGGTAGATGCGGGTCCAAGGACAGTGAGAGGTACCATATTTATTTCACCCCCAGTAGCAATTTATTTATTTGAAATTGGGAATTTTTTTAAAAGGTTGGGGTTGAAGTATCATTTATTATTTTAAATCAAATGCCTGTTTCAAACTGGGTATAGGGAGACCCATTACATAACCAGAAGGCCCAAGACCAAGTAGTCTGAATACAAGTCCCGAAAGCCCATTTTTTGGCCCAAAGATCCCTTTGGTGAATAGTACTACTATAGTACCTGGGGTGCTACAATACCACCTCCACTACAGTTCCTTATATAGTTCCTCTGATGCTATAGTTCTACTGATGCTATAGTTCCACCGCTGCTACATTATTGCTACAGTTACCTGTTATAGTGCCTAGAAATTAGTCCCTGCTTAGATTTGATCCTGGGTCTTTTGGATTCCCGGCAGGAGCCATTACCACTTGGGTATTGGCTCATTGGAAATTGGACATTGGTGATTTCCAGCAATTTATATCTATCCATTTTTTTGGTATTCTTAAACTTAAAAAAAAACTCATTTCTTTTATCATGGAATTAGTGACACCTCTTGGTAAGAGGAAAGTGAAGGGGTTTTAGTGTCCCTCTTGTGCACTCTCTATTGCTGATGCAGAGCTAGTATAGGATTTTCTTATTCTCTATCTAGATATATTCAACATCATCATCAGGATGGATTGTTTTATTTTCTGGCATGTGTCATTTCTTATGGAATATGGGAGCTCCTGGGTGTTTCATGGAGAGTGAGATCCGAGGTTTGGTCATGAAAGAACTTCACACCAATAGATTAGAAGTTTTTTTGCCATTTTATTTCATCTTGATGACATTTATTCTATTATGGATCCTCCCACCATTTTTTGGGGTTTTCTTAACATTTTATTAGATGATTTCTCTGGTATTACTCTTGAGAGAGGTAGAGTTTACGATTGATCTAGTTCCAGGAACACAACCAATATCGATACCTTTTTATCATATGTTTCCAATAGAGCTGAAAGATCTCAGGATTTAATTGGACTATCTAATTGTGAAGTGTTATGTTCACCCTAGTGTTTCGCATAGGGAATCTAGAGTGCTATTTTCCAAGATGATAGGTAGTTTAATCTGGTTATTCATGGACTATCAGAAGTTGTAATAGTTAAACATTAAGACCAAGTATCTCTTGCCTCATTTTGATGATTTGTTTGATCATTTTAAGGGTTAAAGGTGTTTTTTGAAGATTTATCTTCATTTGGGTTATCATCATCTCAGATTTTTGGAGTGTGATATACTGAATATGGCTTTCAGGAGCTGGTTTGGCCATTTTGAATATCTTGTGGTGTCGTTTGTTCTAAAAAATCTCCTATAGTTTTTACGGATTTGATGAATCAAATATTACATCAGTATATAAAAAATTTTGTGGTAGTGTTCATGGATGATATTTTGGTTTACTAAAGATCTGAGCGTGACCATGAGGACAATTTGAGTTTTGTTTTAGAAATTTCGAGAAGTCACCATTTTCATTAAAATATTTTGAAATGAAACTTATGGATTCAAGAAGTGAAATTTTTGGGGCATGTGATTTATGAGGAAGGTTTTCAATTGACCTTTATAAGGAAAAGGATGTTTTTTCATGGTAATATCTATGGAATTTATTTTAAATTTATATCTTCCTTGGTCATTTTGGATACTATCAATGATTTTTCAAGAATTTCTCAAAATTGGAATCACCTTTCATGCTCTTATAAGAAAGGGGTGAAATTCACATGGGGTGTAAAATTTCAATCTTATTTTGATGAACTGAAACAAATTTTAACATAATCTACTATTCTGATCTTACTCGAGCCTGATAAAGGATATGTTGTTTTCTATGATGCTTCTGAAATTGGTTTGGGTTGTGTACTCATGCGGGATGATCATGTGGTGGATTATAGTTCCCATAATCTTCGTCCAAATGATAATAATTACCCCACTCAATATTTAGAGCTTTTAATAGTTATTCAAGTGCTTAAGTGTTGGCGATATTATCTTTTTGGGGAAGTTTCAGAGTATTTTATGACCATAAGTGTTTAAGATGTATATTTTATTGGAAAATTATTGAATTTTAGACATAAATGGTAGGTGGAATACCTTCAGACGTTTGAATTTAATATTTCTTACACCCTAAGGAAGGGAAATGTCATTGAAGATGATCGTACCAGGAAAGTGACATTACAATCTATTTTTGAATCAAAGGAAGAGTTGAAACTTACCGGGATTTTTCTCTATTTCATATGGATGCTCTGGAGGATGTTTCAAGTATAGTTCTGATGAGTGTTCAATTATCATCATCTCTCCTTGAGTCAATTCTGTATAATCAGTAGCAAGATGATGAGTTCAAATTAATTCGATAAACCATATATGGTGGGGGGATTGTTTCATGTTGGTCTCTCTCTTCGGATGGTATTATCAGTTTTGGGGATTGTTTTTTCATCCCAACATCTTTTAGAAGATTATTTTTGTGTGATTATCATATATATTTATGGTTTATTCATTTAGGTGATATGAAGATGTATTATGATATGATATAGTGATTTTGGTGGCTGGGTATGAAGCGCGGCATTGCTGATTATGTGTCCCACTATTACACATGCCAAAAAATAAAGGCATAGAATTTAAATCCTTTTGATTTTCTCCAGCCTCTTCTAGTGTCAGTTTGGAAATGGGATGAGGTATCCATGGAATTTATTGTTGGGTTACCACAGACAGCCTACAGATGTAATTCTATATGGGTGGTGATTGATCGGTTGACAAATTAATCTCATTTCATTCAGATCAAAGCCACCGTAAAAGTTGAAGATATGGGCAAGCTTTATATGATGGAAGTTATGAGGTTAGATGGGGTTCCTTCAAATATTGTTTTGAACGTGGATCCTAGGTTTACTTTTTGGTTCTGAATAAGTTTCTGTGAGGTGATGGGGACTCAAATCAGGTTGAGTACAACTTATCATCCACAAACATTTGGTTAGATGGAGTGTTTTATTCAGATTTTGGAGGATATGCTTCATTAATATGTATTGGGTTTTGGTGGATCATGGGATATCCATTTGAGATAGGTTGATTTTTGTTATGAAAATAGTTATCAATCATTAATCAAAATGGATCCATTTGAGGCTATGTATGGTCACTCATATAGGTCACCACTTTGTTGGGAAGAGGTGGGTGAATCTTCTTTGGTGGGACTAAGTCTGGTTTAGGAGACATCTATGAGGATTTATGATATGTTTCGGCATCTGGTTAAGACACTTAGTCGATATAAATATTATGCGGATCAACAAAATTATCATTTGGAGTTTTTTTGTAGGAGACCGAGTTTTCATGAAATTTTCTCCTCGATTAGGTCACCATCGACTTGGAAAATAAGGAAAGTTGGCTCCAAGATTTGTTGGACTGCTTGAGGTCATTGAGAGGCTTGTGAAGATTGATTATTGGCTTTCATTGTTGGCTTAATTGATAGACATTCATGATGTTTTCCAGAAATCAAAGCTCAAGAAATATCATCCTCATCCCTCTCATGTTCTGATTTTGGAAGAGATTTATTTACAGTTAAATGTTTCTATTTTTGAGAATCCATTTGAGATCATTGAACCTCAAGTGAAAGTATTTTGTGCGAATTATATTCCATTGGTCAAAGTATTATGGTGACAGAGATCATATCCCCATGAGACTTGAGATCATGAGTCATTGATGAGGGATCATTGGCCTCATCTCTTTACTATAATTCTTTCTTCCACATGACTTCCTAGTGATTGAAAGTCATATATTGGGGATTTTGTAACATATCATTACCTTCTTTTAGGTAATTCCCTTATTTTTTTTTTCATCTTTAATTGGGTGTATATTGGGACTCCTAAGGATTAATAGAATTTGTTGGGGAAATGAATTAATATTCGGGGATGAATGTTTGTTTGAATTAATATAATCTAGGTATAAAATTTTTAATGGATTTGAAGGTTTCCCCTAAATTTCGTAGAATGACCGATTTGGTTTAGGGATTTTATTTTAGAATCTAGGGCTTTTTACTATGCACTGGGAAATTACACGCCGTGTATTTTTTGGCAGACACAAGTCATGACCTATTTACAAAATTTGAAAGGAGTACATGCTGTGTAAGGTTACCATGATGTGTAATGGTTAAAGATATTTTTTTTAAAAAGGTGATGGGTTTTTCATCGTATGTTATTTCCATAGATTACACGATTTGTAAAGGGATTACACACCATGTAATTATCGAGATCATGGATTTTAGGGCACTGTACAAGTGATGTTGTATTTCATTCATCCATTGATCCTTTGGATCTCAACCTAAAATGATTGTTTGGTGATTTTTAGAGTCTCCATTTAATCTAGATTGATCTGTTAAAAATTTAGTCATCATTGTGGTAGGTTTTCATATCTATGGGTGAGAGATCCTTTCTTCTTCTTCATTGATTTGAATGCAATTGCTCCGTTTCATTATGTTATCAAATTCATTGATTTTTGGTGATGATTCCACTTATTTACTTATAGAACCATTGTGTAATCTTGTTCTTGGAGCCAATCCCTATTGGTTGTGGTGCAGAAGGTGTGAGTTCTTGAGGTATGTGCCATTTTTTCTTCTCTTCTAACCCTTTTGGTTAAATTGAATCAATTATAAGATTTACTGATTGATTCTAGGGCCTCCTTTGTTGTTCTTGTTGTTTTATTCCTATCGGTGGATCCTTCGTGGGCATGTGCGACCCTAATTTTGAGGTAGGTGGTTCCATCTCTAGCCTATACTGGATTAACTGCATTAATCTTGTTTTTATAAATTGAATTATAATCTAATTTGGAATGACTATTTTTTGGGTATAAATGTATTTTTGATAAAAGGATGTTTTTTAATTATTTTTTGGTAAATGAAAAGGGTTACTTTAAAATCATTGAAGTGATTTATGAAATGAAACACATGGTAAGACTTAGGTATGTAGGTGGAAGGTTTAACTTAGGAATATCATCCATGTTACCATCTGAAGATATTTTCAAAGGTATTTTCATTGCTACCTAGGCTTATTGTTCTAGGGACATGTTCTTGACATCATTGGGAGTTCAACTCATGGGATGTTTTGCTACTCATTAGGCCTGTGTTCTAAGGACATGGTGTGTACTAGTCATTTTTTATGGTATGAGTAGTATGCAAGCCTAACCTGTTGAGTTCCTTGGCCTGATTTACCTGTGCTTTGGTTTTATACTACTTTTTTTATATTCATGCTTTGGATTTGGAAATCGATATACCTACCATTTTTTTGAAATTGTTGAAAAAATGGAAATAATTACCATGATTTTGATATAACTTCTTTACTAATTATCATTCCATGTTTTATATAAAATGAGAATAATGGAGTTGTTGTATAGAGACTTGTTATGGAACACTTGGGTGGGATCTTATTGAGATTGTTATCTCACACCCTACCCATCCTGTAATATTATAGCCACAATAGAAATCAGGGGACCAGTTAATGCACATGAAAATTGGTAAATACAAAGAAATTACCCTACTTTAAAGGCACAAATATATCATGAGCAGCGGGAGAGGGCGACCAAAAAAATGCTAAAACTGGGCCCCTTAAACAAATGGGAACAACTTCATACATGAAAACTAAGGTTGCAAACTACTTGATAGCTTCCTATAGAAAATGAATCCCATCATAGGTAGCCATTTCACCCATCTCATACACAAGCATAATTACACCAAATAAAATGGAATTCAATGGCATCCACCATAGAAACTATCCGGGAGTGAACCCATCCTACACAACTAGGGTAATTTTTACCCCCGCTTCCAGCCCCTAGATCATCAAATCTTGATAGGATCCAAGAAATATAAGTGATAGCAGCAAACCAAACCCATCCCATAGGGTCAGGGGAATTATTATCTGAATATCCATCACCATGTTCATCACACCCAAATAGGGTCCTAGAGAAATTAGCAATGGTTCCAGATCAACCCTATAACACAATGTTAGGGGAAGTGATATCTAATTTTCCATCTAAAGAGTCATCATATCCTCAATTAGAACAACAAAATCCTCAACAATAGGATCAAAAAGTTCTAATAGTGGCCCAAAATCATCCCCATCCCATAGGACTGGGGTAATTTTCATCCTTATAATCAACCTAAGAAGAATCAATATTATTTAGGTTTGGAGGTAAATATAGATGTCTGACATCCCATCCATTTCTCCTGTTGCAAGACACACATTTTCTATTTAGCTCCCATTTAGAAAATATGACCAGAAACTCCATTAAGGTCACTATCCATAGTCTAAGATATGAGGAAATTATGGATATGGAAATAAAACCTCATATGGATCAAAATCCAAAATGGTCCAATACAGCTAGGGGTTAGAGAAGTGACCTTGACTCAATTCTCCATGGAGTAAGTAGTAAAAAATCACCCTACTTTATAGAGAGTAATGTGATAACTACCATTACTAGACAAACCTTAGGTAATTTCATAACCATTAACATAATAGATGAAGTTGACCAAGATATTAATAATGAGGGAAAAAATATAGAAACTACGACCCGAGAGGTAGGTGATCTAGATGCACCAACCGAGGCTACACACATGTAGAATAAGAGAAGGATCTAGAACATGGAACCTCTAAATGATAAGTTTCCACCTCTATGGTGGAAAATTTCCTAGGATAAAGGGAAAGGTGTGGTTATATACCTCTCACCACCCATAGAAGATGAAATTCCCTCCATAGAGGAATAAATGACATAGTATGAGAATAATATATAGAATCTTAGACAGATCAATGTGTATCTACTCAGAGAAAACATTCCCAATGGGTATTATATTTATATATATAAAAAAATCACATCTAATACATATTGGGAGAGATAAAGTATACCTAAAAGAGTTGAATTTGAGCATCAAGCTATCTCTTAACATAAGAAACCAACCTACATAAATGAGGAAGTTGAGGATGATCATGATTTTACTCCACTACAATCACAACCTCCCCCCATCATATTGTTCATTTAGTATTAGCATGGATCAAAATAAATAGGATACAAAAAGGGGTCCACCTTATCAAGTCTCACCTACTATCTATAGATGGGAGGTGGTCTAGATATGAGTACCTAAAAAAGTCATCAACACCATTGAATCCCTGAATGCCTGAATGGAATCCATGGAAGGGTGGTGCACACCTATGTAGTCTGAGAAGAATCTATATCCCAAATGGGTGGATAAAACTTTTCCCCTGACCAATTTCAGAAATATTATATTCTTAACCTTTGATGGTGCAGGAGATCCAAAACAACATCTCATGCACTTTATGTACCAATGAGGACCGATGATGGGACCTCAAGATCAGTCGGAGGTGACCAAATTGAGATGCTTTGAACAAAATCTAACAGGGTCAGCCTTAATTTGGTAGAAAATAATTCTGGCAGGATCCATTGTGGAATGGGAAGATGTTGTTCACCAATTACTTTATCATTTCATCTCTACACTAAGGAAAATAAAAATTTCTGACCTCAAAAATTGAAAATAATGAAAAAATGAGTGGTTTTCTAAATTCATCATCATATAGAATGGTTTAACCAATTCAATCAGCATCCCTCAATCACATGAGAAATTACTATAACTTTGTACTGAAAATATTTGGGATGAGATTCAAACACCTTTGATCCCAATGAAGTATCTAAGAGGATTTTATAAGTTTTCATAAAAGAAACAACGCCTAGACGATACCATTTAGAAGACCCAAGATAAATCTAAGACCATTCCCTCGACACAGAAAAAAATAATTGGTAAGGAAGAGACTAATACTATTACTCTCAAACCAATAAAAATACTCATTTAATCACCCAGACTAGCCTTTAATCACCCAATACCTCCCGTTGAGCAGTAATAAAAAAAATTTCACTCGACCAGAACAAAAAAGTGATTAGGGATTCTAAGGATTTGATTAATGGATGAATAAAGTGTATTCCTTAAAAAAGGATCAGGTCCCTGATTATTTCCTTGAATCTATGTAAAATAACCCACCCAATCTTTATAATCCCAAGAAACCCAATAATTTTAATCTCACTGATTTCCCTAATTACTTCCCTTTTTGCAAGAGGCTGGGTCACTCCCTCTGAGACTGATTTGTCTTCAAATAAATCCTTCAAAGAATGGTTTATTTTGGATAGGTGATATTGGATAATTCTACAATATAGGTGAATTGTGTATCTATCACCCAACTAGAGGAAGATGTAACTGAAAAGAAGTTCAGACTTGAATGGATTGAATTTTGATAACCTGATGACTCAAAAGATAGTTTACTGAGCTCATGCCACCCTGAGCTCACAACTTTAAAAACCAATAATGATCCTAGAACCTAGGTAGGCATAATTTAATACACATTCTAGAGGTATATGTAATATTCAGACATAATAAATTACATAAGATCAAGATTCATATCCCTGTCCCACACAATCTATGATTCTTGTAGACTTCTTTCCTTCAACATACCGAGAATGGGAACTACCCCAAAAATGGATAAAATGGAACCCTTATCAGATGAGGATATCATTTTTGGTTATGTTAACATAGTTTAATTAACATTCCCCTTCTCTATTTAAAAATATGACTTTGAGTATGAGTTCCCCATACCTAGCTAGGGAGCTAGAGGCTGAGGACGCATAATCCGAGGATACAGGGGATGACCGAGGTGTGGTTGAACACAATATTTCTATCACATCATCAAATAATCCTTATATGTAGATGAGATACATTTAATAAAGCTTCATAAATACTAATGTAAACACAACGATGCCTTATATTTCTCCAGTGGTCATTCAAGACTTGTTATTTTACACAACCGACTGGAGGGGGTGTAGTTGTCTGAACATACCATACAAAGGGGAAGGTAAGTGAAACCCATGATATAAGAAGCATATTATCCATTGAACATTAATTAATAACCAAGAAATTACAACTCAAACACCTCAAATCATAAGACATAGAATAGGGAGAAACCCTACCTTGGGAAGTGAAGACCTCTAGCACAAAAATAAATCAATTTAAAAAAGTTAGTGATTTTTTCATCCGAACTCTAAATCATGGATGCTCTCCATATTTCAAATGAACTCAGAGAGGCATGCATCATGGACCTCTAGATCCCATAGGATATTGAGATTGAAGTCATTGTAGTAGAGGTGTATGGAGTGGATACAATGCCTTCAGGATTCCATGTCACTATCTCATTTATAGAGTAAGACTAGGAAGAAATTATCATGGGACATATCAGACCCCTATATGTTTTAAGAAAACTTGACAATGTCAATATCTAAAGGGTTCTAGTTGAATGGTTCAGGGATAAAAATCACCCTAATTTTCACCCTTTGAAATTTTGGATATTGTGAGAGGGACTTATCTCTTACAAATATAAATATTCAAGGATACAATAAGAGTCATAAAAGGACTCTTGGGAAGATAAATCTCAAGGATTGGTTTGGGGATCTCATATCCAATGCTAAGTTCATGATTATCCATCATGAGACAACATATAATGTCCTACTTGGAATAACTTGGATTCATATCCATGTAGTGATACCTCCAACATTTCATCAATGATTTAAATACCCCATAAATGGTATGGTCAACATACTACATGGTGATAACGCACCCTTAATGTCTTGAAAATGCATATATATTAAGGCAGTTTTCTACATGAAAGAAGGAAAATAACCAATGATGGATGATGATATGTAGCTTATATCCCCCAATGGAATGGGGGACACCTCTAAAAATCCATAGAGTATGCTCAACATTGATTATGTGCTACCCATAATCCTGATTGATTCAACATATTTAATCCCAGTAAGGTATCATGAACCAAAAACTTCAATGGTTCATGTCTATGTGAAAGAAGTGGCATCATATAAAGGGGATTCATCAAAAGGGGATCACGATAATATACTATTGGGATATGTTAATTCCCTTGAACCATTAAAATAATTGATGACCCCCTAATATATTCTCTAAAACTCTAGATTTCTAGGATCCTCCTACCCTCGATGGTAACATAAAAGAAAACAAGCATCCCCAGAATCTCTATATAATGATTTTGGTAGTACAAGATGAAAATGCCCCTACCTATGGAATCTATTTCCTAAAAAAAGAAAGATATACCATTGGATTACCCACCATGTCTAAAAATTTCTCCATGGACTCAGATATGAAAGAAGAAGAGGATGACTTCTGGAATGACCCTCCCTCATTTGAGGAAGTCATCTCCACCACCATCGATGAGACCAAGAAGGTGAATCTGGGATTAGAATAAGACCTAAAACCTATGTTGACTAGTCCCTCCATGCCTATTGATGAGAAGGATATGTATATTGATTTTCTAAAGCATCATCGATATGTATTCTCTTGTAATTATACAGAAATGACAGGGTTGAACCCCAATGTGTCTACACATAATCTAGTCTTACCCGATGACCATCATGTTTTTAAGAAGGAATACAAGAGGATAATCCCCTCTCATGATACTTATGTAAAATAATAATTTGAAAAATTGATCAAATATAATTTTTTTGGGAGGTAAGGTACCTAAAATGGCTCACCAATATCATCCACTTCAAGAAAAAAATGGATAGATCATAGTTTGCATCGATTTCAAGGACCTTAATCAAAATTTACTGAAAGGGAAATTTACTATTACATATCACAGAACTATTTGTTGATTCAAATTCTAGATTCCAATCCATTTCCTTTAGGAATTGTAATTTGGGGTATGATCAGATAAATATGTGCCATAAAGATGTGGAACCCACCACCTTCAAGGCACCTTAGGGGATCTTTTATTATCAGGTAATTCCCTTTGGATTGAATAATGTTAGCACTACTTACTAATTTTCCATACATCATATATTTAATACATTTTTGGGACAAATAGAAAAATTTTATGTCAATTACTTGGTAGTCAAATATAGACAAATATGTGATCACCTCATGTATCTTTAAAAAATATTCAGCAAGTTGTGGCAGAACATTTTGAAGATAAATCCTTTGAAGTGTGATTTTGGAGTAATTTATGAAAAATTACTTGGATTTTTGGTATTCCATAGTGGTATTGAGGTCGATTCAGAAAATAATAGTGAAATCCTAGAAATTTCACCCCTTAAAATTTTAAAAAACTGAGGGGTATCTAAGGGAACCTCACTTACATTCAGAATTTCATAGCTAAAATAGCTGGGAAGTATCTCACCTTTACCAAATTAATGAATAATGGGGTCACTTTCCAATGGGATGAGTACTGCTAATAAATCTTTGAGAATATCAAGTATCACTTACTGCACCCACTAGTCTTGATATCACTGGTGGAAGGAAATCCACTTATCTTGTATGTGTCCTCCATGGAATGATTGCTCATTTCTCTCCTCACATAGAAAAATGATACGAGGAATGAAAAAAACCTCAAATACCTTAGTCAAACAATTCTAGTTACTGATACATGGTATTCTAACATGAAAAATAACTGCCTCACACTCATATTCATAGCACAAAATCAAAGAAATTACTTGGAGCATCATCAGGTCAACTTGGTCACTTGTATTAAACCACTAAAGTAAATCCTTGGATGACCTTTGTTGAATATGTGTTTGGCCTAAAGGGTTGTTATTATATAATAATAAAAAATACATTTCATATCCCTAAAGAAAGTTAAAGAGTAGGCCCTGGCTGATTTCCTTGCAGGACATCCTACATAAAAAATCATAACAGTGGGAACTAAACTTCCAAACGAAGAGGTTTTCTATACCCATGAAACTCTCGGAATGTGGGAGATGTATTTTGATAATTCCTCCTAAATTTCTATTGGAAAGAGGATGGAAAAAGAAAATCTCAATCAGGTTTTTTTAGGTATTGTATTTTGTTATCCAGTAAAATAAATTTTTTTCTTACTCTTTCTCACTATCTGAAGGTTGCACTAATAATGATAAAGAATAACAATCCCTAATTTCTAGCTATAAGTATCCCTATAACCATATATAGACTACCAAAAAATCAAATGGGTTTTAGATATAGGGACCAAACAAATCAATAATGATTATACCCTCAAGATGGAATAATTGGCCCCTTTGATCATTCTTGTTAAAGGATTAATGGAAGAGTACTCTTTTGAACCAACATTACATTATGTAACTCAATCAAAAATTGTTTTTACCGAAAAACTGGCTAATGAAACTACAATACTAGTTAAAATCGATTAGGACAATTTGGTTTGACATATCAAACACCAAACGATGTTCTTATCAGTCATAATTTGTGATGCAGAAGAAATCAATTTGGTCAACACTGCTACAAAGTGTGATAAACCAATATCCACCCCTAGATGGATGGAGACCATAATCGATTACCTCCATAATGGGAACCACTCTCTTTATTGATACAGAAGGGAATAAAATCAATATTGAGAAGAAAAAGTTTCCCTTTAGGATGGCCCAAATGAGAAAAAATATCACTAAAAATGAGGCTTCAATGGAATCCTCCTTATATTCATAATATAAGAAGATATTACCACCATAATGGAAGGAGTCTATGTGGGATCTAGAAGTGTTCATAATTTTAGGATAAAAATATCCCAACAAATTAGGAGGCTTGGTTAATAATAGAAAAAAATGATGTAGGACTATGTGGAATTCACCACGAAATGTCGTGTATGATAGATTCATGAAAATTTTATCCATTAACCCCCAGAGTTTCTACATACAACTAAATATTCCTGGACATTTTTTATATGGGGAATGGATATTGTGGGGTCATATCCCCAATCCACAACTAATTAGTTCGAGTACATACTCACTTCTACCGACTTCATTTCTAAATGGGAAAAGTAAATACCCATCAAGTATGTCTCGATGAATAATATCATAAACTTTTTTTAAATCAAATATCATCAGAGATCCAATGTCACTCACACAATATTGACATACAGTGACACCAATTTTTATTCTACTGATTTAATTAAATTGTACCAAGAATAAAACATAAAATCTAATCATCAATATCACTATAATATAGTGAAAAATAGACAAATAGAGGCCTTTAATATGACACTATCAAATATACTCTCGATAATGGTGAACAAGGAAAAGAATTTCTGTCCAGATAAGCTCCTTTACACTTTATGGGCTTACTATACCACCACACACACTGCCACACAAGATAATCCCTATTAATTAATGTATGAAACCAAAGTAGTATTTCCCATTGAAGTCCTGTTTCCCTTAATCTATATAGCCATATTTGGAAAACAATCACATAAAGAAAAATTGTAAAAGAAATTGAATGAGTGGTAATAACTCAACGAGAAAAGGTTGTGTACACTGCACAACCTCAAATTTCATCAGAATCAGATCATGAGAGCCTTTAATAAAAAGGTTAAACTCTTATCATTCCTTTTAGGAGATCTGGCATTGGATCTGAGCACCCCAATGATACTAGGAAAGAAACATACAAATCTATAAACCTAGTGGATAGGTCCTTAGAACATACATAAGTTCTATTACATGGATCTTACTCATTGGCCTAGATGTATGGGGAACACATTTTTATTCCAACCAATGTAAGGTTTCTCAGAATACACTTTTCATAACTACCATCAAGCATCCCAAGTCTTGGAAACAAGACTTTAAACTACATAACATCTTTCATCCTCATCACATGATGTTAAACTATATGAAATATGTCCTTACTGCATGATTTTAAATTTCACAGAATGCATTCTCACTACATGATGTTAAACTACATAGAATTCATCCTTACAATATGATAATAAAATGCACAGAAGATGGTACTTCAAGAATGGTTCACTATATATGATCTAGATCTATGTGAAAGAAAAATTAAGTACTCCTATCCTTGTGTGTGAGTCAGATCCACATAAGGATTTTTTTTTCAAGAACTACATTTGGATTGATTCCTACTATCAAAAGATACTTAGTGACACCCAGATCTCAAATCCTAGGCCCAACCACAATATCAATGGAAAAATACCCCATCTGTGTATGATTCATATCTTCATAGAGATTTTTCCTTTCAAGAACTAATTGTGACTAGATTCCTACTATCATAGGATACAAAGTGATGCCTAGATCTGAAATCTTGGGCCCAACTAAAATATCAATGAAAAAAATGCCCCCTCTATGTATGGGCCATACATGTGTAGAATGTTTTCTATTTATGTATGGGTAATACATGTGTAGAGAGTTTTCCATTAATGAATATTTTGAATATTTATTTCTACCATCACAGGATACATAGTGATTCCCAGATCTCAAATACTCAGTCTAGCTATAATATCAATGAAAAAATTCCCCCCTTTACGTATGAGTCAGTCTTGTATAGAGATTTTTTTTCTTAAGAACTACAAGTGTCTTGATTACTATTACTATGGGATATTCAGTGATGTCTATATCTCCAATATGGGGTCTAACTACAAAATATATAATGATAAAAATGTACCCATCCCTATATATGGGATGTTCCTATGTAGGGATCTAACTAAGACCGACTATTACATGGATTCATCGATTTTCCAATTATTACTTGTTTCTCACATCGAGAATAGATCATGTGAGATTAGGGAACCTGGAAGGACACTATAGACAGCATGATAGAGACATATATTACACAAGAAACAATTACCTAGTCACATGACATTAAATTTCATGATCACATCCTTTTCGCATGATGTTAAACTGCACAATAGATGTCTTTACGTTGAATGGGTCATCCCCATAGATGATTGTGTACTCAAGAATCATGTGTTTTATCCCTTATCTATGAAAATGAGTTCAATACACACTAGTTTAGCCTTTAGAGTTCTCAAACCCTTCTTGAATATTAATTTTTCTATAAACCTCCTTCAGGTATTTGACATCTAAGTTGACACAACCTATTCCTTGAGTTGATGTTATTCTCTTGGAACCCCATGGACCTTTGTCTCACTTGATTATAGTTCTTACCAATAAGAAATATTAATAGGTATTGGATAATCCTAAGGGACCCTACTTGGATTCTCAAGATAATTCCCACCCTACCAAATATTTAGTTTCTATAGGATGTTTGGACCTAGAGGAGAGGCCCCACTTAAATCTAAAAGTTATTATCCTGACTATGTGGAATATGGGGTTCGTCTACTATCAATGGTTGATCTGTACCCATCAATTTCCACCTCTAGTTAACATAGACATTCCTAGGAAATCAAATACTTTCTCTATAATCCAACTATTCAAGAGGATTTAGATACTTTTAATGTTACACGTCTATGAATTATACCCATCATCAAATATATATTATGACATAGTATTCTTGTAGCCTTCCATTTCAGGGGTACATATTTTTGAAAGGACCAGCTGCCTTGAGTGGATTATTACTCTAGATGATACCTCACAGTCGCATGATGATGAACTGTATGACATTATACTTGTTTCATAACATTAAACTGAATGAAATATGTTCCATCCTACAAGACATAAAATTTATTAGAGAAGGCCACTCTATCTTAAAATATGTGGTAGGGAGAAATGTTTTCAAATTCATACCAAAATGGAATGTGGATTTTGTACGACCACAGAACACCCTGAGAGGGGAGGGGCAAATTAGGGTGTTAAATTTTTCTTTTTAAGTGATATATCTTGTTCCCACATTGGTAGGAATTTAAAAACCAATCTGATGGAATTGTGTAGTTATTAAACATTCATATGTAGAGAGACAAAACATAAGTTTTACTTGGTTCACCACTAAGATCTATTACAAATATCATACACTGATAGTGTTTTAGTCATACCTAAATCCACTAGTATCCACTAGTTATTGTATAGTAGAGAAGACTATAAAAATTAACTCTATACCAGGAAGACTTCCTTTACAAGAACATTAGGGATACGACACAACCTCCCTCAGAACACATCCTTCAACTCCCACTAGATCAATGCCTTGGGTGAAGTCTCAATCAGTTTAAAAAGTTAAAATTTGATTCAATAGATTATGAATTTAATTATTTTTCCCTGATTAGCATGAGTCACTTATTTCACCATAGTCCCGAATTGATGCATCCATATGCACTGATAAATCAAACCTGATATTAAAAAATTTCTAGTTTCATAAATTGTGAACTTGTGTGAAACACTTGAACTTGCATGAAACCTTTTGGTTCTTTTTGTTAAAGTATAACTTTCACACAAACTATTCACAAACCTTGCTTGGTATTAATAAACATAAACAATGTTCTAAGGACAAGTCTCTTTTGTAGAACTATACAATGCACAAAACATGAATGCGATGGAGGAACCAGATCTTTGTTGGAAAAGTAACTTAGAATGATGGTGGTAGCCAACTATTTATAGAAATTACTAAACCTGCATGAAACATTCTTGTGTGCCTTCCACTATGCATAAAACGTACCTCCTGCAATGATCTTCTCATTTTGATGTTGCCTTTAGCATGTAAACTCAATATCTATTTCACAGGTGTGAGAAACTCTTCCAATGTCAAGAAAATCCATCTTTCATGAAATTTCAGATATTGTGTGCAACTCTTGACTTTTCCATATTTTGATGTGATGGTCCTAAAAATTCACTTGCACATAACATTGAGAAACACCTTCAATTAAATGATTTTTTTTCTTTTACATGGAAAAAATTAATTTCCCAAAAACAAATTTCTCCATCCCCCAAATTTTGGTCCCCAAAAATTTAGAAAACACTAGGAAAAAAATCACTTTAAATAATGAATCCATATGTATTGTAAAAACACATATCTTACAAACTTCATGATAAACTCAAGTGTTGATTGATAACCAAAACACACACTCCATTTCCAACTTATGAAAATCCTTGGTTCCAACAATATCCCTCTTTAGGTTTATTGGAAATCAGTAGATAAATTAAATAAATAATACACTTCGATCAAAAAATTGATAAGAATGAAATAGGTCATCCATTACTCTAAGTTTATGTGGGAAACATTCACTATAGAAAATGAGAGTAGTATAATATAATTTCATGACTTGATAGATGACTCACCAACCTTGCCACGATAGACCCCCAACAAACCCTAAAAACCTATAGTTCATTAAATTTTACTTATCTAAACCTTTGGAAATAAACCCAAAGAACAAGTATTTTAGTTCCCCAAAACAAAATCCCCTTGGATCGTATCTCCCCTATAGACCTCAATCACATAAAAAAAAAATCTTAAAAAATTTAAGATAAACTGGGGAGAGGTGAAACTCTACATGAAATGGGAGGTGGATAAACACCTATGTTAAACCAATGTTTCTAGAACATTGGTGATGTTAAGACCTTAAATAGTATTTCTCCACTTGTTCATCAATTCCAATATGATTCATTTTAATCATAGCTTGTTCAAACTTTTCTTTTATGAATTGATATTTGATCTCAATATGTTTTGTATGAGAGTATTGAATCATATTCTTTATAAGATTGATAGTGCACTTGTTGTCATAGTGAATCACTATTGGCTATTTAACCTCATCAATAATATCAACAAGTTGTTTAATCATCCACAATATCCAAGTTCATTCCTTTATATTAGAGATATACTCTTCTTAAGATGTACTAAGAGAAGTGATTTTTAGTTTCTTGATCAACCAACCCACACATTTATTTTCTATGAAGAAATCAACAAAACTTTTGGACTTTATATCCACCACATATACAACCTAATTAGCATCAGAAAATGGTGATTGTGCTTTATCTATTTCTGCTTCAAAGTTTAAGAAAAAATTGAGTGTACCTTGAATATACTCCATGATTCATTTAACTACTACCAAATGATATTCCTTAATATTATCGTGAAAGAAGGCCAATAAAAAAAGTTGCAAATACTATATATAGCTATGGTTTAGTCATGTATAATAATATTTAAATGATTCTATTGTATAGGGTGGAATCCAAATATGTCATATCCTCATTATTTCTAAGTTTTATCATAATTTCAATCGGAGTAAACATTGGTTTGGAGTCATGCATGTCGAATATCTTCATAATATCTCTTGCATATTTTTCCTAATAAATGAATGTTTAATACTTATTTTGAATCACTTGCAGCCCCAAGAAGTATGGAAGTTCACCAATTATGAAATTTTCAAATTATGATTTCATGTGATTATAAAATTCTTCCACTTATCTATGTCCTCTTCGACCAAAAATAATATCATCCACATAAAAAAGCACCATAAATTGATCTTACTAAAAATTACTCACATAGGGATTATGGTCAACACCTCCTCTTTTAAATTCTATCTTCTTCATACAAGAATCACATCGAGAATACTATACTCATTCTGCTATCTTCAGACCATAGAGAGCATTCTTTAATAAAAAAACTTCTTATCATTTTCAATCATAACTGGTTGTTCAATGTAGAATTTTTCTTCAAGAAAACCATTTAATAATTCCATTTTGACATCCATCTGATAAAATTTGTACCCTACTTAAATTTCCATGAAAAAAAAACATCCTGATTGACTCCAATATAGCCATGGGATAAAATGTTTCTTTAACATTAATTCCTTCAATCTATATATAGCCTTTACACACCTGACATGCCTTTTTTCTAATCAAATTTCTATTATCATCATTTTTTTTAAAGATACACTTTTTTTCCAATCTAATTGTGATTTTTGGGTCGCTTAACATGATCCTGTTTTCGGTTTTTTTCAATATGACCACTTCTTCATTCATGGACTTAACCTATGATCCATCCATTATGACTTCTTCAAACAAGGTTGGTTCCACAATTGATAGAAAGGAATAATTTCTTTCATTCTTCATTATCCTTGTCTATGTAGGTGCGGTCCAATCCCTAATGATGTTAGATCGATAAATTTATACTCTTCTATTTCTCCCATGAGGCTCTCATGAAGTTGCTTCAACAGTGGTTTTCTCTTCTGATTCCTCTTCTGAATCATCATCATTTTTTGAGACTTGAATGTTTTTAAATCTACCAAATACTTCTGTATTTGAATCTATACATTTTCTAAATTCTTCTTCATCTGCAATCATATCAACATATAAGATTTTCGAGGTATTTAAGGTTTTATACTCAATGATTTTGACATCATTTCCTTCCACAATTGTTCTAAGATTAATTTTGTAACATTTTTTTTGGATTTACTCTTTAGATGAGACATTTACCTCCAAAAACATGAAAATACTTTAGAGATGTATTACTTTCATACCATATCTCATATGGTGTCTTGGTTTATCCTATAAAAACCCCTTTTCGATTCTTAGTGTACACTACTACTTAAATAACCAATTTCCAATAATGATGAGAAACATGACTCTCAATACACATAGTTATAGCCATATTGTTAACCTATTGATTTCCGCATTCAATGACTACATTTTTTTGAGGGCCTCTCACTACTAACACCTGATTATTTGTCTATGTATTTTCCAGGTAGTTTTCAAATTCAATGGATGTGTATTCTCTTCCTTTGTCAGATCATAGAATATTTATTGTGCAACCAATTTCATTCTTATCTATTTGATTATAACACTTCATGTAATCAAGAACATGCCATTTAATCTTTATAAACATAAAAAAATACATTATAATATAATCATAAATAAAAATAATGAAGTACCTCTCTCCATTTGTTCCATCTACATTCATTGGACCACAAACATCTGTGTGGATGAGATAAATCAGAATCAATACCCCTTTATTCTTCAGCCGATATGAAATCTATACCATATATCTTTACATGCAGGCGTCACATGTATTTTCTCTACCACGCATCATATTGGGATTGTTGAAAACTATCTTATGATTAGATATGTATTCCATGATCCTGTGATTAACATGAACCAATATCCGATGCCATAAGTTATTTTCTTATTCAATTGTCAAGTAATAAATGTTATCTTTACTATCAACCTGTTATAAATTTCCATATGTTCTACATCCTTTCATGATAGAATTACTTTTCTTTCTTTTAATAGTTCACCCCTTCTAATTAAATGTCACTACTAGTCCGTAGTCACAGAGTTTAATCACACATAGAAGTTCTTGATTCAAATGTTCTATATAGTGAACTTCAATTTTCCTTATCTCATCATTTTATTATTATATATTTCCGCTACCTTTTATCTTTAAAGAACCATCATTTCAAAATCTCACTATTCCATCAACCATTTTCTTAACATTCCTCATCAAATCTGTATTTCCTTTCATGTGGGATGAGTATCCACTGACACGAATCTAGGTGCTATTGTTCTTTATATATTTGAGTGATATTTATGAATGAATGGCTTTCTCGATTTTCTTAATTTCATTCCATGAGATATATTATTGAGTGGAGGCTAAATATGTACTTTCCAATCTCTTTTAAATATGCACAGGTCATCAAATCCATATTCTTCTTTTAGAGGAAAATACATATTTTCAAGAGTAACTATGCTTGGGTGATGAGTATTGACTTGTCTATGAGTTCTCTAGGTATTATCCCCCCTTCCCTTTTCTTTTAATGAATGACTTTATAACCATATTTAAAAAATTGAAAAAAAATATTCATAGAATCTATTTCTTCTATATGATGAAGGATATTGTCTAATTCTCCTTTTCTAACTTCTAGAACTTTCCCCATTAAGATAGATCATTGCCTCATTACAGTAAGACATGGTATGGCCTAAAAATCTATAAAATTGAAATTTAAAAAGGGGAAATATCTTCTCACTTGTATTCCTACACATATCCCCTTCTTTTTTAAGGATATTTGACCGACGATTCTCTCTGGATAATTGAGGATTATTTTCAGCTCTCTTTTCTATTTGGTTTGAAGCTTTTTTTATTACAATATTAGATGCCTTTGTGATATGTTCAACTATATTCTTCACTTTATATTGGATCATCCCATTTATAGCCTTTTATGTTTCTGCATCACAAAAAATTCCATGTTTTCCCTTACATGTGGATCTATAGTCATTCAAGGCCTTCTCCACTCCTTTATAACCACATTTATCTCTTTCTAACAGCTCTTCATAAGAGAATCTTTTAAATTGTAATTTCCTATTTGTTTATGTTGATTTTGATCCAATTTCCATTTTACTTCTTAGAGTAATAACTTCTCCTTAAGGACAACCATCTATCTTAGAATTTTACTCCAGTATTGATGTAAGGTCATTGATGACTTTTTCCTACTTTTCAATCCCAATTTTAAACTCCAAAACCTCTTACAAGAATTAAATAGTTGTTAAGTGTTATTCTACCTCTCCTTATATTCAATCAATTTCTATTTCAATCTAATCAATATCCTCTGATAACTCTTTCACCAAAGATCCCATATTTCTATTTTTATTTCTTTGAATGTAAATCTCAACAAGAGAACACTCAAGTTCCACCTAGAGATAAAAAAACCAACCAATTGATTATATTTATGTTTTTTAGGTTCTACATTTTCAGCTATAGCCATCATGGATGCTTCAGGTTCATATTTAAACATTGGTTCTACATCCTTCAAAAAGTAGTTATCATCATGTTTTTCTTTATAGACAAATCTCTTATTCTGTAATTTATTTCTTGATTTGAAGTCCCCCTTATGCGGGAAACTCTTATGAAGATTCTATATGATTTCTTCATAAATTTCTACATTATCAAATATCATTTGGAATTGAGTGACAGGGTTCCCTACTTTACCACATCCAAAGAAATCCAAGGTATGCTTGACCTCAAATTTCCCTTTTACACTATTTAATTTTTTGGAAACAAGAGAAATAAATATATCATCCACATCATCCACATCATTTCCAACCCTGTAAATTTCAAGATTTTACATGGATTTTAATTCCATTTCCTTTCTCAAATTAATGTTTCTTCAGGTTTGACTATCATTTTATAATCCACCAGACAACTTAGCAGATCATTAAGAGAAGGTTTAAATAGATCTTTTTCCTAAAGGCATGAAACTTTTGTATTGTTTAGAGGTGGAATCCTTCTTAATATTTTATTCACAATGAAAATATCTTTAATTTATTCATAGAGTCCTTTAATTTCTCCAAAGACGTCAATAATTCAGTTAAAAAAGCTATCTACATTTCCATCTAGATTAATGTTCATATCATTAAACTTATTGTGAAAAACTTGGAGTTTGGTCTCCTTGGATTTGTTATCACCTTCATATATATTTTACAGTTTCTACCACATGGACTTGGATAAATTGAAACTAATTAACTTCAAATAGATTTCATTATATGGAGTTTTAGTAAGGGAATTATATTATTTAGAAACTACATCAATCATTTTCATATCTGTTTCAGCCACAGGAATACCAATTGCCTTAGTGGAATAAATCCCTTGAGATTTGGAAAAGATTACTTCCATCCCAAGAGATCACAAATGATATATCATCTTATTATTCCAAATATGAATGTTTATTCCATAAAAAATGGTGACTCCCTTACCATTTAATTGATTCTTCAAAAAAATAGAGGAAAGTTTTAACACAAAAAACTATACCCTCTGATACCACTTTTGGTACAATAGAACTCCTTGAGAGGGGATCGTTGAATCAGGGTGTTAATTTTTATTTTAAGAAAAAAAATCTTGTTCCCACTTTGGTAGTAAATTTTAAAACCCATTTGATAGAATTCTTTAGTTATTAAACATTAATATATAGAGATACAACACATCAGTTTTACTTGGTTTACCATAAAGGGATATTCCAAGGAGAACATACCGATAGTGTGTTGGTCATACATAAATCAACTAAAATCCACTAGCTATTGTGAATTATAGAATATAAAATATAGTCAATCGTTTCTAGGAAAACTGACTTTATAATAATTTTAGGGGTATCACACCATCTCCCTATAAACACTCTCATTGACTCACCCAAGCTCACTACCTTGGGTGATATCTTACTCAATTTAATTAAATTAAGGTATCTTAAATAGACTGATAATTTAAGTATTTTTTATTGATTAACACGAGACACTACTTAAACCATAGTCCAAAATTTATACACCTATATACACTGATGAATAAAACGAGATATTCAAAACCTTATAGTCGCACAACTTTTAAACTTGTGAACAAAACATATAGTAGTAGGTTATTTTGCACAAGTATATCTTCCATGAAAATTGTTCTTGAACCTTACATGGTCTTGATAGACACAAGGAATGTTCTATGCACAAGTATCCTTCATGGAACTCTATGACACTTATAACTTTCACATGGAAGAGGTACCAAATCGTTGTTGAAAAATTATACAGAATGAAGGGGGTAACCTCCGATTTATAGACATTTCCGACCCTGCTTGAAAAATTCTTGTGCATCATCCACTTTGTGGGAAACTTCCCTCATACACTAAACTTTACATTTTGACATCACCTTTAGATCAAAAAATATATATCTTTTTCTGCGGGTGTGCAAAACACTTACTATGTCACACAACTCCATCTCTTTCACAATTTCAGATCTTGTGCACAACTCTTTACTTTTATATATTTTGATGTGATGGCCCCAAAAATTCACTTGTGCAAAACTTTTCAAAACACATTCATGACTGCACAGAACATTTTTATTTTATGTTAAAAAACTTACTTTTCAAAAAAAATTCTCTATCCACTAAATTTTGGACCCTAAATTTTTTCAAAAAACTAGTAAACAATTCCACCTTCAACAATGAAATGATATATACCATAAAAACACTTATCTTTCAAACTCCTTGATCAAACCTAGTGCGGATTAACAAGAAACGCAAAACAAAATCCTTTTACATCTTATGAAAATCTTTGGTTCCAACAGAAATACTCCATCCCTACATATGAGATAGGTCTATGTAGAGGACCCCTTAGATAACCTCGACCATAAGAGTCGCTAAGGGAAGAAAATAGAATACCCCTTTCACCTGTATATGAGTCAAATATATGTAGAGGGATCTTTTTAAAGGTGCCGATTACAGAATGATTCCAACCATTAAAATATTCACAGAGAAACCCATGGAGTCCCAACCATAAAAATATAATATGCCTCTTTTTAAATATGTTCTAGTTATACGTACTCACTTTGCCTATGTATGAGTTAGATATATGTATGGCTTGCTTGTTCATGTGATAAATCTACACAATAAGGGACCCAATACATGTATACCCATTAATAATCCTATATAAGGATAAAAGGTTTTCCAACATATAAATTAACCTAACTTTTGTGAATTTTCCTAAATGATATATCAAAAAAATTTACATCATTTCCTACATCCTTATCGAAAGATGATAAAATGCAAAGAAGAAATCCTCACCACATGACATTATACTATAGAAAAAATGAATCCCAACTACATGATGATAAAATATAAAGACCACCATCCATTTTAACTCCTTACCAATGTACCAAAGGAGCATGACTCTATTCAACCAAAGTTTAGGGTGTTTTTATCTTCTTTATGAGTACCTCAATCCATAAATTACACTTCATGTCTTGAGCACCTTAGGGTGGCACAAACCTTCCATAGACCCTGTAAAGGATAAAATATCTCTCTATATGACCATGAAAGAGGTGGATCTATAAAAAGGACTTAAACCCATCAAATAGAGGTATCTTGTCCATGCAGGAAGGGCCTTCTGATCCTTATGAGCCCAAGTATCATTATATTAGATATAATCATGTTAGAGTGATTCACGACTTTTTTTTGGAATGACTATCTCATACCAATAGTCATGACCCAAGAACCTTGAGACACGATTTACAACACTCTCATATTCTAGTCAAAAGGATACTGGAGTGCTCTTGAACTCATGAGTCCTAATTATGATATTTTGTAACAATACCCTTATACCAGGTCTATGTGAATTATGACCTTAAATTGCATGCACCTAGGTCAATGTTGGACGAACATAAATTTTTTCCTTTGATGGTCCAAATCACAAGACCCTAAAATACTAGTGAAAGTGACATAAAACATGTCAGGATAAAAATACAAAAAGCGTGGACTAAGAGAAAGTCAAATCTCCACTTTCTAAACTCTCTATTTCTAGGGTTTAGTAAAAATTTAGAGTATAAATAGAAAAAGAACAAAACTCGTGGGGACCATATCATGGTCCTAGTAAAAGTAAATCCATTCTTGATGGACCCCCTAGTCCAGGAAAACGTTAGTGTAATGTTTTTTTACATATCCCCACCGTGATAACGTGTTCAATATGCGATGAAAAAACTTTTAGGGTTCTTGAATCCCTCTTGAATATTACATTTTATATAAACCAACTTCACCTAATTGAATTACAAGCTAATACCAAAAAATTTATTGAGTTAATGTTATTATCTTATAACCCCAAGGACCTTCTTCTCCCTCTCTCTTGGTTCTTACTTGTAACAAACTGATAACATGGAATGGTTAATCATAAAGTAACCCACTAGGATTTTCTAAAGAATTGAGACCCTTCTAAAGTGGTTGTGCCTAGAGGATGCTTGGACTTAAAGAAGAGTCACACTTTAAATATAGGAGATATTTTCCTAACTATGTGGAATATAAGCTTTCACCATTATTAATGGTTGAACTATACCCACTGGTTTCTAACTTCAGTTGACCCAAATATTTATAGGCCATGATTTAAAATACCCATAATGATATTATTAAATCAGATTTGACATCCTCAAATTACATCACCATATATTATACCATTTCTCAATTCAGGGATGAAATATTCTATTCCCAAAATTTTTATGGAATGTATTATATGAATTGAAACCACATGGTGTAGGGGATGGGCTCCCCTAATAGAAACTAAATTTCCATAGGGTTTCAAAAAACTTCTTGAATATCCTTCATTCTACTTCTAACTGTATCTTTCAGATATTTGAATCATTAAAAATCATTCACGACCCTTGAAAAATATTGGAAAACCCTATACTTGAACATGTATGTAAGACATATGGGATCATGGAGAAGGGCCTCTAAGACACCAACTAGAGGCATCTCATCCTTATAGGAAAGGAACTCAAATCCTTGTGAGAACTATCTAAATTGTGTTAGAACTTAATGCCTTAGGATTTTTTATGGACATCCCTGACATGTCTTCCCCATTCCAGATTCATTGGTTCAAAATTTTTAGTTATGAATTAAAAAACCCATATTCCAACAATCTAAATTGACTTGATGTCCCTAATATTTCACCATACGTCGAACCAAATCTTAGTAAGGATGCAGAGTGTCACAACCCATCAGGGACATTCATCCCTCATGTTTTCTACAAAAAAGGTTCTAGAACCTTTCATGAACATTAATTCTTTAGAATATCAATTAAGAATATAGGGTATCCGATCCCTTCATGGAAACTCATTCCTCATAATAATTTTAAGGATTTAGGTCTCTAGAACCCTTCATGAATGCCCATCCTTCACTACCATCAAAAGGTCTAAGCTAAAAGGCCCTAAAATACAGAAATGGATGGTCGAAGCTAAATGTCCCTATACTAAAACAATAGATGGTCCAAGATAAAATACCCTAAACTATAGGAATAGATGGTCCAATCTAAAATAAACTAAAATAAAATAATAAATGGTTTAAGCTAGAGGAACATAAAATAAAACAATAGAAGGCCAAGATAGAAGACCCTAAACTATAGAAGAAGATAACACAAATTGAAATAACCTAAAAAACAATAGAATAATGGTCTAGTTTGAAAGACCTTAAAATAAAAAAAATTAAAGATACACAATTATCACCATTTTGGAAACCAAAAAACAAAACCCTAAGAAAAAGTTGAGTCTCTGCTCGCTGGACAAGTGCTTTGTGTGATCTAGGAAATATTAATCACTTATAAAATTGAAATGGAATAAAAATTGTCAGGTTAAAAACCCATAAAAGGGAATCCTGTGAAAAATCCAAGTCTACACCTACCAAGATTTCCCCAAATGAAAATTATGGAAAAAATATATTGGACAATATAAAAAGAGATAAAAGGATTGTATGGATCATTCTTTTTCTCTATCAAAAGTCATGTTATGCTCACCATGTCCATAGACTTAGGGATAAATTAGAGAACTCTCCATCTAGGACATATGTTTACCTAAGTTACAAATTTTGAACCAATTGGTCTTGGGATTACCAGAGTGGATACATTTATGTGTATTCTCATTCCATTAATCATTTATGAATAGTTCTCGCAGAATGTCTGTTATGATTCAAGAGTTTAAATCCATGAATTTTGGTTTACTTGATATTATAAAAATGATGAGAATATTTGATGATCCATATGATATCAAGTCAATTAAATTACATACACATCATGAATTAAAGAAATCATGAAAACAAAAAGTAAAGTATGGAAGTATTTTTCATTGATAATTTATAAAAATAGGGAGGAATCACTACAACCTATAGTCTCTCCCAAGAACACCCAAATAAACAAAGGTTCATGAAATTATAGGCCCATTAAAACATTTTATCATAGGATTACTTGATCTCTACATACTTCTAATCTAGAGAGGCCATAGATTGGAAACATTAATCAATGGATTAAGTTTACTCCTATGCAATCTGCTACAATGCTTAAACCTTAGAAGCCACATCAAATCTGACCTTCTCTACAAGATCAAAGAGACCATATTTCTATAACAACGTTTTCTCAAAGGTTTGAAGTGAATGATGAAACCAAGATAGATCTTATTGAAAATGATTTATTTTAGACTAAAATTTTCTAATATCGACCTTCCTAGCATTGATCACATTTTTTTGAGCCACTGCCTCCACCACACATTGGGAAGCCTTGATCAGGACCCCATCCTAATTTAGTTTAACTGAAGATCAATACCTTTCCAATGCTACCGTCAATTCAAGGTCCCTCCTTTTCTCTATTAGGGAAATTACTTTTTTAACCCAAAAATGGAGAGATGTATAGTCATATCCCCTATATCTGAGGGAGGTAAACATATACTTGGGATGACCAAGTTCGTCCTTCAGCTCTTCCATTGGACCCTTCAAGATTCAGGTTTAAATATACACCCCTAATTACCACTACCTTAGTTGATAGGGTGCCACATACTTCAGACCTCGACTCAATCCAATTGCAGGAATTGGAGTATATTTTGGGAATAAGCTACTGAGTGAGGGGCTTGTACTCGTGACCATCAACGAGGTGGGTATAGAGATGGAATCTACATTGGTTGACTCGGTCGGGGGAAATCCTAAATAATAAAAGACTAGAAATTCTTATATTTAAGGTTAAGCTACTAAAAAAGAGGCCCTAAGGATTATTAGTTAACAAGTAAAAACATGATACTTCTAGAAAATAAATGAACGAAATAAATGTTGGAAACATACATTTATTAGTTTTATTACTGGAGATGCCTATCTCCCCAACACTATCTTCAAGTGAAGAGGTGACACCCTCTTGTGACGAGAGACCTGGTGAAACCACTCATGTTTTCTATGTAATCATACTTCATTCCCCATCTATATGGGATTCAAGAGTAAATAACTTTTAGGTGGCATAGTACAAAGTGGAAAATATATTTGGTCTCTAAATAAGTGATATCCATCACCTATAGACGCCGCTATAAAATATAAATCAGTAGAGAAATAGCTACTAGTCTCAGACTCCTCTAGAAGTTTGTTTTCTTATTCAAGGTCAAATGACAAGACCATTGGAATGTCAATAGAATGTGCTAGAAATAAACATACCAACATGTCAACCATTTACATTTCATGATGGACCAGGTTTGATTTTAAAGGTTTTACTGGAGCAATAGAATGACCACCCATTTCCTTGGTAATAGATGTTTATTCTTTCAGGTAGGATTGATGGGGACTTACATATTTTTGATAAACTATAATGATCTTCTAAAATGTCCCAGAATGGGAAAATAATTAAAGTTTAATTATTACTTGAGGATTCTATATGAGATGGATCTGATAGTTTAGAGTGTTTCATTACTCTTTTCCTCTTTAAAGAAGAGCCCTCAAAAGGGGATAATTTTGAATGCATTGTTGAGGAAGGAATTGATGGAAGTGTAGATTGTGATGCATTAGGAATGGAAGTTTCTACCCTCATTAGATACATTTTACCTAATTCTCCCTCATTATCAGTTCTTTATTCATCACCCAAGTCATCTCTAATATCCCTAACCTTGGGGGAATACATTGGGGATGGTTGTAACGACTGGTATCCTTTAGTTTACTACAATAACCACGAAAATTAAAAAGACATTAATACAAATTCAATGGTTTAAAAACCATTTGAACATGTTATAAAAGATAGTCTTACTATTTTTCAAATAATAGGGTGAACCATTTCATCCATAAAAACCTCTATAATGCCAAGAACCACCATCCCCTGCATTAGGGGATATAGTGGATCCAACCCTTAATGATTTTTGTCATCACATCAATGTCTTGAAGGAAATCCTAGAACTTAATTGGATGGTTTTTGAAGTAGATTCCTATGGGAAAACTAGTGAATGAAATGCTGTCTAAGTGTAACTTCTCTTAACGTAGTATCCTCTAGAGTTTAGAATTTGAGTTTACAGCCCTCTAGTTTCTTCATTTCTAAAACATAGCAGGAAATACTAGTGAATATTTGGTTTCACTCATACGATACACACTCATTCTAGCCATTCCATTTGAAACTTCTCCTCATAATGAAACTGATGATAAATGTCTCACCCCCTTGTGAGGCATATTTAAGGTTTTCAGTCATCTTGAAGTCATCTTATTTCTAGAACTTTGATTAGTTTTTGTGATCAGTGGGAACTTTATAGTCTTAGGAACTAATGTGGATACTTTCCTATTTAGATAAGTGAAAATCCAAACCTTGGTATAATGTTTTGAAAAATTTATTTTGACATCATTTGGAGGAAATTATATCTAAACTTTAGTATCCTCTATTGTAAAAATTAACCAGAACTAGGAATCCACTATTGAATGATTTTAAAAAAAATGTGGATAGGGGAATTTAATTTTGTATGAATGCATCATAACAACTGAACTGAAAAGACACATACCATTAATAGATAATTCTACCATTGATTTGGGTAGAAAGGATTCCCTCAGGGATTGAAATCATATAAGCTTGATCCTCAGAGCTCCCCCCACTATTTTTAGTTATAATATCAATGGAATCTTGTAGGGTTGGAAGGAGAAGTAGACATGAAGGCCCAAGAAGGACCTAATTTATCATTCCTTTAATGTGATGGGCCTTAACCCACTGATTCACTATGGAAAAGGCATAAAATGGGCACAAAAAATGTTCTAGATGCTCAAGTATTCATAGCTTCCCAGGTGAGCCCCTATTCTACCCCATAACACCTATAAGGGACCAATAATTCTATGTGGGGACCTTACCCTATAAAAATGGAATAGGAGGTGGTATAGTTTTTTCAACAAGGAATGACCAACCCAATGTGCCTCCTTGCTACCATAGATTCTGCCACAATAAAGGTGGAAACTCAAAATCAACCCTTCTCCTAGTTTGAGAGTAAGTACCCACTTAAGTAAATAGCAAGGAAACCATCCAAATGAACATCTCAATCAACGTAGATAACAAACTCCCACCCATAGATGATAAATTAATCCTCTTAAACTATGGGTAGTAGGAACCCTCAGCACTGCAGGAATATTTCATGGGAAAATCCTTTGGATTCTTGGCATTGGGTTCAAAGCGAGCCATATTGATAAAATATCCCAGTCATTAATTAAACATGATGTCTTACCTAGGAAAAGGGGCCTTCCCAGGGCATTCTCAGATAGCATGATCATCTCCCTAAAAATGGTAGGGATTCACTCTGTAGCATCCCAAAAAGATGATAGAGGGAAAAAATCATCATACATATATCCTAAAATTGGTGTTCCAAAAATCTAATCCACATCCTAGAGATTGATTCCCATCTCGTTATGTGTTAGTTGAAATGTATTTTTGTCTAGACTTCACTAAATGTGAAAGTCATCCATCAATCCTTTGTTAAAATAATTGAAGGTTTAAGAGATCTAGAAGACTTCATACATCCTAATTATTTTTAGATACATGTAAAATTCATAAGTATTATGATACAAACAAACGTTCTATCCCTAATACATCCCAAAGATCCCTCCTGATCAAAGTACCATCATGGAAACCATCCAAAACTCTAGTTTTTGGAAGATTTATATATTATTTAGTGGTATATATGTATGTTTGAATCATATTTATGATGATTCTTTCCCAATTCTATTGGAATAAACATCAATATATACCTTTATTAGAATTTTTTATTGGAAATAAAGTGTCCCATATGGAATATATTTCCCCTGAAGTATTGTGTGTCCTCAGGACCCAAGAAGGAGGAAAAATCAATGGCTGTAGTGAAAGGATAAGAACATCATTTGTAAGGCCAAACCCATAAATAGACAAGAAGACTGATTGAGGATATTCCATAATACTTATCCATATAAGTCCTATCAGGTTTTTTTGTGATTACTTTATGATGGAGGGATAACTGGCATCCACACTTGGGAAATTGCAATTTTAACGAGTCTCCATTGATGATACCTATTTTCTTAAAGGATTATTCAAACTGGAAGCCATATATATAGAGAAAGAATCATATGTCAGATGAGTAAGGAACCATTCCAAAAGAAGTACATAACCCGAAAAATATCATGTGAATCACATGAACCACATGAGGTTTGGGATCACATAAAATAATAAATATCATGCGAATCATGTGACCTAAAAAGAATCTTGTGATCACATGGACCATTGTAAGACTTGAGATCGCATGAACATGAGACGGTCATGCGAACTATGTAATTATCAAGTGGTCCTGTGAAAAAGAACCATTGGACCATGAATAGCTTGTGATATATCCCTACAGTCAATGATATAAAACATATCATGAGGAAATTACTATCTATTAATTCATGGATTTATTAAGTAAAAAATCAGGACAAGGAGATTGTGTGAAGAAATTAAACGATGGTATCATGTGATTGGATATTGCGAATGGTTCTCACACCAGGGGTTATGCAAAGGGATCTTTTGAAGAAGTCACCTGAGAAAGAGGATCATAAGAGATATTAAAATCTAAGTCGCTAGTGGAATGGGTGTCCACCTAAACCCTCTATTTATAGAACTCCCCAAAAAATACCAGAGGTCACCCAGAAGACCAAAAGCTGCTCAGGACACTAATCAGTGGAAGCCTCAAAGACTCAGGTGGATATTTACTTTCCTCAAAATCGAGTTCTTGTCCCTAAAGACCTAGACTCTGGGGGGTAGGGGAATTTTTTAACACTCTCCAAGTGAGAATCAATAATTTTAGGGTTGAATAAATTTTAGAGGTATATGTATCATTTCTTCTACAAAAGGAAGGAAAGAGCATCATGACTACATGGGGATAACGAGTCTAGGTTACATGGATTTCATGACCCCCATGAAGAAACATGTTCACATAAACCTAGGAATAACATGATAATGATTCATGTGATTTTCATGATCTGTTAATAACCATGACGAGTACATTCGACAATCCCTCCTTCTCTTGTGAAGGATTCCAAACAAGTATTGATGGTAATGAAAAGGCTTCCAGGTGAGGTCCTCTGATCATGAGATATTTCAACTGACATATGCTTTAAAATAACCTAAATACCCTTATAAAATAAAAGTTAAAATAGGAAGAATATTTATATGATGGAAATTACATTGATTTTCATGTGAAGGGATTATAAAACTCTTGCGATCAGTTCTATGATCACACAAGATCCCTAGGGGCATGTCATCCATGCCATGAAAAATAATTTGAGTATTTCACCTTCACCATGTGAAGCTCCTTATATTTTTCTTTTAAATGATGTGAAACCCATCAGGATCCATTAAAAAGTAGAGTGACAGTACGTGAAAATTCTCTCATTCCATCGCAATATCCAACATCGATCACATGACACACCACATACAAGCAGAGCGAACATCCATGAAAAATACCACACATAGTCATGGGATCCATTATTGATCGTGTGATTGCTTTATGGACAAAAGGGGAAAATTCCAAATGTATTATATGATAAAGAATAAAATAAGAAAATATGGTACCCTTATACGAGGAAAAGATATGTTGTTTTTCATGTAAAGGGGGTTATAAAACTCATGTGATTAGCTAATTGATCACATGTAGACCCTTTGACATGTCATATTGATCTCACAAAGGGATTATGATAGGCCGGTTTTATTTCACAAAGGGCCCCAGAAAAGTGTTCCTTAATAACAATAAATCCTCTTTGACATGCATCCAGATTTCATGAGGACCCCTAAACATTTCAGCCCTATATTTAAAAGGTTGTTCGACATATCAAATAAATTATGTGGAATACATTTGAAAATCCATGGGTCCAATAAATAGGTTGATGATGGAATGATCTTGTGTTCGCTATTTATCATGTGACACAAGGATGAATCCATAGACGACCCACAACAGGTTCATGAAAAACATGTGATGCTCTATCAACTCAAGACCATATCTATGATATATATTCTAGACAAGGTGTCATATAAATAGGGGGATATAAATTCCATCTACTTGGCACAAAAAACACACACATGGGAGAGAAAATAAAAAATAAGACATATCAGAGCATAAATCCTTGAAATCAAAAGGGTCTTCCACCTAGTAAACCCCAGGAATGACCTAAAGGATTACATGGAATATAAATAAACTTCATGTGATCAACCGATTGATCACATGAATTAATTATAATAAACTGACTAGATTATGTGAAGGAGTTTCCATGTATTGACTTCATCAAAAAGGGTATCAACTTTTCAATACCTAAAAAACAATGAGGAATTTGTTTAATAAATACTAAAAAATATAAAATTATTAGGTGAATATGATTATGATTATTTTCATGAGAAGGAATCATGAAATTTTCATGACCTATTAAAATTATGAATCAACACATAGACTTGTCTTCTAAGTCCTAAGAAGTCCTACAGGTATGTTAGATAAGCCACGTGAAGTCCTCAAACATGTTATCCCTGATCACACAGTACCTTTGGATGTGTTTGGGTCAGTCACATGAAGTATATCTAGACAATTAATCCAAATCATGTGAAATCCTCATAATATGTCTACTTCTATCATGTGAAGAACCTTATACATGCCATCCATATCATGCAGTGGACCCTAGATAAGTCAGCTAGATCATGCTACACTCCCCTCATAAATGTACTCCATTCATCCTTAGACATGTTAGACAATCACTAGGACATGTACATACATCCTCAAACATGTCAAACAAGAAACTAGTAGATGTCTTGTAGAGATCCTTGAAATTACAACCACATCCGGAATAGACCCTCTGACATGTTAGGCATGCCAAGCAGATAGCCCGGGACCTGATAACCTTTTTTGGAATACCCACTTAGATACACACCCTTTTTAACTATGAGGAATCTAATTTCTTCTATAAAAAGAATATGTAGGATGTCTTCCTAAGGTCTGAGCTCTATACCAAACACCCCATTAGAGATTTCCTAATTTTTAAGTCCCATATCTATATGCAATAAGTCTAATCGATTGTTATTTCTTGTTTCTCATATCGAGCATGACTCATGTGGGCTTAGGGATTTTCAATGATCATACCTTTTGAATTATGAATTTACCTATCCAAGGAAAACTTATCATGTAAGTCTCATTTATTGGAATGATATGATTTCCATATATAAGAAAATCCACTTCAATGTGAGTCCCAAAGGCATTCACATATTGGTAAATCCTAGGGCAATAAACCTCATGGGAATTAATTTTCCATTGTTTACCATTAGTGGGTTGAGGGAAAATAAAACTATGATGACCCTAACTACTTATATAAGTAGGATACATAGAACACCTTACTATGGTTGAGCTCCACGACTAGTGCCTAAGTTCCCTCATATATTTCTCTTTTATATGACATTAAACTGTAAAACTTAGAATTAAACAAACTATGTGGGTTTTGATTCCTATTATAAGAAGGATATATCAAATGCCTCATGAAGGTCCAATCCCACCCTATAAACACCAATTGCCTTCCTGGACAATAGTAAACTCTAGAGTTCCTGGTTATACGACTTCAAAATATGACCAGCTTCCCATTGAGAAGAAATAATGGGAAAAAATAGAGAACATCAGATACATACAGGTGTTATTATAAATAAAACCCCCTTTACACACAGAAGGATTCAATTCCTAGTCAGTTTATTAGGGTAATCATTCCCATATTTAAATTTGGAAGATATTCAACAACACATCTTAAATATGACAGAGAGTCCTAAAAAAATGGCACGATGAGCCTAGACTTCCATCCTCTCGACCAATCTACATTCCTATATTCCATTGGGTTTGAAACCTTAACTACCATCTGCCTTTAGAAAGAAGGTCCGTACCTTGTTATGTATGTGGGAGCTATTGGAAGTTTCTATGAGAGATGAAAATGGTAAACCTGATGTGAATAATTGTGAAACCATACTTAACATCCCCTAAAAAACAGTCACCAAAGATCATATATCTCTGAAGAAGAAAAAAATGGTAAACCTAATGTGAAATCATGTAATAAAAGAATAAATGAATCATTATAGACATTGGGAATCATGTCTCCTAAACCTTGGGAACCATCATCATCTTTCCAAAGGAAACACTCAACTCACTTTTATTTTTGTGAGACATATACCATATTCACCACTTGTTTCTTTTATACAGTGCATATAATGGTCATGAATGTCTATTATAATTAATCTCATCTAAATTGTGGGGATTTACAAATCTATATAAGGTGTTATTTTTTACATGGTTTTGATTCATATATTACCAAAACTGTATGAGGTTTTCATTCTAATTATACTCTAATGAGACATATTTTATGTTATTCACCTACTTTAATTTATATAGTATATATAATACACCCTTGAAAAATTATTTCATGAAATAAAATTTATTTATGTTATTTAAAGTTTTAATTCACGTTTTCTCTTTTAAGGGGGTTTGATTCAATTGTAATTAAATTCCTAAAGGTTTATTTTTAATCACACTATTATTCTATATGTTTCATGTTTAAGTTTACATTAGAAGAATTATATATTGTTTATCTTCTTAAGAACCATCTATTTTATTATCCTATGATTATTTTTATAGTTTTAATTTTTTCTTCTAACTTTTCTTCTCTTTAGTAGTCAAATACAAAAGTATTTTTTAAACAAAGACAACCATATTTCTATTTTTTGATCGAGAATCTTATCTTACATATCCATATTCATAAAATTATTTTATGGAATTTTTTATATACTTTTTAATGAATGATAATGGTATTTTTATACTACCTTTAATTTTATTTAAAAATATTTAATAGAAATACTTTTAAATATTTCAGAAGAAGTAATTTTTTACTTTATTTACAAAAGTGTGAAATAAATGTTATTTGTAACATATATGGTGTGAATGGATTTCCTCGCCACCATGAAATTTATTCACTATTTAGATCCTCTACAAGATTCTATGTTTTTTAAAGAAAATAATATTTCCATTATTTTATGATTTTTTATATTAAAATAAAAATTCATTATTTTTCTAGTAGGTTAAAATGAATTATTTTAAATGATTTATAACTTCATTTTTACAAAAAATCTACAAAAAATTTATGAAATTTTATTTTTAATATTTTTCTTCCATTTTCCTCTTTAATTAATAAAATAATTTATTTTATTAGAAATCTTTCTTTATGATGAATTTTTAATCTTTTATCACCCTTTACTAATTTATGGATTATATATTATTTTTTGATCATTCACTCTATTATGATTATGTTATATATAACTCCCCATTATTGATTGGAAATTATTTTTCTCCTTCATGTATGTATTTTCAATATCACGAATTCATTTAGTATCATTTCTATTACATTTCTATTTTATTAATTTTATATCATTTTTATACATGGTTTCAGTTTAATGAATATTATTAATAATGAAATTTTATTTACTAGGTAAATATTTATGTTCTATATTTTTTATTCAATATAGATATTTATTTACTGATAAGTAATATCAATTATGAATTATATTATTTATTCAATATGTGAAAAATTCACTAGAAATATTTTTGTGATGGGTATGGACTGGTTATAGATAACCCCTGATGCATTGGTAGTCTCATGAGACAAATAGAAATGGTATTACTCAATGTTTTCCCAACCATACAATGATAATGTCTTAACGCAAGTACTTGGAGATATATAAGATGTATCTCCCTATGGAAATGATGGTATAGTTCATTATAAATTTGCATGAGGCCTTGACGAAAAGATCATGACATCTAATATTGTGCATTTCGGTCATTAAAATTTTAGTTATTGTTAATTATGTGATTGTTTTATTTTATATAGATATATTTTTATGTTTATGTTATTGATTAAATAGAATAATTATTTATTATTCACTCTATAATATTGTTTATGACTTATTTATTCAATATATATTCCATTGTATGATTTCCCATACTAAGAATCTGAGCTCACCCATTATTTGTTTTCCTTTTTTTAGGATATGTAAATGAATCTTTGAATGATTTACAAGGAGGGAAGAAAGTTTTTCTTGATATGTTTTTATCTTCTAATGTAATATGGAAGTCATGTATGTATTCAGTTTTACAAAACTACTAAAATGATTGACACTTTATTATAATATCCCCTATATCTTGAACCAATGTACCAAAGTAAAGATTGGCTCTAGGTTACTAGACTCTGGGTTTCTATAATTGGTATCAAATGAAGTTTAGTAGGACCAATGAGAAATATATTTTCAAATAACATAGATAGCACAAGAATTAAGATAAAACCTAATAATGTTCAATAATTTTTAGGGGTTTTTATGTTATGGAATAATATTCATAATGTTATAAACTAATTATGTATGTGCCATTATTTAGATATGGAACCTAGCAGAAGAAAGGGAAATTATATCAACACTCATAGTCAATGTAGGGATTTCACTTATGAGAAACCCAATATGATTGGTGTTATAGTTAAATAGATTAAGAGTATATTAGGGAAGTTGTCTTAGTTTATTATCAATACCATCACCCGAATAGAGAAACCCATTTATTCTTAGTATAGTAAAATTATGTTATAATTATTTATTCAACATAATCCTCCATCATTTAATAGAACTTCTAATAAATTGGTTGCTAAGTAATGGATCAAGTCACTTGAAAATATATTTCTATATTTGGGAAGTGACAAAAAGGAAAAATTTATTCCAATAGTATATTTGTTTAAAAGGATATGCAGATAAATGGTGGTCATTGATTCATAATACTAAGGAGGAGGTGGAGAAAGAGAGAATGGAATGAAAAACCTTTAAATTGATTTTCTTTGATAAATATTTTTCATAAGACAAAAAAGATGGAATGTAAATGAAATTCCTTAATTTAGGATAGAAGGAATAAGAAAGTTTTATTAAGTGTATATATAACTTTAATATATTATAAAGACATAATATGAACTATATACATAATTACAACAGTAATATTAACCATTTATTTTCTGAACTTAAGTTGAACCCCCAAAAAAACTAGTTTATTAAACTATTTTATCATATAATGATATAGTATCAAGTGATCTTGGGATAGATAAAAAATTTACCAAGTCATATATTTTTAATATAAATCAAGAGAAGAAAAGGATGACTGAACACTAAGGAAAAACAATTGAGGAAAGGGAGAAGAAGGGATATATGAATATTTAAACATGTGATAATTTTTTAAATAAACATAATGGTAAATTATTAAATAAAAATTAAGTGCATCACAAGTTTAGAGATAATATTCATCTAACTCATGATTTCAAGGGAATGAATGAAATAACTAATATTAAATGTTTTAATGGTAGTGATATGGGGAACTATTCAAATAAATTACCCAAGAATCAAGTATCACATTGATAATTTTATTGTGGTATTTATTGATGTCATCTTGGAATATTTTAAAAGATAATAAGAGCATAATAATAACATGTGAATCATTCATGATACTCCTCGAGGAAAGAAATTATTTGATAATTTTTTCATGCGTGAATCTTTGCTTTATAATATTTCTTTTCTTGGAAATATTTTCTCCAAGGATGGAATATTTATTGATGTTTTTGAGAAAAGGTAGACCATAACCATTTTATATAACCTTTAAGGTTAGTATATGAATTTAAGTAAGGGTAATTATAGTAAGGTTCTATGAATATATGATTATAATGTATTTAAATTTATTCAAGAATATTCTAAAGCATTGTAAGGTTTAATGATTACTATTGAACCTTGGATGTTATTATTGAGATTTTAGAGATTAATCCTTTATTTTATGATTTAATTTATTGAATTTTGTTTCTTACTTATTCTAACCATGTTTGGTTTTTGTAAATGGCCCGAAATGGGAGGAATCACCAGTCATAAAATCTTTTATAGAATGAAGAACATTATCCCTCAATGGATCTCATGATTAGTTAAAAGATGGTTTTAGTGATTTAAGAGTGAATAATTAATCTTTTCCATTTAGGTTTTTTAATACAAGATTAATTAGAGGTAAAAAAATAATCAAAACACAATAGAGGAAAGAAATCAACTAAGTATATTTTCTTATAATTCCTCAAGAAATGGAAGACTAATCTATCAATTTTTGTAGGGAATGTATCACTATAATATCAAAGTATTATTAAAGAAAAAACTTTAAAAGTACAAGTCTTATAAAGTAACACATATTATTTAATAAATATTTATTTATTAAAAAACAAAATTTCATAGTCCTAACCAATTAAAATATATGAAAAAATACATTATTTTATCATGATATGCTCAAAATGATTTAAAATTACGAGGAATAAATTTCTATAAAGAAGGCAGAAGGTATCACCTCAAGATTTTATTTTATGAATATTATATATGATAGTTGGAAATATATGAAATACAAAATTAAATGAACCGTGATATAAAATTTAAATATTATTATTTAAATATTACCATTGTTGCCTAATAGTTGAATTGGAAGGTATGAATATGAGTAATATCATTATAATATATATATATATATAGAAGATTTTCTAATAAAAATATATTGATAAATTACTAGTAAATAAGTATTAAATTTTTAATGGTAATAATTAAATCATATAATATTAATAATAGTTAAAATTTAAAAGGGTCATTTTTCTATAAAAGTGGATTTTCGTTATAATATACACATTTTAATTAAAAGAAAAATTTCACTTATATTAAGTATTATATTTTTTAAAAATTTATTTTTTATACATGTAAAATAATTAATAATCATTTTTGCCTGAATGGCCCGAAGGCCTTCATTTTTTATTGATTTTTGATAACCCCCCTTTCATGGGATGAGGGGGAACCCTTACAAGGCTTGTAGGCTCAAAGATTACATGGCCCGTAGGCTAAAGAGATTACATGACCCGAAGGTCTTAGGGAATTCAACCAGACTATCTACAAGGAACTGCCCCTCCCCAATATCTGAATCATGATAGTAGTTCTCCACATTTGCATGACTGTCTGGCTAGGCTTCCCGTGCAAGCACAGGCTGGTACCGATGGAATAACCACACCCTCTCATTCTGACAATCTATTTTTATATGTGTAAATGTATTTTTATATTAATAAAGTAATCTAATCACTATTGATTAATTATTTTATGGAATTTATTTATAATGTATTCAATTAAATAAATTAATAATCATATAATTGTTGTTACTAGGAAAGGAATATGAATAAATTCTTTTTATGCTTTTAAAATACATTATTTCTAAATTTTTTTTACGAGTTTGTTCATGTATTGTAAATTTATTTCCACCAAATTTAGAAGTTGTATTTCAAAAAAATAAAATAAATTTCTATTCTAGAATACAAAAATTTTCTTAGGGTTATTTTTTGGTATTTTTTCGTAAATAAATGTTTTTTGGTGAATAGTGAAAAAATATCAATTTTACAAGTAATGTCACTTATATGACATTAAAATTTTATAAGAATAACATTAATGTTTATAAAATATTATTTATAGAAAAAATATTTATTAAAGAATTAATCAAATTAATTTAAAAATACATTGATGAACTTATAAATCTAAGTTTATCATTTCGGAAATCTAAGAGATTTTTTTATTCAAATAAAAACTATTTTTGTTTATTATAATTTAATCAATTATTCAAAAGGTTAATTTAGGTTTTAGTTCTATTTTAAAGAAAAATAAGTCTAATTGTATTTAAAATAATACAATTAATTCCATTTCAATCTAAATTATACCTGATTTTTCTATAAAATAATTTTTATGCTTAAAATGATAATTTTTCTAAAAATGGTTTTGGTTGCGTTTTATAAACTTATATTAAATGTAATTTCTTCCAATTATAGGAATTGATTCATGTAAAATGGATAATTTTTTTTAATCCCCATAATTTATTTTAGGTAATAATTTCTACTTAATTATAGGTTATAATGAATAATAATAATGCTAAAAATTTACCACCTTGGTTAAGGGTGAAATGAGTTAAAAACGTTAAAATAAAGGGATAAGGCTTCAATATATCCCAAACTCTTTTTTAAATATCATTTAATAGTTATATTTTGAGCTTAACCTTATAATATTAAAAAATATTAAAATTTGGATCCACATGACTGGATTAACCCATATATTATATAATAAAGTTTCATGAATTTACAAGTTTCCATCCACTATACTTATAAAAGGGCACATAGTATCCTATTTATACACACTTCTCGAGCTACTTTTATCAGTTAATAACTACCAAAATATGTTACCAACATTATTTTATCAACCTAGAGGTCCCATTATAACCAATATACCACTTTAATAAGTATTAAGGTGTAAAACAAAAGAGATTACCAAAAGAAGTATATATTCTTAATGAGCATTTCCAAGTTAGTTTCTTATAAAAACTTATAAAAGTATTAAATAACCATATTAAAATAATTATATTGAAATATTTACTATAAATATATATTTTTTTATGTTAATGGTACATTCGTTTTAATACTTCCTCTCCATCATATGTAAAATGAAAACATCGCTCGTGTGTACGTATAGACTATCGTCTCCACAGTACGATGTGTATCCTTTTTCATCACCAGATCACATGGATGGTTATAAAGACGAAATTAATTAATATATATATGATATTTATAACATAATTATTATTATGTAAATATATTATATCTTCCACCTTCTTTACCACCTATTCATTGGAAAATGATAACACCACTCATCCTGACATGTGAACGACCACCTCCACGAAGTGATGAAATTCTTTTTTTTTATTTCTAATATACATGGATGATCATAAGGATATATTTAATTAATTTATATATGATATTTATGATATAAATATGATTCTAAAACCATTAATAATTATATAATTTCTTTCTTTTACAACCATTAAGAAGATGAAAACACCATCATGTGTATGTTTGAAATACCACCTCTATGAACAGTGCATTTAATTTTTCCATTACCACCTTACATGGATGATTATAAAATTTTATTCATGAAATTTTTAAAATCAACGATATTATAAGAAAATTTAATAAAAACTTTTACCATGGTCAATATACCAAATTATTTTTTTAGAAATTAATTGAACAACCTTAATTGGTCAACATAAGAAATAAAAATTCAACAAATAGATTTCATATGATTATAAAAGGAAAATAAAAGGGAATATAGAGTAAAATGGTTCTTAATAATTTTTTTAAAAAATTAAATTTATTATTCAAGGGGATAGAACATGTACGATCAAACAGGAACCCAATGTAAGGGTTTATCACCAGACTTTTATTTCTAAGAGAAATATGCCATATTCCCCACTTTTTCCTTTTGTGTGGTGTATATAATACCCATAAATTTATATTATAATGCTTATAATGAAACATATATATATATATATATATATTTAAAAATCTATTTATAGTTTTATATTTTATGAGGTTTTAATTTAGATATTACCAAAACTATATGGGGTTTTCATCTCAATTCTAATCCATTGAGATATATTTTATATTACGCACCTAATTTCATTTACATAGTGAATATACTTTCACTTTTAAATGTTATGTCATTAATTATTCTTTATTAATGGTATTTAAAATTTTAATTCATGTTTTTTGTTTTAAGATGTTTTAATTTAAAAGTAATTAAAGATGTAAAGGTTTATTTTACAATCTCGCTCTTATTCAAGATTGTTCATTTTTAAATTTACATTGGAGGAAATATATATTCTATCCCTTATTAAAACCCATATATTTTATTCTACTCTGGTTTTTTATGGGGTTACCATATTTTTTTATAAATTTTTATCTATTTGGTACTCAAATTCTGAAAGAATGTTTTTTAAGAAAATTGGACTTATTTCTGTTTTTTGGTATAGAATATTTTCCTTCCATATATATATATATTCTCCAATTTATTTATGGAAGTTTTTTTCTACTTTTAAATGATTGGAAAATTTATTTTTTTAATAAGTTTTTCTTACAATTTTTTTGAAAGGAAGTTTTTTAAATTGTTCTGAATAAGTTGTTTTTTACTTTATTTATAAAAGTATAAAATGAATGTTATTTTTAAAATATTTCAAATTAATGGATTTTTTCCACCTCCATGAACTTTTTTCAATATTTATTTTCTTTATAACTTTACATGTTATTTAAATGAAATTATCCTCCCATTAGTTTATGATTTTTTATATTAAAATAAAATGGAATTATTTTTCAAAAAGGTTAATTTTTTTGGAAATTATTTATAAGTTAATTCCTACAAAAAAGTTACAAAAATTTTAAGGGAACTTATTTTTAATTTTTCAATCCCATTTTCCTATTCGATTATTAAAATAAATTCTTTTAGTAAAAAACTTATTTTTAAATGAATTTATGGTCTTCTATCATCCTTTACTGATTTATAGATTATACCTTATTTTATGATAATCCACTTTCTTACGACCATGTTCTTTATAAATCTTTATTATTCATTGGAAATTATTTTTCTACTTCATGTGAATATTTTTTATATCATGGATGTATTTGGTTTCATTTATACCACTTTCATATTATATTTACTGTATAAAATTTCAATATATGGTGTTAGTTGAAGAAAGAATTTTAAGAATGTTATTTCATTTACTCGGAAAACATTGATGTTCCGTACTCTAAATTAAATATGGATATTTATTTATTGATAAGGAATTTTGATCATGTATTAGAAAATTGATTAAATATATTATAAATTCATTGGAAATATGTAGGTAAAGGCGAGTCTTAGTTATAAATAGTCCCTCAATAAATCAGTAGGTCTCAAGAGACAAAAAAATGTGTAATGCTCAGTTTATGCCAGACCATAGAATGATAATGTCTTAGAATAAAGCCTTGATATTAGGATAGATGTATTATCTTTCAAACCTAATGTTAAGGTTCATGATGTCTTAGAATGGGGCCTTGAAAACAAGATCATGACGTTCAACATTATTTATTTCCATCATTAAAATTTCATTTATTATTATCCATTTGATTGTTTTAATTTTTAAAGACCCAAAAAATTATATGTAATTTTTTTAATTATTTGGGATTATTATGGGTCTGTGAAAATTAAAAGCACGTGAATTCGAGGCCCGGTATGCCCAAAATGAATTTTTGAACTTTTTTGAAAGATACATTCGGTAAATGCACGGGCGGAGTTTTCTTTATTTTGAACCGTTGCTCAGATTAAAAATCTGACATCACCGTTTAATCTGCAGTGCCGAGATTTGTCTAAGGAAAGTTTCACTTTGACCGTAGTTTGTCGGGAGAAAAAGATAGTTTTTGGACTTTTTAAAGAATAATAAAATAACATGTAATTGAAATTTTATTTTTATTTTTCTCCAACGGATGAGCGTCGGTGGCGGGACCTGTGACTTGTCAATCCATTTAATGGATTGACTCATCAACTGCGTACCTCCAACATTGTGAATTAAAAGAGGTTCATTAATTCATTTAATGAAGCTCATTAAATCATCAACGTATTACTCACCTTTCCCCCTCCTATTTAAATAGATCTTGGGATGGGGTTTTGGCATTCCTTCTTCAAGTGAGGAAACTCTAGTGGTGTTATGTTGAGACATCCCCCAACGGAGGACGAAAGCTTGGGTGGAAATGATTCGGGATTGATGAATGCCAATGACTCCATCCAATGTGGACACTCCTCCCACCGAAACCACGACACCTCCAACATATCTCAAGGTAGGGGGTTTAGGTTTGGTTTTGGTTTAACATTATTGAAATGAGTTTATTTAATCTTTAATGTTAGATAAATATTCTACCGCTTGTTATCATGTCAACGCAGAGGGCGTGGGCTGAACAAACAAGGCCCGGAACCTCCCCCACTTCATTCATGTTGCATTCTCCAGGGATGACTTTCCTCTATTTTGATGGAAATTCGAGAGTGAGGGTCACAATGTGATGATGGTAGTTCGGGAGACTTGTAGGAGTAGAAGAAACAATGAACAGACCACCAGAGCACGTCCAGTAGCCTGCGGAAAGAACTACTGGTGTGCCATGACGGTGGCGGCCGACGGTGGCTGGAGGAGGCCCATGAAAACCGGTTGCAGGCATTGGACGACGACACACCATCGCGCACCGCATTGTCTAAAGGCAGCTGGACTGAGCTGGCAGTGTGGGAGAAGGGTGGTGCCCACAAGAGCCACTATAGAGGCGGTGACGTGGCCCTGGGCTGCACCACGTTGGCTGGAGACCGGTCAACCATCTGGCCGACCATTGCACACGGTGGGGCAGTGCCGCACCAGCCGAACAAAACAGCCCTGCGTTCGCAGGGCCAGCTGGAGATATCGGCCCGCCTTAAGGCGGACCAGGATGGACACATGCTGACCAAATTGTTCGAACCCGCCCAGTGGGCTAGCGTGGGTGGGCTGAGCCCCACCCGGTCAGCCAGGCCAACCGCGTCCCAGGCCCGTAAACTAGCAGGGCTGACCCCAATGGGCTGGACCCAGTGAACCAGGACGACCCTTAATGGGGCGTGCCTGGGTGGGGCCAAGTAGACCCTGGGACCCGTTGCATCAGGCTGGGATAACCGAGTCGGACTGGGCCCATGCCCAATCCAGCCCCGAATAAAAAAACACCCGTAACTGACAAACCAAGTGTCCGTTTGACACGCTGTTAGTGTATTTGAGTCCCCTTTTGGAGAGCAGGCCAGATCGAGGTGTGATAACCCCTGTTTCACGGAAAGGGGTGTGAGTAACAGAACGAGTGTCTGATTGATGCGCCATCTATGGAATAAGGACCCTTGTGACAAGGTAGTTCTTTGGAGATAATCTAAATTAATTTTTATGGTGTTTGACATGCGACCTAGGTTGGATCATACTTGAATCTTACTGGGCCCTTTTTACAAAAGTGCCCATATCTCATAGATCGGGTGTCCGATCGACGCGCCGTCTGTCACGTTGGGACCCCTATGATGGGTCGATCCCTTGGGTGTTATTTTTTAAAGGACTTTTTACCGGTTGGAATTTGACCAATGGATTGAGGAGCAGAGTCTTCTAGAGATCAGGCATGCTTCATGCGGAAATCTAGGGGTTGGCTGTGACATGTAGAAGAAGAGCGACCAATACGGGTCAGTATCAGAAACTATAGAGTAAAATGATTCAGATGTATGACTAATCATCCCTACCTTTATACCAGCAACCAATATAGGTCATTACCAGCAACCAATACGGATCAGCACCAACGACCAGTACGGGTTAACACCGGCAACCAATATGGGTCAACACCAGCGACCACAACAGGTTAGCACCGACGACCAATACAGGTTAGTACGAGCAACCAATACGGGTCACCACCTAGAAAACAATATGGGTCAGTATACAGTGATCTATATAGGTTATTAGTAGAGTTACTATGGATAGGATGATCTGGCTTTACGACTAGTCGTCCCTATCCCAGTAATCTTGAAGTTAGACCGTTAGAGTGAGCTATCTCTTTTGGATTGTTCTTAATGATTTATATCATGATTTTGATATTACCTTTGTGGTATTTATTGTGATGTTTTCCTTTGTGGATTACTGAGAGACCTTCTAGGGACTCAGGGTCCCCTACTGGGTATTGGTATACTCACCCCTGTACGGGCTCTGCCCGCACGTGTGTATCTTGTGTGGACTACTAATGCTCCGAGGCAGACTTTGGAGGTTTGGGACTTGGTGAAGCTTGGTGGGAAGAGATTATTCGAGATCCTTTTCTTCAACTTCATACTTACAATTTCAACCCTCTAGGTAGAGCTCTAGGGTAGATGGGACAACTGTTTACTTTATTTTAATTTTCTAGGGATTGTGTTCCAGTGCATTGTTTTCAATTTTCAGTTGTACTTGTGGTTTTGATTTACTCTCATGGTTATACCGTACTTTTTTTTGGGTTTTTGTTACTTTAGTTTCCCTTTTTGAGTGTATACAGATCTCTAAGGTAATGCCTTCCCTATTCAGTAAAAGCCTTCAAGTTCTAGTCACTAACCCCTGACCTATGGAAGGTGGTCTTGGGGTAGTCACGTCCGGTCCCTGGGGGACAGGTCGTGACATATTTTAAAAGGATATATTTTGAATATTAAGTTATTGATTAAATTGAATATTTATTGATTATTTACACTTACATATTGTTTATTACATACATGATTATGATATATTCCATTGTATGCTTTCCCTTACCGAGCATCTAAGCTCAACCTTTATTTTATTTCCTTTCCCCAGGATATGAATAAATAAGCTTTGAATGATTTTCAAGGATCAAAAAAGTTTTCCATGGTATGTTTTTATATTATAATATAACATGGAAGAAATTAATGTATATATTTTTCCAATACTTCTAAACTGATCGATACTTTATGGTGAGATCCCTTGTATATTGCACCAATATAATAAAGTAAACACTGGCTCTAGGTTACTGGAGTCAGGGTTGGTACAATTTTCAAGAGACCACCCGATAACCTACTTGATAATATTAAGGTTCTAAGGGAGGACCCAAGGCCATTTCATTAATGATTGGATGTGAATAAAAGGAAAAAGAAACCAATAATAAGAATAAGGTTTCAAAGGGAAAGATGGTGGAGGAATTAATCAAGGAAAATCATACCCCATATAAAGTATGTAATGAGGACAAGATGGATTAAATAGGGACTAAGAAGGAAAAATAAAATCAGAATGAAGTTAAAACACACTAGCCATACCTTTACCAAATATTATGTAGTAATTTATGGTGGAATATTAATAAGAAATTCATAGATATGTTCATATAGCTACACATTAACATTTCATTAAATAAGAAAATTTAATAAATTATATCATATTATAAATTTCTCAATGAAAAAATATCCAATAAAAAGAGGATAAAAGAATTATTAGGGATATATATTATTAATGAATTCTTAGTTATAGTTTTGAGAAATTACATACTCAGACATCATGATCTGGGTAGATTTTTAATTAAATATTTAAATAAATCATGCGCTTTAAAAAAATATATTTATGATTTTGGGGAAAGTGTTAATATCATATAATTTTAAATTTTCATAAAAATTGGACAAAAAAATACCAATACTATAAGAGTTTATATTAAACTAGTAGATCAATTAGTTAAGTACCCAATTGGTATACTATAGGTTTCATTGGTTAATGTGGGTAAGTTTATATTTTTATTGATTTTATTATCATGGAGATGGAGGAGTAAATATAGATACCGATCATCCTTGGTTGAATACCCCTTTCCAAAAGAAATGTGATTATTAATGTAAATTAATAATGGTTTATATTTTGAGTTAGGGAGGATAAGTTCATATTTTTAATGATGAATATTGTGAAACATGGGGATGATCATAAGGGTTTTCATGCAATAATCACTATAGAAAAGGGTTTGTAATTCTTGATATGTGGAACAAATAATAAAGGAAGAAAACAAAACTATTAATGTTAAAATGGATTAAAATAATGATAAAATTAAATATTAGAACCATGAAAATGATTGTAATGAAGTGGATCACCTTTTAAGGGAATTTATTTCATAATTTATTCCCCTGATTGTAAGACCACCCAAATTGTGTGCTAAAAAACTCCAGAGTAATTTTAGATATTCATTCATGTGAGAAGAAGATGATTTATTAGTTATTATTAGTGTTATGAATTTGAAGGGATAATAAAATCATATTATTAAAGTGCTTAAGAAAAGGAATAAAGCTGTAGATTAGATAATTTTTGATTTCAAAGGTATTATCACTTTTTTCATCTCAAAAGGCAATACTTGTTGAGTCAAAAGTTTCCTTACGACTTTTTCCATTCCTATATTTTGGGGAAATCACAAACAAATTTACTTAATAATACCTTCCATATTTAAGGAATTATATATTAAAGAATATCTAATGTCCTACTCATTCCCTCTATTGTCTTGCATGCTATTTTTTAGATAATTCTAATCATCTCTTCTTTAAGATCTAATAGATGCTGAAATTTATCACAAATCTTACAATTTCACAAAGATCATACACTTTATTAAAGATCATACATTTATCAATGATCATAAACTTTCTCAAGATATTACACTTTCTCAAGATCTTACGATTTCTCAAATATATTACACTTTCTCAAAGATATTACAATTTCTCAAAGATATTACACTTTCTCAAGATCTTACACTTTCTCAGAATCTTACAGTTTCATTATTTCTAAGATTCTGAACTACCTAGAAAATTTAATTCGAATCATGCTATTTAATAGATTCTAAATTACTCAAAATTTTGGTTCCATTGGGTTTCTTAAATTCGGAAACACTACATTTCTTATATACTGAATCGCTCAAAATTTTGTATCCAATTCACTTTCTTTAATTATGATTTACCTTGTTTCTTAGCATCCGATTCTTAAAATTCTCAGGATCCGATCTCATAACTTTCTTAATGGTTTCATAACTTTCTTAAAGTTATGATATTCCCATAATGTAATGTTTTCATAACTTTATTATAGTTACAATAGTTCCTTAATGTAACATTTTTCAGAAATTTCATGAAGTTACTATGCTTTCATTAGGAAACCTATTTTCAACTTTCTTAAAGATACTATGTTTTTCTTAAGAAACATATTTTCAACTTTCTTAAAGTTACTATATTTTACTTAAGAAACCTATTTTAAACTTTCTTCAATTTTATATATTTCCTTAATGTTATGCTTTTATAACCTTCTTAAAGTTTAAATATTTCCTTAATGTAATATTTTATATATTTCTTAAGGTTACTCTATTTCCTTAATGTAATGTTTCTTACATTCAAATTCTTTCATATTATTAAAAATTTTGTGTTTTTTTTGAAATTTTTTGTTATAGTAAGTGGTGTTGTTATTTCAGTTACAATATAACCATTACAAATTCCACCAGTCCAAGTTCCACCAATGTTTTAGGGAAAATATGACCGTTGGAGGAAAATGTGACCATCAGAGATCTCACCTATAAATACCCAATCATTTTAATATTTTCAAAATTATTATCTTTTGAGAGAATTGAAACTCTATGACAGCTCTTTCAGATTTTCTTCGTATGAAATCCTTGAGGAGTTTAAGTTGTGAACAACTTGTTCTACTTACATAAATCTTCAACAAGATTTTTTTTCCTCGTGAAATTATAATTTTTGTTGTATTCAATCCAGAGCATCCAAGATGAAGGAAGAAAGAGGTTCTGATTACCCGATTAATCAAGGGATTCTAAGTTGAAGGAAGACAGATGTGCCGATCACCATACAGATCGAGGGATTTCGGGGATAACAATACAGATTCTGATCTTCATATAAAGGGATTATCCTAGTGGGGGTAAGATAGAATTTATTGAAAGTATAAATCAAGGGGACTTTATCAAAGTTTGTTGTATGCCCTTATATTTTGTTTAAAATATTTCATTAAACTTTTATTGCATGTTTAATTACACATTCTTTAAATTCCACTGCATTTTTGTTAAATATAAAAAGTGAAACTTTATTACACTTTCTATTTTGTATTAACTCTGATTCAAGATTATATATTCATTAAGGTATAATCTTAATTAAGTATACCTATATTCTTAATTATTTATATTATCTTTATATTTGGACCTTTATACATTCAGATCTCTTTGTTAAAGATAGTATAGGGTTTTGTGAATCTTGTTTGTTTAACTTTGTTATACAATGTTTCCTTTAGGTTAAAAGGGAAACATTTTTAAACATAAAATTCACCCCCTCTTGTATTGAGTATCTTCATATTATATTTCAATCCTAAAATTGGTATCATAGGATGTATTTGAGACACTGATACTTATACTTAGTATAATCGTTAGATTCTCACTACTCACTTTAGTTACTCTTTATTTTCTTCTTCAAGTTGTTGGTAATTTCTTTTGTAAACTATTTGTTTATAAATACATACTACACTAACACGGGGAGTGGAAAATTTGTTTATTTTTAAGATTATAGGAATGAATGTTGGATCCTTAGAAAATCTAAATCCTACAAGACCACCTATTTTTTATGGGAATGATTATGAATACTAGAGATATAGAATAAAGAATGTTTTATCAATACTAGTGTAGATAACTTTTTTATGCTTACTAGAGATTATATGATACTTGATAAGGAATTTAGAACTTTTTCTAGTCAAGAAAATAAAGAATATAAACATAAATATAAGTTATGCAATAATTTTCTTTATTCTATGAAAATGAATATATATATATATATACATACATATTCTTGTGAAGCAGCTAAAAACACATAGAAGAAACTTGAAGTTACACATTTTGGTACTTCAAAAGTTATTGAAACTAGAATATCCATGCTTAGAGAATATTATCATTGGATTTTTTTTCATATGAAGAACCATTAGTTAAAGTTCAACAAAGATTCAAGACTATTGTGAACAAATAATAGTCAATGGGAGAAACAGTCTTAGATGATGAAACGATTGTAGACAAGATTATTGACATCATGCCCAATTAGTGGGAATCAAAGAGAATCGCTATTGATGAGTCTAGGAATGTTACAAAAGTTACTCATGATGAGTTATCTGGGACTCTCTTACAACACAAGAATATATTGAAGAGTGATTCTGATAAAATAAAGAAGAAAAATGGGATTGTTTCTTTTATAACTACTACAAATCATATGAAATTAAATACTCTTTAAAAGGTTTTTAAGTCAACAAAGTCCAAGAAAGTTTTTATTCAATCATACTTAAGTGAATCTGAATAATCAGAAAATGAGTAATCCAATCTTGCTCGTAGGTTGAAAAGGACTGTTGACAAGAAGGACATTTAGAAAAAATATAAGAAAATGACAGAAAGGATAAGAAAAATTCAGATTTAATATGTTATGAATGAAAGAAAGTGGTACATATCAGACCTAATTTTCCTAGACATAAAATAAAGGATAGGAAAGATAGACATTATGAGGGGAATCATAAAAGATATTACAAGACCAATGGAAATAAAGTCTTGAAGGAAAATGATTCTAGGAGTGGAATTGGTGGTGACACATCTGATGAATCTTCAGATAATGAATCTTATGGATATAATAATATAAGTCTTATTACCAGAATACCTATTGAAAATAAATGTTTCATGGATGAGGTACACACTGATGAACCCTTAACCAATATGTCTTTAAACGATAAATATACTACTAATGATGGATATATTTCTTTAGGTAAATAATATTCCTTAATGGAATATACCATACCATATTTTAAAGAAGTATCTAGTTTTTCCAACTTTCTTGAAAATGAAAATAGTAAGATCTATAAGAAAATTGATAAAGAAAAATCTAGAATCAATATTTTAACAAAATATTTATAAAATCCTTCTGAAGAACTTGATGAAAAATTTTAAAAAATGATTTATATGTAAAAAAACCTTGAGGAAGTAAATTATGAAAAGGATAAACTTTCTAAGGATCTTGAAAATGTTCTTTCTAAGAAAAATGCTTTATAGAAAAACTCAAACCTTAAGACTAATGACTATGAATATAAGAATTTATTCATAACACTAAAATATGAAATATTTTCCTTAAAGAATATTTTTTCAATAATTAATTATGGTAAAGAAAATTTTGATAAAATGTATTAAAAATAAAATCCTCTTAGGAATAGTTCTAGATTAGGTTATTCTCACTCAAAACCCGTTTTTAGTCACAATTATTTTTTTCGTCAATGTGCCCCCTTTTGCACTAAGTGTTAAAATAGTAGAAATTTGGAGAAAAATTTTCTTTAAACAAAATACAATCATTAGGTTTTCGTAAAGGTTAATTTTTAAATAAAATGTGGATTCCTATTATTTTACATTCTAGGAGTTCAGGATCAAAAAATGTTTGGATTCCAAAAGTCTAACAATTTTATTTTCAAAAAAACAAAGTAAGTGAAAATAAAAATACATGGTAAATGGGTAGTTGATGTTCTAGGAACATTACTAGTAACAAAACCTTATTTTAAAATATTATTAAGATGAAAGGTGGAAGAGTCACTTTTTAAGAGAATGCTCAAAGAGATATTGTTGGTATAAGTAAAATTCTTCTTCATGGAAAAGCCTAAATTTCAAATGTTTTATTTGATAAAGGAGATATTTTTTTGCAATTTATTGGAATTCAAGAACAACTTGCTGTTATTTTCAAAAAATAATGTCCTTTTGATAGATTTGAATGTATTGAAAAAATGTTTGGAATGATAACCATAAGGTAATCATTCAAATGAACTTTTTGTTTAAACCATATACTAACATAAAGATAATCATTTTCATAGGGGTAGTAAATTTGACTTCACTAATAAAGTTTTTTATCCTAATAAAGTTCTTTTTTGAATTTTTTTCCCTAGAACCGTAACAAAAGTTTTTTTAACCTTAAAAAAGTTTTTGTAATATTAAGAAAAGTTTCTGTAACCTTAAAAAATGTTTTTAGAACATTAATTTTTTTTGGAAAATTAATAAAAAAATTTATAACCTTAACAAAATATTTTCAAAACCTAATAATGTTTTTTAAAACCTACTTTGATTTGGAACGATAAAATTTTTTAGAACCTTAAAAAATGATTTTATAACCTTAACCAAAATTATAGGAACCTATAATAAGTTTCCAAACACTAACAAAACTTTTTAGAATATAAGATGTCTAAGAAGAATCTTATCTAATACTAACAAATATTAAGAAAACTCTAAAAGTTATATTTTCTTTTTATTTTTTATCTTATACTTCTATTTGTTGGAATTTAAAATATATTTTAAGAAAAACCACAATGTATTTTCCTTTACATAAATCCATTTTATTTCCTTAAAACCGAAAAAATTATAATATAAAAGGTAAAATTCTTACAGAGATGAAGTGGATGAAAATATTAAGTCTCATGATGAGAAGACTCAAAGTCATCAAGAAATGATAGATTTTATTGAAATGAATAGAAATGATCAAGAAAGGATTATCGTGAAGTTCCAAGATGATCACAAGGAGCTAAAACATTTAAAGGATATTCTCAAAAAATTAATTCCAAATAAGGATGACTAATTTACATTAATTCTGATATTTTTTTGTAGATAAAACATTTCATTTTTAAAATTTTGTTATCCATTGTTTTGTATTATATGTTTACTAACTTTTTTAGCTACCTTATACTTCACTCCATTTATTTTGGAAAATTACAAAGGGGGATAAGGGAGAGGAAGTTATAAAAAGAATATAAATACAATGAATATAATGTCTAGGTAATGGAGATATTACTTAAATAAGACATCTTTAAGAAATTGGGGAGTTTTTTACTTAAGAAAAGATGAAAATTTTATAAAGTCAAAAATAAAATCCTTAGGGGGTTTCATAACCTAAGGGGGATTTAATAATATTAACTCTAAGTAATAGAAAAAGGGTAGATACGTATTTCTTTTAAGATTCAAATTTGAAGTTTTTATTATTTAATATACTTTTCATAAATAATTGTTTGTGCTTTCCAAAAAGGGGATATTATTGAGCCAAAAGTTTCTTTATGACATATTCCATTCTTGTATGTTTGGAAATCATAAAAAAAATTCCTTAGTAATACCTTCTATCTTTAAGAAATCTTATATGCAAGAACATCTAATGTATTACTAATGCTCTACAATGTCTTACATACTGTTTTTAGGTAAGTATAACCATATTTTCCTTAAGATAGAATAACTACTATAATTTCTCAAATATCATACACTTTCTAAAAGATCATACAATTTCTCAAATATTTTACATTTCTCAAAGATCTTAAACTTTCTCAAGATCTTACACTTTCTCAAATATCTTACACATTCTAAAATATCTTACACTTTCTAAAAGAAATTTTAATTTATTAAGATCTTACACTTTCTCAGAATATGACAGTTTCACTATTTATTAGATTATGAATTTCTCAAAAAATTGATTCTAAATCAATTTTTTTTAGATTCCAAATCACTCAAAATATTGGATCCACAATGTTTCTTAAATTTGAAAACGCTTAATTTATTATATACTGAATCACTCAAAATTTTGTTTCCAATTCCCTTTATTAAATTCCGATTTACCATGTTTAATAGCATACAATTATTATCTTTCTTAGATTTTGATTTCATAACTTTATTAATTTTTTCATAACGTTTTTAAAGTTATGATATTTCCTTAATGTAATATTTTCATAACTTTCTTTAATGTTATGATATTTCCTTAATGTAATGTTTTTATAAATTTCTTAATGTTGGTTTGTTTTCTATAAGGATCATATTTTTAAATTTCTTAAAGTTACTTTGTTTTCCTTAAGAAACCTATTTTAAACATTTTTGAAGTTATTATGTTTTATTTAAGAAAACTATTTTCAACATTCTTAAAGTTTCTATATTTCATTAATGTTATTCTTGCATAACTTTTTTAAATTTTATATATTTACTTAATGTAAGATTTTATTTCTATCTCTATTTCATTAATGTAATGTTTCTTACATTCAGATTCTTACATAAAATTACAAAGCTAATGTTGCTCTTGGTAGTTTTTTTATACTAAATGGTGTCATTTTTTCAGTTACAATATGACCCTTAAAATGCCTCATATCCAAGTCACTCTGAGATTTTAGGGAAAAATTGACTGTTTGAGGAAAATTTGACCATTTTAGATATCACCTATAAATAAACAATCATTTGAACATTTTCATAGCTATAAAATTTGGGAGAATTGACACTCTGAGAGAGCACTACCATATTTTCTTTGTGTGAAAGCCTTGAAGAGTTTATGTTGTGAACAACTTATTCCAATAACATAAATATTTAACAATATTAGTTTTCCTTGTACGATTACAATTGTTAATGTATAAAATTGATGGATTCAAAGTTGAAGAAATATAGAGCTTCTGATTAACTGCTTAATAGAGGGATTCCCAATTGAAGGAAGATAAAGATGCTGATCACCTTACATATCTAGTGCTTTTAGGGATAAAAAGACAGATTTTGATCTTCATATCGGGGGATTATCTTGGTGTGGGTAATATAGTCTTTCTTGAAAGTAAAAATCAAGGGACCTTTATATAAGGGTTTTTATACCCTTATATTTGGGTTAAAATATTTCATTACATTTTTATTACTTGTATAATTATAATTTCTTTAAATTCCACTGCATTTTTGTTAAATATAGAAAGTGTAACTTTCTTACACTTTCTCTGTTGTATTAACTCTAATTCAATATTCTATACGATTTAAGGTAGAATCATAATTAAGTATAACTTTGTGATCATTTCATTATATTATCTTTATATTCAGACCATGGGACCTTCCGATATCTTTGTTAAAAATAGTAGAGGGTTTTGTGAATCTTGTCTGTTTAACTTTGTTAAACAATGTTTCTTTTAGGTTAAAAGGGAATCCTTTTTAAACAAAAAATCCACCCCTCTTGTCATTGAGTATATAAATCTTATATTTTGATCCTATTAGACTCAAGGAAGGAATAAAACCAATTAGGAAACCATGAATGAGGGTAAAACATCATATATAGAAAGTAGTAGAGATTGAGTTATTTAAGACATAATATGTTGTAATCATTTAACCCATATATGATAGTGAATAAATAATCCCCATTTAAGTTTTATAGAATAAATGTTGAATAATAGTGGTTTTATTTTCCAAATTTACCCAGTATTTATAACTTCTAAATTTAGTACACGTAGGGGTTGAATCCATGGAGACTAAAGAATTTAACCTTGAGACACGCAGATTTTGGGGGGTGTTTTTTGGATATAGAGTAAAAAACCTTTTAATATGATTTAATTTAAATAAAAATGGGTTGATTTGAATAAAAAACACACAAATATTTATATTTAAATAATTAACAATGATGGGTTGATCCTAGGTTGCAACTAGTGCTTGATTGGATGAATTTTTTTTAGAAAATTTCAGCCCAATAAATCAAGAAGTATCAAAACAAGGAATTATGTAACAAACATAATTCAAAAATTTAATCCCCAAATAATTAAAATAATAATTACTAATGCACTTATAATATCACTATAATGATAACTCCAATTAATTGGATCATACCATCACTTAAAATGTGTAATCGTCCAAATTTGGTAAGATGGAGAAGATAATAAGTCGTTGAATGTAATCCTAAAATAAAAAAAACTAAATAGGAATTTAACCTAAATAAAAAATCATCTAATATATCCTCAATAAAATATTTATAATCAACCCAGAAGAGGGTTATCCTTATATTGATTCAAAGCTATCAATATGAAAGCCGACTTATAAGCATGAAATAAAAGAAGAGAAAACAAAACTAATAACAAACACTCCACCGTTTTGTGAAGAATTTCAAAAATTTTGTTGTGAATTAATTTACACCTTAAATAAATGATATAAATGTATTAATGATAAGTAATTATTTTTTGAATAACAACAGATCTAGTTAAGAAACTAGTGTTAAATACAAAAATTTACAATTTATGAAATGTGATTACAATGTCAAATTGGAAACCTAACATTACAATGCAAACATAAAAAAATTCAATGATAATAATTTTAAAAGCTACCATAAATATAAATTTAAAAATTATTGGGTATATACCCCAATATTATAGGTCTTATCACATGATTATTATAAGAATATGTGGGTGGAAAGTTTGAATAATTTAGACTTTTCCACCCTTGACCCAAAAAAGGATCCAACTAGAATCCCTCCAACAAACATGCTAAAAAGTGATTATATATGGATTTATTTGGGTGATATTTATAATTATATATTGAATACATATAGATATTCTAACATCTCTCTAAATTTCATTCCATTTTAACCTATAGTTGTTGAGTTATGATCAAAATAATGGGCTGTTATTATGGGTTATCAAATTTAACCTAAAATTTCATCATCCACATGGGATACCTGGATCCTATATGAAAATTACAAATTATCTTTGTAAATATTTTAATAAAATATTCCAATTTATTTACTCTATATTTATTTAAAATTTTATCTTTATTTTGGATGTGAATAGCTGTGACATGTAGATTATGGGACTATTTTCTTGTTTTCTTTACCAAAAATTTATGGATTTGAAGGACCATTTTTTTGTATTCCAATATAAATATTAAAGTGATATATATAGATTAAATATTACCCAAAAATATGTGTTACCTACCATATAAATATTAATTTAAAATAATTACCAATGATTGTTAAACAAGGTGATGAAAAAATGAATTGAGTATTAGTGAATTTGAGCCAAAATTACAAAATGATAAGAAACCCAGTTCAAATTATAAAATTATCTACGAATAGTGTTTATAACCAATGAAGAAAATGAAAATAATAATATATATAAAGAAAATTATCCTCTTTAATTGGATAATCACATCCTCAACTTTAGGTTTTATAGTGTTGGGAAAAAATAATCTAAAAAAAAAATTGAAAAATGAATTTCATTTAACAAAAAGAATATAACATAAAATTATACCATTAATAATTTACATAAAAAACTTGAAAATAATAAAAAACATTAAAAAAAAGTTATTTTCAAAAGAATATCCCAAGTCCAAGCCCATTCCTTTTTTCAAATTCATCATCACATTTCCTCTAATTTCAATAAAAAATGATAATATGTTGTGCATCATAATAGACATGGGGGTTCATTTTTTAAAGGGGATAGATGGAAGAGCTTTATGGAATAAAATTTTAATCTTAATATGAGTATTAATTTTTTATAATTTTTTTGTTTCATCTTTTTATTTTTAATTTTTTCATGATAATTGAAGTTTCAGTTAGTCAAGTCAACCAATATAGAAAGACTTTACTGATGAATCCCATACCCAAAGTCCTTAAGAAACAAAGAGAATATAACTTAATAAATAATAATCTCATGTTAACTGAATCAATAAAAAAATATAACTTCCATGAATAGTGATAGAATAACTAACTCTGAGCTACACAACTATGGATTCACTATCCCCAAGTGTTGGAAGCCACATATTAAATCAATCTATTTCTCTACTAAAAAAATTATTTATTTTTTATTTTTTTAAATACTCAAGTTTAGATTAAATGATATCGAAAATATTCTATTTATTAAGGTATCATAAGAATTAAAACTAATACCCCATACTCTAAAGTATGTTCATTTTGAAGTTTTTATTAAATAAATAAAAATGATAATAAAGAAAAATCCTATAGGATAACCATACATTCCAAAAATTTACACTCATGAACTTAAAATTTCATTAAAATTAAAATTATATAATGTAAAATTTATTTGATATTTAGTTTTACTGTTTGAAATTTATATTCCCACACAGAAGGTGAAAGAAATTTTTTCTCTATTGAAATTAATTTTCTTTCTTTCATTTTATTTTATTATATTATTTTTTTATTGCAGAAAAAACAAGTTTTTTTATTATTTCACCCAGACATAAATTTAAATTTAACTCTGTGTTTAAAAAAATTAAAATTGGAAGCAGGAGAAGAGAGAATAATGAGAAGAGAGGATTTATAAAGGGAACTTGAAATAAGAAACATGGAACAAAGTAACATTGTGGTTGAAGTTGAAGTTTCTTATACTCTAAATTAATCATTTGATCTCCATGTAACTCAAAAATTCCTCAATAATAATGACATATTTCATTTAAAATCTTGGAAGAAATGTGATTTTCTTGAAAATACATAAACCTCATTATCTGTTTTATCTTATAAAAAATCATAATTATAATCACAATGGAAACCCCTTGAAGTTCTAAAAAAACAAAAAAGAAAATGAAAAGAGGGAAATAACATACCTATTAATTTTATAACTCCAAACACTGAGTCAAGGTATAGGTAGAAAATGATCTACCTCGTGAAAAACACTTTTTTTTAAATTCATTGTCTTTACATAGACCCTGAATCTATCAATGTTTTTCTAGTTCATAGGTTGGTTCAATTAAATCCTCATATGTGTCATGTTTATTATATGATTCAATGAATAGTTTTACCCTATGTCTATTGAATTTGAGGATATGAACATTAGTGGGATCCTAAATGTTGAATTTCCTATGAGGGTACAGTAGATGAACTATGCAAGGCCCTTCCAATCTAGACCTTAACATTCCTAGGTGTAAATGATGTTTGGAACTATATAAGATCATGAATTTTCCTAGTTTAAAGTGTATGACTTTAAGATTCAAAGATTTTTAGGATTTAACACTAGCTTTATCATTCCTTGAATTTTCATAAACTTCCATCCTATGTTACTCAAGTTCATTAAGGTCTAACTTCCTCTTTGATCCCACAAAATAAATGAAAAAATTTAGTTTCTTAATTTCCTCAAAAATACTTATACTAAATTTAAAATTTTAAATGGAAATATTTTCCATAAACCAACCTTTATGGTGACATGGATAGGATAGTTTTTAACAAAATCCAATATGACTAAAGGGAATCCAAAAGTTTCTTAGGCCAATCATTCCAAGAGGAAATGATAATTTTTTTATAGAATTTTTAAACTTTACCCATTTTCCAAATCATCTTGACCATTAGTTTGAAGGTGATAGGAAGTACAAAATTAATGAGATACCCCATACTTAGGCATGAGTGTCAATAACGTATTATTGTAGAAATGGTTTCCATGATAATTTATAATAGCACTGGTAATTCCATATATAGTAAATATGTTTTATTTCAAGAATCAGATAATATCATGGTGGTCATTGGACTTGGTGGGGATTAAATCAATCAATTTTGATATGTAATAAAAAACTAATAAGATTTAGAGATAAACTTGAGATTTTGGTAAGGTTCACATGAAATCAATTCCCAAACAATAAAATATATCAATAACTAGAATAGGAGTAAGGGGAATTTTATTCCTTTCGGTGATGGATTATAGTTTTTAACATTACAGAATAATTTAATAGAATTTCTAGGAATACATAGCGTGGGTAAGCTATAATAAACCACTTTTTAGGAATTTTTCAATTGTGTTTTTTGGAAAAGTGACCTACACATACCTCTCTATTGTAGAATTTGAGAATGACCTCTTACTTAGCCTCTACAACACATCTCCTAATATAACAACCCATATATTTGATACATGTAAATTTATCATTTAACATATAAAGATACACATAATTAAATCCCAAAATATAAAGAGGTTTAGTGTATTTTGTAAATTTGGTATACAAAACAATAAATTGAAACATTGGTACAATAATTTTTTTTTAAAAACTCTAAAATATTCCACGATATTCCATTGATTTTCTAATACTTCATAAGATAACTTGGGGATGTAAATAAGAAAGGGGTGAGCTATAAATATTAGTAATAGTATAATAAAATCATGGAATAAGGAATCAAAATTCATGTGAGTTAATAGGCATAACCTTGTGACATATAAAGGTGGAAAACATAATCATAAACATCGAATAATGGTATAAGATGATAACATCAAGGTGGAATAAGTAATTTCGAAACAATATAAAAAATAACACCATAAACATAATTCTAGTCTTAACACTGATAAATCATAACATAATGTGATTTAGATAACCTCCCATGCACCATATGTGGAACCTCATGAGATAAAAACATTACCCAATTCATTGGAGGGTTATATAATTACTGCCCCATCGCCACATTTATATCATGTACATGAATTTGTGTGCCATAATGATCATACAACATAATAGTTCATTTCATCACTTTTAATCCCAATATTAAGAAGTGTGGGTTACAAAAAAATAATTCCACAATAAATGGAGGATAGGTGTATCTAGTTGAAATCCTTACAGTGGAAATGAGGATGGGTATTAACTACACAAAAATTTACATGGAAACTCACAAGATAATTTTAGAAACATAACAAGTGTACATAAAGATTCATGGAAGGGTTTAATGAGACTTAAATTGGGTCTCTAATAACTTGAAAATCATAAGTACAATAAAAGTGATGTGAAAAAACATATTTTAACATGAAAGTTTATTAAATCCAAATGTATAATACAAATAATGGGCTTGAATAAAGCAGAGGAGAGGACCCCTTACCTCGATAAAGAGTTTCTAAAATCTTAGGAGGATCTTCTTAAGAACTTTGGAACACATTTGGAGGGATCTGAAGAGTTAAAGGAAGAGTAACTATGAACTCAAGGGGTTTTTAGTCAAGAGTAATGAGAGTTTGTTTGGGTTTTTATAGAAAAATATAGGATAATTATTTTTTAATTTCTAAACATAGGTTTGGGATTATATATGATAAAATAATCAAAAGCACAGAACATACCAGGGTTAATTATGCATGGTTTTTGAAAAATCAGTTTGGTTATCAAAATTTTAAAAGTCTAAAAAAGAAAATCATTCAAATAATATCCTTGGTGACGTGGAAGTGATTCATGTTCCTAAATAATTAATTTTAAAACCTTAAAATATAATATAGGTTTTGGAAAATAAATTAAGGCTTTATAAAAATAATAAAATAAAATAAGAAACATATTATTTTAAAGGGGAAACAAAATTTTGGTCTTGGATACTATTTATAGTATTTACGAAATCATTGTTTGTCTTTTATTATGTTGTAATACATATCATATATTTATACCATATTCAATTTTTTACAAAATATTCAGCTGTGTTGGAAAATTATGAGAAATTCACCATTGGCTAATTTGAAAATTAGTTTTTCCAAAATGATATTTATTTTATCAAAAAAATTATCTAAATATGAAAATTTACACTTTTAAATAAAAAAATCACCCTTTATATAAAAATATTGGGTTTTATAACGATTCTTTTTTTCTAACCCTTATAATGATTATATTTGTTATCATTAAATTATATTCAAATTTATATTCAAATAAAAATTATATAAAAAATATATTTCATTAAAATTACATTTATTTTAAAAGTTATTTAATTTATCCTCATATATTATATTAATTTTAACTATATATGTATTTCAAAAAAATACAATTTTGGTTTCTTCATATAAAAATATAATTTTTATCAAACTCTTTAATCATTTATAAATTAATAATACAAATAGATAAATGTAATAATTATTTCATTTTAAATAAAATATAAAAAATCATACTTTTAGGGTCCAGATACATAACCCCTTTTTAAACTAGCATATACCCCAAGGGTATTGTGTGTGGTAGTGATACATTTTCAGGGTGGTTCGACAAACATGGTTTCGGCCATGATCTTGATAAAATTGAAATTCTACCATAAACAGTTTCACTCATGTTTTAGTTGATGAATGTTAGCTTGAGATTGGTCAAGGGAAAATTATAGTGATTCTACCCCCTTAGAAGATCCAATAATGGGATTAATAGGATACAATCTTAATAGTTGAGACCATCACTTCTTTCATTTGTGTCAATTGGATTTTATCATAACCTTTAATATATATTAAACATAATATTCAATGTAAAATGGATATATTATCAACATCTGTGATACTTAACTATCATTTAAATATGATAGTAAATTACTTATAGTGCTCAAAAATAACCAAAGTAGTAAATTTGTTTTCTATAACTTCATTACTTAATAAATAATTTATTAATTTGAAAATAAAATTTTATTTATAATATTTAAGGTCATTATATTCCAAAACCCTCAAGAAATTTCACTATAGAAATTTTATTTCATACAAAAAAACTAGATGATGGTACTTATGTTTCATCACCTCATTTGGTTCCCATGTCACCACCTCAAACTTGTGGTTCTACCACAACACTTTAGCTATGCGAGTTCTCTTATTTCATAGAACATTGTATCTATGATCTTATATCTTCACCAACTGATTCTCATATGAAATATCATTATCTATGGGTAATACATCTAGATTCTATATATGTGAGGTGTATGTCTTATACTTTCTCAAGAGTGATATATGTAACACATCATGTAATTAATATATCTTAAGTAGGATTTATAATCAACATGCCATAGCTCTGATATGATCAAGGATATCAAAGAGACAATTTTGTCTTGGAATAATCTTTCCTTTCTTCCCAAACCACATGAATTTTCCCCATGGTGATATATGAAGGAACACCTTGTCTTTGGCTTCAAAATCCAGATATTATAGACAATGAACTACATAGATTTTCTTTCAATTTTGGGTATATATCATATGAAATTTCGTAGTTTTAGACTTCAATATAATATATTAGATAAAATCAGGTCCCATAAGAGTTTTCTCTCTAACTTTACCCCAAAATGTTGTAGTCTGACACCTCTTCTTATACAGATCCATATGAGGTTCCATTTGAATGCTATAATTGAAACTTTTATTATATAACAACTCCACTAGGGTATGGTAATAATCCTAAAATCCTTATAAATATATTTAACATGATCATAACATATACTATAGAGTTTCAATGGGTATCTGAGACTAAAAATCCATATGAGGGTGAAAAACAACACTAAAACTCATCTATTTAACAAGTTCTTGTTTAATGCATCCCCAGAACCTCAATGTAAACCTCATATCTTGACCAGATACACTGGATAGTGGCAATCCATGTATTCTTACCACTTACATTATGTATATCTTATTAAGTTGGTCAAGAGATAAATCTTCCATGATATAAATTAAATGTGATAGAGTTTTATGGAGGATGACTACCAACAAGATGGAGTTAATTACTTTAGATTTCATGATGAGTCCTATGGGGAAATACATGGTTTTGTTTTTACATTGACATTATGGTATGGGAAATTATTTCATGATACCCTTAGAATTATGTTGTTCAACATTGACTTGTTGGCATACCAAGCATCAATATAAAATTTTTATAATATTCCTCTCTTGTTTATCCCACAATAAGTTTTTCTTCAGTTCTTTATAAATCTTAGAACTTCCTGGATGAATAGAGAAGTATGAGATATGCACATCATCCAGATGTTCCCTCTTCATATCTGGTATTTATGGGACACATATCTAGGTTCCAAACTGCATAACTCTATGTTTATCAAAGTTGAATCCAAGAATACTTTGATTCTGATTTGGGTGAACTTTCTTATCCTTCCTTTGCCTTTCCAGAATCCTTCAATCTTAATGATGATAGGGAACCTAGTTGGTAGATTCTTGTGTATTGATAGCCAAACTCAAGTTCATTTTCATCTGATTAACCCTCATTCTTGTGTGGAAATTTATGCTTCAAGAACCCCTCAATATTTTGTTTGGATAACAGGAGGAGAAGAGTTTTGATATAAACAACAGGTGGTTTATCAATCTTGGGTGGATTTATACTCGGTTTGTATGAGAATGGGTCACTTGCTAGAGGTTTGTAGGCAAGGATATAGACAGTTAGAGATGTGGGGGGATATGGATGTTACAGGCAGCAGCATGGATCCTGTGACCAATGGTGGCACCACTGACCATGAGCATGTGGAAGTGAAGAAGGTGGCAGGGGTTGTTCAAAAGTACCATTGGGATGGAAAACCTCTTGTTAGTGGAATTTTTAGACAACTGATGAAGGAACTGGAGGATCCTCAGCCTGGCATGAAGGAGTGCATGGCTAATTCCCATGTTCTAGATCCATTACATATAGTGTCTTCAATTAGTGCGAATGATAGTGGTCTCAACATATAAGTGGATGAAAGAAAGGGTGAGGAGGGGAATACTAAGGTCACTAAGGCTACTTCATATATCGAGGCTGTGCTTACTGGTCTGGAGTCTTCTAGAAAAGAGAATCCTCATAAGACTGTGGCTCTGAAAAGTAGATGCTAAAGGAGAAGGTCCCCATGCATTACTTTGGGTAACCGATTTAAGAGATTGGAGATTGAAGGGCCTAGTCAGGAGGCTGATTTCCCCAAGGAGGAATCTGATGGCGAGTCATTCAGTCAGTTTATTAAAGAAAGTGATCCATAATTCCATGAAAAAAACCTGCAGTTAGAGGAGGAGGAATGGGTAGCTAGGAAGTAAGAAAGGATGAAAGGACTACTCATATTTACCTCTACCTATGGAGAATCGATATACTAAAAAAGCATAAGACAAGATGAAGGGTAGTGTTAACAACCCTACTGGAATTTAAAGTCGTTTGGAGGGGAATTGTTGGGCAGCCTTCTTTAAGGGTGACCTATAGGGGGATATTACTTTGGATTTGCTCCTGCATTCCAGAGAAGTTATCTAAGAATAATACCTTGTGATTAATTCCTCCATAGAGGATGAAAAAAAGATGATGGTAAGGCCTATTCGGGTGCATACTAACAGTGAGAAGAGTTCTTGGATAGACAAGAAAAACTTGATTTTAATTAGAGGCTTCAATAAAGAGTAGATCACACAAGAAGAGTACATGCAAGTGTGGGACATTATGTCATCCCAGTTTGAAGACCTACTAAATGATGCTCCAAAACACCAATATCTTCTCTTTCTTAGAAACTCTTTAGGGACAAGAATGCTAATAGGTTCATGTTTCACTTTAACACCTATGTTTATTTCTTTAGTAATTATCCTGGATGAACTTGGGGTTTCTTAAATTTTCCCAAAAAGTGTATTTGATATTAAAAAATGCACTTTCAGTCAGTGTGAATATATATGTGATGCTTTTATGATATGTATAAATGTCATAATTTCCTCCCAAAAGATAATATCTTCAAATATTAAACAAAAAGATCACTGCATCCAATTATAGATCATATAGTGAGTAATTATACTCAGGGATCCTTAATTTTAAGGAGGAATAGGCTATCAATTTTTCATATGGAATGAGTACACAACCCAATCCATTTTTAGACGCAGTGGTGTAGATCACCAAACCCTCCCCATTGGTGGGTAATGTGAGTATATGTATAGTTATTGGAATTTTCATTAACTCTTTTAATATCTACTTGTATTCATCAGTCCATCCAAAATTGTATCCCTTTTATGTTACATTTGTAAATGGGATTGAAAATCATGATATGTTTCTCATAAATTGACGATAGTACCTAGCTAATCCAAGGAAACTATGGTTTTCCATCACATATATTAGTTTGGGTCATCCTTTATTTCCCTTTATTTTTGAAGGATCCATAGATATCCCTTTTATGGTGATAAAATTACCTAGGAAGGTTACTTTATATATAAAAAATACTCATTTACTTAATTATCATATAAAATTTCCTTTTGAAAGGTCTTTAGTCAAACATTCAAATACTCCTCATATTCCTCCTTTCTTTTTGAGTAGATAAGAAAATTGTTTGTAAAGACTACAATTTTTTTTAAAATTAATCCCCAAATAATATAGTAAAAAAGTATATGAATATAACTAGAGAATTAGTGATTCCATGGAATCACTATGAACTCATAGTCCCTATACCTTATATGAAAATCATTCTTGGGTATACACTCTTTCAAATTTGCATGATAATATCCCAACCGAATATCCACCTTGGTGAAATAATTGTCTCCACTTATCTAATATAACAATTCATCAATACATTATAGAGGAAACTTTTTATTTATCATAATCTTATTGAGATCATGATAATAAATGAAAACCCACATTTACCCATCCTTCTTCTTGAAAAAAGGACCAGTACTTCCCATGATAAACCACTTGGGAATATAAACCTTTTATCCAGATTATATTGTATATTATTCTTTATATACTCATGTTAAATAGTGTCTATTATATATGGATCTTGGATATTAGAAAAGATCTGAGTATAATTTTGATTGAGAACTCTACCTATGACCTCGGGGGAATACTAGACAATTCTTCTGGAAACACATCAGTGAATTCTATTATAATGGGCATGTTATTAAGAATGATATTTTCCATAATCTTAATCATTTTATCTTGATACACTTTATCATAATATAAAAATATACTTTATTGAGATGATGATACCAAAATATATTCATCCTCATCCTTGAAGTTTTATAGAATCAGAGGGTTATTTGTGATATATAGGGTGATTTCCTTATCTTCAAAATTTATGTTAGATTTAAACATGGAAATCCAATCCATACCTAGAATAGAATAATATTATCCTTAATTTAGTATCACGAGGTTTTTTTGGAAATATAATCCCAAAAATTATTATTGGGGATGAGTTATAAATTTTATATGAAATAATTAACCCATTTTTTATCTTCATCTATAACTCAACATAAATGTTTTGAAGTGCTGTTTCAATAGTTTTACCAAACTGTATTGATATGAAAGAATTTATAGAACTAGAATCAAATAGTAACTTAAATATCCTTAAATGAATAACTAGTGTACTTATCACCACTTATTTATTGGGATCCATCTCACCAGTTGTGATAGAATAGGCTCACCCTTATTCTCTAGGCCTTGGAGGTTTCTAGCGTCGGTTATCGTTGAAAACCCTTTGCTTAGTGCATTGACTCAAAATGAACTTTTTCCTTGAAACTGAAATATTGGAAAATATACTAAGGGGTAACTAGAACATTATTTTCTTGCATCATATTGGTGGGTTTCTCATATTGATATTTGTTTTCTAGGTGCCCTTATTTCTCACACCAAAAGCACTTTCTTGTCCCATTTAAGAAATTTCAAGGATTCTTCTTCCCCCACTTTTGAAAAGTGGGGTGTTGTAATTTCATACCCCTATAATATTTTTCCATCACTCCACCATAATTAGACACTATTATATGCTTCCTATATATAGACCTATGGAAACCTTGTGATTCCCTAATCTCTATTTTGGCTTTAAGGGAACATCAAACAATTTATTCATATCTATCGAAGTCTCGAATCACAAAATATTTTCATATACTTGAATTTAACTCACTAAAAAATTGTTCAAATTTATATTAAAGGTCAATGTGAAATCTAGGGGTGTATCATTAAATATTTTGAATTTCACCTCATATTCTTTGATGGATTCTTCAACCTTTTTCTTGAGGCAAAATAAATCCATCTCTATTTTAAGTCACAAAGTGCATTGAAAATATTTATTTATTTTTTTGTATTTTTTTCCACTCCATAGCTTCAATATCCTCCTTGGGATTAATATTTTTATTACATTCAACCATTGACTTTATTCTCCCTCAACATGATAAGAATATAATATGAACTTATCATTTTCAAATCATTGAATGAAAAATAAGATATTTTCAATGGAGTTGATCCATTATTCTTTGATCAAGGGAATATAATTTCCATTGAAAGTTAGAGGCATTTTTCTTGTAATGGCCTCAATTTTAAATTTCTCTTTCTTAGGGGGATGTGGGTGTTCCTTATAATTCTATTTTTTGTTCAAAACATGATTTAATTAAGAAATTATTCTCATGAAATTCACTATTCCTTCTCCCATCAGGTTGGGAATCTCATTTGGGCAGTCATCACATAGCCCCTAACATTGGTTGTTGACTCAGTTCATCCCATTTAAAACCATTGCTTAAAATAAAGAGGAAATTATGGATGATAATTTTTAAACTACTAAAGACATAAATGATAAACCATGACCATTAAATGGATAACTCATATATTACATATATTCCTTAACCTATGAATTTATAGGTTTCAATATATGTAATCTATGACCTATTTCCTAACATAAAATTTTATGGGAATTTTTTGTTCCCTTCACAGTGGTTCATATAGAGATTGTGAATTTAGAAAAGAATATCTCTCAATATTTTCAAACCAGGTGTACAACAAGACCTCTTTTTTCTCCATCAGGTGATGATCAATTCGAAACCCAATTTTACCTTTTCGGGGTTATTATACCTAGGAACAGTTGTTCCAAAGCCACATCCACTTGTAGTATCTAGATTGGGTTTTTATTTCATGGAAACCACATAAATTATAATATACCAAAATTTGTTTTGGATTATTATTAAGGATCTGATAAGGTTTTATAATCTTAAGTCATAATAATAACTAATGTTTCCTTTGATACCAACTATAACAACCCATATATTTAATACACCTTAATTCATGATTTATTACATAAATATACACATAATTCAATCCCATAATATAGTTAGGCCATGTGTATTTGGTAAATTGGGTATATAGAACAATAACATGAAACATGGGTACAACATAATTATTTTAAAACTCCAAATCCTACCAGTATATTCCATCAATCATCTAATTATATATGGGATAACCAAGGGATATACATAAGAAAGTGGTTATATATAAATCCTAGTAAGGGAATAATGAATGACTATCATAAGGTAAAGAATTTTATGTGAGTAAATATTCCTAACCTTGTGACATAGAAAGGTGAGAATCATAATCATCAACATCAAATCATGGTATAAGATGATAATATCAAAAAGACATATGGAATTTGGAAAGAACATAAAATAGGATATCATAAACATATGTCACGGATAAAAACCGATAAATCATAACATAGTGTGATTAATATAACCTCCCATGAATTATATAAGGTATATCATTAGATAAAATCATTACCCAATACATTGGAGGACTATATAATTCAAGGTCCACATGTCACATTCATATCATGTACATGAATATATGTGCCACATAGATCATAAAAAATAAGAGTACCTTTGATCAATTTAAATGAAAAGATTAGTGGGTGTAGGTAACATATATATAATTCAAAAATTAATTAAGGATACATACATCTTGGTGAAAATCTTTGAGTGGAAATGGGTATGGGTATTCACAAAATAAAAGTTTGGTATAGAAAATCATTGGATAATTTTGGCAGTATAATGGGTGTATATAAAGATTCATGGAAGGGTTTAATTTGAGTGAAATGGGGTATATAATTAATTTTAAATTATAATAACAATAAAAGGGATCTATAAAAACGTATTCTATCATGAATAATTGAAAATCGAAAGGCATAATACAAAGAAAGTGCTTTAATAAAGAGTAGGAGGAGAGGATCCATTACCTTAAGAGGGAGATTCTAAAAGATTGAGAGGAGATTATTAAGAGCTTGGAAACACCTTGGAAGGTTACTAGTTAATTAATGTAAAAATAAATTTATATAAAATATTTTTAGTGATGATTAATGAGAGTTTGAGTGAGTTTTTAAAGAAAAATAGGGGAGAGTTATTTATTGATATCTATACATAGGTTTTGAAATCTATATGATAATATAACCAAAAAACAGAAAACATAGAAAGGGGTTTTCCCATGGTTTATGCCAAATTGGGTTGGTTAAATTTTTTTTATAAGGATAATAACGTAAATCATTAAAATAATATCCTTGGTGATGTGTAAGTGAGTCATGTTCATAAATAATTAATTTTAATACCTTAAAATATAATATTGGTTTTGGAGGATTCATTAAGGGCTTATAAAATTAATGAAATAACTCAATAAACATATTATTTTAATGGGTAAACATAATTTTGTTTGTTTATAACATTTATATTATTTTTTAAATTACATGTGATCTTTTATGATGTCATAATACATATCATATATTTATACCATATTTAATTTTTATCCAATACTTTAACAATCTAAGAAAATTTTGAAAAATTCACCATTAGATAATTTCAACATACTGATTTAAAAAATAATATTTATTTTATAAAAATAATTATCTTGATATTATAATATACACTTTTAAATAAAGAATCCCCTTTTATTGAAAATTATAATTTTTATGATGATAATAGTTTTCCGACCATTGTAAAGATTATATTATACTTTATTAAATTATATTACCATTTATATCCAAATAAATATTATTTAGTAAGAATATTATATTAAAAATAAATTTTATTTAAAAAATTATTGAATTTATCCAAATATAGTGTCTTAATTTAAACATTATATATATTTCCCAAAAAAAGAAATTTTGATTTATTCGTAATTTTTTTTCATTTATAAAATTAATACAAAAAATTAAGTAATAATATATATATATATATATATAATCATTGTTTCATTTAAAATGAAATATAAAAATTCATACTTCTAGGGTCTAGATACATAACCCATTATTAAACCAACACACACCCTAAGGGTAATGTGTTTGATGGTGACACATTCTTGGGGTGGTTTAGGGACTATAGTTTGGGATGTGATCTATATAAGTTTAAAATTTTCAAGTAAATGATTTCACTCATTCTTTAGTTATTGAATTTCATATTGGGACTGGTCAAAGGAAAAACCTATTTTTTCCATCTCCCTTAGAATCACTGATAAATGGGCTTCATAGGGTATGATCCTACTTATTGAGGCCATCGATTATTTCATGTGTGTAAATTAGATTTTATCATCACCCATTATATATAATAATCATAATGGTTATTATACAATGAATATATTATCCACGGCTGTGATTCTTAATGGTCTTTTAAATCTATCAAGATATAAATTATAATATTCCAATATAACTAAAGTAATGCATGTGATTTCAATAACTTCATTACTTAATAAGGAATTTATTCATTTGAAAATAAAATTACATTTATAAAACATCATGTCATTACACATAATGAATTGATCAAGATAGAACTGGTAGAGGTATGGATCATCAAACACATAGTGTTTTCCATCATAAATAAATTTTACTCTAGTATAAGTCCCTAATATTTTTTTAACAACACCTGTAACCGAATAGTTTTCTATATCATCATACTATGGGAAATATCTCACAGAATAGTGGTGCTCATCAAAAAATAAATCTGACATAAAATAGTGAGATGAATTTTTGTTTAATTCCATCATAGAGAGGTGATCAATAACAAATATTTTCACACATTTTTTATTATCAATAGTTATATCAAACTCTTGTAGAAGGAGGAACCTACTAATAAATTTATCCTTAGAATATTGTTCTGGGAAAAAGTATTTCAATTCCGAATAATCAGTGAAAATAATGATGGGGGTCCAAAGAGGAAAAAACAAAACTTTTCTAAGGAAAATATAACATCAATTAGTTCTTTCATGGTAGTGGTTTAGCTTATTTGAGTATTATTCAATGTTTTGATTTCATAAGAAATAAAAAATTAGGGTTTATAATAACATTATCCTAAGATAGAACTTACAGAAAATTCACTCACATCACACATGATTTTGAATGGAGGATTTTAATTGGAAACTTTCATTATGGGTGTAGATATAAGAGATGAATTTATTATAGATAATGATTCCTCATAGTTCTCCATCAAAAAATAGAGAATCTGTAACAATAATAAAAAAAGGTTCAAGAAATAGAGATGAAGTTCCTAATGAACATTTTGTAGAAACCAAAACTCCCTAAAAATGACTCCACTAGTTTTTAGTTTTTAGAGTGTCAAGGTGACAGATGATACCAACATGAGCTTTTTCAAATTCAATCCATCAACTAGAGACCATATGGATTATAACTATTCCTTCCTTCACCATAAATGAAATTTTACTAGTTTAGAAAGAGATTATTATCCTCACATCTAGGCAAAGCCCCTTCAAAATTTACAATTAATCCATTAAATGTACCAAAAAATTTGAATAATTAATCCACAAATATTTCTAAAAAATCCCCCACCATGTTAGAGAAGATTCCCATCACACACTACTAGATGGTACCAGGGGCTTTACATAACTCAATGAGCATGAAATTGAAGGAAAAAGTAAAAAATGTACAAGCTAAAGTTGTTTTTACTTGATCTTTTATGGATAAATAAATTTAATTATACCATGAGAATATGTATAAGAAGAAGTAGAATTCATGACTTTCCACTCATTCAAGGACTCGATCAATGAAGGGTAAGGGAAAATGGCCTTTCTTGGTGTAAGAGTTTAAATTTTTATATTCAATAAACACTCTCCCTCAATAATTTACCATTGTGAGGAGAACATCACCAACATAATTGGTAATAAAAATAATTTTATCCTACTTAAAAAACACCAGAATTGATATTACCCACAAAATATCATCAAAAATGTAGATGATACCAACTTTCAACCACTTTATAAATTATTTCCTTATCACATCCATAAGATTTAGATTTAGTATTCATTAAGGTTTCTAGAATGGCTTAAAATAATATTATAGAACAATCCAATGGGTTTTAATGAGTAGGAAAATCCTAGTTATATCAGACATGGTCTATCTAATTGTTTTCTTATGCTTTCATAATACTTTCAGAATATTTTTCTATTGGTTTGATTAAAGATGATAATAGATGAAAACATTAAGTGTTTGATTATACACTAGTAATGGGTACTTAAGTAAGATAATAAAGACCTTGAATTAGAGCTTAGGCTAGTTTACATTTTTAGAAGCATATTAGGAGTTTGAATCAAACTCAATTTTTTATTCCAAATTTATCAACAGAATTGGTTACTTTTGAAAAGATGTTCTAGCCACTAAATTAGTCAAATCAATGTCATCAATGGGTATAAACTCGATGTTTGTGATTTATCCAAATATTTCATTGATTTTTGATCCTAAAAAATAATCTAAGGTGCTATCTAAAATATATTAAATTCATGAAGATAAATTTTCCTCATATGAATTAAGGAAATCAATCTCATATTGACTTGAAAATCCATTTACAAAACATTATTTTTCTTCCTATTCACTATCAACACAACATATCAAATTTACCTGATGAATCTCTTAATCATCCCCAATTTTTTATTTTTTACTGTAAATGTTTAGATCAAGGCTAATGTTTATGAAGTTTATGGTCATGTTCCCATTTCTTACTCAGATGACTGAGTTGATTGTTGTTAGTAATGAATGGCCAATGATGATTAGAGTTTACTCCCTAGTACCTATGTTTGGATGATTTTCAAGAATAATTAATTTTTTAGGGTAGATTAAGTTATCACATTTCACTAGAACATCCCTTAAGACCCACTTAAGAGCTCTAATAATTCAATCAACAAGTTGAAGAGAGAAAAATATGGGTCGGAGTTCCTCAAGATCTAAATAAAAATACACTACATATAGAATGAGGTTAAAACTATCTCCAAGATAAAAAATGGTTTTGAAAACATTTATATATTTTAATTTAATATTATTGTATTTAAAACCCAAGACTTTCAACTTAGGAGGAATATTCTCATGAATAATGGTACTCATATTAGTAGCCAAAATGAATTTATTTTTGTTTGAAAATTTTATTTTAAAATTAAACAAGTCCTTAAGGTACATTGAGTAGGTATATATGGTTTTAATTCTATCCAAAACGGGTATGTTCAACTTAAAAAGGGAGAATATTTCCCTCAATGTTTCATTTAGTTCAGGTTTAAATTTTCATCTCATATATTGAGGAAATGGAGAATGTTTATGGATTATTTGGTATAATGGTGGTTCTTTTAGATTATCATCATATTATTCATTTTTAAGAGACTTTTTTTCATTATTTTTATGTGATATTGAATACTTTAATTCTTTTGGAATTATTTTTTATGTTTTCGATGGATTTATCACTACTTAGGATTGTAACTACATTTAGTTTTTCAAGTGATGGTTGTGTGTAGCTTTATTCTCCCCCCATGGCTGGGGGTGGAAAATATTTATTAGGAATAGTGTCTATTCCAGTTTTTATTATATTTAGTTTAAATTTATTTGGTTATATTTATGAATTCATTTTTTTCATTTTTTTTTCAAAATTGGTCAATGATTGAAAGAGAGACAAATTTTGAAGGGGCTTGTGAGGGTTTTTTATCCTAGAATGATACTTTAGTTGTTGGATGGTTTATTGAATGGGTTGCTAGATAGGTTTCTGGAATTGGAATATGGGATTTTGGTATAATATAGGTTGGGATTGAAACTGTTTATGTGTTTTAAATTTTTTTTTATTGTAGGGATTGATACATTTCTGTTGTGTTGGTAGTTGATTGTATTTCTAACAGAATAATGGATTTTTATTATACCTTGGATGGAAAGTGTCTTCATACTGTAAATTTTAAAAGATAAATGCATTGACCTCTATTGGTGGTACTCCTAAAATAACATATTCTATGTAAGGAATTTTTGGTAAATTGTTAGTATTGTGGTTATGTTTTTCAAAAATTGTGCAAATAGGTTCTATAGTTTGAATTTCATGGAGCTTCATAAGATCAAACTTCTCAACCTTCCCAGTGAGTGTATAAATTTTTTATTTATGTATTTATTATTCCCTAAGTGTGTATATTCCACTAGATTTGGGTGGATTATCATAGTAGGGTAACCATTTCCCCTGATTAGTTTTGTTCAACATGATTTTCTAGATATTCATAAGCATCATTTGGGGATATGTTTGAAAGTTCCATTACACATCATGTTAATAAACTATTTATTTCCGAAAAAACCCCTTCATAAAATATCATAACTTGTTCTATGATTGAAAAATCATGGTTTGGTACTATTTTGATAGTTTATTTTATTTTTTACCTCATCTCATATAATGTTTACCCCTCTTTTTTGATAAGATTTTAGATGGTCTTTTTAATGAAATTTGTTTTGGTGGGGAAATTATTTCTTGTAAAATTATATTTCCATTTGGACCTAGGAGTGAATGGATACTGGTCTTATATTTTTTAAACTATTTTTTTATAACATTTAGTGTAAATGTAAGGAGCCTCATTTTATCTAAGTCAAGTTGATTTGGTGGGGACATGGATTTAAAAATTTCATCGTATTATTTTATGTAAAGGTTGGGCATCTCAGACTCCATCTCATGAAAGAGTAGAAGGTGGTTTATAACATGAGGTTTGAACAAATATTGGGAATATACTAGAGTATAATACCCAATACATTTGGTTTCATTGATATAGGTATGTTTTAGGTAGTCATTCATGGTTTGATCTACCACATTCCCCAAGTTAGTGGATTGATCATATTAGTTACCATTTCTGTTCCCACCTAGGTTTAAGAGTTGGTTTCATTGAAGAACCTTTATAGGATTATAATCTAGTATATAATATAAATTCTTAGGAAGAATATGATATAATAAAAGAAAACCCCTAGGTTCATTGGAATCTTAATGTCACAAACCGAATATGGTTGCCATCAAAACCGGCACCAAACCCAGCCAGTAATAAGGCCTGAAGGGCGTTTCCAATCCTAATTTGCTGGAACAACTTCCTAAGTATCATAAAATAAAAATTGGGAATGATTTACATGAGTTATAAATATACAATGACAAACAAGTCCAATAAAACAAATATGGATTAAAAAACATATTTTAAAAAATTTCAGAACTGAATTACATCATTTAAAAAAACTCTCAAAGACTGTAACAAATGTACAAAACCAATAAGTACATCCCAAGAACCTCCACAAGGAAATAGGCACCGCCCTCAAGACATCTCTACAACACCGCATCACGAACGACCGGTAGTAACCCAAACTGTTGGACCAAAAGTTGTACCCAAACCTGCGACAACAAAAACCCAAGTCTACATACAGCCAACAGTGTAAATAGGGTGTGAGAAAAATCACAGTAGGATACCACCACTAAGAGATTCCATGTGATAAACATTTATAGATCAAAAGAATTCAAGTTTTCAAAACATGAAATTCTTTCTACAATTTCTAAAATATGGCACATAAAATAAAAATAGTTTTCAAGTGGGATATTTTAAAGATTCAACACTTTTTAAAATAATTAAAATCATACAGAATTTTTCATCCAACCATACCATATGATTATGGTAAACACAAAGTACCTAATGAGCACAAGCAATTAGAAGTAACCCCTAGGCACTAGCTCGCTCTGGGTCCCAGGTACCTTGTATCTTGGTGAAAGTAACCATCACAAATATCTATTATTGTGCACAAGAAACTAGTAGGGAACATACCCATAACCTAGTGGTCCCCAATCATCATCATCACCATAGTTTATTTAGGGTTTTAAGCGTCAATATTGCTACGTGAAACTGAGACCAAACCCCATGGGATCACTAGCATACTAGTACACGACCACCCACCTAGATACCAAGGTTTCCCTCTTATGATCAAACAAGTTCAACATGCCATGACATATAATTTGCATACAAAAATATAACTTCCACATCAAGAATTCACCAAACATCCCACATGGATATCCCACAAGTCACATAATCCACTTATTCATTCAAATGTATTTTGAAATCATACTCCCACCAAAATAGGCCACAACACTTTTCAAATTTCATTAACACATCCAAAAATACATTAAAAAGTTTCATAAAACCTTTCTAGGAAATTAAAACTCAAATAAAAGACCACACACATATCAAATAATACCCTTATCACCTGAAAAATTCATTTTATCATCAAACTCACACGAAACAGTCCTAAAAAATGTTTCTCACCCACATCAAAATTTAGAAAAACATTTCCACAATTTATAAATCATTATAAAAATGGTTGACATCTTAAATCACCACTTTAACTTTAAAAAACTAATATTAGGTGAACACACTGACCCAAACAGTACATATACACCCTTTTCCCACTCTATTTAACCTAATAAAACATTTACAATTTTCACAAAAGAAACCCAATGGGGTAACTATGTCTTGCACACAAAACCCATTTCAAAACCCTCCTTCAAGTCTAAAATCACACCAATAAAAGTCCAGAAACTAATTTTTATCCCTTTCAACATTTATTAAACCAATCTAAAGTGCTATAGTAACACCTCAAATAATACAACAAAAGATACACATGAAAAACACACGTTTTCATAAATCATTTTCAATAAGTATAGCATAGTTTTACACATTGAACCCATTAAAAAACTATATTTAAAACCAAAAAGCACACCAAGAACCTACTAAATAAGAATTGGCATCACAAAAAAATTTTTCTAAACCACTTTCATATGTTAGAGAATAACCCAAATAATACCACAAGATTTTCACACGGAAATACACCCTATTTAAATCAAAATGAAACTATAGAATTAAATACTTAACCAAATCCATAAAAAATCGTTTTCTCACCACAAATAATATACGAGGAATATTAATAATTAATAAATCCATCAAGAGAACTCATAAATAAATCCTTACACATGGGATCATCAACTTTTTATGTCGAAACCCTCAAATCTTGGTGCGAAACCTCAACCGCACCTCTGTTGCACCACATGGGAGATAAAAGCAACCTAAAAACTCAATATTTCACCCAAAATACAATAAGTTAAACCCTAGTTTAGAACCCTAATTGATAGAAAATTTATAACTTAATAAAGGGTGAAAGAAACCCTAAATAAAGGGAATAAATCAAATAGAGGAGGACTTACTTTTTTGATTTAGATGTTTTCCCCATCCAAACTCCCTTCAATGTTGAGGTATAAGGGAGGGGGAGCAACCTTGGAGGCTTTACATGGAGTTAGGGCACGAAATGGAGAATAAATGGTCGGATTTTGGTTTGTTCCAGAAGGGAAAAATTGGAATTGCAAAATATTTTTAATGAGATGGACATACAGTTTTTCTGCATGGTTTAACAAACCATGAGGCTAAACCGTGGGGCTAGTTCTGGCCACCCAAAAACATGCCATTCTCCTCCAATTTTAGGGTGGGGGTATGAGGGGGAATCAAATGGGGGAAATATAGGCTTACTATATGGGAGATAAATTCCCAAAATAAACCATCACTTTCACCCCAAAACTCATCCAACTCATGGGTACAAACCACCTCAACAACTTACCCAACTGGTGGGGACACTAGGAGTGTCACTAATACAATGAAAAAATGAAACAACCTCACTCCATAAAATTACCAAAATGGGAGTCCAATTACCATACAATACCCCCAATACCAAGGTCATAGATCAAGAACACAAGAGGCACCAAAATTTCAAACCCGGAACACCCAAATGCCAATATAAAAGTAAGAAACAAAAGAGGATTTGAAACAAAGAATGGAATCGAAAATATGGGTGCGAAAATTATCCCCACCAAAAATCTTTCCACCCATAGAAATACAAAACAAGGCCAAAAGCAAAAACCAATCCCAACCGATAAACCAAGATGTATTCCTTTTCCATTTTTTGGTCTACCACGGAAAGTAAAAACACCTCTAGTGATAAATTAAGGAAGGAATACTCTCACAAACCAAAAATTACTTAACTATCTTGAAATAATAAATAACATTCAAAAAGTTTCCCAAAATAACTCCTCAATCACCATAAAAATAATACTCTATCAATTTACCCAAACTAACAATAACAAGGAACAAGATTACACTTACCTTGCTTTAACCAAACTGTTGGGCATTCTCTAATCCCAAAGTTTAACCAAGGAAGATGTAGGTAGTTAGATAAATCTGAACAAGACTAAATATCACCAAGAAAAGACCTAGGACCAGTCTGAGTTACTAACACGGAGAGGCACAAATTGGATCCCCACCATAAGAGACAACTAAATTTTTTCCCGAGATAGAATCAGGACACCAGCAGGGGGAGGTCCGAACAGACTCTCCGGTATAAGGGTTAGAATCCATTAGATATTTCCAAAAGAACTTACATGAGAGTCATAGTGGGTATACCCACCATAAATAACCAACCATCTTAACAAATATCATGGTCCATCATTCAAAGACCACAAAATTTAAAAATTTGGGGCGACCGACCTATTAGTCCACACAGTTTGGGAAACCATGCACTAACCGTGGGGATAATTCTGTTTGCATGGCTTCTTGGAACATGATCACTACTAATCGTGAAAAAATCATGTGCTCAACTTGTCTAGAAAAATTCCCAACAATATTCCAAGAACTCAATGAAAATCAAAGGGGAAAAGAATGACATTGGGTGGTAACTAGGGCACAAGGCCCTCCACCTCTTTCAGTTGAACAGGAACAACATAAGCAAGATGACGACATGAGAGGTTTAAAATATCCCCATATTTCATACTGAGGATAATAATTTGTACAAGTTTTTGAATGACCATGCGATTTACCCTAACTACGCGCCATCATCAGTATGATACCTATGGATGGAGCTCAAATGATTAAAGCATCTTTGACCTCGTAGTTAGGCTTTGTAAACCCCATGAACACAACTTCTTCTTCTAGAGATACAAAAAAATACACCACAATCCTTGATAAGTTTACCAAGACACAAAAAACACCAAAACTCACTTTACCCTAACCCAAAGTTTCACTGAAACAAGGGCTTAGAAGATGCAGACACATCACACCTTGTTTCTTCGGGTGAGAAACAACAGAAGGAAAGGACACATATAATCACCTTATTTTAAAACAGAGGATTTTTTATGTCTTTTCAAGGGATGCATACTACCAACATAAAAGAGAATATTATAGGATTTCACGACCTTCACCTTTATAGTCAAATGAGCACATGACATCACAAGGCATCATTGAACATGACCACTGTGACTGATAGAAACAATACATAGAGGGAGCCTTATACAATGTCTCCAAACATCACAGAATTCTAAAAAGTTTCTATAATAGGCTCTAATGACGAGATTTCATACACTAGTGGTTTAACATGAACTCTTAATTTTAAGAGACTATGAAGGACCCATTGGCCCTCTTAGACACAATCCAAATACTCATCCCTACTACAACCCCAGAACACTTCAACCTTCAAAGAAATAGGAAGCTTAAGAAACTATGGTCTCTTTCAACCTTCCATGAGCACTCTCCCACTGTAAGAGGATCTGAAAAATAAAGGAAGTAAATGGTGTAAACTAAATATCCAATTCTCAAGGAAAATATTCCTTAAATTGATCAACTTTAGGATTTCCCAACGGAAAAACAATTTAGGGTTTCACTTCAATAGTGTACTAACCCTTAATGGGAGAATACCATATCCAACAAGAGAACCCAAAGACCTAACCAAGCTGATATATTGTTTAAAATGTGCCACAAACATATCCAAACACATGAAGGGAACCACAAAAATGGTTTCCCAAAACATTTCTTAGAAGATATTACTAACTGGTCCTTCAACCAATCTTACTGACTAAACACAAACCCAAAAACACAGTTCAAACATGAGGGGTTATTAAACTCAAAACATCTAACAACATGAACATTTTGAAAAAAACATCATACGAACAATCCCAATCCAGTAATCAAAACATAATGTTTTCCTTTAAAAACATTCCATTGAAAAACAAACGGTTCTGTGGTTAGTGTATCCAGCAATGGTACCCCATGGGCCTCACACATGAATGTTTCCATGCCACACTAGGCACCCTTCTCATATCCATCCCGAAACTCATCCATCCATGACATAAACCATCCATCATCCTATATAACTCCATGGATGTTATTTCTCAAGGAAATACCAAAGGTTAAAACAAAAATTATTTCAACATTTCAAAACCAAAATGGTCAACCAATACATCCTTTTTCTCACGACTGTTAACCACAAGATCAAAATCCTGATTTACATCTTACAAAACCCTTCAAAAAGACACAACCATTAAAATAAGAACTCAATTTCATGTCATACACATTAATTTCAAAATATCTTATCCCATTAAAACACCTTTTAATAGTTTAGAAAAATCTATTGGAAACATTTTTTTTCTAAACTAAATTTAACATAGTTCCTACTTTTAAAAGAGGTGTAAACACACCACTTTCCATTTAAAAACAATTATGAACATTTAGTTCAACCATTTAAAAAATAAAACCATTACCTCTTTATTATAAAATTATTTCACAAAAAACTTATGCTTCTTAAAACTATATCATTTTCCACTTTGAAATTGAACTTCCAAGATTTCAAAACTAAAGAACACAAGACAATATGAGAGGAAACTAGTTTCAGTGGGTGACTTAGAAATATGGATGGACACCATAATACAATCACTTCACCATCACATGGAGTGTTCTAGAGAAATATCCTCGACTCCACATGGATTTTCAGACCCTACGAGCTCATTGAGACTATTAACCCAACTCTCTTTTCATTTCCCCTAATCATCATCAAATAAGAAAACCAAAGGACTCAAGTAAATCCTTACTTCCCATGGAGACTCAAAACCCATCATAAGGTGTGGTGATCAGATACACTACCAATAACCAGAATACCAAGTCTTGAAAATCCTAACTCTATACTATCCCGACTATTCCCCAAACAACGTGACCCAAAGAGTTAACCTGAACCTCCTTTGATAGCATTTTTTCACGAACAGAATCTAGTTGAAATCAAAATTAGGAACAAAACCATCCCGTGAAAATTCAAAAAGGGAATTACCGATCCCCATGGGTTGGAACTAGTTCTTTGGTATAATAAAATGAAAATTGGGAAATATTTACCCGAGTTATAAACATATAATGACAAATAAGTCCAATAAAACCAATCTAGATTTTTCAAACAAAACCATATTTTACAAAATTTCAGAACCGAGTTAAATAATCTAAAACAACACTAAAATACTAAAACAAAGGTAAAAAACCAAAAAGGACATCCCAAGAACCTCTATATGGAAAGAGGCATCTCGCTCAAGCCATCTCCATAACACTACATCACAAACAACTAATAAAAACCCAAACTGTTGGCACAAAAGTTATAACAAAACCTACAACAACAAAAAACCAAGTCTATATACACCCACATGTGTAATTAGGGTGTGAGACAATTACTAGTAGGATACCACCACTAAGATATTCCATGTGAATAATTTAGAGATGAAAATCATGCATGTTTTCAAAACATGAAAGGATAACTACTATTTGTAAAAGATGCAACTTAAAATAAAAATAGTTTTCAAGTGAGATATTTTAAAGATTTTACACTTTTAAAAATAATGACAATTCTATTAAATTTTCCAGACAACCATACTATATCCCTAAGGTAAGAATAAAGTATCTAATGAGTACATGAAATGGGAAATAACCCCTAGGCACTAGCTCGTTGTGGGTACCAGGAACTTTGTATCACAGTGAAAGTAACCAAAACAAATATCCATTATCTTGCACAAGCCACTAGTAGGGATCATACCCATAACCTAATGGTCCCCAATCATCATCATAATCATAGTTTAGTTAGTTATGTAAGCGTCAATCTTACTATATTAAACTGAGGCCAAACCCCATGGGATCACTTGTATACTAGTACACGTCCACCCACCTAGATACTCTAGATTACCTCTTGTTCTAAAACATGCTCAATAAGACATGACATATAATTTGAAAAAGAAGATAACACTTACACATCATAAATTCACCAAAAAACCCACATACATATCACACAATTCACATAATCCACCTTTTCATTCAAATGCATTTTGAAATCGTACTCACACCAAAAATAGCCCACTACAATTTTCACATTTCTTTAACACTTCAAAAAATCCTTTAAATTTTTTTATAAAAACTTTCTATGAAATTAAAACTCACATAACAACCCGCACACATATCACATAATACCCTTCTCACCTTAAAAATTTATTTTATCATCAAACTCACATGAAACAATCCATAAATAGGTTTCGCACCCACATCACAATTCAGTAAAACATTTCAGAAATTTATAAATCATTATAAATTTTTTGACATCTTAAATAACCAATTTACCTTTATAAAACGAATATTATGTGAAAAAACTCACTAAAACAGTACATATACAGCCTCTTCCCACTTTTCTTAACCAAATAAAACATTTACAATTTCCACAAAACAAACCCAAATGGGGTAACTATGTCTTGCACACAAAACCCATTTCAAAACCCTCCTTCAAGTCCAAAATCACATAAATACCACTCCAAAAAAAATTGGAATCCCTTTCAACATTTATTAAACCAATCTCAAGTTCTATAGAAATACTTCAAATAATACCATAAAAGATACACATGAAAAACACACATTTTCGTAAATCACTTTCAAGATGTATTGTATGGTTTTACACATTTAACCCATTAAAAAACATTATTTAAAACCCAAAATCACACCAAGAACCTACCAAAGAAGAATTGGGAGACCAAAGAACATTTACTAAACCACTTTCATATGTTAGAGAATAACCCAAATAATACCACAAGAGTTTCACATTGAAATACACTCAATTTAAATAAAAATGAAACTATAGAATTAAATGCTTAACCAAATCCATCAAAAATAATTTTTTCACGACATATAACATATGAGGAACATGAAGAATGAATAAACCCATAAATCTAACTCATAAAGAAATTATTACACATGGAATCACCTACATTTTATGTTGAAACCCTCAAATCATGGTGTGAAAACTAAACCGCACCTTGGCCGCACCACAAGGGAGATAAAAGAAACCTAAAACATCAAGATTTCAACCAAAAGACAAGAATTTAAACCCTAAGTACGAACCCTGGTTTTTCAAAAATTTAGAACTCAAGAAAGGGTGAAATAAACCCTAAGGAAAGGGAAGCAATCCAAGAGATAAGGACTTACTTTCATGATTTTGATGTTTCCCCAATAAAAAATCCCTTCCATGTTGAGGTACAAAAGAGGGGGAGGGACATTGAAGACTATACATGGAGATAGGTCCCAAAATGGGAAAGAAATGGGTGGATTTGTGTTTATTCTGGATGGAAAAAATGGGAATTAAAAAATACTTTTAATGAGCCGGGTATGGCTGCACGGTGTGTCGACATGGTTTAATAAACCATGCGGCCAAACCATGTGGCCTATTCTGGCCACCACAAAACATCCGATTCCCCTCCAATTTTGTGTGTGTACAAGGGTGAAACCAATGGGGAAAGAAAGGCCAAGTATAGAGGAGAAAAATTCCCAAAAGAAATCATCCTTTTCAACCCAAAACTCATCCAACTCATGGGTACAAACCTCCTCAACAACTTACCCAACAAGTGGTGCCACTAGGAGTGCCACTAATCTAACTCCAAAACACCACATCCTTACTACATGACTTTGAAAAAGTAGGAGTCTAATTACCGTAAAATACCCCCAAGACCATGTTCATAGATCAAGAACACAAGAGGCACCCAAATTTCAAACCCAGAACACCTGGAAGATAAGAGAAAACTAAGAAAATAAGAGGATTTGAAACAAAGAATAGAATTGAAAATTCTGGCATGAAACTTAATACCTGATGTTATCCACCATAAAAAGTCTATTTGTATAGTTATGATTGTATATGGACATTCACTAGAAAATAAAAAAAAGGAAGTGGTGAAGATAAGATGAATTGGGATGGGAATAGAAGATAGTGGAGAGAATTGAATGTTAGTACCTAATATGATATAATTGGATCACTGAAAACAATTCCAAAATATAGTTTCACCCAAATCTACCCTATATTTAGAAGTGGTCATTGTAGTACACATAGAGGTCGAATCCAAATAGACTGAAGATTTGAACCCTAAGTCACACAAATTTGTTGGATTTTTTTATATAGAGTAACCAAAATTTTAAGATGAGATTATTTAAATAAAAAATGGGTTTATTTAAATAAAAAAACACAAATTTAAAAATTTAAATAATTAATGATGATGGGTTGATCCTAGGTTTTTTCTTGGGCTATATTGGATCAATGTTTTTCTTAATAAACTTCAAATCATTAACTCAAGAATTGTCCAAACAATAAATTAAGTCCCAAAAATCATTTCCCAATTGAATACCTAAAAAATGACAATAATAATAAACAATTAAATTATACGATCTCTATAATGAGAACTCCATATAATTGGATCATAGTAGCACTCAAAATTTCTAGTCATCAAAACTGGTAAGATAAAGAAGAGAATAATTCATTGAGTGGTAACCTCAAATCAAAGAAATAATTTGATATTTAATACAATTAAAACAAAATAAAACACATCCCTAAAAAACTCCCCAGAATCAACCCACAAGAGGGTTATCCTTCCATTGGTGAAAAGATATTGATAGAAGACATAATTTCACTTATAAGGGATAAATTAAAGAGGAGAAAATGATAAAATAACAAAAACTTTAACATTATGTGAAGGATTTCAAAAAATTTGTTGTGAAATAATTCACAATTTTAATCAATGTAAGATTTTTTAACTATTTCTATATAATTATAGTGTACAAATAACTTTTATTAAGAAACTAGAGTGAACTAAAATAACATACAATTGAAGAAATGCGATTACAACGTCAAAATGGAAGCATAAAATTACAATGAAACCATAAAATAATTCCTTCCTAATACTTCTACAAAACTTCCATAAATAGGAATTAAAATAGTTTGGGTTTGAACCCCCAACAATACAAGTATTATCTCTTGAGTATGGTAGGTACATGTAGGTGTAATGTTTGTAGAATTTAGACTTTTCCAATCTTGACCCGAAATAGGAGCTAGCTAGGATCCCTCCGACAAAATCATCAAGAAAATATTATATATGGATAACATTGGGCAGTACATAGTATAAGAAATTGAATACCTAAAAATTTTCTAATAATTTTTGAGAATATAATTCCACTTCATCTCATAGTCACTATGTTAAGGTAAAAATGACCGGTTGTGATTTTGGGCCACCAAATCTGAACCAAAATTTTATCTTTCACTTGGGAGCTTGGATCACCCATGAAACATTAAAATTACCACTTTACAAAGTTTAGAAAAATGTTTAAAATGAGTTAATATATATTTAATTAAAATTTTTATTTTATTGGGGCTATGAAATGTCCTCAATATACAGATTATTGAACTTTTGTCTAGTTTTCTTAACCCAGAATTTATGACATTGAAGGAAAAATTTAGTGTTCTTCCAATGAGAATATTAAATTTCTCTAAAAGGATTAAATATTACCCAATCACGTGTAACCTACCATAGAAATAATAAATTCAAGTCAATACTAGTGGTTTTTTTACAAGGCATTGAAAAATGTATTGAGTATTAGTGAATTTGAGTAATAATTACAAACATGATAAGAAATGGAGTTAAAATTATAAAATTCACCAATACCCGTGTTTTAAAATGATTAAGAACCAAGAATTAAAAATATATAAAACAAATATTAGCCTTTGTTAGTTTCTAATCAAGTGGTAAAGAAGGATGATGAGATGATATCCACTCTAATGGTGATGGGTTGTCAGATTGTGTTGATTAACTAAAAATAAATGATGTTATGGGGAAAGACCACTTTTCAATTCCACTTATTGATCAAATAATAAAATGGTTATCCAATAATAAATACAATAAATTTATTGTTGTATTATATTGGCATAATAACATTCCATTAGAACTCTATGATCATTGTAAGATGACATTCACATGCTCTAATAAAACCTTCACCTACCAATGTATGTCATTATATACATGTATTTTACCCCCCAAATTTTATAAATTCATGTGTGAGATAGTTTCTATTGATTATTTTTTTATATATTGTCATTATTTTTAGGTATTTATTAGAAACCTAGATATTTTTTTGGAAATATATCTGGAAACATCCCTTTTTCTAAACTGGGAGAAGTACAATTTCTTGTTGAAAGATGGTATAATACTTGGATGAAAAATTTCAAGAAAAGAAATAGTGTGAAATCCTATAAATATCAAGGTTATTAGTGAGTTAACTAGAAATATGCAAGAGATTAGAATATTAATAGGTTATACCAATTTTCAATAGAGTTTTATTAAATGCTTTTCTAAAATTACCTGTTCTCTCACCGACCTTTTAAAAAATAAGGTTACATTAATTTACGATAAAAAATATAAGGTATATTTTAAGACAAAAAAGTAAAATTTAATCACTGACCCAATCATGGAAACCCCAAATTGGGAAGAATATTTGAGATCTTTTTCATTTCATGGTATTATATTATTAGGGTAGTGATTTGACAATGAATTGAATGAATTTCAAAACAATCTTACATGATAGTATGAATCTTACAAAGATACAACTTAATTACACTAAAACAATGACTGAACTAATATTGGCGGTATTTTAATTTTATATGTTTATAACATACTATATAATAAATAAATTTGTGATCTATATTGATCACGTATCGCTGAAATATCTATTAAATAAGAGGTATACTAAGACACACTTTATTTAGTGGTCATTATTACTCAAAGAGTTTAAAATAGAAATTAAATTCAAGAATGGATTGGAGAATTTGGAATTTTATCATCTCCCATGGATGGGATTACCATATTTGAGTATAGATTAAAAATTAGGCATAAAAGATAAATGTATGAATGAACACTTATTTAAAACAGAGTTGACAACAATACTATGCCTTAGAAACATCACTAACTATTTTCAACTGATGAAATTTACCAACAATTCACCTATCAATTAAGGAAAATGTTCTTATATAAAGTTAAAATTATTTTAGGGATGGTCCAAATTTTTTAAATTGAATTAGTGATGGGTTAACCCGTCATTGAGTACTTAAATTAGAAGTGGGAAGGATTATATAATTTTGTCAGTTATCACCCATAGGAGGACACCATACATTAAACCACACTCTTGGAAAGATTAAAAAATAAATTATTTTGGTTAAAACTTTATTATGATGAAAGAAAACTTGTGGAATATTTTTGTCACTTCTATAGAAATGAAAATATAAAAAAAACAGATAAAATACAATAAAATCCTATCATGGAGTTTGACATATTTCTCATTATGTGAATTGAATTCCGGGGAACCATTCAAAATTATATTATTCACACATACAACATGGTATTTGTAGACCAAAATTAAAAAATGGAAGAGTCCACTTCTACCAATATAGTGGAGGTGATAAGAACTTTTCTAAAGAATAATATACTTTCACCATTCATATTTCCCTAATTATTGATTAGTGATTATGGAAGATATTTCAATAACCATTTTTATAGGGATTATTGTACAGGTATAGATTTAAACTCAATACATGAATTCCATTACAACCTTAAATATAAGTGGGGATATCAAATAAGGTGATCAATTTTTTTTATAAAAGATAGTAAATGTGAGATTTAATGATTGGTATAATAAACTTTATAATTCTTAATAAAATTATTGAATAACCTATAATCCATTATTGGGAATGTCACTATAATTTTATGCATATGGGAAACCATGATACCTTCTAGTAGAGATTGTATATGACTCTTATTGGGTCGTCAAACCTATCAAATAAAGAGAAAATGAATTTATAAATAAGTGAGTTCTATAACATGGTAATGTTGATGATATCAGGAGGGAATACTATAAAATTATCACCATTTACTAAGAGAAAAAAAGAAGAGGCACAATTGACACATTCATGATAAGGATCCACAACCAAGAGACAAAGAATTTATTTTTTATTTCAAGATTAAATTTTTTTGTAAGTAATAAATCGAGTTAGTTAAGACTCTTTATAGTGATGAAATTGTATCCATATAGAACTATAGAGATCCAAATGAATGAGGAACCATTATTAAAGGTGAATAACGAGTTCCTAAATTGCTACCTTAGACATTCTCATGTTATGGTTATATTATTAATGAAACTTTTATAAATAATATTAGGTAAATCAAGATTTTGAATTTAAATAGAGTACCTTATAGGAAGAAACCAACATATTCCATTAGTTTTTTATTTATTATTTTTTAATATGTTTATAAAAGATTGTTATAATTTTTGGTTAGTTTTTTGTTTATAGTGAATAATTTGATAATTATTTTAAATTTATATGAATGATAGCCAAAACCATTCTATATTGAGTACAAATGCAGTGGAGAAGTGTTATAAATGTTGAGGTTTATTCATTGAAAAAAATATATGTTTTTCAATGATCATAGAAATCATTATGTAATGAGAAACCATTACACATTAATCAATTTCACCTAAAATTCTAAAAAATTCAATGAAGGATTGGAGAAATAATTAGGATTCAATTCTCAATGGGAAATGAAAAGACCAAGGCCGTATAAATTCTAAGATTATATTTTGATATGATTATATCTTGGAATGGATAAGAAGATAATAGAGGTTAAATTATAGTATCTAGTTTCAATCCACTATAACCTATTGGGTTTCAATTAGAAAATCAATTCTTCCTCTAAGAAGAAAAAAATCATTGATCACATACTTTCACTACAATTTATCACCCAAAAGAGTAGAAATACTAATTCCACATAACTATAATTCTCTAACTAATCCCTTAATCAAGATCAAAACTAAACAATTATCCATCCATATATTCCTCAATTATATTTAAATGAAAATGAGAGCTAACTTTATATCTAAACATTGCTCAATTTCAAATAGAAATCCAACCAAGCAAGGATAAATAAAGTGGATTTCAATAAGATCTTATAAATCAAAATATTAGATACAATAACATTGGAAAAGAATAAAAATTATAACTCCATTATGAAGGATCTCAAATAACTTCATATAGAGTATATATTGCTAGTCCTAGAGGATATTTTGGATATTACCTTGGCATTTATTTCAAAATTTGAATATTATCGTAAAGATGTCCAATTATGAATGGGTAGAATTTATTAAAACATGTGCTGTGTTTATTATATAGTTGGGGATGGAATTTAAAACTATGATTTTATAAAAAATTATCCTTATTATGTGTTAGTTATTGATCATAAAGGAGAACTAGCATTTATGATGCGGGTGGATTCAAAAAATGACCCCACTATTACCCATGACTAGTGTAAGACAAAAATCTCACAAGTGAAAGCCCTGTGATTCATATCACTCACTAGGAAATTAATCATTCTTGGTTGGATATATTGTATAACCATGATGTCTTTAAATAATTTTTTATTTTATTTTTTAAGATATGATATATGGGAAATTATTGAATAATGCTGAATATTTTTCCCATTATTATGAGGGTTAGATAAATAAAAAGAATGTAATAGTCATGGGAGGATATTTAATTACATTTTTTTAGAAAAACCATGGATATTTTTAGCTTAATTTTCCACTTACATATATCGGTATGATTAAATTAATTAATATACTCATTTTAGAAAATTTTTGACTTCCCCAAAAGGATTAGAAACATAATGTTTAGTTTGAATAGTGTGTATATATTGTGGGAGAGGATGGAAATGATGAAGACCATTCTACTGAAACATCTATCCACTGAGCCACAACCAAAATGAGTGCCAAATCCACCCATGATATATACCCTAATTCAACCTTGATTCTCAAGTCTAAATAGTATTAGTTTTTTAAAACACTCATTTTTTAGATTATGGGACTTCAGACTGAGATTTGTAGGATGCTAGACATTCCCTTTTACCTTCCCCTTGTACCACCTCACAAGCCTATATCTATCCCACCTTAATCATCTAATTAGATACCATTTCATATAACCCCACCCAACATTATTCCAAACCATACTTTTAAACCATAAATTATATAGATGAGGGCATACATAACAAACCACAAGACACCACTTCTGTGGTTTCCCCTCATAATACCACATTGATGGCTTATTATTCTACATTCTATTTGTCTATATATTCCTTGGAAGTGTTATATATGTAATTAAAAATAATGAAATAGATGTTAAAGGATAAATTGGTTTATAACCTAAATATATATATTTTTTATTAACATGAAATCCTGACACATGTCATCACTCTATCAGGGATAAACATATCTATAATTATTTACAAATAGTTCATTCTAGGAATGATTAGAATATATTTGTTTCTTAAAAAATAAAACATATACCAACTACAAAATAAAATGTAAAAAAATAAATTACCTTCCCAATTTCACCATAATATTAGTATCCAAGTCCCATACAATGATCTTTATATGATCAACCATATGAGGATCTACCACTAGCCATAACACTGGTAGCGGAGATGGCTGACCCCACCCATAACCTATCCACTATGAAGTATTTTTGGGAAAATGGATATGGATTCACATATTTATAATGATAATTATTTATGTTAGTATCCTCTTGAAATATTTTTTTTCTAGAGGAAAATATTGAGGATGTAGTAGAAGAATTTTGAAATAAGGAGGTAGGATTTAAGGATCTATAGTAAGGATTCATAAGTTGCCTTAATTTTTAGTTTTGAACTATTTTTAATTTTTTAAATTATATTACATTATTACTCCTGAATTTACTTATATTTAAACCTATTTCATATCTTATTTTATACCAAATTATAGAAAAATATTCCAATAGACTAATCTTTTTGAAATAAAAATTTGATTTTGATAACTCTTGATCTATTTTTTTTCATGATCATTGATAAAAAACTTCAAAAATATAATAATTTAAAATACTAAAACTCTTAAATTTATTTGTAATAATTTGATAGAATATTAATGTCCTTTAATATTAATATAAATTAATAAAAGACTGATTAAACATGTAAGTCATTTCTTATTTATTTAAATCATTCTTATGCCATTACTTTACTGAAGTTAATTATATAGTTTTTATGAATTTTAAACCATAGATAAATATTATTTAAATGGTTAATTATAGTGTGGTTCTAGAGTCAATGGAACCAATTTAAAATTTTCCCTTACTTATATAGAAGTAATCATTTCTTATGAAGAGTTTTTTTCCATATTTGAAAAATATAATAGTCAAAGTAATAAATTTTAAAGATACAGGTAAAAATTATTAAAAGGCACATACTTTAATTTTAATTTTACTTTTAAATTTTTTTATTATATTATATTTATTCCATGACTGATTGTCTAATATTATATTACCATTCTCTATAGTTCTGATAAAAAATTGGATATATCCATTCTTAATACCCTCTTTCAAGAGAGATGCTCAATACATGCTGGATTCTAGAATATTATTTTTTTATTTGTCAAAAATATAATATTATATTCACATTAATAAAATTTAGTGTATATTTATTAATATTCATCCCCAAAACCTGTAAGACCACATAGAAAAGTATACTTTATATAATCCACAAAAACCATGGACAACATATCAGTAGAGCCACATTAAATTCCTATTTTTCTTTTCCTAAACTATACTGATTATTTTTTATGATTATGAATGAAGAAAGTGTGGGGGAATAAATTATTTTCATGTTTTTATTGATAAGTAAGAATATAAAAAAGTGATAATTTAAATAATCATTATTTTATATGGTATATAGGTTCAATACTTGTATTTAATTTTATTTTCATGTCCATACTCTATAAATAAAAATAATAACATGAATAAAAGATGTAAAATCATTCATTATATTTATTCAAAGATTTATAAACCAATAATATTGAATGATATGGAAAAATATTTTGATATGGGGGATGTGTTGTAGAATATAATATTGAGAGAGGTTTTTTAAGTTTGAGTAGAATTGTAAATATTGGAATATAATAAAAAATATACACACCCTTATTGAATCCTTTTTGAATTTTGTACCTAAATATCTTTTGAAATTTTACTTGAGATATAAACTTGTTTAATGTCCTTATAATTAGTGTGATTTTTAAATTTAATAGTATAAATTTAAAACATTCTAATATTATGTTTATATTGAATGAAATTGAAGATTGAGTATAACTCCAAATAAAAATTCCTTGAGTGATCAGTAAAATAATTTCTATGAAGGTATATACCAAGTGAAAATGAATAAAAATGAAAATTTGAATGATGTGAGTGAAATAGAACAAAATTTAGGAAATTAAATACATAAAGAAAAAATGATTTAAAAATATAAATTATAAAATATTATTCTTTTAGAATTTTTAAGTATAATTATATATTTTTGAGTATAATGAATTGGATGTTTCACATAGAAAATTATGTTTTCTCTATTATTGGTTATTTAAATTTTTCTTAGGGATAAAATAATTTCATGTGTGTAGAGATTTGATAAAATTATCTGTACATTGCATTTTTTTATCATGAATATTAGTTATAATAGACTTAATAATTTATAATTATTACTGTATTTGAAAAATTTTGTTAGAATGGGTTTTTTAGAAGAATTTAAAAAATCCTAGATAAGTTTTGTGTCAAATTGAAAAAATCACACCATTAACTCATATCAATATGGAATAGTAGTTTGAATAATAATATTAGAAATTATATAGTAATATTATTGAATTATGCATAAATACATGACAACAAACCTTGTATATGATTGAAAATGAGTTGTTAATAAATGATGGATTAAGGTAAGATGGTAAAGAGACTGTAAAATAACAAAAAAGTGATAAAGAGTTGAAAAAATAAATAAGTGTTGACTATTTTATAAAGGAGTATCCACTACATTGTAACATGAGAGATATGTAATTCAAAAAGAGTACAAAATTGATGGTAGGTGGAGTAAATATAGAGCTTGATTTAGAGATACATTCATTACAGTGTAATGATTAACACTACATTGTGATTTCATAGAATATATAATTTTTATGTTTTTAATAAGAAACAGGAATTTGAAATTTTTCTTTTCTAGAGAGAGTTATACATCTGAAACTTAAGTATAGAATATTTGGATTGAACTTTTATAAAATGTGAATTTTTTAAATTCTCTTGAGTAATTTTATTGATCCATTCATATTTCAAAATATTTTCTAATATCTATAAGATGGATCCTTAATTTATGGTTAATTAAGTATCTATCTTGAGTGATTAGTACCTTAAGGGGTGTAAATTAAGAGTAGATATATGGGTATATGTCAAATGACTGAGTTTAATTGAGAATGATTATTTTTTTGGTACTATATTGAGAGTGATTTTTATATCTTATTCTAAAATGAATTATTTTAGATAATATTTATTAGGATAAAAAAATGATATGGTAATGATGGATGTTGGATATAAAAGTAACTTTTATACTTATTTTTCATTCCATGAAGGATTTTAATGCATCTTAGTTTGATTATATTATTTTGGTCTTAAATAATTGAATTTATTAAAATATTATAGATTAAAATTTATCTAATGATATAAATTACCATAGAAATCATGAAAATAAATGATTCAACTCCATTAAAAATGTAGGAAACTATATTATTTTTAAAAAATCTTTGAAATTAATTTACTATCACTATATCTTCATAATAATTTCTAGTGTTTATGCAATTTTTTTGTTTTAATTTCAATTTTTACTATTGAAATTAATTAATCAAAATTTTAAAAGTTTTACTATTATAGGATTTTTCGTAATTAGGGTTCCATGTGTAGTTATTGAAGTTATCAAGCCAGTTAATGTTACACTATGATAGAGGGGTGAATCAATGAAATATTTTTTATAATTTATTTCAAAATTAACCTTTGTATCCTTTTATGGTCTAAATTCACTCACTTTAAAAACTCCATCACATAGTATAAAAAGTTAATGTAAAAAGGCACAAACCAAAAGGATTTCTCATAAGGTTTGGTTCTAATTTGGGTACTCAATCCGTGATATGCTCGGGTTGAGTTCCAAGACCTATATTATCATAATAATTTTCAATTGATTACAATAGGAGGAATCTTACAGGTATGTCAATACTATTATAAGATAAGGTAGCATATATCCATGAATATTTATAGTGTGATAACATCAATATAGGCGTTGTTTATACCAGAACCTCTAGTATTTAAGAAATTATATTTTAATCTTGGATATGAAAAAGATATTTACTACCCTTCTAGATATATCAACATGAAAAATTAAGATGTTCTTTTTTAGGTTAGTTCTTTGACTTCCAGAAAAATATCAACTAAGTATCATGCATGTTATTGTCCCTTCTCAATTTTAGAAAATGATCAAAATATAAATGAGATCATGCATGCACACCATGATCTTTCCCTTCCTAAAAATCAAGTACTTAGATTTCGAGAAATGGAATTTAAATCCTTGAAAAACATTATGAATGATATAGAAAAATTTATCAATCTCATTTATATTCACATTTTTTTGATACAATATTTCCAAACATTATTATATTATTAGATTATCAATTATTCATTACTATTTCATTTATTTTATCAATATATATGTTCATTAAAAATCACACCGAAAATAATTTATATATTTGAATATTTATTCTCCCTTGAATTTTGTTCATGTGTTTTTCTCATTATTTTTACCCTTCTAACTGGTCAAACGTTGCTTAAAAAATACCGAAAATTTACTATAATAATGAATTTAAAATGTTTCTATTTGAATTTACCACAAATACAATTCCATAATCTTCTAATTTATCCTCATATAATTCTTATATTGAATCATGTATTGTCCAACAACCTATGATACTTTGAACTTGTATTATAGTAAAATACCATCATAATTAATTTTGAGAAGTGTCTTGGAACACATTCATATTTCAAAAATTCCTATGACTCAAAATATTATGAACTATATAAAATTTACAGATCATAGTGTTCATTAAAAACATGCATAGGTTTTTTTCCATTTGAGAAATTATTAATAATGGATCCATCCATAATATTTTTAAATATTTATGTATTAAATATGGTTATTTTACTTTAATTATTTTTATATTGAGTCTCAATTAAATAATTATGTATCCTTTATTTTCAAGAAGAAATATTATGTATTATAAAAATATATTATTGATTATATACCTTCTCTAAATTCAGAGTAATTACTTGAAGAAAATATTATACATCATAAAAATAAATAATATATCAACTTTCTTTTTAATATTTAGATATATATCTAATAAAAATATTATAAATGAAAAAATATCATATGTATTACCTATATTTTCTAAATTTGATCAAACTCACTTACAAAATATCTTTATATGCACATACTTAGATAGATTTCAAGCCACATGAAACACCAAAATTTTATAATTGAAATCTAATATCCTCAAACCATATTAATAAAGTTTAGTCCAACTAAAAAACATAATGAAACTCCTTTTAATTATTCTTCCATGAGTTTGACAACAAATACACCCTTATTCAAATATTCCATTGAGTTATTTAATCTACCCCTTTAGATATATTGTCAATCTCATCAATTCACTATAAAAAAAAATAACATCCTTTTCAAAACAAAATAATTTTGAAACTTAAAAATTGGATATATTATTATTTTTGAGATAATTCCATCCCTTGGTGACATGTAATTTTAGGACAAGTGACATTAATGTTTTACCCCTTAATCCAAACACTCATTCAACTATTTATCCATTTTTTTAGTATCCCCTGATCTAAATTTTAAAAATAAAAATATACATAATTATGTAATTACTCTCCTCCATAAAATATGAAATCAAAATAATGGGAGGGGTTCTTCCAAAAGACCCTCAAGCAAGAGGGATGGGCTGAACATTCATGTTTACCATGACTATCTCAAATCCATCCCTATGGAATATATCAACAGGTTGATATCTATTAGAAATGAAATATAACTTTATATACATATTAAAAACCCTTTATTTAATGAAGTGAAGTATGATATCAATGTTATTAGGCCAATAATTATATTATGAAATTTTAGATAGTTCAAATAAGTTTTAATTATCACATGAAATATTGTTTAATTTCTCAATCATTACCTTCAAATATTTATTCTATTATTTCATTTATATCATCTGGTTATATGAACTTTTAGTAAAAAAATATGTTTTCTACTTAGTTCTTAATGTAACTAAATTCTACTTCTTATTGCTACCACTCACATATCTCCCCCATAAGAGAAAAATTCTATTTGAATTTTATCTTATATCATCATAATAGTTTACCGAGTTGGTATCAGTAAAGCTAGATAGTTTCAGGTGTTTACCACTTCTACACGTCAACCCATATTTTATAGTTCCTTTAATATATTTAATTGCTCTCTTATCATCCATGTTGTGTGATTATATTGGTTTAATTTGATTCCTTACACACATTCTTACTACATTAATAATATTATGTGTATATGTAGTGAGATAGGGTAAACTACCAATTAGTCTTATAAACTCTCTTTGATTTTAAATTTCACCTTAAAACATCATCATGAATCTTCGTTCCTACCTATATAGGTATGGAAACTATTGTATAATTTTTCATTCCAAACTTCTTAATTAATTTCCATGAATATATTTCTTAGGAAATAAAGAAAAATTCTTCCATTTATAGCACTTACAATCCATGAAATTTTCTCAATTCTCCTAGAATAGATATATTTGAATGAGTCTATATTTATCTATAAAATTATCTTCACGTACTCCATTGGTCTCCTATAAAAATAATATCCTCATGATAGATAATTAAAATGAGATATCATTACTCTATTTCCTTTATATAAATATTACCATCCAATTTTTCATTAAGGTACATCATTTCCTTCAAATGGCCATATAACTTTTAGTTCCATGATATAAGGGTCTATTTTATCCCATAGAGATACATATTTATCTTGAAACACCTATTACATAACTTTATAGGACAAATACTATTCTTTTTCCACCTCTCCATTCAATAAGGTATACTTGAAATCAATTTAATATGTTTTTTATATCCTATGAGCTAAATAATATAATAATATTCTTATGGATTAAATCCTTTACATTAGAGAAAAGGTATCCTAAAAATAAACTCTCTAAACCTATGAATATACCTTGAAAATAATCCTAGCCTTATTACTTGTATATTATACTTTATTATTAAAATCATTTTTAAATAAAAACTTGGTCATAATCAAATTTTTATATTTTATTGTAGGAAAAATATACCAAGTTGAATTCCTCACAATCCAATCCATCTTCTCATTCATAGCATCAACCCATTATTCATGTTATATTGCCCGAATAAATTATGTAGCTCAATCTAAGAGATAAGTGTTATTTGATTATTTAACTACATCCTCCTTCTAGTCCATAATTGATAATTCTAATCTATCAATATATTATTCACTCCCCATGGTTTTTTAACTTTTTATACTCTTATTTTTAACTATAATAACCTCTTATTGATCACTTGTCTCACTCGAGTTAATATCAGCAACATGTGGTTTATTTCTTACTTGTTCTTAACTAACTTTATGAGGAATCTATGAACTTTATTCCTCAAAGTCTTCAAAATATACTTTATTAAACTATTGATTTTGGTTTTATTCTGAAATATTTTTACCATATAATATTATACCATTTTATGAATCCTCTTGTTACAACACCTATATCCTTTTCTAATTTTATGTACCAGAGAAATATACCTTCTTTCGAATTTTTATGAAACATTCAAAGATTTTTATTTTACATTTTCATTAATAAGGGACTATATAACACTATAAATTAGTCCATAGTTGGTTTGTTCTTATACCACATATCATAAGAGGTCATATTTTAATTTTTTCTTTGTATATATCTATTTTGTAAATTCAATACTATGAATACAACCCCCCTAGTAAAACTTTGAGAAGTTATACTCGACATGTATGGTTATCTCAATCTCAATGAAACTTATGTTCTTTGTGTATATTAATTTATTTTTCCATATATTATAAAGAGTACTAACTAATGTTTAATTCCATGACTATTAAGGTAATTCTCAAATGATTTTCTTGTATACTCTCTATCATTATCAATTCTATGCATCTGATGAAAATACTTAGTTGTTTATGAACCATTATATTAAAAACATTAAACATTTACATTTTTTCAAATTTAAGATTGATGAATATAAAATTATTCATTTTGGAAAAACCATCTATGAATATGACGAATTAAAGATCACCCCGAGTGTATTTATTCTACATTAGCCCACACAAATCAATATATCAACTCAAGCAGCCCAGTGGACAAGATTTCCACCCTTTTTTGACATCCTTGTATATTTATCCGTTATGTAATGTTTTATATATGTCTTATATTTCTCTATTGGGATGAGGAAAGTATCTTACCACATATCCCAAGGAAAAATCACTTAAATTTATTTAAAATCTATGGGCTAATCTTCTATTCCACATCTTGTTTTCACCTTTTGAGATCAATTATAAATAATTACTTTAGTATATAACATGGAAAAAGTTATCATTGGATCTTTAAAATCTAGTAATATTTTTTTATCCTTTATAATTTTAACGAGTCAAGCATATATTCTTAAAATAATACCACTACCATCATTACAAAATAGATTAACACTCGAAAAGTAAGTTTAATCCCATAAAAATATGCAATCTTTTGAAATTATATTCTAGGATTCAATTTCGGATTCTCAAAGTACTTTTATATTTAATGATAATTTATTCCTAAAGAAAATAGTATTCATGATATTGGGGTTTCCTATCATATTTTTTGTGTAACCACTATAAAAAATCCATGAATTTGTACTCTTCCTAAATTTAATAGCCACTATAATAATATGTGACTTTTTTATTTTGTTACCTCAATATGTATTATTTTTTCTAACAACATATTGAGTTTATATTTGAATCATGGTAATGAATTCCTTGGAATAATTAACTTTTTGTTCACACCTTCTATATATCTCTTACAAACAAATAAAATATATTTTGGATTGGTAATTGTGATTAATTTATATTCACTAGTTTCTTCTTCTCAACATTCTCCCTATATTACTTGGGTATCCCCTATCAATTAAATCCATATTTGACTTTTTCTCTGATACATATTATACTAGAATACATAAAATTTGTACTGAAATACTCTTGAACCTCAAAAATATCCTTTAAAACTAGTCCTTCCATGTAAATATTAAGTCATATTTTGAATTATTTCTTTTTTTCTCATGGTACATTTCTTACCTAATTTTTTATTACACTTTGGGTAACCTATCATTCTTAGGTTATACTCAACTACCTTTGAAATAAAAGTTACTTTTTCAAAATTCATTTATCAAAATCTTGCCCACATTTTATCTTGTAATTTTTATTATAAGATGAAAGAATATAACATTATATTTTTCATATGTGCTTTTTTATTTAAGTTCATGTACATCAATTTATAATATCCTAAAATGACTCAGTATTTATTTCCATATCTTTATCACCATAATCTGTCATATTTCCAATAGTCTTCTTAGTAGTATGACCCCTTGACTGAGCCCCGTCAATTCTTCTTCATCAGCAACTACAGACATTTCAACCTATTTCAGCCATTTATTTTTTTCAACCACTTACACTTTATGAAGATTAATTCCCCTATTATAAACATTTTATTTCTTTTATAATTTATATGTAAATTTATTCAGATTCACAATCTCTTACTTTATGGATTTTATTTCCTTATTTTGTTGTGTGTTCTTTATAAGACACACTTTAATCTCGCCTTTTTTATCATATGTTCAGTGTAGGTTTCTTAAATTTATTACTAACTAATTGATCTTTCATCATATTTTTCAACATGATCCCTAATGTTACTAAATTTTCTAATATACATTTTATTAACCCAATTAATTAAGGAAGATTAGTAATATTATTACTCTCTTAATGATCTTATGTTTTTCATCTTTTATTAGTTTATTTATCACCAGATTTATTGGATTATTTATAGATCATTCAATATTCTCTCTTACAGGTCATTCACTATCCTATTTATATCCATACCACTTTAGTTTTATCTTTGTTGAATATTCTACAATGTTTTCAATTACACAACACCTAAATCACTTAAGTAGACTTTATACTTACCCTTCTTATTTTCATGTTTTTAGAGATGAGAGTTATTATACCATTATTATATTCATTATTTTACTCAACATATTGTTATTCACATGATTAAACAACATCTTAATCTACTATATTGGGTCTATTCATTGATTTTAATTCCATTTCCTCATTGGCTTTATTCTTGAACACATGCTCTTTCCACATTTCATAATTTCAGACTGTGTTATGAAACTCATCAAGAGATATAAATTATGTATATTTTATAGATGATATATTTAGGGAAATATTCTCAATAAAAATTCTCATTATCTTATTGATTATAACTAAATATTCAAATGTGTCAGGAAATCCCCTGATGTGACTGAATATCTCAATTACTCTGGTGAAGTAGAAAACAATTTTTTCATCTTTAGAAATTTTTATTATCTTTAAATTTATCACTCTAGTTTTTTAGTTTGGATTTCATGACTTTTATATTCCCCAATAAATGTTTTTAAGATTATCAAAAATTTACTTTATAATACACTAAGGTTTTATATGTACTACTTTGAAATATATTTTAGGTATTCAATAGTTATCTAAACACCCAACCCGAGTCTAAATGAACTATGATGTATTATAACATTTCAAACCTATCCATTAGATTGGTGGGTATCAATATTATTAAAAAAATTATGAAATATATATAGAAATTATTTTCTCAATTTAAATTTATTGATCAATTCTTAATATATAATCATTATTTTTTAATAAAATACTTTCATTATTAAAAGAATTATTTTTCAAAAAAATAAATTCTTTTCCAAATCTTGTATTTTTATATATAAATAAAAATTTAAAAATAAATTTATTGATTTTTTTATAATTTATAAATAATAATTCATAAATTAGTTATGTAATGGTTAAGAATGAATATAAAATTATTTGAATGTAAAAAGAGTTATTTTTTAGAAAATAGTCTTAATATGGCCAATATGTTTATATTATAATAAATTATATAAATCATTATTTATTGTTGATTTTTATTAATTTTTTGGAATATATATTCAATAAAATAATTTAAAATTAAACTAATGGATTTTACATGGAATTGAATGGAATTAGACTCAGTTTTATACTAAAAAATGATTTTTTCCTAAAAAAATGATTTTCGTTTCATTTTGCGCATTTAATTTAAAATTACTCTATTCCACTTATAGAAATTTAATTTCATAAAATTTATTTCATTTTTGGAATCATCATTTACAAATTTTTTAATAATTCATCTTTATTTTTAGTCATAATTAAAAGTAAAAATAGTAAAAAGTTGTAACCACGGGTTGGTTTAAAATGAGTTTACCCATGAGTTAAAATAAGAGATAAGGTTCAAAATGCCACATATAATTGTCTAAATATTATTTTTTGAATATGTATAAAACTTATATAATATATTATTCACATTATTTTCCATTTTTTCCACTTTCACATGAAAGATACATTATATTATTTAAATCTTTTAAGTAATTCCATGCCCGTCCCTCCTCCCACTTATAAAAGGTTACATATTCTCCTCACTTATTCAAAAATTTTGACACATCTAGATCAGAAAATCCCATCCAAAAAACCTTCCTATATTTTTAAATTATTTCTTGATCTTTGATTATTTTTATAAAACCATACTATGAAGGCATAGGGTGTAATCCAATGTAGCTCATGAAAAGAAGAGGTAATCATCTTTCCTAATTATTTAAAAATTTATTTCTTATTCTACATACTCTAAATCTATTACATATATCAAAACAGAATGAATCCTATATCTTAAATATATTGGTATTTTATTAATATTATTATGGGAAAACAATTTTCCACATCATTTTCATCAAAAATAGGAAATGTAATTATCGATCATGCATGCATATGGACTACTGCCTCTACATAGTGATATGATTCATTTTCCATCACTACCACTCATGGATAGTTATAATGGAACATTTACAGAATATATATGATATTTATTATATAAATATGATTATTTAATGATCAAATATTTTTTTATATTTTCTTTCTTCTTTTCTTTAAAAAATAAAAACAATGTTCATGCATATGTAAGAACTCTTGTCTCCATGAATGGTGTAATTTATTTTTTATATCTTAATTTTATGTATGGTTATAGATATTTATATAATGAATATATATGATATTTATATCATGATTAAAATTTTAGATATTATGTAACCATGATCAATAAGCATGGAATATCACTACCATACCAAAACATATATAAAAAACGAAGTAGTTAACACCCAAAATAATGATGATAATGAATTATTATTAATAGATGAATGATAAGATGTTAAATGTAAATAGTTTATGATATTATAAGTATTAATATGGATTTTACATGATTATAATAAATTTAGATTTATTATATAGGATTTTAGATCACTCACGATGCATATTAGAATTGACGTAAGAGGTTCTCACTGCACTTTTGTTTCTGTGAGAGATATGCCATATTCACTAATTTTTTCATTTATATGGCATATATACTTCCCCATTGATATATTATATCATTAATATATTTGTATAAATATTATTTAAAGTTTAATTTGAAGTTATTTCTTTCATGGAGGTCATGTATAATGAACCAACCTAGGTCGATACAACCCATCCATCACCCGAGCCAACCAGAAGCACATTCTTGATTTCCTTAGGATGGTGATGAGAAAAAAGCATCACCAACTGTCTTATGGGAATTGTTTTTACAATGTTAAACTGGTATAAACCATCCATTAAATGGGATGATCACACCAATATCATCAGAGTCAACAATATAAAAAGAAACATCCAGATTACACAATTATGACTAAGTAGATACCATGATCAATATCATAAATTATATAAAAAACATTTCATAACAGTAAAAAATACATGGTATCTCTATTCATAATCCCAAAACAAAAAATAATGGTAATGAGACCAAACAAGGCCTATACATAAATAAAAACGAGTACAAAATTCCAAAACAAATCCACCTAATCCAATTCCCAATGAGACCTTGTCTCCTATAAAAAACATTGGTCGACAGTAATTAAGACGATAAACTCTAGTAAATATTTCCATTTCCCTTAAATGTGTCATAAACAAAGTCTACATACACTAAAATCCATATATAGCATGTGAATAAAAAATTCCAATGGGACACTAGCATGAATATTTTTAAGGATTTTACCCATGAAAAAAACTTGTTTTAAAGCATTTTTCAAAACTAAAAAACATTGAAATCATACCATTTTCAAATAAAGAATTTAATTCCCTTTTGAATTCCATTTAAAAATAACATAGTTTTTAAATAATTTCCAAACATGGATCAAATTAATATACAAGGCCATAACGCACAACATGCTCAAAATACCCAACAAGAAAGGGAAATCATAACATCGTCATCAAATAATCATATAAATGGAAATCAGAATCATAAATCTCATCATATAAAAATGTAACTAATAAAATTCCCAAATAATATAAACCAAATCTGACATGATTAATATCCACATATGGAACTAAACATTAGGCCAATTATGAGTGCGTATTATAAGTTTTCTAGATGGATAAGCCACAAACAAAGCTCTCAACATCTTCCCTGGTCCTAACTCCAAGAGCTCTCATGGTCTCTTGGAAACCAATCAAATATTAACCCATGGTATTATTATCCAAAGGTTCTCATGGTCCCTTTGAAATCAAAATGTAATCTCACTTTTTATTCCATCTGAAGGCTCATACAGTTCATCTAACAACCCCATCACTCACACCTATATTAACCCATGTGGCACTCCATGCCGTATAGCCGAAAAACATGTGCACACAAATAAAATCTATGTCATAAGAAATTTTCATAATAAAACATAACTATTTTATCCAAAAACCTTTAACTAGGTAAAACAATTTCTAAAACCATATTTAAAAATCTATTTTAAGCCATAAATTCCCTTTGATCTATTTTATCAAACACTTTGTGTGCATACAAGTCACACTCATTCAAGAACCCACTTTAAATCACTAAATTACCATATAAAGTAACAGAGAATATCCAACATGGTGTAAAAATCAACCATAAATAAAAAATGTAAATTTATAAAAAAAACAAATATTTATTAGAAATTTAAAGGTTATTAATGGCACACACCCTTAAATATATACACCTACCTTGGATTAAGTCCAAAGATCTTCGTATCTGAAAAAAACCACCCAAAAAAGGTAGAATAATTCCCCACAAAAATAGTCCACAAAAAATAAAACCAAAACTAGATAACACAAAGTATATTCAGCTGACACCACCCCTAGGTTTTCTCACTTCAATAAAAATTTAAGAATAAGTAAGTGGAAGGGGGGAGGAGAAAACCAAAAGTATCTGGGCTTACTTGAAGACAAATAACCAATAACTCAATATATTCCACCAAAAAATGATAGGAGAAGGTCCACCACCAAGGATACAGTGCTACACATGATGGGTGAATAAATGATGGAAAAAGGAGGTATAAAATACATAGGGGAAAATTTGTAAATAACCAATTTTAAGTGAACTAGATAGGCTGAATGATTTTTCTACATGGATTATCAAACTACAAACCATCTATGTGGGGGTATTGTATCCCTAAAATCCAAATTTCATGGATACCCTTGGGTGTTTTATGGTTTGAAAAACAATTCCCAAAATATGCGAAACTAAACTGTCACCACCTGCATCGTCTTTTCACTATTAAATGTATTAGTAGAAAAACTACATGCTAACCATGAACCTTGGTGTACCTTCCAAAAAATCCCCATTTTCGACCACTAGGACCTTGTAACTCCAAGAATGAACTAAAATGAGAATAAAACTCTAAATTATATGTGATAGTGACATGATGGGTGTTATAACCATCATTACACTTTCTACCCTGAGAAAGTCTTCAAGCATTTGAAGAAGAATATAGGTGAGGAAACTCCTCCCTAAAATCAGATTCCTAGTCCGATGTATCATGGAAATTATCTACTCATTTTCATAACACACTAATGAATGGAATCAACTTCCCACTAAGCACCTTTTTTGGATGAAACACAATACAAGCAGACTACTCTATAAAGGTGGTGTGAAGATAAAGCACTATGTATTCCGACTCCAACACATTAGATTGGTCCGGATGGCATATCTTCAATTGGGAAAAATAAAAATATTTCATGCATAATGTTAATCCATGGTGGTAACTCCAAATGATATGAGACCTTCCCTAGACACTCAAAAAATTAAACAACCTAACATAATGTGATTCTAACATCCCCTGCTTTCTTAAGTGATGATAACATAGTCAAACTAATTCCCATAGAAATACCTGATCACCAACCTGAAAGTCCAAATAATGATGGAAAAAGTCAACATACAACTTTGGGATACTTTCGGTCATCACTAACTATTTCTAAATCCATTTAACTATCTAAATTATCAATTTTATGAGACTTGGTCTCACCAAGGATTTCTCACCCACATCAGACCAAAATAAAATGGATTATCACGACGGTATATATAATGCCTCAAATGGGTCCATCCTAATTGAGGAAAAATAATAATTTTTTTAAGAAAACCCATCCAAGGGTAGGTTTTTTCCCATGAACCACTGAAATCAAGAAGAAACACTCTTAAAATATCCTCAAGAGTCTGAATGGTCATATTATACTAACCATCTTTCCATGGGTAATATGTGGTGCTTAACTTATACTTGTTTTCCAATTCTTCTTGGTTTCCCTTTTAGAACCAAGAAGTAAAATGAGAATCCTATCCTGAAACTGTCACCAAGGGCACTCTCTGAAGATTATAAAACTCTCAAACATATATAAATTCAATTTTCTCTACCTTTGTTAACCCTATTATGGGTAAAAAGTGTGTTTATTTCATTAGATGATTGAAAATCACTCATAAAGAGTCTTTCCCACTTGGTGTATGAGGTATCCCTAACATGAAATACATAAAGATCTCATCCCACTTCCACATTAGAATAGGAAGTGGCCGCAACAACATGGCTGGTCTCTCATGCTCATCTTTGATCATCTGGTAGGTCAAGAATGTAACACCCCAATATTTTAAAAGATAACTATGTTCGATAGCTTATATTTCACAAAACACTGAGCTTAAACTAACTCCAAAATATTATCATTTTAAAATGACCATTATAAAATATTTGTTAAATTGGCCTATGTGAATAAGATTAACTATATTATGAAATAAGTATTAATTTCATATTAAATTGAAAATTAATTATTTTTAGGTAATGAACACATAATTTTCAGTAAAGTTATTTTATTCTTCAAATAAATGTTTTCTTCAAAAATTTATTTTTATTATTTTATAGGATAAAATAAATAATATTTATTTTTACACTTTTTTAATATTTAATTCAAAAAATAAACTTCATTCTTGGACTTATCGCATCAAAAATATCTTATGGTAATTTTTTTTGTAATTTTCTACGAAAGATATTTTTTTTGGTTAAAAAGTACAAATAGTTTATTTTATGAAATATCATAAATCTTATTAAATAATTATCATTTGATCATGACTTAAAATATATTAAACCTTATTATTGATAAAAATTTATTAAATTAATTAAATTATACATAAGTTTTTACATTTAAAAACACATGCTTATCCATTTTGAAAAACATGATTTGTACCCTAAAAAAATTTCTTATGAGTTATGGCCTAACAAATTTTGAATTGATTTTTATCAATATCATAAATTAAATATAGTAAAATTGGTTACATATTTTTAATATGGAAGTAAAAATTATTTTATAAGGTTATTTTCATTTTGAGGCACAAATAAAAGTCACCATGGTAAAAAAATGATTTACCGAATAGAGTTAAAATAATGTAGCTTGTTAAATTTAAAATGTAAAAGCATAAAATACCAAAAAAAAAATATAAATTGGGTGTTTGATGTGTTTATATATCTTAATCATACTTTAAAAAATTAATTATCTACTAATTTCTTTGGAATTAATGCCACCCAAATGTGGTTCCCTTTAAATATAAAATAATCATTATTTAATCACTTAAAAGCAACCATCCTAAAGTATAAATACCACCCCTTATAACCCAATTTCCCCTCAAAAGACTTTAATCTCTTGAAATATCTACCAAAACCTATCCTAATAACTTTACCCATTCCCATGTTCTTCTAGTCTTACCCAAAAACTATTCAAAGTTCTTGAAGGGGTCCTTCAAGGAGGTGATATTCAAGAGGTAACTTTCTTAAACCACCTATATCAATTTACTTTCTTAATCTATCATATCCTCACCTAACTCATCCATAAAATAATAATAAATATATCATAATGTATATAATTTAATTATATATTTATAAAGTATTATCTTATACATATCAATTTTCTCATCCCCTCTTATTCAATAAAACTAAACCATTGTCCAAATTATGGAGATTAACCGTCTCTGTGAGTAATGTTTTTTTACAATTATCCCCTTCAAGTTTGGTAATAAATTTTTATTATGGTTATATGATATTTTAATAAGTATATTATAACCTATTTAATTTTATAAAACTAAAATATATACATAATATTAAATAAAATAGAACTAGTTTGTGATGGTTAGAAAAACATCCAAAATAAACTAAAATTTTATCATTAACATTTTATCAAATGAATCACCCACATTTTATAGAGAAAAATTATATATGGGACCATTTAAACATACATAAATTAATTAATACCAGTTTAATTCACTTTTATAGTTTTATTTCTATTTTAAAATAATATCCATAATTATACATAAGCGAATCGACCATGAAACCACGAAATGAATGCACCCGAAACATTGAAAATAATAAGATATTATTGATGAATGGATAGTAATATGTTATAAAAGTATCATATAGGGTATTATAAATATTAATATAGTTATATAATATATTAATAACATTATTTAAACCATTATATTGGGGTTTTAAGTATGAAAAACTAAAGAGAAGTGTGATATAAGGGTTTTTGTCTCACTTTAACTTTTATGAGATATATGTATTATTCACCACTAATTTATTTTGTGTGGTGTATATACTAAAATTTTATATATATTATCCTGAATATATTTATATTCATATTATCATGAATATATTTATCTTCATATTATTAAATTTTAATCTTAGAATTATTACTTTTATGGGGCATACGATTTGACTAATTACAAAGTGGTAAGGGATTTCATAACTCAATTTTCATTCATTGAGTTAAACTTCTACTTCAATGATTATGTCATGATAATATTATGTATGGAATGACTTTTTATTATATTATTATTTTATTTACACTTTTTATGAGGATTTGTAGTGAATACACACAATTGATTAATTTTATTAATTATCACTTCAATGATATGATATTTTAAAAATCATTATTTAAAGAAATATCTTTTTAAAGATTCCATAAAAATATATTTTCTTCCATGTTTATGTTTTCTAAAAAAAAAATCAAAAATGTTTTTCATATTATCCTATTATTTTTTATATTCATATTTTATCATGTTTTACTTTTTTTAAATTTTTTTGAAAGGCATATTTTGTTATTTTCTAAAAAAAGTTCTTTGACACTTTCCAGAAAAAAATACGGAATGATTTTTTTTTAACTTATAAGGCATGAGAGAATTTACCCACCATCATGACGCCAAAATGATTTGAATATTAATTTTTAAAATTTATGTGGTTATTTTAAAATAATTTTTTTCTTTTATAATTTCACATCATTTTAAATATAAGTGATTTCCAAGTGAAAAATAGTATTTTCTTCTAGAATTTTTCAATGATCCCATTTAAAGTATTTTTATCCATATAAAAATTCTTTTGTTGAGTCTTATTATTTATTGAGACTGATAACTTATGAGACTATATTCCATGTTTTATTAAATGGTTTAAGATCATTTTGAGAAGGGATGTACTGTTTTGATACCATTCACCATATAACTCAGGTTAGTTTTTGGTAATTTTTATTGATTGGGGAAAGTTATTTACATTTCATATGATAGTTTCAATAAAAAATTGTTTGTTGATTATATTTCACCTATTTTGTATAAGGAATGAATTGGAAGGATTATGTGATGGCCAGGATCTGCTATAGCCCCCTGATGCATCGGTAGGTCCCATTAGAGAAACTAGTTTGGGTATTGATTGATATCTTACCTGTTTATGTATGATGTCTTGGTTGAAGGTTTAACGATATGTTTATGATGTATATAATTATTAATTGCATGATTATGAGATTACTTGTTGATTTCCATGTGATTATTATATTTTTATAATATCCATGGTCATTTTTTCTACCTCTTGTGATTTTTTTATATGGGATTATTTGATCATCTTTTATTCTAAACATATTATTCTCAAGTTATTGATTAAATGGGATGTGTTTTAAATATTTATCTTTGAATAATTATTTATAATTATTTATGATAGCTCCAATTATATAGATACCTTTACTGATCATTTTATCTCACCCCTTTATTATGTTTTATTTTCTCCTGGATGTTAAGAAGTTTATTATGATTGATATGTTAGGTTAAACTAAATGAATAATGGTGTTCTTAAAGAATTCACTACATTGTATTTTATATTTTCAATTATAATTTAAGGTTCAATCATGTATATAGTTTTACAAAATTACTAAACTATTTGTTCTTTTAGGATGATATTTCTCGTATATTATGAAAATGTAATAAAGTAACCACAAACTTTGGGATACTATGATCAAGGTTTTTCAATTTGGTATCAAACGAAGTTTAGTAGAAACCTTTGGAACAAGATTTAGGAAAACATAGATTATGAAACATAACCATATGAATAACTTTGAGGATATTTCTATGTATATGATAATATCCTATATATTTGGAAATCACCATGGATAACCTAGGTTAAACCTATGTATTAATAGATTGAGAATGTTTCATGATTTAGACATTATTTAAATGATGCTTAATGATTATGAGATTTACCACTATGTTTTTGTTTCTAGCACTATGCTTATTGGTTTTAGTCAATAGATGGAACCATAAGGAACTAGGTAAATAGTGAATGCAATAGAATCCTCCAAATCCATTTTTTGTAATTTTTAAAAATCCACTTTATGGGTTATTGGTAACCTCACATTTAAACAGGATATAGACCAAACCCAACAACATACATATTTCAAAATTAAAATTAAAATAAATAAATAAATAACCCTCAGATCCAAAATTTTAAATTCAATCAAGTCCATACATCGATTTGAATACCAATTAATCACCTTGGTTCTTGAGAAATCAAATGGAGAGGCTCCTCGATCTCACCATAATCATCTCTATTGCAAAAAACAAAAAGAAAATTACATCACCATTGTTTCCAATGATTTCACTAGGGCATTCCACTGTTCGTGTAAATGTAAATTGATATGATTTATTAACCTGAATTCCCACATTCCAAAAGAAGGTGTATTTCATAAGCTTAATCGGATATTTATTTTCCTTGATCGAAATAGGATGATGGGATGTTGGTTCCTAATTTCACGGATTCCTCCTTGGGACTTATCACCAAATTTGGGTCTCCCACATTGAGTTAAGTCTTGTTTTTGGAACTAATTTTTAGTTCCATCTCTTTAAGGATGCTGGTTAGTTACACTACTTCTTTCTGGACATTCCTGTGGGTCTTGATAGGGAAGCAACCTTCAGTCAGGGGAGTTGTCACATTAAGAATTACTGGTATATCTGGATTCTAGGAACATTAGTCACCTGTATTCTTCCTCTTTAGAGAGAATCTCATGGAGGCATATTAGGTGCAGAACCCAATACATCACATTTCGATCATAAGGTATCTAACACCAAAAGAGTATATATTACTAGGATTTCACATCATGAATCTCATGTTTTACATGAGGTAGATAAATACATAGGTTTGTATCTTCCAAGGATTTTACCTAAGTCATCCAATGTTTTTCATGAGGTAGAATCACGATACAGGTCATGAGTTTAATGTCTTGCAGAGATAGATCAAGGAATAATTTTAATGACTCGTGGAGATGAAGTTTATTGATCATAAAATCCCATAGAGGTGGATCAAGGAGGTGCATCTCTTGGAGGGGAGATGCCACACCTAAAATTTTACCGATGAATAGATTCCCCTTTGTATAGAGACCCCACATAACACCATGAAATTTTATGAGAAGTATTCATTTTAATTTATTTGATGTCTTGTGTTGTATGCTACACTAATATTATCTTGTGCTATATGTAACACTGTATTAGCTTACAGTATACACAACATTATTCTTGGATCGTGTTAAACACAATTTCAAGTTCGTTTGATAGAAGTTATTCTACACAACATTGAGTGTGTATATATATATATATTCAATGTATAAATGAAATATGGCTGGATTCTATTATATGAAACAAGAAATGAATCTTGAATTACATGAAACCCCGACTTGGCTTGCATTTCATGCAATCGCGACCTTCCCCGATAGCGTGTGTTGTACGCAATACTGAGTTTCACTAAACAAAGATATATTACTAAAATTTTATATGAACTAGCCATTATAAATATTAATACCCACTTTTTGAAATTTTATAATTTTTATCTTTCAAAATGGACTTCATTTTAGGATTCTTAATATCAAAATTATCCTAGGGTGAACTTTTTGTATTTTTCTGAAAACTTTCAATTTTTAATGAATAGTGAAAACAATGAGTTATTGGTTTAATCCAATTTTTTTTTAAATAATTATTTATTTTATTTAAATTTATTTTATGTCAAAATAGATACATAATATGTATATAAGTTCAATGTAATTCATTAGAGTCATTTAATAATAATTTTAGATATATAAAATTTTTATTGAACTTTTACCGCCTTTTACCCACCACCTAGGAGAATTTGAAAAGTTACAAAAAACATAATTTTACCACTTCTATGAGTGGAATTTTAAAAATCCTAGAGGCATGGTTGATATCAGTAAGTAAAATTTTGTTCAATAAGATAATTTTTTTTGGTGAATAGTAACTTTTTTACTTTTATTTACCATGGTTAAAAGTAAATAGGGAAAATTAGGGTAAAAATGATATTATTATTACCCTAAAACATGTACTAATTCTATTTGATAAGTGAAATTAGACCAAAAAACCTTATGAATAAAATATGACCCTTTATGTCCACTTGGATTAGATTAGGACACTTATTATTATTTTATTTAAAGAAGAGTTAAAAGAGTTAAAATCAATGTTTAATAACTAAAACATTTTTAATATAGGGTTATACATAAGATAAATTAGACTATAAATATTCAATAGAAATATAAAAATCTTTCCTACATAATGGTATTTTATTTATATTTTTTATACATTAAATAATTTAATTTATTTATGACATAATGAGGATGCAATAATTACCTTATTAATGAAATATTAATTAATTGATATTATAAATACCCAAATAAATATAATTTGAGACTTTTTATGAATTAAAAGAATTTTATAGGTTAATATAAAATATTATGGTTATTTATATGAATTGTTTTTGATGTGATAATGCTGTTATGAATTTAGAGAAAACAAAATACCAAATATTGTCAAAATTGACATAAAAGAGTTTTTAAAACAAATATTATATTATTAGTTGATATAATGGTCCTAAAAATCTAAGGTTCGTACAAAAGACTTATATAATAATATATATGACATTAATGAACCAATTGGGGTTCTATTGGTAGTTTATTGTATGTTTATTAACTATATAGTTTAAGAATACAAGAAGACACGGTAAAAGTTAAACTATTTAACTTAGAGTTAAATATAAATGATAAGGTTAAAATGGTAACATAAACTTGTCTAAAACCTTTTGTTTGAGATTATATAGACTCATACCTACCATATCCTATAAATAAGTCACTTTTGAGCCATTATAAACAGAATATGAATTTATTATAAAATAATATTTTTAGTTTTTCCTAAGGTGCCCCTCTCCTCCCTTATAAAAGGTCACCTCCTCCCTCTCCTCTTTACACAATTTTGATCCTTCAAGCTCAAAAAAACCCTACCAATTTCTCTTCCCAAACTCTATAGTTATATCATATATGTTCTGGTCTTCTCAAAAGACCAACTCTTGTTCCCTAGGAGGAAGTTTAAAAGAGGCATGTCGAAGAAGAGGTAATCTTTTCTACCGATTCTTTCAAGTTTCTTTCTTCTTCTACTTCCTCTTATTTAGTTGTTTCATTATAAAGTAATGACATAAGTATTAATTAAATACTTATTTGTTATTATAAATATGAAACAACCCTATTTTACCTTCTATCCATCCTATGAAAAACAAAATCACCGCTCGTGTGTACGTACAAAATACTGTCTCCACGCTGTGGTGTAATATGTTTTTCTACCACCACATTACTTGGATGGGTATAATGGTGTAAAGAATAACTATATATGATTATTATAACATGATAAATGTTCTGAGATATTATATGATCCACTCCTATTCCATTCAATAATTATGGGAACGATATCATCGCTCGTGCGTACGTACGGATTACCGTATCCACGACGCAATGAGATTCATTCTCTATGTTAACCATTCAAGAATGATTATAAAGTATATATAATGATCAATAATGAAATATATGACATAATAAAGAAACTGAATATATATATATATATATATATATATATATATATATATATATTTCATCTACTTACTTCCATTCAAGTCAATAAGGAATGGAAAACAACGTTCATGCGTACGTACGACCTACCGTCTCCATGAACAGTGTATTTCATTTCATTTATCTATCTATTATATATATATATACTGAATATATATATGATATATAAATCATGATTTAAATTCTGGAAGTAAGTAAATCATGGTATGAGTAATAATAATATCAAGAACAACAAGTCCAAACACGTACGATAAATGGAACAATTTCACCCAAAACACTGCTTTAACATTGAATTGACAAATAAACGGTTAATATAAAGTCATAAGTGAATCATATATGATATCATAAATATTATTATGATTCTGTTACAATATAATAATATTTTTAAACCCACTATACATGAGTCTTAGACACATACGAAAGAAATTGGACATAAGGTAAGGGATAATTATTCCAATCTCATTCTTATCCGAGATTGTTTATTCGTAAGTATTTACTGGGGTTATATTTTTCATCCATGTCCATAAAAATGTTTGTAATAAAGTTTTTAATATTCTTAAATGCATTTTTATGGTCATGTTTACCCCAATTTTACTTTTACATTATGTTGTGGAAAGAATCTTTCTTTTTTTTACCATACTAGGAACTTTTTGACTTTTCTGGAAAAAGTACGAGGAGAATGTTTATTTAACATATACAGCATAAAAAGATTGTTACAGTTTCATAACAACTAATTTTCATGAAGATTCCTCTACATGTTTTCATTTTTATTTTCAATAAAATTCTTTTCTTTTAAAATTGTGTGGAATTTTTTGAAAAGAAAATTATTTTGAAGAAGAAAGGATATTTTCCTCAAGAATTCATTTCATGTGTTTTATCAAAAACTATTTTCCATCTAATATGACATTATTTAGCATGTTTATAATTCAATTATAATGTCTCTATTATTTACATGGTTTTATTTTTCTTATGTATAAATGATATCCACTTGTTTTATATGGATTATGTAATGATGGGATGATGAATATGAAACCCATTTTATTCTTTGGGTTATGATGAATGTTTTATGTTTATTTTGTGGCACAAGTAAGAATTATTTCATTATGAGATGGGTGGGACCTATATCTACCTACAATGCATTGGGTAAATATTTATATCTCATGAGATAGACATGGCTGGAATGGTAAGTTAATCCTGTTTAGTGATACAAGACTAGAATGAGGAGTGAACTCGATTCAGTAAGGGACTTTGTCCACTATGATGGTCTTATAAGTAATGACATGGATACTATGGAAATCATAACATGTGAATAATGGTTTTCCACAATTACATGTTTTATTCCCATGCTATTTTATCATGATTAATGTTCCTTTATGATCTATTCCTTATGTACTGCCATGATTTATTTCTCAAGATTTTGATGTTTAAACTTTATGTTCATGTTTTTTTAAGTTCAAATGTATATGATTTGTTTTATTTTCTCAATTCTTACCCTTACTAAGAATTTGATCTCACCCTTTATATGTTTTCTTTTACTATGATTTAAAGAAAGGTTTTAGGTAAGAAAAAAAGGGGAAGATCTTTATGGGATATGTTGAAGATCTTTCACCATGATTAGAAGATTATGTTCCAAGTTTTCAAAGACACTAAACTATTACAGTCCTTGAGTGTTTGTTCTTTTTATCTATTAATTATTACTGAAAAGTAATGTAATGTCCATGTACATCATTATTGGGTCTCTACAGTTGGTATCAAAGGGAAGGTTTAGTTATCCTTTGGAAACTAGGATGCGAAAACTTTAGTGAAATCCCTAGAGATATTTCTAAGTTATGTCTAGGGATGTCCCTAAGGTTAAGTATAAGTATAGTTTATAGTCATAGAAATAACATAACGATCTTAGAATTAAACCTAAGATGTTATATATTGAAGGTAATTCCCATTTATTATGTTATTTTCCTAGTATGATTTTTTCCTCTCACACTATTCTTTTTGGGTTTTTGAAAATGGTTGGAAACAGGAAGATTCACAATAATGGAGGATATGATGGACAATAGAATGATATTCTTCATGAGAAACCAAATGAAATGGGATTTGGAAGTCCAAACATTGTTATTATGCCTAATTAGAAATCTCATAATATTATCAATAATCTCAACTTTGGTATGTATCCTGACTCAGCTAATAAGAGAAATACGGAGTTTCATGATGATCATAGGGGAAAGAACTTTCAATTCCCTCATGTAAATCATGTGGGAAGAAGAATCAGGGAGAATGTTTCAAAGGAACTAGAAGATGCTTTGGGTGTGGAAAAGAAGGACAAAAAGCCATTAATTTCAAAGGAAAAGGTTTAGTTAACACCATGGACAAGGATAATGGTATTGCTAAGACATCAACAATGGTTAAATGTTTTAAATGTGGACTGTATGGGCATTATGCAAACCAATAACCTAAGGGAAAGTCTCATGAAGAGAATCAGCATGGTCTTATGGGTAGTATTTATGTTTTTGATGATGAAGAGACTACAAATGATATATGAGATGAAAGATGTTTTGAAGCTCCGACAATGGTTTATGAAGGTAGTGGAATGATTACATGTTTATCAAAAATAATGTATGGTACTATGGAATAATGAAACATCTAAGAATTGTTACACTATTTTTTTTCCTAAAGTATTTGAAAGTATATGTTGAATGGTACTGGTAACCATGAATTTTTATTCAGATATTTTTGGAAAGAAGCTGATATGCACATAATGAAGGGATAAAGAGATAATGAAATGTTTGATAGTATTAATGATCTCATGAATGATATAAGGATAGAGTGATATCATGGTTTGAGTATATATAAATTTTGGAATTTTGGTATGTGGAAAGAGTTAACTTTTGACAGCATTCATGTTTTCACTAAGGTTCTATGGTAACTCATGTTTCAAGAGAATACATGATTAAGGTAGTCACATGTTTGGAATATGACCAACAAGATATATTATATGATATATGGGGGATAAATGATGGTATTCACATGCTCGGTAGATGACATTTATAGTAATCATTTAGTTTATACTATGAGATTGGATAGAAGAATTTTTGATAAGACTAAAGAATGGAATGAATTAAGTTGGACATCAGATAGTAATGTTTAATACCAGGACCTTTTTTTGATATTATTTCTAGAATTTTATAATGGTGATGTTTTAGAAAAAAGACAACATGTAGGATGGACGAAAACCCGTCACATCAGACAAGGTTGTGGGAATCGAACCCACAACCAAAATGTGACAAGCCTTTATCACCTATCTGTGGTCTACAAAAAGTCACTGGTTAGTATAAAGTAGTTTTATTTTATTAGTTGGTATGATAGATGAAGTATAAGTCCATTTTTGGAATCATATACGATTAACCTCACCATAGATGGGTTATGTATATTTGATAACTTTTTCTAACCTTTTGTTTAAGATAGATGGAATGAACCATCATTCTATCACATGATCTACAAACACTTCAATAATGACAAATTCAACTTCATTTCTTTAGGTTATAAAGTGGAAATTGTTCATGGAATGACCAATGGAGAGATTGTACCAAAATCAAGTAAGTATTTCTTCTAATTCAAAATCTTCAACTTTAGGGAAATGATATTTAAAACCAAAAATGTTGTCCTAGTACCCTCATATCTGATGAATCATATGGTTCCTTAGATCATCACAAATTTATGGCTTTTTGATTGTTGGCTTTTTCATAGCCATGTTCTCTACCACTCTATCAGAACTTGACGGTTAGATTTCTCTTCCATATCCATATATTCACCTATATTATTCTATGAGGAAACCAAGTGATGAGTTACTTTGGGTATTAGTTATGTTTCTAACGTTCCTTTTTAAAATGAGGATTTAGTATTCCTTTTTACAATGTTGTTTTCTAGGAAAGGAAATTTCATGCAGTAAATGATTTATAACCTCGACGAATTTCGAGGGTAAAATTCAATTTAATGGGGATAGAATGTAGCACCATGAGATTTTAGGAGAAGTATTACTTTTAATTTATTTGATGTATTCTATTGTATGATACACCATGATTATTTTGCATTATACGTGACACCATATTATCTTACATTATATGCAACACTATTCTTGGATCGTATTACACACAATTTCAAGTTCATTTAATATAAGTTATTCTATGCAATATTGAGTGTATACATACATACACAAATATATAAATATATATTCAATGTATAAATGAAATATTGTTGGATTCTATTGTACACGACAAGAAAGGAATCTTGCACTACACATAACCCTTACTTGGCTTGCATTACACGCAATCGTGACCTTCCCCGATAGCGTGTGTTGTACGCAATACTGAGTTTCACTAAACAACAATATGTTATTTAAATATTATATAAACTAGCCGTTATGAATAGTAATATCCACTTTTTTAAATTTTATAAATTTTATCTTTCAAAATGGACTTCATTTTTGGATTCAGAATATCGAAATTAGCCAAGGGTTAATTTTTTGTATTTTTCTGAAAACATTCAATTTTTGATGAATAGTGAAAACACTGAGTTATTGGTTAAAACCGAATTTTTATTTAAATAATTATTTATTTTCTTTAAATTTATTTTATGTCAAAATAGATACATAATACCAATATTATTTCAATGTAATTAATTGAAGTCATTTTATAATAATTTTAGATATATAAAAATTTTATTGAACTTTTTACCATCTTTTACCCACCTCCAAGGAGAATTTGCAAATTTACATAAAACTTAATTTTACGACATATATGAGTGGTATTTTAAAAATACAAGAGACACGGTTGATATCAGTAAGTAAAATGTGGTTTAATAGGATAAAAATAATTTTTGGTGAATAGTAACGTTTTAATTTTATTTACCACGGTTAAAAGTAAATAGGGTAATTTAGGGTAAAAATGATATTATTATTACCCTAAAAATTTTCCTAATTATATTGAATAAGTTTAAATCGACCAAAAACAACCTTAGGAATAAAATATGACCCTTTATGTCTACTTGTATTAGATTAGGACACTTATTATTATTTAATTTAAAGAAGAGTTAAAAGAGTTAAAATCAAAGTTTAATAACTAAAACATTTTTAATATAGGGTTATACATAAGATAAATTCGAATATAATTATTCATTAGTATTATAAAAATATTTCCTACATAATGGTATTTTAATTATATTTTTTAGACATTAAATAATTTAGTTTATTTGTGACACAATGATGATGCAGTAATTACCTTATTAATGAAATATTAACTCAATTGATATTATAAATACCCAAATAAATGTAATTTGAGACTTTTTAAAAATTTATCTAATTTTATAGGTTAATATAAAATATAAGGGTTTGTTAGATGATTGTTTTAAGTAATAATGCTGTTATGAATTTAGAGAAAAAAATACCAAATAGTGTCAAAATTGACATAAAAGTGTTTTTAAAACAAATATTATACTATTAATTAATATAATGTTCCTAAAAATATAAGTTTAGGCCAAAATTATTATATAATAATGTATATGACATTAATGAACCAATTGGGGTTCTATTGGCAGTTTATAGTAAGTTTATTAACCATATAGTGTAAGAATACAAGAAGACACGGTAAAAGTTAAATTATTTAACTTAGAGTTAAATCTAAATGATAAGGTTAAAATGGAAACCTAAACTTGTATAAAACCTATTGGTTGAAGTTATTTCTACCCATTCCCAGCCTATCCTCGAAATAAGTCACTTTTGAGCCATTATAAACCGAATATGAATTTATTATAAAATAATTTTTTTAGTTTTTCCTAAGGTGCCCCTCTCCTCCCTTATAAAAGGGCACCTCCTCCCTCTCCTCTTTACACAATTTTGAGCCTTCAAGATCAGAAAAACCCCACCAATTTATTTTATCAACCTCTCTAGTAATATCATAGTTGTTCTGGTCTTCTCAAAAGACCAACACTAGTTCCGTAAGAGGATGTATAAAAGAGGCACTTCGAAGAAGAGGTAATCTCTTCAACCGATTCTTTCAAGTTTCTTTCTTTTTCTACATCCTCTTCTTTCTTTTTTTCATTATAGATTTATAACATCAGAATTACTTATATACTGATATGTTATTATAAATATGAAACAACCCTATTTCACCTTCTATCCATCCTACGAAAAACAAAATTACCGCGCATGCGTACGTACAGAATACCGTCTCCACGTTGTGGTGTAATATGTTTTTCTACCACCACCTTACATGGATGGGTATAATGGTGTAAAGAATAACTATATATTATTATTATAACATGATAAAAGTTATGAGATATTATATAATCCATTCCAATTCCATTCTATAATTATGGGAACGATATCATCGCTCGTGCGTACGCACGGATTACCATCTCCACGACGCGATGAGATTTATTCTCCATGTTAACCATTCAAGAATGATTATAAAGTATATATAATGAATAATAATGATATATATGACATAATAAATCTACAAGATTTATGTATATATATTTCATCTACTTACTTTCATTCAAGTCAATAAAGAAAAGAAAACAGCGTTCATGCGTACGTACGACCTACCGTCTCCATGAACGATGTATTTCATTTCATTTATCTATATATTTTATATATATATATATACTGAATATATATATATATGATATATAAATCATGATTTACATTCTGGATGTAAGTAAATCATTATATAAGTAATAATAATATCAATAAAAAAAGTCCAAACACGTACGATAAATGGAACAATTTGACCCAAAACACTGCTTTAACATGGAATTGAAAAATAAAAGGTTAATATAAAGTCATAAGTGAATCATATATGATATCATAAATATTATTATGATTCTTTTACAAGATAATAATATGTTTAAACCTACTATACATGAGTCTCGGACACATACTGAAGAGATTGGGCATAAGGTAAGGGATAATTATTCCAATCTCACTCTTATCCGGGATTGTTTATTCATAAGTAATTACTGGGGTTATATTTTTCATCCATGTCCATAAAAATGTTTTTAATAAATTGTTTAATATTCTTTCATGTATTTTTAAAGTCATGTTTACCCCTCTTTGACTTATACATTGTGTTATGGAAAGAATCTTTGTTTTGTTTACCATACAAGGAACTTTTTGACTTTTCCCACCAAAGTACGAGGAGAATGTTTTTTTAATTTATACGGCATGAACAGATTTTTACGGTTTCATAACGCATAATTTTAATGATGCTTCTCTACAAGTTTTCATGGTTATTTTCAATAAAATTCTTTTATTTTAAAATTTTGTGGCATTTTTTGAAAAGAAAATGATTTTGAAGAAGAAAGTATATTTTCCTCAAGAATTCATTTCAAGTGTTTTATCAAAACTATTTTTCATCTAAGATGACATTATTTAGAATTTTTATATTTCAAGTATAATGTCTATATTATTTACATGGTGTTATTTTTCTTATTAATAAATGATATACATTTGTTTTATATGGATTATGTGATGATGTTTATGAAACCCATTTTATTCTTTGGGTTATGATGAATGTTTTATGTTTATTTTGTGGAAAAAGTAAGAATGATTTCATTATGAGATGGGTGGGACCTATATCTCTCTACAATTCATTGTGTAAAGATATATATCTCATGGTATAGACATGTATGGAATGACAAGTTAATCTGGTTTAGTGATACAGGACTGAAACGAAGAGTGAAATCGATTCAGTAAGGGAATTTGTCCACTATGATGGTCTTGGCAGCAATGCCTTGGCTATTATGGAAATCATAACATGTGCTTAATGGTTTTACACAATTAAATGTTTTATATCCATTCTATTTTATCATGATTAATTTTACTTTATGTTCTATGGCTTATGTACTTCCAAGATTTAGTTCTCAATGCTTTGATGTTTAAACATTATGTTCATGTTTTTTTAAGCTCAAATGTATATGATTTGTTTTATTTTCTCCATTCATACCCTTACTAATCATTTGATCCCACCCTTTATATTTTTTATTTTCCCCAGGATTTAATGAATGTTTTCAGTTAAGAAAACAAAAGGGGAAGATCTTTATGGGAGATGTTGAAGATCTTTTACCATGATTAGAATATTATGTTCTGTGTTTCTAAAGACACTAAAATATTACGGTCCTTGAGTGTTGGTTCTTGTTATGTATTAATTACTCCGAAAAAGTAATGTAATGTCCATGTACTTCAAGATTTGGTCTCTATTCCCCAAACTTTTACACATATCATTACATGATTTTAAGCATAGTAAATAATCATATTACAAGGCAAGGACCATAAAGTCTAGTGTCTTAGAAGACTAGGTAAATAAAACATAAAACATAGTACTAAATATAACATTTATTAATTTAGTATACATAAAGAGACCCTAACAACCATTGTTATCATACATATTTATAGGATAGCATGTGGATAACATGAACAAAGGGATGTGATAAAAATCCTAATAAGAGAATAAACATAAGAATAAATCCTTAACACATGGGTTAGAAGGAATGACATACTGACATAAAAAGGCATAGAACATATGGATTTATAACATGTAAACATGGGATCATAAAAACATAGATTCATAGTAATGTGGATGAAACATAAAAAATGAATTTAACATGGGTCAATCTTCATTTCTCATAGAGTTTTACAAGTCAAGGTTAACCACCAAGACTGTTGTACATGGTAGCACGAGTCTAGGCTAACCGCTAAGACCATTGCACATAAAGTCTCATGATACTAAACTTTACATAGTTCATTGGAGCGATATTTGGGAAAAAGCATTATAACATGTTCATGAATATTCTTTTCACATATATAATCACACATAATAAATCCTACATAAACATAAGGATACCCATGGAAAGAAATGGGTATCATAATCATGTTATAAATAATAATTAATGAGTGTATCATAAAATTGTCCATGAAAGAAATGAATTAGAAAATAAATGGAAATTAATAAGGTAAAAGAGACATATATAATGGTATGTGATGTCAAACAAAAGTGATAACATGTAAAAATATTATTTAATAAATTTTAGTATTAAAACATTTTAATGCGGTTTTAAGGAAAATACTAAAGAGCATTTAAAATAAAAAAGGGAATAATCTTTTATATAACAACAGAAGTGAAAAAATAAGGTTTTAATGATAAAAATACTGATTTTATAAAAAAAATGGTGGATTAAAACATATTACATAGTGTACTTTAAAATGAAAACAATTTGGGAAGTTACCTTAAACGAGTTTTCTTATCAGAAAGTATTGAGGAGGGAACCACTTAGAAACATGTATACCCCTAAAAGGTAATGATGAATGGAACTTGTTACATGGGTATGGAGTTTGTAAAAAATAATTTATAATAGGTACATAAGAATAAAAGTTAACTTTATTTGGGTAAAATTAAATATATATCAACCTGAAGGAATAATTGAGTTTTTGGTAGAATCCATTACCTTATGTCTGACGGTGTCCTTCACTAGATCTTAATGTCTTGGATAATAAAATTATATTAATTAATTAGTATTTATAGAACATATTCTTCATGTAATTGATTTATTATATCCTTATCAAGTTCATTAATGACCTTTTTGATGATTTAAGATGTTCAATTTCATTATTTGGGAGTGTTTCTTTCTTTGGTTATCATGATTGGTTTACATATATACATGTGAGTATAAACATGTAAGATGAGAATGGTTTTCTAGAATTGGAGTTATATGTTATTAATTAACATACTAAAGATTTAATTGTTATAAAATTCATTTGGTTATTTATATTGAAGAAAAATCATTATATAAAACATTAATGATAACTATTTTGGTTAATTGGTGGTTTTTTTGATCACATCGAACACATTTTTATTTATAAATTAATATAATGTGTACAAAAAATTTCATAACCATAAATTAGACATAATTAATATATTATAGCCTCTTTTAACCGTCAAAATGGTTTCATTTTCAGAATTGAATATGGTAATAGAATTTGAAAATCAGTCGTCCTTGAAGGTGATAAATTAACACATCTTGGATGGTGTTTTCATTTAAAATATAAATGGAGGGGGATAGGAGAGATGATGACGAAATATTCCATTATCATAAATAAAATCTAGTACATGTAGGGTACTGGTGTTATCATAAAAATATGATGAAAGGAGGTGAGGAATGAAAAAAAGAAAGGAACATGAAAGAAAATAAAATAAATGAAAATAGGAATTTAGCCCTTGAATAAATATTCCTTGAGAACATATTTAAGGGATATGATTTGGTATTTTGAAGAGACAAATGAATTTTGGATGTGGGAGAGGGGATTAGGGAGAGATTTGAATATAATTTAGACTAGTCACAAAGCTTGAGAGGAGTGAAGAGAAGAGGGGGTGAGGGTGGTTTTTATAGTGGATGAGAAGAGGGTTTTCTCAATATTTTATTCATTATTTTATTATTTTTCTCAAGACAAGAAATAATATTGATTCTTGTGACAAAAAAGAGTAATATTTTCATGTGAGTTTGAACCCAAGGTTCTTAAATCATCTATGACTCTATTAACAGTGTATTCAACATATAATGTATATATACAACAAATTACATTATTTTACTATCATAAAAATTCATATATTTCAGAAATATCACAAAAATTCATCCAAAACATTTATCAAAGTGAAGAATTAAAAAATTAATTCCATTTTATGAAATTTTTTTTCTAAAAAAGTGAAATTTAGTTTTTAATTAAAATCATAATTTACTTGAAAAATACAAATTTTAAAATCAAAACTATGTTTCTAACACTTTGAAAAATTAGTTAAGTTATGTTAGAATTATCTTATAATCATAAGTCATCAAAAATAATTATTTATGAATACATTTTATAAAAATAAATATTCTTTAAAATTTTAAATTAATCATAATATTGTTATTAAATATACATGATTGACTATAATATAATTATATCATATTGTCACTTATAAGATGGATAAATTTTATTTATACTTTCATTGGAAAGGTTACTTATTCACATAGATTATTTACTATTCATAAAGGATGTTTTACTATTCATAAGGGTAACATTACTATTCATAAGGGTCATTTACTATTCACCAAAAATTAAGTTTATCTTATTGCACTCCAAATATCTTACTAATCACAACTGTGTATGTTCAATTTTATGAATTAAAATCACAGAAGTCAAAATATTATTTTTAAAAGTCACATAGTACTTAGTAGTTCATTGTGTTGTGATTTCATGTTATTATACTGTATGTAAAATTTATAAAAAGGGAATCTCCATTGATTAAACATTGTGTCCTTACATTCTTCTCCCCTTATGAAATTTCTCCCTCTAAATTTTCATATACACTCTATGCCATAAATATTTGTGGGTATTTTTCCTTCATTGCCTCCTCTAGTTCTCATGTTGCCTCTTCGTACTTATGGTTCCTCCATAGCACTTTGAACAGGTGAGTAGTCTTGTTGTGTAAAACATTATCTCTATGATTCAATATCTTCAACGGATTCTCCTTGTAAGAATGATCATTCTCCAAATATACCACCCCTGAAGATAGTACATGTGAAGGATCTGGTATGTACTTCCTTAAGAGGGATACATGGAAAACATCGTGTACTTTAGACATGATTGGTGGAAGTTCTAGTAGATCAGCCAATGTTGTGACACGAACAAGAATTTATAAGGGGACGATGTACCTGGGATATAGCTTTACTTTCTTTCGAAACCTCATGACCTTCTTCCAGGGAGATAAGAAGAGGAATAGAATGTCTCCAACCTTGAACTAAAGGTCCTGTCGACGATTGTCTGCATAGCTCTTTGATCAAGTTTGGTCTATCTAGATATACTAATGAATGGTTTTCAGCTTCTACACCATTTCTTCTACCATTTTAGGTCCTAATAACATATTCTCACCAACTTCATCCCAACATGACATTATTTTTCACATTTTCCCATAAAGGGTTTCATATAGTTCCATTTGGATGCTAGAGTGGAAATTGTTGTTATAGGAGAATTCAACTAGTTTATGATATTGGTCCTATACTCCTTTGAAGTTCATAATATATGTTCTGAATATGTCTTCCAGTGTCTGAATAGTTTTCTCAGATTAGCCTTCAATTTGAGGATGATAGGCCATACTGTAGTTCAGTTCAGTGCTTTGAGAATGATGGAGTCTTTTCTAGAACTTCAAGGTGAATCCCAGATCTATATTGGATATAATATATAGTGGTACCCCATGTATGATTTACACCTATTTGATATATATATGAGAATGTTGATCCAATTATAATTCCTCTTGAATTGTGATAAAGAGAGATATCTTTATAAGACGATCCACAATGACCCATATAGCATTATTTCTTATGGATTCCCTTGGAATTCTAGTGACAAAGTCCATGGTGATGTTCCTCCACTTCAATGTTGGTATGAGTAGTGGTTAAATCACCCCTTATATTTCCATCATTCAGCCTTCACTTGTTGACATACCGAGAACTTTGATGTGTATTCAGTAATCACCTTCTTTATATTGTCCCATCATAAGTTCTCTCAGAGATCTCGATACATCTTTGTGCTCCCTGGGTGAATAGAGAATGTTGAGCTATGTGTGTCATTCAAAAGTACTTTCATTATATTTGGATCAGATGGTGCACATAATCATGACCCAAATACTACAACTCCTTTCTCATCAATCTTAAACTTAGAGGATGTCTTATTTCTAATAGTTTCCACCCTTTTTAGAATTTCCACATCTTTTCTTTGAACTTGATTTATTTTATCCATGAGGGATGGTTGTGAAATCATTTGAGAAAGGATTGATGATGTTCAACCCATCATGATTCCCATGTCCATCCTCCACAAATATAAGAATATTTTATCCTTTTCAATTCTCATGATTGATAAAGACATGGGATCCTTTTTACTTATAGCATTTGTCACCTTATTTTCTTTACTAAGATTGTAGTGGATTGAATAGTCATAATCCTTAATGAGATCTAACTATATTAACTAACACATATTAATATATTTCTGTGTAAATATATATTTTTGACTCTTTCAATTAGTATATATCTCACACTTCTCCCCATAGAGATAATGCCACCAAATTTTCAATGCAAATATCATAGCCACCAACTCTAGATCATTTGTGGGATAGTTTTTTCATGGATTTTCAGATGTCTTGAGGTGTAGTCTATCACTTTATTATTTTTCATAACAAATCAACCTTCGACCTTCTTTGAAGCATCACTGTACACCACAATGATTTCTCAACTTATTGGGAGTGTGAGTAATAGAACAATGATAAGCCTTTTTTGAGGTCCTTAAATATTTCCTCAAATTCTTGAGTTAAGAAAAACTTCACCCCCTTCCATGTCATCTTTTTCATTGGGTTTTAAAATCATGAAATGTTCTTCAAAAATCATCAATAATACTTGACTAGACCTAGAAAGCTATGGATATCTGTTATAGATGTTAGCCTAGGCCACTCTTCAATTGCCTTTTTCTTAGAAGGGTCCATATATATCCCTTTCCTGGGGATAATATTCCCCAAGAATGATACATCCTCCATCCAGAACTCACATTTATTGTAATTTTCCTAAAGTTTCTCCCTTATCAAAGTCATCAACATAGTATTCATATACTCCTCATGTTCCTCCTTTCTCTTGGATTATATTAGAATAACATCGATAAAGACTATGACAAATTTGTTGAGGTAATCTCTTAAGACTTTATTCATTAAATCCATGAATATTTCTGGGGATTTAGTGAGTTTTAAGGGAATCACAATGAACTCATAGTGTCTATACCTTGTTCGAAAGGCAGTCTTAGGAATATCTTCCTTCCTGACCTTTAATTAGTGATATCCTGACTAAAGGAACACCTTTGAAAAATAACTTGCCCTTGGAAGCTGATTAATGAAGTCATCTATCCATGGAAGGGGATACTTTTTCTTTGTCATGATTTTATTGAGCTCACAATAATTAATGAATATGTGAATTGATACATTCTTATTCTTGATGAAGAGGATTGGCGCACCACATGGTGAAGCACTCAGTCATATAAAACCCTTCTCTAGATTCTCCAATAACTGCTTCTTCAACTCTTACAGCTCTATGGTGACCATTCTATAATGTGTCTTTGACATTGGTAGAGGTCCAGGAATAAGTTCAATTGAGAAATAAACCTCTCTATCAAGAGGAAGACTAGGAAATTTTTTAGGGAATACATATCTATAATCCCCCATGATAGGCATATCTTTGAGAAGTATCATATACTTTATATCAATCATTTGATCTAGACATGCTTACTCATAAGGCATTAATATCCACACTTGAGACAATGATTAAAGGATATTAATCTTGCTCTTTACACTTGTAAATAATTAGAGGATGCTTCGGAATGTGAAGAGTTATCTTTCTTTCTTAACAGTTGATATTGGCTTTGTATAATGATATCCAATCTATTCCCAAGATAATTCAAGCTCCACTAAATGAAGTATGATGAGATTTTCTGGGAGGTTCAGTCCAAAAAGTTTAATTGGGGAGGAGTTATATACTTTAGATGCAGTAATTTCCCCATTTTCTATTCTCACAGATAACTAAACCTCCAAATTTTGAGGTGGTGTTTGAATAGTTATAAAAAAGTTTCAAGGTATGAAATAATGCATAGAACTAGAATCAAATAGTATGTTCAGTATTCTTGAATGAATAACTATCATACCTATCACCACATTGTTGTCCAGCTCCACCTTAGCAATATTGATAGCATAATACCTTCCTTGTTTCCTTGGAGATTTTTGTTGATTTCCTTTGACATTCATTGAATTAGGGAAATTGTTCGCATAATGCCCATGCTACTTGCAGTTGTAACACTAAACTACAAGATGAGAATTTGTTTAAACCATTTTTATTCTTCTACATTAGTGGCATTCTTCTTATCGCTATGGATTTTCTTATAATGATGTCTCATTCTTGCACATTTGAATAAATTATCGGTTCCCTTTAGACTATTACCATGATGCTTCTTCCCACAATTTTGAAAAATGGGATGTTTGATATTCTTTCCATCATGCGATTTATTTGATGAACCAACCATATTAGACTCTATTTTCCAATTTTTTTCACTGAGCCCATGAGACCATTGAGACTATTCAATCTCCATTTCAACCATGAGGGAATAACATATAATCTCCTCATATCTATCGAAGTCACAAATCACCCACACTTTTCATAGACTCAGCTTTAGTATGCTAAATAAGCGATCTACCTTTATTTCGCTGTTCATGAAAAAGTTAGAGGTGTATCTTGTAAGCTTGTGAAGTTTTCTTCACACACCTTGATGGACACATCTTTCTTCTACTAAAGTTTGAGGAACTCTATTTCCATTTAGAGAAGGAGGGTTCAAGGAAAATATTTATCAAAAAACATTTTATTGAATTCCTCCCAATCCATGGAATCAATTTACTCCTAGGACTTCATATTCATGATCAGTTTCCACTACTGATTTGCTTCCACATAAAAAAGATAGACTGACATCATGAATTTATCTTCTTATAAGAACTATAGGATATATAATATCTTTTCAATGGAGTTAATCCACTGTTACATGATGATGGGATCAGATGATCCACTAAATATGGGAGGCCTTTGTCGCATGAAGGATTCGACATAAACTTTCTCTTTCCTTGGTGGAGGAGGGTTTTCCCCATGATTCAAGTTATTATTCATAACTTGAGCCAGTTGAGTAAGTATTTTCCTGATGTTTTGAGAACCCATTCCCATAATATTTGGTATATAATTAGGGTAATCATTGCATTCTCTTTCACATTTATTCTTGGAATTTATTATTCTATTTACTTCCATTAAATAAGAAAAAGAACGTACAATTAAAGGGCTTGAATATATAGCTATTAAAAATAAAAAAGAAAAATTTAAACATAAAAGGGTAAAATATTAAAGTAAAATTATATCCTAACTTATGATTCCCTAGGTTTCAATATAAGGTTATCCATGACCTATTTCCTAACATATATTCTTATGTGATTTTTTTCCCTTAATAATGGTTTGTAACAAGATTGTGAATTGACCAAAGCATACCCCCTGGGAGTGTCAAACCAGGAGTGCAGCAAGGCCCATTTTCATACATCAGTTCCCAATAGAGTCTAGATCAAAGCGTTGTTTTCATGTTTTTACCCTAGATACATTTGTGCCAGAGACACATCCACTTTTTTGTATCCAGATAGGGATTTATTTTCTTGATAAACCACTTACTTTGTACTTACCAAAATTTAGATATGTTTTCTTATACTTAGTCTCATTTCTTAGGTTATTACTACAGTGCCCTATTCATAATCTCAAAAAATAACTAAAACATCCTCTGATAACAACTATATTGACCCAAACCTTTTATATATATCATTACATGATGTTAAACATAGTAAACCATCATATTACTATCCAAGGATCGTAAAGTCTACTGTCTTGGAAGACTAGGTACATAAAACTTAAACCATGGAACTAAATATAAAATATCTTTGTTTAGTCTTCATAAAGAGCCCCTAAATTCCATTTTGCTCATACATCTTCATAGGATAACCTAGGAATAACATGAACATAGGGATGAGATAAAAATCTCAGTAAGGGAATAAACATAAGAATAAAGTTTTAGCACATGTGTTAGAAGGCCTGAAATAATGATATAAAAAGGCATGGAACATATGGAATCACAACATTTAAACGTAGGATCATATTAACATGGATTCATAGTAATGTTAAAGAAAAATAAAACATGACTTTATCATGAGTCAAGGATCTTTGCACATAAAGGACCACAAGTTAAGGTTAACCACCAAGACCGTTGTGCATGGTAGCACAATTCAATGCTAACCACCAAGACTGTTGCACATAACATCTCATTATAATAAAATTTACCCAATGAATTGGAGTGATATCTGGGTGCACCCATCATAACATATTCTTGAATATTATTTCCATATATAGAATCATATATAATCAATCATACATAAACATAAGGGTACCCATTGAATGAAACATGTATCACAATCATGTCATAAAGCATAACTAATGAGTGTATCATAAAAATGTTCATGAAAGAAAGGAATAGAACATACATGGACATTAATAAGTGAAAATAGTCAGTTATATCAAACATAAGTGAAAACATGTAAAAAGAGTATTTAATGAATTTTACAATTAAAACATTTTGGTGGAGTTCTATAGAAAATACTAAATAGAATTTAAAATAAAAAAGGGAATAGTATTTTAAATAAAACCAGAAGTTAAACAAGAATGTTTTTATAATAAAAATAATGATTTTATAAAAAAAATGGTGGATTAAAATAGTTTATATAGTGTACTTGAAAATGGTTAAAAATTCAGAAAGTTCCCTTAAAAGGGTTTGCTTATTGGGAAGTATCGAGGTGGGAACCACTTAAAAATATATATTCCCCCAAAAAATGATGAATGGAACTTGTTACATGGGTTTTTAGAATGTAAATAGAATTTAGAATAGGTACATAAAAATAAAAAATAACTTCATTTGGTTAAAAAGAAATATAGATAAACCTAAAGGAATAATGGAGGTTCAGGTAGAATCCCATACCTTAAGTCTGATGGTGTCCTTAACTTGATCTTAATGTCACGGATAATCAAATTACATCAATTAATTAGTATTTATAGAATCTATTCTTCATGTAATTGATTTATTATAGCCTTATTATGTTCATTCATGAAATTTTTGATGGTTTAAGATGTTCAATTTCATTTTTTGGGAGCATTTTTTTCCTTGATTTTCTTTATTGGTTTACACATATACAGGTGAGGATAAACACATAAGATGAGAATGGTTGTCCAGAATTATATTTATATGTTTTTAGTGAAAATACATAATATTACATGGTTATAAAATTCATTTGGTTATTTTAATTGAAGACGAATCATTATATAATACTTCAATGATAACTGTTTTTGTTAATTAGCAGTTTTTTGATCACATCGAAGACATTTTGCTTTATAAATTAATATCATGAGAGAAAACGATTAAAAAACCTTAAATTAGACATAAAAAATATATTATTATCTGGTTCAACCATTAAAATGGTTTCATGACCATAATTAAAGATGGTAATAGAAATTGAAAAATCATCCTCCTTGAATGCGATAAATTAACACATCTCAGATTATGATTTCATTTATAATATAGAAGGAGGGGGAAATGAGAAATGATCATAAATTATTTCCTTGTCATAAAAACAATTTGAGTACATGTAAGGTATTGGAGTTATCATAACATTTATATGAAATAATGCGAGGAAAGAAAAAATAAATAAAGGAACTTGAAAGAAAATTAAAGAAATTAAATGGGGAATTTACCTCTTGAATAAATATTCCTTGAAAACCTCTTCAAGGTAAAGGATTTGGTATTTTTAAGAGAACAAGGGATATTGAACGTGGGATAGGGTATTGGATTTGGATTTGATTAGAATGTTGACTAGGAACAAGTCTTGAGAGGAGTGAAGAGAAGGGGGGGGGGGGTGAGGGTGGTTTTTATAGTGGAGGAGAGGAGGGTTTTCTCAATATTTTATTATTTTTTCAAGACAAGAAATAGTATTTATTCTTATGAAAAAACATAATATGTGCATGGGATTTTTAACCCAAGGTGATTACGTCATCCGTCACTCAATAAATAGTGTATTTAACATAAAATGTATATATACAACAAATTACTGTATTTTACTATTCAAAAAAATTCAAGTATTATAGAAAAATAAAAAAAATCACCCAAACCATTAATCAACATGTATAAATCAAAAATTAAGTTCATTTTATGAAAATAATTTTCTAAATATGTGAAATTTAATTTTTAATTAAAATCATAATTTATTTGAAAAATATAATTTTTAAAAATAATACTGATTTTCTAACACTTTGAAAAATCAATCAAGGTCTCTTAAAATTTTCAAATAATCATAAGTCATCAAAACACTTATTTATGAATACATTTTATAAAAATAACTTTTCTTTTAAATTATTAAATTAATCATAAAATTGTAAATAAATATACCTGACTCACTATGATATAATTATATCATATTTTCACTTATAAGATGGATAAATTTTATTTATACTTTCATTGGTAAGGTTAATTATTCACTTGGAAAATTTACTATTCATAAGGGTAACATTACTATTCAGAAGGGTTAGTTATTATTCACCAAAAATTAAGTTTATCTTATCACACTCCAAACATCTTACTAATCGTAACTGTGTATGTCATATTTTCAAAATTCAAATCACAGAAGTGACAATATTATGTTTAAAGGTCACATTGTACTAAGTATTTCATTGTGTTATGATTTCTTGTGATTATACTATATGAAATAATTATAAGAAGATAATCTCCATTTATTAAACTTTTGGTTGTCACACTATAGAGTTGGATCTGAGCGGTGTGTCCCTTAAAGGGAAGATTTCACACCGTGAAGGCTGATCGAAACAACCCAAGATGTGGACCAGGGAGGTAAATCCCTAGGACAGAGCACCTAAGAGGTTTACCGATGGACGGATCGGGATGCCCTATGGAGGTAGATCCATAATCTTTGCCCCATAAATGGAATATGGAACACTGTGAAGAGTTATCGAAACACCCTTGAAGGTGGATTAGGAAATTACATCCCTAGGATAGAGCACCTAAGTTTACCACTGGTTGGGATTCAACCTCAAAGAGCCATCCTATATACCTTGTATAGAAGATAGGGATCAAAAACCACATAGTTCAATGTCACTCTTTAATGTCATGTGATATGACCAATCCATATATATTAAGATAACATGATAATGGAGATTTCTCCATGAAGGGATTGATGAAAAGGGATGGTGTGGGGATTACACGTGAAAGCTTCCCATCGCAAGACAATTTCTCTTATTTGGATTTGTTGTTGGGCTTACATATTGAGAAGATCGATGGACCTAGAGGAGATGTGGTTTCCCAGGTGAGTGGAATGATCTTACCAGGTATATGGACTGGAGAAAATCAGGATGGATGTGGGTATTAAGTTTGGACCTCCGTGAAGATTCCTACATATCCTAGTTAGTTGGGAATCAAATCCCACATAGTTTGGAACAAGATGGAGCTTATACCAAAGCAGAAGGCCCAGGGAGCCTGTGGTTGGGTCTTATGAATGAAAGTGACCAAATGAGGAGATTGGGTGGTTTTCATGATTTCTAATAACTTCTATGCCCCTGCGAGTCATGCTCAGTGTGAGAATTAAGTGGAAGTAGTATACCTGATGCTTGTGTTGTAAAAGAAGTTCCAAAGAGAGATGGTGTGTGGATTATGCATTGATATTTTCCAGGGACTATTTCAACCCATGTAAGGAGGATCTCATTCAATGGGGGGAGGATATCATTCCCTATGAGGGTAGGTGGTGTGGAGACCATCCCATGCTGATCACACACATGGCGTTTTGTGCTTATTATACAAGGTAAGGCCAGATTTTAACATCATGTGTTGTGGATGTTGGTTCTTGGAAATTTTATATCATGGATCTCAGATGTGGGGGACTCACTCTTTACCCATTGGACTTACATGACTATAGATCCTGAACCCTTGGGTAGGGCATGGATTTAGAAATTTTAGGGTGTGACGACATGGAGGAGTGGTTAGTCATGAGGTCCATGTTAGCATGCCTATTCTAAGAAGAACCATGCATTAGTATACACATGATGAGAAGAAATATGTAAGGTAACAAATACGCTAGAGGCATATGGGGAATCATGCGAGGGACCTTGAAATTGTTTCATGGAAATTTAGAGGGGTGTGTGAAAGTGGTGTGTGCAAGGAATGGATGCTACACATAGAAGTTTCTCAAGCACAGTGCTCTAATATAAGGGAAATCCATAGTGTTTTAAAGTAGAGGTGCACACAAGATTAGAGGTTTGCATGTAAGTATGGGATTACAAGCCGGAGGAGCCTTTGCACACACTAGAGTTGGGTTAAAAAGTTTTGGTGAGGATTACTCAAATGTGATCCAATCAGGGGTAGACCCATTAGGAACCTATCATTCACGATTTTATACCTCGAGGTTTCCATGCTTTCACGATGTCAGGAAAGACTGGTCTTACACACACCATAGCAATTATTTGTCTTATGGAGAGTCATACTGAACAAAGGGGGGTAATATTCTGTTTATATTTGAAATCTTCAATGATGGGCATGTAATATTTCTATCACTCAAGAGGTCTTCCACGTAGCTTCATCCATTTCCGTAGTTCCTATTCGTAGAAGGAAATAATTTTACATCACCTTTGGTGGGCAAGAGGTTTGCACGCGGGTTGGGTTTTGCACACAACATCGTTATCTTGCACGTGGTTACTGTATTTATTTGAGGGACCTATAGGGAAGGAATGAGTAATTTCATCATATTTGGAATGTAATGCTCTTGGTTATGGATTTTGATGTCGCGTGAATGAGATGAAACTTGCACGTTCCACCCATTTTGTTCTTTTAATTCTCCATTGAGTCAAATTATGGATTCACTTTTCCCAAAGTTATCCATGTGGGACTTCATGTAAAATTTTGGTGCCAACAAATTCCCCATTGGAATCTGAGTTGAAAGGGTACCATAAGGCTGGGTTCTAAGAGATTTTATAAAGAGAGAGACAATTATGTGGAACTACCCATAATTCATGGTTTGGTACGTAAGATACTTATGCGTGTAAGCATAACCATGTACATACCTATAAATTGGTGGAGGGGGGGGGGGGCTTGTATGGCACTTTGACTTTTTTGACGATAATTATTTTCGTTCTCATGCACGTAATTCATCTGTTTCTGTGAAAAACTAATCCTCAACCATTTCTTTCTAGTATAATCCCTCTTTCACACATATGATTCCAAGACTAAGACAAAATCTTGCTTGTCGAACCTCTGTTCTTACACAAACCTCCATTAGAATTTTCAGACTCACCTGAAATAGATAACCAACAAAAAAACCACTAATATTGAAGCCAAAACTACTTCTTGTCGAGATGAAATGATCAAAAATCCTATGATCCCTCAATCTAGGAGTTTAATTTCTGATAATAAAATGATTATAGCGAAGTTAATAGAGGCCCAAAAGAGCTATCCACTAAGAGACTATCTCCCACTATGGAATTTTGGGTTTCTTAATGAGGCCACCATTCCATCTCTTGAAGTTAACATAGTGTGATCTTGGTTCACACATGAAGATGATCTAAATCGCTAGAACATATCCATTTATAAAAATCCTACCATAGATCACGAGAGTATTACCATATATGAACTAAACAAGTGGACCAATACAATAATGGGGGAGGATCCATAGATAGAATAATTCCTTTCCCACTATGCCACTATTTTCCATAGTAGTAAGATGGATGATATATAAGGCTGGTACATAGATTGAGACATGAGGTCTAGTGAAAACTAAACCAGTGAGTAGCCCTAGGAATATTGGGTGTGCTACTCATGCCTTGAGTATGGGGATATTTTTCACCATATCAGATTGTATGATGTGGTACAGATTTCACAATTCGACTTTTATCATCAATAGGAGCTAGTTATAGAGCTCCATTGACAATAGTCCCCAGATATGAACACATCCCATCTCCATCATAGGTAATTCAAAATTAGTTTGTGGGAAATCCAGTGCATCAATGGCATTCCACTAGAGGGATTCTAATATAATGAATTTTTTCCATTAGAGAACACCTAGAATGATATGCAGAAGAATCCTATCTCAGCACAACACCTTCTGAAGGTGCTAAAGAAAAGATAGGTCATTATCTCGTCTTTCATAATGAAATTATGTTTAGGTAATGGTTCAACATGTTTCTGAAGAAATAAGTGAATGAGAGGATTATGGGATCAGGAAAAAAGTGCTCAAATGTGCCACAGAGGAGGAGGTCGGGATTATACTGGTTAATCCTAAAAGAGGAATAGTCTTAGAAACATTGTTAAACATGGTGGGAGGTTGGGATCCAATGGTCTGATACACTATTTTTTTCACCACATTCCTGAGTATTTGGATGCTACCGATCATCGACACAAGGATGGGAATGCACCCAAGGAAGATAATGATGGTGGAGATTCTAGTGGCCAGTAGTAGATTGAAATTGGGGTTACCTATGTTGGTAGGACTCTACAGTATACTGGGTCACAATTCAAGGGGAAACATGCCAAGAAGCATATACACTCCATTCTAGTTCTTATATGTTTGGATCCTAGCGCACATCGAAGTTTATGAATTTCCAAGCACCATCATCCCCCCAAACACTAGTATTAGGTCATATCTTTGAACATTGCTGGGGTCTGGCTAGTGACACTGGAGGAGGCCAAGATCATAGTCTGGAACGATAACAAAAAAAACTAAACTTCCATCCCTTCTCAACTATAGTTGTTCGAATGGTGGTAAACTTACAAGGAAAATAGGAATAGAATGATAACCAACAGAGTTTCATAGGTGGAGTGCTAGTGTCCATGATTGATGGCCATGACTATAGTGATCCTACAAGCCATCCCACTTTTCTAGGAAACTTGGGTGCCTCAAAAAATCAATGAAAAGAGGATTAATTGATGATCAACACCCTTATATAATTTTTTAGCTATGGAACATGCAGGTAAATGCAGGATCACGTGAAATTATTATGATGCTACCAACCAACATTGACGTCATCCTGTTGATGGACTATGAAAACAAATGGGTGGAAACATATCTGAAGGAAACATTCCAGAAGCACATATAGGTGTCCAATCATATAATTGAGGAGACATATTAATGAGGGAGTAGGCGGGATGATCCTTGAGGGAAAATTTGGGCATCTAGGGTAGCACAAGATGGAACTATAATGGGGACATCCCAAGGTGTAGTCAAACCCCTCATCCTGGAGGAGAATGGTTTCAAAAGTTACCTCATGGGAAAGAAAGTGGATTCTATAATAGGACGAACAGGGCCAGGGAGGCTCCTAGAAAAAAGATGAGGTACCCACTACAAATGGTTTCTGATTCCATATTTCCCTCTCTCAAGAAGGCTTGAGAGATTCTTTGAACATCACCATAGACAAAATACCTATAGAGAAAGATGAAACAAGATGGGATCAATCTAAAAGAATTCAAGGCCATTTAGATCATGGACATGGTAAAATTCCACCATAGACATATGTATTTGACAACTAGAGAAACCTACACATGTCAGATGGGGTAGTATGAACCTCCTTCTACCCCAATATGAGTGATGTTTGGTGATGATTCAGATCTTGAAGAGATTCCAACTATTTATGTCTCATCATCTAAGGATTAATCGAGGGAAGAGGAAGAACCTGGCTATGGTGGTGATGAATCCTAGGGCTCAGTGGATTATCAAGGGAGTCCTCAAGAAAGTGGTGAAATTTCATCCTCTGAATAAGACTTAACTGAGATTCGCGAGTTAATACTTAACTCACTTTCCTTCTATGAGCCTTCCCCTTTTATTTTCAATATTATTTAACTGAAAATTTTCTTGTATAGAAGAATATCGACAATAGAAATGGTACCCTACCGAAGAGGGTGAAGGTGCACCAATGGGTGCAGAGGATCATTATCCAGGGCCTATTCCCAACGCCAGGGAAGGTGGTGGGCCAGTCAAGGAGGTCTAGGTGACGACTTCAGAACAACAATTGATCCCTATTATCAATGTGGAATCACATCCTAGAATCCACACGAAAGAACCCAATACTGGATAGGTGTTTCACTTGAAATGGATCATCATCAAAATTCCTCCACCTCAAGGTAAGAATATATATCGAGTCATTCATCCATAATAAAATTTTCATGGTTAATTTTCATCAACATGTTTATTTATTTCATTCAGCTTCTACTCAATAGACGCAAGAGGAACCAGTACAGGTCATTGAAATACCAACCAGTACTGATGTTTCTCCTATGGTGGAAGTCCCAACTATAACTCAGGAGCTCAATCTATCGATTCTTATCTTTCGTAACACCTTTTCTTTCACATACCCAAACCTGTTACATGATTCTCAGATTGATCATAGTGTTCCCATTCCATTTATTTCTCAAAAGGTTACACGTCCATCAAGTGGATGAGTTTTGGAAATCCGGGGGGCCTTCTATGATAGCTACACTGGTACATAAGGATCTGGTCATTCAAGATGATCTATCCTTACTACCATATGAACAATAGGATATGGTTATGAGTGATGCCATGGGTGGGGAAGAACTCGAAGTTGGTGGGGGAAAGATGTTGAGGAATAGTCAACTGAGGATGAAATACTTAATGATCTAAATCCCAACCCATCTGAGAGCACGCCAAAGGAAGATTCTAATGTCGAACATATTGCGGCTTTTCCCATGTATGAGCCCACACCTTATGAAGATATATGAGAATCAAATAATTATGTGGACAAAGAGAGTCATATAATCTTGTATTGGGTGTTTAATTACATACAAAGTTTCATCAACCAGACTCTGAAACCACAACTAGTGGGCTAGATAGTGTCTCTTTTCTGTTGGCTATGAAATCTATGCACAAGAGTGGTAGACTCTCATGGTCTTCATGCACTGGTCTGTTACTTTCTTAACATTCTAGTGCATTAATGAATCCAAAATATGGATGCTTCCATGTGTTAGGATAATTATGAAATCATTTTCATGTTCTAAGAAGATAACTAGGAGATACAACATCTATAGGAGAAACCAAACAAGCGATATGCCTTCCTCAACAATCAATCAGATACCATCAGCAAACATAGGGATCTTCTGGAGGATGTCGAGAATAAAATGAAGGACATAACTTCTCAAATATATGACCTCTAATTTGAGCGAGACCAGGCACAAACTAGAGTTTATGAGCTTCATCTGAAAGATGAGGCAGAGGAAGCAGAGATCAGGAGGTGACAATAGGCCTTGGATGCCCGATGATATAGGATGGTGGAGCTGAATCTCTATATTACTGGGGTGGAGTCGTATGTGTAATTTTTTCTAGGACACAAGAGAGTCTCCAACATGTGGGTGACCCTCACCAATGAAAAATTTTTCTTGTTTGATGTTGATAATTTCCATAGTGCATGGAATCAATTCTTTTGCTTCTTTAATTATCGTACATTGATCATATTTTTGAGACAACCAATGACAACTTTTTAAGCTCACATGAGTCATGCTCGGTGTGAGAAATAAGGAATGACCATGCAATTTATGTTCATTAATAATTATAGACAATCATCAAGAACTCAGGGTCTTCTATTGTTGACTTCCCACCAAGAGTTTTTGAGTTGGGAGAGGTTGCGTATGGAGAATGAGGCTCTTGAAAAAACCAAATTGTTTTTCCAATGTGATCTAGTGCATGAATTAGATAACACCAGGAGAATTGAATTCTACCTGAACAAGAATTAATAGAGAGTATGAATCTTGATTCCCAAAATATATAACATTAGGAGAGTGGTGTCATAATGGAGGATAACTATTGAACATGTTAGAAACATAGAATCTATATCATTTATCCCGGGACAGGGAAAAAATGAGGGTTGACCACTAAACATATTCGAAATATGGAACCAGCATCAGAATGTTATACAAATTTTTCTAGGAAATTGTGCCAGAATAATAGGTGTGGAAGTATGGTAAGAGACTATTCCTTTAAGAGCCCCTTCAAACATGGAGGAGGATGAGGATCTAAATAAGGGGCACATGAAGCATGGAAATAGAGTGATGGAATATTTGAATATATTACAACACCCTTTGAATTATGCCACAATGGATTAGAGAAAATCAATTATGTGTATTTGCCTAAAAAAAGGTTAAAATCGTCTTCAAGGGTAGCGTCATCTTAGATGCTAAGTGACAGATAAAACTGTGAACGATATAAAAGATGAATAGAAATGGAGGAGAGGTCCTCTCAAGTGAGGGCCTATGATTCCCCATAGATTTTTGTCATGTAATGCAGATGATAGACATGAAGTTTAACATCACACGGTGGGGATGGTGCATGGTACAGTTTAACGTCTTGTGATCAGGATTCATCTCACAATTTAATGTCATGCGACCAGCATGTTGCACAAAATTTAAGTTTGTATGGCCTAGACCTTATAAAATAGTTAAAATTCATATTTCTTGGAATAAATGAGTAAATTTTCACTACAAGGGTACATACATGGTGTGAAAGAGGAAACAACCATTGTGAATGGAGTGAAAGAGGATCATGTACCACATGCACAACTTAAGGCGAAGTGTGATAGGGACTAAGTGGCTAAAGGTTTAATGAATTTATGGATGGGTATAAAGACAAAATTTATGGTTTTTTCTAAATATCCCATAAGTATGGGAATCAATCCATACATTATTCTGTAACACAGTGCGGTAAAATACAAACACTGGTAGGGGTGATCCTCTCTGATGGGGGAATTAAGGCATCCCAAGATTACCATGAGTCATTCTATGTTTAGATAATGGGATAGAAATCATCTCTTATTAAGAGACATCATGATCATTCATTGGGTAGAATTGAAGTTTATTGTTGTGTGTTGAGGATGGTAGGCTATTAATTTTAAATTCATACAACTTTGACCATAGTGGATACAAAGAGTTTAAGGTCATAATTATTGGTCATACTAAAAATAGTTTAAGGTTGTGTTTCATGAATCATAAGATGTTTATTAGTTTATTTTCCTAATACTTAGACCATAGGTAGGTGTCTCAAATAAATATGTGTAGCATGAAGGAGGGAAAAACCCAATGCGAGTGAGTACCAATAAGACCCCTGCCGCACCACATATTATTGAGAAGAGTCTCACATAAAGTTTAAAGTCATGATAATTAGACATAAAAAAATAGTTTAAGGACATGTTTACTAGACCATCAACACATAGTTTAAGTTCATAGAGTTTGGATTGAAGATATGGGTCTTCTCAAATTAGTATGAGTAGTGTGATGAAGTGAAAAACTGGATATGAATAAGGGAATATGAGGGCCAACACCACACTACATATTCCTAAGCAGTCTCACATACAATTTATATCCATAATTCTTGGATTGAGACTAAGGATAAAGGGCCAAAGGGTTGGTTAATTTGTGGTTTGGATTGAATAAAAAATGTCTAATAATTGGTACATATCCCATAAGGATAGGAATCAAGTCATATTCAGTTCTAGAAAACAGTGTGTTAAGCGGCATACACTGGTGGGGGTGATACTATCTAATGAAGAAACTAGAGGAATCTCAAGATTATCAAGAGGAATCCCATGTTCAGAGAATGGGGTAACAATTTTTTTATCATCCCATACATATCATATAAGGAATATCAATTTAAAATTGGTTAAAAACCATCACACATGTGTTTAAGAGGCATACTGAACTTGTTCAGGGAATATTCATAGTTTAACATCATGCGTTGAGGATGAAAAATCCTAGTTTAAGTTCATAGATTTTAGACCCTGATGTGGGGAATGTCTCGGATGGGTATATGTAGTGAGGTGTTATGAAAAACCCATCCTGAATGCGGGCCTTATAGGCCCAACACCACACCAGACATCCTGGAGAAAATATTCATATAGTTTAAATTCATGATGCTTGGTCTTGGAATCCTAGTTTATGGACAAAGAGTTCGGACCCTTGAGAATAATTTAAAGTCTTGTTGTGAAGAAAAAGAGAATAATTTAACAATGTGTTCCTTATTTGCGTACATGTAGTTTAATGGTATATGGTGAGAATGATGATGGGTGTGTAATCTAACATTATGAAACTAGGATGCTGGAACAATGCAGTTTATTATCGTGCGACAGGGATGCTGGCAGCTCTTTATGTGAAGTACTTATTGAGAAACATGAAATTGGTAGGAGGATTAACTTTCTCTCCATCCATATTGATCAAAGAGTATGCACTATTAGAATATACCATATGAATTATTGAAGGTCCTTACCACATGGGTTCCAACTTTTGTGGATTCTTTCTAGGAATCATTGGAATTCTAAGGGTCAATACCATATATCATTGAAGAAATGAGTAATGGAAAACCTTCTTGTTTAATTCTCATTATGTCTTGTTCTAGTGCCTCTCTAGATTATGAAAGTCATGGATTCTATTATCTTTGAGGTATTGTAACTCTTATAGATGAACATCTACTATTTGGTCTAGCGTTTGATGATCATAGATAGTCGTTTAGAGTAATGGAAACAAAATATCAATGGGTAAGACTAACTCTGTTCTATACACTAGGTAATATGGAGTCACATAGGTTGAATGTTGAGTTTTCTTCCAATAATCATAGAGGGAATTGGGGAGTTTTTTTGGTTGACTCTACTTGTTCTGACCTACCATCTTTTACAGAATGTTAGAGAGGGTTTTTTTAAAATCCTTGATCTTTCCATTTGACCATGTGTGATAGTTGAAAATATGGTTTAATAAAATTCCATACATAAAAACATCTTTTTAGATCAGTATCCCAGATGTTGGTTCCATTGTTGGTGAGAATGTCATGAGGAACTATGAAGCAATTAATGATGCAAGAGTTCATGAATTCAATCAACGATTTGGAATTTAATTCCTTAATATGAATAAATTATTCCTACTTGGAGAAGAAATATGTCACAGTCAGAATGATATTACATTGGTGAGCTATTTCTGGTGGAAAAAGACCCAAAAAATCAGTTCCCCAGACTGAAATTGGCCAAGAATAGTTGGTTTTCTAGAGTGGCTCTAGGGGTCGATGCACAAAATTGGAACAAGTATAACATGTAAGGAACATTTTAGAAAACTCAATGTAGTCAAGAACATGGTGGGATAGATGTTTCCCAACCTTCAAAACTAGTGTGAGAGATTTAATTCTACCTAATGGGAACCACATGGCCTAACATGAACTTCTTGCATAACATGAAAAATATCATCTCCTTATTTTCGATGGAGGGAAATTTCATCAATCCCACAACTGTAGAGAGTCTGAGCAAGGTTAGGACCACTCTAGAGGGTGAACAATGCTCCATACCAACATATTCTCTCTTGTTCAGATCTATCCATTGAGATGATATCATGTTTGAGAAACTCAATAAAAGGAGTTTTCCGATCAGAGATTTATATTTTTGGGGGAAGACTTGAGGATCATAAAGTAGAAGCACCATCATTTTTCTTAGTTTACCTGCTAGCTATTATCATCATCTGGGGTGATGGGAGTGATGAACCTATAATGTGTCACATGAATGAACTTTTCATCCTTCTCATTCTTATAAAGATACATGGCTAGATTGGCTTGGGTGTCGGGTTGACCATTCTATGACCGAGGGATGCGATTCACTTTTGTATGAGAAGGGAACTAGGACATTAGTTGGTCAGTTCACTCTAATAGGGGCCCAAGCTCTAGCTTCCTAATGATGTAGTAATTGTCAATCTATTTGATGACTACATTTGAGTCTCCATTAAAATGAAAGTGTGGGACATCAATATCGAGGGCCAACTCAAGACCAGTGATGAGATCCTGATACTATGCCTTGTGGTTGGTGCAACCTTCTGATAATAGGAATGAGTAGGGAAGAACAACATGTGCGTGGGTGATGAAGATGATCCTAGGCTTTCCCTATTGATCTTAGGATCATTGATAATTATACCATTTGGGCTTTGGGAGGAACCATCAAAATGTATCTACAAATAAGGCATTCCCTGATCCATTGAGAGGATAACCTCATCTGAGAAATTAAAATCTAGGATTTATTTTTCTAGGTTCAGATGAGCAGTTAGAAAATAGGTCAATTCCTGACCCTTGATGGATTTCTGTGGGATTAAACAAGTGTAAAACAACTGAAGGATCACTGCCCCATGTTCTAGCCATCTGATCAATATAGTGTGGTTCATGATATAATTTAAAGGGTCCACACAAGACACCATCTGTATCTCATGATGTATTAGATAGAACTTTTTCACTATAAAAAATAGTGCAATGTAGCTCCTCTGGATAGGAGAGTATCTAACCTCTATATTGAAGATAATGAGACTGAGGTAATATTAACTATTATTTCATCCTTGATTGTTCTTATAGGTAAGAAGGGAATATAGGGATCATTCCATGGTGGTCACATAAGGAAAAAGATACTTCCTTGAGATGGGTGGCATCAGAACTAAAGGTTGTAGTAGATACTGTTTGATTTTCTCAAAGGAATTTTGACACTCCTCATAGAACTAGTAGGTGATACCATTGTTTATGAGCCTACAAAAGGGATTACACTATCTATCCAGATTATCGATGAATCACTATATGTAGGATATTTGGCCTTAAAGGTCTCAGAGATCCTAGAGATTTCTTGGAGATGGAATTTGGCTAATGGATTTGATCTTTTCTAGGTTGATCTGGTTGCCTCTGTATTTGATGATGAATCTAAGAAACATCCCAAAGTTAATCCTCAATGCATATTTCAAGGTTCCATATTCAAATAATGGGAGTTTGGGATTCAAAACAATTTCTAAATATCTCTGAGATGGTTCCCAATTTAGTATGATTTTACCACCAAATCATCCACATAACATTCTACCAACATCCCAAGGATCAGTTTGGAGATGTGATGCATGGACCGATGATAAGTAGACCCAAAATTTCATAGTAAAAAGGATCACTTGATATATGAATTTCCCTTGAATTGGCATGAAGGTGGTGGACTCATCATATTTAGGGTCCATCTAGATCTGTTTGTATTTGGAGTATCCATCAATGAATAAGAGATCTTGGAACTTGGTTGTGGCATCGATCAACAACTCTGTCACTGGAAGGGGAAAATCCTCCTTCAAAAAATGGAGGTTATGGTTTGAAGGTTGATATATAATATGATCTTTATATTCTTTTCCCTAACTTGGATGATGTTGGCTAGCCACTCGGGGTACTGAACTTTTTTGATGATGTTGGATTTGATAAGATTGTTAACCTCAGTATCAACCCTAACACCATTAAAGGGGTGAATTTTCCTAGGAGGTTGATTGAACGATGATGATTCACTTGGAGACCAAGATATTGGATAGAGACCCAAGGGTCTAGTTCTAAAATATCATCATTACTTTAGGAAAATACATCATGATGTTTCTTTAGGAAAATCCCATACTGCTATTGTTCCTCTAGATGCATGGATACACCACTCAAAATTGGATCAAATCAAATTCAACATCAAGGTCTACTAGAACTAATTCATTAATAGTGGTGGAGACACACTCCTGAAGTGAGGGAGGAGAATATTACAAGTTATTTTCACCATCCGAGGAAGGAGAATCGGTGGTAAGAGGTTCATCCAGGCTAACTATTTTTGGGGGAATGATAGTTCCTACTTGTATAGATAAAAATACATACTGGGGAACTATGGATCTGATGAGACCATGGAGGCAGTTTCTATAGAGACAATTCCATCAATCCTTCAACCACAAGGTCCAAAATTTATTTGAAATCAATGATGGTGGGTTAGTTTTTGGAAATTCAACCTAGATCTGTGGAACAGATGGGAGTGCCATGGAATGGTGTCCACTCGGAAAATTTCTTCACACTTTATAGGGGTAGGGATTTTTGGTACCACAAAGAACTAGCCTCTATAGGATTACTAGGTAATCATTCAAAATTCCTTGTACTTTGGGACACAATTCCCCTTCCCCTCAAAAACAACAAATCAACTTCCCAAGTATGGTGTCGTGGCTTCCAATCAGTGAATTGGGAGGATGAAAGCGTTATCCAAATTTGTCCAGGGACTGGCTATAGCACATTTGTAACCTCTTTGGTATGAGCTTGCTTTAACTTTCTCTAGTAATAGATATAATACAGATAGTGAGCTTCAGAGGTGTTGAAGGGAGATGTATCACCCTGAAGCATGCCTACTCAACTGTTGAGGGAGTACTTGAGGATTTAGTGATACGAGGGAACAACTTCATGTAGATAGAGCCAAGGACTTCCCATAAATGTGTTTTAGGAGATATTCTATGAGATAACTATGAACGTAGATCTTTCTACGAATCCACAAAATTGGGTATTCAAACGAATCCTACCACACGGTCTTTGCTCAGTCCTATCATTACCCTGAATCTTTTGGTCAGAGGAACTCAAATATGATTTTGTCTGTCCTAACATATAGAATTTCTGGGAGGGATGATATTGATCCCAAAACCTATTTCTACTTAGTAGTATCATAATTCCATTTCATTAAACTAACCTGTGATGTATAGTGGGAAAATTTTCCCTTATGCAATAGTTCCTTCATCCTCTCCAAATAATGAGATGAAAAATTAACATTCTTCTCTCTCAACCTCTTTGGTATAGAAGGTATATGTGGTTGCTACCTCTAATTCAAATTAGATGAGGCTCTTTAAGGCCTCTGTGAGGTCCTCACACATTTCATTATAAAAGAAAAGGGCTTTGAGGATCAAGAGCCTTACCGTTATGCTAGCAAGGTGATTCAACACATACTTCCATTCCAAATGAGTGTTTCTTCCCATAGGGGGAATTAATTGGACAGAGGCATGAAACGCATTTATGGTTGAACTAATGGGTCCTAGATGGTGTTGAAAATATCATTTTTTCATTAACTATCTCTCTAGAAACCACTATCAGTTGACTATCAGCTTGCTGAGTCATGTATTTAGATGGATGAAACTGATCATGGTGCGACCACGACTATTCATCCCATCCAGTTTACATGATCATCTATGGTGGTGTTTTGGATGAAGTATGTTGAGCGGAATATGTGTGATGAGATTTATACATGACTTTCTACATGGTATCAATAGCATTCTCAAATTGTCTTGAAGTACTAGCCTAAGAATTCTGGCATTTTACTTGTCCTTGAATTCTTCTTTGACAACATATACAAGAGGTACTCAGGGTACTAACCTCATATTCCTAATCATAGAGGACCATGAAAGATTCTACCAACTCGATGGTATTCATAGAGGCATAATATTTCTCATAATTAGAGGGATATTACAATGATGGGTGGACCCTGGGTATGATTCCTAGTTCTAGAGGAATGAAATCAACAAGAGTGTGGTATGTATTTGGAATGAGTGAGGTACTTTTCTTTTTCATGCACTGTTTTATCCTACTCTTCTGAGATGTAGATGGATGTTAGGTGGATGAAAAAGTGGTATCCATGGAATTATTTACGACTTTAGGAGGTTTGGGATGACCTAAGTGGGCATATATGACACTGTGGGTGTGAGAGACTATCCTATGGGCCAAAAAATAATCATACTTCTGCATCCCATGATAGGAAACTTGTTACCATTTAATTGAGTTATCATTTTTGATGTCGGGATTAGCAGATATGTGCACCACCTATGTCGGGACATTTCCCAACATGACCAAGACATTATCCACCAGGTCCTAGAGCCAATAATTTAACATATATAATTATTTTATGGTATGTACAAGGATTCTATGGTAAGGAAAATGGCTGGGGTGATCAGAAATCCTATCTTCATGGGGATTCTTACACTCTAGTAGCATTAGAATCCCTTATTCTAGGGAATTGACGAAACAACTAAGAACCTTATAATCCTTGAAATAATAGGTCAACTTCCTTATATCTTGGAAGGGTACTTTGGGAGCCTGTCCCTGATGGGGGGTTGGATCCATGATCTCTCATTTATAAAATAGTTCCTGGTGAAGTGGTGTTAGCCAAATTTGTGTTGGGGGAGGCTATTCTTGGTGACGCTATTGCACTCGGTGATGATTCACTTGGTGAGGCTTTTCTAGAATGGGATCCAACATTTTTAGTGGCTCGGAGGCTCTACCTATATTGACATTTTTGTCTCTACCTTGAAATATATTCTCATTGGTGATGGGAGAGGCAACATACTTGCTTATTTATTTCTTCAAGACTTCATAAAAATGTTGATCCTTATCAAAGAAATATCGAAACCCACCTATGAATTTCTATGTGATGAGGGTAGGGACAAACTCAGTCTTGATGTTTCCCAAAAGAATCGTTAGAAACTATTACTAGGTCAGTGGCATATCAAGTGAATAAGTGAGGAATTTCCACCTGGCCATAAAATTCATGAACCAATCATTAAGAATTTTCGTAAACTTTATGAGGTTTTCAATGCTTGTATTATGTGTAGTGGAGTTGAAATAGTAGAGAAACTACATTTGGAGGTCTTCCTAGCCAGTAATGGGCCCTGTGGGTAGCTGACTATACGAGATGAATGCAGGTCCTTCCAATGTCTAAAAAAACATTGGATATTGTTGACCTCCTACTACTTTTGGGTTCTTAATATGGGCTCACATCATGAGATGAATTTGGAAAATTTTTTAAGCGAGTCACCCATCCCATTGAATGGGGAAAATATAGGGTTCATAGAATCAGGGGGTGCTCGCAGGTAATCCACCCATATCGGGTATGGATTTCCATTAAGTGGTATGAACACCTATTGCATCTCAATGGCCTCAAGTCTAGTGGTGAGAGAAACTATCAAATAATATTGGTAGGGAACATTGCCTTGAAAAGGATTCCTAACCACCAATGAATTGATAGGTTCTTCAACTCAGTTAGAAGGATCAAAGGCTCATAGAGAAGTTCACTCAGGGTCTGGAGGAATATTATCACACTACTAAAGTGAATTCAACAACTTATATCTTTGTCACTTAACATAAACTACTTTTTATACTTTATCAGGATGTGTGGGATTACCGAGATCAACTAGGAGAAACTAGATGAGGAAGAATTGATGCTTCCCCGGTGGAGGAGAAATGGGATCCCATTGGGGAGTTCCATAATTTGGGAGTCACTTAGTGAAGGGTTCATCAATAATCCTCTTCTGATCCACTACATGCTGGAACAAGGATGAAATCGTATGATTAAACTCTCTCTTAAGAAAAATATCAGATGAATCAGAGGGCTTGAGATTTCCATTTCCCTTGTTCAAAGTATGGACCAAAAGAAATTATATAGGGAGATCTTCGAGGCCAAGTGTCTACCTTTGAAAATAAGTGAAGACACCTGTATGAGGTTCTACCTGATACCGTGTTTCCCCAAGGGGTGGGTTTTCCTTGTCAGACCCTACGTTGAAGTCCCTATTTTCCTATAACTTAGGAATGAAGATGTTACTGTAATGATACTGGGAGGGAGATCCTTAATATCAATAAGCAATTCAGGCTATCTTAGGATAAGTCTCAAGTGGAGAGCATCATACTACCCCCATCCTCTGATCGACACATTAGAAGATTCATCTACCCTAATTATGTGAAGAACTATAAGGCTCTTAATGCATCTCTATTGGATGGTCTGGTGGTAGTTGGGAGACGTATCATCCTGAGCCACTAAGAGTACTATAAACACAAAAATTCAACCATACTGGTCAATTTCATTGAAGTGTTTTCGACTTCCAAGATAGATCAATTGATGATCACCAAGGTGTTGAAGTGTCACCCAGATGGTTTGGTGGAAACACGTGGTTGGTCCCTTAGTGAAGGACTCATGAATGTCAAAGTTAGAAGTTTCATTTTTTCAAACCACAATGGAAAACTAATTAGAATATAGAGTCTCCCATATTAATTCTTTATTATAATCATTTCCATTATCTTGATTGGCCCAAACTTCTATGTGCACTTTTCGAGAGATTGGAAATAGTACTGATGGAGATTAGTGCGGCGGTTGGCTATCCGATAGAGGAGTAACTAAAAAATTCAACTACTCACTACATGCTGGTTGTCTCTTGAGGGTGTTACCCAATGCATCATCATGTCCTTATTGGACTGTGTTTTATCCACTAACTCCTATGTAAGGGCAGAGACACTCATCGATGGATCCCCAGGTAGCTCACCATATGATGGAATTAACCCAGACCAAAACAGCTCTCTATGTTCTTGGGTAGTCATGGAGAGGGATATGGGTGAAAAAGAATATGGTTACACCATGAGCTCCTAGAAGGGAGACATAAATTTATCTACCTACGTATGCATATTGAGAGATTTTTTAATTTCGTGGATCTCACCTTCCATGATGACAAACTTCACCATCTAGGATCCTACCCCAAACTTTGATGTTGACGAATGGTGTGAAGGATCCATTAATGAGTCTCATTATCCATCAAAATATGGTAGGTTTATGGGGTTTATAGTGACATGACACTTTCTATGATTTTTTCTTTAGTGGTGGTGGTTCATCCATTTTCCATGGGGTGGTTCTTCAGGTCAGAGTAATTTTTTGGCATGGGGAGACCTCCGTACAGGTGGCTAGTAGTTCTTGGAGGACCTTAACTTTTATTAGTAAGGATATTAAGAGGGACTCCATATCATTTTTTTCAGAGTGGGGATGACCTCCCCTTTGACTACTATAGGAGTGGGAAGGACCTCCACTCTGGATATTTATGAATCAGGGAGATCCTCCACTTTGGTCGGTGGGAATATGGGGTGAACCTCCATGATAACTGATAGTAATTTAATGGGTAGGAGAACCATGATGGTGGGTGGAAGCACGTTGAGGACCTTTTCACTAATTGAAGTGGGCTTGGGGAGGACCTCCATGTTAAGGAGTGGGAATATGGAGAAGGCCTCCATACTGGATACAAAAACCGTGAAGAGGAACTCCACTTTGGATGGTTGAAACATCGAGAGAACCTCCATGTTAATGGATAAATAAGTGAAGAGGGACTCCACTATGGTTGGATACAACACGGGGAGGACCTCTGTATTAGATGATGGTGATAGTATGAGGAAGAACTCTATACTGGATTCTGATGAATTGGGTAGGACCTCTAATTTGATTGATGATAGTGTGGGGAGGACCTCCGCTTGAGTTAGTGGAAACATGGGGAGGACCTACATGTTGTTTTCCAAGAAAGTGGGGAGGACCTTCACTTTGATCGATTCTGGAGGGGGGATGACCTCTTCTTGAGTTGGGAATGACATGAGGATGACCTTCATGCTGATTTTGAGAGCAAGGAGGACCTTTTCTTGGGTTTGTGAAAGTGTGTGGAGAAACTCTACATTGAAACTATTAATTACATGACAAACCATAATGAAAATTAGTTGTGAAAACAATTGACAATGTAAAGAAATCCATCTTGTGAGGTAAATGAGGTGACGATCCAAACCAAGCATAGATGGGTCCCTGGTCATCTGGTACAAGGATATGAAAAAACGAACTAATGGTGGGAGGGCCCACTTAAGTTGTAGAAGATGATTCCCCTTGATGATTAATATTCTAATCTTGTACCCAATGTTATTGTTTGGTGGTTTCGAATATGGCCACTGAATAAGGAAAATAATCCACATTTCCATCAGCCAGATGATCCAGTCACTACTAGCACTGACGAGGTCTAGTGGGAGCCCTACTTGGTGGATCCTAGGTGGTAGTCGTAACCAGAGTGACTTGATAATCCCCCACCTCCTCGAAATATGGGTGCGAGTCATGGGGTCTCTATGGGGAAAGTCTCCCTAAGAGATTTGATGTTTGAATAGGTATCGGTTTCTACCTCAATGACACTTAGGGATGATGGTGTTGGTGAGGCGCTAATGCCTCTAGGTACCGTCGAGCCATGTCCCTTGTGGGAATAACCCCCTCCAGATCATACTAATGTACAAGGGTGTTCATCACCCTCATTTGGATAATCTCAAAGGGTGAGATGGGTAATGGGTGCCCAATCGGTGAATTTGTTTTTGTAGAAGTCATGGTGAAGGTGGTGTTGTGTGGGATTACCACATTAACATTTCTCCTACCCCTACTTCTATGGGTGTTGGGAGGCTTGTTTACTTTAGCTTGGGTCCAGCAAAGCTGGTGGATTCAACCATCTGTATAGATATAAGGAAACCAATTCCCAATTACACAACATTATCAAATATTCCATGAATGGATAGAGATATCCACACTAACAATGTCATAGAATGTAATTCCAAAAATTTACTACCCCAATTTCAATTGAGTTTCATGCTTGGCCCACAATTTTCTTGGTGATTCTTAGCACCAGATAGCTAGATCTAGTGACATGTTAATCTATTTATTTCTTGAATGCTTCTAGTCCCCATGTTTAGGATAAGAGTTTTACATTTGGTTCACCATTTCTATTTCTGATTCTTTCACAGGGTCACAATGCCTTGCATGTTAATGTGCGCTGGCAAGATTTATCACCCCACATTCCCAATTTCCAAATGGGGGAAGATTTCATCACTTTCATCAGGTATGTCTACTCGTTCATCAAAATTTTGTGAGGGGATTTTGTTTCCCACATCAATGGATCCCCATTGGAGCTTTTCACATAGTTTGAGTCCCACTCATATAGTTAAGTCATATTTGTGGAACTCATTCCGAGTGTCATCACTTTGTGGACACTGGTTAATTACACTAATTCTTTATAGATATTATAGTGGGTCTTGACAAGGTAGAAATCTTCATTCAGGATATTAGTCACACTGGCCATCACTGGAATTTATGGAATCTAGGAACCTTGGTCACCTATTTTTTCCATTTAGGAGGTATTATCATGGCTAAATATTAGGCGTAAAACCCAAGGCATCCCATGTCAATCATGAGGTATCCAATACTGAAGGCATATATCTTCCAAGGCTTTAACTTTAGGAGTCACAAGTTTTACATGAGTTAGCTGATTCCCTAGAGACATATCATTGGAGGATTTTACCCCAGACATACCATGTTTGGCTAGGGGTAGCATTATGAGGTCGACCATGAGTTTAACTTATTGTGGAGATGAATCGAGGAATGAGTTTAATGTCTTGGATAGAAACATTTTATTGATCAATATTCCCTATAACAATGAATCAATAAGTTTCATCCCTATGAGGGGAGATGTCACACCTTAAAGTTTACCGATGGATGGATCAAGACATGCCATAATGGCAGATCTGAGAGGCGTGTCCCATAAAGGGAATATTTTACACTATGAAGGATAATAAAAACACCTTTAGAGGGGTATTAGAGAGGTAAATCCCTAAGAGTGGCACCTAAAAATTTAACCTATGGATGGATTAAAATGCCCTATGGTGGAAGATCTAGGAGGTGTGTCCCATAAAGGGATGATTTCACACTATGAAGGCTGATCGAAACACCCTCGGAGGTGGACTAGGGAGTTACATCCCTATGATAGAGCACCAAAGTTTACCATTGTTCAGGATTAATCCTCAAAGAGGCATCATATATACCATCTCTAGAAGATAGGGATAAAAACCCATGTAGTTTGATGTCATAGTTTAATATCATTTGAAAGGACATGTCCATGATGTTTAACATCATGCGTTAAGGACACTCACATTGTGAAGGGAGTTCCAACGAGGGATGGTGTGGGTATTACACAGGAAAGATACTTATCAAAATAGGATTCCTCTAGGTTAGAGTTGGTGTGGGGCTTACACATTGAGATGCTTGATGGAAGTGGATAAGATGTGGACTCTTAGTAGAGTGACATGATATCACTCTGGATTTGGGCTGAAGAAAATCCAGATAGATTTGGATGTTAGGTTTACACCTTAGTTTGGATTCCTACATATCCTAGTTAGTTGGGAATCAAATCCCACATAGTTTGGAAGAGGATGGGGATTATAACTAATGAAGAGGCATAGAGAAAATGTGGTTGGTGTTTATGTTTGAAAGAATCCCATGGAGGAGATTTTGTGGATTTAATGATAACTACAAAACTCTAAGCCCGCATGATTCATGATCAATGTGAGAAACACGTAGAAGTAGTAGACTCGATGCTCGTGTTATGAAAAAAGGCCAATTAGAGATAGTGTGGGGATTACCCATAGCAGCTGTCCAAGTAGGATTTCATTCCACGTGAGGAAGATCTCATTCCATGTGAGGAGGATCTCATTCCATGTGAGGATGGGTAGTGTAGAGACCATCCCATGCCACTCAGACAAAGAGCATACTGTTCTTATCCCATAGGGAAATTCCATAGTTTAACATCATGTGTTGAGGGTGTTTGTGCTAGGTAGTTTTCAGATCATACGTGAGGGACTCCCTCCTTACACCTTCGACTTACATGACCATAGCTCATGCACCCTTAGGTGGGACATGGCTTTAGAAATTATAGGGTGTAATTAAGGGGAAGAGTAGTTAGTCACAAGGTATATGATAGTGTTCCTATTATGAGAAGAAACATGCATTAGAATACCTATGCTGAGAAGAAATAGGTAAGTTAATGAATACACTAGATTCATAGGGGGCATCATATGAGGGACTATAAAATTATTACGTACATGTTTATATGGGAACACACAAGATGTGTTTACAAGGAAAATGTTCTATATGTAGAAGTTTTTTGAGAATAATTCTCTAAAACAAGGCTAATCCATATAGTCTACAAGAAGAAGTGCATAAAATATTGGAGGTTTGTGCACAAGGTTAGGGTTTCACATAGGAGGAACCTTTGTGCACACCCAACTTGGGTTGCAAAAGGTTGGGAAAGGATTACTCAACTGTGGTACCAGTCAAGGATGGAACTAAAGGTAACCTGTTACATGATATTTCTACCTTGAGGCTTCTATAATTTTGCGATGTCACATAACATTTGTCTTACATGAAGAAGTGCAATGCTTCATCTTCTAGAGAGTCACGCCAATCAAAGGGGGGTGTGCTTCTATTTATATTTTGAATCTTTCGCAATGGGTCCACAAGATTCTAGTCACACAAGAGGTCTTCTGTAAATATTCAATCTTTTACACGATGCCCATAAGCAGAAGGAAATAGTTTGAAATCACCTTTTACATACAATGGGATTTTTGTTAGGATTCAATTTTTCATGTAACACCAATATCTTATGCATGATTTACTTAGAGTTTTCAAGGCCTTTCAGGGAAGGAATAATTTATGGTTTTATACTAGTTGTGGAAGGATATTTCATGTGTATTTCCATGATGTATGCTTTCGTTGAAACTTTCACACACTACCCATATTATTCTTGTAATTATTCTTTGTGTTTGATGATGTATTTAGTTTTTCCAAAGTTTGAAATGTGCACATTCATGTTAAATTTTGGCACCAATGACTATCAAATTGGTCTTGTCACCTTTTACCACTACACAAAAAATATTCACTTCACCGGTGTTATCAACGATGGTGTCGGAGAAGGAAAAATATTCACTGAGCAAACAAAAAATAAACCAGCACCAACAAAACCAAATTCATCCATTATACTGTAAGAAGGAATGAACATAGGGTCACAATGGGGAAGAAATTCTCATGAAAAATATTAGACGCTAAATCACACATCCAAAAAATCTATGGAGACCACAACACTGGACCAACTAGGATGGGAATAGTGTAGCAGGATGAAAGAGTATATTTTAGAAGAAAAAATCTCGATAGTGGTCCACACATTCACAAAAATTGCATCTCTTCCTTTACGAATAAAAAAGACCAGAAAAGTGGATATCACATTTCAGAATACAACATAACTGCAAAAATTGATTGAAACATCTTTCCTATGACCAAAGAGTCAATACTCACAACTATTAATAAAAGAATATTCCACTACTCCATTAGCACGCGTCATCAAAAAAGAAACACCATAACTCGAATCAAATCCAATTTTGGGAGATCCTCCCAGAACACTATTGACTAATCAAATAACACATCACAAAGAAGAGAATGATATAGTTCATAGAGATCTCAGCTGGTGTAGACCATGAAGAAAAGAAGATAAAGTATCCTATATATCAAGAATGTGAGAATAATCACCGAATTCAATGTCTTATTGGAACATAAAAAGGTTTTGGTTATCGAAAAGGACACAACTCAATTAATTTCCAAGGAAAAAATGGTGACTTTTTTTGTTAACGAAATAGATGAGAATAATGGACACCATAAGGAATCATTAGTGGTTGAATGTTTCAATTGTGTAAAATAAGGTAATTATGAAAATTTATGTCCTAGGTTTAAATGTTATGAAATTTGTATGAGTAATGGTTATATTACTAAAGATGAAGTGATTAAAAATGACATATGAAAGAAAGGAGTTATTAAGGAATCAGAAGATGAGTCTAATTTAAAGGATTAAAAATGTAGTTGGATCCAATAAATATGTTTTAAAAGTATTTTATTGATGATACTCTCAAAAAAATTAATTATTTCACTGCAGTACTTTTTCATTAAGTATTTGAGAGCATATGTTGAATGATACAAATGATTAGGAATAATGATTTAGTGGAGAGTTGATCTTTTTGAAAACACTTGTTTGAAGGAAGTATAACCCTTAATATGTTCTTGATTTTGAGATAATAATGTTGGGATATAGAGATGATACACTGTAGAGATGATTAATAATTTGTTTTTGAAAAATTGGTTTGTTCTACCAATGATGGAGTAGGAAACATTTTTGCATTTAAGGAAAATATCCAATAATCTATGTTTTACTTATGAAATAAGGAATCAAATGTGTTTTCCATAAGGTTTTTTGGTAATTCATATTATTACAATGTTTCAATAGAATACATGAGGAAGGTATTCACATATTTGGTACGTGAATATTAAGATATACTTCATGCTTTTTCGGAGATTAATGATAAGTAAATTTTGTAAATTGAGTAACCTTATTTCTAAATTTTTGGATATTGATCCTTTGTAAGGATCATAAGGTTAACCATTTATGAAATGGTTTAATTTGAACTTTGAATGAGGTTTTATAGATTATTATGCTTATTCATATTGGATAACTTGTGTTAGACATATTGATTTTAAAAAATAGTTTAAATTTATTATCACTCTTTATAGATATCATGATCTGTTGAAAGTGAATTTTAGTGATCCAGGCATAAAAAATTCATTTTTGTATATTCATTTCATAGTGTAAGGAATGAAATTACTATAGAATTTGTCACTGTATTATCAAATACTTGAAGAAATAAATATTCAATATGGGTTATTATATTTTTGGGAATGAAAAATGAAACATATGAGATAGCCTTTGAGACTAAAAAATTATTTAATATTGAATGCATTAAGTTTATTTTTGGAATATTTTAAGGATTATATTAATATTGTTTTATAAAAATGAAAACCCATAGGTCGGGTGACAACCTATACCATTTGTCAAGGCAACGATGATTGAAACCACAATCAAAGGGCCACAAGGGTCCATCACCTACCACTGGTGTAAGTGATGTCCAGTTTAGTATAACATAGTTTTATTTATTTAAAATTATATAATAGATAAAGGGTAATTTCATTTTGGGTATCATATGTTATTAAGATAAATAGAATATTTTTTAATTTTATTTTATGAATACAGGTTGAATTTAATTTTGGAGAAAATGACGAGTTTGTGTTGGAAATTATCTAAAGGATGAAACTCTACCTGAAAAGAATGTATTTTTAATTATGATATTTATATAGTAAGTTAAAGGATTAATTAACTCTATGAAATGTATTTTGGAACAAAAATTTTATTCATTTAATTTTATTATTGATAAATCAATATCCTTTTAACCCATCACAGATTTATGGTTTTGTGATGGTAAAACTTCTAATGACCAAATTATTTATCACTCTCCATAAAAATTTGATAGTTATATTTCTTTTACCTTTCCATGTTTTCACATCCCACTAATATTATTCTACACAAAAACTTAATTTTTAGTGACCTTCTCATTTTCATTTCCATATTTTTAGTAAGTAGTTTTATTAACCCTTTATACGATGTGAGATTTACACAAGGGTATTTTAAATTTTAAACTCCATCATTTACAATAACAAGTTTATATTATGAGGATTAAATTTATTGAAGGAGGGGGGAATTTATCACCCCAATATTTTAAAAGAACAATATGCTCGATAGCTTATGTTTCATAGAACACTGAGCATAAACTAACTCCAAAATATTTTTTTTAAAACATCCATTATAAAATAGATGTTAAATTGAATTGTGTGAAAAATATTAACTATATTAAGAAATAAATATGAATCTAATATTCAATATAAATTTAATTATTCTTAGGAAATGAGCACATAATTTTTATTAGTAATTTTATTCTTTAAATATACATTCTCTTCGAAAATATATGTTTATATTGTTTCTATTATAAAATAAATATTTTTTTAAAAAAATATTATAAAGTTTATTTGAAAGAATAAAATTAATTTTTTGGCTCATAAAATAAAAATTATCTTAGGGATTTTTTTGGGAACTTTTCAAAAAATGGAGATTTTTGGGTTTAAAGTGAAAACATTTTTTTTACAAAATTGAATAACTATTATGAAATAATTATTATATGATCATGATTTAAAATTCATTAACTCTTATTCTTGATTTAAATTTAGTTAATTAATGTAATAAAACATGAGGTGTTACAATTATAAATTCATGCTTAACATCTTTGAAAACCATGATTTTAGCCTTAAAAAGAAACAATTTTTATGAGTTATATGTGTAACATATTTAGAATTGATTTTTATCAATTTTATAAATTTAATCATATAAAATTGATTCAAAATTTAGAATCATAAGATAAAAATTCAGTTATAAGGACATTTTTATTTTTAGGCATAAAAAATTACTGTTGTAAAAAATGATTTACCGTGGTATATTTAAAATAATGTAACTGGCTAAAGATTAATGTAAAAATATTTAAATACCTAAAAATACATCATTAATTTAGTGGTTGATGTGTTTACGTACCTTAAAAATCATTTACAACATTAATTTTCAACCAATTTCATTGCAATTAATGCCACCCAAATGTGGTTGGATTTCAATATAACCTAATAATTATTTAATCACTTAAATCCAACACTCCTCAAGTATAAATTTCACCCCTAACCACCCCATTTCACCAAAAAAGAATCAAATATATTTAAAAATATTCCATAACCTCTGCTCCCCACTCTAAAATCTTCAATGTATTATTGGTCTCACCCAATACCAATTCCATTTTCCTTAAGGGCTGCTTTAAGGAAGTGATATTCAAGAGGTAACTTTCTCAAACCACATCTCTTAATTTCCTTTATTCTTATACCTTATCCTCACATCACTCATCCATAAAATAATAATTACTAAAATATCACATATATACTAGAATTTTATATTTCTAGTGGAACACCTAATATCAATCCATTCTCTCACCTCCGCTTGTTCAAATAAATAAAACCATTGTCTAAATTATGATGATTAAACATCTCTGTAAAAAATTATTTTTTTAGTTTTATTTTACCACCTTCAAGTAAAGTTATAGAAGTATTATTATTAATAAATAAAATTTTATAAGTATATTATAACCTATTTAATGTTATTTAAATAATACATTTAGATAATATTTAATAAAATGAATCTTGTTCGTGATGTTCGGAAAAACCACAAAAATAAACTAAACATTTATCATTAAAATTTTATCAAATGAATCATCCTCATGTAAAAAATAAAAATGATATATGAGACTATTTAAACTTTTGGATGTGATTTAAAACCATTTCATTTCACTTATGTTGTTTTATTTCCATTTTAAATGAAAATCCATAATTATACACAAGTGAACCGACCCTGAAACAACTAGATGAACACAAATGAAACAATGAAAATATGGAAATATTTTCAATGAACGAGTGGTAAGATGTTATTAAAGGATCATATAGGGAATTATAAATATAAATTTAGTTCTATAATAAATTAATAACCTTACTTAAACTATTTTATAGGAGGTTTAATTATGAAAAACTAAAGGGAAGCGAGATATAATTGTTTCTCATCACACTTTTACTTTTGTGAGATATATGCCATATTCACCACTTATTTATTTTAAATGGTGTTTATACATACCATTTATATATAATATTATGAATCCAATTATATTCATGGTATTCAGTTTTTCATTTTATAATTATTACTTTTATAGGGAATACGATTTGACTGATTACAAAGTGGTAAGGGATTTCATAACTCAATTTTCAATCATTGGGTTAAACTTCTACTTCATTGATTTTTTCATGCTATGATTATGTTTAGCCATTTAATTATCTTATAATTTTATTTAAAAAAACTTATATGGATTTATAGTGAATACATAGAGCCTATTAACTTTATTAACATTCACTTCAATTATATAATATTTTAAGAGACATTTTTTTAAAATTATCTTTTTAAAGTTTCCCTTAAAACTATATTTACATCAATGTCCATGTTTTCTAAAATTGTTTTCAAAAATGATTTTTGGTATTATCATATAATTTTTAAAGTAATTTTTATGCATATTCTAATTTTTAAAAATGTTTTGAAAGCAATATTTTTTATTTTTATAGACAATGTTCAATGAGAATTTTCCGAAATAAACAAAGAAGGAATATTTTTTTAACTTATATGGTGTGAGTGGATTTTACTAATTTCATGAAAAATTAATGATTTTAAAATTATTTTACAAGTTTACATGTTTTTTTTAAAATAAAGTTTTTTATTTTAAAATTGCACATCATTTTAAAAATAAGTGATTGTCAATGTGAAAAAGGTATTTTACGCAAGAAATTTTCAATGATTTCATGTAAAGTTTTTTCATATTGGTCAACATAATTTATTTAATATTATTATTAATTGAGGTTGATCTCTAATGATAGCATATTAAATATTTTATTAAATGTTTTATAACTAATTTTATTGGGAATGTACTATTTTGTCACCATTCACCATATTACTCTAGATTGTTTGGGGTTATAGTTATTGATTGGGGAATGTAATTTACATTTTATATTATTTTTTCAATAAAAATTTATATATAGATTATGTTTAAAATATTTCCTATGATTAATGAATTGGAATTAGTAAGTAATTGGTGGGGACCTCAATATATCCTCGATACTTCAGTAGGTCCCATGATACAAACTAGTTTGGGTGTTGGATGATGTCTTACCCATTTATGTATGGTGTCTTGGATGAAGCCTAAATGGTATGTTTATGATGTCCATCATTATTAATTCCATTATTTTGATATTAGTTATTTATTTCCATGTTATTATTCGATTATTAGAAATCCCATGGTTATGTTTTTAAGCTCGTGTGATTATTTATATGACATTATTTGACCATATTTTATTTTGGCCATATTATGCTCAAGTTATTGATTAAATGGAATGTATTTCAGTTATTTATCTTTCCATAATTGTTTTTTATTATTTATGATGGATACCTATTATATGTACCATTATTTAGCACATGATCTCACCCCTTTCTTATGTTTTATTTTACACAGGATGCTATGAAGTTCATTATGATTGATATGAAGAGTTAAGAGAAAAGAATAATGGTGTTCTAAAAGGACTCACTTCATTGTATTTTATATTTTCAATTGTAATGTAGGGTTAAGGAATGTATATAGTTTTCAAAAAATACTAAATTTTTTTGTCCTTCTAGATGTGATTCCTTGTATATTATGATAATTTAATAAAGTAACCATCAACATGGGGATACTAGTTTTAGGGTCTTTACAAAGCATTTGAAAACAAAGTCCACCACTGCATGTGTCATCCCAAGCCATAAATTCCAACCCCTCAATATATATAACATATTGGTTACCCCATGGTGAATGAACCAACTAGAATTATGTGCCTCATGTATCAACTCATACATTAAGCTCAATGGAACAACCAACCTACACTAAAAAAGGAGAGAACCCTCAGAAAGAAGAAGCCTATCACCCAATGTATCCCCACCATTTTATGAACTGTTAATACATTGACATTCAGGGTTAGATAACCACTCAACCCTAACCCACTATATTAGAGATTACGTAACCTATACACTAACCCATAACACCCACTCTCTATCCTCTAACAAATCAGTACTCTGATCAATTAAAAACTCATCAGTCCCCACTCATCCACTAATTCTCAAACTACTTGCACTAGAAGCTTCTTACTCAGTGTTCTAGTGACCGAATTCCACTTCCTGGGTGTATACTCAATCTTGAATTCAAATTTTTGTAGATACTACACCCAATGTATCTATATTAGGTTCAGGTCCCTTTGGTTGAAAATGTACCACATGGTATTATAATCCAAATATACCATAAAATTATCCCCTGAAGAGGTAATGTTTCCTTATCATTAACACATGCATCATAACTTCTAATTATATTTCATGGGTTGGATAATTCCATTCACGTAGGCATAACTACCTTGAGACATAAGATACCAAATGGACATCCTAAATCAAAACACACCACAAACCCACACCAAAAGAACCATAAAAAACAAAACAATCATACTTAGACAAAGAAATAACTAAAAATAAAAAATAAGTAAAATTGTCCAAAAACTTTTTAGAAACACTATGACAATTCTTATCCCCTTCAAACATCCCGCATTTCCTAATCAAATCCATCATTGGAGAAGATATCCTAGAGAAGACTCAAAAAATTTGCTATAATATCCGACCAATCACATAAAATTTAGGATTTTGAACAAATTCTTGGGATTATCCCACGACATGACTACTAAAACTTTCTCTAGAACCACTGAATCTCCTACTTCAGAAATCACATGGCTAAAAATTTTAACTTTCTGGATCCAAAAAAGGCACTTGGAAAACAAAAAATATAGATTGTGATGCATAAAAACACCCAAAAAAACTTTCTAATGGTCAACATGATCCTTATTCATATTATAATAAAATAATATTCCATTTAAAAACATGAGCATAATGGATTCCAAAAGGCGGTGGAAGATCTGTTTCATCAATTTCATAGAGACTAATGGACTATTAGTATGCCCAAATGGCATAACCAAATACTCAAAGTCCCAATACCTGTTTCTAAAGGTAATATTTGGAACATCATCTCCCCATACTCTTAAATGGTGGTACCTATATCTCAATTTGATCTTTGAGAACCAACAGTATCCCATAAGCTGATCAAATATATCATTGATTCTAGGAAACATGTATATATTATTAACAGTCACCTAATTAATATTATTATAGGCTATAGAAATTTGTATAATTCCAAACGGCTTATTTGAAAATGGAATTAGGTAAGACCATTCTTACATATTGGAATGGATAAATCCATTACCCTCAAGATCCTCTTACTAAACCTTCAAATATTTCAGATCAGATGGATCTATCTGGTAAGATGATAAGGAGATCAAGCATATCCTAAAGAGAACGTCAATGTAAAATCAACCTTCTAAAAGGGGAAAAACCTGAAAATCTTTCAGAAACACATCCATGCACTTTAACATATACACTAGAAGCTCACCCTCAGAACTCTACTCAACATCATTGAGAAACATCATGGAAATATGCAATGATATCAACCCCAAATTTGAATAAATTGTTCCCTCCCTCCCTAATCACATATCTCACTCAACCTAAAATACATGAGTGGTCACACCAGGAGTATGTTACTAGCTAATTCAATGATAATAGTTTACTAGTTACTTCATGCTAATAAACTAATCTATGACAATGATAAGGTAAAAAATAATTATCCAAAATAAGGAAGATCCAGATGGATTCCATTGTAGCTAACAAAACATGGGACTCAGGACATGTGAGAAATTTCTCATTCTTCTTACACAACAACATTAAAAAATCTATAACATATAGTTTATAATCATCCAACATACCAAAATTCTCAATGATCTTAAGTGAAAAAAAATCAATGGGATTCACTAGTGTCAAATAATACTAATACCATGAAATATACAATGAAAAAAATACCTCTCATGGTGGATGACTTATAATCTAAGTCCTATAGCATAACCTCTAATGCATAAAGAAACCCTGATTCAGACCCTCCTTTCATCTTAATCCCTTGATGAGAATCTCTCTTACCGTGAGTGTGATATGTTACACCATTGGAATAATTTTTCTGGACAAGATAACCTTTATAAAAATTGAATCCCAAACCACTACCCCGTGAATCCAACAGACATAATAATTGAAGATGACTTATATTCCCACACTAGTGGAATGCATTCAGAGACTCTGAGCAATGAGGCCTAGTGTGTCCTATATTTTGAAACTAATAAAAAATAATGTGATTACTCCCTAAAGAATCAAAATGATCATAACCCGATGACCATTGGACACTCTTGTCACTAGACCACTAAGACTCATTCCACTTCTATTTCTACCGTGATGAAGAACTATGGCTTATAACAACTGTAAGGGAACCACTGAGACCTATCTTAATATACAGAAAAAACATTTTCATAAATTCCTTATCAACCACTTATGAATAAGTTAGTATATAGAGAATAATTAAAAAATATTTAATATCTATTCTCAATACCATCTCAAAAAACTAAGTCACAAGTTAATAGTTCAAAGGATATCCATAAAAACATGCACCAATTTGATAAAATGGGTGCAATAATCCATCACTGAACGATCCCCTTTCCCCAACATCAAGAAATCATTACTCTTTTCCTCCATCAAGGTCTCTAGGTAGAATTTGTTATTGAATGAAACCTTGAAATTGGTCTATATGATATCCATATACCTCTTTGAGAGCACCATCAACTCCCAACTCTTCATATATGTCCCTTACAACACATACATGATAAATCCCAATTTAATGTTTTCATGGGTCTTCAAGAACTCAAAGATTTGATAAATATGATCCAACCTTCCATGAGATCACTGGTTCCCTTGTCACTATGAAACACTGGTGGATTTTTTCTCATAAACTCTTTATCATTTTCCATGGTGTGGGGTTTATCTTGACCAACCACTTGTCATAATGATTATATTATGCGAATCACTGACTTCAAAAAATCCAGATCAATAGGAGGGTTCCCCCATGAGGTGTTCTTTATATCACCCTCTATACTCATAGATGAGGTTCTTATGGGAGGAATATTCTATAAGACACAAAAATCAAAAGCTTTATTATGTCTAATTCAATCTCATGACACATAAAATAACCAAAATTAAATCCTCACCATGGGTAAAAACAAGAAAAACCAACATCATAATAAACTCGAAATGAAAAAGGATAAAAAAATAAAAAATCTAAATCATTTTCCACTATGAATAGTTTTGATGCATGGTTTTGAAAACTATGATCAAAACATGTGGTTGTCATTGGATTTTGCAAGTAAGGCCACATGATCTTCACAAAATTGATACTAACCATTCAACTCCTACAAACCTCCATGTTTCACTCCTAAAACTTAAAATGACCATATAGCTCACCCTGAGTCTAAAACCTAACCAATAAATACATAAATATCACGTAAACCACCCATAAATGGGCTAGAAACATTACTAAAATCTTGAAAAACCCATATAAACTCAATGTTAGACATGAATAATAGATTATTAGGCACTCTTCTATTCCTACCTCCTCAGTACCTATGGTCCTAGCTATATTCTACCATTGAATCCCCAATAAAAACCTACCATGATACCATCTTATAATGAACTGACCTAGTTCGACCTAACCCCTCACTCGATTTGGATCACCACATAGCCAAAATAACATTCCCAATAACAATGGGATCCTGGAAAGAACCAGACATAACCAACTATCTCATGGGAATACTTTCACCTCTGTTAAACTGGTAAGACCCATCCCTGAAACAAGACAACCACACCAGTATCATTAGAGTCAAAATCATAAAAAGGAACAACTAGAGTAATAAATAAATACTAACTATATACCATGAGAAACATCACATATCATATAAAAAACATGTCATAATAGGACATATACATGATATATCTAGTCAAAATCCCAAAACAAAAAATAATGAGAATAAGACCAAATGGGGTCTATACATACATCCCAATGTGTAAAAAAACCAAAAAATGAATCCACCCGATCTTATTCCCTATGAGACCAAATATCCTCCATAGAACATAGGTCGATTATAATCAATAAGGTCCACCCTCGTACATGGTTCGCTTTCCATTATCTATGTCCTAAAAAAATTTCTATATATGCATAAAGGTATATGTAGGGTGTGAAGAAAAAATCCCATAAGGATAAAACCACGAATTTAGGATCATACCCATAAACACCAATAAATTAGTTCAAAAACAATTTTCAAATTTAAAGCACACTAAATATATACCATATTAAAATAAAACTTTGAAATCCAATTGGTTTTCAATTTAAAAAAATTTGTTTTCTAAATCATTTATCAACATTGATCAAATAAATAAACAAGGCCACAAGGCACAACATGATCAATATACCCAACAAGTAATGTAAAGAACAAAACTTCTTGTTCAAAAATATTACAACTTAATAGACAAATATTCCTTATATAACATAATTATCCACAAAAGAATCATTTAGGTCTAGTTCCATTGGAAACATGGACACATAAACAACTGGTCTATAAGTGATCTACATAATCTCCCTTTATTTTCCTTATAACTAACACATTTATTTGAAATATCGTACAAAATAACTTTCATCATAACCTACGGAAAAGAAACATAATAAATTCTAAACTCAAATTCTTAGTAAGGGTAAGCAAGGGAGATATCAACATATCATGATAATAAGGTTATGATAACAAGATAATAAAATATTAAAACCATATAGTGTATATCATAGATCATAAACTTGAGTAATTTCATCAATCTCATTAGTTCATTAGACATGAATCATAATAGAAGCAAATATGATGAACCATGAGAAAAATACATTGGCATAAGGTAGATATTTTCTTCATACACATAAGCATAGAAAATTATTTCCTAAGTATTTCAGGGATTATTTAAAGTACTATCATAGTGGAATAGCTTTATTCCCCAAACCATCATAATTTTCATGGTTAAATCTCAAGAATATCATAGTGGAAAGAGTCCCTTACTGAACTAGGTTCACCCCATATTCTATTATGTATTATCCCATTATATACCAATATTTACATAATGCATTTGAGGGAGATATTGGTACCACCCATCACATAATAAAAATCATACATACGTGTGATATATGATCATAAAAAACTAATCATATCAAAAACCATAAAAATAAATGGGTTTTGTATATATTTTATCATAACATAACCTATAGAAAAAAAATATATTTCATAATCAATTTTTCATTTCAACAAATCATAACCCATGAAAAAATAAGTAGGATTCATAAGCATTTTATCGTGGTATAATTCATGGAAAAGGAATAGAGTTTCATAAACATCTTATCATCATAAAAATAAAACATATAGAGAAAGAGTAATAATGGTATCCTTCTATCAGGTGCCTAGTAAAGAATAAGTAACATAAAAGGATGTTATCTTATATGGAAAAGTAGTTTTAAAAGAAACATGAAACATTTCTTGAGGAAACAACCTGACATTGAAAATAATTTTTTAAAATGAAAAATTAATAAAATAGTTTAGAAATAATTTTATATAAAAATAAAATATAAAACTTACAAATAAATATTCAAATCAAATAATTTTTGTTAAAGTGGTAAATTCCATCCATTCCATACATGTTAAAATAAATATTCCTTTCATATTTTCATTAAAATACAAACCAACCTTATTTGGAAAATAACACAAAAATTCATTTTAAAAGATTTTTAAAAATAAAAAAAGGGTGAAAATAAATTTAAAAATTCATAGAGGAATACTAAAATGTTTTTGAAAACATTTTTAGAAAACATGGACATAGAAGAGAAAGGGTTTTCAACTAAGTAGAGAAATAAAGTCAAATTCTATTACAAAAATTATTTTAAAATATTTTGTACATATATAGAAGAAAATAATTGGAAAAAATGTATTTTAATGAAATAAAAAAAGGATAATAAAATTCTTGAATTTATTGTGATATGAGTTACAATATTGTTTCATCAGAATCTTAAACATAAACAATCCTGATTAATGATGAGATTGTATTATAAAATGTTAACCACTTTAGTAACACTGAATCATAAGCCCATTGAGAGAATAACATTTAATGAACCTTGAAATATTATTATAATAAATAAATTTATGAGATTAAATGTTAACGTGTCTTTATATACACCTCATACAACTAGATGGGATTATAACATAATGTTTGTCCCTATGAAGAAAAATTGAGACAAAAATCACTTACTTTATGTCATGAATTCTTTCATACACGTTAAAAAATCCTATATAATAAATATATGGTTATTATAAATATATTTAAGAACCATAATTATATATATAATACCATATATTATGTACTTATGAAATTTTATTACCCATTTATTAATAATTTCATGTCAAAGTCAAGTTCCGGGAGATAACCGCTTGGTTTTTTGTGTATGTCTTGATTTGTTATTTTTGGTCCTCTTAATTTGATCATGGTTCCATAATATATTGAATGATAAAAAATATATAAATATAATATATATTTATTATATATATATTTTTACAAATCCATAAAAGTTAGAGATAGAAAATGGAATGCACTTTTCATGGAGACGGTTGGTTGTACGTACGAAAGAACACTATTTTGATTTTCACAGTAGATTGAAATAAATTAAGGTAAATAATATATTAATATTAAAAAATATGTTTTATTTTAAATATATAACCTATATTGATTAAAACTATCCTTATTATCTTCCATGTAAAGTGTGAATGAATCACATTGCTTTGCGAGGCGGTAGTTCATTGTACACATGAGCAGCGTTATTGTGTTCTCAGAGAAAGGGAAGTAAAAAGGAATAAGTGATATAATAATTATAGAAGTATAATAATATCATAAATATCATATATGAACATTTAATCCATAAATATATTCATCCTTGATAGGTGGTTATGAAAAATTAATAACATCGGTTCGCGAGGCCATAGTCTGCCATACATAAGATCGACAGTTTCATTTCCCATTTTAGGGAGGTGGAGGTGGATATGTGTTATAACATTAACATAATAAAATATATTTATATCACATATACTGGTGTTATTATTTCATCATAATTTAATAAAATTTTAGTTATTTTAATAATAATTATAACAAAAATTTATAGTTAAAAACTGTACTTCTTCTTCAGACAACCACATTAAGTTTAACTTGAAGCCTTCCTAAATTGAATTTTAGTACTCTCCAAGGCCTGTAAGATGTGTGTAGAGATGTAAAGAAGATATTTTGGTATTTATTATATGATCCAAATGGTTTTTTAAGTGTGAAGTAGATAGGAAAAGGGGTTCCCTTTTATAAGTGAAGAAAGTGGCACACTTCTAATTTTTGAAAAGAAAAAGGTGTACCCACCTTTTAAACAAGCCAAAAGGATAAACAATGAACCATTATTGAGTCTTAGACATTATAATGTCTATATATAGAAATAAATTTTTTATTTTACATGTTATGGTTAATTTTTAACCATTATATTTACAGTTTAACCCCCGATAAACACATTTTTCCTTAATTGTTATAATTATTTGTTTTATGCCATTTACTATTGATTTTGACCAAAAATATAGTTTCACTTGTTAAATAATATAAATTATTATTATTCCAAATATTAAATAAATTATTACAAATTCAATTCATATATTTGGAAATTATTAATTTAAAATTAAACTCGTGGGTGCGACGAGAGGGCAGTTTTCCAAAGAGAAAATATTTTAAAGATTAAAATGGTTTTATATACAAATTCAATAATAAAATGATTAAAATGAACTAAATTGGATTAATAGATATATAATTGAACTAATATTACTTTTACACCCATTTTAAAACAAAAATTAACCTTATAAATTCTTTAAATGAAAAGGTATTTTTCAAAAAAAACTATTATTTTTTACTGTTTATCGAAAAATTAATGTTTTCTAAAAAATAAAAAACATTCCCACTAAGATAATTTTTAAAAAAATGTTTAGAAAATTATTTTTATTTTATAAATTTATTTTATAAATTTTTTAAAAATTTATCTTATTACTTTTCATAAAAAATATAATTTTTTTAAAAAATAGTATTTTCAGAAGATGTAAAAACATTATAAAAAATTATGTACTTTTTTAATAATTATATTTTATTTATATAAAACCATTATAATTAATATTTTAATTTTTTTATTACTATACATTACTTCATGTTTAATGGCCAAGTAATAATTTTCATGTTTAAATAATAATATTAATTGTTTGTTGTGCTTCTTTAAAACTCAGATTTCGTCACTCTATTAAAAATAGATGAAGATAATTTCTCCTAATCATATTCTAAAGTTCCCACATAACATAATTAAACTATTGGTTTCATAACAAAACATTAACCAAGTTAGTGTTCTTGTTTTATATAACATTATCTATTAGATTCATAATCTCTTCTGTTTTTTACTCATAAGAATGATATTTCTTAAGTGCTACAAACCCTGAGTCTAGTACATGTGAAGAGTCAAGTATGTACTTTCTCTAGATAGATTCATGTAAAACATCATGAACATGATAGAGGTTTGGTGGAAGCACCAACTGATAGGCTACCATATCTATATGATCAAGAATTTAAAAGAGACTATTATAGCTAGGGATTAATTTTACCTTCATTAAAAATATCATTACCTTCTTCCATGGAAAGATCCAAGAAAAATATTGTCACTAACTTCAAATTTTAAATAATTATGAAAATTATCAGCCAAATATTTCTTCAAACTTTTATCAAATCTTATGTGATACCGAATGGATCTAACCTTCCTTTCCATTTCCACAATTATCTTAGGCACCAATATCTTTATTTCTCAAAATTCATCCCAGTATGTTGGATTTATACACTTCTTTCTAAAGAGGGATTATTTTGAAGACATATGAATTATTGAGTGAAATCTGTTGTTGAATAAAAACTCAATTAGAGGAAGGTGCTGATCCCAACCACATTTAAAATAAAAAAAATCTCAACATATCATCTGGGGTTTAAATTGTTCTCTCAGACCGAACATCTATTTGAGGATTATATGCATTGTTGAAACTCAACTCCACACCAAGGCATTTTTGTAAAAATTATGAAAAGTTTTAGGTAAACCTTTCATCCTAACCAGACACAATGGAATGTGTTACTCTATAAAAACTTACCACTTACTTAATATATATACTCAAAAGCTGATCTAAACATAAAATCTTATATGATAGTGATGTATTGGGATGAATTTGTAAGGTGATCTATTATAACCCATATAAAATTATTCTCTTTAGACTTTTTGTGGAGTCTGAAGTTAAACTCCATGTTGATGTTTCCCATTTCCATTGTGGTATGGGTAATGAATATAACATACCCTTAGAATGTTTTCTCGCTGCCTTAACTTTTTTACATATGAAGAACTGAGATATAAACTATGTGATATCTCTCTTCATGCCATAACACCATAAATACTCTTTAAAATATCTATACATATTTCTACTTACATGATGAATAAAAAATGAAGAACTATGGGTTTCCTCTAACAAATCCTTCTTCAAATATGATATAGATATAAAACATATATGATTCCTAAACTTTATCATTCCCTCATGATTAATGTTAATATTAGGAACATTTCTAACATTCTTTTTCATATCTACATTTTACTTTTACTCCTATTTAATATTCACTTATATAGATGGTTGTTCATTCAATTGAGAAAGATATTATTTATTCCCTTATTTTAGGATTTCCAGATCCATCCTTTGAAAATCCATAAATATTGGGTCTTTTTTGAACCTCATCATGGATAAGCTAGCACAATCCTTTATACTTAAATGATTTTTCCACCTCTTTCACATTCCCTAGGTGATAATGTATTGAAAACTCACAATATATAATCATATACAGCACACATTCAAATCCTTTTATGTGAATATATACTTTAAACATTATTAATCGGTATATATATCAAAGTTTTCTCTATAAAGATAATTCCTCCATATCTTAAATGAAAAAATAATTGTAGCTATCTATAAATCATGAGTTGGGTAATTTTTCTCATAAAGCATAAATTTTCATGAGGAATATGCAGTAAGTACATCATTATACATAATAATTCATCCCAATACCTTCTTGAATGCATCACAATAGATTAAAAACGCTTCTCCACTATAGGGTAATGTAAGAATAGGTGGACCGGATAATCTTCCCTTCATTTCCTTGAAATTATCTTCACATTCTTCTTTCGAGTGGAACTTGGATCCCTTATGAGTTAACTTGGGTAATGGATTAGATATTCATGATAAATTATATACAAACCATAAATAATATCCATTTAAACTAATAACTCAATGGATCCAATTCACCTTGGTTGGTCTAGGACAACATTCAATAGCCACTTTATTTTATAGATCAACCCATATACCCTCTCTTAAGATTATATGACCCAAAAATAAAACCATTTGCAACTGAAATTTACAATTTGTAAAATTTTCATATACTTTCTCCTTTCTTATGTTATTTATTAAAATTCTCATGTGATCTTTACGATCTTCCTTACTCTTTGAAAAAATAAGAATATAATCTATAAAGTCTACCATAAAAAGATCAAGGTAATCTCTAAAGACTCGATTCATTAAATCATTGAAGACATCAATGGAATTAGTAAGATAGAATGAGATAACTATATATTCATAGTGTCCATACAATGTAAGGAATTAATTCGTGGTAATATCCTTCTTATAGACCCTCAATTGATGATATCTATAGTTAAGGTTAATATTGTAAAAATATTTAGATCTAAACAGTTGAAATATGTAATCAGTATAGGGTAGAGAATACCTTTTAATTATTGTGATATTGTTTATCTCCCTCTAATCAATATAGAGTTTCATCAATATATATTTATTGTAATCAAAAAATAATTGGTTCAACCTAAGGTGACACACTTATCCAAATGAATCCCTTTTCAAGGTTCTCCTAGAGTTACTTCTTTAATTATTACAACTCAATAAGGGCCATTATACAATGAGTCTTTGAAATAGGAATAGAACTAGGTATGAGTTTTATTGAGAACTCAAATTTATGTGTTGGTGGAAGGATAGGTATCTCTTTTGGAATGTCAACACAAAAATCTCACAAAATCAGTATATCATCAAATTTGAGTTTCTCTATAACTATATAAGATAAATGAACCCTTTTAATATTAATCAAAACAAATATAATGGATTTTATTTCCATCCGAAGTTCATATTTATCATCACACTAATATACAATAATAGGTTGGTTTGAAATAACAAACATGAATTCCTCTAATAAAAAAATAATGTGGGATTTGTATAGATAAATCCAATCCACTTATAAGATAACATCAAATTGAACTAGAGGAATAATTAAAATATTTAATGGAATCACATTCTCACAAAATTCAACTATAGAGGAATCATATAACTAAGATTCAATCATCATACCATTAGTGGTTTTTATTTATAATTATATTTATAATAATTTGGGTACAATATCGATACCCTTATAAAATTATTCAGATATGAAAGAATGTGTATATCCAGATTCAAATAATATAGTAGAGGTTCTAGATTGGATGGTAAGTATACCTTTCACCACATCATTATCACTCCCCTTGTTAGAAATTGTGATCATATGAGATTTCCATTTTTCTCTTGACATAAAAGGTTACTGATATTGATAATCATAATTAAACTTCAGTTTCATGCATTGACAAAAATAATTCTAATACTCCTTAGATTTGAAACATTAATGTGTAGGTGGTGCATTATGTGTATATTTCTCTTTATTTTCATGATTATCTAACCTCTTAAGATCCCTTCATAATTCAATTTCCTGATGAACTTTCTTTATTTACATAAACCATTTACCATCCCCTTTAAGATAGTTTTCTCCATGTTTATTTCCACACCTAGAGCATGAAGGAAATCTCATGTTATTCTCTCTATAGTTTTTAGTGTTTCCTTTGAAATATATCTTCCATTTCATGTCAGATCCATGATATTGATAGGTAACTATGATCTATATTTCCTCCTTGAGAGAAAAATGAATAATTTATTCATAAATACTAAAGACCCTTATGAATAACTCCCTTTGGAGACTTAGTTACAAGCCACTGAAGAATCTATCATCCATAATTTCAGGTTGAATGATAATGCCAGAAGCTTACATTGCAAGCCTTGTAAAATTTTCAACATATGTACCAACAAATTCATCATCCATCATATTTTTGTCAAGGAATTACTTCTACCTTTTTTATAAATAATATTGGGGAAGTATGTGTTAAAAAATAATCTATTAAACTAAATCCACTATATAGAGTGAATTTAGTCATGTTCCTTTGTATTACTAATGAGAGTCTACCATTGATATACTACACCTTCAAGATAATAGACATCCAAAATTAATTTTCAATGTTCCAAAAATTGGATAATGGAAAATATATATTCATTGGTACTGATATATTTCTCTATATATAGTGGACCAGCATAGCCACTAAAAGAAGGTGGGAATTTCCTTATGAAGAATTCAAGAAAACATTATTCCCTATTTTGATTGTTTGGTAGTTATTCATGATTCATATCAAGAAAAAGTTATATGAGTGTAAAAATGAGATTTTTCTTTCCATATCCCATAACACTAGGATGATCATGAGGAAAATTATTTGATAGTTCATTACACTCATCATTTATATTATTCCTTTTAGGTGAATCTATTTACGAAAACCATAAATCGTAGTATAAGAAATAATAATCATAGTGGGGAACCACATAATCATGAAAAATAAGGATTTATAAATCATGAAACATTTTTTTAATCTATTACACCTTAGGCTTAACCTAGGGCATTTTTGGTCATTATTTAAATCCTTCATGATGGTTCATAAATAGTTTTTGAATTTCTAGTGCATATGCCATGGGAGTGTCTAACCAAATGTGAAGAAAGTCTCATTATAATGAACCAAGTGATGGGAAAGTACATATAATTGCACTCTTTTCAAAGTCATTACACCTAGGTGTCTCTATACTAGAGCCACATCCCATTTTAGCATCCAGACAGGTATATAATTTCTTGGAAACAACTAACTCTATCCTTTACTTAAATTCCATGAAATTTTTCTATAAGATGACTCATCGTTTGACTTATCATTACATATATTCTTAAAAATATGACTAAAATTTTCTCATCATAGTTTCTGATAGTTAACTACATTTTTACCTAATAAAAATAAAAAAACCAAACTTCTCATTTATAAATATTATATCTTAAAGAAAAATATTTATTACATAATATAATAATCCACACTAGAGACATTTTGGTATAGTTTATTTGGAAACTTAGACATATAACAAATTGATCCATAAGTGAGTTATGTATTTTTTAACTATGTTATTCATAACTTGAACCCTTATCATACATATCATAAATAATACCTTTTATTATATCCTTGGAAAATAAATCATAATAAAGGGTGATATTAGATTCTTAGTAAGGTTAAATAAGAGAGATATCAACATATCATGAGCATAAGGTTATGAGAAAATGATGATAAAATTTTAAAACCATACCTAACATATAATGGAATATAAACATGATTCATGGAATTAATATTGGTAGTTAAAAAGATATGAATAATAATGGAATCAAATAATATGAACCATTATAACATAGAATTGGCATAATTCTAATATTTATGGCATACATATAATAATATAAAATCATTTCCTTAGTAGTACAAGGATAATTTCCAATAATTTTATAGTGGAATGAGTTCACTCACCAAAAAATCATAGTATCCAAGGATCACTCCCAAGAAAATCATAACGGATAGAGTCCCTTAATGAATTAGGTTCACTCCCCGTTCCAATCATATTTACCAGATGAGATATCAATATTTATCCAATGCATTAAAGGGAGATATGGGTCTCACCAGTCACATAATTTCAATTATACATAAGTGTACCACAAGATAATAAAACATCCATGAATAAGAACCTATGAAAAAATGGGTTTCATAATCATTTTCTCATTATATAACCCATATAAAATAAATAGGTTTCATAATCATTTCATCATTTTATCATAACATAGCCCATGAAAAAGTATCATTTTTGATAATCATTTTATCATGGTATAACCCATGGAAAAATAAATGGGTTTCATAAAAATCTTTTCATAATCAAAATAAAACCTCCAAATAAATAATATTAATGGTATTATTGGATAATATCCTTATTAAATCACATGTAACATCTAATAATTTCATCTTAGATAAAAATTATTTTGAAATAACACTTGGAAAATATCTTGAGGAAAATAACTTTCATTGAAAATAATTTTTTAAAATGAAAAACTCATATAATATTTTATAAATACTTTTAATTGGAAGTAAAAATCATTAAAAAAAAAATTAATCTTCAAAGAAAATAATTTTCATGATGGTGAGAAATTCCATTCACGACATACTTGTTAAAACAAATATTCCTTTCACATTTTCGATAAAACCCAAAAATATCTTATTTGGGAAATGATATAAAGATTAATTTATTGTTTTAAGTAAAACAAGGGTAAAAGGGAATTTAAATAATAATATATGAATACTAAAAAATTTATGAAAACATTTTTACAAAACATGGGAATGGAAGATAAAAGGTTTTCATCCAAAGATAGAAATACAGTCGACTTCACTTAAAATATTATTTTAAAATATTTAGTAAATAAAGAGAGAAAAATGAAGGGAAAAATATTTTCTAATGACATTACCAGAGGAGGTTAAAATTTATGAGTTTCTTGAAATATGTAACATAATATTCCATCATCCTAAGAATAAACATAAACAAGCTTGATTAATGATGAGATTGTATCATAAAACCCTTACCACTTTGGTAACACTAAATCATTATCCCCATAAAAGAATAAAATTAAATGAAACTTAAAATTTCATGAGAATAAATAAAAAAATTAAATTACATGTCAAAGGGTCTGTTTATAAACCTCATAAAACAATATGGGTGAATAACTTCACACATGTTACAAAGAATAAAAATTGAGACAAAAATTCATTACCTTAACTATCGACTTCATTTGTACACGTTCAAACCTAATGTGTAGTATGTATATGTTTACTATAAATCTGTTATATAACCATATATATATAAATATCACCCTATATTATTTACTTATGACATTTTATTACCCGTTAATTAACAATTCCATGTAAATGTCTCATTTTGGGAAATAAATGCTTTATTTTTCACATCGATTTTAATATGTTATTTTTAGTCATATAACTATAATAATGGTTACATAGTCTAAATAATTTTAAAAAATTTATAAATATATTATATATTAATTATAAATGAATATATACTAATCCATAAAATATAGAGATGGAAAATGAAATACACCTTTTATGGAGATAGTAGGTCGTACATATGCATTAACACTGTTTCCATTTTCAATAAGGACTGAGAGATAGAATGGTAAATAATATATCACCATTTAAGAAAAATTTTTATGTCATATATAGAAAATATTTTCATTGAAACCATGATTATTACTTTCCATGTAAATCATGAACGAATCACATCACCTCGTTTGGTAGTAATCCTCCATACACATGATCAACATTATCATATTCCCACATAATGGAATGTAAGAAGGTGTATTTAATATAATAATAAAAAATAAAATAAAATAATAAATATCAAATATAAAAATTTAATCCATCACTATATCCACCCTGAGAGGTGGTTCTGGAAAAAAAAATACCATCTGTTTGCGAGACAGTAGTCTGTTGAACACACGATCGACGATTTTGTTTCGCATTTGATGGATGTGAAGATGGATATGGATTAAACCATTAAAAAAATATCATATAAGTACATGGTAGAAAATGGGTTTTTTATATCATCATAACTGATTAATAGTTTATGGATTTATGAGATCAAGTAAAATAAAAACACATAGTCAAAAACATCACATCTTCTTCCAAAAACGTCTTTAGGTATAACCCAAAGCATTCCTAGATTGGATTTATGATATCATAAATGAAACAAGGATATGGGTAAGGATATGATGAAGATATTTTGGTATTTATTTTCTGAATCAAAATGTTTTTAATGTGTAAATATGAGCAAATGAGAAGTTTTCTTTTACAAGTGAGGTTGGTGGCACACTTGTAATTTTATAAAGAAAAAGGTATACCCATGTTTTTACATAAAAATAGATCTAAAATAAATAATTATAACTAAATAGACATGATAATGTCAAAATAGGGAAATAAAATGGTTGTTGGACAAATTTTGGGTCATTTTTAACCCTTATCTTTTAATTTTATTCCCATGTAAACCAAGTTTTTTACATTAAATGTGATAATTATTTTTTTATTGTTTTAAAAATTAATTCAAAAAAAAATTTCTTGAAATTTTTATATAATATAAATTATTATTATTAAAAATATGAAATAAATTTTACCAAATTCTATTCGTATAAGTGGTAACATTTAATTTAAAATTAAACTTGCTGGTGCGATTAGAAAGTCGGTTTCCAAAGATAAAATGTTCAAAAGATTAGATAGTTTTTATATAAAAATTTAATATAAAAATTATTCCAATGAACTAAATTGGGTTAATAGATATATAATTGAAATAAATTTTAGTTTTAAACACATTTTAAAATATATAATCCTTAAAAACTCTTTAAATGAATAGATATTTTTCTAGAAAAAACCAATATTTTTCTTTATTCATCAAAAAATTTATATTTTCTGAAAAATACAAAAAATAGGACTAAAATAATTTTGATATGAATATATAACAATTAATGTTTATCTATAAAATTAATTTTATTTAATTTTCATATTTTCTTTATTCTTTTATACAAAAAATAAACAGGAAACTTTTTTTGAAAATGGTATTTTAAAAAGATATAAGGATTATAACAAAAATTAAGTAATTTTTTTTCAATATGTTTTATTTATATAAATCGTTTATATTTAATTTTACATTTTTTCCCATTCATCCATATAATTTAAATGGATAGGTAATAATAGTCATGTTTAAATAATAGCATTAAGAGTTTCTCGCGTTTCTTTAAAACTTAGTGTTGTATACAACACATGCTATCAAATAAATTAAATTTATTTTTTAAAATATTTTATAAAATATTGGGGTTTTACAAGAAGGGGAAAGAAACAAAATCATCATAATGTAATCATATAAATGGAAATGATAATCATTCATCTCATAACATCAAATAGAACTAATAAGATAAATAAAGCATATAAACCAAATCCAACATGTGTAATGTGAACTTGGTGTTCTAACCATTAGGACTATCATAAGTGATTATAATAAGTTTTATATCTAGAAAATAAAAAAATAATGATCTCACAATCTTAATTGATCCCAACTCGAAGAGCTCTAATGGACTCTTAGAAACTAATCATGGAATCTCTCATGATATTCTTACCCAAAGGCTCTCACGGTCCCTTGGAAAAAAAATTGGAAGCTCACGTAGGCTTACCTTCGAAGGCCCACATAGTCCCTTGAAAAATCTATTTGCTCACTCCCCAGTTAACAAATGCACTTATCTATGCTACATAACTACGAAACATAGTCCACATAAATCAAAGACACATCACAAGCCATTTCCATAATCAAACATGACCATTTGATCAAAATATCTTAGACAAGGTAAAGATATATATAAAAAAAATTTAGAAATCAATTTTAAGACATAAAACCCCTTTGATCCATTTTTTCAAACACTTGGTGTGTAAATAAGCCACACCCTTTGGAAACCCCACTTTAAACAACAGATTTTCCAAGTAAATCCATAAATCACAACACACATGGGATAAAAATTAACCATAAAAAAATTAAATTTAGACAAAAAAACAAAAGAAAATTATAAATTTAAAGTTGATTCATGGGAGAAATCCTTAAATATATACACTTACCTTAGATATGGTCCAAATATAATCGCGTCCGATTAAAACCACCTGAAATATGTATAATAAAGAATCACACACAAAATCCACAATAAATAAAACCAAACCCCTTTAAAACACACAATATTAATCCAACACCACCCCTAGGGTTCCAAAATTACACTAAATAGAATAATAAGTAAGAATAAGTGGTAAGGAAGGAGAAAACATGAAGTATTTTGACTTACCTCAATCTAAATCACCTAAAAATAAAGAAAATCCACGTCTAAATAATAGGGGAAACTCCAATAATAAGAAGAAGTGGATTATCATGATGAGAGAAATAAATGAGGGTTAAAGTAGGTATATAATTGAAAGGGAAAAAAGGTAAATTACCAATTTTTATCTCACATGGACATGACACATAGTTTTTCTATATGGTTTTTTAAATTACGTGGAAACCTTGTGGGGCCACTGTCTCCCCAAATACTCATATTTATAATTTCCTCTAGGTTCTCGTGATTTGAAAAATCATTTCCAAACCATTCAAAACTGTATTGTTACCACTTGTATCCCTATCGCACTGTTATCCACATGGTTTGAAAAACTGTGTGCCTTGGTTTATGTTCCCAAAAACCCCCATTCTTGACCCCCAACACCCAGTAACTCAAAGAATTAACCAAATACAAAATGGAACACAAACTTTGATATACCAGTGACCCAGAGTGTGTCACATTATGATTCATGATTTACTAATGTAGTAAGGGTTTAATGTTATTACCCCACTTTTTACCAGTGTTGTTTATTATTCAAAATCAGATGATGAAAATATATAATATATCTCTCAAAAATATTATATATTTTATTATAATTTGGTAATTGTTTAAAATTACAATTTATAATTTTAGTTTTATATCTATTACTACAAAAAATTCAAAAAGAACACTTTTTTATGAAAATTGACTACTTTATATTTGGCTAGGAATATTTGTCATCCATATTTATATTTTCACTAAAATGTTTTCAAGAATATTTTTAATATTTTACAATGATTTATTAAATTAATTTTTACATAAATTTTATTTTCTATATATTGTTTTAAAAGTAATATTCTTATCTTTTTTCAAATGGGAGACTTTTTACCAATGTTATAAATGAAATATTTGTTTTAATACTTACCATGCAAAAAGATTTTTCTATCATCAGGACTACCCTTTAATTTGAATATTCATTTGTAAGTTTCCATGGATATTTTAAAATAAATTTTCTTCCATAATTTTTCAAAATTATTTATATTTTAAATAATTGATTCCAAAATGAAAATTTTATTTTCAATAATAAATATTCCAGTTATCTTTTAAAATTATTTTCATTTATGAAGACATCAATTGATGTTACCTATTATTCATTAGGGATATTATCCAATGATACCATATTTATAAATTCTCAATATGGTTTATAATTACGATGAATGTATATTGATGAAATAGATTTTATTTTCCACCAGTTATGATATAATGAAATGATAATTTTTTTCATCATATTAGGATATCCATATGAATGGATTGCGAATATGTGAAAAGTGGGTTTATAAAAACTTAATATAAATTGGATAACATTTAATGTTTATGAGCTCAAAGGTTGCATGAGAGTTTATCCCATGTTCTAAAGGGAGTAAATAAGAGGTTATCCCACACTTGAAATTGGTACATGGGTGGCACACTTGAAATTGGTACATGGGTGGGAAGCCCAAGCCCAACATATTATGAATGTCTTGGTACGCATACTTGACATAAGAATATATATCTATGATTATTTCATTGTTTTTATTACACTCTCAACGAATTTTTCTTATGATTATGATTAGATCTCATGGATTATGATATTTGATTCTTCTATTATTCAAGTCTTATGATATTTTAAAGTATTATGCCATGATTTTGATCTATGGATTAAAAGGTATGATTTTCCAAATGTATGACGTATATTCTCATAACATTATTCTAATGATATTCTTATATATGATCTATGAATGATATCTCAATTTTTTACTATAGTGACTCAGGATTATCATAAACTATTATTACATTTTTGTATATGAATATTCATTATATTTCAAAAACACATGCCTGAGGACCATAATGGTTTAGTTGATTTGGAAACTTGGAACATAATATTGTAATCTTGTAAAAGATCTTCAATGTTTCCCACAAATATCTTCTCAATTTTTAATCTTCAATGATGTAACCGAAATAAAAAATTTCTTCATAAATTTGGGAAATGAAACATATTAAAGGGTTAGCTCAAATACCCAGTAAGGGTAAAAAAACAGAAATACATATATATAATTTGAGTGTAAGTGTATGAGAATGTGAGAATAAAACATTAAAATCATACCTTGCATATAAAAAGATCATAATATTGATTCATGAAATAAATATTGATAGTCAATAAGACATGAATCATAAGGAAATCCAAGAACATGAGTCATAAGAGCATATCATTGGAATAAAACATATAATTATGTCATATAAATAAGCATAGAAAATCCATTGGAATATAATTAATACCTATCAGGTCACTCCATGGGCGGCTAAACCTCTTGGGTGGGACACACCACTATCCCCAGGGGTATAATTCTACTCTTAGTAGAACATGTTCACTCCCAAAACCATTATAGAAGTAATGGTTCACTCCCAAGACCATCATAGCAGACAAAGATTCTTACTGAACTATTTTTAGTCCCCATTCGAGTCATGTTTATCAAATAAGATATAAATCTTTACCCAATTATTTGGAGGGAGATATAGGTCCCACCTTTCTCATAATGAAAATAATATTTATGTGTTCTATAAGAACATAAAAAATCACCATATCATAACCCATAAAATGAAACGGGTTTCATAAAAATTTCATTATATAATAACCTATGGAATATAGGAATGTTTCATACTCATTTTATCATCTCATCAAATGATAAACCATGGAAAAGGAAATTGGTTTCATAAGAATTTTTTCATGGTATAACCCATGGAAGAGAAATGGGTTTCATAAAAATATTTTTATAAAAAATCATTCATAAAAGGAATAAGAATAGTATCCTTGGTTTATATGCCTGTTAAAACATAAGTTACATTAGGGTTGTAATTTTTAAGGGAAAATGATTTTGAAATATTAATCACTTGAACTGTTACTTGAGATAAATTTTATTTGAAAACCACTTTTTAAAGAAAAAAATTTATTAAATCATTTTCTTTGAAAAGAAACTTGAAAAATTATAAACTAATATTTAATAAATAATTAAAAAACATTTCTTATGGAAAATATCATTTCACCTTTAAAAATAATTTAAAACATGTAAAATTTTCAAAATACTCTTCAATTTGAAATAAAAAAAATTAAAAAAAATTAAGGAAAAATTTTCTTTGAAAATATATTTGAAACCTTGTAATGTAAACTTGAAATCATTGAGAGTTCATGATATTGGGAAATAATTTTCAAATCATGCATATAAAAAGCAAAGATTCTTTTCGCATTTTAAAAAAAATAAAAATGGAAATTTGTTAGAAAAAACATTAATATTCATTGAAAATTATTTTATAAAAATTTAAACCTGGGTAAAAAATTATTTATAACATATTTTTTTTAATGTTAATTTTTTTAAATTCTTTTAGAAAACATTGTTTTGGAAGGAAACGAGTTTCCAACCATAGAGAGAACTAAAGTCATACTTTCTTAAAAACATTTTTCCAAATATTTTATGTACCAAATAGTAAGGAAATGGTACTATTACATGAAAATATCATTAATAAAAATAGGATAATAAAATTCTTCAGTTTATTGAGAGATGGATCGTAATATTTTATCATCAGAAACATAATCATAAATAATCTTGATAAATGATGATAATGTAATATAAGATCTTGACCACCTTGGAAACTTTGAATCATAACATCCATAAAGTAATAGTATAATTGAAACTGAAAATATAAGTATAAATAAATTCATCATATTACATGTAAAAAAGGGTTGTATATACAGCTTGTTATATAATATAGGTGTATAAAATAATATATGTCTCAAAGAAGTTAAATTGATACAAAACACCCTTACCACATTAGAATTATTTTGAATTGTAATACCCAATAAATAATGAAATAAAATTAAAATTTAGATATAATTAAAAAAATTGGATTCATGATATAACATGTCAATGTGGAAGTATATAAATACCAGAAAATAAAATAGAGTTGATTTTTTATATACCTCTTAGAAATAAAAGAGAGAAAAAAAAATCCCTTACTTATTTGGTATCTTTTGAACCCTAAACCCCAAGAAAGAGATATCTTAAAATGGATATGTAAATAAACAAAATTTTTAAGTATAATAATCACATTTGTCTCATAGAAAAATAAAAGTGAGATAGATTTCCCTTACTGTAAGTCTCGAATTCCTTAGAAATAAATATAACCTCCTGTATAATAAATACAATTTTATTATATATATATTTTTAACTTAAATTATATATATCATACCATATAATATTTAATTATTTAATTTTATTATTCATTTATTAAGAATTTCCTGTTAAAGTCAAGTTTCAGGTAATAAATGCTTTGTTTTTCATATAAGTCTTGATTTTCTATTTTTGGTCATATTACTTTTAAATAGAAACAAAAGAAACATAATAATAATAATAATAATTAAATAATTTTCATATTTATTTATCAACTATATATTTAATACCAATAATGAAATATGGTTTTTATAAATGAAGTATATTACGATCATGGAGAGGATAGGTCATACGTACGCATGAGTAACATTTCTATTTTTAAATGATCATTATGAAAAGGAGTTATTTAATATATTATTTTTTAAAAATTATATTAATATCATAAATACCATATTATTTGTTTATGCATATCATCAATGTGATTTGGTGATAAAAATAGAGTCACATTACTTTGTGAAGATGGTAGTACAGACATACATGAACGATGTTATCATCTTTTAGTGAGTGAAATGGTAAAAAAAGATGATATATTATATTTGAATAATTATTAATATTTAATTAATATTATAATTATTTCATGTATATCATATATATTTATTAAATATATCCTTATTTTCTTCCATGTAAAGCATTAGTAAAAATGAATCATATCACTTCGCTAGGCGGTAGTCATCTGTACACACAAACGACATTATAGTATACCCTATGGAATTTAAATTAAAAAGGTATATATATGATATAATGACCCCAAAGGTATAACATTTTTTTAAAAATACAAAATATATATTGACTTTATATCTATCGTCATACCTGACCATGATTGGTGGTAATAGGAAAATGAATGACAACAGTATGCGAGGCGGTAGTCCGTTGTACACATGAACGATTATAAGTAATTAAATTAACATATACATATATTATTTTTTATAATATTATAAGGTTATTATATCATCATGGTATAATAATATATAAATTAGTTGTTGGAAAAAATAAAACAAAAATTCTCATTGATGAACATTAACTCATCTTCAGGTATTTTCCATATGTTTGCACTAAAAGATTTTTAGGTTGGATTTATATAAAAAACAAGGAATATAATATGAGAGGAGGGTTTTTGGGATGTTTTTCTTGGTATTTATTAGAAGAAAAAAGGATTTTATGGTGTGAATTATAGAGGAGAATGGGTGGCATTTTATAAGTAAGGTGAGTGGCACACATGTAATTTTTTGGAAGAAAGAATTCCACCCACATTTTTCTCATGTAACAAGGCTCCAATAAAAAAAATTATTGATAATAGATGAGATAATGTGTAAATAGTTCCATAAAATGGGTTTTAGAAAAGTTTTTGGTTATTTTTATCCTTTTTCTTTTTAATTTAACCCCCAATAAACCCATTTTAACCATAATCATTGTAAATATTTTTTACTGTTTTTAATATTATTTTTTGTAAAAATTAATTTTACATTATTAGATAATATAAATTATTATAATTAAAAATATGGAATCCATTTTATAAAATTCCATAATTTTTTTAGAATTTAATTATAAATTAATCCCGCAGACGTGATGAGAAAGCGGGTTTTTAAAGAGAAAATGTTAAAAAATTTACAAAGTTTTTATATCAGAATTAAATATGAAATTGATTACAATATCCTGATTTAAATTAATTGATATATAGTTTAAATAATATTACTTTAAAAATAATTTATAATATAATTTTACTTTATAAATAAATTAAAAAAAACATTTTTCAATTAAAATTCGGTACTTTTGGCTATTCATCAAAAAAAGAAATGTTTTCTGAAAATCCTCAAATATCACCAAAAGGTAATTTTGACATGATAATTTCAAAAATTATGTTTATTTTATCAAATTAATTTTATAAAATTATATACAATTAATTTTATTAGTATTTAATAAAATAAATAAAAATATTTTTTTTGAGAAATTAGTATTTTTGACACATATGAATACTTTACTAAAAATTATATACGTTCTTTATTAATATGTTTCCTTATATCATAAAATTTTAAATAATATTTAAAAATTATTTATTAATATTCATATCACTATTTTTAACAACTAGGTTATAATGGTCATGTTTAAATAACTATATTAATAATATATCATGGTTTTTTTAAAACTCAGTGTCATGTAAAACACAAGATTTCCCAATTTTGTGTGTAAGGAAAACTTATTTGGGTGATGTGTGTAACACAATATTTCAAAGAAATTTATCTTATTAAAAAAATAACCCATAAAAACATAAGGTGTAACATTATACCACCCTTAAAATGAAATTCACCCTCGAAATTTTTCACTTCAATTCAAACAAATGATGATACTTTGACCTCATAATATCCTCAAGTTCCAACAAAGAATCCTCAATGTGGTGGTTTCACCAAAAAACATTGACCAAGTGAGTATATTTTTTTCATATAAATTTATCTGTATGATCTAGAATCTCTACTATATTTTCACTATAATAATTATCATTATATATTAGTATGAAATCTGAGTTCAGTACATGTGAAGGGTCAAGTATATACTTCCTCGGGAGAGATACTTGGACCACTTCATGGACTTGGAAGAGGTTTGGTGGAAGAAAGAAGAGATAAGATATAGTACTGATATGATCAATAATTTTAAAGGCCCTAATACACCTAGGTCTCATTTTTCATTTATTTATAAATCCTATAACATTCCATGGAGAAATTATTAGAAACATCTTATCAACAACTTCAAATTCAAGATCACACTAGTGATTATCTGTATAAATTTTCTTCCATCTCGGAACTGCCATGATGTATCAATGAATGGATTTAACCTTCTCTTCCGTTTCTTCAAATATCTTAGATCTCAATAGATTTATTTATCTTACTTCATTCTAGTTTTGTAGAGATCTACATTTCTTTCCATAGAGAGATTCATAAGTATCCATCTGAATACTTGAGTGAAATCTATTATTGTAAGAAAACTCAATTGGATAAGTTATTGATCCCATGCACCTTTGAAATCCAAATAATAAGATCTCAACATATCCAATTGGGTTTAACTTATTTTCTTATATTGACCATATTCTTGACGATAATACGTAATGATGAAACTAAACTTTGTATTAAGATATTGCTGAAGACTTCACCAGAACATTGATGTAAACCTTAGATTCTGATTAGACATAATGGAATGTGGTACCCCATGATACCTTATAACTTCATTAATATTTATACTATGATTCTAATATAAATAGAATCCTTCTCTGATAGAGATGAAGTGTGCTAACATAGTAATGTGATCAACTACAACCCATATAACATTATACCCTTTATACTTTTTGGGAAGTCCAATGAAAAAATCAATTGTGATTTTTCCCATTTCCATTGTGGTATGGTAAATGGATTTAATTACCCTTATATTTTTTTCTTTAATACCTTACTTATTGACATGCCATGAATCAAGATACAAACTATGTGATATCTCTCTTCATTCCATCCCCTCATCAGCACTATTTCAAATCTCTATACATCCTCATACTTCCTAGGTGAATAGAGAATTATGAGCTTTGATATTTATAGTAAAAAATCCTTATTAAAATGTGGTATGTATGAGACACACACATTGTTCTTAAACCTTATCATTACATCATGATCATTATTAAACTCAGGAATGTTTACAACCTTCGTTTACAACTCTACATCTTCATTCTACTCTTAATTAATCTTTATTTAGATAGATGGTCGACCATTCAATTGTGAAAGATAATATTTCCCCCCTTACATCAGGATTTTCATATAAATCCTTTGAAGATATATAAATAATGGATATTTCATAATCTTGATCATGAATTTGATTTCATGATCCTTTCCACTCAAAGCATCGACCACCTTTTTTGTTTTTCCAGGGTGGTAATGCATTAAGTAGTCATAATGTTTAATCAGTTCTAACTATCTTCTTTAGTGCATATTAAATTCCTTATATGTGAATATATGCTTTAAAATTTTATGATTAGTATATATATCACACTTTTCTCTATAAAGATAATGCCTCAATATCTTTAATGAAAAAATTACAGTATCTAAATCAAAATCCCGAGTTGGGTAATTTTTCTCATGAATCATCAATTTTAATGAGACATAAGCTATAACCATGTCATTATACATAAGAAGACATAAAAACCCCTTATTTTATGCATCACTACAAGATTAAAAACCCTTCTCAACTATATGATAATGTTTTTATAGGTGAACTAACTAATATTCTCTTCAATTCCATGAAATTTTACTCATATTTATATGTCTAGTGGAACATGGATTCCTTTTAAGTTAACATGGTCAAAGGGTTATATTTTAATGAGAATTTATCAATAAACTATTAATAATATCCATATAAAACATAAAAAATGGATCTTAGTCACTATGGTTAGTCTAGGACATTATTCAATAGCCTCCGTCTTTGATGGATATATTGATATACCCTCTCTTGAGATTTTATGACCCAAAAAGGAAACTTTTTCCATAAAACATTCACACTTGTATAAAATTTTCATATAGAATTTCCTTTCTTTGGATATAATTAATATTATCAATCAATATTATTGTTCTTCTTTAATCATTTAGTATTTAAGAATATCACTTATAAAGACTATCACAAATTGATCAATGTAATCATTAAAGATTATATTTATTAAATCAATAAAGATAAAGAGGGAATTAATATGACCAAATGGAATTACTATATATTCATAGTTTCCATTACTTGTACAGAATTTTATCCAAGGTATATCCTCCTTCTTTAACCTCAATTAATGATATCTAGAATGAAGTTCAATATTGGGAAACTATTGTGATACACATAGTTTATCAAAAAAGTCATCAATAAGGGGTAAAGGATAATTTTTCTTAATTTTGATCTTATTCAGCTCCTGATAATCAATTATGAGTCACATTATTCCATATTTCATTTGAAAAATAATAATAGGTGCACCCCAAGATGACATAGTTTTCCAAATGAATCACTTTTCAAGGTTTTCCCAGTGTTTCTTCTTTAATTCCATCAACTCAATTAATGCCATTGTATATGGAGTCTTTGAAATTAGTTTGGAACCAGATATGAATTCTATTGATAACTCAACATTATGCTTTTTAGGGATGGAAAAATCTTATGGAAATACATAAAAAAATCCCCACAAAATAGGTATATCATCAATGTTGAGTTTCTCCCCAACCATATGAGATAAAAACCCCTTATGAATGGGAATTAAGACCCATATAATGGATGTGTTCTCTATCAGAAGTTTATACTTATATACACATTAATATATTATCATAGGTTGTTTTGGAATATCAAACATGGATTCACTTCCTCAAAAATTTATCTGGTATTTCTAGAGGGAAGGCCAATCATTCCGTAAGATAACATCAAATTCAACCAGATGAAAAATGACTAGAATTATAGGAAGACAATTCCTACCAAAATCAACTGATGATAAATCATAGACATGATATGTGATCATCATACCATTAGGGGTTTTCACAAATAATTCTACATTTAATAGTTTTTATGCAATATTAATACCCATTGAAAATTATTTAAATATGAAACAATGGGTATATCGAGATTCAAATAATACATTAACAGTTTATAGTGGATGTAAGTGTACCTTTCACCATTTCATTATCACACCCCTCATCAGAAATAGTGATCACATGAGATATGCCTTTTCCTCTCAAATAAAGAGGTTTTTATCTAAATTATCATATTTTACCTTCAAATTTTGTAACTGGTTAGAATAATTACTTTACACATTGCCTTTGAATAACTAGAGTGCAGGTGGTGTATTCTATATAGCTTTCTATCTATTATTATCATTAGATAACTTATTCCCATAAATTCACCAATCAATTTCCTAATGACCATAACATCAATAATTAAAGCATACAATATCCCCATTAATACAATTTCCCCCATGATTATTTCCAATTTTTTGAATAATGTAAAGCTTATCTTTTTCTCCCCATGGTTGTTTGACTTTCCTTTGAATTTTATTTTTCTCTTCTTATCAAAACCATGATATTGATATGTAACTCTGACCTCCATTTCCACCTTCATAGAACATTAAAAAATATCTTCATATCTACTAAAGCCTATTATGTCTAATTACCTTTAAGGACTTAGTATTATTCCACTAAATAAATGATCAACCTTACATATAGGTTGAATGATAATACCAGAAGCATAGATCACATATCTTTGAAAATTTCCTCATAGGCACTAACAAATTCATCATAATTTTGATTTAGCTCCAGTAAATACTTATATATATTTTTATAAATAATATGTGAAAATTAATTATTGAAAAATAAGTTCTTGAACTCATCCCAATCCCTAAAGTCAATTTCATCATTCTGCCTCATATTCTTAATAAGGGTCCACCATTGATCTTCTTCACCTTCCAAATGGTATACAATGAAAATGAATTTTTTATCCTACAAACATTGGAGAATAATACATATATATATTATCAGTGGTATTTATAAATTGTTCTAAAAATATTGGATTATAAGACCTAATAAAATAAGGTGGACGTTTCCTCATAAGGAAACTAGTATAATGTTGTTCCATCCTCAATTCATTTGAAAGTATAGCATGATTCATAGCTTGAGAAAGTTGCGTGATAATAACATTGAGATTTTTCATCCCAGCTCCTATATCATTTGAATTCTTAGGTGGATAATCATTGAATTGAATGTCACACTCAGTATAAACATGGTTCTTTTGGGTTCTATCCATTGTGTAAAACCAAAAATCATAGTGTAAGAAACACTAATCATGAAGGGGAACCAAATAATCATTAAAAATACCTTATAAGATGCCTAAATCATGACACCTTTTTTAATATATGAAACATTAGGTTTATCCAAGGTAAATCATATTCATATTATATTTACATTGTTTATGATGGTTTATAAAGAGTTTGTGAATTTCGAAATCATATCCACCGGGTGTGTCAAACTAGGTGTGCAACAAGGCTTGTTGTCTAGAACCTAGTTATGATCAATTCAACCTCAATGTTCCCATTAAATGTTATTACCCTTAGGTACTTCTATTATAGAGATTTATCCACTATTAATATCCAAAAATGGATTTAGTTTATTGGAAACCACTTGCTCTATCCTTTAACAACATTCTAGGACACTTTCTTATAGTTTGAATAATCCTTGGACTTATACATAGTCATATCCTTATGGATATCTCTAAGGTTTTCTCATCCTAGTTTCCAAAGGTTATCTAAATATATCCTATGATACCAACTATTGCAATCTATGATAAAGATACATTGGTATTTCATCTTTTTATATGAATATTCATTACATTACACAAACACATGCACGAGGACAATAATATTTTAGTGCATTTGAAAACATGAAAGACAATATTTTAAAATGGTAAAATATATTCAATATTTTCCACAAAGACCTCCACAATTAGTACTCTTCATAGACAAACCCTATATAAAACCATTATTTATAACATGGGGAAAGGAAACATAAAAATATGTGAGCTCATATTCTCATAAAGGGTAAACAAGGGAAATAAATAAACATAATGTGAGAATAATGGTATGAGAATGTGATAATGACATATGAAATCCATACCCTACATATCAAATATCAAAAAATTGAGTCAGGGCATAAATATTGGAAGTTAAAAAGACAAGAATTGTAGGAAAAATTAAATAACATGACTCATAAGAGAATAAAATTGTCATAAGACACAGAATTATGGCATAGAAATAAGTATATCAAATATAGTGGACAATAATTGGCTCTTGTAAGAGAAATCCATGGGTGGATAAACCTCCTGGGCAGGAAACACCGCCATATCCAGTGGAATCCTTTTCCTCATAGTGTAGTGAGTTCACTCTCCAAACCATCACTGTAGTCAAGGTTAATTCCCCATACCATCATAGCAGACAATGTCCCTTACTGAACTGGGTTGACTCCCTATTCTAGCCCCGTCTATCTCATGAGATATAAATTACAAACCCAGGCATTGGGGGAGATTTAGGTTACCCCCACATCATGATGAAAACCATATTTATGTGTACCCTAAGATCATAAAACATTAATCATATAAAAACCCATTAAGTGAAATGGATTTCATAAACATTTCATCACATCACAACCTGTGGAAAATAGAAAAGATTCATAATCATTTCACCATCTCATTAAAGAATAACCAAGGAAAACAGAAATGGATTTCATAAGATTTTTTTCATGGTATGAACCATGGAAGAAAAATAGGGTTTATAAAAAAAATTTCATCATATAACATTAAAATAAAGAATAATAATGGTATCCTTGGTTTATATCCCTAGTAAAACATAAGTTTTATCAAAGGATGTCATTTTTATGGGAAATTATTTAGAAAGATAAATCACTAGGGATATTTCTTAAGGGAGATAATATTTCTTAAAAATCACTTTTTTAAACATATAAAAATTTTAAATAATTTTATTTAAAAATAAACATAAAAATCTATAAAGTAAACTTTAAAAATCATTTAAAATATTTATTGAGTAAAATATCATTTTTTCTTTGAAAAACCCTGTTTGAAAATATAAAACCTTTTTAAAGTATTTATGATTTTAAAAAAATCACAAATATTAATGAAATTTTTTTATTGGAATATAGATTTTGAAAATTTTAATATAATATTTAAATCATTTAGTGTTAATGATAGTGTAAAATACTATTCATTTTTTGCATGTAAAAAAATATTCTTCACATATTTTCAATGGAAGACAAATGGGCATTAGTGGGAGAAAGACATGAAAATCCCTTTAATATGTTTTTTAAAAATTAAAAAATGTGTAAATAAATCTTTAGAAAATCAATTTTTAAATGTTAAAATCATTTTTTAAAATTCATTTAGAAAACATGATTTTTGAAAAATGGGTTTCCAAATAAAGAGAAAATAAAGTCATATTTTCTTAAAAATTTTCTCTATTATTTTATGTAACAAAGAGTAGAAATTTTTTACTATTACTTGAAAATATCATGAATAACCATAGGATAATAAAATTCATGATTTTCTTGAGAGATTTATCATATAATTTTATCATCAATAATATCATCATAAATAATCATGATAAACGACGAGATTGTAACATAAGATCTTTACCACATTGGTAACTTTGTATCATAAGCCCTATAAAGGAATAATATAAATTAAAATTAAAATATCACGAGTATAAATAAATTCAAGATATTACACATCAAAGGGTATGTATATACACCTTGTAAAATAATATGAGAGCATAACATAACATATGTCTCAAAGAAGGCAAATTGAGACCAAAATCCCTTACCACTTTAGTAATTTTTTGAATTGTAATAACCCATAAAGAATAAAATAAAAGAAAACATAAAATATAATTAAATACATGGGATTAATGATATAACATGTAAAAGGGGTAGTATATATACCCCACAAAAGAAACAAGTGGTGAATTTGCATATGTATTCTATAAATAAAAGAGAGGTCAGAAATCACTTACCAATTTGGTAACTTTTGAACTGTAAGACTCATTAAAAAGTGATCCAAAAATATATATGTAATTAATAATAATTTAATTTATAATAATTATAAAATAAATTCATTGGTATTATATATACCATATATAAGAAAAACGTAGAGAATATGGAATGTGTCTTACAAATAAATAAAAGTCAGATGAAAATCCCTTATTGTAAGTTTTGATTTCCTTCATACTCATTCAAACACCCCGTATAATAAATATAATTTTATTATAATTATATTATTCAACCATAATTTTTTATAATACCACATGTTATTTACATATTACCATTTATTACCTATTTATTAAGAATTCTATGTTAAATTCACGTTTTGGTTAATAACCGCTTTGTTTTTTCTATATGTTTTGATTTGTTATTTTTGGTCCTCTTAATTTTATCATGGTTACATAATATCAAAAATAATAATTATTAAATAACTATTATATTTATTCTTCAATTAAACATTTAATATCCATCATGTAATATGGTTTTGATAAATGAAATATGTTGTGATCATGGAGATGGTATACCATATGTACTCATGAGTAATGTTTCCATTTTTCTATGATCAGTATAGAAAATTGTTAAGTAATATGTTATTTTTATAGAATTACATAACATCATAAATACAATATTATTTATTTATACATATCATCCATGTGGTTTGGTGATGAAAATAGATTCACATCAATTCATGAATGTGGTTTTCCACACATACAGAAACAACATTATCATCTTTTAGAGAGTGAAAAGTTAAGAAAGATGATATATTATATTTTTAGAATGATAAATACATCATTAATATCATAATTATTTCATTTATATCACATATATTTATTAATTTATTCCTTATTATCTTCCATGTAAAGTGTTATTGGAAACAAATCAAATCACTTCACGACACGGTAGTCCGTCAGACACATGAATGACGTTATCATATCACATATGGAATGTAAAGTGAAAGGTTATATATAATAAAATGAATAAATAAGTATAATATTGTTATAAATATTCTATATATAATTTATATCCATGATCATACCTAATCATAAGAGGTGTTAATGAGAAAATTACTGACATCGATTCACGAGGCGGTAGACCTCCGCACACATGAACGATGGTTTAGCAAGCCATTTGATTGAAATGGAGACATTTTTAGGTCATTAAATTAACATAACAACATATAAGTATTTGTAAGATACTGAGGTTATTATATCAACATGGTATAATAACAATTAATGGAGGTGGAGGAAGAAATAAAATAAAAATGATCGTCGATGAACGTTACATTATCTTCAGGTATGCTCCTTAGGTTTCAAAAAAAAGTCTTTATAGGTTGGTTTTATGTATAAAATAAGGAATATATTATGTAAGTATATATTTTGGAAAGTTATTTTTGTATTTATTTTCTAATTCAAAAGGGTTTTATGGTGTGAATATGGGAGGATATGGGGTGGAACTTTATAAGTGAGGTGAGTGGAACACTTTTATTTTTTTGAAAGAAATAATTCCACCCATGTTATATTCATGTAACAAGGATACAATAATTAAAAATTATCAATAATAGTTTAAATAAGGTCTAAATATTTCATGAAATTGGATTTTAGATATGTTTTCTGTTATTTTAAACCCTTATCTTATTAGCTTAACCCTTAGTAAACCCATTTTACCTTAACTATGGTAAATAATTTTTTACAGCTTTTACTATTCATTTTGGTAAAAACTTAATTTCAAATTATTAGATAATATAAATTATTATTATTTAAAATATGTAACATTTTTATCCAAATTTAATCTATATAATTGGAAAATTTTAATTTAATATTAACCTCACAGAAGTGATGAGAAAGAGGGTATTAAGGACAAAATTTTCCAAAGTTTACAAAGTTTTTATGTTAAAATTCAACATGAAATTGATTAAAATGTCCAAAATTTTTAAAATATGGATGTATAATTTAACTAATTTAACTTAAATAAAAAATTTAAAATATAATTTATCTTTATAAATAAATTAAATAAAAGGCAGTTTTTAATTAAAATTCAGTATTTTCACTATTCATTAAAAAATAAATCTTTTCAGAAAAATACAATAAATTCACACTAAGATAATTTTTGAAATTTTTATTTCAAAAATGATGTTTTTTACCAAATTAATTCTCCAAAAATTATAGAAATTATGTTTATAAATTTTTACAAAAAGAAATAAAAACCATTTTTTGAAGGAAATTGTATTTTCAAAACATGAAAAGACCTTATTGAACATTAAGTAATTTTTTTATCAATGTGAGTCATTTATATAAAAAATTATAATTTATATTTAAAAATTAGTTATTACTATTAATGTCACTATGTTTAATGGCTAGATTATAATGGTCTTATTTAAATAAATACATTGACAATATATTATGGTTTTGTTAAAACTCAGTGAAGTGTGTAACACAAGATATCCCAAGGTTGTGTGTAGAACAATATTAACTTGGTATTGAATTTAATGAAATATATCAAATAAATTTAATTTATTTGCAAAAATAATAACGTAAAAAAACACTGGGTGTTACATTTACCCTTATTGAGCATCTGATCTCACCCTTTCTTATGTTTTCCCCCCATGATATAAATAATTGTTCTAAGTCGGGTATGCAAAAAAAATTTATATTGTGAGAAAATATTTGTGGGAGATGATAAAGATCTTTTAGGATATAATATGTGTATATATCTAGTCTCTAAATACACTAAACTTTTACGATTTTCAGACATGTATTAAATATTCATCTAAAATGATGTAATATTTATATATGTAATGTTTGAGTCACATCAGTTGGTAGCTATCACAAACCCAGTCGTGATTCCATTCAAACTAACATCCAACCCAGTCCAAGACATGGCACTAAGGGTGTTCCCGATCCCCATGATCAAGAAACTTGTGATGGGCATTAAAGTGATCATTATATGAATGATTTTTCCCAATAAAGTAGGATCAAATAAATAAACTAAGAAAGAGGAAGAATTGAAAATAAATGAATCTAAATAAATATATAACTGATTTAATAACAAAAACTACATGAAAATGAATACAAAACTAAAACTACACCTTTTCAATAATATCTTCACATGACCTCTTGGTCACCTCCAACAACAAGATCAATTTTCACCAAAGGCGAAAAACTGGACTAGAATCATGCACCTGCAAAACATATAGGTTTTACCGATGAAGAGTGGAACCAGTAGGGTGAGAGAAAACAATAACTTAGTAGGTAATCACCACAAATTCACTAAATTTCCTTTCTCTTAATTTTCCACAAACAATGGTTTGAAATACATTTAGAAAATATGATTTAATCATTTTGAACAACCAAATAGAGCCTTCCACAAGTTCCCATTTTAAAACAACCCATACTGTTTACCTTTTCAAAAATGGTTCATTATTACATTATCCAATTCAAAATAAAAACCCCAAAATACAATACAGGCAAGTGTCTAAAAAAGGAGCTAATTATATAGTAAATTAAATAAAACAAATGATGAAAACAAGGAGGAATGATATCTACCTGTATAAGGAAAATAAAAAAGACATATAGATAAATAGTCATTAGAATTTCTTGAACATCCTAAGAATGATCCCTAGACGTACATGGATAAGACTCACCTAGTGTTATATATTGTATCTCCATAGTTAAAAACTCACTACCTATTCTACCTACCAATCTGGTAGCACAATCCCACATGGACTCTAGACATCCAAGAAGTATCAACCCATCTAATCGGGTAGAAAAACAATTACCACTCAACCCTATAAAAGATTCCCAGGTATCCCGTGATATAAATAGTACATGGTGAAAGGAGGAGGACCTCACATGCATGACTCACCTTAACTACCAACAATACACTTTCCTACCCCAAAAACTTACACCGCCTATGTGATAACCTACTATCAGGAAATCCCCCATAGGGGTGCCCATCTCGCAACAATCCTTTCAAAAGTTCAAACCATACTGTCACATTTCCAAATGTTTCAAATCATTTTTTAAAACACGCTAAGATGCCAACCTAGTGTTCAACATTATCAATTCTAGTACATTTATAGAACCATTTCCAAAACAACATTATACACCACTTTTTTAGATAATACCAAATGGCCATTTACACCGATCATCTTACAAAACATATCTTAAGTGCCTAACGGGCCACAACAAACCTTTAGAAAAACACATATGAAAAATCAACTCATGGGAAAATGTCAATTCCCATATTTATACACACACTAAAACCATTTGAGAATATATTTCTCACCACTTGTGTTATTTATGAAATTCATTTTAAAACACTATAAAAATATGTCTTGTGCAAAAAAACATTTCCATGGGCATAGACCAATTTTAAAATTCATGTTCAAATTAATTTCTTTTTAAAACATGATTAATAATACTTTAAAAATTAAATGATGCATTTATAAATCACAAAAAATAATCTCACTTTCAACAAAACCTACTTATTTTAGAAATCCCACTTTCAACACATGCACACATAAATTCACTATAAATACATATTTTCAAAGAAACATCACTTGTTTTTAAAATAATGGAACAAATGCACATAAGATTCATGAAATAAATGCTAGAAATTGACAGACACATTTTCAAACTCACAACCCAAAAATGTTATCAAAATATTACCATAGAAAAACAAATATCAAAGAACCAAATTTCAATTTAAAAGAATAATTGACAATTTAACAAACACCTTTTGTGAATAAATATATGACATGTTTAATGAAACCCCATTAAAACCACTTCCACCAATTTTTTACAACACCAAAACAACATAATAATACAAAAAATCATACTACAAACATGAAATAAACATTTATATATTATTTAGAAATATTCAGGCATCAAATGGAATGAGATGGAAAGGAAATGGATGAAAACACCTACCTCAATTTAGTGAAAATGAGGTTAAACTCTTAGAGAAGGAAGAATATGACCCAAATTATGATCCAAACACCCTAACATTAAATAAATTGACCAAAATCAGAAAACCCAAACCCTAGGGTTCTTCCAAGAGAGAAACACACCAAGAAAAAACCAAGAACCAAGAGAGAATAAATAGGGGAAGAGGAAATCAACCAAAACACAGATAATTTTACCTTGGAATATTGGAGGAGCATCAAAGGAGGGAGGAGAACCAAACAGAGAGGGGTTTGTGGATCCATTTGTGTTCCTAGAATTACCTAAGGAGTGGGGGGCTTGAAATATGTTAAAAAGAGGAGAGGGGTAGATTATAGATTTTAAAATTTAATTTTTTTTGGAAACTCACATGGGTTGGTTGCACGGTTTTGCAAACCATGTGCAATCTATGGAGTTTCCACTGTCCAAATGGATAGAACCTCACACACGATTGTCGAACGGTGTACAAAAACATACAAAACCCATTCACCTCACCCATAGACCTTAAATCAATCCACACATTTACCTGGGTAAAGCTGCATGGTTTCTCTTAACTATGTGCTACCCAAGCACCCCTACAACCATGACCAAAACATCCATTTTTCAGAAAAATGCAAAAAATCCAAAAAGTCTAAACCCAAACCTCAACTAGAAGATCCAAGATAAAGAAAAGAGTAAAATAAAATTATTTTCAAGGATGGGATGGGACAAATCTTCTCATCCAAACACTTTCCTCCCCAAAAAAACACCAATCTGATTGATAAATAAAACTCAGTCCCAAATCTGGAACAATCCGAATGAAAAGACAAACCTTGGGGTGAACACTTACTTCATAAGTCACACCATATTTATTATAAAGAAAACCATAGCATGATGAATAATGGGAGGACAAAAGATGGCTCTCCCTACCACAAGAACTAAACTAAAACAACCAATATAAAAACTCTTAACACAGACACAGCAAAATAGGGACTCCAATTACACCACCTTGGCCTGACAAATGTGGGAAATGAGGGAACTCCTAGTAAGAACCAAAAACCTTCCAACCAAACCAGACCCCCAACACAAAGGGTAAACCACATATGTAACCTGAAAAAAACAAAAACCCCAAATAGAAGCTACAAATAATTATTTACATATAAACAAATATTTATAAACAAGCATAATAGAAAATAACACCAGAAAAAACCCACAGAAGGGTTCAACACACCAAATATAAAAAACCAACCTAAGACCCACACAAAGATAAATGGGACCACTTTGATTATGAAAGAGCAACTCGATAAAACATTTACAACAAATATATGAACTCAAAACAACAACAAAAATGAAATAAGGAAACATAAAATGTCTCCACGAAACATGAGATATACGAATTAAAACAAGGTTCCCCACAACCTCAAAGATTCTAAACTATGTGTGATCTTCAATATGTGTCCTATGTCTAGAGCCCTAATGACTGAAGAATCCATTGAATCGCAGTCAGGAACTAACATCCTCTGATCAAGTCTTCTTATTTTAGAAACCCTTCCTACAAAACTTATCCAAATGAACTAGAAACCCAAAACATTGACAGGTCTTTGGATGATTGTGACATTATTACATAGAATGCCCGAAATAACCACATTGGAAGTATATAAATGAATGGTTCATCATGTTGTAAGTTGGAACCAATGTAGGAGTATTTTTAGAAATAGGATCCTCTAGCATAACCCTCCCACCAGATGGGGAACCTTCATGAGAACCAACCACCACTAACTACACCCTGAGAACCAAATAAACTAAAAACACATCATCCACTAACTTATTGAAATAGAATTCACTAGATGAGAGGAATTTTTACGTGATCTCTATATGAATACCCTGAACTAAAAGAGAACCATTCAGTTTATCCTCTGACACCACCTCTAGAGATAAGAAAAACAAATCCTTGAAGTGTTCAATATAGGCCTTCATTGACTTCTGGACCTTCTGAACATCCTATAACTCTTCCACATTCCTCGTCATTTCCTCCTTTAATATGAATCTTTGGATGAATTTGTCCATAAAGATTTACCAAATTAACCCAACATGCAATGGTGATGGGAAATTCACGTTCCACTAATTCAAAGATGGACCCTCAAATAGACCCAAGACAGAATGGAATCTAACAACTTTGAGAGTCCCTAATGATCTGTAGACACTCTAGACTTTGTCAATCCATTCCAATACCTCTAGAAAACCTCGATCACAATGAAAAATAGACAATAACTGAGAAGAATCATAAATTGAGCAAGAATCACTTGAAATTTTTGGGACCTTTTTGGGTTCCATATTCTAAGCAGAATAAAACAAAAACCCAAAATCAATTTCAACCCAAAACTAAACCAAGAAGAGTATCTCAAGACAAAACAAAAATCTCACAAGCCAAACACACAAAATCCCAACCAAAATTCTATTTTCAAAAACCACCAGTACCATTCCTATTTCAAAACCTCCTTTTTTCAAGGCAACTTTCCAAATTCCAAGATCCATTTTAGTGAAAATAATTTCCAAAACAATTTTTACTTTAAGAAACTAATTCAAAGAAACCAATCAAAACCTTTAATTTCAAATAATAACCTATAGAATCATACGAACCGTCACATATGTGTTCATACACTTCATATTAGTCCATGTAAACGTTCCAACATGAACATTCCCTACATAACCACACATTTTTAAACATTCATAAGGAATACTAATGGTATCAAATACAACCTTATCACCAAACCAAAGAAAATTTTCAAATTATTAATTAAAATTTGAAACCACATGAAAGAATACATTTCCATTTGAAAACATAATCTCATTTTAAAATATGAATCACACTAACCAAAATTAAACAAAAACACCACTCACACCAAAATATTAGAATGAGGAACCAGTTGTTATGCATAACATAGAAACATGGTTATTAGGTATTTCCCCATGTAAGCACTAACTACTAAGAGGACCTTGAACTGTGCATGTAGAATCTACATGGATCACTACTCTACGTGTGATCAAAACATGACATCAGATATCTTATATTGTCATTTCTCAATCAAAAACAAGACAAAAGACTCAAATCCTAGACTACCCTTGGAAACTCAAGGTTTACCATTAAGGGTTCATGATGTCCTTCTGATACCTACATATCAATTCTCGAGAGTCATTGTGTCCATCTACCTAACACCCCAAACAGAAAAGGGCCTCTTATGATACCATTTTGTCATGAACCAAGCTAGGAGGTCATCCAACATGACATATGACCCGGTAAAATACATAGCCCAATGGGAATTCCTAATCCCCAAGTGATGGAAAATAGTTCCAGACCTTAATGTAATCACTAGGAGAATGATTTTTTACCAATTAACCAGGATCAAATAAATAAACTGAACAAGTGGAAGAACTGACAATAACTTATTCTCAATAAATATATTACTATTTCAATTACAAAAACTAGAGAAAAAAAGTAGAATACAAAACCAAAATTGTACAACACCAAAAATATCTCCATGTGACCTCTTGGTCACCACCAACCATAAGACCAACATACACCAAAGGTGAGAAATCAAACTAGAAACCTTCACCTACAAAATATCTTGGGTCTACTGATGCTGAGTGGAATGAGTAGGGCGTAAACATAAAACAGCTCAGAAGGAAATCACCATAGAGTCCATATAGTTCCTTTCATGAAATAGTATAAAAAAATCGTCTTAAATGAATTTATAAAACAAGATTTAATCATTTTGTACAACAAAATAAAGCTTCCACAAGTTCCAATTTTGAAACAACCCATTCTACTTTCCTTTCCAAAAATTGGTTCATTCTCCCATAATCATGTTCAAAACCAAAACCCAAAAATAGAATACATACCAAGTGACCAAAAATAGGGATAATCATATATTAAATTAAACAAAATAGATAATGTAAATTATAAGGACTAATGTCCACATTACATAGAAAAATAAACAAGACATATATATATATATATATTTATATAGTCATGGGAATTTCCAGAACATCCCTCGAATGATCCCTGGACATACTCATATCAGACTCACCTGCCAACATATGATGCTAATAAATATTCAATAACTCATTGGCCATTCTAAAATCCAATCTTGTAGTACAATCACACCTATCCACTAGACATCCAAGGGGTATTAACCCATCTAATTAGGGACAACAAGAAACCATTACCCAACCCTCTAAAAGACACCAATGAATCCCATGATAGTAATAGTACATAGTGAAATGAGGAGACCCTCGCATGCATGACTCACCTTACCCGATGCCACCATAATTTCCCACCACAAACATTAACACTTCCTCTGTGATAACCTACTCTCAGGAAATCCCCCAAATGGGTACTCATCTCGCAATATTATTTTCACAAGTGCCAACTAGGCCATCACATCACATGACCTTTCAATCCATTTATCAAAACATGATGAGATTCCAACTAGGCCTTCAACATTATTAATTCCAATACATTTACAAAACAATTTACAAAACAACATTAAACACCACTTTTATGCATAATTCAAATCATTCCTTTGTACTGATCATTTTAAAAAATATATCTTAAGTTCTAAAAGGGCCTCAAACAACCTTTATAAAAACTCAATTAAAAAAACTCATGGGAAAATCCCCATTCCAAAGTTTATAAAAACACCAAAATGGTTTGGGAATACATTTCACACCACTTTTATAATTTATGTAATTTATTTTAAAACACTAAACAAATTAATTATTGTGAAATTTTTTTTTCTAGGGGCATAACCCCTTTTAAAATTCATGTTAAAATTAAAACCCCTTTTTATAACATGCATAAAAACTTTAAAAATTCAAATATGCATTTATAAATCAGAAAACAATAATCTCACTTGCAATGAAACCCATTTCTTTGGTAAATCCCACTTTCAATACATGCACACATCAATTAAATCTAAGGAAATATTTTCAAAGAAACATCACTTGTTTTTTATACAATTCAACAACCACATATAATATTAATTCCATATATTTCAGCAATTCACAGACACATTTCCAAGTTCATAACCCAAAAATGATATCAAAATATTACCCAGGACAAAAACCACTCAAAAAACACAATTTCACTTTAAAATAACAATTGAAAATTTAAAAAACACATTGTGCGCATAAAAATATGACATGTTTCAAGAAACCCCTTTAAAAACACTTCCACTAATTTTTGTGAACAAACAAACACTATAAAAAGACAAAAAATCATACTACAGGCACAAAAAACAAATTTATATATTATTTAAAAATCCAAAAGCATTAAACAGACTGATATGGAAAGAAAATGGATGGAAAGACCTTCCTCAACAAAGTGAGGATGTGAAAAAACTCTTAGATACAGAATTATACACCCCAAAATATGATCCACACACCCTAACATCAATGAAATTGTACAAAATAATCCAACCATAACCATAGGTTTCATCTAATAGATAAACACACCAATAAATAACTAAGAACCAAGAGAGAAAAGAGAGGGTAAGATGAAATCAACCAAAATTCAAAGAATTTTACTTTGGTATCTTAGGGGAGCATCAATAGAGGGAGGAAAACTAATGGGAGAGTGGTTTAGGGACCCCATCATGTGCCAAAAATTAACCAAGGGGAGGGTGGATTGATTTGGGGTAAAAAGAGGGGATGATAGATTATGGAATTTAAGATTTAGAATTTCTGGGAACCTCACACGGTTTGGATGAACTATTTTCCAAACCGTGCGCAAGCTGTGCAGTCACCTTTATCCAAATGTAAAAACCTCACACACTATTTTCACACGGTTTCCCAACTCCTAAATATCCCCTTTACCTCACCATTTTACCCCAAAACAAGTTGCACGATTACCTAGGTGAAGCTGCATAGTTTCCCTTAACCATGCACTGCACGTGTTCCCCTTATAGCCAAACACAAAATTTCCATTTTTCAACAAAAAATAAAAAATTCAGACTGAGGCTCAACTCAATCCTTATCCAAAAGATCCAAGATCATGAAAATAATAAAATAAATGGATTTCCAAGGTTGGGGTGTGACAATATATGAGTAGGATTTAGTTATTTTTATATATTAGGATTAGAATATTTACTGAGAACCCATAGTATAATCAAAAGTATAGAATAACATCCTAATATATATATAATAAAAGACTGTGATTTTCCACGAAAATATATTACTATCTAGATACTAGAAAGTGGATGCATCTATGAAACAGATTTACTTAGGGGCAAAAACTCTGAATATGGTGGACTGGTTATCAAATCGATTATCAGCAGTGCATGATGAGTGTTCTTATGACTCTACACCTAGCTAATAAACCTCAAGGGATATTCTTAGGTTAATTTAAATTTTATTTATAAGAAATTATGATGAATTTAAATATATGATAACTATGTATAACCTAGGTAAGCCTAAGTTTTCACTAATTAAATGTAATTTATCATGGTTTATAAATACTATAAATTATTTTCCATGATTATAGGATTACTTACTGTGATTATAGTTTTTAAAACTATGCTTTTTAGTTTTAGTTAATGTATAGGAACCAAAGGAATCATGTTAACACTAATTTTGATGGACAGTGAAACGATTTTCCTCTTTAGTAACAGAATGTTATGGGAGTGGGAATACAAAATAGTTTTTATATTATTATGTGACTTTACCCATATACGAATCATGATAAGATTTATAGTGCATAATGGAGGGAAATATATACTACTAAATACTTCATAAGGAAACATCAAAATTATTTTAGTGGGTCCACTAATCCACTAATTAATAAAAAATGGATTAGTATAAATAAAATGATAGTTTCAATTCTCGAGTACACATATTATTGAAAATTTATTTTGTTTTTTATCATTTGGAAGGTTAAGTAGATCAGTAGTGGACTCCTATCAATAACATGAGGAAACATGAGGAAACTAGTTCAATGGAGTGGGATGATTTTAGGAGGATATTTTTAATAATTACTTTACTTGTATTCTTCATATTAAAATAGATAAGGGTTTCATTAAACTAAATAATATTGTTGATTAATCCATTACTAAATATAAGGAAATTTTTATAAGGATTTTGAGGTATGATTCTAGTATTATCATACAACATGAAATAAATATTGATTTCTTATTTAGTGTCTTAAAACCAAGTTTCTAAACGGTTTTATCCATGAAATACTTTAGTATCTATAAATAAATCATTCTATATGGTCTCTTGGTAGAAATAATTATCAGAGTCATCCATCAATATCATGGTTTTGATAGGAAAAGAATGGTGTAATTAAATGGAAATTATAAAAATAATAACTAAAAGGGAGGAAGACGATTCTTCCATTATGATAGATGTATGGAAGGAAACATGGAGGGAATTACCTTAAGGGGGTTAGTAAATATTTTAAGTGTGGAAAGGAAGATCATCGAGAAATTTAATGAAAAATTGATGAGAAGAAGTTAACTAATTATGTAAATAAAGAGAGAGTTCCGCATAATTCACCACCCTTACATTAGTGATTTAAATGAAATTAGTATGGGAAATATGCTAATAGATGATTGAATCTAAGGGTTAATGACAATGATTGAAGTTAGAAACCTCTTAAGCCTATTATAGATGGAAATATCATATGATACCAAATTTTGATATGGGTTATAAGAATAAAGTGTTGATGTTTACACTTATCATACACTCTAGAACTGATAATGTCTTATTTGATAATGGTAGTACCCAATATTTATATATGATGAATTAAATAAGGGTTTCACATTACAACCCGAATGATTTGATTTTGAATTAGAAGTAAAAACTTATAATGGAAAATGATCACATCTTAATTCTTTGATTACTCTCCAATTAAAGGTTGTGGAATTGTAATTCTTAATAATATTTTTATTCCCCCTTTAGTTGAATTTGATGTGATTTTTGGAATTTATTGGCTCTCTTTATATAAATCACATATCAATTTCCATGGAAGGGTAGAAACATTTCCTTTTCCAATTGAACTTATGATCATTTATCATTGTGAGGATGGATATAATATTCCAATGAAAATTTCTTCAATTTTATGGTTTGTGATATGTATTCATATGGGGTATTTATCTTAGATGGTTATGAAGAAACTAAAAACCAGAGATATGCATATTTTTTGAAATATGCTGAGGTTTTTACGGAATACATGACTAGTATTTTCCTGAACCATGAAGTTTACTTTTCAATAGAACTTATACCTATTTATACACCCATTTAAAATAATATATCTAGAATGGACTATATTAAATTATTGGAACTGAAGAAGAAACTCCATGAGAATATTGATAATGGATTCATTCAACCAAGTGAATCACGATGGAGTGCACCCTTTTTTTATTAAAGAGAAATATGGATCAATTAAACTCTTAATTGATTATAAATAACTTAACAAGATCACATTCAAGAATAATTATCACCTTCCCCATATTGATGACTTATTTGATCAACTGTGTTGAGCACCATATTTTTATAAGATTGATCATTGATATGAATATCACCTGATGCTGGTAAAAAAGAGGATATACCCAATAAATACTTCCTTTTGAGTTATGAACACAATAAACTTATAGTTATCTCATTTTTACTTACTAATGATCCCAAAATATTCAAGGATTTAATGAATTGAGTATTTATAGATTTCCTCAATCAATTTATGGTAGTATTTTGAGATGATATTATATACCCAAAAAGAAAGTAAGAGAATAAATATCACTTGAGAATTGTATTATATACCCCAAGGGAGAAGAAAATATATGTCAAGTTTATAAAGTGTGAATTATTGTTCCAAAAAGAACAATTGTTAGGACATGTGATCAATAGTGGGGGTATATCACTAGATCCTTTGAAGAAGGAAGTCAATGAATATTAGACCAAACAAACAACTATGAGTGAGATCCATAATTTTCTTAAATTTTATAAATATCTTATATTATTTTTAAATAAATTATCTTGTAATTTTAATCCTCTAACCAAGTTATGAAATACGGGATTCATGTTAATTTAGATTAAGGAATGTGAAGAAAATTTCAAGGAGTTGAAGAGAAGTTCGACCAATATAATTGTACTAAAACTACACAATGGTGTACAAGGGTTTGTGATTTACAATGATGCATTAAATAAGGGGATATAATGTGTTCCTATATAGAATTATATAGTGATATATTATTTCTCTTTCTAATTAATGGTTTAAGGTAAAAAGTATCTCACCCATGATTTAGAGTTAGCTATAGTAATGTTTTTATTAAATATATCAAGGCATTATATTTATAAATAAATGTGTGATATATAAACTGATCATAAAATTTTAAATTATATATCTACCTAGAAATAGTTGAATATGTTCCAGAGAATATGAATGGAGTTGAATAAAGATTATGAATTCTTAATACATTAGCACACTGGTAAGGAAAACAATGTGGTTAATGCTTTAAGTTGAAAGGAAAATGCTATATTATCTATGTTAAGTATTGAAAAGAATTTAATATTAATGTTTTAATGAAGGATGGGACATGCGATCATGAAGTATGGGTAGAAATATTATCCTGATCAAATGAGTGATCAACCACATATCCATGTGAATATTAATGAGGAACAATAGGAAGATGTAGAGAATTAAAAGAAATTGAGAAATGTTCCAGAGTTCAATCTTGATTATGATGGAACGAAAAGGGTCAAGAACATAGTACATGTCCATATTATACTATAATAAAATTATTAATTTTTTGATTAATCTCATAGTTCATCATTAATAATTAATTCTATAAGTAAAAAAGATTTATTGTGGCTTTTAATAGAGTTTCTTGTGGGATAACATAAATGGATATATTTTGTATTATGTATCTAGATTTTTAGTATTCCAAAAAGTTAATGCCAATCATATGAATTTTAATGGGATTTTATAACCATTACACATACCTTTATGGAAATGGGAAAGCTTCACCTAGGATTTAGTCATAAGACACCCCAAGACATCTAAAGGGAATAATTTTATCAGGGTTGTAGTTGGAATTCATATGAATTTAGTACATTTTATTATTATTAGAGAAGATTTACCCATTGATTTCATTTTCCTATTATACCGTAAATAAGTGAAAATGTTGAATGGAGTACCACATTTAATTTTATGTGATCAAGATTTAAGCTTTACCTAATAGTTATAGAGACATCTTCATCAATATCTGGATATAGAGTTATATTTCTATATTTTATATCATCCTCAGATAGATGATTAGTATGAGATGACCATTAAACCATAAGAGGATATTCTAATATATTGTTCTCAAGATTTCAAAGTTGTCTGAGATCAACACCTTCCTCTTATCGAATTTACATTTATTAAAAGATTTCACTCAATAGTTAAGATAGATCCTTTTAAATCCCTCTATGGAAATAAGAACAGAATTCCGACATGTTGGGATAAAGTTGGAGAAAAAAAAAAGATTTTGATACCTAAGATAGTTGAGGAAATAAAAGTTAATGTTAGATAAATTTAGTATCACATCAAGGTATCTTAGAGTTGATAGAAGATTTATACTAATAATCATTAGTGAGATATAGAATTTAATTTTGGTGAGAATGTATTACAATGAATTTATTCATGGAAGAAGCTTATGAGATTCAAAAAAAAGGAAAGCTCAACCCTAGATATATTGGTTCTATTAAGATTCATCATCACATCAAGACAATTTTTTATTTCTTGGAACATCCACTAAATCTCCCTCAGGTTCATGATGTGTTCCTTGTATTAGTTTTGAGGAAGTAAATAAATATTATTTCACATCTACTGAACTTTGAGGTTATACCAATTAAGAATGATATTTCTTATAAGGAAAAAACTATTGAATATTATATAACATAGGGAGAAAGTGTTTCATAATAACACCACTCACTTGGTTGAATTTTTGTGATGAAACCATAAATTTAATGAATCTATGTAGGAACATGAGGATTTGATGAGGAAAAAGTATACTTAGTTTTTTGTATTATAGTGACATAGTTTCAAGGGAGAAGTTATTTTAATGGGCCTATAATGTGACATGCTAAGATTTTATATGTATTCCTTTGAAATGAATTTGAGGTACTTGATAGCTTGATAAACATACAACCCTGTGTCAAAAAGAACCTTGATATATTATAAAATTTAAAATCATGATATTTTATTTTATGTTATTAACATGATTAAAAAAATTAGGAAATACATATATAATTCTTTTTCTATAATTCAAATGTATTGATTAATAATTCCTAATATAAAACCACTATTTATTTTAATAAAATCATTTCATGATTAAAAGAACTATTTAAAAAAATTATATTTTCCCATATATAATGTATTTTTAGGTATTTATCACAATTTAGAGACGTTTTTATTTAAATTTATTGATAATTTATGAATAATTATTCATACATTAGTTATATATTGGATACAAATGAAGATAAAATAATTTAAAGTAAAAAAGTTTTATTTTTCTTAAATTAATTTTATTGTGTAAAATATGTTTCTATCATAAAAAATTAAATAAATAAATATTGATAAATGATGTTAATAAAATTAATACAATATGTTGTTAATAAAATATTTTATCATTCATAAAATATTTTTTACTAGTGATGGAGTAAAATTAAACACAATTTTATGTTTAAAAATGATTTTTTCTCTAAAAAACGGGTTTCATTTTGTTTTTAACGTTTATTTTAAAATTAAATTGTGAAACTTATAGAAATTGAATATTATAAAATTGAAATAAGATATTTAATAATCATTTAATTTTTTTTAATGATTTCACTTTCATTTTTTTCATAATGAATAGTAAATAAAGTAACGAATTGTTACCATGATTAGGTTTAAAATGAGTTTACGGGGCGAGGGGGGGGGAGGTTAAACTAATATGTAAGGGTAGAAATTCCACATAAACTAGAATAAATATTTTTTTATTAAAAATATTTAGAACTCATATTATTCTATATTTTAATTACTATACATTTGGTTCCAATTTTCACATGAATGTGACATTATATTATTTAAATATTTTACGTACTTCCATGTGTGTCCCTCCCCTCATATATAAACGGGATCCTCTTATCATCCCTTATTAAAAAAATTTGGCCCTATAGATCATCCAAATATTACCCAACACCTTCCAATATTCAGTCAATTTATTATTGAGCTTCTGTTCTTACCCTACTACCGTCTTATGAATGCTTTAGTTGTAAGACAAAGGAGGACTCTCAAAGAAGAAGTAAATTTCTTACCCAACTCTTTGAAATTTTATTTATTATTCTAATCAATACATATTTATTTTATCTTTAAAAATATAATTTATATAGTATCATAAATAAAATTATATGTTATTATGATAATGTTAAAACCATTTTAACCACCTTTACATCAAATGGGAAATGAAAGTATCACTCATGCATAACTGTGGAATACCACCTCCACGTAGCAATAAGATTCATTTTCCATAACTGCCACCCATGGATGGTAATAATGAAGTAATTAATGAATATATATGATATTTTTGATATAAATATTATGATTTAATGATTAAATATTATTTATATTTCATTCTTTATTTTCTTTAGAAATAAAAAACATTGTTTATGCATACGTACAAACTACCGTCTCTATGAACCATATAATTAATTTTTTATATATTAATTTTATTGATGGTTATAAATATTTATATAATGAATATATATGATATTAATATCACAATTAAAATTATAGGGTTGATTTAACTAGGTTAAATATGAAAATAATAAAACTACCGAACCTAAACATACATAAAAACGAACAAATTAACACCCCTAATAATGATGCTAATGAAAGATTATTAATGGATGAGTGATAAATTTTTATAAGTAAATATTTTATGGAATTATAAGTATGAATATAGTTATCCTATATTATTATAATAAATTTAAATTAACTAAAATTTGGTTATAGTTATTATGAAGCAATTCATATTTGAGGTATGGGGGTTTTGTCTCACTTTTGTTTGTGTGAGGCTTATGACAAATTCACCACTTGTTTCTTTCATATGGTTTATATATTACCCATTTAATATGTTATATAATGAATCTATTTGTATTAATGGTATTTAATGTTTTATTTAAATTAATTTATTTCATGTGTGTTATGATCCAAAGTTACCAAAGTGGTAAGTGTTTTAGGTTACAATCTCACTTTTCACCAAGATTTTTATGCTTAAATTTACAATGATAAAATTATATGACATATCTCTCAAAGATATTATGCATTTTATTATAAATTTTTTATTTTTAGAAATTACAATTTTATATTCATTTTCCTCCCTCTAATTACATAGATGTCTGAAAAAATGTTATTTGGAAAATTGACAATGTTTATATATTCGATCAAGAATATTATTCTTCCAAGTCCATATATTCTTCAAAAATGTTTTCAAGATTTTTTTTAATATTATTCATGATTTATTAATGTCACTTTTAACCATGATTTGATTTTGATAAAAATAAATAAAAATAATATTCTTATCATTTTCTGAATGAGGTACTTTTTACCAAAGGAATGAATAAAATCTTTATTTTAACATATACCACAATGAAAAATTCATCAAGAACCAGTCAAAAGGGGCCACCTAGCCAGAAGTAAGATGATTGTGACACACCATGCCTGACTCCAATAGGATATGGGTTGGATAAAATCATGAGTAGTCATATTAAACACATTGGTGTCGTTAGCCTAAGGTACATACACACACACACACACACACACACATCTCTAATCACCGACACATTGTTTGGAGATAAAATACAACTGAAACCATAATGCATGAATAAATAAAGAAATATATATCTCATAATTAAAGTATAAAAAATGTATGATAAATTATAAAGGGACAAATAAAATCCTACCAAAGGTTTAAAATTGTCCAACCTACTTTGCAGGAGGGGACTGTAGTCAATTACAACTCCTAGAACTAACCACGATATGTCAAGATCAACTATGCTCTGCTTGAGGTTTGTCCGACTAGAAATACATCATAAGTATTTTCATATATATAAGATATATCATGTGTGGAAATATTCCATATAGGTTAGAGTATAATAATACCTAATAGGACACTCGAAAATCTCCAAACACAAAGTATCAAATGAGTGAGAGGTCATCACATCATCATGAAGACATGTCAATGAGAATATGAGACATCATAATAATAATAAACCCAAATACACACAAGATAGAAACTCAATACTAGGGTATGGTCACAACCATAAAACCAACCTTTGAACTTTCTTGAGTATTGAAGGTAATGATCATATAGGAGAACTCACTCCTCATGTCTGATAACATTGATAGTGCTCATTATAGAGGTCATGATTATTGGGTATTTACATAAAAAAAGGTGCATGATGGAACTCAGAAGATCTTGATACATAGATAGAGGATCCCAACCAGGTCCTCTAAGGTATTCAAGAATCCTTAAGTGAATTAAACTTCTATGTAAGGGATTGTACTCTTGTGTATTTCAGCACTAATAATTCCTAAAATCCTTCATATTGAAGAAGAGAGATAATTATAGAGAATCACACTATGGTCCACAAGGATGGATTACAAAACACTATCTAAGACTAATATTATAGACAGTATCAAATCCTATGATAAGGATATAATGCCTCACTACACCCTCATAGGGATGGAAGAAGGCGATAAAAACTAATAATACTTCTATATACTGAAGAGAACGAGGGGGTCAACTTGCCTTGGGATAAGTACATAAGGTTTACTATTATTACACAATGTTTCTTATGTAAGAACCTAGATCTTAGTTTCAGGTATGTTTTTATCTTTTCTAGTTTTTTGAGAAAAAGAGGAGTTTCTAGAAATTTTTCAAGTAGAAGCCGTGTAATTATACATACACGCCATGTACTATTTCTCTGAATGTTTCCATTTGCTGGCCATGTGTAGTAACCTCGAGACCACCAAATGCAGGGGCCAGTAAGGGAAAGTACACGTCGTGTACTTCTAAAGTACATGCTATGTAGTTTATTTTTTATTAAACAGATCGGGGTTACGTTTAATTGGAAGAAGTGTCTTCTCCTTCACTTTCTTCGACCGAGAGCATCTGTACGACACAAATTTTTACTGTGCCCACAATCAAGCATCCAGTCTTCGAATCATCCACCATAGATTTGGTTGGGATCGCCATAATAATCTCTACCTTCTTCTAGATATTTGCTTTCTGATTCCTCCTCTTTCAAGGGTTGTTGTGGGTTGAAAATTTTAGATGTTTTTATAGATCGACTACGTTCTAGGTCGATCCAAGGGCTGAAGCCAGAGTACATCGATTGTAAAACACCAAGGTAGGCCGTTTGTGCCTTTTTGTATATAGTCTTTGAGTTATATGTGAAAAAGTGTCCAATACCCTTGTTCGGGGTATCACATGTTTACGGTTTTAGCCCTGTTAATTGCCTATTATGCCTATATTCTTGAGTAGAGTTTAATTGAATGTGAATAGGGTTAATTTCTATGATTTGGAAGTGTTTTCCCATGCTTTTATTGTTTATGACCATTTGGTTTTGCCTAGCCTATTAGGCTGCTTTCTTTCCATTCCCTGTGCTGATAGGATGGAGTGATATTATTTATCGAACATGATGTTATGTTGTAGACTGTTTATCCAAGTAGTTATTGATGTATACTTTGGAGTTTATATATCACTATACTCGATTGACTTACACAGGGCTGTGAGAACCTGATGTAGTAGACCATAGATAGAATGGACATTGAGGGCTTCTCTAGAGTGTCTATTTACTGTTACAATGTGAGACCATATGGGAAATGGATGTAAGTGCTTTGTCAGAGTGTCAGTAGTTCCATGATGTGGGCCACATGGGGAATTGGATGATGAGTGATTCCCCAGAGCACCTTTTAGTTACCTATATGAGACTGTAGGATGAATTGATATTCAATGCTTCCTCAGAGAGTATGTGAAAAATATGAACCATAGGGGTTAGACTATGTGTACTTCCCAGAGGGTGGCTTGTGTTTTTTTTGGTTGGAACAGAGGGGTTAGAATATGAGTATATCCCAAAGGGTTCCCTACTTATGATTACCTGCTTACTTGATATTTGATAATTTAGTGCATATGAAACTATAGAATTGTTTACTTTTGAGTAATACATGTTTACTGCTTTATTTTGATTATAGTCTGCCATATATTTTAACTGACTGTTAGGAACATATCTTTGGGTGTTTTCCTACTGGGATTTAGTCTCACACCCTGTTTGGGTCATGATTTTGGGCCCAAAAAAATTGTATTTCTATAGGTATATATAAGGTCAAACACCCTTAAACTTCAGGTCCTTGACTGGTGCAGGGCTGGGGAGCATGGGTCCAAGTTGAGGAGTGCATTGTTTTGGAGTTTTTTATCTATTTTCTATTGTACTTGGGTTTAGTATTGTATTCCAACATTGTGAATTGTATGGATACTTTCTTAGACTTATGTATCTTTTATCATATATATATATATATATGTTATCCAGTTTTTTTTTTAATTATGATGTTTACATATTGCATGTTGTACTACTTCCGCTATTGATATCTGTATTACTTCAGATGTATTACTCTACCAATGAGGGAATAGTTTCCCCACTATCACACCCAAGGCCCTATCTACTAGTCAACAGCCTCTGGCATTCATGGAAATGAGCTTGAGGCCATGTGACCTACCGGATACATGGAACCTATGGGCGGCTTCTAGAACTAGAACGTTACAAAGTGTTATTAGAGGAATTATTTCTTCTTGACTTACTGTTTGGAGCCTATATCCATGGATAAGAGGTAATAGGTACTTGGTAATAAGTTGTTCCAAGGAGTAGCTAACCTGTGTATAGGTAAAAGCCAATCTACTTCGTTATTGCAATTTTTTTCTATGGTTTTGAAATTTCATGGTTGATTTGATTTCATCGCTAGTGATTCACATGTTTTGTGCTCTTATTGTTGATGTTATTGATGTTCTATTTCTATGGAAACCTGATGAGATGAGGGTATTCCATCTCATGCATCATATAGTAACTTGTTAGACATAACATGACATGCATTATTTCCATGCCATTTAGGGTGCATTAGTGATTGCATGTTGTTGTGATAGGTGTTTTGCTAGAAATGAATGCTTTTGTGATATATTCTTTGATAAGAATACGTACTATTTTATAGGGTATTAAATTTTGAAATGTTTTGTTTGAATGAATGCCAAAAATTAGTTCTTGAGGTTTTATGGGCCCTCATAGATCAGAATTTGGTGGATCATTGCCTTGTTTTCCTTGTATATGACATGTATAAGATTCCAAGCTTTGATTCGCGGGGATTATGGGCCCACACAAATTGGAATTTTGAACATTAATGTTTATTTCTATGTTTTTCTGGGTTCCAGAGTAGTTTATGAGACTTACTATCCAAAAAAACTAGAATACATGGTGTGTAATTTTGGACACACACGTCGTGTGTTCTTCTATTCAGGAAGAAACTGCTTTTCTTAAGTTCATTCCATGTACTGTATGTATACACCGTGTATTCTCTAACTATGTCATTGACTATGTGGTTAGAAACATAGGGTTGGGAAATCTTGGTAGAACATGCCGTGTTCTGTATGTACATGTCTTGTGGTATAGACCATGTGTCCACCTGTGTGACTAACAAAATGGATGGATAAATATTAGCTTATACACACCGTGTCATGTTTGAACACGCCGTGTAGTGTAACCCGAGTATTCAGCAATGTATCAAAAAACACGGGTTTGTGAAACCTTTCTAGTACACACTGTGTCTAACACAAACATGCCATGTAGAGTGAGTTGTGTAACCAACCATGTGACTAACAACACGGGTCGGTGAATTTCGTCTAGTACACATCGTGTCTGTCACTAACACTCCTTGTAGTCTTATTCTAGAAGAACCATGTGGCTTAGCCGTATAGAATAAATCATGCAGGGGAAGAGGATTCAAGTACACACCATGTTTTAGTACAACACGCCATGTGTAAGGGGTGTTACATGACCTGGGTTAGAAGAATTGCACCCCCATGCAAAGGCTTAAGGGAGAACGCCGTGCAGGAATTATACATTCCATGTATCCATGTTTTGAAAATTTTGAATACTTTATTTATTTTGTTCCCTTCTAACACTTATAGTTTCTAGTACTTGATAATATTGATATAATGTGTACGCTTGAACTTGAAGAGTCATTCCATCAAGACGCAATCCAGTTTTCGGTCAGTTATAGGGTAGTGATCATATGTCGAACATGGATGATTAGGTACTACCAGTAGATCCTCTAGTTTTTCCAGTCTTGGCATCAGCCATTATCCTGGATACAAGTGATGATGCATTGTTCGGAGAGGGCTTCATGAGGTTCATGCAGACCATTCGAGGAGTACCACATCCTGTCCCTTCTATGGTAAAGTTGACGCATGTTTTCCAGCAGCAACATCATCCCACCTTCACAGGGCAAGGAGGACCTCAGTCTATAGAGTCATGATTAGAAGCCATGTTATCTATCTTCAAGCATCTGGAGATGCCTCTATAGAGGAGGGTGAAGCTCACTTTGTACATGCTTAGGGATTCCTCCAAGAGATGGTGGGATGTGATATCACATACTGGACACTAGTAGGATATGGCATGGGATGAGATCCAACATTCCTTCTATGACTACTTCTTCTCGAAGACTTTGAGGGCTGATCGAGCCTGAGAGTTCATGAGTTTGGAGAAGGGTACTTTTTCTATTATGGAGTATTCTTCTCACTTCATAGAACTATAGTGATTCACGCCCATCCTAGGAGGTGATGATTTATTCCTGGAAAGGAAGTTTGAGGATGATCTTTGGCATGGCATCCGATCTCAGGTGAACATCTTTAGGTTGACTTCCATCACTTTTATAGTCAACCAGTCACTGATCATGAATCACAATCTGAGGGATTCTAGAGTGGTGATCCAGGGAGGTTTGACATCCGGAGATGGTATCCCTCCTAGTGACAGTAGGAAGCACTACAGGGAGTCTACACGTGGGGAACCGAGGAGGCAAGACACTTCTTCTAGTAGCCAGGTGGTGTTCTACCAGTGCGAGGAGAGTGGGAATACAAGGAAACATTTCCTGAGATGCCAAGTGGAGTGCCGATATTTTGGAAAGATGGTCCATCTTCAGAACTTCTGTCAGATCTTATCACCAGTAGCTAGAGACAGGGGTTCTTCTATGACTCCTCGTTCGGGAGTAGCAGCCCCAGTTTCTCATCAGCTAGGGAACGAGAGTTCTTCTTACTATTCAAGCCAAGTAAGAGGTTGTGGCAATGTTATCCAGTCACCAAGATTTCAGCATCAATAAGGTGGATCGGCTCAGAGTGGTCAGGTAGGGTCATAGGGTGGCGGTGCAGGTCAAAATTTTGCGATGGACCAAACCCAGTAGGTGCAGGATATTAGACCCTCAAAAGTACGAGTTACGATCCTAGTTTCCTCAGTTTTAGCTTCTTCACTTTTCAATATAGGGGATTCCCATAGCTTTATATCTGTTTCTTTTGTGGATATCCTTGGGCTCTGTATCTTTTCTTATGCTAATATCTTGAAGTCAGACACTCCGTTGGGGAAAAAACATCTTGTGTATGAAAATACAAGGAGTTCCTTCTAGATGTTGGTGGGTGTCACTTCTTATGGGACCTCTATTTCTTAGATATGATAAAAAATGATTTGATTATCCAAATGGACTTGTTAGTTCCCTTCCAGGCAGTTGTTGATTTCTATCGCTGTAGGGTGGGTTTCACATCACTAGAGGAAAGATTGTTTCTTCATAAGGGAGAATGGGATGTTTAGGAAAGTAGGCTAGGTCCCAAGCATCATGGGTTAGGAGGAGTTATAGCCCAGATTTATCGTCTATATCTGGATGACTAGGGGAATTCACATATTTACTTTCCTCCAGTGGTGTATCGTTTTAGGGACAACTTTCCCGATGACTTTTCAGGTTTTCCTCCGGAGTGAGATGTTGAATTTCCTTTTGAGCTTGTGCCATGAGATGCACCAGTGTCTATTCCTCCTTATAAGATGGCCACATCAGAGTTACATGAGCTCATGAAGTAGTTGGAGTAGATGTAGGAAAAGGGCTTCATCCGAACTAGTACTTCTCCTTGGGGTTCGTTTGTCCCATTTTCAAAGAAGGCAGACGGTACCCTTAAACTTTGTGTGGATTATTAGAAGTAGAACTAGTTGATGGTCAAGAATCGGTATCCCTTACCATGGATAGATTATCTCTTTCATAAACTTAGAGGATCCTGGTGTTCGTGAAGATTGACTTGTGATCTGGTTACCAACAGTTTCACGTTAGACCATCTGATATATCTATTATAGGCTTCTGGAGCATGTATGGTCTATATAAGTATGTGGTTATGTCGTTTGGTCTCACAAATGTGTCTATAGTCTTCATGGCACTAATGAACCGAGTGGTCCATCCATACTTGGATTCCTTTGTGGTAGTCTTTATGGATGATATCTTGGTGTACTCTCACACTCAACACGACCATGATACCCATATTGAGATCATTCTGAGTACACTAAGAGAGCATCAGTTACATTCCAAGCTCTGAAAATTATACTTTTGGATGGACCAGATTCAATTTTTGGGTCATGTTATCTTAGAGACAAGAGTATTAGTAGACCTAGAGAAAATGACATAAGTAGTTCCTAGGAGTAGCTAAAGAATGTATTTGAGGTACAGAGTTTTCTAGGGATGACTGGTTACTACAGACATTTCATACATAACCTTTCACGTTTAGCAGATACCCTGACAGGCCTGACTATGAAGGGTTCAAAGTTCTTGTGGTCAGATTCTTGTGATTCATCCTTTCAATAGATGAAATGTAGGTTGAATTTAGCATAGATACAAGTATTTCCAGAGCCTAGAAAGAGCTATACTGTGTACTGTGATGCATGAGGTATCAGGATGGGAGCTATACTTATGTAGGGGGAAGGAGTCATTGCGTATGAGTCTCACCAGTTGAGGCCACATGAGAGGAACTACCCGACGAACAATCTCGACCTGGATGTAGTTGTTTATGCTTTATGATATTAGAGACATTATCTTCTGGGAGATCATTTAGTTGTTTTCACCAACCAAAAAAGTCTCAAGTATATCTTCACTCAGCGTGACCTGAATTTGAGACAACGAAGGTTGGTTGAGTACCTTCAGTACTTTGACATCGAGCTAGCCTACAGTCCTGGAGGAAATGTTGTGGCGGATGCGTTGAGCAGGAGGAATCATATTTAGGCAGTTCAGGAGGCTAGTAGTGAGTGGAAGCTTATGGATCTTTTATCTTAGATGCATTTGGATTTGCACGAATTTCTGGGACAGATGTTTCTTTCTTCTGTAGCTGTTACCTCTACTATAATTGATCAAGTGAGAATGAGGCAGCTATCAGATTCAAAAGTCCTAGTCCTACGGGTGTCGGGAGAGAACCCTATTCCAGGATGGATCATAGGCAAAGATGAGATATTGCGTCTTCATGGGAATGTATGGGTGTGAATGAACATATTCTAGGAGCTGATGCAAGAAATTCATTCCTCAGTTTAGGAAGTTCATACTTGTTTCACCAAGATGTATCTTGATCTACACCATCGGTATTGGAGTCCAGGTATGAAGAGAGATGTTGCCAGTTTCGTCATGAGGTGTTCCACCTGTCAGCAGATGAAGGAGGAGCATCAGCGACCGGTATGACTTTTGCCGTAGTTAACCATTCTCGAATGGAAGTGGAATGATATCGCGATGGATTTTGTGGCAGGTTTTCCGAGGTCTCCTCGAGGCAATGATGTAGTTTGGGTTGTCATTAACAGACTCATGAAGGTTTCTCACTTCTTTCCAACCAAGGACACCTTCAGTGTCGATGAGATGAGAAGGTTGTACATCAGAGAGATATTGCGTTTACATGGATTTCAACACTCTATTGTTTCAAACAGGGATTCTTGTTTTACTTCTCATGTCTTTAAAGGACTTAAAAGGTATTTGGGTACACAGGTACTTCTGAGTATAACTTACCATCCCCAGAAAGATGATAAATCTTAGCATACGATTCAGGTGCTCGAGGACATGCTTCAAGAATGCATCTTGGATTTTTGAGGTTCGTGGGAGAAGCACACAATTCATGTGGAGTTTTCCTACAATAATAGTTTTCAAGAAACTATTCAGGTGGAACATTATGAGGCTTTGTATGGCAGGCTATGCCGATCACCCTTATGCTGGATGGAGGTAGTAATGGAAAATATGCTAGGACCTCGTCTTGTCCCAGAGACCACAGAGCAGATAGAGTTGATTCGGAAGAGGATGGATACTGCATAGAATTGATAGAATCCTTATAATGATCGACGGAGATGAACTCTAGAGTTTGAGGTCAGGGATTAGGTTTTCCTGCATGTCACACTGAGGTTGGGACACATGAGAATTATGAGAAAGGGTAAGCTTTCACTGAGGTACGTCGGGCCATTTGAGGTGTTGGAGAGAGTTGGTACGGTTGCCTATCAGCTGCAGTTACCTCAGAGGTACCAGGCTATGCCCAAAGTCTTGCATGTTTCTCAGCTTTGACGTTACTTCATAGAACTGTATCAGGTTTTTCAACCCAAGTAGGTTGAGTTAGATGTGGATGCCTCATTTGAGGAGCAACTTATCTAGATTGTGGATTGAAGTACGAAAGCTCTCTGTGGCCGGTCTGTTCCTTTGGAATGAGTGCTATGACAGCATAGGCGAGTACAAGATGAGACATGAGAGAGGGAGGCTAATGTACGATCATAGTGGATTGAAATTTTTGACGATTATTCTTCTACTCCTCCTTGCTAGGTAAATTTAGGGATTAATTTCTTTAAGGGGGGAAATTTTTAAAAACCTATATTTTCTTTTAAGGTATGTTTTTCTCTTTTCTATCATTTTTGAGAAAAAGAGGGGTTTCTGTATATTTTTGAAGTACAAACTGTGTACTATTTTTCTACACGCATCCCTATGATAGTTGTGTAATGGATGAGCACACAACCATGTGTGGTGACATGGATACCACCTAATGTAGGGGCCGGTAAGGGAAAGTACACACCGTTTACTTCTAAAGTACACGACGTGTAATTTTTTTTCATTGAACGGATTAGGGTAGCATCTAATTGGAATTAGTGTCTTCTTCTTCACCTTATTTGACTAAGAGAATCCTTATGGTGAAAATCATCAACGAGCCCCTGATCAAGCATCCGTTCTCTGAATCGTCCGTTGTCGATTGCATTCAGGTCTTCACGGTAAGATCTTCCTTCTTCTAGAGCTTAGTTTCCTGATTTCTCTTCTTTCAAGAGTTGTCGTGGGTTGAATTTTTTATAATTTTTTGTAGGTATACCATGTTTTAGTTTGATCCAAGTTCCGATTCCAGAGTATATCGATCGTACAATGCCATGTAAGGTGGTTTGTGCCTTTTTGTAGGTAGTCTTTTAGTTATATGTGAAAAAGTTCCCAATACCCTTGTTCAGGGTATTGCATGTTTACAGTTTTAGCCCTCTTAACTGCCTTCTATGCATGTATGCTTGAGTAGAGGTTAATTGAATGTGAATTGGGTTAATTTCTATGATTTGGAAGTGTTTTCCCATGCTTGTATTGTATATGAACATTTGGTCTAGCATAGCCTATTAGGCTGTTTGCTTTCCATTCCTAGTGCTGATAGGATAGAGTGATATTATTTATCTGAAATGTTGTTATGTTGTAGACTATTTAGCCAATTAGTTATTGATGTATACTTTGGATGTTATATATCATTGTGCATGATTTACTTACACAAGTCCATGAGAACCTGGTGTAGTAAACCATAGGGAGAATGGACATTGAGGGCTTCTCCAGAGTGTCTTTTTACTGTTACAATGTGAGACCATATGGGGAATGGACTTAATGGCTTCCTCAGAGTGTCTGTAGTTCCTTGATGTGGTCCACAAGGGGAATTTGACATTGAGTGCTTCCTGAAAGTGCCTATTAGTTACCGATATGAGACTATTCGGGGAATTTACAATGAGTTCTTCCTTAGAGAGTCTATTCAAAATATGAACCAGAGGGTTTCGACTGTGTGTACTTCCTAGAGGGTTGCTTATATTTGTTTTGGATGGACTAGAGGGGTTAGGCTATGAGTACTTCTTAGATGGTTCCCTGCTTATGATTAGTTGCTTACTAGATATCTGGTAATTGAATGTATTTGAAACTGTAGGATTTTTTACCTTTGAGTACTTCCTTGTTTACTACTTAATTTTTATTATAGCCTGCCATTTATATTCACTGATTGTTAGGCACAAATATTTGGGTGTTTTCCTACTGCTATTTAGTCTCACACCCTATTTGGGTCAGGCTTTTGGGCCCTAACAGATTATATTGTTTTAGGTATAGATAAGGGAAAGAACCCTTATACTTCATGTACTTGATTGATGCAGAGCTGGGGAGCATGGGACCAAGCCGAGGCTTGCGATGCTATGATGTTTTTTTATATGTTTTCTATTGTACGAGGGTTTATTATTGTATTCCATCATTTTGACTTGTTTGGATGCTTTCTTATACATATGTATCTTTCATCATATATATATATATGTGTGTGTGTGTGTGTGTGTGTGTGTGTGTGTTCTCCAGTTGTTTATTACTTCTGCTATTTAACTATTTCATGTTTTACTGCTTCCTATATTGCTATCTGTTTTACTTCAATTGTTTTACTCTGCCAATGTGGGCATAGTTTCCCCACTATCACACTCAAGGCCCTCACTGCTAGTCGGTAGCCTTTGGAATTTGAGGAAATTCACTTGAGGCCATGTGACCATCCCGGTATGTGGCACCTCTGGGCAGATTCTGGAACTGGAACATTACATCTTGGTTAGACATGGTCTTCCCATATACTCCATCCCTTCCCCATATACTGGATCTTATTTCCAAGTACTTTTTTCATAATCATGTACACTGGTCATTCTCATATACCTGGTCGTGTCTGAATACCTAGTCATTCCTGAGTATCGATTCATGCCATAATACTCTTACCATGCTTGTGTACTTGGTCATGTCTGTGCATGTGCACCCCTAGCGTACAGGCTGAGCTTCCAGTCCCACATCACATGACATGTGGTAAGTCCTACATGGAATGTGATATTTAATTTTACTATAACCCTATACATTGTATCCAGGATACTACATGATGTGTTTTTTTGGATTACATTTCATATAACAAGGTATTTTCCACAAATCATTAATCTTTATCTGGATATTCTCATGCTTCCATTGACATTGATTCCAATTCCAAACCCCCTAAAAACAGAGATCCTGACTATATCAAGACTTTCCATCACTTATTGTAATAATATGACCGCCAAATCCACTCAAGAATAATCTTTGGCCACTTTACATTGCAAAAATTTCAATCCCATGAACCAACCTCCTCCTATCCATCACCAGATCATCCATCGTCAACATTGTACCTCCATTGAATTGTATATCCCAAACATAAACACATGTTGTTGATTTTTTTAACTGAAGAATGATTTCTTAATGATCTTTCACAAGTTATTTTTCAAACCACTGACCAAAAAGGATTTCTAACAATGAACGCATGAATAATATTGGGAGAAATGCACAAAACATAATAAGAGGAATGAAATTCATCCATTTTTTAGTTGGAATCAACCCATTTTCATTAGAATAGTGAACAAATAAAAATAATCAAATAGCCTCAATCCCTATACCTAGGATGATAAATAAACCACTGTAATACATGATCGACCCACAAATCACTATGTTAGGCGAATTGATTTGAATTTTTCATGGGATAGAAAAATGAAGATTAAGATAAAATAAAAAATACCATGCCTTGAAATAGTATGAATCATTTATTAAGAATTATTGAAGTTATCATTGGTGAGATCCATGAACTCTATTGGAATAGATGATCCTTGGAAAATATGTCTTTAATCCCCAATCATGTTGTTTTCAACCGAACAATCCTCAACTAACCTCTGAAGGACACTAGGGTTATACAACTAACCTTTAGGGTTTTCTATAACATGGATATTATAGAGGTAGTATTTTTTAACAACAATTAACTATAATATATATATATATATATTCATTAACCAACCACGATTTCTCTTCAACAAAACACCCTATGCTGACAAATATTATATCACACCTAGGGTAAAAACACCATTCTAAAATTAATGGTAGGATCATATTTTCTACACGAGACTCCATTTTAATGTTATTCCATTATTTCATAAAAATAATTCACATTATATAATATATTTATTACTTTTATTATATTAATACTGAGCCCCCTCTAGTCCTCAAATCCCATACAGACTCAGTGCCTAGCTTAAAAAATATTCCTTAAAATATTTTAAAGTCTCATAAGAAAAAAAGAGTTGTAAATTCTCCCCATATTAGATATTTTCATCCTAAAAAATACAATTAAAATAATTATGATACTAAGATTTTATATTATTTTACAACTCCCAAGTTCTATTTGGAAGATTCCCATGGTGCCATCGTACATTCACCAGTTGAATGACATACCCAAAAATGATATTCTCTTATAGATAATTTATCTCTATAGGGAACTTTGTGAAGGTTTCTTTATCCTCAATATCTAGATCTCTCTATTAGATAACATGTGAAAGGTCATGAACATACCTCTTAATATATGACATGTGGATGAAATTGTGTACTTGGTCTAATTGTTATAGTATGGATAAGTGGTACACTACCCCACAAACCCCATACAATATATTCAAAGGACGATTAAATCTTTGAGATAACAAGTCACCTTAAAAAATCTCTACAATCCCCACTAAGGGGATACATTTAGTTACATATATTCTCCATAATACAACATTATAGGTCTCCTTCATCAATCCCAATAAGACTTATAAGGTCTTTAAGTAGTCCTCATCCACTCCTTGATGATATGTACTTTCTCTATCAATGCTCACAAATTTTTTTCGCATAAGTGTTAACTCCCTTGGATTAGTCCAACATAGAGGTGGCCTACACGGTCTACCATAAAAGAAAATTAATAGTTCAATATTGATGTTGTAATGGTAGCTATTATAGTACAAAAACACCACCGAGGGTAGGTGATCCTACCTACTATAATCAAAGTCAAACATGCAATCCTGAAGCATTTCCTTCATGACCTGAATAGTCTGCTCAATTCGGCTATCATTATGGAGGTGAAATGATATGATCATATGAAAATTAGTCCTAAAAGAATCATAAAATACCCTATATAATCTTCATGTGAAGCAAGAATTATAGTTTGAAATTACCATTGAGGGAACTCTGTGAAGCTGGACTATCTCCTACACATAAATGGATCCCAATATCTATACTAAACTATGCTCTTATATGTCTAGGAAGTGATACAACTTGGTGAGTCAATCTATTATCACCTAGATGGAATCATATCATCTATCAAATAATGTTATAACCATCACAAATTTCATATATATACAACCCCACTTCCACTCTTAAACCTCAAGGGTTTTATCCAAAACAACTAGAACCTGGTGCTTAGCCTCCACCTACTGAAAAGTGAGTCATGAACATATAAATTTATCTAGAAAATTTATCAACCATAGAAAACATAACTTTCACTGAAGGATCTGGTACATCTTCATTGAATCTAGATTCAAATCCAAAGGGTATGTATGAAACTCCCTAAAAAACATCTACTATAATGTCAATGGTACTATGGTCTACCCTAAAAAATGATGTTGTTCTCCCCACCTTCATAAAATATATTAAGATCACATACAATGTTTATTTGACTACATAATGTCTCACATTTGGAATATATAAGATGATCATACCTCAAATAGTATAGAATGAAAAGGGTAATGACCATTAACTAGTGGTAAGATGAACCATCATCATCTACTAAGTACAATTGTAATGAATTCAATTGTCTAATGAATCACTCAACAATTGTGAAAAGGATCTCCTAAAGAGATAATATTATACCTCATTACCCTTTTTCTGAGTATATAATATCTTGAATCCATAATTATATAATAATTATAGACATAAATTTTGTATCATGTCAGATCATTTTGTAAATAGATATACTTGAAACTATTGGGGTTAGAATAGATGATAAACTACTCACCCATAAGTTAGTGTCACCACATATCTTGGGTGAAGACCTTTTCTATCATCCCAGGATTGTGGGTCTCATAGTTCTTTTTATGTGTTCTCAACTATCCGGACCCATAGGAAATAATTTTCTAACTCTAGATAGAAAACAACCAATCCCACTTCTAGAGGAATTTCAGAACACAATGTACACAAAACCATCCTCCAACATCCAAAAATGGGAGAGCTCATCAACCTCTATCAAAATTCATAAAAAGACAATTAGAATATGTCTTTATACATGAGATAAATCCATTTTTAGTTCAATGATGTAATGTGTACTAGAATATTAGAGAAATTGAGTAAAAATATTTGATATTAGTCTGCCAATATAATGAATATATACAATTTATACATACTCTTGGGTGGATCCCAATCGAACATTATATCAACCTTGATTAGTTATACTACAACTCCTACTTCTAAGATGAAATTTACCAGAAATTAAACCTCTCAAATAAAAAACCTAACACTTTTAAAGCTTCCTATAAAGTTATTGGATTCATGGTGTTTCTAGAACCATCTACAAATTTCTCGCATAATACTCCTATGACTCTGAGAATACTAGTATGTCATTGATGAAGAATACCATGAAATAATATAAGAAGGGATGAAAGATCCATTTTATAAGTCCCATGAAGACTTATGGGTCATTCATCTTGCCAAAAGGCATCACCAAATACTCAAAGTGGCCATAGTGACATCAAAATTCCAACTTCAGTATATCCTCATCCAGAACTCAGAGCTGGTGATAGACTGACCTAATGAAAATCTTCAAGAACCATCTCACACCTCTTAACTGGTGAATGAGTTTGTCAATTATTAGTAGTGGATAATTTTTATTAACAATCACTTGATTCAGTTGACAGTAAACCACACAGAACCCCAAGCTACCATCCACCTTTTTGGTGAAAAACACAGGGGATTACCAAGGTGAAAAAGACAGGGGCACTCAAATATTTTTGAGATATATTTGATATGAGAGAATAGATATATGCTTAGTCCTCGAGTGTAAGTCTGTTTAGAAGTAGATCTCCCAATGGGGATGTAAGCCGAACATGTCTTTAGGTAAAACTTTTTTTATACACCACCACCAATGCATGGAGTTGATGGACCATAACATCCACTAATCCAAGGGTAATACTAGTCTACTGATGAGTAATTAGAAATAACCTCTATCATATGATCCCATATTTCTCTATTCAGGTCTCCTTCTCAGACATGATGGAAAACCATGTCCCATAAACATGAACACACCACATCCTCCACATAAAACTGTCAATTTGTGCACGAACTATAGATATTGGTTCCATACCTTGTATGATATCATAAGGCTTCATTAATCCTAGAAATAAATCTCAAAGTAATCTTACTCCTCCAAGATTTAGGTCACAATATCTTTAGAAGTGTGTGATCACTTAATCACCTCCAATAGAAGTCTCTAAGCACAAGGGTCAAGACAATGGCTCAATTGGAATATCTAGATATTTAACCAATAATGTAGTAAGAAAAGAGTGGATCACTCTTATTTCTATAAAAACCACATGTAAATTAGAATATATATATATATATATATATTATACAAATAATCATCTATTGATCTTTTATTTCATAGTACTCCACTGCATGCAGTTTCTCTCATCCATGGCCACTAGCTCCCTGGGCTTGGAATAGACCACCTTGGGGTAGTGGTGTCAAAAGATCAAAATATCAACCACCTCCTTCTACCCTCCTAGATCATCTATCTTTTCTACCACCCGATGGACCTCCCTGGTCTAACCACTACCTATGCCTAACCAGTCCATCAAATATCTCTCTACCAGCTTCACAATAGGCTGAACAATCCTATGCAAGATGTCCCTAACCATTGCAAGAGTAGCACAACCTCTCCCTTTACTTACTAAACATATCATGAGATACATGAACCATAATATCTATGTCTTGAGAATATCTCAATAAATACCTAGATCACTTGGATTTTTTATTCTAATGTTGGACACCAGCTACCAAGGTCTCAACTATATGGTTCCCACTATGAACACCAAATGTCAATGACTTCTCTTCCAAGAAGTTATCTAATACCAAAGCATGCTTGAGAAATCTATCATAACTAGGAATGAAAAGGGATATCACTCATATTTTGATCTATCTATAGAGAGAATTATCAATGGTCCCTGAAAGGAATAATTCATATTGAGCCACATCCATGGAGTACCATGTGAGGTCAGTAAATATCGATGCATTCTCTGATATGATCATGTTTCCCTTCAGAATATTTAGAAGCTCCTAGTTATATACTTCTCAAAATGTATCTTGACATAAATAATGTCAAAATATATAATAAAATGCTATCCAAGAATGAACTATCTCATCATGAATCTATGTCACCTCGCACCACCATCCCCCTAGGAAACCATGAATATGGATCACCGTTAGGAACACCATTTGATATAGTGGCGTCCTCATGAGGTGAAAAGCTTGTATAACTACCTCGACCAATTACTTGGCTCCCTCTGGGTCTAGATTTCCCCAAAAACTAAGGGGTCACTACATATGAAACTCATGGAGTGTTCTCAACCTGCACAGAGCCTCTACCACTATTTCTAATGCAACCTGTAGCTCAATAGATAGGGGTAATATTTTTTATCAAACTAGAGGTACCACATATTAAATATTTCCATATACCAAATTCAATTCAATAAGCGTATTATCCTCACAATATTGATATGGAATCCTAGTTTGATGTCATTGTATAGGTATCCTAAATATTCAAGATGTACCATGGTCAAAAGAGTATATCTGGGGAGCTGACTCAAGAAGGACATAGAAACCACAACCCATTCCTATATTATGCCTGTACAAATGGTTTCTCTATAAACAATTTCTATATGTACTAAATCAACACATAGGTCATCAGTGTCTTGGTGAATAGATTCATTAGACACCACACCAACACCAGGGTCCCCAGCCTGGAATCCAAACTCGAGACACTTGGACATAGTTTCCATAGTTCCCAAACCAAAACTCAAAGCTAGAAAATATCTATACTCTGGTCCTAATATAATCTTCCATTGATACTAGTATGTTGCAACCCAACCCATCGAGGCCTCCCTGGATGATAGTAAGTTAGATGTAACACCCCATTCCTACCTCCAATTGGCTAGAGGGTGGAAACAAGTTCCATGAATGTATATCACACAGATGGGAGGCCTTAGCCTAAGGTACCTACGCCCAGACACATGTCCAAGAAATAATGTAATTATGAATGGTAAAATACAACTGATACCAAAATTCTTACATAAATATATATCCCATAACTAGAGTACAAAAAATATATGAAAAACCATAAAGGGTCAAATACAAGCCCACCAATGTTGAAAAAGAGTCCAACCTACTAAGAATAAGGGTATTACTGTAAAATACAACTCATGGAACTAACCACAGTCTATCTAGATCAACTAAAATTTTTCTACTCCAGATCCACCTAGGATTCCATCATAAGAAATTTCTTTTGAAAAAGACACAAGATGTGTGGGTAGAGGCTCTACAGGTGTAAGTATAAATATATTTAGTAGGGAACCCAAAAATTACCAAACAAAATTCTTCAAGATATTGAAAGGTCGGATCATCATCAGAAAGATAAATCAATCAGATTTTGTGACATAATAATAATAATAACATAACAAAATAAAATCAAGATAGACACTCATTCCTAAGGTAAGGTCACAAAAATACATCAAATCTAGGATCCTATTCAAGGAATCAAGGTAAAAAGCATCTCATATAACTCACTCATTGGGTCTGAAAATAATGATGGTGCTCATTATAGAGGTCATGCTCATTGAAGAAGGTACATGCAGGGACCTAGAAGATAATGATATAAAAATATGGTATCTCACCCAGGCCCTTTGGGGGATTCCTAAAACCCAAATAATATTATCCTGCTAATTAGAAAATTATATTTCCATGTATTTTGGCCAAAATTATTCCAAAAAACACACCTTGGCATGAAGAGAGATAATGATAGAGGATCACACTCCTAAAAATAATGAGAGATTCCATAATCCTAGGTAAGACTAATCACATAGAAGGGATCACATACCTATGTACGCCTATAGTACATGCTAAGAATAATGGCCTCAACCAACACAAGGATAAGTACATGGCATGTACTAAGAGTATACAACATGTCTTTGCTGGACCGGGTCGTCCTGCATCCTCTAACCCATGCCTGTTTACTATGAGCATGTGAATGTGTACCGTACACATGATCATGTAAAATGGATATTCCTATGAACCTGGACATGTTTGATTAGTTTTCCATGTCCAAATACTGGGTCGTTCTTATGTGGTCTAAATGTTCTCGCGTACCTATTCGAGTCCATGCCTATTTACACCTATGGTACATGCTGAGCCACCAATCATGGGTCACACATTATGTGGTAGGTATTACATCACATGTGATATTTAATTTTTCCAAAACCTAACTTCCACATACAGGGGACTACATGGTGTGTGTGTTCTTCAGAATATAGTCCATGTGATGTTGGATTTCCCACAAACCACTTATCTTCATGTAGATCCACTCATGCCACAACTACCATCAATTTCACCACCAAGTCTGCTGATAAAAATAGATCTAAAATTTACCATGAATTTCCATCATTTGTGGCTAGATTCTATATTCTCAATATGATCAAAAATTATCCATCATTACTTCAAATCACCAAAACAACAACCCACATACCAGAATCCTCCAATCTAGCACCAGATATCCTATCATCGTCATTATACCTCAATCAAACTGTCGATCTGAAACCTGAAATTGAAGTGATGATCTATTTCACCAAATAATAATTGTTTAGTGATACTTTATTAGGTATTTATTTATCCAATGACCAGAATGGGGTGTCTTAGATTAATGCAAGAGGAACATTGGGAGAAATGACCAAAAAAATAAGTGGAAGGAACCTCAACCATTTTTTGAGTTGGACTAAATCTGTTTCCATTAGAATGATGAATTAATAACAATAATCAAATAGCATTAATAACTATATCAGAAAGATAAATAAACACTCTTAATGAATGGTTGGATTAAAAATAAATATGTTAGAGATATTGATTTGTGTTTATCATGAGATAAAAAATAAGGATTAAACCAACCTAAAAAATAACCTACCTTGAGTTTGGATCAATCGCGAATGAAGAACTATTGATGTCTTCATTAGAGATCTCAAGGAACTCCATTTGTGTAGATGATCATTGGACAATCGATATCTGACCCTCTATCCCATTTTCATCTGTCGAACTCCCCCTGACTCCTTCAAGAACTCTAGGGTCATGCAGATAACCCTAGGGTTTGCCTATAACTCTTATTTTATAGAGGTAGGATTAGGTCATGAAAAATAAATGAAAAAAATACTTATTTAAATAATTTATTTATTCAGTATCCACCCTAAACTACTATTCAATGAAACAACTAATGCTAAAAATGTTTATATCGCACATAGGGTAAAACCCACATCCTATATTTAACGATAGTCCAATATTTACTATCCTAGACTATATTTGGAAGTTACTAAATTATTTCATAAAAACTGCACACACACAATATAATATATTTAATATTGTTCATATATAAATACTAAGCCTCTCTATCCTCATAATTCCATGTCAACTTTGTGTATAGATTCAAAAATTTTCTTAATATATTTTAATGTATAACAAGGAAGAAATATATTTGTTAAAGGATTATTCCACCAGAATGATCCCTCTTTTATTTTAGTAATCCAAAATAAGTTTTCATGATTCTTTTCAAAGAAAATGTTTTCCTAATATTCTATATTTTTTTGATTTTAAATAAGTTATTCTATAATGAAAAATGTATTTTCTTCATAAAATATTCCAATGATTCTTTAAAAGAATTTTTTTCTATGAAAACATCCATTGATGATACTTATGTTTCACTAAGGATATGATCTTATGATAACACATTATTTACTCTCATTATGTTGTAGGATTATGATGATGAAATATTGATGAAACAAATTTTCTTTTCTATGGATTAAGATATGATAAAATAATAAATGTTTCTATGATTCTATAGAATATAAATAAATATATTATGATTTTGTGATGGGTGGGTCCATTATATGCATCTAATGTATTGGGCAATGTTAAATTTTTATGATATCAAAGGTTACATGAGAGGTTATGAAAAGCCCTACAGAGGGTGCACAAGAGGTTATCATAAGCCTGATTTAGGTACAAGGGTGGTTAGCCCAAGACTAAAATGTAATGAATGTATTAGAGGGTATAATTAATATAATATTTCTATGATTATGATTATGAAATTTTTTTTAGAAAAATCTCTATGATATGTTTTTATTCTTATGATATGATCACATGGGTGATGATCTTTGATTCTTTTACGATTCATGTCTTCTGATATTTCAAATCCTTATTCAATGATTATGATACATGAATTTATGGGTATATTTTTTTTAATTTTCGGATCATATTCTCATAACCTTAAACTCATGATTTGATTTTATATGATATTTTATGAATATGTCCATTATTTACACTTACTAAGCATATGAGCTCACCGTTTATTTTGTTTTCTCTTTTCACAAGATATGAATAAAGGATTTAAATATCGTATGTTTAGGAAGTGTATATTATGAGAATAAATTTTTGGGATATATTTAATATATTTCATAAAATAAGATGATTATGTATATAGTCTCATAAAGCACTAAAACATTGTTGTTTTGGGGTGTGTATTGTTATGTGATGTATTGAATATTCATCTAAAATGATGTAATATTTATATACGTAATGTTTGGGTTTCTTCATCCATGTTTATTTTAGAGTCCCACCACTTTTTTGTTCACTTTACGTAACATGGATGAAAAAATTACATTCCTAGATTTTTTTATCTACATATAGATTTAAATTTTCTATAAATATTAAGGGGTAATCTTTCATAAGGGGTGAAAAAACCAATGCCAAAACATTACTCACTTTAATGCCTTATGATATAAGATGGGGAATTATTTTGTTCTTTTATCCATGAAAGTCATCTCCACAAAATATTTAAACAACTCTACTATATACATAATTAAAATTCTCCATATTATACTCTTAAGAATAGTATGATATCATGGGAACCTGTTTTATCTGATTCCACTCAATGTGACTATGTAATTTAATGCTAAATTAAGAAAGAGGTGGTATGAATCATTTTTACATTTTTTGACAATTTTACTTAAATATTATCTTTTGTGAAATTTTAATGTCTCTATTCACTCAGTTAAATACCCTCTCACCCAACGTGAAACTATAATGTAAAAATTCATAATACCCAAGGATTGTTTTCATGATTTTATCCCAATGTGGGTACATAATCTTTTATAGGTTTTTTTATTTATGAGACCTATATTAGCACTATAATTTTAACGTGATTATAAGAGATGAGTAGTGTTATTTCCAAACTCTTGCATGGTTGTCTGTATTGGTACATGATAAGGGAAATATATATCCTTAAATCTTTGTAGAGTTATACATATAATATGGGCGATCATTATATTAGAAACAAGAGTCTTCAAGAATTTATATTTTTCTCTTGGATGAGAACAATATATTCAATAGTCTTTCAAATGTCTCAATCCCAAAAAATAAGATCTTATTCTTCTATTGAAGTCGTCCATTTATAGAAAAAAAATTGAACAAGAATCTTGAACATTTGACTCCCTTATCCAGAATTCAAAATGATCAAAATGTACATGAGATCATGAAAACACACCTCATTATTTCTCCTCCACAAAACCCTTTATATAACAAACAAAAATATATATTACCTTGATATAAATTACAGATATTTTAGTATCACTTGTAGATCTACTTTATCTTCTTGCTTCTTTGATTTAGTAGTTTTGATACTTTTTTAGTATGAGCTTCTCAATTCTCAACCACTTCCTCTTATTCAATATCAATATACATTTTCATTTGAAATTACATAGAAACTAATTTCTATATTTTATTATAAGAATGTACTTGAATTATGATTGTGTGATCTTCTCATTATTTCCAATAATCAAATTGGTTAAAATCATCTTAAAAAATACGCTATCTTGACACTGTTATTCAATATTAAATCTTTCCTTTTGAATTTTTCAAAAATATCATTCCAAGATATTGTCATTCAATATTTAACAATTTTTAACTCAAAACAAAGATTAATAAAAAACCATGATATTTTGAACTTGAAGTACAACAAAAAATCTTCACACTTAATTTCTAGAAGTATATTATCTAAATCGTTCAACTTTCACAAATTATTTTAACTCAAAAAACATATACGCTGTGAAAAAATTACAAATCGCAGTGTGAATTAAGAACATTCATATGTTTTTTCCCTTTGAAATATTCACAGTAAATGATCGATGAATAATATTGGAAAATACTTATACATTTCATATATTTTTTCCATTATTTTATTTTAGATTTTTTCCCAATAAAAAATTTATAAATTAATTGTTCTTTATAAAAAATATTATGTATCATAAACATATGTTACATAGAATATACCTTTTCAAAAATTTCAGTACTTATCTGGAGAAAATATTACTTATCAGAAAGATATGTTATATATCGTATTACTTTTCTATTTTCAGAGGTCTCTCCAACATATGTCTTATAAAAGGAAAATATCATAATTATTACTTTCCTTTTACTAAATTCATTAAACCTATAACACCCCAATATTTCATAGTGTTTTACTTCTTCAAAAATAATTCAATAACTTGCACTACATGCAACACCAAGTTCAAGCACACCATGACTTATCAAACAAGATGTTCAAAAGAGGTTATGAATAGTATTATCTAAATATTAAACTTTATACAATCCTTATAATTTTAGAATACATATTATGACTTTCTTAGACATAATGTAAGAACAAATTCATTTTTTTTTGATAAAATAAGTATTTTCCAAAAAATGCACTTTTACCAACTTTTAATAGTGATCCTTTTTTTAATCCAATATTTTAAACTTTTATATATTAAATTTGACTAAATAAATTAATTCTTTAGAATGGGGACACCAAAAATTTACAAGGTAACACCCCAAGCTTCCACAGTACGCTTCTCTTGGAATAATATAGTAGCATGTGTTGTACACAACTTCGAGTTCTAACACACACTACAACCAATCAAACTAGCCGTTATGAATAGTAATAGCTAATTTTTTAAATTTTATAAATTTTATCTCTCAAAATGGACTTTATTTTTGGATTTGGAATATCAAATTTTTCCTAGGGTGAAAATTTGGTACTTTTCAGATAAATTTTATATTTTGATGAATAGTGAAAATTACTAAATTTTAATTAGAAACAACATTTTTAATAAAAATAATTAATAGTGATAAATTATGAATTTGAGTGGTTTTAAAGTATATTTAGAATATATTTTTACCAATTAATACAATTTTGGTCATTGGAAATAATTTCACAATTAAACCAGACATAAACAAGTGTCAATCTTTTGATAGTTATTATATCTTAAAAACACGCTTTTTGTTTTGACAGCGGGAATTAATTTTAAATTAATTTCTGCCACTTCTGTGTTTTGAATTCTGAAAAATGGATTCCATATTTGGAATCAAGATGTCCAAATTTTGTAAATAGGTAACTTTTATTTTTAGACATTTTGAATAATTACTTCGGTAAATATTTTATTTACCATTGTTAAAGGGTAAATCTGGTAAATAAGGGTTAAAAATAATATTATAATAATAATAAATTACCCTAAAACGTGTCCTAACCTTATTGGTGGATACATTTCCAACCATGGGAATCTTTGGGTAGATTTTTGGGACCCCATGGATCCACTTGTCGGTGATAGGGACCCTTTATTTTAATTAAGATAAAGTAAATACAAAAATGACATAAGCTTATATATTTTAGCAAAAAAAATTTAAATAGGGTTATATACGATATATTTTAGATTATACATATTCATTAGAAATATAAAAAGATTTCCTACATAATTATATTTTATTTATAATTTTTAGACATTGAAAAAGTAAAAATATATATGACATAATAATGATGCAGTATTTTCCTTATTAATGAAAGAATCAAATAATTGTTATTATAAATTTTAAAATAAATATAATTTGAATGTTTTTATGACATACACGAATTTTATTGGTTAATATTACATGTTAGGATTGCTTAAATAAATTTGGTTCGAATTAATAAAGTTGTTAAGACTTTAAAAAAAATCAATTATTAAGTAGTGTCAAAATTGACATAAATGAGTTTTCAAAACAAATATTATATTATTAATTTATATTATATTCCTAGAAATATATGATATATTTATCATGTTATATATTATGGAAGTATTTAAATCATGATCTAAGTGATATAATCAAGAGTAACAAGTTAAAACATGTAGGATAAAGAAAACGATTATTACCCGAAATGTTAATTGAACATGGAAATTATTATTAAATGGTTAGTATAAAGTCATAAATGAATCATGTATGATATCATAAATATTAATATGGTTCTGGTATAATTTAATAACATACTACGATCTTTGTACATGAGGATAAGCATACCATCGACTAAAGGAAAATGCAAGGTAAGGGGTTTTCATCTCACTCCTTATTCCCATGAGATTCATGCCATATTGCCACTATTACCTTTTTTGGGGTGTATGTACTGCCCATAATTGTATTATTTATGTAATACACATTAATTTATGTGTATTTACATATTCATTGTATGATTCCTCTTTCATGGGTTGTATGTTTCGTAAGTTACCAAATTGGTAAGGGTTTATTTTACAATCTCTTCATTATCCGAGGTTGTTTATACGTAATTATCTACTGGGACCTCTTTATCACCCACATCCATGTTTCTTAAGAATGTTTTTCAAAACATTATTACTATTTTACAGAATATGGGTTAAAGTCATTTAAACCCTTGTTTTAATTTTTAGAATAATTTTATAAAGGAATCTTTTCGTCGTTATCCAAACAAGGTCCTTTTTAACCTTTTCGACAGAATTAAGGTAAGAATGTTTTTTAACTTATACGGTGGGTGTGACTATTTTCCACCATTATAAAATCATATAAGCTTCCCTTACAAGATTATAAGAATATTTTCAAATTAAATGTTTTATTTTATAATTATGTGACCTTTAAATGATTTCAAAATGAATATTTTAAGAATTTGTGAAAGGTACTTTTTATCAAGATCAGAATTTTAAATATTTTAATGATTTATCTTTCTAAATATTTTTAATTAATGTCAATGTTTTCAAAATTATTTTAAGGATTTATTTATATGGACATTAAACTTTTTAAATGATATTTCTTTTTAAAATTTTCAAATTGGTATGGGACACTTTGATTCAAAAATGTCTTTTAAATTACTTCCTTTATAAATGTGTTACTTTTAAATGATTTAAAAACAAAGAGATATTTCTCTCAAATAGTTTTTATTTCATCTATGTCAACATCCTTCGATAAATTTTAATATTATTTGAATTTTATTTATTATGATACAAAACTTCCATATTGTATTGAAGGTTTTGTGATATGTTTGACTGTGGATGTGTTATTTCTATACCATTCATGGTTTATGGAGAAAGTATTGACATTTTGTATGCTAGTTTTAATACGAATGTTTATGTTATGTTTAAACCTGTTCATATGAGGAATGCATTAGACATAATAAGTGATGGGTCGAGCCCGCTATAGCTCCTCGATGCATCAGTAGGTCTCATGAGACAAACTAGTGTCTTGGAACGAGAACATGAAAAAATCTTATTTGTAGTCTTGGCCCGAGGCCTTGGCTACGTGGTTATGAAAGCCTGGAATTATGAATTCCATCATTATGAAAGAGGTTAGTGATATTGCATGTGATTATTCAACTAGTAGAATATCCATGTGAATAAGTAAATGGCATTATTTCCTTTTATTTTTGCCATATTATGATGAAGTTCAAGTTTAAAAGGCTTTTTTTAAGTTATATATTGCCTTAAATGTTTATGCTTATTTATGAAAGTTTCTACTGTATTGGTTACCCTTACTGAGCGTTTGAGCTCACCCCTTTCTATGTTTTATTTCTCCCAGGATTCCAAGAAGTGTATTGTGACTGATATGTAGGGTTAAGACAAGGGAATAATGGAATTCATAAAATACTATTTATGTTGTGTTGTATGTTATGAAGAGTATTGTAACAATCATGTATATAATCTATTTTCCAAGACTGCTAAACTGATCGGTCCTTCGGGACTTGATTCCTTGTAATCATGCCAATTTATTAAAATAATGAACCGACTCTGGGTAACTGGGGTCGGGGCATTACAAAACCCCCTTAAAAACATCTTATATATGAACATATATAGTTAGATTTCAAGGTACCTACTGTAAAAAAAAATTGATAATTGAACCATAGTATCCTAAAAATATATTAATAAAGTTTAGATAAACTCAAAAAATATACTAAACCTCATTTAAATGTTTCCAAATCAAGGTTTTCAATAATTATAACATTGTTTAACAGTTCCATTGGGTTATTTAGTTGTGTTTTGGGGGATAAGAATTATAAATTTCTAAACATTGACACCATTCATTGCAGTTAATGAACCATAGGGATGGGTCATGTTATAATCAATATATTATTAGTTTAAAATATAATTTATTTATTTATTTATTTTGATATAGTATATTTTAATAACAGTAATTAGTTATCATATACTAAATAAATATGCTTTATATGTGCATTGTGATGTATTTAAATTAATTTTATTTTAATAAACCATGAATGATTTAAGTACCATGTATTAAATTGAAATATTTAAAAATTATTAATTAAATATCACATCTTTAATTAATATGACTGTGTATACATTCTCAATTAATAATCTATAACCTATTGATATTATTAGTAATTATTAATTAAAAAATTTAAGTAATTAAATATTAATCTAAAATAATGAACTTGAATCTTAATAAATTAATCCATATTCATATGATTATTTATGTGGCCCTATAAAAATGGAAATTAATATGAATTTTCATTCAAAATCTTACATAATGATTGATATCTAGAAATAAATCCATATTTTCTGATATATAAAAGAGGTCAATGTGATCTAATTAATAATTTACACACTAATATATTGTCAATATCTATTACATTGAGTATAAATGAATTACAAGAATTAATTTAACCACATATTTTTTTATATCATGATTTATTTGTTTAAATTTCTTCTTGGTGAATAGTCCGATATCATGTATCTATCTAAGAAATAACATGAACTTTACCCATTTTAATGAACATAGGTTAATGGATCCTTCCTCATCACATGTTTAAAGACATAAAAATTCTTTTTTAAGTTTTTTTTTGGTTTTAGAGATATTTAGTTTATTTTTAAATTTTTGAAAAAAATAATTTTCAATTTGTTATGAAATACATATTAAATTTCAATAATGTAATTGATAACAGAATGAGGTGTTTAACCTAGGGTATGAGTCTCATTCCATTTCAAGAGAGGTTATTTTTTGAGTATCATATGAGGATCCGAAATAGAAAAGATAAATTCCTTAATAATTTAATCATTAACTATTATTATTGATAAAACTAAATATAATTATCAAAGTCAACTAACCATAATCATATATAACTAATTATGATTTTTTGATAGTGAATTATAATATGTGGAGACTGTTATAGGTAAATTAACTTTATCACATTATATATTCCTTAAAAATTGTTAATTCTAATTCATTAATTTTCATTTTACTTATCTAATTCAAAAAATTATTGAATTTCAATTATCAATTTTGTTAGAAGCAATTATTTTATTGATTACATGATTCTTGAAATTTGTTTAAAATAATTTGACTGAGGAATATTGGATTTAAAGTGTCTTTGAAACTTTGGAAATTATATTTCTTGGAAAATATCCTTTATATTGTTATAAAATTGTACAATAATCATAAAATAATGAATAAATATGAGTTATAACAATAGTGAATCAAAGAAAAATTTTCAAATTTGGTGGTTTTTGAAGAATAATCCTATATATGTATATATTTAATATTTATATTGTTCTTAAGATTATAAGTTTTATGATGAATTATAACACATTGAAGTTGTTTCGTTCAAATTTATTATGACCCAAATCATTAATGGTTGTGAAATTTTAAAAAAAATTGAATTTTTAGACCCATAGGTAGATATGTTTCAAGAATTGGGATTCATATCCAGATTATACGGGTTAGAACATCTCCAAGAGATTTTTTTTCAGGTGTTCATAGGTCCATAAGATGTTTTGGGTGTTCGAGTGGATGTTAGTGTAGGCTTGGGATGGACTTACAACTGTATTCTACTATATGTGACCCATCACACTATGATAGATGAGGTTCATTCTATGAAATATGAATAGTCATTATTTTTAAAGGATAAAACATCCATATGGATGTCATTCCACAATGGATGGTTCCATGTTGTGAATAATCCTTACACAAGACTTATGGATTTTCTTAAGATGGAGGGTCATGCCACAACCCTTGTGTCACACCAGGATAGATATTCATACATATTTGACACGAGGAACCTTATATTTTTTTATTTGAAAATTTTAGGTGAAGATGGAATGTCACACTATAACTAGTGGTTCATTACATGAATCCCTTCCCTTAAGGGAAACCACATTGTGAAGGGTGGAGATCACATTGTACGGGACGAGGGCCTCTAATTTTGGGTTTTTCTAGAGGAAAAAGACACTTCGAGGGTTGGGTTGTTCCATATTAGTGTGTCTATGGAAAGGTTTCATTTTGTGAGCCTTTGGAATGTGTTAAAATAGAGGTTAATCCTTGGGATCTTCCCTTTACCTAGGGTAGCCATGCAACAATCCATGGGGGGGATACAACATGATGGAGTTAGGGGATGTGTTGATCCATCTACCTATGAGTAGTCACACTGTCTACCAGGAAGGTCATACCATAAATTATATGATGGTTTTTTTAAAGTTCCTTTAAGTAAATTTAAAGTTATCCTATTTTGGAACCCTATCGAGATCCTTTTATTATAGTCTATCAGAGAGAGAGGTAGATACTTTTTTGGATCTCCCATTTATAATACATTTCCCCGCATTTATTTGGTTGGTTGGTGAGAGTTTCATCACATATATTTAGGTAAAATCTCCCACTTATTCCCATTTTACCTTTCCCTTTTCCCCTAATTTTGGTTCACTTAGTTATGGTTTTATAGATATTATTTAACTGAAGTATGGTGGAATCAGCCTAATTCACAGAAATTTTGTGTACAATGAATAAAGGAAGTCTTGTGAGGATGGTCTCACATATTGATTTACAGTTCATTATAGGTACATTGATTATAAATTTTGATAATTTTTTAGATAAAATTGAATGATATTAGAGAGTGAATGGGTATTATGTGATAAGGTTTTTTTTCAAGGATCTTCTAGAAGCATTCCATGGAATGTTGGCATATAGTTGATCAAGGTTTCAGTGAGTATACAACACTCAGTTAGTTTTTGGTCATTGTACCTATTTAAATTAAATTGATTAATTTATTATAAAATTTAATAATTAAATATTTCATACTTGATGGATTAACATAGGATATTCAGAGTTGGTATGAATTTAGATAAATCTTGGAAAAGCTTATGTAATTAAGGTTGATCTTTAATTAAATGGAATAAATCCAAAAGAGGTAAGTGGTATCTGAATATATCTATAAGGTTAATGATTTTATTACATTGACTTTGATATGAGGTCTCACTATTTATGTGAAATTGCACTTAAAAATAAAATTAATTTATTCATTGAACTCTAATGAGATAAAGAAGATGTTTATTTGGCCCCATAGACCCGTGAACACCAGTTTATTCATCTACCACCGATGACCAATGTATTGAATATAAATTAATATCATATGAAACTTGGTCTATGATAGTTTTAAACTAAATTATTTTAACAAGTCATAGTGTATTTAGAGATATGTTTTCTACGAAGCTTCTAACTTTAGAGTATGCTCCACAGTGATATTTGTCAGAAATAGAGTCCCCGGGTGACAATGTCATCGAGGAAGAGAAGAAGAAAGTTGAGGTCACAGGAGACAAAATAAGGGTTCTTGATCAAGAGATGAGATTCCCATAGCCTATGGTAGTTTACAAATTCTATTTTGGTCGGCTTTGAATGTGTAGTCCTAGTGGAGATAGGTGGTATAATTGTGTGTTTCATGAAAGATGGGGAACACCCTCTTAAGGGTGGACTACAGGATTTGGAAATTTCATGTATGTGAAATTTACTCTGAGACTAGATGCAGTAAAAGGTGAGGTTAAAATCAAGTTGATGGGATTGAGAGATATCAAAATGGAAATATAATAATGACCCTAGTGAGGATTATGATAATGATTTTTTTTCTTGGAATAGGATTTCCAAGGTCCTTAGTATGATATCGATCTGGGTGGTCCCTAGTGAATAAGAATAATTTATTATACTATGTTATGATGAGGGTTTTGGATGAACCTGTAGATGATAGTGTCAAATAAATCATATGGAATGTAATAAAAATTTTGAGTGTTTTTTGTAGCTTATTTGAATGATTTGGGGAAGAGATGGGTCTAATGGTTTTTAATTGATGATATCGGGGTGATATAAGAATAATAATGAGTTAAACATGTTGTACAAGTGTGACTAGCGTGGTCTTGAGGGGAATAACGTATAAGGTGGATTAAATGGTTAGATGTTTTGGGAGAGAAGGATCTAGGCCTAGGTGATAAGTATAAGTTGGGTTTTGGAGAAATCAACCTAGGAAATGTGAGATGGGTTTGGGTGAGTGTCCAAACCGTGTGAGGATTATGTATAATGGGTAATCATGGGTGATTTTTAATCTTTATTATAATAATAGTTATAAAATATGGGATACCAAGGAGGCATGTTATCCCCCCCCAAGTCCATTCTAATATTCCGTATATCATTCTAATTTTATATGATGTATCTAAATATACAGTTCCATTTCCCCAAACATAATGGTTCTAGATATAGGATGTACTTCTTATGGAGGATGATATATAGTTATATTGGGTGGGGGATATGACTCCCTATGTGGATGACATGTGATTGTTATGTATGGTGTATGTGTCCCCTCAAGTGTATATTATGTGATTCTTGGGTGCGGTGCCACTCCAACGGGATTTTATGGTTCTATATAGAGGATGTAAACCCTATAGTGGATTATATGTAATGTACGTAATTAGTTAACGAGAACCTTCTAAGTGGATGATATGTGATGGTTCCAGGTAGGGGATGAAACCTATCAGGTAAATGGTATGTGATTCCAAGGTGGGTAACTATTCTCTACCGATGTGATGGTTCTGAGTAGGGTATATGACCCCCAGGTGGATGATATATAGTGGTTTTGAGTAGGGGATGCAACCCCATGGTTGGATGACGTGTGTTGGTCTTAGGTAGGGAATGTAACCCATTAGATGTATAATGTATGAACTATTTATACATAGGGGTTCCATTACATTGAATGGTTTTACCATTGGGGAACCTTTCCCCCTAAAACACACAAACACACACCCTAAATATTGTTTCCAATGTTAGTGTATTTCCCCCAGATGGGTATACATAATGACTAGGTATATCTAGTACTAGCCATAGAAGTATGTTCAATCCCATGTGTCATCACAAAACTCGAGGATTGATGGTGGTCATTTCATTTTGATTTAATATATTATTTTTTATGATTATGTAAATATCAAATGTGAATTCACTGTATTTACTAGTTATATCTAGGGAACTGTTGGTGGTGGCCTACTAAGATTTTCTCACACCCTTATCATGAGGTCCCAACATTTGGTTCCTAAGAATATCTTATGTTTATAGGTTCTAGTATGTTAGCATCACAATTTTTCAAGGTTGAGATGAATATATTGTTTAGAGTCTGGAGGTAAGGCTTGGGGATGATAGTAATGCCTCCATGTAATTGATTATATTATTTAATTTTTTATATATGATTGGCTTTGTGGGTGACAAATAGGATTTATACTTGTATTAAAACATTTAATTTATCATAGAATGCCTACATGTACTTGTTTCTACATACTCTGATTACTTTAAGGGTGTTTTTTTGGTTATTTATGCTATTTTTTACATTGATATGAGGGTATATTCCCCCAAAATAACACAATAAAATCTCACTACTGGTTAGTAGTGTCTAGAATACAACAAGGCATGCCTGATGTCATGTGAATCTCTAGATAATACACTAATGAGTTATCCTAGGATAGGGTGTTACAATGTGCTATAATAGAATATTTTCATTTGAATTACAATTTAATATATGGAAGATAATGGCTAGGAATGTGTAAGATCTTATCATAGACCCTAGATTGGTGAGTCATGAACACTTTTCTAATAGAATGTCTATGTTACCATATTATCGCATTACTATTTTTGGTTTTCACTATTACCAATGGAATTTTTATTTTAATATGATGTGTGTATTTAATATTGATATTTGTGGTTTTGTCACTTGGTATATAGTGTTAAGAGTCTTATGCACGTGTATCATATTTGGTATGTATGAATAAAATGACATTAATTTTCTAATACGTGATTGAATTCACTAAATATAGAGGGTTAATATCTATTAATATTCAAAAAAACTTATGTAATTATTTTCTATATAACATTTTGGTTTCATTCTGAATAGTTGAACCATGGAATTTTATCACTGATGGAAGGTTATTTAGATCTTATAAAGGTATTTTTTATAATGATGTTTTTATAGTCTCTCCATGTAATGGATATAAAGTGACCCTTTTTTGGGTTAGTATAGTCATTGGATTCCTTGACACTAGTTCTAGATAAGGAAATATGCCTGGTTACTTAAAGTTTCAATAATAACATATATAATATTTTTCCATATATCTTCTTGGTGGGTTTAAACATAAATAAACTAGATGACTACTATTTCATTGATATATAACATCATGGAGTGATTCCATTATATGTGTGTGGATGTGATCTTGATCCTCAATGGGTAGATTGGTATACAGATGCTCGATGGGTATTGGATCCTAGAGTGGGTGGATGGTTAAGTCACATGATGTAGGGTATGTATCTATGTCAGATCTAGAGTGGGTGAGCTGGAATGTGAGATTTATTGATGAATTTTGGTACAATCAAGGTATTCATGGGTAATATGGTTTATATTAGGAATAGTTTTACCTATGATACTTGATACTCTTAAGAGGGATGAGGAGAGACTTCTGGGATTCCTTGTTCTTTTGTTATTAGGGATGGGTTTTTTAAGGAAATAATGGATTGGATGCCTATCCCTATAGATCGCGATTGTAGATGATTGGTTTTGAGATTTTAGAGAATATATATTAACTTTTTAGTTTTGAAAAATGAATAAGTGGTGGGGGATCATGTGGAAGACCTTGACAAGAGAGAGATTCCTTAATCTTATTGAAACTAAACTAGATGATATTGACATGCAGTGCCGAATAATTAGTTGTTCTTATATGTAATACTAGATTTAAGGATGTGTTACTCATCAGAGCATGATTGAGGTTGGGAGATTGTGTAATACTGAAGAATAAACCCATTGGGTGGAAATGAGATTGATTTGGATAGTGGGTTAAAATTGGTGAGGTATTTATTAAGGGTTAAAACTAACCTTGAAGGAATAGAGGGAGTATTGGCATGTATTTTTGAGAAAATCCTTGATTCATGGGGGTAGGTACTTGCTACCTTTGCATGTTTCTATTTTAATTAAGGGTTGGTGAGTAATTTTGTGTAGGTAGGGCACTAATGTGATTGTTGGTGTAACACCTGAGATTTTTATGAGAAATATTTTGTTTTTATGTTATATACATCCTCAAAGGAATCTTTCACTAAACACAAAACTATCTTGGCTTTATTTATACGCAATCGCGACCTTCCTCAATATATTGCGTTGTACGCAATACCAAGTTTCACAAAACAACGATATGCTATTAAAATATTATTAAAACTAGCCGTTATGAATATTAATACCCAATTTTTAAATTTTTTAAATTTTATCTTTCAAAATGGACTTCATTTTTGGATTCATAATAACTAAATTATCCTAGGGAGAATTTTTGGTATTTTTCTGAAAACTTTCAATTTTTAATGAATAATGAAAACACTGGGTTACTATTTAAAAACCAACTTTCTAATTTAAATAATTATTTATTTTATTTAAATTTATTTTAGGTCAAAATTGATACATAATACCTATATAAGTTCAAAGTAATTCATTGGAGTCATTTTATAATAATTTTAGATATATAAAAAATTTATTGAACTTTTCACTCTCTTTTACCCACCTCCTAGGAGGGTTTGAAAATTTACATAAAAAATAATTTTACCGCTTCTATGAGTGGAATTTTGAAAATCCAAGAGACACGGTTAATATCTAGGAATAAAATGTGGTTCAATAAGATAAAAATAATTTTTGGTGAATAATAACTTTTTACTTCTTTTTACCACAGTTAAAAGTAAATAGGGTAATTAAGGGTAAAAAGGATATTATTATTATCCTAACACATGTACTAATTCTATTGGATAAGTTTAATTCGACCAAAAACAACCTTAGGAATAAAATATGACCATTTAGGCCCACTTGGATTAGATTAGGACATTTATTATTATTTTATTTAAAGAAGAGTTAAAAAAGATAAAATCAAAGTATAATAAATAAACATTTTTAATATCGGGTTATACATAAGATAATTTCGAATATAAATATTCATTAAAAATATAAAATTATTTCATACATAATGGTTTTTAATTTATAATTTGTAGACATTATATAATTTAATTTATTTATGACACAATGATGATGCAGTAATTACATTATTAATGAAATATTGACATAATTGATATTATAAATACCCAAATAAATGTAATTTGAGACTTTTAATGAATTAAAATAACTTTATAGGTTAATATGACATTTTATTATTGATTTAATTAACTCATTTCTAACTAATCATGCTGTTATAATTTTCACAAAAATCAAATACCAAATAGTGTCAAAAAGGGACATAAAATAGTTTTTAAAACAAATATTATATTATTAATTGTTATTTTATTCCTAAAAATCTAAGGATCAATAAAAGGACTTAGATAATGTTATATATATTAATAATGAACAACTTGGGGTTCGTTTGTCTTGTTATAGTATGTTTATTAACCATATAGTGTAAGAAAACAAGAGGACACGGTAAAAGTTAAATTATTTAACTTAGGGTTAAATCTAAATGATAAGGTCAAAATTGTAACCTAAACTTGTCTAAAATCTATTGGTTGAGAGGATTTAGAACCATACCCACATTATATTCTAAATAAATCAATTTTGAGCTATTAAAAACAGAATATGAATTTATAATAAAATAATATTTTAAGTTTTTCCTAAGGTGCCCCTCTCCTCCCTTATAAAAGGGCACCTTCTCCCTCTCCTCCTCACACCACCTTGAGCCTTCAATATAGGCCAACCTCTGAAAATTTATCTTCTCCACTTTCCTAGTAAGATTATAGAGTTCCTGGTCTTCTTCAAAGACAAACATTAGTGACCCAAGCGGAGGTTTCAAAGAAGCGTTTCGAAGAAGAGGTAATATCCGTTACCGATTCTTTCAAATTTATTTTTTCTTCTACTTCATCTTATTTAGTTGTTTAATTATTAATTAATAACATCAGTATAAATCATATAATGATATATTATTATAAATATGAAAGACCCCTATTTCACCTTCTAACCATCCTATGGAAAATAAAATCACCGCACGTACGTACGTACAGAATACCGTCTCCACGCCGTGGTGTAATCAGTTTTCCATCACCACATTACTCGGATGAGTATAATGGTGTAAAGACTAACTATATATGATTATTGGAAATTTATATTGATTCTGAAATATTATACATACACTTCAATACAATTCCACGAACATGGGAATGATATCATCGTTCGTGCGTACGTACGACCTACTGTCTCCACGATGTGATGCGACTCATTCTACATGATATTCATTGAATAATGATTGTATAAATTAATTTAATGAATAAATATGATATATATTATACTAATACCATTCTTTATATTATGTATCTATAACCTAAAAAGATAAATTAGATTTTATTCGAAAAAACACGCATAAGAACCTAAAGCAATAAACACCCGAATAACAAGTAGTAATGAAATATTACTAATAAGAAGATAAGAATATGACTATATATGATATAATAACAGTGAATATGATTCTATAATAAGTCAATGAAATTATTTAAATCATTATACATGAGGTTCAGATACGTAAAAAGCAAATCGGACCTCAGGTAAGGGAAAATCTCACAATCTCATTTTTATCCGAGATTGTTTATACTTCAGAATTTACTAGGGAATATTTATCATCCACATCCATGTTTCCCCAATATGTAATATTATTTCTATCCTCCTACAATTTTTTAAATCTAATTTTAACCATTGGTATGTTTTTAGTAAAAGATATGAATGAAATCTATTGACGTTTTTAATACGAGGTACTTTTTTGACTTTTCCGGCCAAAGTACGAGAAAAATGATTTTTTTAACTTATACGACATGAATGGATTTTTAAAAAAGTATTTCCATGACACATCCTTTACAAGTTTTAAAGTTTATTTTTAATTAACTTCTTTTAGTTTAAAATTTTATGACATGTTATGAAAGGAAAAATGTTTTTCAAGAAGAAAAGATATTTTCCTCAAGAATGGAGTTCAAGTGTTTTATCAAAATTATTTTCCATCTAAGATAATATAGGGTTATGTTTCTATACATATTTTTACATTTATTTGATTACTTTATGATGTAATTATTTTTATGAAGTCCTCTGATCTTATATGATTTATGTTATGATGGAATGATGTTTAAGAATCCCATTTTTATTACATGGGTTTTGTTATGATGTATGATTTATGATATTGTGGCAGACATAAGAATGGTATCATTATGAGATGGGTGAGACATATAGATCCCTCCAATGCATTGGGTAAAGATTTATATCTCATGATATAGACATGGCTGGAACGGCAGGTAAATCTGGTTCAGTGATACAAGACTGAAACGAGGAGTGAACTCGGTTCAGAAATGGACTTTGTCCGCTATGATAGTCTTGGAAATGAGTCTTGACTACTAAGAAATAATTCTCTATGATTACGTGTGTATGCCACAAAGTTTCATGTTATGATTATTGGGATTACATTTGACTACTACGATTTATCCCATGTTTTGAAATTATAATTTCTTTTGCAGGATAAGTTTTCCAAAATGTTATCTTCTTATGAATATGATGTGATTGATATTTATTTTGTTTACCCTTACTGAGCATTTAAGCTCACCCAATTGTATGTTTTCTTTTCCCCAGTTCAGGAAGAAGGGTATTAAGTAATATATTCCAAAAGGGACTCTAGATATGACAAAATAAAAGGGAGACATTGTAGATGATTAATGAACCAGTTGTTTATGTTTCCCAGTTTCCAAAGACACTATACCTATATGGTCCTTTCATGGTTTGGTTATATGTTGTAATAAGTGTGCTTCAATTTTGAAGTAATAACAATTTATGTAAAGTATGGGTTGTTATAGTTGGGACACTTGTAAGCATGGTTTCGTGGGGTCTTGTTAAGGATTTAATTTGTACCTATTTTGTGATAGGTTACATTTGAAAATAGATTATATTATTATGGTATGATTTTATAGATTATGTGGATTGCTTGAGAATTATAGTATGAGTAAGTGATCCTTAAGTATAGTGATAAACATTCAATTATAAAACCTATCATGTGATGTGATCAAGGACTAGTGGATGAAAATCCATATAGTATGGAACACACCATTTTCTATTGGAGGGTGTGGCCCTTGTTTTAGGTGAATTTTGGAGGATGTCATGGATGATGATTCGAGTGAGCCAGGAATGGATGGAAATTTGTGTTCCACATTAATGCTTGAGATTGATTAGGATGGTGAAATCTATTAATTATGTTTGGTATTGGATATAGATTTAATCATAGAGATCAAAAAATTTTGTTTGGTAGAGAAATGTTAAGTATACTTCCTTGGAGGGGATCATCGACTTGGTTGTGGATGTACAACCCTCATTTTGGAAGGTTTGGGGATATTGTGAGATCGGTTAGAGGATGGTTGAGATGATATTGTGATGTTGCTAAGTATGTAGATCTAGTTCTTTCGATTTTCTTAGAGAAAACGAGATTCAGGATTCCGATGTGGCATTGGTTTGAGTTTGTGTATTGATATTAGTCTTATAATAGAATTTGTTGCGATTTGAGAGTGATCCGGAATAGAGGTATACCAAATCATGGGGTGAGTTTAATACTATTAGTATGGGTGGTTGAGAATCCAAGCATGTATTTGCAATGAATTTTTGGTTTAGACCTTAGTGTGAGCATTAGATGATTTGTGACGCCTCTTGAGATTAAGGAATCATAATTTGGTGATATGATATCATGTTTGTGGTTAAGTATACGTGTTTTTGGGAAATGTAAGCTCATAGAGGAGGAGTAAACAATGTATTTGTGTGGAATTTGGTAAAGTGATGTAAAACTGTATTAAGTGTGTTGATGACTATTGGACGTCCGTTCTTGATATGTGATTTGTATGGAAGGAGAAAAATGATATGAATTTTTCCTTTATAAACCAAGTCATATAATATGAAGCACCATAAGAATAGGGATAAAATAAATGAATACACTTGAGTATGATAGGATAAATGAGTTCAATTGAGCACCATCATAGTTTTGGTGATGGTGATAAATTTGTGGATCATATTTTATAATATAGTGTGCCTTGGGGTTGCAGTTGTGCATAAAAACATCGTTCAGAATTTAGGGATATATCATGATGTGTTAGTGATGAATTGATGACAATGGAATGTTTAGAGTTATGGATATAGGACCACCATGAATTATATAGTAAGATAAGCATTCTGTGGGGGAGGATGTAACAACACACATCATTTCAGGCTATGAAATCCATAGTAAATTAAAATTATTGGTCTCAGACCAAGGGATTTTTAAAAAATCAGGATTTAGATAAGGATTTTAAGTGTTGGGACATATCTAAGAGATGATTTTGGATGTTTTCAAAGGCTTCAGATATGTTTTTTATTCTCAGGTGGATGTTGAAGTAGGGATAGTGTGGTCGTGTAGCTAAATTCTACAGTAGGTCGCCTACCACATAATGATGGATTAAGGTCATGTCATAGTAGAAGGATGGTCATGGTTTTTGAAATGGGAATGACCATAGATGTGGATTCCACCCTATATTGGAGTGCATCATTCCCTAAATAATCTTTATATGGTCTTTAAGGATTTTTTTGAGAAGTAAGGTCACACCACGACCATCAGGTTATCTCGTAATAACGATTCTTTCATATTATGTTTTAGAACCCTTACATTTTTACAATTAAAAACACTATGCGAATAGGGATTGTCATGGACTGACTAGTGGGTCACATTGTAGAGGAATTTCCTTTGGTAATATCATTCAATCAAGGGGTTGTCCATGATATAAGATCATGTGTCCTTAAATTTTATATTTACCTATGGAGGGAGACACTATGAGGGTTGGATTGTGTAGTGGGAGCATGGTCATGGGCAAGGTATCACATTATGAGGAATTGAAACTTTTCATGATGGTGGTTGGACAAGGGACTTATTTCTCAAATTTGGGAAGTTGTGTCATTAATCCTAGGGAAAACATGCTGTAACAAAGTGGGATAGGTATGCTAGTCCCTCCACCATGGGGAAATAACATTACACTCCATAAAGGTCATCCCACAAATTATGTGTTGTGATTTTTTTAAAGGGACCTCTATTGGGGGGGTTCCATTTTGAAACCCCCTTAGAATCCTTATATTTCAATCAAGGGGAGATATAGGGCGAGAGATATTTTGATCTCCCCTATATCCTCATTTTTCTCCCATTTATCTTGGTTGTTTGGGAGAGTTTCATCACACGGATTCAAGGTAAGACATCTTCCTTCCCCATCCTTGTTTCATTTTATTTTTCTTAACTAATTTCAATTTACCTAGTTAAGGTTTGAAAGAGAAAATAAAACTAAATTAAGGTGGAATTTCCCCACTTCATTGGGCTTTTGTGTATGATTAATAAAGAAATCCCAAGGGGATTGTCACATTCCAATGCTTACTATTTCATTAATGGTATATTTCTTATTAGTTTTTATAAATTTTTAAATTAAATTTGATATAATTAGAGAGTTAATGGGTTTTGTGTGCCAAGGATTTTGTTTATTGGCATTACAGATGTATTCCATGGGATTCTAGCACGTCTTTTATTAAGCTTTCAATGAGTAGAAACCATTTGGTGTGTTTTTATCCATTTCACTTATTTGGATTAAATTTAATACTTAATTGTAAAATGTTATAACTATCATGGATGTGATATATTGAGATAATATATTTGGAGTTGGGTTGAGCTTAAATAAGGCTAGGAAAAGATTAGGTGATATCATTCAAGCATTAATTTAATGGAATAACTATAAATGAGGTAGGTTGTCACTAAAAAACTACCTAATTTTTATGATTTTTTATGAATAATATGATATGTGTTCCCACCCCTAATGTTTGTATAACATTAAAAATAAAATTAATTGATTTATTAATCTCCCTTGAGATAAAATAGTAGTTTCATAGGCCATATGGTATACATGGACAATAATTTTATTCCTCATCCACCTATGATTGAGATATTAACTATAATTGTGTGCCATGTGACAAATAGTCCCCAATGTGTATATATTAAATGATTTGAATAAGTCAAATTGTACATAGAGATGGTGTGTCTCTGAACCTCCAATGTTTGGAGTAGGTGATCACATAATCATTGTGAGAAATGGAATTTCCCAGTGATAATCTCACCAAGGGGGAAAAGATGACAATTGAGGCTACATAAAACTCAAGAAAGTCCCTTGGGATTGAGATTATATGAGTATATCCTAGGGTTATTTCCCAAGTCTAGTTGGGTAGGTATGGAACTCTAAGGACTAGTAGTGATAGGTAGATTATTGTTCATATCTTAGATAATGGGGTCACACACTTTAGGGTGGATTGGATTCTTATAGAGTATCATAAGTAGGATATTTTCCCAAAGATATGATGTAGTGTGATAGGTCGTTTTCCTCCAATTGATGGGACTAAGAGATATATTAAGGGAGAAATGAGATGGTTCTAGGTAGGAGTCATGATAACAATTTACCGACTTGGAATATGATTTCTGAGGTCCTTAGTATTAGATACCTTAAGAAGGTATATAATGATACTATATGAGATTTTAAGTGGGATTATAATAAAGTTTTTAGACCATTCTCTTGAAGATAGTTTTAGATAGATCCTATAGTCTATAAAAACATTATGTGGGTATATTTTGCGACTTGGTGTTAGTGAGTGGGGACTAATATGGGATTAAAGGACCCTGGTGGATGTCATGTTAGTGATATGATATTGTTGATGGATTCAAAATGACATGATTTTGTGGAAAGGATAGTCTTGGGAGACCAACCTATTATGTTGAGGTGATGAGAATATATTACTCAAGGAGTGTATCTTGGCATCAAGTTATTAGTATAATTGTGATATTGAGAAACTAGTTAAAGAAGTGTGTGATAGGTCCAGGTGAGTGGCCAACATGTATGAGGATGATATATTGTTTTTATTTTCAGGGTAGATTATCATTGCCTTTATGATTATAAGTATGTGATATGGGGTTCCAAGTAGGAGAACCATTCTCCCCTGATGTGATGGTTTTGAGTATGGGATGTGACACCATCATGGATGATATCTAATGGTTTTCAATAGGGGATATGATCCCCAGGTGGATGATATATAATAGTTTTGAGTAGGTTATATTACCCCCTAATTATTATGTGATTCCATGGTGGGGTTTCATTCCCCAAAAATTTTATGGTTTTAGGTAGGGGATATGACCCCTCAGTTGGATGATATATTGGGGTTTTAGGTAGGGTATTTGAATCCATTGGTGGATGATGTGGGATGGTTTTAGGTAGGGTATATAACCCTCAGATGGATGGTACACAATTCCATGGTGGGATTAAATTACCCCTAATGATATAATTCCAATCATGGGTGTATCCCGCCTAATTAGATGATATGTCATGGTTCTAGGTATGGGATATGACCCCCTAGGTGGTTGACTTGGGATAGTTTTGGGTAGGGAATGCGGCCCCTAGGTGAATGATGTAAAATTGTTTCTTAGGAGGGGAACCATTCTCCAAAATATATACATATATATAGAAAAAACATGATAAAAAACATTGTGACAATTTATTCAAGGGTGTTTGTCATTCCCCTTGATGGGTATTCTTAATTATAATAGATTTCCAACACTATTTGATGTGGGTATAGTCAACCCCCACTATCTTCTTAGAACCCGATGATTAATAATGTTAAACTTATTTCACTTCCATGCATCATTTATTTATTCTACTAAGTTTATCCCTGATTCATAAAATATATTTACTAGTAATGTTTGGGATACTATTGGTGGGGACGTATTGAGTTTTACTCACACCCTTATCGAGACTCCCTAGTAATTTGGCACCCTATAAGTATTCATGGTTATATGTTTAGGTAGGGTAGAGTCCCCACATTTCATATTGGAGCTAGATATCGTGTATGGAATCATTAGATAAGGACCCATAATTTTAATAGATCTGTCAAGTATTTTATTGTATTGTTTTTATATATGAGATTGACCATTTGGGTGATCATTTGGATGTATTCATGTATGATATCATTTAATTTTTACGTAATGGTTAATTTTATTTGTCACCATATGCTCTGATTTTTGTTATGGATGTTTTTGTTGTTATTTATATTGTTTTTACATTGATATGATGTTATTGTCTTACCATTATAACAACATAGAACCTTGATACTAGTTATCAATCTTTGATATAAGAAATTTCATGAATAATATCACATAACACTCCAACAGGAACACTGATGAGTGGTGTTAGGTTACAGAATTTGAATATTTTGGATTAGATATTTTTATAGTATCCTAATGTTTAAGAATTTAATCATATATAGTTGATAATGGGTTAGTTTTTTTATTTGGATCAATTAAAGGATATAAATTAAGAAAAATTGTTTCTTATTAAAATAGAGAGAGTAAAAAATTGATTACTAGTGGTTACTTGGTGAAACTAACGAGACATTATTTACGGAAATGGGTAACTACTATCCTACAAATAGGTTTTTTTTGTTTCTTTTTAATAGGGGTAGTTACCCTCTACGACATTGGGTTTATTTAATGCTTATTCTCAATAAATTAATAAGGTTTATGTAAAATACATTAGTAGTAATAATAAAAAATTATTTAATTAATTTATACCTTATTATGTATTGATACTATTTTGGTTTGGTAATAAATTTATTTTTTAAGAAAATCATGGTGGGTAGGATGAATGAAAAAGGAAAAAGTGATCCAAATTGGATAACTAGGAAATAATAACTCCTGATAATGTTTAGTTGGGGTGTGAAGTATCTCTCTAGGATACTATTACAACTACAGTTATTATGGAAGTGGAAGAGTTTAAAAGATACATAAAAAATATTGAAAGGGACACTAGAGTTTCAATAGTTTAGATTATAATTTATTTCAATATTCTTGGTTTTTGGTCATTTCAAGTGGGTTTTCAATTAATCCAAATAAGTTTTTTCTCCCTTGGCTACACTAACATGTAGATTTCCCCTTCCCCACTCTCTTACATCAAATGATCGATTAATTTATTTAAAATATAATTAATGTGGAGTGATAATTAATTTGGAATGATAAGTGATATTAACTATTTTTTATTATTACAATATCTTTTCTAGGCTTAGTGCATGAGTCGAGTGGGAACCAAATGTAGGAAACCCATGAGAAAACCAATACACCAATAAATGTGAACGATATTGATAATAATTATGTAAATAAATTGATAATGTTCTGAATTGGTTATAGTGAGTTGAAAAAGGAATTTGAAATTTTCCTATTGATAAATATATGTAACCTTTGGGTATTTGGACTATTTCATGTTATTTTGGAAAATAATTCAATAGTGAGACATAAATTTAAATTTTTTATGACAATTATATGACTTTTGATGAGTTATTTGATAATTATTCTACTATGAATTTATGATATATGAAATTTTTAATTAAAAAATACATGTCTTAATATAAAAGAAATAATTTTTTTATTTTGGAAATAACAATTCAGTTATTAAATGGTTTTTTAGAATTTTTTTAATATATTTATAATATTTCATTATCATACATTCTATTAACTTAATATGTAAATTTTATGTATTATTCTGGTGATTATTCTACTTATAAATTATTATGGTGGCCATAGTTTTTTGACACATAATGTTCATTAAATGAAAGTTTTTCATTTTCATTGATGCATATATGATTCCATTACAAGAAATTGTTTTTTATTCCACTTTTTCATACTTACTTGTGAGATATTATATTGATGGGGAACTTCTGATTTTTTATTCCCAATTTTAGAATGCATAGAAAGTCTCAATGTATTAGTACAATATGGGAGGTGGTATGATGTAACAACTGAGATTAAGTTATATTATGTGAATATTATATTTAAATAAAAATATAATACAATTCAAATTATTAATATTTCATGGCATAAAAAAATAATTTTATATAATTAATATAGATTTTTACCTTAGTCAAAAATAATCAAAGAATGAGTTTTTGAAATTTTATCTTAGAAATAATCTTTCATGAATAATTAAAAATGCAGTATTTAATTAATCTTCCATTTATTTATAATAATATTTTATAGTATATAGAACTAACCATGTATTATCTATAAATTTTATAGAAATAAAGATATGATCATTTGGAGGTAAAAGGGATATTTTTCTGAAATCATTTTTAAAATGAAAATGTATTTCCTTTTTAATTAATTAAAAAATAATTAATGCTAAATTATCTAAATTAAATTTATAAATTATATATCTAAATATATTAATTCAAATCCTCGTAATTATTATTACTACTCATACACTTAATGTAAGATCATATTATGTCTGAATAATGCATTTCTTGAAAAAATAGTTTTTTGACATGTTTTGGGGGTTTATTTTTAACTTAAATTATGAAAATTATGTGAATTGAATTTGATAAAATGGATTAAATATTTGGAATATGTATAATTTATATTTGGTAATAAGGTTGACTAAATTTAGTCTCATAATTAATAGTAAAAATATTAAAAAATTTAAATATAAATTACTACGGTTAAGGTCAAAATGGGTTTATAGGGGGGTTAATCTATAATGATAATTGTTAACATGAAAAAAACAATAAGAACCCAGTTTTCACTTAGTTTTGGATCCTTTATTTCTGATTCTAAATCTTTATTTTGGACCTAATATGGATGCCTAATGGGTTAGAAAAGGTCTTAGGGGTTCCTAGGGAAATTTCAGAGCCTGAAACCCATCTATTTGAGAAAAATAGGCTTAGATCACAGTTTAGAGTACAACGTGAAGGAATTATGAATGGATTGAAAAACCATTTAAGTTGTGTTTTTTCAGAAAGAGACACCTCGCATGGCTAGTGCACAGCCATGTGGCCTAACTGTGTGACCGCCCATTTTCCCAGGTGCTCGTGCATACTTTGCACACGATTTTTCAAACTGTGTGGATAAACCAGGAATAGGATAAATGTTGGGTTAGATTTTAGTTTTTTCCCTTAATTATCTAATTAATATCATTCCATCTTCCCTAATCCGAGTTTATGTAGGATTGACCTATTTCTCTCTCAATTTAGAGATTTTTGAAGATCTAAAATTAGAATCAATAGATATCTATAATATGACAACCAATCGAGCTTCCGTTCGTCACGATGGATGAAAAATAGTAAGTACTCAAGTCCTCTTGAGTCATAATCCTTCTCTTTTCCTCTTGACCAAGATATATTGGTATGAGAATTTTTCTCGTTTTATTATATTTACTCTGATCTGAGGCAAATCAAGGGCTGATACCGAAGGAGGAGAGTCACACAACCCTAAGGTGGGTGGTCCATAACTCATCCCTGGAGTTCATTGATATTTGAATATCCCCATGGCCCCAATTTCATTAGGAGTTGTTTCATAAATTTAAATTCCATGATTATAATTGTTAGAATCATATGGTTATTCTCTTTCCAAATATTTGAATAGTTGTTAGCGGTTACACCTGCAACTCAATCCGGCCCATGTCAAGGGTTATTCTATGTTTGGACTTTAGTGTTTTGGCATTATTGATCCAGTGTTCAAGAATGCCTTCTCTTTAACTTCTTAAAGGTGTTCCTTTCTATAATAAATGGATTTTTATTAATGTTAATTACATAATGGCGTGTACCATGTCTTCTCAACACTTGACCCACCAAGTGTAAGTGCTTAATATTGATTAATAAATGTGAAATAGAAATTACATTATGAATATAACTTGGCCTTATCAAATGATATTGAATAAAGTGTAAATGTCCATAGCACCCCTTTCCATATTAATTGATGGGAGTGGAGTGAACCATAATAATTGAATATACATTAATGGTTAATTAAGACTTGATTAAATGGTTTCACCATTACATGGCCAATCCACACTAATGGAAGACAAGGCATGAACCTAATGAATGATTACATGATTACAATATCAAATAGGAATGGACAGACTCGAGTTCACCTTGGATTCTGAGAGGATAATAACTTGGGAATAGAGAACCCCAATCTGATTCAAGGATGATGTTTTCATAGGTTGACACCCACCTAGACTATGGTTCTTGTCTATTCTTTGGATTCATGGTATAATACCATAGGGTTCTTTACCTTATTACATGATACCTTAGACACACTCTTTGGTTCTATCATTGACTAGTAGGTGCCATTGTTAAAGCCTATAGGGTCCTACCCTTGATTATACCCTTTTTACCTTAGTCGACCACCTTGGAATCGGTTGGCACCTTATAATATAATTCCTTGGATAACCCTCATTGTATTACACTCTTACCCCTTTTCTAGACTCATATACTAATGTGTTAGAATTTCTCGAGATCTATAGTACCTTGGTTATTACCATAGAACCCTCAACATATTTTTTTTGGTTTCTTTATTACATATTGGGACCATAACTACTTATAATATCATGAGGTGATGTCAGTGCTGGAAATGCCTCACATGAACTATTAACATTAAATGGTAGCTACTTAATTAATTAACTGGTAACATGTTTAGACACTAATTGAGGGATGAAGTATGTACTTGTGTTTTTAGTTATATTATATTACTTAATTTACTTTATATATGCATGTTTTCACACTTCTATATTCCATTACACGATCCAGATGTTATAGACACCATTAGTGGTTCCCCTCTAAGGTTTATCTTACACCCTCTCTGGAAACCATTTGGAACTCATAGTAGATGACATGACTGTAGGTGTTGAAAAATCAAATCATACAACTTCAAACACTTGATTGCTTGCTGATAGGATGGATCTTGATTGCAGATGACCGAGTTGGATCTCAAGATTCTTGTATTAGTCTTTGTTTTCTTTTTTTTTTACTTTTTGTAACATGTCATGACAATCTTATTATATCCATGTTTTCCAATTTCCAAGTTACATGACATGACAACATCATTGTTCCAATTGATACAGTTATTTTTATTCTGGTTTATCAGTTGCATCAGTTTGCTTCCACTGTTTATTTATATTGATCCATTGTTTACTATTATCTATATCCTTACACTATGCTACACTATGCTAATGAGGGAGTGGTCTCCCCATGGACACACCCTTGGTCCTCACTACTAGTCAGTAGCCTTTGGTATTCTTGGAGACATGCTTGAGTCCATGTGGCCCACTGGGCTTGGGGCACCCTTTAAGTGGAATTTAAGCCTGGGACATCACAAAGTGGTATCAGAGGGATGCTTCGATCCTACGATCTATTTTCACATGATTTCAAGTCCTAGTGAGCCTGAAATAAATGTTCAAACATTTTTTATTTTCATAAAAAAGTTCTCATGTGATGTTTGGGAAACATCTGAATAGGTGACCAGATTAAAAAACTGGGGGCACTATTGTTTTGGAAATGGTGACTTTACCCAAGTATGGATCTAACCTCAACTGACACGGGTCAATGGAAAAAGTCAATTTTCCGGCATTTTGAGGAAAAAAATAAAATAAACATAAAAGAGTATTTTATTCCAAAATGTTTCACTATTATGAAATGACGCGACAACTGTTTCATTTCAAAAATGAAACAACGTAACGACATTCTGATGTAGCTTAATTGAAACAATGAAACACATTATCTTCATACAATGGACTAATGTGGATGTGGGAATTAGAGAATGACCTTGGAGGATCTAGGAAGTTAATGTTGGAAAACAATTATGACCACAATGAACAAAATTCTTTCCTCCCCGCCTCTTCAAAGGATCACCATCAATAATGATAGATGAAAGGATTGCTAATGATAGTGGTGTATTATAGATCAAGGATCAACAAATGACGGTGTGCGGATCCATTCTTCATCGACGAATGATCCGATTCCATGTAATGGGATTTTATTTTCGTGTGGTTAACTTTCCCCCGTTATTCCATTCTAAATGATGAACGTGGGTCAATTAAGCAACAAATTGAAGTTTGGATTGATTGTCTTTATGGAAATGGGATTTCAACATGCATGGATTTATGAGGGGGTTAAATCGTGGAAATTATTTGAATATCTCTCCTTTATTTTCTAACACTATGGACGATGGAAAAACGAAAAAGGACAACATTAATTGACTTGGGTTTTCATGGTGATATCTCTCTTCTTCCTTTTATCCTTTGCTAATGGACCCCCGTGGTCTCATTAGATTCGTACAGGGAGGTTACGAACGTGGTTGGACCCCCAGATCAATGGATGTATGGATTGGAGGACATGTAAGTGGAGGTGGAGACCTGAGCATCATAGTGGGACATTTGTATTAGAAACCAGACCACTAAAGAGAGTCTGGTGGCCCACAGAAGTGCCCGCCGAGCATGCCGGCGCTGCTCTGTAATAGCGAAGGTGGCCCACAACATCTACCGTGGGCGGTGATCAGATGCCACCGGCAGGTGGCCGATGATAGATCAGTGGATGGGGATGGAAATTCATGTCATGCGAATGGAGTTTGTGGTCTACCTAGACCATGGTGGTGACCCAAATCAATGACCATGGGTGGGATGGGGTAACAGTTGCAGGTGGGATGTGGCACCCACTGGGTGCCGGGTGGAGATGATGAGCCCGCTCCAGCGGGCCTACCCTGGGATGGGCCCAACAACTTAGACTTGTTTGGGCTACTATAGTGGGTTGAGTTGACTCATCGAGTTAGGTCGGTCAACCCTGACCTGGGTCGGGTCGGGTCAGTCTGACCGGGTCAGACGGGACCCAGACCCCACTGGCCCCTTTTTACTAAAAATCTCATAACTTCCAAACTGAACGTTTGATTGATGAGCCATTTGTGGCATTGGGACCCTTGAAATTAGAATTTACTTTTTATATACTCTAAGTGGGTTTTATTATAATTTGAGATATGATTTATGGTTTTATAATTATATTCTCTTGGTATCAAGAGCGCTACTAGTAAGAATCATACAACTGGCTGTGAAAAGAAGATGATGAGGAGAAGATCTAGGTTTCCCAACATTCCAAAGAGAGGATTGGGTCTAGGTCCCTTAGGAGGCATAAGTGATGAGTGGGTCTAGGTGCCCTAATATGGATAAGTGACTCATCAAGGGTGAGTGTCTCAGTAGTACAAGGTGTTCATCATTTATGACTGATAGTCTTTCTTTTCATACCATAGATTTATACTTCTGTGATCTGACTCTAGTTACTCTCTCTTAACTATAATTCTTAGGGGATACATTTCATGTACCGCTTTGGTAGTCTACTTTGTGCACAATTTTCTTTGTGGTATTACCTTTGTGATTTGGGTTCCTTGATGAGTATTATGTTACTCAACCATACACACGCTCTGAATGAATGTGTCATGTGCTATGAAGATGAAAAAAGCTTTGATAGAGACCTTGGTGGTTTGGGACCAGGTGGTGCCCAGTGAGATCTAATAGATGAGGTTTACTACTACGGCTTCAAGTGGACCCCCCCCCTTCACCTACCCTTCAGGTAGGGTTTACTGTAGATAGACTTTAATATCTTGTACTTGTCTTTTGTTGGGATTGTATTCTGGTCCCTTTACATTCAGTTTGGTACTGTTACTCTAAGTGGTTGTCTTAGTGGAACAAATGTTTAATTTTTAGAATTGTGGGTTAGGGATGTGTGTGTGTGTGCGTGCATACAAGTAATTGGGAAAATTCATTACACATTCAGGATAATGCCTTTGGTTCTAGTCACAAGCACCTGTACTTTGGGAGGCGGGCTTGGGGTTGTCACAAAATGGGCCTCGGGGGATAGGTCATGACCGATTGGTATCAAAGGTGGCATGTTCTGTCTTAAGGACCAAGGGTTAGTGGATTTGTTTTGTGGAATTAGTGTTGAAGTTTTCACGTTCGACTTTTCAACTCAAGGAGTCCATTGTTAGTACAATGGCCGATGTATCCATACACTAGGACATTGAATTTTGGTTTTTGACTATGTACATGAAAATACTAGTTGCATACATCATATAGGAATCATGAGTGTTCTCACATCATTCTCGAGTCAGAGTTAGCTCACTACATATAATCTATTGACTTTAGTTGATCTTGATCTATTTTAGGATGCCTTCACACAGAGATCCAGCCAAGATATCTATAAGTGACCGCAAATATGGTATGCCTAGAGATGAGGTATTATTGTAGAAAACAATACTAGATATGGCCCTAATGGGTGGTGCACCCATGCTACCACCACCCATCGATCTGCAGTTCCAAGCAACTTTACTGGTAGAGGACGAACGCAGTATCAGTGCCTTACAGAAGTTCTAGACGTAGAGACCTCTTAGGTTCATGGGTGATATTGACCCCTAGATAGATGGGGATTGGCTGGAGGAGGTCACCCACATCTTCCATCATGTGAGGACACTTCTCAACTAGATGGAAATCATAGGTGCGAGCCTTCTTCTAGGATCGGTGGGGAGATGGTGGATCTTGAAAATCCAGACGTATGATGAGGAAACCCTCACTAGGAGATATTTTGAGTGCCTCTTCCAGGAGTAATTATTTCTAGATAATTTGTTCTTAGTACACATCAAGAGATACCACACATACAATAGGGTAGAATGATTGTAACATAATATTCAGTGAGATTCACCAAGATTTATCACTACTCTACATACATGGTGTGAGAACCATTCTTTAGGGATCGAGTGTTTGAGAAGGGACTGTTCCAAGAGATCAGGGAGTCCATGGTATCTCATAGTATCCCTACCCATGTCAGGGAACTGGAGAAATCTATTCTCGTGGAGAGATTCCTGGCAGAGCAGGCGCCTGAAGTAGGAGCCACCAATAGATATTATGAGGTGGATTCTTCAGCGGTGGGTAGTAGGCAGTAGATGTGGGGACCCAAGTGGGTCAATGATTTCATAAGATGACTCCAGGACACATGGTCAGAAGTACATGGCACCTAGGGTTGAGGGAGTCACCTAAGTTGTAGGGTGTGCTACACATGTGGTGGGCCAGAACATGTAGCTTGTGAGTGCTCCACCTGCCATGAAGAAGTTCAACAGACGGTCAAGGGACCACTTATGTAGAGGTAGAGTGTCGAGAAGGGTGGTCTTTAGGGAGGTAGATGTGGGAGGGGAGCTAAAAGGGTGAAAGGAAGTGGTTAGAGTTATGAGGTACTGCCGCCATAACCCCTAAGTGGTCTAGAATAGTCTCCAGGAGTAGGTTGATAGGGGCGGGGCCAGCTTCAGGCCATAAAGCCCTATGATCATGATGCTCTAGAGATGATTACAGTTATGATCTTTTTCTTATATACCTTATCTGTAGTTCTTGTGAAAACAGGTTCCAGTCACTCTTTCCTTGCCACAGACCCTGTTCAGTGATCATAGATTCAGGTAGATCCATTGACTCGATCCATACAATTAGAGACTCATACAAGAGGGGATTCGATGATTACACACCTGTTCCAGCAGTGAGATCTTACTCTTGGAGGTGAGATCTTCAGTAGGGATCTCCTAGTAGTAGTTTCGAGGCTTTACAACACAATTCAAGGAATGGAGTTGTTATCCAAATTCAATGGTCAGATTGACTATTTTTGGCACAAAGTGTCGTGTGTATGTGGATATTGAACCATTTTATCCTTTACTAGTGGAAAGGTAACACTTTTAGCACTAGACATACATTCTCGGAGGAGGGTGCAGGCGATCACACACCAGTTGGCTAGCCCTAACCTTGGTGCAGTGGATGATAGGAGTCCTCAATTTCCTATAGCGGTGGGCGAGTACAAGGACATATTTCATGAGGATGTTATGAGATTACATTTTCATAGGGATGTTTACTTCTACATTGAACTATACCTTGGGAAGACACTGATATCAACACCATCATATCATATGTCTCTCACGGAGCTTCGTGTGTTGGGGTTACATCTTGAGGACATGTAGAGAAAGTGATTCGTAAGGACCAAGGTTTCACCTTGGGCGGCCCTAGTTCTATTTTCCAAGAAGGAATATAGGATCTTTAGACATTTTCTGGACTATCGATGCCTAAATCAGGTGACTATGAAGAAAAAATATCCACTAACAGGAATTGATGACCTCTTTCACCAACAAAAGGGAGCATGGTGGTTCTCAAAGATAGACCTTAGGTCTAGATATCAGCAACTTCATGTACGGGATGAGGATGTACCAAAGACAACCTTTAGATATTGGTATAGACACTTTGAGTTCTTTGTAATTACATTTGTCATTAACAAATCCGCAGAAGTGTTCATGGGACTCATGAACATGATCTTACAACCTTACCTAGACCAGTTCATCATGGTCTTCATTGATGACATCCTGGTGTACTCAATATCCAAGGAGGAGCATGTGACACACATGAGGACGGTCCTAGGTATGGTTTGAGAGAACTAGATTTATGGGATTCTCTATAAGTGTTAATTATTTATTTAGTACATACACTTTTTGGGACATGTCATTTTGGAGGTTGGAGTTGTAGTGGACCCGATGAAGATAGAGGTGGTGCTTGCTTAGGAGCTACATAAGAGCGTGACTGAGGTGAAAAGTTTCTTGGGTATGGATGTATACTATTGGAGGTTCTTTCCCAAATATTATAGGGTATAAAAACCCTTATCATCTTTGACACTGAAGGGACAACCCTTTATGTGGACGGATATGTGCTAGCAGATTTTCCCGGAGTTGATTTGGAGACTAATAAGTTCCCCTATCTTGAGACTTCTAGATGAGGGAGTGGGGTATGTAGTGTTATGCAATGCATCAGAGAACAGACTAGGTTATGTACAGATTTCGGAGTAGATGGTGATTGCCTACATTTCACGATAGTTGAGGACAAATGATTAGAACTACACAACCCATGATTTTTGAGCTGGTAGTATTGGTCTCCTCTTTGAATATACAGCAACACTACTTTATGGGTGACCGATTTTCCATATAATACAACCACAGAAGTCTTAGGTATATCTTATCCCAGAGGGACCTAAAATAGAGATAGTGGTGATGGATAGAGTTCCTCTAAGACTTTGAATTCGATATGTTCCATACCTCTGGGAAAGGGAACATGATGGAAGACACACTCAACATGATAATTGGGTTGCAATTTCTCAAAGAGGCATTAGATTAGTTATCCTCAATGAAGATCTCCTTTATTGATAGTGATTGGGTAGCTAAACATCACTTGATGACTATCACTCCCCCACTCATGTAATGAGTTAGAGACTCACAACTTAGGGATTTCGATTGTGAGGCCCGACATGCTAAGTTATCCATAGGGAAAGCACCTGATAGATATTTGATAGGAGGGGAGCACATTGTCGTTTTCATAGGGTGCACCAATGTACCAATGATGTTTTGAGAGTAGGTTCTTAGGGAGTTCTACAACCCCCCTTTGAGGTGCATGAAGGAGTTGAAAATATGTATCAAGATCCCCAATGTTAGTACTGGTGGTTGGGTATGAAGAAGGTAGTGGCAGAGATAGTTTCTCGATACCTCACTTTTCAGCATGTGATGGCAGAGCATCAGGTTTCCACAAGCTTGGCTCAGCCACTCAAGGTACCAAAGAGGAAATGGGATGGTATATATATGGACTTTGTGGAAAGTTTAGCATGCACATCCTAGGGACATGATATGATCTGGGTGATCGTTGACCGAATCACTAAGTCATCCCACTTCCTACCCATATGGGAGTAGGGTTCCTTAGAGGGATTAGGATGCCTCTACATTCAATAGATTGTTCGGCTTCATGGGGTGCCTTCGATGATCGTTTCAGTCCATGATCTTTGTTTGACGTCCTGGATATGGAAGGGGCTATAGGATTCATTCGATACTCAACTAAACCTGAGAACAACATTTCACCCATGGATGGATGGAAAAAAAGAGAGGACTATCTAGGTTTTGGATGACATGCTTCATGATTGAATCTTGGACTTTGGTTATAGTTGGGAGGACCATATAATACTAGTGGAGTTCACGTACACAAAAAGATACCTCTCCACCATTGGTGTCGAACCATTCAAAGAAATGTATGGGTGACCATGCAGATCATCATTATATTGGAAAGACATAGGGGTTTCAACACTCATGGGTCCATAGTTGGTACTGGCCACCACCGAGAAGGTGAAGATCATCCATGAGTGGATTTGGAATTCATAGAGAATACAATAATCTTATAATGATATGATACAGATTCCCTTGGAGTTTGTGTAAGTATACCATGTGTTTCATCGGGTCTCATGACAATGAGGATTGTGGAGATTTGGTTGGGGTGGCAGGTTATCTTTGAGATTCAACAAACTTTTCCAGATTCTGAGTAGAGGTGGTGAGGTGGTGTACTTCCTAGAACTTATCACACATATTCATTGGGTTCATGATGTATTTCATGCATCATAGCTGAGATGTTACGAGCATGATCCATCACACATCATCAACCAGGTCGATCTGGACATTGATGATAAGGTGACATTTATAGAGTTCCCAGTGGAGATTGACGATCAATAGGAACAAGTCCTTTGTGGGTTGTTGATTCCTCTAGTGCATGTTTTTTAGTATCACAAGAATCTCCATGAGATCACATCAGAGATGGAGGTTTAGATTTGAGCTCAGTATCCCTATTTATTTGTTTATCCCTTGTTTTGGCTTTTGAGGATGAAAAGCCCTATGGTGGGGAGAATGTAATGTCCCAGAAATTCCATGTATTTTTTTCAAATAATTATGGGATTATTTTGAGACTAGGTGTTCAGAAGGTACATTATTCCAAGGCCCAGTGATCTAGGAATAAATGGATAATGTTTTTATAGTTCGTTTAAAATAGTGCACGTGCATGGTTTTGGAAACTTTTGAACGGGTGCCTCGATGAAAAATACGGGGGTACCATTGCATCTTGAAAAAAGCGTTTACCTAGGGATATACCTAATCTCAACCAGTGTGAGTCGAGAGAAAAAGTAAATTTTTGAGCATTTTAAGAAAAAACATAAAATTAACTTAAAATGGTTAATATTATTCAGAAAAGTTTCACTGTGACTAAATGATGAGGTAACTGTTTCATTTCATAAATGAAATTTTGTAATGACACTGGGATGCAGTGTAAATAAAATGTTGAAACATGTTATCTCCATTTAATAGATTAATATGTACATGATAATTATAGGAGGATCTTGGAGGCTCTGGGAAGTTAGTGTTGGAAAACGTTGATGAAAACGAAAAACAATCTTATTTCCACTCTACCTCTTCAAAGGATCACTCTCGATAATGACAAATTGAAGGATCTCCAATGATAGAGGCAGACTATGGATCAAGGATCGATGAAAAATGGTGTGAAAATCTGTTCTTCATCAATGAAGGTTATGATTGAAAGTAAGGGGACTTACTTTCTGTGTGGTTACCCTTCCCCGTTTCTTCCTTTCTAAATGATGTACGCCAGTAAATTCACTAACAAATTGACCCGTGGGTCCATACCTCCATGTATTCTTTTGTAATGGTGTTTGTGGATGATGTCTTAGTGTATTATCACTCTCACAAGGACCTATAAAAACATCTTGAAATAATTATGATTACAATAAGTATTATATTTACACAAATCTTACTAAGTTCCACTTTTGGATCGACAAAGTTCACTTATTGGTTCATATTTTCTTAGAATCAGGAGTCTCTTTTGACCCTAAGAAGGTTAGGGCTATAGTTTCCTAGGAGAATTACAAGAACATGTTTGATATCATGAGTTTTATAGGGCTAGTTAGATATTACATGCATTTTATACAAGATTTATCACGTCTAGATTTACCTTTCACTAGACTTAAAAAGATGTGTGTTAAGTTCACCTGGTTAGAATAATGAGATAAATCCTTATAGGAGATGAAAGGGAGGATTTTCTTGGCCCCAATTCTGATTCTTCAAGAAATAGGAAATGGTTATAATGTCTTTTATGATGCATTAGGCATCGGCCTAGGAGTGGTTCTAATGTTGGAGGAAAAATTCATTGCATACAGTTCTCAATATTTGAGGCCTCGTGAGAGAAACTATGCGACACACGACTTCAAGCTAGCAACAGTTGTCCATTACATATGTTGCTAGAGACATTATCTTTTGGTTGAGGACTTTATTGTGTACACAGACCACAAGAGACTCAATTATACCTTTTCACAGTGTGACTTAATCCTCAGTCAATGAAGGTAGGTAAAATATCTTAAATCCATTGATTTTGAGATTTTTTATATGACTGGAAAGGGAAATGCAGTCACTGATGGATTGAGTTGGAAAAATCAAATGCATTCTATACAGGAGGCCAGTGATGAATGGAAATTAATGGCCCTCTTTTCTGAACATCATATAAAGTTTCATGATATTCAGTAGCACCCTTACCTCTCAGCCTTAATAGTTAACTCTTCCATCTTTGAGAAGGTGAAGAGTAGGAAGTTTTCAAACCATGAATGTTTGATTATCCATGAGAGTATATCATGAGATAACCCATATCCATATTGGTCTGTTGATAGAGACAAAATCCTGCATATATGTGGATGTTTCTGGGTTCCCATAGACATAATAGAGGAGTTGATAAAATATTATCATGCTTCTAAATGGGAATTTTATCCGGGAATCTCAAAGATGTATCGAGATATGCGATGCAAGTATCAGTGGCCTGTAATAAAACGTCAAATTGCAGGCTTCATCACTAGGTGTTCTACCTATTAGCCGGTGAAGGCGGAGCACTAGAGACCTGCAAGATTGTTTCATCCTCTTTCAGTCCTCAAATTAAAATGGGAAGATGTTTCCATCAATTTCGTAGTCGACTTACCTAGGTCACCGAGGGGTAGGGATGCTATATGGGTAGAAATGGCTGAGTTGAAAAATCAGACCACTTCATTCAAATTCAGGAGACTTTCTCATATGATGATATAGAAAAACTGTATTTTTGTGAGATCATATGAATACACATGGTTCTTTGTACTGCCATTTCAGACAGGGATGCTCGTTTCACATCATTTTTCTAGAAGGGATTATAGAAATATATTTTAACTAAGGTGACTCTAAGAACATATTTTCACCCTCATACTAATGGGAAATCAACATGGACAATACGAGTTTTAGAGGATATGCTCTGATCATGTATCCTTGATTTTAGTGGTTCTTGGGAGAATTATACCCCTCTTATCGAGTTCAACTATAATAATAGATTTCAAGACATGTGTTATATGGATAATTTTGAGGCCTTATATGGCAGGTCATTCCGTTCAGCCCTATACCGGCTAGAGGTATGTAAGGTAGCACTACTAGGTTCTTGTCTCGTTCAAGAGACTTCAAAATAGGTTCAGATGATCTGGAAGCACATGATTGCTGCATAATCTAGACAAATATCTTGTAACACCCTGATATTATATGAGAAATATTTTTTATATCTTATGTTATACGCGACACCAAAGGAATCTTTCAAATCAAACAATACGGACTTGGCTTGCATTACACGCAATCACGACCTTCCTTGATAGCTTGCGTCATACGCAATACTGGGTTTCACTAAACAACGATATATTATTATGGACTATCCGTTATGAATATTATTAACTACATTTTTAATTTTATTATTTATATTACACATTTTCTATAATATGGTAAGAGAACGAAATAAATTTTTCGGGTAAAATAAGTATTTTTCAAAAAATGCAGCTTTGCCGCCTTTTGATGGCGCACCCACATTAAATATAGTTTTTGACATGATTATAAGTTTAATTTGACAAAATAAATTTCTTCTTTTGAATCAGGGTATAAAAATTTACTTTTGATAGATTTTTGATATTTTTCTAATAACTTTCATATTTTGATGAATAGTAAAAATACACTAATTTTTAATAAAAAACAATTTTTTTTCATTGAGATAATTTATATGGTTAAATTATAATATTGAATGGTTTTAAAGTATAAATATAACATATTTTTAACATTTAATATAATTTATGTCAGTAGCATTAATTTCACATTGAATTCATAGGTAAAAACATTTCAATCTTCGGCAATGTTTTAACTACTAAAACCTTTTTTCTTAACAACGCGATTTAATTTAAATTAATTAATGCAACTTATATGTTTTGAATTTTTAAAAATGGATTCCATATTTGGAATCAGTGGGTCCAAATTATTTTAATAGGATAATTTTTATTTTTGGGCATTATGAATAGTAACTACAGTAAATTTTATTTACCATAGTTAAAGGTAAATCGGGTAATTAAGGGTAAATATAAGATTATAAAATTACCCTAACACCTGCCAAAATCCTATTGGATGACTAAAAGTAGACCCATATCACCTAAGTGTCGGATTAGATTCATTTAATGGACTTTTGTCTATGAAAATAATTTAATTATTATTAAAACCAAAGAATGTGACAACATGTCACTTTCTTAAATCTTATAAGTATAATAATTTTAATTTAGTGATAATATTAATGAAACTTCGAACATGAATAGTCTCCAGAAATCTAATACAATTATATACATCATAATAATTTATTTTTAATTCTTAGGGATTAAATATTTATCATTAATTATGACACAATAGTGATGTTGATATTATTTTATTAATTAAAATATCAAATAAATGGTTTTAAAAATATTAAAATAAATATTATATGAACTATTTAATGTGATCCACTAATTTTCTAGATACATATTAATTTTTATGAATATATTAAATCTTTTAGTTTGAAAATATCTTCTGTATATATTTTATTTAAATTCAAATAAATGAATAGTGTCAAAATTGACACTATTGTTATTTTATAAAAATAACATATTATAAAATTGTTTAAAAATCACAAAAATATTTAAAAATTATAAATTAAAATTTAAATGGTCTAAAATGTCATAAAGTGTTAAATTATGGAAAATTCACATCACATATGTAATTATTTATAATAATTTAAAATTTAGAATATTATTACCATAAATAAAATTAAATTGATAAATAAGGATAAATCAAGTTGATAATGTTTAAATTAAATTCCTAACATGTCTAAATTTTATTGGTTGATTATATTAAAACCCTTTCTCATCTAATCTTCGGATATGAGTCATTTTGGAGGTTTTTTAAGTGGGGTTGGGTTTTAATATAAACTAATATTTCTTATATTTCTAATGGTGCCCCTCTCCTCCCTTATAAAAGGGCACCTCCTCCCTCTCCTCCTCTCACCAATTTGAGCCTTCAAGCTCGGACAAACCCAGAACATTTCACTTCCCAACTTCCCTAGAAACATTCTAGAGGTCCTGGTCTTCTTCAAAGACCAATTTTAGTGCCCTAAAAGAAGGTCTCAAAGAGGCACTTCAAAGAAGAGGTAATGTCTGTTACCGATTCATTCAACTTTATTTCTTCATCTACTTCTTATTCTTTAGTTGTTTAATTATGAATTAATAACATCAGTATCTATCATATACTGATATGTTATTATAAGTATGAAACAACCCTATTTCACCATCTATCCATCCTACGGAAAATGAAATCACCGCACGTGCGTACGTATGGAATACCATCTCCACGCCGTGGTGTAATCTATTTTCCATCACCACCTTACATGGATGGGTATAATGGTGAAAATAAATAACTATATATGATTATTGTAAAGTTTTATTGATTTCTGAAATAGTATACATACACTTTAATACAATTTCACGATCATGGGAACGATATCATCGCTCGTGCGTACGTACGGAATACCGTCTCCACGATGTGATGCGATTCGTTCTACATGATCTTCAATGCATAATGATTATATAAATGAATTTAATGAATAAATATGATATATAGTACACTAATACCATTCTATAAATGAGGTATCTATAACCTAAAGAGAAGAATAAGAATTTATTCGACAAAACACGCATAAGAACAAAAAGTAATAAACACCCGAATAACAAGTAGCAATGAAATAAGAAGCTAAGAAAATGACCATATATGATGTCATAACAATGAGTATGATTCTGTAATAAGTCAATGACATTATTTAAAACATTATACAGGAGTTTCGAACACTTACAAAGCCAATTGGACCTAAGGTAAGGGAAAATATCACAATCTCATTTTTATCCGAGATTGTTTATACATTGAAATTTACTAGGGTGTATTTTGTCATCCACGTCCATGTTTCCTCAATATGTAATATTATTTACATCCACCTAAAATTGTTTAAATCCAATTTTACTCTTAGGTGATTGTTTAGTATAAGTTATTAAAGGAATCTTTTTCCGTTTTTCGTACGAGGTACTTTTTGACTTTTCCGAAAAAAGTACGAGACACAAGTTTTTTTAACTTATACAGAATGAATGGATTTTTAAAACATTATTTCCAAGAATCTTCCTTTACAAGTTTTCAAGTTTATTTTTAATCAACTTCTTTTATTTTATAATTGTATGACACGTTAAGAAAGGAAAAGTGTTTTTGATGTAGAATGGATATTTTCCTCAAGAATGGAGTTCAAGTGTTTTATCAAAATTATTTTCCATCTAAGATAATAAAGGGTTATGTTTCTATCCCTATTATTACATTGATTTGATTATGTTGTGATGGAATTATTTTTATGAATTCCTTTATCTTATATGAATTGTTTTATGATTTCACGATGTTTAAGAATCCCATTTTTATTACATGGGTTATGCTATGATGTATGGTTTATGATTTTGTGGCACACATAAGAATGGTATCATTACTAGATGGGTGGGACCTATATCTACCTCCATTACATTGGGTAAAGTTTTTATATCTAATGAGATAGACATGGCTGGAACGGCAGGTTAAACCGGTTCAGTGAAACAGGACTGAAAAGAGGAATAAACTCAGTTCAGAAATGGACTTTGTCCACTAAGATATTCTTGGAAATGAGTCTTGACTGATAAGAAATGATTATCTATGATTATGTGTGTATTCCACAAGGTTCCATGTTTTATGTTATGATTATTGTGATTACATTTCACTACCATGATTTATCCCATGTTATGAAATTATGATCTCTTTTGCAGGGTATGATTTCCAAAATGTTATGTTCTTATGAATTTGGTGGGATTGATATTTATTTAGTTTACCCTTACTGAGCATTTGAGCTCACCCTTTTGTATGTCTTCTGTCCCCAGGTTAGGAAGAAGGGTATTAAGTAAGATATGCCAACAAGGGACTATAGATATGATGAAATAAATGGGAGACAATGTAGATGCTTTATGAATCAGTTGTTTATGTTTCCCAGTTTATAAAGACACTATACCTATACGGGCCTTTCATGGTTTTGTTATATGTTGTAATAAGCATACTTCAATTTTGAAGTACTAATAGTTTATGTAAAGTATGGGTCATTATAGTTGGTATCAGAGGAAAGGTATAGTCAACCTTTGGAAACTAGGATTTGAAAGCCTTAGTAAGAATCCTAAGGATAAGTCTAAGAATAGAATAGAATCTTAGTGTTTTAGAAATGACCATGAATAACCTAGGATAAGACCTTAAGTGTGAAATTTTATTCTTTATTATGTGGTTTTCCTATTATAATTAGTGTTTCTCACACTATTCTTCTTGGTTTTAGTCAATGGCTGGAACCTGAAGGAACCGTGTTAATACGAAATGAGACGGGCAATGCAATGATTGTCCCCCTGAGCAACCAAATGTTATGGGAGCAGGAATGAAAAATATTGTAGCCATGCTCACATAACTTTATCAAGCTATGAATCATGCAAGACTTCCAAACGAGAAAATGAAGGAGAAAAATTCTGTTGAATCCTTCATGAGGCAGCGTCCGCCTTCATTCAGCGGGTCTACTGATCCATTAGTTGCTGAACAATGGATCAGTACTACTGAAAAGATATTTTCAGTTCTTCAATGTTCTGAATATGATAAAGTCATCTTAGCAGTGTATCGTTTGGAAGGTTATGCTTATCAATGGTGGAATCTTATCAATAATACGAGGCCAAGAGATGAAATTGAGTCCATGGAATGGGACGAGTTCAAGAACTTATTTTTCAATAATTACTTCCCTCGTATTCTCCAAAAAAATATAGAGAAAGAGTTTCTTGAACTGAAGCAAAAGGATGATGAATCTGTTTGTACCTATGAAGAAAATTTTACAAGACTTGCAAGGTACACTTTTGGTATTATTATCCAACCTTAGAGTAGTGGCTTAAAACCAAGTCTTCGAAGGGCGTTAGCAATAAGGGACTTCAATAACTATGAGGAAATTGTTTGATGTGATCTCAAGGTTTAGATGGAGATTGGTGTAACCCATCAGTCACATGGGTTTGATAAGAAGAGGAAAATGGAATTCAAAGTAAAATGTAAAGACCACACTGAAAAGAAGATGAGTTTTCCCTTATCCTAAAAGTGTGGAAAGAAACATGGAGGAAATTGCCTTAAGGGGACAAGAAAATGTTATAAGTGTGGAAAAGAATGTCATCGGGCAATTGAATGTCAAAATAATAGGAAGAATATTTCTAATGATGAAAACAAAGGAAGAGATACACAGAATGAACCTACTACACTTCAATGTTTCAAGTGCAAGGAGATGGGGCATTATGCCAATCATTGCCCAAATCCAAGGGTTGATGATGATGATCGACATCAACAAACTCTTAAGGCCAAAGGCAAAGGAAAGTCACATGAAATTACTATCGGCGATGTGGAGCACGTCAACGAAGTGGTGAGAGGTACACTTACCATCCACTTTAAAGTAGCAAATGTTTTATTTGATTCTGGATCCACCCACTCTTTTATTTATGAAGAATTTTCTAAGGGTATCACCGTATTACCTCAACAATTAGATGTTGACTTGGATGTGACAACTCCTAATGGAACAACAATCGCATCAAAAGTTTACAATTCTTCTCCGATTGAAGTTTGTGGGAAAGTGCTTCCTAAAAATCTTGTGATCCTTCCTATAGTAGAATTTGATGTGATTCTTGTCATGAATTGGCTTTATTTATATGGATCTCACATAAATTTCCAAAGAAGGGAAGTCACATTTCATATTCCAGATCAATCTATGATCGTCTATCGATGCAAGGATGAACATAACCTTCAAGTGGAAATTTCTTCCATCTTATGGGTCTTGATTCCACTAAATTAAGGTTATTTATCTCAAATGGTTGGTGAGAAACACATGATTAAGAATATTCCCACTGTACAGGAGTTTGATGATGTCTTTCCAGAGGAATTGTCGGGTCTTCCACCAAATCGTGAAGTTGAGTTTTCAATAGAACTCGTACCGAGTGCTTTGCCTATTTCGAAGACACCTTATAGAATGGCCCCAATTGAGTTGTAGGAATTGAAGAAGCAAATCCAAGAGAAACTTGATAAAGGATTCATACGCCCTAGTGCATCACCTTGGGGAGCACCTTTTCCGTTTGTTAAGAAGAAATATGGATCAATGAGACTCTGCATTGATTATCGAGAACATAACAAGATCACTATCAAGAAAAAATATCCTCTCCCGCGCATTGATGACTTATTTGACCAACTACGCGGAGCAAAATACTTATCCAAGATTGATCTTCATTTAGGGTATCATCAATTAAGGGTAAAAAGGGAGGATACACTAAAGACAGATTTCTGTACAAGGTATGGACACTTTGAATTTATAGTGATGCCCTTTGGTCTTACTAATGCCCCTGCTATCTTCATGGATCTGATGAATAGAGTCTTTCGAGACTATCTTGATCAGTTTGTGGTAGTCTTTATAGACGATATTCTTGTATATTCAACGAGAAAGGAAGAACATGAAGATCACTTGTGAATTGTATTAAAGACCCTAATAAATGAGAAACTTTATGTCAAATTTACCAAGTGTGAATTTTGGATTCAAAAAGTTTCATTTTTGGGTCACATAATATCAAAAGAGGGGATATCTGTGGATCCAGCAAAAACAGAGGTTATCAAAAGATGGTCAAGACCAACAATAGTAACTGAGATCCGAAGTTTTCTTGGTTTGGATGGATATTACCGATGTTTTGTGAAAGTTTTTTCAAGGTTATCTAACCCACTCACCAAGTTGACTTGAAAAGGAGTTAAGTTTGTTTGGATGGAGGAATGTGAAGAAAATTCCAAAGAGTTAGAAATAAGCATAGCCAGTGCACCTGTGCTCACACTACCTTGTAGTGGAGAAAGTTTTGTGATCTACAGTGATGCATCCAAGAAGGGATTGGGGTGTGTTCTTATGAAAAATGATATGGTGATAGCTTATGCCTCACAATAGTTGAAAATCCATGAGCAAAATTACCCAACTCATGATTTGGAGTTAGCTGCGGTAATCTTTACATTAAATATTTTGAGGCATTATCTTTATGGAGAAAGGTGTGACATTTATACTAATCATAAAAGTTTAAAGTATATTTTCACACAACAGGAGATGAATATGGTCCAAAGAAGATGGTTAGAGCTGATTAAGGATTACGACTGCTAAATTCAATACCACCCTGGGAAAGAAAACATGGTGGCAGATTCAATAAGTCGATAAGACCATGCCAGTTTATCCATGATGAGGATCACAAAAGATCAAATATTTATGGATTGACAAAGGATCGATCTTGGAATTATAATGGAAGGGGAAAATCATATCTTTCTCAAATAAATGTTCAACCATCTATACATGTGAAGATTAAAGAGGCACAGAAAGAAGATGTAGAGTTACAAAATAAGGTGAGAAATATTCCTGAATTAAACCTTGATTGTGATGGGATAATAAAGTTCAAGAATCGGGTTTGTGTTACTCCCATCCCAGAATTAAAGGAGCTGCTGGATGAGGCTCATAGTTCTTCATTCTCTATTCATCCTGGAAGCAAGAATATGTATAGGGATATGAAAGAGTACTTCTGGTGGGATGGCATGTGAAGAGATGTTACTGAATATGTCTCTCGATACTTAGTTTGTCAGCAAGTTAAAGCTGATAGACAGAAGTATAAGGGGATGATACAACTATTACCCATACCAGAATGGAAATGGGAAAACATCACTATGGACTTTTTCACTGGACTTCCTAAAACATCCAAAGGCAATAATGTTATCTGGGTCATAGTTGATCGTCTTACAAAGTCTGCACACTTCATTTCTATTAGAGAGGATTTCTCTCTAGACCATATTTCTAGGATATACGTAAAGGAAGTCGTAAGATTTCATGGAGTACCACTATCCATTATATTTGATCGGGATCCGAGATTTACCTCGAAGTTCTAGCGAAGTCTTCAGCATACTCTGGATACAGAGTTGAGTTTTAGCACTGCTTATCATCCTCAGACAGAGGGTCAGTCTGAGAGGAAAATTCAAACTCTAGAATATATGTTGAGAGCTTGCTCTATAGATTTCAAAGGTGGTTGGGATCAACACCTACCTTTGTTAGAATTTTCTTATAATAATAGCTTTCACTCCAGTATTCAGATGGCTCTTTATGAAGCTCTCTATGGAAAGAAATGCAGGACTCCAACTTGCTGGGATGAAGTTGGGGAAAGAAAGCTATTAGGACCTGATCTTTTTGATGAAATTGAAGAAAAGGTCAGATCTATTGAACAACACATAAGAGCAGCTCAGAGTCGACAGAAAAGTTATGCCGACAACTGAAGAAAATACCTAGAGTTTGTAGTGGGTGATAAAGTGTTCTTACAAATATCTCCCTGGAAGAGGGTCATGAGATTTGGAAATATGGTAAAGTTGAGCCCTAGATATATCGGTCCTTTTGAAATTCTGGATCGTGTTGGGAAGGTAGCTTACCGATTGGCACTTCCACCGAATCTCTCTCAAGTTCATGATGTGTTTCATGTATCTCTCCTAAGAAAGTACATACCTGACCCTTCACATGTACTCAGCTCAGAAGTTGTACCGCTGTAACAAGATCTTTCTTATGAAGAACAGCCGATAGAGATTCACGATTAAAGTGAAAAAGTCATACGGAACAAGACCACTCACTTGGTGAAAGTTTTATGGAGGAACCACCAATTAGAAGAAGCTACATGGGAACTTGAGGATATGATGAGGGAGAGGTATCCTCATCTGTTTGTAATGAAGTGACGAATTTCGAGGGCGAAATTCATTTTAAGGGGTGTAGAGTGTAACACCCTGAGATTATATGAGAAATATTTTTTTATGTCTTATGTTATACGTGACACCAAAGGAATCTTTCACATCAAACAACACGGACTTGGCTTGAATTACACGCAATCACGACCTTGATCGATAGCTTGCATCATACGCAATACCGGGTTTCACTAAACAACTATATATTATTATAGACTAGCCGTTATGAATATTATTAACTACATTTTGAATTTTATTATTCATCTTACACATTTTCTAGAATATGGTAAGAGTACAGAATAATTTTTTCAGGTAAAATAAGTATTTTTCAAAAAATGCCGCATTGCCGCCTTTCGATGGCGCACCCACATTAAATATTGTTTTTTACATGATTATAAGTTCAATTTGACAAAATAAAATTCTTCTTTTGAATCAGGGTATAAAAATTTACTTTGGATAAATTTTTGATATTTTTCTGATAACTTTCATTTTTTGATAAATAGTAAAAATACGCTAATTTTTAATTAAAAACAACTTTTTTCATTAGATAATTTATATGGTTAAATTATAATATTGAATGGTTTTAAATTATAAATAGAATATATTTTTACCATTTAATATAATGTATGTTATTAGCATTAATTTCACATTGAATTCATAGGTAAAAACATTTCAATCTTTGGCAATGTTTTAACTTTAAAACCTGTTTTCTTAACAACGGGATTTATTTTAAATTATTTACTGCAACTTATATGGTTTGAATTTTGAAAAATGGATTCCATATTTTGAATCAGTGGGTCCAAATTATGTTAATAGGCTACTTTTTATTTTTGGTCATTATGAATAGTAACTACGGTAAATTTTATTTACCATAGTTAAATGTAAATCGGGTAATTAAGGGTAAATATAAGATTATAAAATTACCCTAACACCTGCCAAAATCCTATTGGATGACTAAAAGTCGACCCATATCACCTAAGGGTCAGATTAGATTCATTTAATGGACTTTTTTCCAAGAAAATAATTTAATTATTATTAAAACCAAAGAATGTGACAACATGTCACTTTCTTAAATCTTATAAATATAATAATTTTAATTTAGTGATAAACTTAATGAAACTTCGAAAATGAATAGTATCTAGAAATCTAATTCAATTATCTACATCATATGAATTTATTTATAATTTTTAGGGATTAAATATTTATCATTAATTATGACACAATAGTGATGTTGAAATTATTTTATTAATTAAAATATCAAATAAATGGTTTTAAAAATATTAAAATAAATAATATATTAACTATTTAATGTGCTACACTAATTTTATAGATACATATGACATTTTATGAATATATTAAAGATTTTAGTTCGAACCTATCGTCTGTATATATTTTATTTAAATTAAAATAAATGAATAGTGTCAAAATTGACACTATTGTTATTTTTTAAAAATAACATATTATAACATTGTTTAAAAATCACAAAAATATTTAAAAATTATAAATTAAAATTTATATGGTCTAAAATTTCATAAATTTTCAAATTAAGGAAAATTCACAACACATATGTAATTATTTATAATAATTTAAAATTTAGAATATTATTACCACAAATAGAATTAAATTGATAAATAATGATAAATCAAGTTGATAATGTTTAAAATAAATTTATAACATGTCTAAATTTTATTTTTTAATGATATTACAACCCTATATCATCTAATATTTGGATATGAGTCATTTTGGAAGTTTTTATGTGGGGTTGGGATTTAATATAAACTAATATTTCTTATATTTCCAAAGGTGCCCCTCTCCTCCCTTATAAAAGGGAACCTCCTCCCTATCCTCCTCACACCAATTTGAGCCTTCATTCTCAGACAACCCCCACCCATTTTACTTCCCCACTTCCCTAGAAACATCCTAGAGGTCCTTGTCTTCTTCAAAGACCAATTTTAGTGCCCTAAAAGGAGGTCTCAAAGAGGCGCTTCAAAGAAGAGGTAATGTCCGTTACCGATTCTTTCAACTTTATTTCTTCTTCTACTTCTTCTTCTTTAGTTTTTTCATTATTAAGTAATAACATCAGTATCACTAATATACTGATATGTTATTATAAGTATGAAACAACCCTATTTCACTATCTATCCATCATACGGAAAATGAAATCACCACACGTGTGTACGTACGGAATACCGTCACCACGTCGTGGTGTAATCTATTTTCCATCACCACCTTACTTGGATGGGTATAATGGTGAAAATAAATAACTATATATGATTATTGTAAAGTTGTATTGATTCTGAAATAGTATACATACACTTTAATACAATTTCACGATCATGGGAACGATATCATCGCTCGTGCGTACGTACGGAATACCGTCTCCAAGATGTGATGCGATTCGTTCTACATGATCTTCATTGCATAATGATTATATAAATGAATTTAATGAATAAATATGATATATAGTACACAAATACTATTCTGTAAATGAGGTATCTATAACCTAAAGAGAAGAATAAGAATTTATTCGACAAAACACGCATAAGAACAAAACGTAATAAACACCCGAATAACAAGTAGCAATGAAATAAGAAGCTAAGAAAATTTCCATATATGATATCATAACAATGAGTATGATTCTGGAATAATTCAATGAAATTATTTAAATCATTATACAGGAGGTTCAGACACTTACGAAGCCAATCAGACCTAAGGTAAGGGAAAATATCACAATCTCATTTTTATCCAAGATTGTTGATACTTTGATATTTACTAGGGTGTATTTTGTCATCCACATCCATGTTTCCTCAACATGTAATATTATTTCCATCCACCTATAATTGTTTAAATCCAATTTTACCCTTAGGTGAGTTTTTTGTATAAGTTATGAAAGGAATCTTTTTTCATTTTTCGTATGAGGTACTTTTTGACTTTTCCGACAAAAGTACAAGATGAATGATTTTTTAACTTATACGGAATGAATGGATTTTTAAAACATTATTTCCAAGATGCTTCCTTTACAATTTTTCAAGTTTATTTTTAATCAACTTCTTTTAGTTTAGAATTGTATGACAAGTTAAGAAAAGAAAAGTGTTTTTAAAGTAGAAAGGATATTTTCCTCAAGAATGGAGTTCAAGTGTTTTATCAAAATCATTTTCCATCTAAGATAATAAAGGGTTCTGTTTCTATCACTATTATTACATTAATTTTATTATGTTGTGATGGAATTATTTTTATGAATTCCTTTATCTTATATGAATTGTTTTATGATGTCACGATGTTTAAGAATCCCATTTTTATTACATGGGTTATGCTATGATGTATGGTTTATGATTTTGTGGCACACATAAGAATGGTATCATTACAAGATGGGTGGGACCTGTATCTCCCTCCAATGCATTGGGTAAAGATTTTATATCTCATGAGATAGACATGGCTGGAACTGCAGGTTAAACCAGTTCAGTGAAACAGGACTGAAACGAGGAATGAACTCGGTTCAGAAATGGACATAGTCCACTAAGATAGTCTTGGAAATGAGTCTTGGCTAATAAGAAATGATTCTCCATGATTATGTGTGTATGCCACAAAGTTCCATGTTTTATGTTATGATTATTGTGATTACATTTCACTACCATGATTTATCCCATGTTATGAAATTATGATCTCTTTTGCAGGGTAAGATTTCCAAAATGTTATGTTCTTATGAATTTGATGTGATTGATATTTCTTTTGTTTACCCTTACTGAGCATTTGAGATCATCATTTTGTATGTTTTCTTTCCCCAGGTCAGGAAGAAGGGTATTAAGTAAGATATGCCAAAAATGGACTATAGATATGATGAAATAAATGGGAGATAGTGTAGATTCTTTATAAACCATTTGTTTATGTTTCCCAGTTTCTAAAGGTACTATACCTATACGGTCCTTTCATGGTTTTGTTATATGTTGTAATAAGTGTACTTCAAATTTGAAGTACTAACAATGTATGTAAAGTATGGGTCATTATATATCTTATGTCGATCACCATAAAATAGATCAGGAGTTCAAGGTTGGGGATCTTGTTTTCCTTTAGGTATCACCCATGCTTGGTCATAGATGGTTATATAATAAAGGTAAGTTATTGCATTGTTACATTGGTACATTTGAAATTATAGAGAGAGTTGCGCCAGTAGCCTATCGATTGCTTCTACTTCAGAGGTACCATTCTATACACAATGTATTTAATGTCTCACACCATCACCAATATCATGCTAACCTACCTCATACTTTTGATCATGATGAAGTTGAGTTAGATTCTGATTCTACCTTTGAGGAGTATTCAGTATGCATTGTCGACCGGAGCACAAAGGCTCTCAGAGGCTGATATATCCCTTTGCTATGGGAATAATGGAAGTAAAACTGAGAATAGGATGAGACTTGGGAGAGGGAAGCTGACGTACGTTCCCAATGGCTATATTTCTTCTCAAGTAATCATTCTCCTCCTTTGGAAGGTGAACTCTGGGACAAGTTCTTTTAATGGGGAATATTGTAAGAACCCTATTTTTCACTCATGTAAGGATCCTTTATTTTTTAGTCAAAATCTTTACTTTGGAACTAATATGGATTAGTAAGGGGTTAGAAAAGTTCTAATGGATTTCCAAGGTAATTTCATAGAATGGAACCCATATTTTTGAAAAAAACGGCTTGGCGCACGGTTTAGAGTAAACTATGTGGATTGTATTTTTCTGTACAGAGCCACCTCGCACAGTTTCCCCATGGTCGTGTGGCCTAACAATGAAAGAACCCATTTTTCATAGGTACCCATTCATATTTTGTGAACGGTTTTTCAAACCATGTGGAAAAACTGTGCATAGGCTAAAGTTTGGGTAAAATTCCAGTTCTACCCTTAATGATCTAATTAAGCTCCATCCTTCTTCTCTAATCCGAGTTTAGGTGGGATTAACCTATTTCTCTCTCAATTTGTGTACTTTAAAGATCTAAACTTGGAATCAAGAGATCACCATCATCTGAAAACTTATTGAGCTTCCGTTCGACATGTTGGATGTGCAACGATATGTAATCAAGTCTTATTGAGCCATTCTCTTTCTCTTTTTCTCTCAACCAATATATCGTGGTATGAGTATTTTTATCCTTTTCTTAGATCTAATCTGATCCAAGGAAAATAAGGAGCTGATACAAGAGGACGAGAGTCAAACAACCCTAAGGTGGGTGGTCTATAACTCATCCCTAATGTTTGTTGATTTTTTAATATCCCTGTGGGGCCCACCGATTTCATCAGGAGCCATTTCATAAAATATAATTATATGATTATACTTGTTAGAGTTACATGGTTATGATATTTCCATATATGTGATTAGTTGTTAGTGGTTACACTGACAACTCAATCCTCCCCATGTCGAAGGTTTTTCCATATTTGGGTTTTAGTGTTTTGGCACATTTGAGCCACCATTCGGGTGTGCCTTCAGTTGACCTTCCTAAAGGCGAGGCTTCCTATAATAAGTTGATTTTTATAACTGAGAATTGCACAATAGAATGTACCATGTATTCTCACCACTTAATCACCTAAGGTTAGTGCATCAAATTGATTATTAAATGTGAAATGTGAAATGGAAGGTTTACTAAGTACATAACTTAGCCTTATCAAATGGGATTAAATAAAGGTTACATGTATGTAGTAGTCTATACCATATTGATGGAAGGTAGTATAGTTAATCCCAATAATTGAATATGACTTAATGGTTAACTACGACTTGATTAAATGGTTGCAACTCTACTTGGACTATCCACACTAATGGAAGTAAAGGCTTGAACCTAATGAATGATTACATGATTACAATATAAAATAGGAATGGACTTACTCGATCTCGCCTTGGATTCTGAGAGTAGAGTACATTAGGACCTAATAACCCCATTCCAATTCAAGGATTCAGTTTTCTTAGGCTGACACCATCATAGACTCTAATTCTGGTCTATTCTTTGGATGCCCGGTACTTTACTATAGGATCCTTTACCTTATTACATGATACCTGAGATACACTCCAGGGTTTCATCATTCACTATTAGGTTCCATGGTTAAATCCCATAAGGCCATGTCCTAACTTATCCCTATTTTTCCTTGGTTGATCACCTTGGATTTGGTAGGTGCCTTATTATGGAATGCCTTGGATCACACTCTTTAGATTAAACTATTACCCCTTATCTATACTTAGATACTACTGAGTTAGTGTTCTACGAGATCTACATTACCTTGGTTATTACCCTGAAACTACCTCGCTTGATATCATTTTCAGGTTTTCTTGTTAAATATTTGGACCTTCACTACATATACTATCATTATGTGATGTCAGTGCTGGGTATGCCTCATATGAACTATTAACATTAAATGGTAATTACTTAATTAATTAACTGGTTACATGTTTAGACACAAACAGATGGATGAAGGAAGTACTTGGGTACTTAGTTATATTATTTTACTTGCTTTAATTTATAAATTCATGATTGCACACTACTATATTCCATTACAGGAGACATATGTTATAAGCACCATTGGTGGTGGCCCACTAATATTTATCTCACACCCTCTTCAGGTTTCGTTTGGTACCAAAAGTAGATTACATGGCTACATGTGTTGAAAAATGGAATCATACAGCTTCGAACACTTTATCTCTTGCTGATAGTATGGATATTGATAGAGGATGTCTGAGTTGGATCTCGGGATGCTTGGAGTAGTCTTTGTTTTCTTTTTTTTACTTTGTGGAACAAGTTATGCATGTTGTCTTGTATCCATGTTTTCCTATTTTCTAGTGAGATTACCTTACATCATCATTGTTCTAGTTGATACAATTATTTTTATTCTTTTTTTTTCTAATGAATCATTATTCTTCCGCTATTTTTTATTCCACTATTTTCTACTATTTATATCTTTCCATTGTGCTACACTCTACTATTGAGGGAATAATCTCCCCATGGACACACCCTAGGACCTTTCTGCTAGTCGGCATCCTCTGGAATTCATGTAGATGTGCTTGAGGCCACTAAGTTAGATCTCGGGATTCTTGGATTAGTCTTTGTTTTCTTTTTATCCCGAGAAATTTGAGTTAGATACAGAAGCTACCTTTGAAGAGTATCCAAAACGCATCATGACCGGAGGACAAAGGATCTCTGAGGCCAGTCATCCCCTTTGGTACAGGTTCTATGGAATCACAACCGGTTAATGGATAAGTCTTGGGAGAGGGAAGCAGACATATATTCCCAATGGATAGATTTGTTCTCAGTCAATGTTTCTCCACCTTCAGAAGATGAACTTAGGGAGGTGTTCTTTTAAGGGGGGAAGATCGTAAGAACCCAATATTTCACTCAGATATGAATCATTTATTTTATAGTATAAATATTTAATTTGGAATTAATATGGATACCTAATGGGTTAGAAAATGTATCAGGGGTGTCAGGTGAAAGGTCAAAGCCCAAAACCCATCATTTTCAGAACAATAGGCTTGGCACATAGTTTATAGTAAACTGTGTAGATTGTGTTTTTCTAGATAGATCCACCTAGAATGGTTGGCGCACATCTGTGCAGCCTAACTGCATGGCCTAACTTCATGAGCACCCATTTTCCCAGGCACTCATGCAAGGTTTGCACACGGTTTGTCAATACATGCGGGAAAACCATGCACAGGCTAAATTTTGTGTAAAATTTCAGTTTTCCATTAATGATCTAATTAAGCTCCCTCTTTCTTTTCTAATCAGATTTTATGTAGGATTGAACTATTTATCTATAAATTTGGGGCTTTTTGAAGATCTAAACATGGAATCAGATGATCTCCATCATCCAGAAACCAATAGAGATTCAGTTTGTCACGTTGGATGCACAATGGTAAGTACTCGAGTCCACTTGAGCCGTTATCCTTCTATTTTGTTCTTCACTGAGATATCATGGTATTAGCATTTTATCTTTTTCTTAGATATACTCTGATCTGAGGAAAATCAATGGCCGATACTAGAGGATTAGATTCATACAACTATAAGGTGTGTATTCTATAACTCATCCCTAATGTTTGTTGATTTTAGAATATCCATGTGGGGCCTGACGATTTCATCTAGAGTCATTTCTTAAATTTACATTCAATGATTATACATGTTAGAATTGTATAGTTATGGTATTTAAAATATGTGATTAGTTGTTAGCGTTTACACTCCCAACTCAATATGCCCCATGTGGAAGGTTATTCCATATGTGGGTTTTAGAGTTTTGGCATGTTTGATCCACTGTTCAGGTGTGACTTTTCTTGAACTTCCAAAAGGCGATCCTTCCTATAATAAATTAGTTTTTATTAATGAGAATTTATAATGGAATGAACCATGTATGCTCACCACATAAACTGCCTAAGGTAAGTTCTTAAAATTTAATATTAAATGTGAAATGTGAAATGGAAAGTATACTAAGTATGTTACTTGGTCATATCAAATGATATTGAATAAAGGTAACATGTCCATAACACCCGTTTCCATTTTGAGGGATGGTAGAAAAGTGAACCTCAATAATTTAATATGCATTAATGGTTAATTATGACTTGATTGAATGATTTCAACACTACTTGGCCTATCCACACTAATGGAAGACAATGATTCATCCTAATTAATGATTACAAGATTACAATATCAAATAGGAATGGTCTGACTCAAGCTTGCCTTGGATTCTGAAAGTAGAATACCTTAGGAATCAAGAACCCCATTACAATTCTAGGATGTAATTTTATTAGGCTGACACCCACCTAGACTCCAGTTCGTGTCTATTTCTTGGATTCTAGGTATACTACCATAGGGTCCTTTACATTATTACATGATACCTTGGATACACTCCTTGGTTCCACCACTGACTAGTAGGTTCCACGGTTAAAGCCCATAGAGACATGTCTTTACTTATCCCCATTTTACCTTGGTCGATCACCTTGGACATAGTAGGTTCCTTATTGTGTAATTCCTTGGATTACGCTCTTTGGATTAAAATCTTACCCCTTACCTAGACTCACATATATTACCGAGTTAGTGTTCATTGAGATCTACATTACTTTTTTTATTACCTGGTAACTCCCTCATAAAATATAATTTTTAGTTTTCCTTGTTATATATTGGGACCTTTAGAACTTATACCATCATGAGGTGATGTCAGGGATGGCTATACCTCATGTGACCTATGAACATTAAATGGTAATTACTAAATTAATGAAATTTTTACATGTTCTAACACCAACTGAGGGATAAAGCAGGTAATTGGGTATTTAGTTATATTTTACTACATGATTTACATTATATATGCATGCCTACACAATTCTATATTCCATTTCACGGGATAGATGTTATAGACACTATTGGTGGTGGACCATTGAGATTTATCTCACACCATATATGGGCATCGTTTGGTACCCAAAGTAGATTTCATGACTGAAGATGTTTACAAATGGAAGCATACAACTTCAAAAACTTGATTGCTTGCTGATAAGATGAAGCTTGATAGTAGATGACCGAGTAATATCCCAAGATTCTTGGAGTAGTCTTTGTTTTATTTTTTTCACTTTGTTGAACATGTTATGCCTATTTTATTTTATCCATGTTTTAAAATTTTTTAGTGACACGACATTACAACATCATTGTTCCAGTTGATACAATTATTGTTATTCATGTTTATCTATTGAATCAGTTTTGTTCCACTGTTTATTTATATTACTTATGTTTTTTACTACTGTTTATATCCTACCACTATGTTACACTCTGATAATGAGTGCACATTATCCCCATGGACACACCATAGTCCCTCACTGTTAGTCAGCATCCTTTGGCATTCAGGGAGATTTTTTGAGGTCATGTGCCCCACTAGGCTTGAGGAACACGTTAAGTGGAACTCGGGTCCAAGTAACATGGATTTTACCTTGAACATGGGTTCATGATTCCCAATATTGGCTTATGACTAAGTTATAAAGGTTTATAATCTCCAATATATTGTCTCTAAATAGTAAGGAAATAAAAGAAAACCTCTCATACCACATTGTGACATCCTTGACCCGTATTCCACTTAATGGGTTCCCCGAGCCTAGTTGGCCACATGACCTCAACTGCATCTCCCTAAATGCCAAAGGCTGCTGACTAGTAATGAGGGTCTAGGTTGTGTCCATGGAGAGACTATGACCTCATTAGTAGAGTGTAGCATAATGGAAGGATATAAATTGTAGTAAAAATGAAAGTAATATAAATAAATAGCAGAAGAAAACTGATGTAATAGATAAATGTGAATAACAATAACTGTGTCAACTAGAAAAATGATGATGTAATTTTATGTCCCTAGAAAATAGGAAAACATGGATAAAGGAAAATAAGAATAATAGTTTCCATAATGTAAAAATTAGAAAACAAATACAACTCCAAGCATCCCGAGATCCAACTCGGTCATCTTCTATCAAGATCCATCCTATCAGAAAGAAATCAAATGTTCAAAGCTATATGATTCCATTTTTAAACACCTACATTCATGTAATCTACTATGAGTACAAAACGATGCCTAGAGAGGATGTGAGAAAAATCTCATTGGGTGACCACCAATGGTGTATATCACATTCGGCCCATGTAGTGGAATTTAGCAGTGTACAGGAATGAATACATAAATTAAAGAAAGTAGTATAGTATAAAAAATTACACTATTACCTGATTCAGGTATCGACTAGTGTTTGAAAAGGTAACCATTTCATTAATTATGTAATTACCATTTAATGTTAATAGGTAATGTGGGGCATAAGAAACACTAAAATCACTTTGTGATAGTATAAGTAGCGAAGGTCCCAAGACGTAACAAGGAAACCTGAAAATGATATACGGTGAGCGAGTTCTAGGGTAATAACCAATGTAACATAGATCTCATGGAATGGTAGCTCGGTAGTACCTGAGTCTAGCTAAGGGGTTAGAGTGTAATACAAGGATCATAATTCAATGCATTCCACAATAAGGCACCTACCGAGTTCAAGGTGATCAACCAAGGTAAAATGGGGCTATGCAAGGATAGGGACCTATGAGATTTAACCATGGCACCTACTAGTCAATGATGAAACCAAGGAGTGTATCTGAGGTAGCATTTAATAAGTTAAAGACCCTATGGTGGTATATTGGGAATCCAATGAATAGACAAGAACTAGAGTCTAGGTTGGTGTCAACGTAATCAAATAGCACCCTTGAATCAGAATGGGGTTCTCGAGACCAAAGGTGTTATCCTCTAAAAATACAAGGTGAGAATGAGTTAATACATTCTTATTTGATATTGTAATCATGTAATCATTCATTAGGTTCAATCCTTGTAATCAATTAGTGTATATAGTCCATGTATCATTGAAACCATTTAATCAAGTCTTAATTAACCATTAAGGTGTATTAAATTACTGAGGTTCACTCCACTACCTTACATAAATAAAGAAAGGGGTTCCATGGACATGTAAACATTATTCAATGTCATTTGACAAGGCTATGTTATATACCTAGTATACATGTCATTTCACATTTCACATTTAGTAATCAATTTGAAGGAATTACCCTAGGTAGGTCAAGTGTTGAGCTTACATGGTACATTCCATTATTCAATTATCATAAATAAAAATAAATTTATTATAGGAAGGATCACCTTTAGTATGGTCAAGAGAAGGCACGCACGAATAGTGGCTCAAACGTGCCAAAACACTAAAACTCAAAAAATGGCATAACCTGCGACATGGGGGGGATTGAGTCATGGGTGTAACCTGTAACAACTAATCACATATTTAGAAATAGAATAACCATAGGATTATAACAAGTATAATCATGGAATATAAATTTAAGAAACTACTCCAGATGGAATCAGTGGGCCCTACACAGATATTCAAAAATCAATGATCTTTAGGGATGCGTTATAGACCACCCATCGTAGGGTTTTACAACTCTCATCCTCTGGTATCATCCCATTATTTTCCTTAGATTAGAGTAGATATAAGAAAAGGAGAAAATTATCATAGCACGATATCTCAGTCAATAGCAAAAGAGAAGGAGAACAACCCAAGGGGACTCGAGTACTTACCGTTGTGCATCCAACGTGATGAACGGAAGAAACATTGGTTTCTGGATGACGTATATCTCTTGATTCCATATTTAGATCTTCAAAAGGCCTATAAATGAGAGAGAAATAGGTTAATCCCACATAACCTCAGATTAAGGAATAAGGGAGGAGATTAATTAGATAATTCAAGGAAAAACTGGAATTTTACACAAATTTTACCATGTGCATGGTTTGTCCGCACAGTTTTACAAATAGTGGACAAACTATGAATGTGTACCTAGGAAAGAGGGCCAATCACATGGTTAGGCTGCAAAAAAATGTTCTAATCATGCGAGGTGGCTATGTCTAGGAATACACAATCCACACGGTTTATACTGAACCATGTGCTATGCCTGTTTTTCTCAAAAATAAGGGTTCTAGTCTCTAAAATTTCTCTGGACACCCCTAAGACAATTTCTAACCAATTAGAAATCCATATTAGAACCAAAGTAAATATTTTGACTAAAAATTAAAGGACCCATTCTTGAGTGAAAAACTTCATTCTTAAAATCTTCCCCCCTTAAGAGAACTCGTCCTCAAGTTCAACATCCAAAGGCGGAGAAACATTTCCTGAGAACAACTCTTTCCGTTGGGAATGTATATATGATTCCCTCTCCCAAGTCACATCCAATTCTCATCCATGCTACCATTACACCCATACTAGAGGGACATACTGGCCACATAGAGCCTTTGTTCTCTGTTCAATGATGCATACTAGATACTCCTCAACGGCAGAATCACAATCTTACTCAAATTCCTTAGGATCAAAAGTATTAGACGGGTCGTCATGATATTGGAGATGATGTGATACATGAAATATGTTGTTCATGCCATGATAAATCTATGGTAGTAGAAACCGATAGACTATCTGCCCGACTCTTTATATAATTTCAAATGGACCGACTTAATGAGACACTAGCTTTTCTTACTTCTGTAACCATCTATGCACAAGCATGGGTGATACCCAAAGGAAAACATGATCCCCAACCCTGAACACTATAGTTCTTCGAAAGGAATCAGCATAATATTTCAATCTAGATAGACAAGTAGTCATATGCTTCTGGATTATTTGAACCCGTTCTGAAGTCTCCTTAATGAGATGAAGACCTAGTAGGGTTGCCTCACCTACCTCTAGCGAGCACAGGGGTGAACGATACAACCTACAATATAAGGCCTTAAAAGGATCCATATGAATTGTGAATTGAAATCTGTTATTACAAGAAAAATTGATTAGAGGGATATGCTTCTCCAAATAACCACTGAAATCAATAACACAATCTGAGAGCATATCCTCTAAACCCTATATTGTTCGTTCCGATTTTCCATCAGATTGAGGGTGAAAATATGAGCTTATATAAACATGAGTTCCCATTTCTTTAAATAATCCATTTCAGAACCATTATGTGAAATAAACATCCCTATCCAAAAAATAGTATGTGCAACCCCATGGTGTCGTATGATCTCATGGAAATATAATTTTCCTAGCTCATTAACTGAGAAAGTCTCCTAAATTGGAATTAAGTGGGCCGATTTTTTTAGTCGGTCAATGACTACCATATAGCATCACTACCACTTGGTGAACTAGGTAAGCCGACTAAGAACTCTATGGTAACTTCTTCCCATTTCCATTTCGGGACCAAAAGTGAATGCAACAAGACTACAGATCTTTGGTGCTCTTCCTTCACCTGCTGACAGGTGGAACACCTACTGATGAAGCCTACAATTTGACATTTCATTCTGAGATACCAATAATGGCGTCACATATCTCGATACATATTTGAGATTCATAGATGAAATGACCACTGAGAAGTGTGGGACTCTTTCATTAACTCTTCTCTTATGTTTGTGGGAACCCAGAAATGTCCACATACACACAAGATGTCATATTTATCTATATACCAATCTGGAGATGGGTAATCTCCTGATATACTCTCACGGAGAACCAAACCTGTAGGATCTGAAAACTTTCAACTCTTCACCTTTTCATAAGGGGAAGAGGTAACTATTAAGGTTGAGAGGTAATATTTCTTGTAAAATTCATGAAACTATAGATATAGTTCAGAGAAGAGGGACATTAACTTCCCCGTTCATCACCAGCTTCCTGTACGACCTGTGTTTGAGTTTTCTGACTCAGTGCATCAGTGACCACATTACACTTTCTTGTAAAATATATTTGTTCTCGAGATGACGAGCTTCAATTTCATTCTTAGGATGGACTGGTTAGTCCACTATCACACCATTGCAGACTTCAATCACTATAAAGTCTCTTTTACATCACCAAAAGGTAGGAATTATCTTTTCAAAGTTGAGTGGGATGTCCAGGATGGGAGAGTTGGACCGAAGCATCATAGGCTAGGTGGAGTGACCTCCCATATTGAAAACATTTTCATGGAGGATCTGGGTTTTCTTCAAACTTATTTCCCTCCAATATTTGATCGTTTCAGGGAAGTCTTTCCCGATGACTTTTCAGGATTAACTCTTAAGAGAGAGGTAGAGTTTACAATTGATCTTGTTCCATGAGCAACACTAGTATTCATTACTCCTTAAAGTATGGAACCTACCGAACTTAAGGAAATAAAGTGGTAGTTAGAGGATATAGAGGCCAACGGTTTTATATGGCCTAGAATATCCTCTTGGGGGTTCACCTCTTAAGTGGCCCACTAGGCTTGGGGTGCCCTATCTAGGTGCCATTTGATTTGAATACATATGGCTATGACTCGGAGTAGACATAAATCTTATGGTGATAGAAAAATACAACCCATAGAGTTTTCATAGGGTGATTGTCTATTTCATAGGGTGTCACCTATGTTGGGTCACTACAGGATACATAGGCAGGGAAAGTTGGAACTGAGGGTTGTATGACCTATTGACGTAGTGGAATGAATCGGGCCGGTGGCATATCAATGGACTCTTCCATAGAAATACAGCATTATGCATGATGTTTTCCATGTGTCACAACTACATTGGTATCACCTCGACCCTTATCATGTGATTAATATGGATGATTTTGACCAAGAGATAGAAGCGTCCTTTGAATAGCATCCAATATGTGTTCTGGATCAGAGTGGGAAAGTGTTGGGGGGAAAGACTGTGCTGATAGTTCGTGTAATTACCCGACCCCAGTTACTTAGAGTCGGTGCATTACTACATGACATTGGAATGATACAAGGAAATCATGTCCCAAAATACCGATCAGTTTAGTAGCCTTGGAAATAATAGATACATTCATAAGTTTAACATTACATCATAAAATGGAAAACTACAAAAACATTGTTTCTATAGACAACACTGAAATTACATAGACTATCGTTGTAGGCCGGTCATAATATACTCCTTCAAATCCTGGAAAAAATAAAACAAAGAAAGGGGTGAGCTCAGCTGCATTGTAAGGATAACATTGTAGCGGAAAAATTTATAAATAATCATAAACATTTAAGAAAATATATAAGACTAAAACAAAAGCCTTTTAAACTTGAACATTATCATAATATGGAAATGATAAAATCAAATAATTCCATTTACTTTTTCACATGGATATTCTACTAGTCGAATAATCACATGCAGTATTAATAGCCACTTTCATAATGATGGAATGCATAATGCCAGATTTTCATAACCACATAGTCAAGGCCTTGTGCCAATATTACAAATAAGATTTTTGTCAAGGCCTTGTGCCCAGAAAATAGTTTGACTCATGAGACCTATAGATATATCAAGTATCTTTAGCGAGATCCACCCGTCACATACTAAGTCCTATGCATTCCTCGTATAAAAAGGATTAAACATAACATATAAATTAGTATTAAAACTAGCATACAAAATTTCAGTACTTTATCCATAAACCATGAATGGTATAAAAATAACACATCCATATTCAAACATATTACAAAACCTTCTATACAATATGGAGGATTTGGATAATAATAAATCAACTTAAAATAAGTTTAAAATCCATCAAAGGATGTTGACATAAATGAAAATGATTTATAAAACTCATTTAGAGAAATATGCCTTTTTCATGAAAACATTTAAAAGTCACAAAATTTATAAAGGAAGACATTTAAAGACATTTTTGAATCAAAGTGTCCCATTCCACTTTGAAACATCTTTCAAGAATTATCATTTCAAAACATTCATGTCCATATAAATAAATCCTTAAAACAATTTTAAAAACATGGACATTAATGAAAAATGTTTAGAAGAATAAATCTTTTATAACATTTAAAATGATGTTTTAGTAAAACAGACCCTTAAAAATAATATCTTTGAAAATTATTTTATGAAACTTGGACATGTATAATAAATATGTCCCAGTAAAAACTTACACATAAACAATCTTGATTAACAATGAGATTGAGGAATTAACACTTACCAATTTGGTAACTTTGTAAACATACACCCCAATAAAGAGGTATCATATGATGAATATGTAAGTATACATTAGTTAAAGTTTATTACAAAAATAATACAATTATGGGTAGTACATGCACCACAAAAAAGGAAATAGTGGCAATATAGCATGAATCTCACGAAAATAAAGAGTGAGATGAAAACCCCTTACCTTTTACTTTTCCTTGGTCAAGGGTTGGTTAAATTCCTATATAATTATAAAATAATTGTTATTAAATTATACAGGAATCATATACAGTAATATTATATCATATACAATCTTTTAATATTTCTTTGTTAATAATATTTTAGTGTTATGGTTGTTTCGATTGTTAACTGATTCGTTTTCCTTTATATGCTTTGTTACATAAGTAATGTTTGTTATGGATAGGATGTATCTTATTAATATTTATAATTATATTAATCCTTTAATAATTATTTTTAATTATCTAATGAAAATTAGTCTTTAATGGATATGATGGGGAATGAATCTCATCACATTCGTGGAGACGATAATCCGTACGTAAGCACGAGCGAAAATATCATTTTTTCATATTAAAATAATATATAATTGGATGTTATATCATATATAAAGAATAATTATCATGTTATATTTATTATTTACATCAATTACACGTCATTATTAAACTCATCCAAATAATAATGCATTGAATAAAAATTACACCATGACGTGGAGACGGTAAGTCGTACGTACGCACGTATGGTGGAATGTAATTTAAAGGATGGATAGAATAATTAATATGGTTGTAAAATATTTATAATAAAATCATAGTAAATAGAAGATAGTAAAGTTATTATTTTAGAATGGAAACAACAAAGAAAGAGGAAGTGGAAGAAGAAAATAACTTGGAAGAGATGATGAAATATTTACCTCATCTTCGGGTTCTTCCTATTGATTTGATCAAAAGGGTTCCATAGGTTGGATTTCTGATCAAACTAAGGCTTATAGGATGAATTTAGTATAGTTGGGAGGATTTTTGGGCAGGTTTTTTTTGAGATAAATGTCTTTGGAGGTGTGAATTTGAGAGAAGGGTAAGTACCATTTTATAAGAGAGGTGAGAGGCACCTTAGGAAAAACATAAAATATTATTTTATAATAAGTTAATTTTCGGTTTCTAATGGATCCAAAATAATTTATTTAAAGGATAAGGTTGTTATGGGTCTAATAAAATAAACCAATAGGGTTTATATAGGTTTGGGTAACTATATCAACGTTATCTTTTAGATTTATCTCAAAGTAAAATAGTTTGACATTTACCATGTCTCTTTGTATTTTTATATTATATGGCTAATAAACATACAATAAACATCCAAGAGAACCCCAACTGGTTCATTAATGATACACCTATTATTATATAAGTCTTTTTCTCTAACAATATATTTTTTGGAATATAATATCAAATAATAATATAATATTTGTTTTAAAAATTCTTTTATGTCAATCTCGACATTATTTGCAGTTTTGTTTTTTTTAATTTATAACAGCATTATTACATTGAAAAAATTCATTTAATCAACCATAACATGTCATATTAACCTATAAAATAAGTTTAATTCACAAAAAATCTCAATTTACATTTATTTGTATTTTTATAATATCAATTATTTTAATATTTCTTTAATAAGGTAATTACTGCATCATCATTCTTTCATAAATAAATTAAATTACTTAATTTCTAAAAATACAAATAAAAAACCATTATGTAGGAAATATTTTTATTTTTACAATTAATATTTATAGTCTATAATATGGCTTATATAACACCGTGTAAAAATTTATTTACTAAAAGATATTATTTTATGTCATTTTTGCCTTTACTTTAAGTTAATTAAAATAAAGTGTCATTATCATTCCAAAGTGGCTCCATGGGGTCCCAAAATCGACCCAATGATTCCCATGGTCATCCATGAGTCATCCAATAATGTTAGGACAACTGTTAAGGTGATTTTGTATCATTATAATATACTTTTTACCTTGAATTACCCTATTTACCTTTAACCGCGGTAAATAAAAGTAAAAAGTTACTATTCATCAAAAAATATTTTCATCTTATTGAACCCCATTATACTTACTGATTTTAATCGTGTCTCTCAAATTTTTGAAATTCAACTCATAGAAATGGTAAAATTATGTTTTACGCAAATTTGTAAATTCTCCTAGGAGGTGGGTAAAGAATGTAAATAGTTCAATAAAATTTTTTATATATCTAAACTTATTATAAAATGACTCCAATGAATTATATTGAAATTATATAGGTATTATGTATCTATTTTTACCTAAAATAAATTTAAATAAAATAAATAATTATTTAAATAAAAAGTCAGTTTTAACCAATAACTCGGTGTTTTTCACTATTCGTCAAAAATTGAATGTTTTCAGAAAAATACCAATATTACACCCTAAGATAATTTTGATATTAAAAATTCAAAAAGGAAGTATATTTTACCAAATTCAAAGCATAAAAATTTTATTTACTAATTTAAAATTAATTCCCGTTGTCCAAACCAAAAAGTTTATTTTACGAAATAATAACTACCAAAAGATTGACACTAGTTTATGTCCAATTTAAAAGTGAAATTACTTATAATGACCAAGATTGGATTAAATGGTAAAACTATAATTTAATTATACTTACAAACCATTCAAATATGTAGTTGAACACTAAAAATTATTTTGATTAAAAAATATTTTTTCATTTAAAAGTTAGTATTTTTCACTATTCACCCAAATATGAATGTTATTAGAAAAATAGAAAAAATTTATCAAAACTAAATTTTTATTTCTCAATTCTATATAAAAAGATTATTTTGTCATGTTTAATATATAAAAGTTTCAAATGATCAATTTAAAAATGGTTTTCCATTAAAAGGTGGTAAAATTTCATTTTAAAAAAATACTTCATTTATTTGAAAAAATGAATTTGTTCTTATATTATGTCTAAGAAACTCATAAAATGGATTCTATAATTATAAGGATTATATAGAATTAAAAATTATGTTAATACTATTCAAAACCACTTTTGAACTACTACTTTGGAAAGTTATGGTGTGCTAGGACTAGGTGTTGCGTGTAGTGCAAGTTATTGAGTTACTTTGAAGAAATAACATACTATGAAATCTTGGGGTGTTATATTCTCCCCTCATTCAATTAATTGTGTCCTCGCAATTTGAAACTTTTCTTTGAAAATAAAAGGTTAAAAATAGAAAAATACATTTGTGGAGAACCCACATCGAATATTGGTTTAATAAAATTTAGTCTTAATAAGAGAGAAAGTCAAATGAAAAAGTTACCACAAAATTATGATCTCGATTAGGAGAACATTGGTGGATATTAGAGACATGTAATTAGAAGAAAAAGTTAAATATTTATTAATAGTGATTGAGGTCATCAATAATAAATTAGTGTAAAATTGAGGGCCTCAAAGCCATCAATCTATGATGATTTAAAATATCATTGGTTCAACAAAACATAATATATTAGGATAACACATTTTTGGTTTGATGATCCCTTAACTAAAGATTTATAATTAATTTCTCAATAGAATAAAATAATATACTTGACATGTAGAGTTCCATCCTTTAACTAATTTCTTCCACGAACTCATCTTTCACTATAAAAGATAATAGAACATAAAAATAATCTATTTATCCTCATCGTATATGGTTCCAAAAGAATAATGAATTTATAATTCACCTATCAGAACCGATAAAAAAACTATATTATACAATCCAGGGACTTCATGTAGTCCAGTGGTAGGCGATAAATCCCAATCACACTATAGTTGTGGGTACGATTCCCGCATCTTTGTCTGATATGACGTATTGTCACACGTTCTGCATGTTATCGTTTTTATAACAATCCAAAAAACATTAAACATATTATCCAATTTCAAAATTAATCCATTCGAAACTTTAGACTTATCCCAAATACTTCTATCCAAACTCATAGTCCAAAATTTATGAGGAAGTTAAATACAATGAAGATCATTTTTTCCACGTAATAACATGTGAACACCTTCATCATGTATTATTTTAAAACATGATAACACCCTCAATTACCATAAAACCTTATTGATTACATTCATTCTCCCTTATAATTTATATAATACTTGATATATTCCTTATATCCAAATTTTTGGAATATTCCAATAATGATGAAATAAAAAATCTATTAATCCATTCCAAGGTAGTAAAGAATATCCAATATAATTAATCCAAATCAAAAATCTCGTATTCCAAAATTACTACCTTAGTATCAGGACCATAAAATCACAAATACACAATGAAATAGTACTATAGTACAATCCTTATTTAATTCCACAATTCATATAACCAGTTCATCATTGATACAACTCTCAAAATGACACAATACATTAATAACAACATAAGAACTATTAATCATTCCTCTTCATCTTATGTAGTATCATAACTTGATTCTTATCCAATAGCAGCATTTGAGGTATACTCCGATGATTTGAACATTTATTCACGTAGTGTACCAACTCCTTGCAGATGAAGCATTGTACATTTGAAACCTTTTTCTCACCCTTGCAATCACATACTTGGTGTCCTTTTTTTCCACACTTGTAACAAACTCCCATTACCTTCAAACATTTACCAAAGTGATTCTTTCCACATTTATCACATATGGGAAAACCCTTCATTCCTCTCTTCCCTTTATCCATCTTTCTCTCTATCATCCTTTTCTTCTCTTTCTTCCCTTGAAATCCATAGGATTCAGAGAATTATTTACTTATCTTATTAACACATGATATTATTTCGTCACATGTTGAGAATACATGGGAGACTATTAACCTTTTAAATGTTGTCATAATACCGTGAATGATATGATCCTTCTTACTCTTTGGATCATACATATTGATGGAGTTCACATTCCATCTACTGGGCACCATTTCTATAAAATGGCATACACTAGGCCAGTTTATGAATTGTTACCAATAATTCCAAACTTGTAAAATACCTAATGTAAATTGATCAGTTCATAGATATAATCTGTAATAATAAAAATATTTTCTTTGAAGAGGTATATACTCATAAACCCTTTAGAGTAGTTTGTAAATAAAATAAGAATTATCCTAAGCATATCACCCAGGAGTGTCGTAACCAAGAGTGAAGCAAGGCCCATTGTCGTGCACCAGTTCCCATTCGATTCTTGCTCAAAGTGGTGTTTTCAGGTTTTACCCCTAGGTACATCTGTGCGAGAGATTCCTCTACCTGATCGTATCCATACATGGATTTATTGCTTAGAAAACTCACAAAATATCTACAATACCAAAATTATAGGAAGTTTTTCTATACTAATCCTCAAAGTGTATCTTAGGGCTTTGTGCTCTAATCAGAATTTATCTAAAACTAGTTTCCAAGGATTGTAATAATTTCCTATGATACCAACTGTAACGCCCCGATACCAGTTACCCAGAGTTGGTGCATTATTACAAAACATTGGCATGATACAAGAAAATCATGTCCTGAAAGACCGATCAGTTCAGTAGCCTTGAAAATAATAGATACATTCATATGTTTTACATTAAATCATAAAATGGAAATCAACAAAAACATTCCTTCCATAGACAACACTAAGATCCCACAGACTATGCCTGTAGTCCAGTCATAATATACTTCTTCAAATCCGGGGAAAAATAAAACATAGAAAAGGGTGAGCTTAGATGATCAGTAAGGATAAAAATATAGCGGAAATTTTTTTAAATAATCATTAACATTTAAGGAAATGTATAAGACTAAAACAAAAGCCTTTTAAAATTTAACTTCAACATAATATGTCAAAGATAAAATCAAATAATTCCATTTACTTATTAACATGTATATTCTACTAGTATAATAATCACATGCAATATCAATAGCCACTTTCCTAATTATGGATTTCATAATGCCAGACTTTCATAACCACATAGTCAAGGCCTTGTTCCAAGACTACAAATAATATTTTTTTCAAGGCCTTATGCCAAGACACAAGTTTGCCTCATGAGACCTACTGATGCATCGAGGAGCTATAATGGGCTCCACTTGTCACTTACTAATTCCAATGCATTCCTCATATGAAAAGGTTTAAATAGACATAAGTTAAATTTTATTAAATAAAGAATACAATTATGGGCATTACATACACCACACAAAAGGAAATAGTGGTAATATAACATGAATCTCACGGGAATAATGAGTGAGATGAAAACCCCTTACCTTGTACGTTTCCTTGGTCAAGGGTTGGAGAAAATTCTGTATAATTATGAAATCATTGTTATTAAATTATAAAAGGATCATATACATTAATATGATATCATATATGATCTTTTAATATTTCTTTGTTAATAATATTTTAGTATTATCGTCGTTTCAGGTGTTAACTGATTAGTTTTCCTTTATATTCTTTGTTACATAAGTAATTTTTTTTATGGATATAATGTATATTATTCATATTCAAAATAATATTAATTATTTAAAAAATATTTTTAATCAACTAATGAAAATTATTCTTGAATGGATACGATGGGAAATGAATCTCATCATGTTCATGAAGACGATAATCCGTACGCACGCATGATCGAAAATATAATTCTTTTGATAATAAAATAATATATAATTGGATGGTATATCATATATAAAAAATAATTATCATGTTATATTTATTATTTAAATCAATTACACCTAATTACTATACCCATCAAAATAATAATCTATTGAATAACATTCACACCACGACGTGGAGACAGTAAGCCGTACGTACGCACCTATGGTGAAATGTCATTTAAAGGATGGATAGTACAATAAATATGTTTGTACCATATTTATAATAACATAATAGTATTTAGAATATACTGGAGTTGTTATTTTAGAATGTAAACAACAAAGAAAGAGGAAGTGGACGAAGAAATGAACTTGAAAGAGCTGATTAAATATTTACCTCTTCTTCGGGTTCTTCCATTTGACTTGATCAAAAAGTATCCATATGTTGGATTTCTAATCAAAATAAGGCTTCTAGGATGAAGGTAGTATAGTTGGGAGGATATTTGGGTAGGGGTTGGCAGATCCAAATGGCTTTGGAGGTGTGAATTTGAGAAAAGGGGAAGTACCATTTTATAAGAGATGTGAGGGGAACCTTAGGAAAAACTGAAAATATTATTTTATAATACATTCATTTTCAGTTTCCAATGGCTAAAAAACAAATTATTTAAAGTATAAGTTGGGGATGGGTCTAAAATGAATCAACCAATAGATTTTATATAGGTTTGGGACATTATATTAACCTTGTCTTTTAAATTTAACTCTTATTAAAATAGTTTGACATTTACCACGTCTCTTTGTATTTTTATATTATATGGTGGGTAAACATACAATAAACATCCAATAGAACCCCAAGTGGTTCATTAATTATACACACATCATTATATATGTCTTCTGGCTGAACATTAGATTTTGAGGAATAGAATATCAATTAATAATATAATATTTGTTTTAAAAATATTTTTAGGACAGTCTTGACACAATTTTCAATTTTTTTTAAATTTATAACAGCATTATTACTTAGAAAAAAATTAATTTAATCAACCCAAACATGTCATATTAACCTATGAAATTAGTGTAATTCATAAAAAGTCTCAAATTAAATTTATTTGGATATTAATAATACCAATTATTTTTATATTTCATTAATAAGTTAATTACTGCATCATTATTGTGTCATAAATAAATTCAATTATTTAATGTATAAAAATATAAATAAAATACCATTATATAGGAAATTGTTTTATATTTTCAATGAATATTTATCGTCAAAAATATGACTTATATAACCCCATGTAAAAATTTATTTACTAAAAGATATTGGTTTTTTTCATTTTTGCCTTTACATTAAGTTAATTAAAATATAGTTTCATTATCATTTATAAGTGGCTCCATGGAGTCCCAAAATCGATCCAAGGATGACCATGCTCGGCCATGACTCATAGGACAAGTGTTAATGTGATTTTGTATTATTATAATATACATTTTACCTTGAATTACCCTATTTACCTTTAACCACGGTAAATAAAAGTTACAATTCACCAAAAATTATTTTCATCTTACTGAACCACATTGTACTTACTAAGGTTAACCGTGTCTCTTTTATTTTTGAAATTCAACTCACAGAAATGGTTAAATTATGTTTTTTACAATTTGAAAATTCCATTAAGAGGTGGGTGAAGACGATAAAATGTTCAATAAAATTTTTCATATATCTAAACATATTATAAAATGACTCCAATGAAATATATTGAACTTATATTGGTATTATGTATCTATTTCGACCTAAAATATATTTAAATAAAATAAATAATTATTTAAATAAAAAGTTGGTTTTAACCAATAACTCAGTGTTTTTCCCTATTCATCAAAAATTGAATGTTTTCAGAAAAATACCAAAGTTACACCCTAAGATAATTTTGATATTCTGAAATCAAAAATGAAGTATATTTTTCCTAATTCATAACATAGAATTTGAATTTATTAATTTAAAATTAATTCCCGTTGTCAAGACCAAAAAAGCGTATTTTACGAAATAATAACCACCAAAATATTGACACTTTTTTATATCCAATTTCAAAGTGAAATTACTTTATATGACTGAAATTGATTTAAATGGTATAAATATAATTTAATTATACTTCCAAACCATTAAAATGTATAGTTTAACATTATAAATTATTTTTATTAAAAAATTTGTTTTCAGTTAAAATTTGGTATTTTTCACTATTCACCCAAACCATTAAAATGTATTTTCCACAGTGATGTTTGTCAGAAATGGAGTCCCTGGGTGACAATGTCATCGAGTAAGAGAATAATAATGTTGAGGTCATAGGAGACCCATTAAGGGTTCTTGATCTTGATATGATATTACCATAGCCTATGGTAGCTTACAAATTCTATTTTGGTCGGTTTTGAAGGTGTAGTCCTAGTGGAGATAGATGGTATGATTGCGTGTTTCATGAAAGTTGGGGAACACCCTCTTAAGGGTGGATTACAGGATTTGGAAATTTCATGTATGTTAAATGTCCTCTGAGACTAGATGCAGTACAATGAGAGGTTCAAATCAAGTTGATGGGATTGAGAGATATCCAAATGAATATCTAATAATGACCTTAGTGTGGATCTTGAAAATGATTTTTTATCTTGGAATATGATTTACAAGGTCCTTAGTATGAGATCGATCTAGGTGGTCCCTAGTGAATAAGACTAATTTATTATACTATGTTATTATGAGGTTTTTGGATGAACCTGTAGATGATAGTGTCAAATAAATCATATGGAATGTAATAAAAATTTTGAGTGTTTGTTGTATCTTATTTGAATGAGTTGGGGCAGAGATGGGTCTAAAAGTTTTTAATTGATGATATCGGGGTGATATGATAATACTAATGAGTTTAACATGATGTAAAAGTGTGACTAGAATAGTCTTGAGGGGAACAAACTATAAGGTGCACTAGATGGTTATATGTTCTGGGAGAGAAGGATCTAGGCCTTAGGTGAAAAGTATAACTTGTGTTTTTGAGAAATCAACCAAGGAAATGTGAGATGGGTTTGGATGAGTGTCCAAACCATGTGAGGATTATGTATAATGGGTAATCTCGGGGGATTTTTAATCTCCATTACAATAATATTTATAAAATATGGGATACCAAGGAGGCATGTTATCACCCCCAAGTCCATGCTAATATTCCATATGTCATTATAATTTTATATGATGTATCTAAAGAGACAGTTCCATTTCCCCAAACATAATGGTTCTAGATATATGATGTACTCCCTATGGAGGATGATATATAGTTATATTATTTGGGGGATATGACTCCCTATGTGGATGACATGTGATTGTTCTGTATGGTGTATGTGTCCCCTTAAGTGTATATTATGTGATTCTTGGGTGTGGTGCCACTCTAACGTGATTTCATGGTTCTGTATAGAGGATGTAAACAATATGGTGGATTATATATAATGTATCTAATTAGGTAATGAGAACCTTCTAAGTGGATGATATGTGATGGTTTGAGGTAGGGGATAAAACCCATCAGGTAAATGATATGTGATTCCAAGGTGGGGAACTATTCTCTGTCGATGTGATGGTTCCGAGTAGGGTATATGACCCCCAGGTGGATGATATATAGTGGTTTCGAGTAGGGGATGAAACCCCCTGGTTGGATGACGTGTGGTGGTCGTAGGTAGGGAATGTATCCCATTAGATGTATAATTTATGAACTATTTATACCTAGAGGTTCCATTACATTTAATGGTTTTACCATTGGGGAACCTTTTCCCCTAAAACACACACACACACCATAAATATTGTTACCAATGTTAGTGTATTTCCCACAGATGGGTATACATAATGAATAGGGACATCTAGTACTAGCCATATAAGTATGTTCAATGCCATGTGTCATCACAGAACTCAAGGATTTATGGTTGTCATTTAATTTTGATTTAGTATATTATTTTTTATGCTTCACTAAATATAAAATGTGAATACACTGTATTTACTAGTTATATATAGGAAACTGTTGGTGGTGGCCTACTAAGATTTTCTCACACCCTTCTCAGGAGGTCCCAACATTTGGTTCCAATGAATATCTTTTGTTTATAGGTTCTAGTATCTTAGCATCACAATTGTTCAAGGTCGAGATGAATATATTGTTTAGAGTCTGGAGGTAAGGCTTGGGGATGACAGTAATTCCTCCATGTAATTGACTATATTATTTAATTTTTTATATATGATTGCCTTGGTGGGTGACCAATAGGATTTTACATGTATTAAAACATATCATTTATCATAGAATGCCTATATGTACTTGTTTCTACATATTATGATTAATTTAAGGGTGTTTTTGGGTTATTTATGCTATTTTTTACATTGATATGATGGTATATTCCCCCAAAATAACACAATAAAATCTCACTACTGGTTAGTAGTGTCTGGCATACAACAAGGCATGCCTGAGGTCATTTGAATCTCTAGATAAGACACTAATGAGTTATCATAAGATAGAGTGTTACAATGTGCTATCATAGAATATTTTCATTTGACATACGATTTAATATATGGAAGATAATGACTAGGAATGTGTAAGATCTTATCATAGACCCTAGATTGGTGAGTCATGAACACTTTTCTAGTAGAAAGTCTATGTTACCAGATTATCGCATTACTGTTTTTGGTTTTCACTATTACCGTTGGAATGTTTATTTTAATATGATGTGTGTATTTGAGATTTATATTTGTGGTTTTTTCGCTTGGTATATAGTGTTAAGAGTCTTGTGCCATGTATCATATTTGGTATGTATGAATAAACTGAAATTAATTTGATAATATGTGATTGAATTCACTAAATATAGAGAGTTAATAAATATTAATATTAAAAAATATTATGTAATTATTTTCTATATAACATTTTGGTTTGATTATGAACAGTTTAACCATGGAATTTTATCATTGATGGAAGGATATTTAGATCTTATAAAGGGATTTTCTATAATGATGTATATATAGTCTCTCCATGTAATGTATATAAAGTGAACCTTTTTGGGTTAGTATATTCATTGGATTCCATGACACTAGTTCTGGATAAAGAAAGATGCCTGGTTACTTAAAGTTTCAATAATAACATATATAATATTTTTCCATATATATTCTTGGTGGGTTTAAACATAAATAAACCAGATGACTACTATTTCATTTATATATAACATAATGGAGTGATTCCATTATATGTGTGTGGATATGATCTTGATCCTCAGGGGGTAGATTAGTATACAGATGCTTGATGGGTATTGGATCCTAGAGTGGGTGGATGGTTAATTCACATGATGTATGGTATGTATCTATGTCAGATATAGAGTGGGTGAGTTGGAATGTGAGATTTCTTGATGAAGTTTGGTACAATCAAGGTATTCATGGGTAATATTGTTTATATTAGGCATAGTTTTACCTATGATACTGGATACACTTAAGAGGGATGAGGAGAGACTTGTGGGATTCCTTGTTATTTTGTTATTAGGGATGGGTTTTTTAAGTGAATACTGTATTGGATTCCTATCCCTATAGATCGTGATTGTAGATGGTTGGTTTTGGGATTTTAAAGAATATATATTAACTTTTTAGTTTTGAAAAACGAATAAGTGGTGGGGGATAATGTGGAAGACCCTGAACTGAGAGAGATTCCTCAAGCTTATTGAAACTAAACTAGATGATATTGACATGCAGTGGGGAATAATTAGTTGTTCCTATATGTAATACTAGATTTAAGGATGTGTGACTCATCAGATCATGATTGAGGTTGGGAGATTGTGTAATACTGAAGAATAAAACGATTGGGTGAAAATGAGATTGAGTTGGACAGTGGGTTAAAATTGGTGTGGTATTTCTTAAGGGTTAAAACTAACCTTGAAGGAATAGAGGGAGTATTGGCATGTATTTTTGAGAAAATCCTTGATTCATGGGGGTAGGTACATGATACCTTTGCATGGATCTATTTTAATTAAGGGTTGGTGAGTAATTTTGTGTAGGTTGGGAACTAATGTGATTGTTGGTGTAACACCCGAGATTTTTATGAGAAATATTTAGTTTTTATATTATATACATCATCAAAGGACTCTTTCACTAAACACAACACTAGCTTGCCTTGATTTACACGCAATCGCGACCTTCCTCGATATATTGCGTTGTGCGCAATACCAAGTTTCACAAAACAACAATATGCTATTAAAATATTATTAAAACTAGCCTTTATGAATATTAATACCCACTTTTGAAATATTATAAAATTTATCTTTCAAAATGGACTTCATTTTTGGATTCATAATATCGAAATTAGCCTAGGGTGAATTTTTGGTATTTTTCTGAAAACTTTCAATTTTTGATGAATAGTGAAAACACTGGGTTACTATTTAAAAAACAAATTTTTAATTTAAATAATTATATATTTTATTTATATTTATTTTAGGTCAAATTTGATACATAATACCTATATAAGTTCAAAGTAATTCATTGGATTCATTTTATAATAAATTTAGATATATAAAAAATTTATTGAACTTTTCACTCTCTTTTACCCACCTCCTAGGAGAGTTTGAAAATTTACATAAAACTTAATTTTACCGCTTATATGAGTGGAATTTCGAAAATCCGAGTGACAAGGTTAATATCAAGGAGTAAAATGTGGTTCAATAAGATAAAAATAAATTTTGGTGAATAATAACTTTTTACTTGTTTTTACCACGGTTAAAAGTAAATAGGGTAATAAAGGGTAAAAATGATATTATTATTATCTAAACACATGTCCTAATTCTATTGGATAAGTTTAATTTGACCAAAAACAACTTTAGGAATAAAATATGACCATTTAGGTCCACTTGGATTAGATTAGGACATTTATTATTATTTTATTTAAAGAAGAGTTTAAAAAGTTAAAATCAGAGTTTAATAACTAAAACATTTTTAATATCAGGTTATAGATAAGATAATTTCGACTATTAATATTCATTAAAAATATAAAATTATTTCATACATAATGGTATTTCATTTATAATTTTTAGACATTAAATAATTTAATTTATTTATGACACAATGATGATGCAGTAATTAACTTATTAATGAAATATTAACATAATTGATATTATAAATACCCAAATAAATGTAATTTGAGTCTTTTATGAATTAAACTAATTTTATAGGTTAATATGAAATGTTATTATTTATCTAATTAACTTTGTTCTAACTAATCATGCTGTTATAATTTTCACAGAAATCAAATACCAAATAGTGTCAAAAAGTGACATAAAATAGTTTTTAAAACAAATATTATATTATTAATTGTTATTTTATTCCTAAAAATCTAAGGTTCGGTCAATTGACTTAGACAAGGTTATATATATTAATAATGAACAACTTGGGGTTCATTTGGCTTGTTATAGTATGTTTAGTAACCATATAATGTAAGAAAACAAGAGGACACGGTAGAAGTTAAATTATTTAACTTAGGGTTAAATCTAAATGATATGGTTAAAATAGTAACCTAAAATTATCTAAAATATATTGGTTGAGAGTATTTCGACCCATCCCCACCTTATCGTTGAAATAAATCAATTTGGAGCTATTAAAAACTGAATATGACTTTATAATAAAACAATATTTTAAGTTTTTCCTAAGGTGCCCCTCTGCTCCCTTATAAAAGGGCACCTCCTCCCTCTCCTCCTCACAAAACTTTGAGCCTTCAAGATCAGCCAAACCCGGAAAATATCTCTTATAAACTTCCCTATTAAGATTATAGTGGTCCTGTTCTTCTTCAAAGACCAACATTAGTGCCCTAAGAGGAGGTTTCAAAGAAGCGTTTCGAAGAAGAGGTAATATCCGTTACCGATTCTTTCAAATTTATTTCTTCTTATACTTCCTCTTCTTTTGTTGTTTCATTATGAAGTAATAACATTAGTATCACTCATATAATGATATGTTATTATAAATATGAAACAACCCTATTTCACCTTCTATCCATCCTACAAAAAATGAAATCACCGCGCGTTCGTACGTACGAAATACCGTCTCCACGCCGTGGTGTAATCTGTTTTCCATCACCACCTTACTTGGATGGGTATAATGGTGTAAAGAATAACTATATATGATTATTGTAAAGTGATATTTATTCTGAAATAGTATACATACACATCAAAACAATTCCACGGTCATGGGAACGATATCATCGCTTGTGCATACGTACGACCTACCGTCTCCACGATGTGATGCGACTCATTCTACATAATATTCATTGAATAATGGTTGTATAAATGAATTGAATGAATAAATATGATATATATTATACTACTACCATTCTTTAAATGATTTATCTATAACCTAAATAGTGTAATAAGAATTTATTCGACAAAACACACATAAGAACATAAAGAAATAAACACCCGAATAACAAGTAGTAATGAAACATTACTAATAAGAAGATAAGAATATAACCATATATGATCTCATAACAGTGAATATTATTCTTTAATAAGTCAATGAAAATATTTAAATCATTAGACAGGAGGTTTGGATACGTACAAATAAAATCGAACCTAAGGTAATGGAAAATCTCGCAATCTCATTCTTATCCGAGATTGTTTATACTTCAGAATTTACTAGGGAATATTTATCATCCACATCCATGTTTCCTCAATATATAATATTATTTCTATCCTTATACAATTTTTTAAATCTAATTTTACCCATTGGTAAGTTTTTAGTAAAATATATGAAAGTAATCTTTTTTCATTTTTAATACGAGGTACTTTTTTGACTTTTCCGGCCAAAGTACAACAATAATGTTTTTTAACTTATACGACATGAATGGATTTTTAGAACATTATTTCCATGATGAAATCTTTACAAGTTTTCATGTTTATTTTTAATTAACTTCTTTTAGTTTAAAATTATATGACATAATAAGTAAGGAAAAATGTTTTTCAAGAAGAAAGGATATTTTCCTCAAGAATGGAGTTCAAGTGTTTTATCAAAATTATTTTCCATATAAGATAATAGAGGGTTATGTTTAAATACATATTTTTACATTGATTTGATTATTTTATGATGGAATTATTTTTATTAAGTCCTTTTATCTTATGTGATTTATGTTATGATGGCATGATGGTTAAGAATCCCATTTTTATTACATGGTTTATGTTATGATGTATGATTTATGATATTGTGGAACACATAAGTATGGTATCATTATGAGATGGGTGGGACCTATATCTTCGTACAATGTATTGGGTAAATATTTATATCTCATGATATAGACATGGATGGAATGGCAGGTTAATCCGGTTCAGTGATAAAGGACTGAAACGAGGAGTGAACTCGGTTCATAAATGGACTTTGTCCTCTAAGATAGTCTTGGAAATGAGTCTTGACTACTAAGAAATGATTCTATATGATTATGCGTGTATGACACAAAGTTTCATGTTATTATTATTGGGATTACATTTCACTACTATGATTTATCCCATGTTATGAAATTATGATTTCTTTTACAGGTTATGATTTCCAAAATGTTATGTTCTCATGAATATGATGTGATTGATATTTCTTTTGTTTACCATTACTGAGCATTTGATCTCACCCTTTTGTATGTTTTCTTTTCCCTAGGTCAGGAAGAAGGGTATTAAGTTAGATATTCCAAAAGGGACTCCGGATATGATAAAATAAAAGGGAGACAATGTAGATGTTTAATGAACCAGTTGTTTATGTTTCCCAGTTTCTAAAGACACTATACCTATTTGGTTCTTTAATGGTTTTGTTATATGTTTTAATAAGTGTGCTTCAATTTTGAAGTAATAATAATGTATGTAAAGTATGGGTTGTTATAGTTGGGACACTTGTAAGCATGGTTTCATGGGGTCCTGTTAAGGATTTTATTTGTACCTATTTAGTGATAGGTGACATTTGAAAATAGATTATATTATTATGGTATAATTTTATAGATTATGTGGATTGATTGAGGATTATAGGACGAGTAATAGTTCTTTAAGTATAGTGATAAACATTTGATTATAAAACCTATCATGTGATGTGATCAAGGACCAATGGATGAAAATCCATATAGTATGGAACACACCATTTTCTATTGGAGGATGTGGACCTTGTTTTAGGAGAATTTTGGAGGATGTCATGGATGATGTTTCGGGTGAGCTAGGAATGGGTGGAAATTTGTGTTCCACATTAATGCATGATATTGAGTTGGATGGTGACATCTATTAATTATGTTTGGTATTGGATATAGATTGAATCATAGAGATCAAAAATTTGGTTTGGTAGAGAAATGATAAGGATACTCCCTTGGAGGAGAGCATCGATTTGGTTGTGGATGTACAACCCTCATTTTGGAAGGTTTGGGGATGTTGTGAGATCAGTTAGAGGATTAATGAGATGATATTGTGATGTTGGTGAGTATTTAGATCTAGTTTTTTCGATTTCCTTAGAGGAAACTAGATTCATGATTCCGATGTGGCATTGGTTGGAGTTTGTGTATCGACATTAGTCTTATAATATAATTTGTTCTGATTTGAGAGTGATATGGAATAGAGGTATACCAAATCATGGGGTGAGTGTAATACTATTAGTATTGGTGGTTAAGAATCCAAGCATGTATTTGAAAATAATTTTAGGTTTAGACCTTAGTGTGAGCATTGGATAATTTGTGATGCCTCTTGAGATTAAGGAATCATAATTTGGTGATATGATATCACATTTGTGGTTATGTCTAGGTGTTTTTGGGAAATGTAAGCTCATATAAGAGTAAAAATGTATTTGTGTGGAATTTGGTAATGTGATTTGAAACTGTATTAAGTGTGTTGATGGACTATTGGACGTTCGTTCTTGATAGGTGATTTGTATGGAAGGAGAAAATGATATGAATTTTTCCTTTATAAACCAAGTCGTATAATATGAAGCACTATAATCATAGGGATAAAATAAATGAAGACACTTGAGTATGATAGGATAAATGAGTTCAATTTAGCACCATCATAGTTTTGGTATGGGGGTAAGTTGGTGGATCATATTTTTAAAAATAGTGTGCCTTGGGGTTGTAGTTCTGCATAAAAACATCATTCAGAATGTATGGGTATATCATGATGTGTTAGTGATGAATTGATGACAATGTAATGTTGAGAGTGATGGATATAGGACCGCCAAGAATTAAATAGGAAGATAATAATTGTGTTGGAGAGGATGTAACAATACAATTCATTACGGGCTATGAAATCCATAGAAAATTAAAATTATTGGTCTCAGACCAAGGAATTTTTAAAAAATTGGGATTCAGATAAGGATTTTAAGTGTTGGGACATATCTGAGAGATGATTTTGGATATTTTCAATGGCTTCAGATATGTTTTTTATTTTCAGGTGGATGTTTAAGTATGGATAGTGTGGTTGTGTAGCTAAATTCTACAGTAGGTGCCCTACCACATAATGATGGATTAAGGTCATGTCACAGTAGATGGATGGTCATGGTTTTTGAAATGGGAATGACCTTAGATGTGGATTCCACCCTATAGTGGAGTGCATCATTACCTAAATAATTTTTATGTGGTTATTAATGATTTTTGTGAGAAGTAAGGTCACACCACGACCCCCAGGTTATCTCATAATAATGATTCTTACATATTATGTTTTAGAACCCTTAAATTTTTACAATTAAAAACATTATGCGAATAGGGATTGTCATGGATTGACTAGTGGGTCACATTGTAGAGAAATTACCTTGAGTAATATCATTCAATCAATGGGGAGTCCATGATATAAGATCATGTGTCCTCAAATTTTATATTTACCTATGGAGGGAGACACTATGAGGGTTGGGTTTTGTAGTGGGAGCATGGTCATGGGAAAGGTATCACATTATGAGGCATTGATACTTTTCATGATGGTGGTTGGACATGGGACTTTTTTATCAAATTTTGGAAGTCGTGTCATGAAGCCTGGGGAAAACATGATGTAACAAAGTGGGATAGGGATTTTAGTACCTCCACCATGGGAAAATAACATTACACTCCATAAAGTTCATCCCACAAATTATGTGTTGCACTTTTTTTAAAGGGACCTCTATTGGGGGGGTTCCATTTTGGAACACCCTTAGGATCCTTATATTACAATCAAGGGGAGAGATGTGGAGATACATATTTGTATCTCCCCTATATCCCCATTTTCTCCCATTAATATTGTTTTTTTGGGGGAGTTTCATCACATGGATTCAAGGTAAGACATCTCCCTTCCCCATCCTTATTTCATTTTCTTTTTTCTTATCTAATTTCAATTTACCTAGTTAAGGTTTGAAAGAGAAAATAAAACTAAATCAATGTGGAATTTCCCCACTTCATGGGGCTTTTGTGTATGATTAATAAGGAAATCCCAAGGAGATGGTCACATTCCAATGCTTACTATTTCATTAATGGTATATTTCATATTAGTTTTTATAAATTATTGAATTAAATTTGATATAATTAGAGAGTGAATGGGTTTTTTGTGCGAAGGATTTTGTTTATTGGCATTACAGAAGTATTCCATGAGATTCTAGCACGTCTTTTATTAAGGTTTCAATGAGTATAAACTGTTTGGTGTGTTCTTATCCATTTAACTTATTTGGATTAAATTTAATAATTAATTGTAAAATGTTAGAATTAACTAACATGGATGTGATAGATTGAGATAATATATTTGGAGTTGGTATGATCTTAAATAAGTCTAGGAAAAGATTAGGTGATATCGTTCAAGCATTAATTTAATGTAATAACTATTAATGTGGTAGGTTGTCACTAAAAAACTACCTAATTTTTATGCTTTTTTATGAATAATATGATATGTGTTCCCACCCCAAATGTTTGTATAACATTACAAATAAAATTAATTGATTCATTAATCTTCCTTGAGATAAAATAGTAGTTTCATAGGCTATATGGTATATATGGACAATAATTTTATTCCTCATCCACCTATGATTGAGATATTAACTATAATTGTGTGCCATGTGACAAATAGTTCCCAATGTGTATATATTAAATGATTTCAATAAGTCACATTTTACATAGAGATTGTGTGTCTATGAACCTCCAATGTTTGGAGTAGGTGATCACGTAATCATTGTGAGAAATGAAATTTCCCAGTGATAATCTCACCAAGGGGGAAAAGATGGAAGTTGAGGCTATAGAAAAATCTAGAAAGGCCCTTGGTCTTGAGATTATATGTGTATATCCTAGGGTTATTTCCCAAGACTAGTTGGGTAGGTATGGAACTCTAAGGACTAGTAGTGATAGGGAGAGTATTTTTCATCTCTTAGATAATGGGGGAACACACTTTAGGGTGGATTGGATTCTAAGAGAGTATCATAAGTAGGATATGTTCCCAAAGATAATATGTTGTGTGATAGGTCATTTTCCTCCAATTGATGGGATTGAATGATATATTAAGGGAGACATGATATGGTTCTAGGTAGGAGTCATGATAACAATTTACCTACTTGGAATATGATTTTTGAGGTCCTTAGTATGAGATACCTTGGGAAGGTATATAATGATACTATATGAGATTCTAAGTGGGATTATAATGATGTTTTTATACCATTCTCTTGAAGATATTTTTAGATAGATCCTACAGTCTATAAAAACATTATGTGGGTGTATGTTGCGACTTGGTGTGAGTGAGTGGGGACTAATATGGGTTTAAAGGACCCTAGTGGATGTCATGTTAGTGATATGATATTGTTGATGGATTCAACATGACTTGATTTTGTGGAAAGGATGGTCCTGGGAGACCATCCTATTATGTTCAGGTGATGAGAATATATTACTCAAGGAGTGGATCTTGGCCTCAAGTTATTAGTATAATTGTGATATTGAGAAACTAGTTGAAGAATTGTGTGATAGGTCTGGGTGAGTGGAAAACATGTATGGGGATGAATATTGTTTTTATTTTCAGGGTATTTTATCATCGCCTTTATGATTATTAGTATGTGATATGGGATTCCATGTAGGAGAACCATTCTCCCCTGATGTAATGGTTTTGAGTATGGGATGTGACACCTTCATGGACGATATCTAGTGGTTTTCAATAGGGGACATGATCCCTAGGTGGATGATATATAATAGTTTTGAGGAGGTTATATTACCCCCTAATTAGTATATGATTCCATGGTGGGGTTTCATTCCCCCAAATTTTTATTGTTTTAGGTAGGGCATGTGACCCCTCAGTTGGATGATATATGGTGGTTTTAGGTAGGGTTTGTGACTCCATTGGTGGACGATGTGGGATGGTTTTAGGTAGGGTATATTACCCCCAGGTGGATGGTACATAATTCCATGGTGGGATTAAATTACCCCTAATGATATGATTCTAATCATGGGTGTATCCCCCCTAATTAGAAGATATGTAATGGTTCTAGGTATGTGATATGACCCCCTAGGTGGTTGACTTGTGATAGTTTTGGGTAGGGGATGCGGCCCCCTAGGTGAATGATGTAAAATTGTTTCTTAGTAGGGGAAGCATTCTCCAAAATATATACATATATATAGAAAAAACATGAACAAAAACATTGCGACTATTTATTCAAGGGTGGTTGTCATTCCCCTTGATGGGTATTCTTAATTCTCACAGATTTCCAACACTATTTGATGTGGGTATAGTCAACCCCGACTATCTCCTTTGAACGCGATGATAAATAATGTTAATTTTATTTCACTTCCTTGCATCATTAATTTATTCTACTAATTTTATCACTAATTCATACACTATATTTACTAGTTATGCTTGGTATACTATTGGTGGGAACCTATTGAGTTTTACTCACAACCTGATCGAGAGGCCCTAGTAATTTAGTACCCTAGAAGTCTTCGTGATTATATGTTTAGGTAGGGTAGATGCCCCACATTTCATATTTGAGCTAGATATCGTGTATGGAATCATAAGATAAGGACCCATAATTTTAATAGATCTGTAAAGTATTTTATTCTATTTTTTATATGAGATTGACCATTTGGGTGATCATTTGGATGTATTGATGTATGATATCAGTTAATTTTTATAGAATGGTTAATTTTATTTGTCACTATATACTCTGATTGTTTTTATGGATATTGTTTTTCTTATTTCTATTGTTTTTTAACTTTGATATGATGTTATAGTCTTACCATTATAACACCATAGACCCTTGATACTAGTTATCAATCTTTGGTATATGAAATTTCATGAATAATATCACATAACACTCCAACAGGAACACTGATGAGTGGTGTTAGATTATAGAATTGTAATATTTTGGATTTGATATTTATAGTATCCTAATGTTTATGAACATAATCATATATATTTGATAATGGGTTAATTTTTTTTATTTGGACCAATTAAAGGATATAAATCAAGAAAAATTGTTTCTTATTAAAATAGGGAGAGTAACAAATTTATTACTAGTGGTTACTTGGAGAAACTAATGAGAAATTATTCATGGAAATGGGTAACTACTATCCTAAAAATAGGTTTTTTGGTTTCTTTTTAGTAGGGGTATTTACCCTATACAATATTGGGTTTATTTAATGATTATTCTCAATAAATTAATAAGGTTTAAGTGAAATACATTAGTAGTAATAATAACAAATTATTGAATTAATTTAAACCTTATTATGTATTGATACTATTTTGATTTGGTAATAAATTTATTTTTTTTATAAAATCATGGTGGGTAGGATGAATGAAAAAAAAGTGATCCAAATAGGATAACTAGGAAATAACAGCTCCTGCTAAAGTTTAGGTGGGGTGTGAAGTAGCTCTCTAGGATACTATTACAACTAGAGTTATTATGGAAGTGGAAGAGTTTAAAAGATACATAAAAAATATTGAAAGGGACACTAGAGTATCAATAGTTTAGATTATAATTTATTTCAATATTCTTGGTTTTTGGTCATTTGAAGTTGGATTTCAATTAATCCAAATAAGTTTTTTCTCCCTTGGTTACACTAACATGTAGATTTCCCCTTCCTCACTCTCTTACTTAATATGATTGATTAATTTATTTAAAATATAATTAATGTGGACTCATAATTAATTTTAAATGATAGGTGATATTAACTATTTATTATTATTCCAATATATTTTCTAGGATTAATGAATGAGGTGAGTGGGAACCAAATTTAGGCAACCCATGAAAAAAACCAATACACCAATAAATGTGAATGATATTGATAATAGTAATGTAAATAAATTGATAATGTTCTAAATAGGTTATAGTGAGGTGAAAAAGGAATTTGAAATTTTCCAATTGATAAATATATGTAACCTTAGGGTATTTGGACTATTTCATGTTATTTTTGAAAATAAATCTATAGTGAGACATAAATTTAATTTTTTATGCCAATTATATGACTTTTGATAAGTTATTTGATAATTATTCTACTATGAATTTATGATATATGAAATTTTTAATTAAAAAATACTAGTCTTAATATAAAAGAAATGATTTTTTTTATTTTGGAAATAACAATTCAGTTATTAACTTATTTTTTTAAAAAAATTAATATATTTATAATGTTTCATTATCATACATTCTATTAACTTAATATGTGAATTTTATGTATTATTCTGGTGATTATTCTACTTATAAATTATTATGGTGACCACAGTTTTTTGACACATAATGTTCATTAAATGAAAGTTTTTCATTTTAATTGATGAATATAGGATTCCATTATAAGATAATTTTTTTTATTCCACTTTTTCATACTTATTTGTGAGATATTATATTTATGGGGAACTTGTAATTTTTTGATTCCTGATTTTAGAATGCATAGGAAGTCCCAATGTATTAGTACAATATGGGAGGTGGTATGATGTAACAACTGAGATTAAATTATAGTAAGTGAATATTATATTTAAATAAAAATATAATACAATTAAAATTATTACAATTTCATGGCATAAAAATATAATTTTATATAATTAATATAGATTTTTACCTTAGTCAAAAATAATCAAAGAATGAGTTTTTGAAATTTTATCTTAGAAATAATCTTTCATGAATAATTAAAAATGCAGTATTTAATTATTATTCCATTTATTCATAATAATATTTTATTTTATATAGAACTAACCATGTATTATCTATAAATTTTATAGAAATAAAGATATGATCATTTCGAGTTAAAAGGGATATTTTTCGAAAATCAGTTTCAAAATGAAAAATGTATTTCCTCTTTAATTAAATAAAAAATTTATAATGCTGAATTATATAATTTAAATTTATAATTTATATATATAACTATATTAATTCAAATCCATATAATTATTATTACTACTCATATTGTTAATGTAAGATCATATTATGCCTCAATAACGCCTTTCTTGAAAAATAGTTTTTGACATGTTTTGGGGATTTATTTTTAACTTAAATTATGAAAATTATGTGAATTGAATTTGATAAAATGGATTGAATATTTGGAATAAGTATAATTTATATTTGGTGATAAGGTTGACTAAATTTATTCTCATAATTAATTGTAAAAATATTAAAAAAATTAAAAATAAAATACTACGGTTAAGGTCAAAATGGGTTTATAGGGGGGTTAATCTATAATGATAATTGTTAAACTAAAAAAAACAATAAGAACCCAATTTTCACTTAGTTTTGGATCCATTATTTATTAGTATAAATCTTTATTTTGGACCTAATATAGATTCCTAATGGGTTAGAAAAGGTCTTAGGGGTGCCTAGGGAAAGTTCAAAGCCTGAAACCCATCTATTTGAGAAAAATAGGATTAGATCACGGTTTAGAGTAAAAAATGAAGGAATTATGAATGCTTTGAAAAACCATTTAGGTTTTGTTTTTTCAAAAAGAGACACATCGCATGGATAGTGCACAACTGTGTGGCCTAACTGTGTGACCGCCCATTTTTGAAGGTGCTCGTGCATACATTGCGCACGATTTTTCAAACGGTTTGGATAAACCATGAATAGGATAAATGTTGGGTAAGATTTTAGTTTTTTCCCTTAATTATCTAATTAATATCATTCCTTCTTCCCTAATCCGAGTTTATGCTGTATTGATCTATTTCTCTCTCAATTTGGAGATTTTTGAAGATCTAAAATTGGAATCAAGAAATATCTATAATCTGACAACCAATCGATCTTTTGTTCATCACGTTGGATGAAAAAAATAAGTACTAGATTCCTCTTGAGTCATACTCCTTATCTATTCCCCATGACCATGATATCATGGTATGAGCATTTTTCTCCTTTTATTATATTTACACTGATCCGAGGCAAATCCAGGGCTGATACCGAAGGAGGAGAGTCATACAAACCTAAGGTGGGTGGTCCATAACTCATCCCTAGAGTTCATTGATATTTGAATATCCCCATGGCCCATGCCAATTTCATTAGGAGCTGTTTCATAAATTTACATGCCATGATTATACTTGTTAGAATCATATGGTTAAGCTCATTCCAAATATTTGAATAGTTGTTAACAGTCACACCTGCAACTCAATCCACTCCATGTCAATGGTTATGACATGTTTGGACTTTAGTGGTTTGGCACTATTGATCTAGTGTTCCAGAATTCCTTCTCTTTAACATCCTAAAGGTGATCCTTTCTATAATAAATGTATTTTTATTAATGATAATTACATAATTGTGTGTACCATGTCTGCTCAACACTTGACCCACCATGTGTAGGTGCTTAATATTGATTAATAAATGTGAAATAGAAAGTATATTATGAATATAACTTGGCCTTATCAAATGAGATTGAATAAAGTGTAAATGTCCATAATACCCCTTTCCATATTGATGGATGGAAGTGGAGTGAACCAAAATAAATGAATATACCTTAATGGTTAATTAAGAATTGATTAAATGGTTGAATCAGTACTTGGCCAATCACACTAATTGAAGACAAGGCATGAACCTAATGAATGATTACATGACTACAATATTAAATAGGAATGGTCTCACTTGTGTTCACCTTGGATTCTAAGAGGATAATACATTTGGAATAGAGAACCACATTCCAATTCAAGGATGAAGTTTTCATAGGTTTACACCCACCTTAACTATAGTTCATTTCAATTCCTTGGATTCATGGTATACTACCATAGGGTTCTTTACCTTATTACATGATAACTCATATACAATCTTTGGTTCTAGCATTGACTATTAGGTGTCATGGTTAAATCCTATAGGGTCCTGTCCTTGATTATACCCTTTTTACCTTAGTCGATCGCCTTGGACTCGGTTGGCACCTTATTATGGAATACCTTGGATTACCGTCATTGGATTACACTCTTACCCTTTAGCTAGACTCATATACTACTGTGTTATAATTTTGTGAGATCTATAGTAACTTAGTTATTACCCTAGAACCCTCACCAGATTTAAATTTTTTTGTTTCTTTATTACATCATGGGACCTAAACTGCTTATAATATCATGAGGTGACGTTAGTGATGGAAATGCCTCACGTGAACTATTAACATTAAATGGTAGTTACTCAATTAATTAACTGGTTACATGTTTAGACACTACTTGAGTGATGAAGTATGTACTTGTGTTTTTAGTTATATTTTATTACTTTATTTACTTTATATATGCATGTTTTCACACTTATATATTCCATTACACGAGCCAGATGTTATAGACACCATTAGTGGTTCCCCTCTAAGGTTTATCTCACACCCTCTCTGGAAACCATTTGGAACTCATAGTAGATGACATGACTGTAGGTTTTTAAAAATCAAAGCATACTGCTTCAAACACTTGATTTCTTACTGATAGGATGGATCTTGATAGCAGATGACCGAGTTGGATCTATGGATTCTTGTATTAGTCTTTGTTTTTTTTACTTTGTGGAACATGTCATGACAATCGTATTATATCCATGTTTTCCAATTTTCAAGTTACATGACATTACATCATCATTGTTCTAGTTGATACAGTTATTGTTATTCTTGTTTATCAGTTGCATCAGTTTTCTTCCACTGTTTATTTATATTGATCCATTGTTTACTACTATTTATATCCTTCCACTATGAAACACTCTTCTAATGAGGGAGTGGTCTCTCCATGGACACACCCTTGGTCCTCGCTACTAGTCAGTAGCCTCTGGTATTCTTGGAGACAAGCTTGAGTCCATGTGGCCCACTGGGCTTGGGGAACCCTTTAAGTGGAATTTAAGTCTGGGAAATCAAAAAGTGGTATCAGAGGGATGTTTCGATCCTACGATCTATTATCACATGATTTTGAGTCCTAGTGAGCCTAGAATAAATGTTCAATTTTTTTTATTTTCATAAAAAAGTGCTCATGTGAAGTTTTGGAAACTTCTGAATGGGTGACCGGATTAAAAAACTGGGGGTACCGTTGTGTTTGAAATGGCGACTTTACCAAAGTATGGAGCTAACCTCAACCGACATCGGTCAATGGAAAAATTCAATTTTATGGAATTTTGAGGAAAAAAATAAAATAAACGTAAAAGAGTATTTTATTCCAAAATGTTTCACTTTTATGAAACGATGTGACAACTGTTTCATTTCATAAATGAAACAACATAATGACACTATGATGTAGCTTAATTGAAACGATGAAACACATTATCTTCATATAATGGAATAATGTGGATGTGGGAATTAGAGAATGATCTTGGAGGATTTAGGAAGTTAACGTTGGAAAACAATGATGACCACAATGAACAAACTTCTTTCCTCTCTACCTCTTCAAAGTATCACTATAGATAATGAAAGATCAAAGGATTGCCAATGATAGTGGTGGAATACAGATCAAGAATCAACAAATGATGGTGTGCGGATCCATTATTCATCGACGAATGATCTGATTCCATGTAATGGGATTTTATTTATGTGTGGTTAACTTTCACCCGTTATTCCTTTATAAATGATGAATGTGGGTCAATTAACCAAAAAATTGAAGTTTGGATTGATTTTCCTTATGGAAATGTGATTTTGACATGCAGGGATTTAAGAGGATATTAAATCGTGGAAATTATTTGAATATCTCTCCTTTATTTTCTAACACTATGGATGATGGAAAAATGAAAAATGAAAACATCCATTGACTTGGGTTTTCATGGTGATATCTCTCCTCTTCCTTTCATCCTTTGCTGATGGACCCCCATGGTTGCATTAGATTCGTACAGGGAGGTTCCGAACGTGGTTGGACCCCCATATCAATGGATAGATGGCTTAGAGCACATGTAAGTGGAGGTGGAGACCTGAGGATCACAGTGGGAATTTTGTATTAGAAAATAGACCACCAAATAGAGTCTGGTGGCCCATGAAAGCGCCCTCCGAGCATGTCAGCGGTGCTCTATAATAGCGAAGGTGGCCCACAACATCTACCGTGGGATGTGATCAGATGCCACCGGTAGGTGTTCGACGATAGATTAGTGGATGGGGATGGAGAGTCACGTCATGAGAATGGAGGTTGTGGTCTACCTTGAACATGGTGGTGACCCAAAGTGACGACCATGGGTGGGATGGGGCAATGACCGCAGGTGGGACGTGGCGCCCACTGGGTGCCGGGTGGAGAGGACGGGCCCGCTTCAGCGGGCCTACCCTGGGATGGGCCCAACAACTTAGACTAGTTTGGGATATTGTAGTGGGCTGATTTGAATAATTGATTTAGGTCGGTGAACCCCGACCGGGGTCGGGTCGGGTCGGTCTGACCGGGTCAGACGGGACCCATACCCCACCGGCCCCTTTTTACTAAAAAACTCATAACTTCCAATCTGAACGTCTGATTGATGAGCCATTTGTGGAATTGGGACCCTTGAAAATAGAAGTTCCTTTTTATATACTCTAAGTGGGTTTTATTAGAACTTGAGATACAATTTATGGCTTTATAATTATATTCTCTTGGTATCAAGCGCGCTTCTAGTGAGAATCATACAACTGGCTGTGAAAAGAAGATGGTGATGAGAATCTCTAGGTTTCCCAACATGCCTAAGAGAGGATTGGGTATAGGTCCCCTAGGAGGAATAAGTGATGAGTGGTTGTAGGTGCTCCAACAGGCCTAAGTGATGAGTGGATCTAGGTGTCCTAATAGGGCTAAGTGACTCATCGAGGGTGAGTGTCTCAGCAGTACAAGTTGTTCATCATTTACGACGGATAGTCTTTATTTTCATAACATAGATTTATACCTGTGTGATCTTACTCCAGTGACTCTCTCTTTACTATACTTCTTAGGGAATACACTTCATGTACCTCTTTGGTAGTCTACTTTGTGCATAATTTTCTTTGTGGTAATACCTTTGTGATTTGGGTTCCTTGATGAGTACTGTGTTACTCACCCATGCACAGGCTCTGAATGAATGTTTCGTGTCCTATGAAGATGATAGAAGCTTTGATAGAGACCTTGGTGTTCTGGGACCAGGTTGTGCCTAGTGAGATCTGATAGATGAGGTGTACTTATACGGCTTCAGGAGGATCCCTCCTTCACCTACCCTTCTGGTAGGGTTTACTGCAGATGTATTTTAGTAGCTTGTACTTGTATTTTGTTGGGATTTTATTCTGGTCCCTTTACATTTAGTTTTGTACTGTTACTCTAAGTGGTTGTCTTAGTGGAATGAATGTTTAATTTTCAGAATTTTGGGTTGGGGATGTGTGTGTGAGCGTGTATACAAGTAATTGGAAAAATTCATCACACATTTAGGATAATGCCTTTGGCGCTAGTCACAAGCACCTGTCCTTTGAGAGGTGGGCTTGGGGTTGTCACAAAATGGCCCCCGAGGGATAGGTCATGACCGATTGGTATCAAAGGTGGGAAGTTCTATCTTAATGAACAAGGGTTAGTGGATATGTTTTGGGGAAACAGTGTTGAAGTTTTCAAGTTCTACTTTTTGACTCTGGGAGACCATTGTTGGTACAATGGCCGATGTATCCATACACCAGGACATTGAATTTTGGTTTTTGACTAGGTACATGAAAATACTAGTTGTATACATCATATAGGAATCATGAGTGTTCTCGCATGCTTCACGAGTCAGAGTTAGATCACCACATATAATCTATTGACTTTAGTTGATCTTGATCTTTTTTAAGATGCCTTCAAATAGAGATCCAGCCACGTTTTCTATAAGAGACTGCAAATATGGAATGCGTAGAGATGAGGTATTAGTGTAGGGAATAGTACTAGATATTAAAGGACCCCAGAACCCCTGAGAGGGGAGGGGTGAATTAGGGTGAAAACTTTTTCTTTAAATGTGATGGATATTGTTCCCACGTTGGTAGGAACTTGTTGAACCTGTATGATGAATTTGATCAGAAAGCAAACATTCACATGCACAGAGAAGACACAACACTTTTTACTTGGTTCACCACTAAGGGCTACGTCCAAGGAGCATACGCCGACATGTTTTTGGTCGTACCTAATTCCATTAATCTTCACTAGCTGTGGATTACAAAGGACCGAGCACAATCACTCTATCCCAGGCTCACTGCCTTTACAAAGGTTCAGGGATAGCTCACTGCTTCCCTCAGGTCACTCCCGTTGACTCCCCTAGCTCACTACCCTTTGTGAAGGCACACTCAGTTTATAGACATGAAGGACTCTTCATCATTGCATAAGAATGTATCCTCTGGCGTATGTAGATGCTTTGTTGATGTCCAACTCTCACCAGAAGATGAATCTCACATTGTGCCGAGGGTACCGGGTGATCTTCTACCTTTTGTGCAGCTTCAAAAGGACAGATGTACTTTAACAACCCTAGCGCACTTCTCTACGCTCGGCGTGAGAGTTTCAATCCCAGCGCGCAAGTCACTTGCGCAGTACAAATTTGGCGCACATGTGACACCAAACTACTTGTGCGACACTGCGTCCTTCAACACCAAACTTGCGCGATGTTGGGCCTTTATCTCCCCGACTGCCTTGGTCACACAACCAACTATCGGCGCGCAACCTCTACTTGCGTGACCCAACAACTGCTTGCGTGACTCAACCAATTGTGCGATGAGATCTCTAAGAAACTCTATTTCTTGAACTTCGTTATAAATGAGTAGGGGGTCCTCTATTTATAGGCAAACTGGACCCCCTGCGCGGTGGCGTGCAGGTCTTCCCTCGGCACGCAGGTTCCGACGCGCAGCTCATCCTCCCTAACCTCTGTCACACTAATCACTTGTGCGACCACACAAATTCTTGCGCGACATTATTTACTTGGCCATATTTTTAAGTTATGATATTGAAAAACAATAGGCGCGGAAGTTTCCAGTCCTCCTAGGAATCGGCGCGCAAGTCTCTTCACGGCGCGCATGTCACTTGCACGACCAGCCCAAAACTTGCGCGGCCCTTATCCCTTTGTCATTTCCCATGTTCTGATCTTGAAAAACATATGGCATGCAAGTTTACTCTTCATCAAGTACACGACGCTCAAGTCTCTTTTCCAAAAACACTTTTCTCCATTTGTCGATTTTCAGGCCCGAAAATTTGGCAAACACTGGGAAACGACGCCACATTCAATACTGTTGTCTGCTTGAACTGTATGATCTCTTTGCTGGAACACATTCTGAACTTCCACTGAGGATTGACAACAAACAAAAATCATACTCCAAATCATTCATAGAAGACCATGGTTCCAATAGAGATGGCCTTAATGGGTGGTGCCCCCATCCTACCACCACCCATCGATCTGCAATTCCAAGCAGCTTTACTGGTAGAGGATGAACACAGGCTTCGTGCCTTACACAAGTTCTAGATGTAGAGTCCTATTAGGTTCCAAGGTCATATTTACCCCTAGATAGATGGGGATTTTCTAGAGGCGGTCACCCATATCTTCCATCTTGTGAGGACACTTCTCAACTAGATGGAAATTACTGGTGTGAGCCTTATTCTGGGCTCAGTGGGGAGATGGTGGATCTTGACAATCTAGACGTATGATGAGGAAACCCTCACATGGAGATATTTTGAGCGCCTCTTCTAGGAGTAATTCTGCCCAGAGAATCTGTGGTTAGTACACATCAATAGATACTACACCTACAATAGTGTATCATGATAGTTACATAATACTCAGTGAGATTCATCGATATTTCTCGCTACTCTACAAACATGGTGTGACAACCATTCATTAGGGATCGAGCGTTTGAAAAGGGACTGTGCCAAGAGATCAAGGCGTCCATGGTATCTCTTAGTATCCCTACCCATGTTGGGGTACTGGAGAAATCTCTTCTCATGGAGAGATTCCTGGCAGAGCGGGCGCCTGAAGTAAGAGCCACCAATAGACATTAGGATGCAGAATCTTCAGTGGTGGGTAGTAGGCAGTAGATGTGGGGAACCAAGTGGGTCAATGCTTTCATAAGATGTCCCCAGGACTCATGGTCAGAATTAAAAGGCTTCCAGGGTAGAGGGAGTCTGCTGAGTAGTAGGGTGTGCTACACATGTGGTGGTCCAGGACACGTAGCTTTTGAGTGCTCAACCTACCATGTCGAAGTTCAACAGATTGTCAAGGGACCACCTATGTAGAGGTATAGTGTTGAGAAGGGTGTTCATTAGGGAGTTATATGTGGGAGGGGAGATGGTAGAGATAAAGGAAGTGGTTAGAGTTATGAGGTACTGCCGCCACAACCCCTAAATGGTCTAGCACAATCTCCAGGAGCAGGTTGATAGGGGCAGGCCCAACATCAGGCCATAAAGTCCTATGATCGTAATTCTTTAGATATGATTAGAGTTATGATCTTTGTCTTATATACCATATCTATAGTTCTTGTAGACACAGGTTCCAGTCACTCTTTCCTTGCCACAGACCCTGTTCGGTGATCATTGATTCTGGTAGATCCATTGACTCGATCCTTACAATCAGAGACTCATATGGGAGGGGATTCGATGATAACACACTGGTTCCAGTAGTGAGATCTTACTCTTGGAGGTGAGATCTTCAGTAGGTATCTCCCAGTAGCAGTTTCGAGGCTTTACAACACCATTCAAGGAATGGAGTTGTTATCCAAAGTCAATGCTCAGATTGACTATTTTTGGCACAAAGTGTTGTCAGTCTATGGATATTAGACCAGTTTCTACTTTACCAGTGGAAAGGTAACACTTTTAGCACTATAAATACATGCTCGGAGGAGGGTGAAGGCGATCACACACCAGTTGGCTAGCCTTACCCTTGGTGCAGTGGATGATAGGAGTCCTCAATTTCTTATAGTGGTGGGTGAGTACAAGGACATCTTTCATGAGGATGTTATGAGATTACATTTTCATAGGGATGTTTACTTCTACATTGACCTATACCCTGGGAAGACACTGATATCAAAACCATCTTATCATATGTCTCTCATAGAGCTTCGTGTGTTGAGGTTACATCTTGAGGACATGTAGAGAAAGGGATTCTTAAGGTCCAATGTTTCACCTTGGGAGGCCCAAATTGTATTTTCCAAGAAAGAATATTGGATCTTGAGACAATGTCTGGACTATTGATTCCTAAATCAGGTGACTATGAAGAAAAAATATCCACTAAAAAGAATCGATGACCTATTTAACCAACTAAGGGAGAAAGGTGGTTCTCATAGACAGACCTTAGGTCAAGATATCAAAAGCTTCATGCACAAGAAGAGGATGTACCAAAGACAACATTTATAAATTGGCATAGACACTATGAGTTCCTGGTAAATACATTTGGCATTACCAATTCCCCAGAAGTGTTCATGGGACTCATGAACATGATCTTACAACCTTACCTAGACCAGTTCATCATGGTCTTCATTGATGACATCCTGGTGTACTCAATGTCCAAGGAGGAGCATGTGACACACACGAGGATGGTCCTAGGTATGCTTCGAGAGAACTAGATTTATGGGATTCTCTATAAGTGTCAATTATTGATTTAGGATGTCCACTTTTTGGGACATGTATGTTTGGAGGCTGGAGTTGTAGTGGACCCAGTGAAGATAAATGAGGTGTTTTCTTAGGGGCTACATAAGAGCGTGACTGATGTGAATAGTTTCTTGGGTATGGATGTACACTATTAGAGGTTATTGCCCAAATATTATAGGTTAGAAACACCCTTATCATGTTTGACACTGAATGGACAACCCTTTATGTGGATGTATATGTGCCAGCAGATTTTCCAGGAGTTGATTTGGAGATTGATGAGTTCCCCTATCATGAGACTTCTAGATGAGGGAGTGGGGTATGTAGTGTTATGCAATGCATAAGGGACCAGACTAGGTTATGTACAGATGTCAGAGCAGATGGTGATTTCCTACATTTCGTGATAGTTGGGAAAAAATGAGTAGAACTATGCAGCCCATTATTTTTGAGCTGGTAGTATTGGTCTTCTCTTTGAATATACATCAACACTAATTTATGGGTGATCGATTTACCATATAATACAACCACAGAAGTCTCAGGTATATCTTCTCCCAAAAGGACCTAAAATAGAGACAGTGGAGATGGCTAGAGTTCCTCTAGGACTATGACTTCAATATGTTCCATACTTCTGGGAAATGGAACATGATGGAAGACACACTCAACATGATAATTGAGTTGCAGTTGCTCAGAGAGGCATTAGATCAGTTAACCGAAATGCAGATATCTTTCATTGATAGTGATGGGGTAGCTAAACTTCACTTGATGACTGTCACTCCCCCACTCTTGTAATGAGTTTGAGACTCACAACATAGGGATGTCGACTGTGAGTCCCGAAATGCTCAGTTACCATTGGGAAAGAATATGATAGATATTTGATAGGTGGGGAGCACATTGTCCTTTTCATAGGGTGTACCATTGTACCAGTGATGTTGTGAGAGGAGGTTCTGAGGTATTTATACAACTCCCCCTTTTTGGTGAATGAAAGAGTGGAAAATATGTACCAAGATCACCAATGTTAGAACTGGTGGCTGGGTATGAAGAAGGTAGTGGCATCGATCATTTCTCGATACCTCACTTTTCATCAAGTGATGGCAGAGCATCAGGTTACCACAGGCTTGGATCAGCCACTCAAGGTACCAAAGTGGAAATGGGATGGTATATCTATGGACTTTGTGACATGTTTACCATGCACATCCAAGGGACATGATATGATCTAGGTGATCATTGACCGACTCACTAAGTCATCCCACTTCCTACCCATATGGGAGTAGGGTTCCTTAGAGGGAGTAAGATGCCTCTACATTCAAGAGATTGTTCGGATTCATGGGGTGCCTTCGATGATCATTTTAGACCATGATCCTTGTTTGACATCCTGGGTATGGAAGGTACTACAGGATTCATTTGATACTCAACTAAATTTGAGCACAAAATTTCACCCATGGATGGATGGAAAAAGAGAGAGGACTATCTAGGTTTTGGATGACATGATTCATGATTGAATCTTGTACTTTGGTTATAGTTGGGAGGACCATATAATACTAGTGGAGTTCATGTACAACAATAGATACCTCTCCACCATTGTTATGGAACCATTCAAAGAAATGTATGGGTGACCATGCAGATAATCGTTATGCTGGAAAGACATAGGGGAGTCAACACTCATGGGTCCAGAGTTGGTACTGGCCACCACCGAGAAGGTAAAGATCATCCAGGAGTGGATTAGGACTTCATAGAGAAGACAAGAATCCTATGATGATAGGATATATATTCCGTTGGAGTTTGCGTAAGGATACCGTGTGTTTCATCGGGTCTCATGACAATGAGGATTGTGGAGATTTGGCTGGGGTAGCAGGTCATCTTTGAGATTCAACGAACTTTTCCAGATTCTGAGTAGAGGTGGTGAGGTGGTGTACTGCCTAGATCTTCCCACATATATGCATTGGGTGCATGATGTATTTTATGCATCGTAGCTGAGAAGTTACGAGCATGATCCATCACACATCATCAACCAGGTCGATCTGGACATTGATGATGGGGTGGCGTTTGTAGAGTTCCCAGTGGAGATTGAGGATCAATGGGAACAGGCCCTTTGTGGGTTGTTGATTTCTCTAGGGCATGTTTGGTGGTATCACAATAATCTCTATGAGAGCACGTCGGAGAGGGGGGGTTTAGATTCGAGCTCAGTATCACTATTTATTTTTTATACCTTGTTTTGGATTTTGAGGACGAAAAGACCTATGGTGGGGAGAATGTAATGGCCCAGAAATTCCATGTATATTTTAAATAATTATTGGATTATTTGGAGACTAGGTGCTTAGAAGGTGCATGATTCCAAGGCCCAGTGATCTAGGAATAAATGTATAATGTTTTTATAGTTTTTTTAAAGTGGTGAACATGCACAATTTTTGAAACTTTTGAACGGGTGCCTCGATTAAAAATATGGGGGCACCATTGCATCTAGAACAATGAGTTTACCTAGGTATATTCCTTATCTCGACTAGCACGAGTTGAGGGAAAAAGTAAATTTTTGATCATTTCAATGAAAAACATAAAATGAACTTAAAATTATTAATATTATTGAGAAAGGTTTCACAGCGACACAATGATGAGGTAACTGTTTCATTTCATAAATGAAATTGTGTAATGACACTGGGATGAAGTGTAAATAATATTTTGAAGCATGTTATCTCCATTTAATAGATTAATATGAACATGATAATTAGAGGAGGATCTTAGAGGCTTTTGGAAGTTAGCGTTGGAAAACGATGATGAAAACGAAAAAAAATCTTATTTCCACCCTACCTCTTCAAAGGATCACTCTCAATAATGACAAATTAAAGGATCCCCAATGATAGAGGTAGACTATGGATCAAGGATCGATGAAAAACAACGTGCAAATCTATTTTTCAGTAATGAAATTTATGATTGAAAGTAAGGGGACTTACTTTATGTGTGGTTACCCTTCACCTTTTCTTCCTTTCTAAATGACGTACGCCAGTCAATTCACTAACAAATTGACCCGCGGGTCCATCCCTCCATGTATTCTTTTGTCACGGTCTTTGTTGATGACATCTTAGTGTATTATCACTCTCAAAGGGACCTATAAAAACATCTTGAGATCATTATGATTACTATAAGTATTACATTTACACAAAGCATACGAAGTGCCACTTTTGGATCGACAAAGTTCACTTATTGGGTCATATTTTCTTAGAATCAAGAGTCTCATTTGAACCTAAGAAGGTTAGTACTATAGTTTCCTTAGATCATTCCAAGAAAATGTGTGATATCATGAGTTTTATAGGGCTTGCTAGATATTACATGAATTTTATACAAGATTTCTCACATCTGGATTCACCTTTCACTAGACTTAAAAAGAAGTGTGTTAAGTTCATGTGGTTAGAAGAATGAGATAAATCCTTACAAGAGATGAAATTGAGGCTTGTCTTGGCCCCAATTCTGATTCTTCTAGAACTAGGAAATGGATATAATGTCTTCTGTGATGCATTTGGAATTGTCCTAGGAGTGGTTCTAATGCAGGAGGACAAATTCATTGCATATAGTTCTCAATATTTGAGGCGTCAAGAGAGAAACTATGCAACACATGACTTCGAGGTAGCAATAGTTGTCCATGCCATATGTTTCTAGAGACATTAGCTTTTGGGTGAGGACTTTGTTGTGTACACAGACCACAAGAGCCTCAATTATACCTTTTCATAGTGTGACTTAATCCTCAGTCAATGAAGGTGGGTAAAATATCTTAAATCCTTTGATTTTGAGATTTTTTATATGCCTGGAAAGGGAAATGCAATCGCTGATGGATTGAGTTGGAAAAATAAAATGCATTCCATACAGGAGGCCAGTGCTGAATGGAAATTAATGGCCCTCTTTTCTGAACATCATATAGTGTTTCATGATATTCACTAGCAGCCTTACCTCTCAACCTGAAACGTTAACTCTTACCTCTTTGAGAAGGTGAAGAGTAGGTAGTTTTCAAATCCTGAAGGTTTGTTTATCCGTGATAGTATATCATGGGATAACCCATATCTATATTGGTGTATTGATAGAGAAAAATCTTGCATGTATGTGGATGTTTCTGAGTTCCCCATAGACATAATAGAGGAGTTGTTAAAAGATTTTCATGCTTCTAAATGGGAATTTTATCCGGGCATCTCAAAGATGTATCGAGATATGCGATTTAAGTATCAGTGGCCTGTAATAAAATGTAAAATTGCCGGCTTCATCACTAGGTTTTCTACCTATTAGCTGGTGAAGGTGGAGCACCAGAGACCTTCAAGATTATTTCATCCGCTTTCAGTCCTCAAATTAAAATGGGAAGATGTTTACATCAATTTTGTAGTCGTCTTTCCTAGGTCACCAACGGGTAGCGATGATATATGGGTAGTAATTGACTGAGTAGAAAAATATGACCACTTCATTCCAATTTATGAGACTTTCTCATATGATGATCTGGGAAAACTGTATTTTCATGAGATCATATGACTACACATGGTTCTACATACTGTCATTTCAGATAGGGATGCTCGTTTCACATCATGGTTATAGAAGGGATTATAGAAATCTATTTTAACTTAGGTGATTCTAAGAACATATTTTCACCCTCATACTAATGGGAAATCATCATGGACAATACGGGTTTTAGAGGATATGCTCTGATCATGTATCCTTGATTTTAGTGGTTCTTGGGAGAATGACACCCCTCTTATCGATTTCAACTATAATAATAGATTTCAAGCCATGTGTAATATTGATAATTTTGAGGCCTTATATGGTAGGTCATGCTGTTCACCCCTATACCGGCTAGAGGTAGGTAAGGTAGCCCTACTAGGTTCTTGTCTCATTCAAGAGACTTAAAAATAGTTTCAGGTGATCTAGAAGTGCATGACTGCTCAATAATCTAGACAAATATCTTATGTTAATCACCATCAAAGAGCTTAAGAGTTCGAGGTTGGGGATCTTGTTTTCCTTCAGGTATCACCCATGCTTGGTCATAGATGGTTATATAATAAAGGTATGTTATTGCCTTGTTACATTAGAACATTTGAAATTCTAGAGAGAGTCGGGATAGTAGCCTATCAGTTGCTACTACTTCAGAGGTACCATTCTATACACAACGTATTTCATGTCTCACAACTTCACCATTATCATGATGACCTACCTCATACTTTTGATAATGATGAAGTTGAGATAGATTCTAATGCTACCTTTGAGGAGTATTCAGTATGCATTGTCGACCGGAGCACAAAAGCTCTCAGAGGCAGATCTATCCGTTTGATATGGGTACAATGGCAGTAAAACTGAGTATAGGATGAGACTAGGGAGAGGGAAGCCGACGTACATTCCCAATGGCTATATTTTCTCTCAAGAAATGATTCTCCTCCTTTGGAAGGTGAACTTAGGGACATGTTCTTTTAATGGGGAATATTGTAAGAACCATATTTTTCACACAAGTATGGATCCATTATTTTTTAGTCAAAATCTTTACTTTGGACTTAATATGGATTACTAATGGGTTAGAAAAGCTCTAAGGGGTGTCCGAGGTAATTTCATAGAACGGAACCCATATTTTTGAAGAAAAAAAATGGCTTGGCGCATGATTTAGAGTAAACTATGTGGATTGTATTTTTCTGGAAAGAGCCACCTCGCACAGTTTCCCCATGGTCATGTGGCCTAACCATGAAAGAACCCATTTTTCATAGGTACCCTTTCACAGTTTGTGAATGGTTTTTCAAACCGTGTGGAAAACCGTGCATAGGCTAAAGATTGGGTAAAATTCCAGTTCTACCCTTAATGATCTAATTAAGCTCCATCCTTCTTCTCTAATCCGAGTTTAGGTGGGATTAACCTATTTCTCTCTCAATTTGTGGATTTTAAAGATCTAAAAATGTAATCAATAGATCACCATCATCTGAAAATTGATTGAGCTTCCGTTCGGCATGTTGGATGTGCAACGGTATGTAATAAAGTCCTATTGAGCCATTCTCTTTCTCTTTTTCTCTCAACCAGGATATCGTGGTATGAGTATTTTTATCCTTTTCTTAGATTTAATCTGATCCAAGGAAAATCAGGAGCTGATACAAGAGGAGGATAGTCAAACAACCCTAAGGTGGGTGGTCTATAACTAATCCATAATGTTTGTTGATTTTTGAATATCCATGTGGGGCCCGCCGATTTCATCAGGAGCCATTTCATAAAATTTAATTATATGATTATACTTGTTATAATTATATGGTTATGCGCTTTCCAAATATGTGATTAGTTGTTATTGGTTACACTAATAACTCAATCCTCCCCATGTCGAAGGTTTTTCCATATTTGGGTTTTAGTGTTTTGGCACATTTGAGCCACCATTCGGGTGTGCCTTTAGTTTAACTTCCTAAAGGCGAGTCTTCCAATAATAAGTTGATTTTTATAACTGAGAATTTCACAATGGCATGTACCATGTATTCTCACCAATTTACTCACCTAAGGTTAGTGCTCCAAATTGATTATTAAATGTGAAATGTGAAATGGAAAGTTTACTAAGCATTTAACTTAGCCTTATCAAATGGGATTAAATAAAGGTTACATGTCTGTAGTAGTCCTTACCATATTGATAAAAGGTAGTAGAGTGAATCCCAATAATTGAATATGACTTAATGGTTAACTACGACTTGATTAAATGGTTACAAAACTACTTGTACTATCCACACTAATGGAAGTAAAGACTTGAACCTAATGAATGATTACATGATTACAATATCAAATAGGAATGGACTGACTCGATCTCACCTTCGATTTGGAGAGGAGAATACATTGGGACTTGAGAACCCCATTCCGATTCAAGGATGCAGTTTTCTTAGGTTGACACCATTATAGACTCTGATTCTTGTCTATTCCTTGGATGCCCGGTACTCTACTATAGGGTCCTTTACCTTATTACATGATACCTAAGATACAGTCCATGGTTTAAGCATTCACTACTAGGTTCCATGGTTAAATCCCATAAGTCAATGTCCTAAATTATCCCTAATTTTCCTTGGTTTATCACCTTAGATTTTGTAGGAGCATTATTATGGAATGCCTTGGATCACGCTCCATAGATTACACTATTAACCCTTAGCAATACTTAGTTACTACTAAGTTAGTGTTCTATGAGATATACATTACCTTAGTTATTACCCTGAAACTACCTCACTTGATATCATTTTCAAGTTTCCTTGTTAAATATTTTGACCTTCACTACATATACTATCACTATGTGATGTCAGTGCTGGATATGCCTCATATGACCCATTAACATTAAATGGTAATTACATAATTAATTAACTGGTTACATGTTTAGACACCAACCGAGGGATGAAGGAGGTACTTGGGTACTTAGTTATATTATTATACTTGCTTTAATTTATAAATTCATTCTTTTACACTACTATATTCCATTACACGAGATAGATGTTATAGGCACCATTGGTGGTGGCCCACTAATATTTATCTCACACCCTCTTCAGGTTTTGTTTGGTACCCAAAGAAGATTACATGACTACATGTGTTGAAAAATGGAAGCATACAACTTCGAACACTTGATCTCTTTCTGATAGTATGGATATTGATAGCGGATGTCTGAGTTGGATCTCGGGATAATTGGAGTAGTCTTTGTTTTCGTTTTTTTTTACTTTGTGGAACATGTTATACATGTTGTCTTGTATCCACGTTTTCTTATTTTCTAGTGAGATGAACATACATCATCATTGTTCCAGTTGATACAATTATTTTTATTCTTTTTTTTTCTACTGAATCATTATTCTTCCACTGTTTATTTATTTTGTTTCCACTATTTTCTACTATTTATATCCTTCCACTGCGCTATACTCTACTATTGAGGTAATAGTCTCCCTATGGACACACCCTAGGACCTTGCTGTTAGTCGGAAGCCTCTGGAATTCGGGGAGATGTGCTTGAGGCCACTAAGTAAGATCTCAAGATTCATGGAGTAGTCTTTGTTTTATTTTGTTCCCGAGGAATTTGAGTTAGATGGTGAAGCTAACTTTGAAGAGTATCCAAAATGCATCATCGACCAGAGGACAAAGGATCTCTGAGGCCAGTCTTCCCCTTTTGCACAAGTTCTATGGAAGCACGACCGAGTAATGCATAAGGCTTGGGAGAGGGAAGCAGACATACATTCCGAATGGATAGAGTTGTTCTCAGTCAATGTTTCTCCACCTTCGTAAGATGAACATAGGGAGGAGTTATTTTAAGGGGGGAAGATCGTAAGAACCCAATTTTTCACTCAGGTATGGATCATTTATTTTTCAGTATAAATATTTAATTTGAAATGAATATGGATACCTAATGGGTTAAAAAATGTATCAGGGGTGTTGGGTGAAAGGTCAGAGCCCAAAACGCATCATTTTGGGAACAATAGTCTTGGCACATAGTTTATAGTAAACCGTGTAGATTGTGTTTTTCTAGATAGATCCACCTAGAATGGTTGGCACACAGCTGTGCAGCCTAACTGTGTGGCCTAACTGCATGAGCACCCCATTTTCCCAGGTACTCATGCAAGGTTTTCGCATGGTTTGTCAATACGTGCGGGCAAACCGTGCACAAGCTAAATTTTGGGTAAAATTCCAGTTTTCCTTTAATGATCTAATTAAGCTCCCTCCTTCTTTTCTAATCAGATTTTATATAGGATTGACTTATTTCTCTATAAATTTGGGGCTTTTTCAAGATCTAAACTTTGAATCATATGATATCCATCATCCAGAAACCAATATATATTTCTTTTGTCATGTTGGATGCGCAACGGTAAGAACTCGAGTCCACTTGAGCCGTTCTCCTTCTCTTTTGTTCTTTACTGAGATATCATGGTATTAGAATTTTATCTCTTTCTAAGATATAATCCAATATGAGGAAAATCAATGGCTGATACAAGAGGAGTAGATTTATACAACCATAAGGTGGGTGTTCTATAACTCATCCCTAATGTTTGTTGATTTTTGAATATCCATGTGGGGCCTAGCGATTTCGCCTGGAGTCATTTCATAAATTTACATGAAATGATTATACTTGTTATAATTGTATGGTTATGGTATTTAAAAATATGTCATTAGTTGTTAACGTTTACACTCCCAACTCAATCCGTCCCATGTTGAAGGTCATTCCATATGTGGGTTTTAGAGTTATGGCCTGTTTGAGCCACTGTTTAGGTGTGACGTCTCTTGAATTTAAAAAAGGTGAGCCTTCCTATAGTAAATTTGTTTTTATTAATGATAATTTATAATGGAATGCACCATGTATGCTCACCACATAAACTGCCTAAGGTAAGTTATTCAAATTTAATATTATATGTGAATTGTGAAATAGAATGTATACTAAGTATGTTACTTGGTCATATCAAATGATATTGAATAAAGGTAACATGTACATAGCACCCCTTTCCATATTGAGGGATGGTAGAAAAGTGAACCTCAATAATTTAATATGCATTAATGGTAAATTAAGGCTTGATTGAATGATTTCAACACTACTTGGCCTATCCACACTAATGGAAGACAAGGATTCATCCTAATTAATGATTACAAGATTACAATATCAAATAGGAATGGTCTGACTCAATCTCGCCTTGGATTCTGAAAGGATAATACCTTAGGAATCAAGAACCCCATTACAATTCTAGGATGCAATTTTCTTAGGCTGACACCCACCTAGACTCCAGTTCTTTTCTATTTCTTGGATTTTAGGTATACTACCATAGGGTCCTTTACCTTATTACATGATACCTTGGATACACTCCTTGGTTCCACCATTGACTAGTAGGTTCCACGGTTAAAGCCCATAGAGACATGTCTTTACTTATCCCCATTTTACCTTGGTCGATCACCTTAGACTCAATAGGTTCGTTATTGTGGAATTCCTTGGATTATGCTCCTTGGATTAAACTCTTACCCCTTATCAAGACTCACATATATTACTGAGTTTTTGTTCATTGAGATCTACATTACTTTTGTTATTACCTGGGAACTCCCTCATCAAATATAATTTTTAGTTTTCCTTGTTACATATTGGGACCATCAGAACTTATACCCTCATGCGGTGATGTCAGGAATGGCTATAACTCATGTGACCTATTAACATTAAATGGTAATTACTAAATTAATTAACTTGTTACATGTTCTGACACCAGCCAAGGGCTAAGGCAGGTAATTGGGTATTTAGTTATATTGTACTGGATGATTTACATTATATATGCATGCCTACAGAATTCTATATTCCATTTCATGGTATAAATGTTATAGACACTATTGGTGGTGGCCCATTGAGATTTATCTCAAACCATATCTGGGCACCGTTTGGTACCCAAAGAAGATTTCATGACTGAAGATGTTGACAAATGGAAGCATACAACTTCAAACACTTGATTTCTTGCTGATAAGATGAAGCTTGATAGTAGATGACCGAGTAATATCCCAAGATTCTTGGTGTAGTATTTGTTTTATTTTTTTCACTTTGTCGAACATGTTATGCCTATTTTATTTTATCCATGTTTTCAAATTTTCTAGTGACACAACATTACATCATCATTTTTCCAGTTGATACCGCTATTGTTATACTTGTTTAACTATTGAATCTATTTTGTTCAACTGTTTATTTATATTACTTATGTTGTTTGCTACTATTTATATCCTTCCACTGTGTTACACTCTGATAATGAGTGCACAGTATCCCCATGGACACACCATAGACCCTCACTGTTAGTCAACATTCTTTGGCATTCAGGGAGATTTTTTTGAGGTCATGTGGCCCACTAGGCTTGGGGAACACTTTAAATGGAACCCAGGTCAATGTAACATGGATTTTACCTTGAACATGGGTTCATGATTCCCATGCTTGTCATATGACTATGTTACAAGGGTTCCTAATCTCCATTCTATTCTCTCTAAATAGTAAGGAATGAAATGAAATCCTCTCATACCACATTGTGACATCCTGGAACCGTATTCTACTTAATGGGTTACCTGAGCCTAGTGGGCCACATGACCTCAAGTGCATCCCCCTAAATGCCAAAAGCTGCCGACTAGTAATGAGGGCATAGGGTGTGTCCATGGAGAGACTATGACCTCATTAGTAGAGTGTAGCATAATGGAAGGATATAAATTGTAGTAAACAATGGAAGTAATATAAATAAATAGCAGAAGAAAACTGATGCAATAGATAAATGAGAATAATAATAACTGTGTCAACTGGGAAAATGATGATGTAATTTCATCTCACTAGAAAACTGGAAAACATGGATAAAGTACAATGAGAATAATAGTTTCCACAAAGTAAAATGAAGAAAACAAAGACAACTCCAAGCATCCCGAGATCCAACTCGGTCATCTTCTATCTAGATCCATGCTATCAGCAAGAAATAAAATGTTCAAAGCTATATGATTCCATTTTTAAACACCTACAATCATGTAATCTACTATGAGTACAAAACGATGCCTGGAGAGGATGTGAGATAAATATCATTGGGTGACCACCAATGGTGTCTATCACATTCAGCCCATGTAGTGCAATTTAGCAGTGTGCAGGAATGAGTATATAAAGTAAAGAAAGTAGTATAGTATAAAAAATTACACAATTACCTAATTCAGACATCCAACAGTGTTTGAAAAGGTAACTAGTTCATTAATTATGTAATTATCATTTAATGTTAATAGGTAATGTGGGGAATAACCAACACTAAAATCACTTTTTGATAATATAAGTAGCAAAGGTCCCAAGACGTAACAAGGAAACCTGAAAATGATATATGGTGAGCAAGTTCTAGGGTAATAACCAATGTAACATAGATCTCATGGAATGGTATCTTGGTAGTACCCGAGTCTAGCTAAGGGGTTAGAGTGTAAAACAAGGATCATAATTCAATTCAATCCATAATAAGGCACCTACCGAGTTCAATGTGATCAACCAAGGTAAAATGGGGCTATGCAAGGATAGGGCCCTATGAGATTTAACCATGGCACCTACTAGTAAATGATGAAACCAAGGAGTGTATCTGAGGTAGCATTTAATAAGTTAAAGGACCCTACAGTGGTATATTGGGAATCCAATTAATAGACAATAACTAGAGTCTAGGTTGGTGTCAATGTAATCAAATAGCATCCTTGAATTAGAATGGGTTTCTTGAGCCCAATGGTATTCTCCTCTCAAAATCCAAGGTGAGCATGAGTCAGTACATTCTTATTTGATATTGTAATCATATAATCATTCATTAGGTTCAATCCTTGAAATCAATTATTGTAGATAGTCCATGTAGTGTTGAAACCATTTAATCAAGTCTTAATTAAACAGTAAGGAATATTAAATTATTGAGGTTCACTCCTCTACCTTACATAAATAAGGAAAGGGGTGACATGGACATGTAAACATTATTCAATGTCATTTGACAAGGCTATGTTATATACTTAGTATACATGTCATTTCAAATTTCAAATTTAATAATCAATTTGAAGCAATTACCTTAGGCATGTCAAGTTTTGAGCATACATGGTACATTCCATTATTCAATTATCATTAATAGAAAGACATTTATTATATTAAGGATCACCTTTAGTATGGTCAAGCGAAGGCACACTTGAATAGTGTCTCAAACGTGCCAAAACACTAAAATCCAAAAATGGCATAACCTACGACATGGGGGGGGGATTGAGTCGTGGGTGTAACCACTAACAACTAATCACATATTTGGAAATTGAAAAACCATATGTTTATAACAATTATAATCATGGCATGTAAATTTAATAAACTACTCTCGATGGAATCGGTGGGCCCCACACAGATATTCAAAAATCAATGATCTTTAGGGATGAGTTATAGACCACCCACCATAGGGTTTTAAAACTCTCATCCTTTGGTATCATCCCATTATTTTCTTTATATTGGAGTAGATCTTAGAAAAGGAGAAAATTCTCATGGCAGGATATCTCAGTCAATAGAAAAATAGAAGGAGAACAACCCAAGAGGACTCGAGTACTCACCTTTGTGCATCCAACGTGGCGAATGAAAGAAACATTGGTTTTTTGGATGATGTATATCTCTTGATTCCATGTTTAGATCTTCAAAAGGCCTAAAAATGAGAGAGAAATAGGTTAATACCACATAACCTCATATTAAGGAAGAAAAAAGGAGATTAATTAGATAATTCAGGGAAAAACTCTGATTTTACACAAATTTTAGCTTGTGCTTGGTTTGTCCGCACAGTTTTACAAATAGTGGACAAACTATGAATGTGTACCTTGGAAAGAGGGCCGATCACATGGTTAGGCTATACAAACATGTTCTAAACATGTGAGATGGCTATGTCTGGGAAAACACAATCTCTACGGTTTATACTAAATCATGTTCTATGCATGTTTTTCTAAAAAAGATGGGTTCTAGTCTCTAAAATATCCCCAGACACCCCTAAGACAATTTCGAAAAAAATTAGAAATCCATATTAGGACCAAAGTAAATATTTTGACTAAAAATTAAAGGACCCATACCTGAGTGAATAACTGGGTTCTTAAAATCTTCCCCCTTAAGAGAACTCGTCCTCAAGTTCATCATCCAAAGGTGGAGAAACATTTCCTGAGAACAACTCTTTCCATTGGGAATGTACATCTGATTCCCTCTCCCAAGTCACATCTAGTTCTCATCCATAATACCATAACACCCATAATAGAGGGACATACTGGCCACAGAGAGTCGTTGTGCTCTGTTCGATGATGCGTACTGGATACTCCTCAAAGGTAGAATCAAAATCTTACTCAAATTCTTCAGGATCAAAAGTATTAGATGGTTCGTCATGATATTGGAGATGATTTGATACATGAAATATGTTGTTCATGCCATGATACATCTATGGTAGTAGAAACCGATAGACTATCGACCCAACTCTTTCTATAATTTCCAATGGCCCGACTTAATGAGACACTAGCTTTTCTTACTCTTGTAACCATCTGTGCCCAAGAATGGATGTTACCAAAAGGAAAACATGATCCCCAACCTTTAACACAATAGGTCTTCGAAAAGGATCAACCTAATATTTTAATACAGATAGACAAGTAGTCACATGATTACTAATTACTTGAACCAATTCTAAAGTCTCCTTAATGAGATGAGGACCTAGTAGGGTTGCCTCACCTACCTCTAGCCAGCACATGGGTGAATGACACAAACTACAATATAAGGCCTTAAAAGGATCCATATGAATTGTGGTTTGAAATATGTTATTACAAGAAAACTCAATTATAGGGATATGCTTCTGCAAATAACCACCAAAATCAATAACACATTCTTAGAGCATATCCTATAGAACCTGTATTGTTCGTTCTGATTTTCCATCAGATTGAGGGTGAAAATATGTGCTTATAAGAACACGAGTTCCCATTTCTTTAAATAATCCAGTTCAGAACCATTATGTAAAATAAACATACCTATCCAAAAAATAGTATGTGTAACTCCATGTAGTCATATGATCTCATGGAAATATAATTTTCCTAACTCATTAACTGAGAAAGTCTCCTAAATTGGAATTAAGTGGGATGATTTTTTTAGTCGGTCAATGAATACCATATAGCATCACTACCACTTGGTGAACAAGGTAAGACGACTACAAACTATATGGTAACTTCTTCCCATTTCCATTCCGGGATCGAAATTGAATGCAACAAGCCTACAGATCTTTGGTGCTCTTCCTTCACCTATTGACTGGTGGAACACCTAGTGATGAATCCTACAATTTGACATTTCATTCTGACCTACCAATACTGGTGTCACATATCTCAATACATATTTGAGATTCCTAGATTAAATGACCATTGAGAAGTGTGGGACTCTTTCATTAACTCCCCTATTATGTTTGTGGGAACCCAGAAACGTCCGTATACACACAAGATGTCATATCTATCTATAGACCAATCTGGAGGTGTGTTATGTCCTGATATACACTCATGGAGAACCAAACATGTAGGTTCTAAAACTTCCTACTCTTCATATTATCAAAAAGGGAAGAGGTAACTGTTAAGGTTGAGAGGTAATATTTCTCGTTACTTTCATGATACTATAGATATAGTTTAGAGAAGAGGGACATTAACTTCCCCGTTCATCACCGGATTCCTATACAACCTGTGTTTGAGTTTTCCGACTCAGTGCATCAACGACCACATTACAATTTCTTGTGAAATATATTTGTTCACAAGATGACGAGCTTCAATTTCATTGTAAGGATGGACTAGTTAGTCCACTATCACACATTTGTGGACTTCAATCACTATAGAGTCTCTTTTACATCAACAAAAGCTAGCAGTTATCTTTTCAAAGTTGAGTGGGATGTCCAGGCAGGGAGAGTTGGACCGAAGCATCATAGGCTAGGTGGAGTGACCTCCCATATTGAAAACATTTTCATGGAGGATCTAAGTTTTCTTCAAACTGATTTACCCCCAGTATTTGATCATTTTAGGGAAGTGTTTCCCAATGACATTTCTGGATTACCTCTTTAGAGAGAGGTAGAGTTTACAATTGATCTTGTTCCAAGAGCAGCACTAGTATTCATTACTCCTTATAGGATGGAACCTACCGAACTCAAGGAAATCAAGTGGTATTTAGAGGATCTAGAGGCCAAAGGTTTTATACGGCCAAGAATATCCTCTTGGGGTTCACCTGTTACGTGTCCTACTAGGCTTGGTGCACCCTATCTAGGTGCCGTTTGATTTTGAATACATATAAATATGACTCGGAGTAGACATAAATCTTATGGTGAGAGAAAAAGGCAACCCATAGAGTTTTCATAGGGTGATTTTCTATTTCTTAGGGTGTCACCTAGGTTGGGTCACAACAGGATACAGAGGCAGGGAATGTTGGCACTGAGGGTTTTATGACCTATTGACGTAGTGGAGAGAATCGGGCCGATGGCACACCAATGGACTCTTCCATATAAATACAGAATTATGCATGATGTTTTCCATGTGTCACGACTACATTGGTATCACCCCGAACCTTATCATGTGATTGATATGGATGATTTTGACCTAGAGATAGATGTGTCCTTTGAATAGCATCCAATATGTGTGTTGGATCAGTGTGAGAAAGTGTTGGGGGGAAAGTATGTGCTGATAGTTCGTGTAATTACCTGACCCCAGTTACTTAGAGTCGGTGCATTATTACATGACATTGGCATGATACAGGGAAATCATGTCCCGAAAGACCGATCAGTTTAGTAGCCTTGGAAATACTAGATACATTCATAAGTTTTACATTACATCATAAAATGGAAAACTACAACAACATTGTTTCCATAGACAACACTGAGATCTCATAGACTATTGTTGTAGGCCAGTCATAATATACTCCTTCAAATCTAGGAAAAAATAAAACAAAGAAAGGGGTGAGCTCAGATTGATAGTAAGGATAACATTATAGCGAAAACTTTTATAAATAATCATAAACATCTAAGGAAATATATAAGACTAAAACAAAAGCCTTTTAAACTTGAACTTTAGCATAATATGGAAAAGATAAAATAAAATAATTCCATTTACTTATTCACATGGATATTCTACTAGTCGAATAATCACATGCCGTATCAATAGCCACTTTAATAATGATGGAATGCATAATGCCAGACTTTCATAACCACATAGTCAAGGCCTTGTTCCAATACTACAAATAAGATTTTTGTCAAGGCCTTGTGCCATGACAATAGTTTGACTCATTAGACATACCGATGTATCAAGGAGCTATAGCGGGCTCCACCCATCACATACTAAGTCCAATGCATTCATCATATAAAAAGGTTTAAACATAACATAAAAATTAGTATTAAAACTAGAATATGAAATGTCAGTAGTTTATCCATAAACCATGAATGGTATAAAAACAACACATCCATAGTCAAATATATTAAAAAACCTTCTATACAATATGGAAGATTTTTATCATAATAAATCAACATAAAATAAGTTTAAAATCCATCAAAGGATGTTGACATAAATGAAAATGATTTGTAAAAATCTTTAAGAGAAATAAGCCTTTTTCATGAAAACATTTAAAAGTCACAAAATTTAGAAAGGAATACATTTAAAGACATTTTTGAATCAAAGTGTCCCATACCACTTTGAAACTTTTTTCAAGAATTATAATTTCAAAACATTCATGTCCATATAAATAAATCCTTAAAACAATTTTAAAAACACGGACGTTAATAAAAAATGTTTAGAAGAATAAATCTTTTATAACATTTAAAATGATTTTTTATTAAAATAGACCCTTAAAAATCCCTTTGAAAATTCTTTTATGAAACATGGACATGTATAATAAATATGTCCTAGTAAAAACTTACACATAAACAATCTCCAATAATAATGAGATTGAGGAATTAACACTTACCAATTTGGTAACTTTGGAAACATACACCCCATGTAATTGGTATCATAAAATGAATATATAAGTACACATTAGTTAAATTTTATTACAAAAAGTATACATTTATGGGTAGTACATACACCAATCAAAAGGAAATAGTGGCACTATAGCATGAATCTCACGGGAATAAGGAGTGAGATGAAAACTCCTTACCTTGTACTTTTCCTTGGTCAATGGTTGGTTAAAATTCTATATAATTATGAAATAATTGTTATTAAATTATACATGAATCATATACATTAATATTATATCATATACGATCTTTTAATATTGCCTTGTTAATAATATTTTAGTGTTTTCGTCGTTTCGGGTGTTAACTGATTCATTTTCCTTTATATGATTTGTCACATAAGTAATGTTTGTTATGGATATCATGTATCTTATTAATATTTATAAGTATATTATGTCTTTAATAATTATTTTTAATAATCTAATGAAAATTAGTCTTGAATGGATACGATGGGGAATGAATCTCATCACATTTGTGGAGACGATAATCCATACGTACGCACGAGCGACAATATCATTCCTTTCATATTAAAATAATATATAATTGGATGGTATATCATATATACAGAATAATTATCATGTTATATTTATTATTTACATCAATTACACAACATTATTATACCCATCCAAATAACAATGTATTGAATAACAATTACACCACGGCGTGGAGATGGTAAGTCGTACGTACGCACGTATGGTGACATGTAATTTAAAGGATGGATAGAATAATGAATATGGTTGTACCATATTTATAATAAAATCATAGTATATAGAATATACTGGATTTATTATTTTATAATGGAAACAACAAATAAATAGGAAGTGGAAGAAGAAAGGAACTTGGAAGAGATGATGAAATATTTACCTCTTCTTCGGGTTCTTCCTATTGATTTGATCAAAAGGGTTCCATAGGTTGGCTTTCTGATCAAAAAAAGGCTTCTAGGATGAAGTTAGTATAGTTGGGAGGATATTTGGGTAGGGTTTTCTAAGACAAATGTCTTTGGAGGTGTTAATTTGAGAGAAGGGTAAGTACCCTTTTATAAGAGAGGTGAGGGGCACCTTAGAAAAAACATAAAATATTATTTTATTATAAATTTATTTTCGGTTTCTAATGGCTAAAAAATGAATTATTTAAAGGATACGGTTGGGATGGGTCGAAAAAAATAATCCAATAGGTTTTATACATGTTTGGGTCACTATATTAACCTTATCTTTTATATTTAACTCAAAGTAAAATAATTTTACATTTACGATGTCTCTTTGTATTTTTATATTATATGGCTAATAAACTTACAATAAACTTCCAAGAGAACCCCAAGTGGTTCATTAATGATACAAATATCATTATATAAGTCTTTTGGCATAACCAGAAATTTTTTGGATTAGAATATCAATTAATAATATTATATTTGTTTTAAAAATACTTTTATGTCAATCTTGACACTATTTTCAATTTTGTTTAATTCATAACAGCACTATTACTTCGAAAAAAATCATTTAATAAACCCTAACTTGTCATATTAACCTATAAAATTAGTGTAAGTCATAAAAAATCTCAATTTACATTTATTTGGATTTTTATAATATCAATTATTTTAATATTTCATTAATAAAGTAATTACAGCATCATCATTCTGTCATAAATAAATTAAAATACTCAATTTATAAAAATAAAAATAAAATACCATTATCTATGAAATGTTTTTATATTTCCAATTAATATTTATAGTCTAAAATATGGCTTATATAACACTGTGTAAAACTTGATTTAATAAAAGATATTGGTTTATGTCATTTTTGCCTTTACTTTATGTTAATTAAAATAAAGTGTCATTATCATTCAAAAGTGGCTCCATGGGGTCCCAAAATCGACCCAATTATGCCCATGGTCACACATGAGTCATCCAATAAGGTTAGGACAAGTGTTAAGGAGATTTTTTATTATTATAATATACTTTTTACCTTGAATTACCCTATTTACCTTTAACCGCGGTAAATAAAATTAAAAAGTTACTATTCACCAAAAAATATTTTCATCTTATTGAACCCCATTTTACTTACTGGTGTTAACCGTTTCTATCATATTTTTCAAATTCAACTCATAGAAACGGTAAAATTGTGTTTTACGCAAATTTGAAAATTCTCCTAGGAGGTGGGTAAAGATGGTAAAAAGTTCAATAAAATTATTTATATATCTAAACTTATTATAAAATGAATCCAATGAATTATATTGAACTTATATAGGTATTATGTATCTATTTTTACCTAAGATAAATTTAAATAAAATAAATAATTATTTAAATAAAAAGTTGGCTTTAATCAATAACTCAGTGTTTTTCACTATTCGTCAAAAAATGAATGTTTTCAGAAAAATACCAAAATTTCACCCTAAGCTAATTTTGATATTCTAAATTCAAAAATGATGTATATTTTACCAAATTAAAAACATAGAAGTTGAATTTAATAATTTAAAATTAATTCCCATTTTCAAAACCAAAATGTTTATTTTACGAAATAATAACTACCAAAAGATTGACACTGGTTTATGTCCAATTTCAAAGTGAAATTACTTCCAATCACCGACATTGGATTAAATTGTAAAATTATAATTTAATTATACTTCCAAACCATTAAATTATATAGTTGAACACTATAAATTATTTTGATTAAAAAAGATGTTTTCAGTTAAATGTTAGTATTTTTCACCATTCACCCAAATATGAAAGTTATTAGAAAAACAACAAAAATTTATCATAACAAAATTTTTATTTCCCTATTCTATAGAAAAAGTTTATTTTTTCAAGTTTAATACATAAAAGTTTCAAATACTCGATTTAAAAAGGGTTTTCCATTAAAAGGATTTAAAATTTCATTTTAAAAAAATACTTCTTTTATCTGAAAAAATAAATTTGTTCTTATATTATGTCTAAGAAACTCATAATATGGATTCTATAATTATAAGGATTATATAGAATAAAAAATTCGGTTAATACTATTCAAAACCACTTTTGAACTGCTACATTGGTAAGTTATGGTGTCCTAGGACTGGGTGTTGTGTGTTGTTCAAGTTATTGAGTTACTTTTAAGAAATAACATACTATGAAATATTTGGGTGTTATATTCTCCCCTCCTTCAATAAATTCCATCCTTGCAATTTGAAACTTTTCTTTGAAAATAAAAGGTTAAAAATAGAAAAATACATTTGTGGAGAACCCACATTGAAAATTGGTTTAATAAAATTTAGTCTTAATAAGAGAGAAAGGAAAATGAAAAAGTTACCACCAAATTATGATCTCGATTAGGAGAACATTGGTGGATATTAGAGACACATAATTGGAGGAAAAAGTTAAATATTTATTAAGAGTGATTGAGGTCATCAATCATAAACAAGTGTAAAATTGAGGTCCTCAAAGCCATCAATCTATGATGATTCAAAATATCATTGGGTCAACAAAACATAACGTATTAGCATGACACATTTTTGGTTTGATGATCCCTTAACTAAATATTAAGAATTAATTTCTTAATAGAATAAAAAAATACGTGACATGTAGAGTTCCATCCTTTAACTAATTTCTACCACAAACTCATCTTTCACTATAAAAGATAATAGAACATAAAAATACTCTATTTATCCTCATAGTATATGGTTCCAAATGAATAATTAATTTATAATTAACCTATCAGAATCGATAAAAAAACTAGATTATACATTCCAGGGACTTCACGTAGTCCAATGGTAGGCGATAAATCCCAATCGCACTATGGTTGTGGGTACTATTCCTGTAGCTTTGTCTGATGCGACGTATTGTCACACGGTCTGCATGTTGCCCTTTTTATAACAATCCAAAAAAAAACTTTAAAATTATTATCCAATTTCAAAATTAATCCATTCCAAACTTAAGACTTATCCAAAATACTTCTATCCAAACTCACAGTCCAAAATTTATGTGGAATTTAAACACAATGAAGATCCTTTTTTCCACGTAACAACATGTGAACACCTTAATCATGTATTATTTTAAAACATGATAACACCCTGAATTACCATAAAACCTTATTGATTACATTCATACTCCCTTATACATTATATAATACTTGATATATTCATTATATCCAAAATTTTTGAATATCCAACAATGATGAAATAAAACTATTAATCAGTTCCAAGGTAGTAAAGAATATCCAATATAATTTATCCAAATCAACAATCTATTATTCCAAAATTACTACCTTAGTTGCAGGACCATATAATCAAAAATACCCAATGAAATAGTATTGTAGTACAATCCTTATTTGGTTACACAATTTCTATAACCAGTACATCATTGATACAACACTCAAAATGACACAATACATTAATAACAACATAATAACTCTTAATCATTCCTCTTCATCTTATGTAGTATCATAGTTGATTCTTATCCAATATCAGCATTTGAGGTATACTCTGATGATTTGAACATTGATTAGATTAGTGTCCCAACTCCTTGTAGATGAAGCATTGTACATTTGAAACCTTTTTCTCACCCTTGCGATCACGAACTTGTTATCATTTTTCTCCACATTTGTAACAGACTCCCATTACCTTCAAGAATTTTCCAAGGTGATTCTTTCCACGTTTATCACATATGGGAAAACCCTTCATTCCTATATTCCCTTTATCCATCTTTCTCTCTATCAGCCTTTTATTCTCTTTCTTCCCTTGAAAGCCATAAGACTCGGAGAATTCATTATTTATCTTATTAACATATGATATTATTTCTTCACATGTTGAGAATACATGGGAGACTATTAATCTTTTAAATGTTTTCATATTACCATGAATGATATGATCCTTCTTACTCTTTGGATCATACATATTGATGGAGTTCACATTCCTTCTACTAGGCGCTATTTCTATACAATGGCATACACTATTCCAATTTATGAATTGTAATCAATATTTCCAAACTTGTAAAATACCTAATGTAAATTGAGCAATTTTTAGATATAATCCATAATAATAAAAATATTTTCTTAGAGGAGGTATATACTCAAAAACCCTTTAGAATGGTTTGTAAAGAAAATAAGATTAATCCTAAGCATATCACCCGGGAGTGTCCTAACCAAGAGTGAAGTAAGGCCCGTTGTCATACACCAGTTCCTGTTCGATTCTTGCTCAATGTGGTGTTTTTAGGTTTTACCCCTAGGTACATCTATGCGAGAGATTCCTCTACCTGATCATATCCAGGTAGGGATTTATTTCATAGAAAACTCACAAAATCTCTACAATACCAAAATTCTAGAAAGTTATTCTATACTAATCCTCAAAGTGTATCTTAGGGCTTTGTGCTCTAATCAGAGTTTATCTAAATCTACTTTCCAAGGTTTGTACTAAACTTCCTCTGATACCAATTGTAACGCCCCGAACCCAGTTACCCAGATTGGTGGATTATTACAAAACATTAGCATGATACAAGGAAATCATGTCCCGAAAGACCGATTGGTTCAGTAGCCTTGAAAATAATAGATACATTCATAAGTTTTACAATAAATCATAAAATGGACAGAAACAAAAACATTGCTTCCATAGACAACACTAAGATCCCATAGACTATCCCTATAGTACAGTCATAATATACTTCTTCAAATCCTGGGAAAAATAAAACATATAAAGGGGTGAGTTCAGATGCTCAGTAAGGATAAAAATATAGCGGAAATTTTTATAAATAATCATAAACATTTATGGAAATGTATAAGACTAAAACAAAAGCCTTTTAAACCTGAACTTCAGCATAATATGAAAAAGATAAAATCAAATAATTCCATTTACTTATTCACATGGATATTCTACTAGTAGAATAATCACATGCAATATCAATAGCCACTTTCATAATTATGGAATTCATAATGCCAGACTTTCATAACCACATATTCAAGGCCTTGTTCCAAGACTACAAATAATATTTTTGTCAAGGCCTTATGCCAAGACACAAGTTTGCCTCATGAGAACTACCGATGCATCAAGGAGCTATAACAGGCTCCACCCATCACATAATAATTCTGATGCATTCCTCATATGAAAAGGTTTAAATAGACTTAAGTTAAATTTTACTAAACAAATAATACAATTATGTTCAGTACATACACCACACAAAAGGAAATAATGGAAATATAGCCTGAATCTCACGAGAATAATGAGTGAGATGAAAACCCCTTACCTTGTACTTTTCCTTGGTCAAGGGTTGGTTAAAAATATGTATAATTATGAAATAATTGTTATTAAATTATACAAGGATCATATACATTAAAATGATATCATATATGATCTTTTAATATTGCTTTATTAATAATATTTTAGTATTATCTTCGTTTCGGGTGTTAACTTATTAGTTTTCCATTATATTCATTGTTACATAAGTAATGTTTGTTATGTATAGGATGTATATTATTCATATTCAAAAAAAATTAGGTCTTTAATAATTATTTTTAATCAACTAATGAAAATTATTCTTGAATGGATACGATGGGGAATGAATCTCATTACGTTCATGGAGACGATAATCAGTATGCACGCACGAGTGAAAATATCATTCTTTTGATATTAAAATAATATATAATTGGATGGTATATCATATATACAAAATAATTATCATGTTATATTTATTATTTACATTAATTAAACATAATTACTATGCCCATCCAAATAATAATCTATTGAATAACAATTACACGACGACGTGGAGACAGTAAGCCGCACGTACGCACCTATGGTGACATGTCATTTAAAGGATGGATAGTACAATAAATATGGTTGTACCATATTTATAAAAAGATAATAGTATTTAGAATATACTAGAGTTTTTATTTTAGAATGGAAACAACAAAGAAAGAGGAAGTGGACGAAGAAATGAACTTGAAAGAGCTGATTAAATATTTACCTCTTTATCGGGTTCTTCCTTTTGACTTGATAAAAAAGGATCCATATGATGGCTTTCTAATCAAAATAAGGATTCTAGGATGAAGGTAGTATATTTTGGAGGATATTTGGGTAGGTTTTGGCAGATCCAAATGGCTTTGGAGGTGTGAATTTGAGAAAAGGGGAAGTACCATTTTATAAGAGATGTGAGGGGATCCTTAGAAAAAACTGAAAATATTATTTTATAATAAATTAATTTTCGGTTCCCAATGGCTAAAAAATAAACTATTTAAAGTATAAGGTGGGGATGGGTCAAAAACTAATCAACCAATAGGTTTTAGATAGGTTTGGGTCACTATATTAACCTTATCTTTTAGATTTAACTCTTATAAAAATTGTTTGACATTTACCACGTCTCTTTGTATTTTTATATTATATGGTGGGTAAACATACAATAAACACCCCAAGTGGTTCATTATTTATAAACCTATCATTATATAAGTCTTCTGACTGAACCTTATATTTTTAGGAATAGAATATCAATTAATAATATAATATTTGTTTTAAAAATATTTTTAGGACAATCTTGACACTATTTTCAAATTTTTTTTAAATTTATAACAGCATGATTACTTAGAAAAAAATTCATTTAATCAACCCTAACATTCATATTAACCTATAAAATTAGTGGAATTCATAAAAAGTTTCAAATTAAATTTATTTGGATATTTATAATACCAATTATTTTAACTTTTCATTAATAAGTTAATTATTGCATCATCATTGTGTCATAAATAAATGAAATTATTTAATGTATAAAAATATAAATAAAATACCATTATATAGGAAATTTTTTTACATTTTCAATGAATATTTATAGTCAAAAATATGACTTATATAACCCCATGTAAAAATTGATTTACTAAAAGATATTGGTTTATGTCATTTTTGCCTTTACTTTATGTTAATTAAAATAAAGTGTCATTATCATTAATAAGTGGCTCCATGGAGTCCCAAAATTAATCCAAGGATGACCATTCTCTTCCTTGACTCATAGGACAAGTGTTAATGTGATTTTGTATTATTATAATATACTTTTTACCTTGAATTACCCTATTTACCTTTAATCATTATAAATAAAAGTAAAAAGTTACTATTCACCAAAAATTATTTTCATCTTATTGAACCACATTTTACTTAATAAGGTTAACCATGTCTCTCGGATTTTTGAAATTCAACTCACAGAAATGGTAAAATTATGTTTTATGCAATTTGCAAATTCTCCTAACAGGTGGGTAAAGATGGTAAAAAGTTTAGTAAAATTTTTTATATATCTAAACATATTATAAAATGACTCCAATGAAATATATTGAAATTATATAGGTATTATGTATCTATTTTGAACTAAAATATATTTAAATAAAATAAATAATTATTTAAATAAAAATTCGGTTTTAACCAATAACTCAGTGTTTTTCCCTATTCATCAAAAATTGAATGTTTTTAGAAAAATACCAAAATTTCACCCTAAGCTAATTTTGATATTACGAATTCAAAAATGAAGTATATTATTCCAAATTCAAAACATAGAATTTTTATTTATTAATTTAAAATTAATTCCCGTTGTCAAAACCAAAAAGCGTATTTTATGAAATAATAACCACCAAAATATTGACACTTGTTTATGTCCAATTTCAAAGTGAAATTACTACCAATGACCGACATTGAATTAAGTGGTAAAAATATAATTTTATTATTATTAATAAACATTAAAATTTATTGTTTAAAATTTTAAATTATTTTGATTAAAAAAGTTTTTTTAGTTAAAATTTAGTATTTTTCACTATTCACCAAAATATGAAAGTTATCCGAAAACACCATAAATTTATCAAAACTAATTTTTTATTTCATAATTCTTAATAAGAAGTTTATTTTGTAATATTTAATATATAATAGTTTCAAATATTGTATTTAAAAAGTGTTTTCCATTAAAAGGCGGTAAAATTGCATTAAAAAATACTTCTTTTATCTGAAAAAATGAATTTGTTCTTATATTATGTCTAAGAAACTCATAATATGTATTATAACATTATAAATATTATATAAAATTCAAAATTCTATTAATACTATTCATAACCGCTTTTGAACGGCTAGTTTGTTAAGTCATGGTGCACTAGAACTTGGTGTTGCGTGTTGTGCAAGTTATTTAATTACTTTGAAAAAATAACATACTATGAAATATTGGGGTGTTAGAGTTCCGTTCTTTTGGAAACATGGACCTATTCAAGAGAAAACATGGGAATGGTGAGCAAACATGAGGGATAAATGGCCCAATCTTTTTCACTCATAATCTTAGTGTGTTGTACCTCTCGTACCCATTGTGGTTTAATTTTCATGATCACAATCACTCTCTTTTTATCTAATATTGTTTTAAGTGTTTCTGGTTGATAGGCATCATTTCAGATTGCCAAGGAATTGGGGCAAGAAGGCTGAAAGCAAAAGTGGACTGGTTTTCAGTCCACCGGCCAACCGGTGGAAGACCACCGGCCAGCCGATAGAGGCCTGGACAGAAGGCATCCCTCTGTCCAGACCACCGGCCAACCGGTGTCACACCACCGGCCAACCGGTGTCACACCACCGGCCGGCCGGTGGAACCCAGACAGAAGAGGTTGCTACTGCCTCCTCACCGGCCAACCGGTGGCCTCCTCACCGGCCAGCCGGTGGCGCCCAGACAGAATAGTGTCAGCTACTGCCTCATCACCAGCCAACCGGTGGCCTCCTCACTGGCCAGCCGGTGGTGCCTGGGCCCGAAGGCCTCTCCATTTTGCAAGCACCGGCCAACCGGTGTCCTAGCACCGGTCAGCCGGTGGAGCCAGTCAAACTAGCCATTGGGCTTTGACCAGACCTGTCCACTTGCCTCCCAACGGATCCGAAGGCCTCTCCAACGGCTCCGAAGACTCCCAAAGGCCATTTGAGGGTTCCCCCTCTATAAATAAAGGACTATGAAGCCCCAAAAACACACGGAAGCCCACAGACACATTTTATATCATTTGGCGAACCTCCGGTGGATTGCTTCAAGGAACCCTCACTTGCTCCAACTCAATTCCACATCCAAGGAGCACCACCAAAGAAGCTTCAGAGCGCTCTTCATCAACTCCCTCAATCCATTGGCGCCCAAGGATTCTACCATTAGGATTTTTCATTGTTTTATCATTTTGAGCTTCAATTTGGGTTTGTGCCTACAAACCCCTCATTTATCTCATCCTCTCTTCTTTGGGTTTTTACACCACCTTCAAGGTGTGAAGAGGTTAGTCAAGCCTTCCCTTTAAAAGGCTTGAGTCATAGGTGAGCTAGTCCTTCACCTGTAAGAAGGATAGTGGGTTCTTGCTCAACCAATAAAAGAAAGCTGTAATAGGTCCTAGACTAACCTTAAATTCTAGTGGGTTTCTTACTAAAACCATTAAAAAGCAAGCGGTAGTAAATCTCTCAACAGTTGAGTTGGGAGCGGAGACGTAGGTTTGGGTTTAAGCCGAACTCCGTTATCAATTTTGTGTCTTGCCTCATTTATTTCCGCTGCACTTTGATATTTGTTTTTAAATTGTTAATTAATTTTTAAAAGGCAATTCACCCCCCTCTTGCCATCACTTTCTTTTCTTCTCCGCCCAACAATTAGTATCAGAGGAAAATTTGAGTAATACCTTCACCGGTTTCAAATTCAAGATCCATTGTGATGGCTTCAACCTCTTTCGCCCCCAAAGGCTATTCTTTGAGTCGTGCTCCATTCTTTGATGGAACCGACTATAACTATTGGAAAACCCGCATGACCACTTTTCTTAGAAGTATAGGTTATCCTATTTATAGAATTGTCATGCATGGTTATTCTCTTTCTTCTCCCGATGAATCCAAATGGACTCAAGCTGATATTAAAAATTTCGAGCTTGGTGGCAAAGCCATGAACGCTCTTCATTACGGCCTTGATCGTAATGAATTCAATCGAGTTTCCACATGCACCTCATCTCATGAAATTTGGAAACTATTGGAGGTTACCCATGAGGGGACCAACAAAGTTAAGGATACTCGATTGGACATGTACCGTCAAGATTTTGAGTCTTTCACCATGCACCCACATGAAAATATAACTGAAATGTTTACACGCTTTACTGACGTTTGCAATGGTAGAAAATCTCTTGGAGATGATGTTTCTGCAGAAACGATGGTCAAGAAGATCCTATGGTTCCTACCAAGCTCATGGGCTCCAAAGGTAACGGAAATCCAAGAAGCAAAAGACATCAAGAACATGTCGGTCGAAGAGCTCATCGGATCCCTCATGACCTATGAGATCACCATAAGGAGGTAAGCTAAAAAGGAAGGCAAACCGATCAAAACTCCAAAGAACATCGCCTTCAAAGTTCAACAAGAAGAAAGCTCCTCCTCCTCATCGTCTTCCTCTTCAAGTGGCGATTCAGAAATGGAGAATCTTTCCCGCAAAATGCACAAATTCATGAAGAAGCACAAGAAGAAGAAATCCCGCATGGCTCAACCCAACGAAAAATCCGAGCCCGAGGTAACATGCTATCGGTGTGGCAAGAAAGGCCATTACAAGCCCGATTGTCCACTCAACAAGAAAAAGGACAAGCAAAAGGAAAAGAAGAAGGCATTCAAGGCCACATGGAGTGATAGATCCACATCCTCCTCCTCCTCCTCCTCAAGTTTCAACGGTAAAAAATTCCTAATGGAATTTCACGAGGTAACCTCTTCCGACTCCTCATCCTCTAGTTCTTCAAATTATTTTAATCATTTATCATATGAGGATCTCCAATATGCTAGAGATCAATTGGAGGAAGGTTTTCACGAACTTTCTTCCAAATTTTTGCTTTAAAAAAGAATTTCAAAAAACTTTCTTCCGAAAAGGAACAACTTCTCCAAGAAAAGGAGGAGTTGTCCCTCAAGATCCAAAACCTTCCCGATGTTGATTCTATGGAATCAACAATCAAAGATTTAAGGGAATCTCTTGCCAAGTTCACCCAAGGTGGAAGAAATTTAACCAAACTCCTCGGTTCCCAACGCATATCTAGAACCACCGAAGGGCTTGGCTATTCCAAGCAAGATTCCTCTTCCCATGATCCAACTTTTTTTGTAAGGGGGAGCTCCCAATTTAAATTTTGCAATTATTGTAAAAAACCCGGGCACTTAATTTATGAGTGCGATTGCAAAAATGCCCGGTATGGTAGGCCCAAAACCATTTTCCTTAGTGATGAATTTTTTAGGAGAAGACCCGCCACTAGACAAGTGTGGATTGAAAAATCCCTTTTAGCGAGTCTTACCGGACCAAAATTTGTCTCGATTTCAAAAACCTCTCCCCGGTGATTTGTTGTTTTTATTTAGGGGGAGTTAGGATTGTTTAAGCCTTTTTGATTTCAATTCAAAATTTTCGATTCAAAATTTCAATTCAAAACTTTCAATTCCAAACATTCGATTCAAAATTTCAAATTTCAAATATTTCAATTGGTTTAAAATCTCTATCTTGTTTTTCAAACCAATCCCTCAATCAAGTTTTATGCCCCGTGCTATTTTGATAATCACAAAGGGGGAGAAATTCTTGGTTGATTGGGGGAAAAATCTTTTAAAGCATGCCTTTCATTTAAGTCTTTTTCATTGTTTGTTTTGGTGATTGTGATCATCAAAATAGGGGGAGATTGTTGTACCTCTCGTACCCCTCGTGGTTTAATTTTCATGATCACAATCACTCTCTTTTTATCTAATATTGTTTTAAGTGTTTTTGGTTGATAGGCATCATTTCAGATTGCCAAGGAATTGGGGCAAGAAGGCTGAAAGAAAAAGTGGACTGGTTTTCAGTCCACCGGCCAACCGGTGGAAGACCACCGGCCAGCCGATAGAGGCCTGGACAGAAGGCATCCCTCTGTCCAGACCACCGGCCAACCGGTGTCACACCACCGGCCGGCCGGTGGAACCCAGACAGAAGAGGTTGCTACTGCCTCCTCACCGGCCAACCGGTGGCCTCCTCACCGGCCAGCCGGTGGCGCCCAGACAGAATAGTGTCAGCTACTGCCTCATCACCGACCAACCGGTGGCCTCCTCACCGGCCAGCCGGTGGTGCCTGGGCCCGAAGGCCTCTCCATTTTGCAAGCACCGGCCAACCGGTGGCCTAGCACCGGTCAGCCGGTGGAGCAAGTCAAACTAGCCATTGGGCTTTGACCAGACCTGTCCACTTTCCTCCCAACGGCTCCGAAGGCCTCTCCAACGGCTCTGAAGACTCCCAAAGTCCATTTGAGGGTTCCCCCTCTATAAATAAAGGACTAGGAAGCCCCAGAAACACACGGAAGCCCACATACACATTTTACATCATTTGGCGAACCTTCGGCGGATTGCTTCAAGGAACCCTCACTTTCTCCAACTCAATTCCACATCCAAGGAGCACCACCAAAGAAGCTTGGGAGCTCTCTTCATCAACTCCCTCAATCCATTGGCGCCCAAGGCTTCTCCCATTATGGGTTTTCATTGTTTTATCATTTTGAGCTTCAATTTGGGTTTGTGCCTACAAACCCCTCATTTCTCTCATCCTCTCTTCTTTGGGTTTTCACACCACCTTCAAGGTGTAAAGAGGTTAGTCAAGCCTTCCCTTTAAAAGGCTTGAGTCATAGGTGAGCTAGTCCTTCACCTGTAAGAAGGCTAGTGGGTTTTTGCTCAACCAATAAAAGCAAGTTGTAATAGGTCCTAGACTAAACTTAAAGTCTAGTGGGTTTCTTGCTAAAACCAATAAAAAGAAAGCGGTAGTAAATCTCTCAACGGTTGAGTTGGGAGCGGAGACGTAGGCTTGGGTTTAAGCCGAACTCCGTTATCAATTTTGTGTCTTGCCTCATTTATTTCCGCTGCACTTTGATATTTGTTTTTAAATTGTTAATTAATTTTTAAAAAGCAATTCACCCCCCTCTTGCCATCACTTTCTTTTCTTCTCCGCCCAACATAGTGAAGTTCCGAAGTGCAGCTCGAGGATGAGCTGTTATAATGTGAGGAGATTGTAAGATCCCGACTTTTTTAAAAGGAATCTACATCATATTTTAATTTATTTTTGAGGGTTTTAAGTATTTTTTATTTGTTTTTGTGGTTTGAGGAGCATTTTGGTGATGTTTTAAGAAAAATTAATGGACATAGGGTTGTTCATGGTTTGCACACGGTTTGAAAAATTGTTCGCCTAAACCCAGGTAACCATATGAACTATGAAAACCTTGAGAGAGAGGTCCATATGGTATGTTAGCGGTTTACCCAAACCCTGTTCCCATTCCCAGAAATCCGTGCATGTGGGTTTTAATTATCTCAAAATTAGTTTTTAAATCCACTAAACCCCTGAGATCCGTATATTTCAACCTAGGATCAGGATTGAAAAATTTTAGGTGATCCGAGAGCCTTTAGGAGGGATTTTAAGTTGATTAGAACACTATTCTTTGAGATCTAAAGCCCATATTAAAGATCCACTCTCTTAATAGTAAGTTTATTTCATCTTTATGCTTCTATCATTCATTCCTATATCTTTATTTGACCATTTCATGGAAGATATCCATTGTTTCTATAGATCTAAACCTATGTGATGATATCTAGATCTAGGATTTTGGATCTAGATCTTGATTCACAAGATCTTGATTCCTCTTGTAACACCCGAGATTTTTATGAAAAAAGTTTTGTCTTTATGTTATATACATTATCAAAGGAATATTTCACTACACACAACACTAGCTTGGCTTACATTACACGCAATCACGACCTTCCTCGATAGCTTGCATCATACGAAATACTGATTTTCACTAAACAACGATATGCTATTAAAATATTATTAAAACTAGTCGTTATGAATAGTAATAAGCACTTTTTTAAATTTTGTAAATTCCATCTTTCAAAATGGACTTCATTTTTGGATTTGGAATATCGAAGTTATCCTACGGTGAAATTTTGGTATTTTTTTGAAAACATTCAATTTTTGATGAATAGTGAAAACAATGGGTTACTATTTAAAAACCGACTTTTTATTTAAATAATTATTTTAATTATTTAAATATATTTTATGTGATAATTGATACATAATACCTATATAAGTTAAAATTAATCCATTGGAGTCATTTTATAATAATTTTAGATATATAAAAATTTTATTGAACTTTTCACCGTTTTTACCCACTTCCTAGGAGAATTTGAAAATTCACATAAAACATAATTTTACCACTTCTGTGAGTGGAATTTAAAAAATCCAAGAGACACAGTTAATATCAAGGACTAAAATGTGGTTCAATGAGATGAAAACAATTTTTGGTGAATAGTAACTTTTTACCTTTTTTCACGGTTAAAAGTAAATAGGGTAATTAAGGGTAAATATTATATTATTATTACCCTAAAACATGTCCTAATTCTATTGGATAAGTGTAATTAGACCAAAAATAACCTTAGGAATAAAATATGACCATTTAGTCCCACTTGGGTTAGATTAGGACATTTAATATCATTTTACTTAAAGAATAGTTAAAATAGTTAAAATCAAAGTTTAATAAATAAAACATTTTAATATAGGGTCATACATAAGATAAATTAGACTAAAAATATTAATTATAAATATAAAAATATTTCCTATTTAATGGTATTTTAGTTATAATTTTTAGACATTATATAATTTAATTTATTTATGAAATAATGATGATGCTGTAATTATCTTATTAATGAAATATTAACATAATTGATGTTATAAATACTCAAATAAATGTAATTTGAGACTTTTTATGAATTCCACTAATTTTATAGGTTAATATGACTTGTTAGTATTTATTTAATTAACTTTTTTTGAACTAATAATTCTGTTATGATTTTCACAAAAATCAATTACCAAATACTGTCAAAATTGACATAAAATAGTTTTTAAAAAACATATTATATTATTAATTGTTATTTTATTCTTAAAAATATAAGGTTTGGCCAAATTACTTATATAAGGTTATATATATTAATAATAAACTACTTGGGGTTCTTTTGGATTGGTATAGTATGTGTATTAACCTTATAGTGTAAGAAAACAAGAAGACAAGGTAAAAGTTAAATTATCTAGCTTAAAGTTAAATCTAAACGATAAGTTTTAAATAGAAACCTAAACTTGTATAAATTCTATTAGATGAGAGTATTTAGACCCATCCACACCTTATATTCGAAATAAATCAATTTGGAGCTATTAAAAACCGAATATGACTTTATAATAAAATAATATTTTTCGTTTTTCCAAAGGTTCCCCTCTCCTCCCTTATAAAAGGGCACCTCCTCCCTCTCTTCCTCACACCACATTGAGCCTTAAATCTCGTCCAACCCCTGAACATTTCTCCTCTCCACTTCCTTAGAAATATGTTAGAGGTTCTGGTCTTCTTAAAGGTCCATCTTTATTGCCCAAAGAGGAGGTTAAGAAGAGGCGCTTCAAAGAAGAGATAATGTCTGTTACCGATTCTTTCAACATTATTTCTTCTTCAACTTCTTCTTATTTTGTTATTTCATTATGAAGTAATAACATCAGTATCAATCATATAATTATATGTTATTATAAATATTAAACAACACTATTTTACCTTCTATCCATCCTACGGAAAATGAAATCACCGCGCATGTGTACGTACAAAATACTGTCTCCACACCGTGGTGTAATCTGTTTTCCACCACCACCTTACTTTTATGGGTATAATGGTGTATATAATAACTATATATTATTATTTTAAAGTGATATTGATTCTGAAATAGTATAAATACACTTCAATTCAATTCCACGATCATGGGAACGATATCATCGCTCGTGCGTACGTACGGAATACCGTCTCCACGATGTGATGTGACTCGTTCTACATGATCTTCATTGAATAATGATTATATAACTGAATTAAATGAATAAAAATGATATATATTACACTAATACCATTTCGGAAATGAGGTATCTATAATCTAAAAAGAGTCATAAGAATTTATTCGACAAAACACGCATAAGAACAAAAAGTAATAAACACCCGAATAATAAGTAGCAATGAAATATTACTAATAAGAAGCTAAGAATATGAACATATATGATATAAAAACAATAAGTATGATTTTGGAATAAGTCAATGACATTATTTAAATTATTATATAGGAGTTTCAGACACTTACAAAGAAAATCAGACCTAAGGTAAGGGAAAATCTCGCAATCTCATTTTTATCTGAGATTGTTTATACTTCAGAATTTACTGTGGCATATTTATTATCCACATCCATGTTTCGTCAATATGTAATATTATTTCTATCATCCTACATTTTTTTAAATCCAATTTTACACTTCGGTGGGTTCTTATTAAAATATATTAAAGGGATCTTTTTTCGTTTTTCGTACGAGATACTTTTTGACTTTTCCGGCAAAAGTACGAGAATAATGTTTTTTTAACTTACACGGCATGAATGGATTTTTAGAATATTTTTTCCATGAAGCTTTCTTTAAAAGTTTTCAATTTTATTTTTAATTAAATTCTTGTAGTTTAAAATTTTATGACATGTTAATAAAGTAAAAATGTTTTTGAAGTAGAAAGGATATTTTCCTCAAGAATGGAGTTCAAGCATTTTATCAAATTTATTTTCAATCTAAGATAATATAGGGTTATTCTTATATCCCTATTTTGTACATTGATTTTATTATGTTATAACAGAATTATTTTTATGTAGTCGTTTTATCTTATATGGATTATGTTATGTTGGCATGATGTTTAAGAATCCCATTTTTATAACTTGGGTTATGTTATGATGTATGATTTATGATTTTTTGGCACACACAAGAATGGTTTCATTATGAGATGGGTGGGAACTATATCTCCCTCCAATGAATTGGGTAAAGATTTATATCTCATGAGATAGACATGGATGGAACGACAACTTAAATTGGTTCAGTGCTACAGGTCTGGAACGGGGAGTGAACTCGGTTCAGAAATGGACATTGTCAACTAAGATAGTCTTGACAACGAGTCTTGACTAATAAGAAATGATTTTCTATGGTTATGTGTGTATGCCACAAAGTTTCATGTTTTAAGTTATGATTATTCATTTATCCCATGTTATGAAATTATCATTTCTTTTGAAGGTTAAGATTTCCAAAATGATATGATTTTATGAATATGATTGATATTTATTTTGTTTACCCTTATTGAGAATTCGAGATCACCCTTTTATATGTTTTCTTTCCCCAGGCCAGGAAGAAGGTTATTAAGTATGATATGCCGAAAGGGACTCTATATATGATGAAATAAATGGGACACAATGTAGATGCTTTGTGAACCAGTGGTTTATGTTTCCCAGTTTCTAAAGACACTATACATATACGGTCCTACCATGGTTTTGTTATATATTGTAATAAGTATGCTTCAATTCTAAAGTAATAACAATGTATGTAAAGTAAGGGTCGTTATACCTCTGATCATAATTTTGGGTTAATGGATTTTGATCTGAATCTTGATTGAAGTCGTTGTGTTGACCAGATTTTGGGGATTTTTGTTGGGATATCATCCGTCAAAAAACCATGGTAGGTGGTCTAAATAGAACTCCAATAGTTTTGGATTTGATATGTGTATGTGATATTGATGAGTATCTAGAATCCATTATTAATTGATTTCCTAAATTAGGTTAATTAAGAATGTGATTTGACGTGTTTATTGATTTGGAGATATAGATGATTAATTGATGATTTCATAATGGAACTAAAGGGATGCCCAAATAGATAACGTATTTGGGGAATTGGTTTATGGGTTGAGATATTGTAATTGAGATATTGATTTTGGTTGGGTTCGAGATAATTAATCAGAGGGAATTAATTATGAAATGATGTTTGGATACGTGAGATAATTAATGGTAAATTAATTATATTCCATGATGTTGATTAAGATAATTAATTTTTAGATTAATTATGACAATTTGAGAATTGGTTTGGATAATTAATTTCAGATAATTAATTATGGAATATGATTTGTGTTGATTGATTAGTTAATTGATGAATTAATTAATGGGTTTTGTACTGAGTTAGTTGTTGGGTTAAATAATGGATTTTTATATGTTTGACTAATTTTTGGATTAGTAATGGAGTGATGTGGTTAATTATAGTGAATTAATGAATGATTTAAATGATTGAGAATGTGGGTTCTAGACATGGAATTCTAGACCATTGAGAATGTGGGACTTGGACATGGCATTCCTCACCAATAGTTAAATAAGCACTTGTGTTGTGGGGTTTTAGACATGACGATCTACACCAAATGATATTTTGGGTGATTGACATAGCATTTAACACCAAATGAGATTTGAGGTGCTTGACATAGTGTTAAACACCGAATGAGATTTTGGGTGATGGAAATGGATTTCAACCCCAAATGAATGACAATAATGAATTATGATTTAAATGTGAGACATGAATTGAAATCAAGTCTAATGTGATGATTAAATATTAAATGAAAATTTGATAAATAATTAATTATTAATGGTATGGATTGTTTTAATGAATTTCATACACTTTATTTTGACCAGACTTTTCTTAGACAACATTGTTGGTGTCCAACTAAGTTATCGTCACACCATATTAGGGCCACCTGATCAGAACCCATGAAAACCTTGTTGTAGCAGGACATGATAAGGGAAAGGCCTTGGGATAGATTTCTATTTGGGAATGGATCACGGTTGAGGAAACTAGACATGGTTTGGGACCCACTTTGGAGTTATTGTGTCTTTATTTTTAGTTTCATTATAGAAACGTGACACTTCCATTTTCATAACATGCCTTCCCTTTTTAGTTCAGTATTGTATTTCCTATTTTGACTTATGTGTTACATGGTATAGTTCTAGTTATTAATATGATTCCACACTTGTGTACAGTTGTTTGATTCCATTGGTGTTTGTTTCTGATAAAAGAACGTATATTCTCCCGATGACTGACTTACAATACCCACACTTCTAGTCAGTTCTCTCTAGCATATGGGGAGGCGTGCTTGAGGGGATGTGAACATCTAGCTATAAAGTGGCCTAGGATGTCTCTCGTGGGCAACACAATGGGTGTCCTGAACTCGGTGGGCCACATGAAATAAAGGGAATCTCATCAAATTCTAGAGGCTTCCGATTCGCAGTAAGGGACTAAGGTGTGTCTGTGGGGAGACTATGCCCTCATTAGTAGAGTGTAGCACAATGGAAGGATAAAAAAGTAGTAAAAACAAAAGAAATATAAATAAATAGAGAAATAAAACTGATGAAATAGATAAATTAGAATAAAAAAAATTATCAATAGGAACCATGATGATGTAATGTCATGTCACTAGAAAAATGGAAAACATGGATACAAGATGATAGGCATAACATGCTCCACAAGGTAATAAAAATGAAAAAAAAGACTACTCCAAGAATATGGAGATCCAAATCATTCATCGGCTATCAAGATCCATCGTATTTGTAAGAAATCAAGTGTTCAAAGCTGTATGCTTCCATTTGTCAACACCTACAGTCATGTAATCTACTATGGGTACCAAACGGCACCCGGATAGGGTGCGAAATAAATATCAGTGGGAAACACTAACTATGTCAATAACATCTGACCCATGTAATTGAAAATTTCAGTGTGTAATCATGAAAAGGGAACGACGGTGTGGAGGATCTCCTACACTATTAGGCAGTACAAGGTGATCATGGGGAACAACGTAAGGGTAACTCATACCTGGTGGGAAGGGAATAAAGTTGCGGACTACTTTTCTTCGATTGTGGTTCCTGGGGAAACTATGGTTTGGGTGGATAATGTGCTGCCCATTAGACCTGAGGGAGTCAATCTGATTAGGGGAGACGCACATGGGTTGCACTATTTTCATCCCCCGTAGGGGGGGGACTGCGTTTGTGGTTATTTTGTAGTGGGTTGTTTTATGAAATAAAAATCGTAATGTTGTTGGTGGTAATTATCATTTAATGTTAATAGGTCCTATGAGGCATATCCAGCACCGACACCACCTTGTGATTGTATAAGTGGTAAAGGTCCCAAGACGCATCAAGGAAACCTGAAAATGATATTTGGTGAGGGAGTTCTTGGTTAATATTCAAGGTAACATAGATCTCAGGGACTGCTAACTCAGTAGTATCTGAGTTTAGCTAAGGGGTAAGAGTGTAATCCAAGGAGTGTAATATAAGTCATTCCACAATAAGGCTTCTACTAATTATAAGGTGATCAAATAGGGTAAAATGGGGCTAAGCATGGACTGTGACCTATGTGATTTAACCATGTAACCGACTAGTCCATACTAGAACCAAGGAGTGTATTTGAGGTATCATGTAATAAGGAAAAGGACCTTAGAGTAGTATACCAGGAATCCTAGTAATAGAGAACAACTAGAGTCTAGGTGGGTGTCAAACTAAACAAACCATGTCCTTGAATCAGAATGGGGTTCTCGAGTCCCATGGTATTCTCCTCTTAGAATCCAATACAATCTCGAGATAGTCCATTCCTATTTGATATTGTAATCATGTAATCATTCATTAGGGTCAAGCCTTGTCTTCCAATAGTGTGGACAGACAATGTAGTGAAAAAACCGTTTAATCTTGTCTTAATTAACCATTAAGGCATATTCAATTATTGAGGTTCACTCTTATGCCTTCCATCAATATGGAAAGGGGTTCTATAGACATGTAACCCTTATTCAATCTCATTTGATAAAACCATGTTATATAGTTAGTATACATTCCATTTCACATTTCATATTTAATAATCAATTTTAAGCACTTACCTTTGTGGGAGAAGTTATGCCCATAAATGGTATATTCCATTATGAAATTATCACTAATAAAAATCCATTAATTATAGGAAGGATCACCTTTATAAAGGTCAAGTGAAGGCACACCTAAATAGTGGCTCAAATGTTCTAGAACACTAAAACCGAAATATGGAATAACCATTGACATGTGAATGATTTATTTGTGGGTGTAACTGCTATCAAATAATCACATATTTAGATATATCATAACCATATGATTCTAACAAGTATAATCATGTCATGTAAATTTAAGAAACGTCTCCTGATGAAATCAGTTGGCCCCACACGGATACTCCAAAATCATTGAACATTAGGGATTAGTTATTGACCACCCACATTTGGGTTGTATGAATCTCCTCCTCTTGTATTGGACCTTTATTTTTATCATATTAGAGTAGATCTAAGAAAATGAGAAAAAATCGCATACCAAAATATCATGGACGAGATCAAAAGAGAAGGATAATGGGTCAAGATGGCTTCCATACTTACTGTTTCACATACAACATGATGAATAGAAACTTAATCAGTTGTCGAATGATGGATATCTATTTATTCCAAGTTTATATCTTCAATAATACCCAAATTCATAGGGAAATAGGTCAAACCTATATAAACTTGGATTAGGTAAGAAGGATAGAGATTAATTAGATTATCAAGGAAAAAAACTGTAATTTAACCCAAAATTTAGCCTGGGTACGATTTGACAAACTATGCGAAAACCATGAATGGGTAACTAGGAAAAAGGGGTGATCACATGATTAGGCCACATGAAAATAATTCAACCATGTGAGGTGGATCTATCTGAGAAAACACAATCTTCACAGTTTTACAAACCATGCAAAATTCTTGCATGGTTTACTCTAAACCGTGCACCAAGCCTGTTTTTCCCAAAAATATGAGTTCTGGGCCCTTAAATTTCCCTCAAACACCCATGATACCTTTTATAACACATTAGTAATACATATTATGTCCCAAGTAAATGATTAGACTAAAAAATTAAGGTATCCATACCTAAGTGAAAAACCAGGTTCTTACAATCTTCCCCTCATCCCCAATTTCACCTTTCAAAGGTTGAGAAACATTACCTGAGAACAACTCTGGCCATTTTGAATGTACGTAGATTTCCCTCTCCCAAGTCTCATAATTTACATAGTTGTTCTACCATAACACCCATACTAGAGGTACAAACCGACCTCAATGATCCTTTGTGCTTCGATCAATGATGCGTATTGGATACTCCTCAAAGGTAGCATCAACATCTAACTCAACATCCTCAAGATAAAAAGTATGATATGGGTTGTAATGATATTGGAGAAGATATGAGACAAGAATGATGTTATTCCGGTCACATTGCCTCTGAGGTAGTAGCAACCTATAGGCTACCAACCCGACTCTCAGTAGAATTTCAAACAACCCGATGTAACGAGGCGACAACTTTCCTTACTTTTGTAACCATTTATTACCAAGAATGCATTAGATATCAAGAGTTTCATAGGGATTGGTAGATAATACAGGTGTTTCATAAAAGATTTATTATTTCTTTCTTCGCCTATTACTAGACTTTTAAAGAAGGGTGTTAAGTTACAACGGTCAGAAGCATGCAAGAAATCCTTTCAAGAGCTGAAAGGGAGTCTTGTCTCAACACCAATTCTAGTACTTACATAATATGGAAATGTTTATATGGTATTTTGTGATGCATCAATAATAATACTAGGATAAATGATGAAGGAGGAGGAAAAATTCATTGCATATAGATTTCGATAGTCGATTCATCATGATAGAAACTACCTGACGCACAACCTCGTGGTAGAAACAGTTGTCCATGCCTTACATTGTTGGAGACATTATCTATTGGGTGAGTTCTTTGTAGTGTACATGGACCACAAGATCCTCAAATATATATTTTAATTGTATTAATTGAACCAAAAACAATTAATATGGGTAAAATATCTTAAATACATTGATTTTGAGCTTTCCTCTACGCTTAGAAAGGGTATTGTGGTCGCTGATGCATTGAGTCGAAAAACTCAAACCCATACTCTATAGGAATCCAGTAATGAATGGAAGTTAATGGCTCAATTTTTGGAAATTCATCTAGAGTTTCATGACTGTCATGAGAATTCGTATCATTCAACCTTAATAGTTGCCTCTTTCCTCTTTAAAAAGGTGAATAATACGCCGTTTTCAGATCCTGAATGTTTGGTTCTCCTTAAGATTATATCAAGAGATAACCCACCTCCATATTGGTTTATAGATAGATATAACAACCTGCATGTATGTGGAGATGTCTGGGTTCCCACAGAAATAAAATAGGTGTTGATGAGAGAGTCTCATGCCTCTTAGTGGGATGTTCATCCGAGAATCTAATAGATGTATCATGATATGCGATGCTATTATTTGTGTCCTAGAATGAAACGTTAAACTCTAGGATTCATCACTAGGTGTTCCACCTATCTGCAGGTGGAGGGGGAGGACCAGAGACCTTCATGATTGTTGAATCCACTTTTGATCCCAGAATTGAAATAGGAAGATGTTGCAATGGATTTCGTATTCGGCTTACCTAGGTCACTGAGGGGTAGAGTTATTATATGGGTAGTCCTTGACCGACTAAATAAATTATCCCACTTTATTCCAATTATTTTGAAATTCCTAACTGATGAGTTGGGAACACTCTATTTCCATGAGATCATACGACTATATATGGTTCCACATACTATCTTTTAAGATAGGGATTCTCATTTCATGTCACGGTTCTAGTAGGTATTACATAAATCTAGTGGAACTAAGGTGCTTCTAATCACATCATTTCACCCTCAGACTGATGGAAAATCAGAATAGACAATACAAGTTTTAGAGGATATGCTTTTAGAATGTGTCCATGATTTCAGTGGTTCTTGGGAGAATCATATCACCACATCGAGTTCAATTATAATAAAATCTTTCAATACACAATTTAGATGGGTCCATTTGAGGCCTTATATGGTAGGTCGTTGTGTTCAACCTTATGATGGCTAGAGGTAGGTGAGGCAGCCCTACTAGGTCCTTGTATCGTTTAAGATACTTTTTAACATGTTCAACTGATCAAGAAGCATATGAATACTACTTATTCTAGACCTAAATCTTATGTCGATCGTTGTTGAATACCTCTATAGTTCAAGGTTGTGGATCATGTTTTCCTTTGGTTATCACATAGGCTTGGGCATAGATGGTAATGGAAGTAAGTAAAGTGGTCACCCTATTACATCAGTCCATTTGAAATTATAGAGAGATTTAGAATGGTAGCCTATCAGTTGCTACTATCATAGAGGTATCATGCCTTGAACAACGTATTAAATGTTTCACATCTTTGCCGATATCATGACAACCCATCTCATACATTTGATCTTGATGAAGTTGAGTTAGATGTCAATGCTACATTTGACGAGTATCCAGTATGCATCGTTGACTAAAGCACAAAGTCTCTCTAAGGCCGGTCTATCCCTCTAGTATGGGTGATATGGAAGCCCAACCAAGTATAGGATGATAATTGGGAAAGGGAAGATGACGTATGTGCCCAATGACTATCGTTTTTCTCAGACAGTGTTTCTCCACCTTTGGAAGGTGAACTCGGGGACAAGTTCTTTTAAGGGGGAAGATTATAAGAACCCTATTTTCACTCAGGTATAAATCCTTTATTTTTCAATCTATATATTTACTTTGGACCTAATATGGATGCCTAATGGGTTTGAAATGGTCTCAGTGGGGTCTAGGATAAGTTCAAAGCTCAGAACCCGTATTTTTGGGAAAAATAGTCTTGGAACATGGTTTAGAGTAAACTGTGCATGAAATATTCATGGTTTGTAAAAACATGTGGGTTGTGTTTTTCTGGATAGAGCCACATCACTTTGTTGGTGCACGAATATGCGAACTAACCTTGTGAGCACACATTTATTCCCAGTACCCGTGCAGGGTTTGTGCACGGTTTGTCAAACCTTGTGGACAAACCACACACATGCTAAATTTTGGATTCTAAGAGGAGAATACCATGGGACTCGAGAACCCTATTCAGATTCAAGGATGTCATTTTCTTAGGTTAACAACCACCTAGAATCTAGTTCTTGTATATTCCATTTATTCTAGGGATACTACTATAGGGTTCTTTACCTTACAACATGATACCTTAGATACACTCCTTGGTTCTAACATTTACTATTAGGTGCCATGGTTAAATCCCATAGGTCCCTATCCTTGCTTATCCCTATTATTTCTTGGTCAATCACCTTGGATTAGATAGGTGCCTTATTGTGGAAAGCCTTGGATTACACTCCTTGGATCACACTCTTACCCATTTGATAGACTCAGATACTACTGAGTTAGCATTCCCAGATATCTATGTTACCTTGTTTGTTACCATGTAACTCCCTCAACGGATATCACTTTCATGTTTCCTTATTATGTCGTGGGACCTTCAATACATATACTACCATGAGGTTATGTTATTACTAGCAATGCCTCACATGACCTGTTATCATTAAATGGTAATTACATAATTAATGAACTGGTTACATGTTCAAACACCAAATGAGGGATGAATCAGGTACTGTGGTATTTAGTTATATTGTACAACTTCCATTTCATTGTATATGCATTCCTGCACACTACTATATTACATTACATGGGATGGATTTTATAGACACCATTAGTGGTGGCCCACAAATATTTTTTTAATAACCTCTTTGGGTGAACGTTTGTACCCGGAGTTGATTACATGACTGCAGGTGTTGAAAAATAGAAGCATACGACTTCAAAAACTTGATTGATTGCTGATAAGATAGATCTTGATATGGAATGACTGGTTTGGATCTTGGGATTCCTGGAGTAGTCTTGGTTTTTTTTACTTTGTGGAACATGTTATTCCTATTGTCTTATATCTATGTTTTCTAGTTTTCTAGTGACATGACATTACATCATCATTGTTTTAGTTGATACAGTTATTTTTATTCTCGTTTATCCATTGCATTAGTTTTGTTCTGCTTTTTATTTATATTGCTGCCATTGTTTACTACTATTTATATCCTTCCACTATGCTATAATCTACTAATGATGGAATAGTCTCCCCAAATACACACCCTAGGCCTTTGCAGCTAGTCAGCAGCCTCTGGCGTTCAGGGAGATGTGGTTGAGGCCATGTGGCCCATCGGGATTGGGTCACCCTTTAAGTGGCATCCAGGTCTGGGATGAATAATAGTGGTGTTATGGGGTTTTCATTTATTGCCTTACTATTTTGAGACAATATATTGGAGGTTAGAAATTCATGGGACATGAACATAAGTCAGGATTGGGCGTCGTAAACCCATGTTCAGTGTAAAATTTCAGTTACTCAAAATGTAATTGTTGTTATACATTTTCCTATTACAGTTGATATTATTTCACCATTGGGTGACGCACATGCTATGTGGTGTTGTTTATTGTTACTTTTTTGAGGGTTTTCTTTTATCCCTAGTCCGATGATATTGGGGTAAGGAGCATTGTTACATGAATCATTTTAGGCACCTAGAGTTCAAATGTCATGCATATTGACATACCATATAAGTTCATTTCACTACTTTGCATTGCTTTATATGCCTATGATTGTTGATTGATGTTGTGGCAGTTATCTTATAGTTGTATTATTCTTGGTAGTGATTACGTGATTTTATGTCTCAATTCAGGAGGTGTATGGGACCTCATGGTTTGAGATGATTCATTTACTGAATCAAACCGTTTTTATATAAATAAATGGGTGATGTTTTCAATTATAGGTGTATGGGAACTGATTAACTGGAAATGGATATCCATTATAAGGTGAATAATGACATTAAAATGAAATAGTTTCACATCCTTATCTTGCCTTGTCATGTGTAAGAAAGGTAATGGAGTGAACCTAATGACTAAATGAGAGATGAAATGATACTTATATATATATGAACTTATTGATACCTGGCCGTCTAAGTGGGTAGTTGGGGTAGTATATCTTGGGTAGTGAAATCTTCTTTATTTAGATACATCATGTGATGCTATCTATCTAGTTAATTCATGTTTTAAGGCATGTGATTTTCATTTGTAGACCAATGCCTCCAAGACTCCTTATGTCATATGCCAGGAATGTGGTGATGACCATTCTCCATACATGGTGGTCCATGAGCCGCCAACCCTACCTCCAATAGTGCCACATAAAGAGCCTCCTATTGTACTTGATCTAAGAACTACTGCCCATTCCCGTGATAGTTTACTATGTCAGATGAAGTCCATGAATGGTGGTCCATGGGTTGCACGTATGATGGCTGATCAGACCTACGAGTTCCAAAAGCAACATCTTCCAAATTTTACAGGGAATGGTGGTGCTCAGGATGTTCAGTCTTTTCTAGAGGCCATTCTTCCTATCTTTGAGTATCTAGAAATGACACTAGTTTTGAGAGTCAATCATTATACATACATTCTTCGGGATTTCACCAAGCATTGGTGGGATATGGTTACCCAGGCTGGTCTTCATCAAGGCATGTTGTGGGTTGATTTCCAGACGCCTTCTGTGACCAATTCTTTCCTTTAGTGGTGAGAGATGACATAACTAGATATTTAATTCATATTGAGCAGGGTTATATGTTAGTTATGGAATATTCATCACTTTTCACTGATTTACATCACCTTTCACTGATTCTATTAGGTAATGAGCTTTCACGTGCTTGATGTTTTGAGGATGGGATCCAATATGCCATCCAAACTATGGAGAATGTATTTCTCATACATAAATTTTCTACAACTATTGATCAGTCCCTTATCACTGAGAGTCACCTAATGTATGTCACGAGTACCGGGTTTAAAGGAATAGTGCCGGATCAGGCCAATAGTTCTTTCGGTAGCAGGAAACAATCCCTCGAGGTTTCTCATCCGGGCAGGGGAATCTAGAGTGTCCTGTTTGATAGCTATGTGTTTTGTCATCAGTGTGGAAGACCACAACATAAGAAGACTCAATGTTACAAAGACCCTATGGATTTCTATAATTGTGGTTGTAGGGGTAATATTCATTGTTTCTATAAGACCTTTACACCAGATTCGAGTGGAAAATGATCAACATCAGCTCCACCTTCAGAAGTGAGTTCTTTTTCACTGCATCAGGATGGGAGTTGGAATAGCACTGGAAGGTCTAGCCAAGGAGGAGGTTGTGGATATCAAAGTCTGAACCCTGATCACTAGTAGTGCCAGCAGATTATTCATGATCATGGTAGTCAATCTGTTGCACATGGTCATGGATCAGGTCAATTACATTCTTTATAGTGGATACCGGAGGATCAATCTACGAGACAATCTATAGTACTATGTATTATTCCAGTAACCTCTGCTATTGTATTTGATTTGTTTGATACATGTGTTCTAATTTTTTTATTTATGTCTCTAATGTGGAATGTCTTGGACTTGAGATACACTATCACTATGGTGTAATGACCCTCGATAAACTGGTTTGAATATGGATAGAGGGCATATTCCAATGCATGGAGTATCCCCTTGAGGTAGGCAGTAACCCTTTCTTGTGGAACCTCTTTATTAATGACATGCCGAGATTCAATTTTATTATCGAGATTGACTGGTTAGTCCACTATCATGCCTTTGTAGACAATTATCATTGCAGGGTCTCTTTTACACCAGCATAAGGAAGAGTTATCTTTTAAAAGGTGAGTGTGATATCGAGGTTGGGAGAGCTAGACAGAAGCATCATGGGCAGGGTGTAATGAATGCCTAGATTGAAAATATTTTCATGAAGGATTAATTATTTCTTCAAATTGATTTCCCTCAAGTAGATGATCATTTTGGGGAAGTCTTTCCGGATGACTTTTCTTGCCTACCTCTTAAAAGAGTGATATATTTTACAATTGATCTTATTCTAGGAGCAGCTCCAGTGTCTATTCCTCCTTACATTATGGCACCTATCGAACTCAAGGAAGTCATGGGGTAGTTAGAGGATCTAGAGGCGATAGGATTTATACGGACCAATACATCTTAATGGGGTTCAATCATGGTTTTCTCTAATAAGGAGGATGAAACTCTTCATTTATACGTGGGTTATATATGGTTGAACCTGAATATGGTCAAGAACCGGTATCAAATTCATGAATAGAATATCTCTTCAATCATCTCCAAAGAGATAAGGTCATCTAAAAAATGAACCTAAGATCATGCTATCATCAGGTTCGAGTCAGACCATCAGACGTACCTTGTATAAAAATTCCATAGAAGTTATGTTCTGTACGAGTATCTCATTTTTCTGTTCGGTCTAATGAATGCTCCTGCCATTTTCATGGCTTCAATGAATTGGTTTTTACATCCCTAATTGGATTCTTTTTTTGTGGTCTTTTTGGATGACATCTTATTGTATTATAGCACACATAACAACCATTCCAAACATCTTGAGATGATTTTGAGTACACTGAGAATGCATAAGAATTATGAAAATCTTGCTATGTTCCACATTTGGATAAAAAATGTTCACTTATTTGGTCATATTATCTCCTTATAAGGAGTCACTTTTTACCTCGATAAGGTTAGTGCTATAGTTTTTTGGGAGAATCCCAAGATCATTTTTGATATAAGGAGTTTCTTGAGGCATGCCGAATATTACAAGCATTTCATACAAGTTTTCTCACATATTTCTTCAACTATTACTAGACTTACAAAGAAGGTTGTTAAGTTCTTGTGGTCAGAAGCACGTGAGAAAGCCTTTCAGAAGATGAAAGGGAGGCTTGTCTCGACACCGATTATGATTCTTATTGAACATAGAAAAGGTTATACCATCTTATGTGATGCATCATAAATCGGCCTAGGAGCAGTGATAATGTTGGAGGACAATGTCATTTCATAAAAATCTTGTTATTTAAGGCCTCATGAGAATGAATACCCAACACATGACCTTGAGCTAGCAGTATTTGTCTACACCTTATGTTGTTAGAGACATTATTCTTAGGGTGAGTTCTTTTCGGTGTACACAGACTAGAAGAGCCTCAAATATATTATTTCACAGCATGAATTGATCTTCATACAATGAAGATCAGCCGAATATCTTCTGTCCTTTGATTTTGAACATTCCAATACACATAGAAAGGTAAATGTGGTCACTAATGCACTGAGTTGGAAAACTCAAATGTAGGTCGTACAGGAAGCCAGTGGTGAATGGATGTTGATGACCATTTTTTCAAAAAGTCATATAGTGTTTCATGATAGTCAATATCAGTGTTACCTATCACCCATAATAGATACCTCTTCCATTTTTGAGAAGGTGAAGTGTATGAAATTTTCCGATCCTGAAGGTTTGGTTCTCCATGAGAGTATATTAGGAGATAACCCACCTCTGGATTGGTCTATGGATGGATATGACATCCTGTGTGTACATAAACATGTCTGGGTTCCCACATATATAACAAAGGAGATGATGAAAGAGTCCCATGAATCTCAATGGGAAGTTCATCTAGGCATCTCAATGATATATCGAGATATGTGACACTAGTGTTGGTGTCATGAAATGAAACATCAAATTGTACGCTTCATCACTAGTTGTTCCACCTGTCAGCAGTGGAAGGAAGATCCCCATAAAGCTTTAGGCTTGTTGTAGTCTCTTTTGATCTCAGAATGGAAATGGGAATTTGTTTCCATGGATTTATTAGTTGGTTTCTTAGGTCACTAAGGGGTAGAGATTCTATATGGGTAGTAATTAACCAACTAATAAAATCAGCACACTTCATTCCAATTTGATATAATTTTTTAGTCAATGAGCTGGGAAAACTGTATGTCTATGAGATCATATGAATACATGAGGTTCCATGTACAATAGTTTCAGATATACATGCTCATTTCACATCACGGTTTTGGCAGGGATTATATAAATAAATGGGAACTCAAGTGCTTCCAAGAACATCTTTTCACCCATAGATCGATGGAAAATTATAATGGACAATACATGTTTTAGAGGATAGGCTCTGAGCATGCGTGCTTGATTTCTCTAGTTCTTGGGAGAATAATATCCCTATCATCGAGTTCTCTTAAAATAACATATTTTAAGAAAACATTTAGATCGATCTTTTTGAGGCCTTATATGGTAGGACATTTTGTTCACTCCTGGGATATCTATAGGAAGGAGAGGTAGCCCTACAAGGTCCTTGTCTCATTCAGGAGACTTCAGAACAGGTTCAGCTAATCAGGAAAGGTATGACTACTGCTCAGTGTAGAAAAAAATCTTATGTCAACCACCATTGAATATCTCTAGAGTTTGAGGTTAGGGATTGTGTTTTCCTTCATGTATTTCCCAATATTGATCATAGATGGTTATGGAAGAATGGAATGTTTTCACCTTATTATGCTAGGCCATTTGAAATTCTAGAGAGAGTCAAGCCATTATCCTATCAGTTGCTACTAACTTAGATGTATCATTCCATGTACAATGTGTTTCATCTCTCATTGCTTTTCCTATATCATTCTGACCCATCTCATACTTTTGATCTCATAGAAGTTGAGTTTGATTCTGATGCTACCTTTGAAGAGGATCTAGTAATCATCATCGACTAGAGCACAAATGATATATAAGGCCGGTTTGTCCCTTTGGTATGGGTTCTATAGCAGAACTGCCGAGTAGAGGATGCGACTTGGGAGAGGGAAGCTAACGTACAAGCCCAATGGCCCGAGGTGTTCTCAGGTAATTTTTCTCCACCTTTTTAAGGTGAACATGGGGATGAGTTCTTTTAAGGGGGGAAGATTGTAAGGACCTAGTTTTTCAATCAAGTATGGATCCTTTATTTTTCTATCTAAATCCTTACTTTGGACACAGTATGGATGCCCAATGGGTTAAAAAAGGTCTTAGGGGTGTCCAGTGCAAGATCAAAGCCTGAAACCCCTCTTTTTGGAAGAAACTGGCATGAAACACAATTTAGAGTAAACCATGTAGGATTTCCACAGGGTTTTGAAAACTATACAGATCATGTTTTCCTGGATAGAGTGACCTCATAAGGTTGGTGCATGACCATGCGGCCTAACCTTGTGAGCACCACTTTTTTCCAATTACCTATGCATGGTTTGCACATGGTTTGTCAAATCGTGCAGATAAACTATGAATAGGCCAAATTTTGGGTAAAATTATAGTTTTCCCCTTAATGATCTAATTATATCTCCATTATCTAAAAACCAATCAAGCTTCTGTTCATTATGTTGGTTGTGAAATTGTAAGTACTCGAGTCCTCTTGATTTGTTATCCTTCTCTTTTTCTATTGACTATGATATCATGGTATGAGATTTTTTTCTCTTTTTCTTAGATCTACTATGATCCAAGGAAAATAAAGGGCTGATTACAGAGTAGTAGAGTCATACAAACCTAAGGTGGGAGGTCTATAACTCATCCCTAAAGTTAGTTGAATTTAGAATATCTCTGTGCGGCCCACCGATTTCATCAGGAGTCATTTATTAAATTTACATACCATGATTTTACTTTTTATTATCGGTTGGTTATTCTCTTTCCAAATATGTGATTAGTTGTTAATGGTTACACCCCCAAATTAATCCTCTCATGTTGAAGGTTATTCCATATTTGGGTTTTAGTGTTTTGGAACCTTTGAGAAACCACTCGGGTGTGCCTTCTATCGACCTTCCTAAAAGTGATCCTTCCTATAATAAATGTCTTGTTATTAATGATAATTCCATAATGCAATGTACCATGTTTTCTCACCACTTGACCTACCTAAGTTATGTGATTCAAATTGATTAATAAATGTGAAATGTGAAATGGAAAGTATACTATGTATATAACTTGGTCTTATCAAATGACATTGAATAAAGGTTATATGTCCATATCACCCCTTTCTTTTTATATCTCCTTGTTCTCAAGAGGATAGGCTTAGATTTCATTCTCTAGATAGTCCGGTTAGTTCGCTATCACGCCTTTTTATACTTCTTTCACCATAGGGTCTTTTTATATTCTGAGAAGTTAGTAGTTATATTTTAAAAGGTGAGTGGGATTTCTAGTTTGGGTGAGCTAGAATGAAGCATCATGGGCTTGGTGGAGTGACTGCCTAGATTGAAAATATTTTCATGGAGGATCAGGGTTTGCTTCGAACTGATTTCCCTCCAGTAGTTGATTGTTACAGGGAAGTCTTTCTCAATGAATTTTTTGGATTACCTCAAAAGAGAGAGGTAAAGATTATAATTGATCTTGTTCCTAGAGTAGCTCTAGTTTCCATTCCTCCTTATAGGATATAACCTACTAAAATCAAGGAACTCAAGAAAAAGTTAGATGATGTAGTAGAAAAACATTTATATGGATTAGTGCATCCTCTTGGGGTTCACCTGTGATTTTTTCTAAGAAGACAGATGGAACTCTTCATTTATGCATGGATTACAAACGGTTGAACCAACATACGATCAAGAACTACTATCCACTCCCTCAAATAGGTGATCTTAAGATCAGGTTATCATCAAGTGTGAGTTAGACCATCAGACATACCTCATACAACTTTCTGTAGTAGGTATGGTCTGTATGAGTATCTTTTTATGCCATTCAGTCTTACAAAAGCTCCTACCATTTTCATGGATTAAATAAATAGGGGTTTCCATCCCTACTTCGATTCTTTTGTCATGGTCTTTGTAGGAGACATCTTAGTTTTTTCTCACACTTGTAGTGAAAATGCCAAACATCTTGAGATCACTCTGAGCACATTGAGAAAGAATATGATTTACGTGAATCATTCTTAATGCCACTTTTAGATAGACAAATTTCACTTCACAGGTCATATCATCTTAATGTCTAGAGTTTATGTTGACCCTATGAAGGTTAGTGATGTAATTTTCTGGAAACAGCCCAAGAACGTGTTTGATATCCAAAGTTTATTAAGGATTTCTAGGTATTACAGGCATTTCATATTGGATTTATCACATCTTGACTTACCTATTACTCGACTTTCAATGAAGGGTGTTAAGTTTCCATAGTCATAAGCATGCGATAAAACCTTTTAGGAGATAAAAGGGAGGGCTGTCTTGGCACCAGTTCGAATTTTTCCATAACCTTGAAAAGGTTATACCATCTTCTATGATGCATCATGCATCGTCCTAGGAGAAGTGATGATGTACTAAGATGAAGCCATTTTCATACATATCTTAACATATGAGGCCTCAAGAGAGTAACTACCTGATGCACGACCTCGAGCAACCTGCAGTTGTCCATGAATTATGTTACTAGAGACATTATCTTTTGGGTGAGTGATTTGTGGTGTACATGGACCATAAGAGACTCAAATATAACTTTTCACAGCATGACTTGAACCCCATACAATGAATATTTATTGAATATCTTCAATCCTTTGATTTTGAGCTTGCCTATACACCACTAAAGGGCAATTTGGTCACTGATTCATTGAGTCAGAAAACTCAAATGCAGGTCGTACATGAATCTAATGATGAATAGAAGTTAATGGCCTTTTTTATTAACATCATATAGAGTTTCATGTTAGTCACATGCAGTACTACCTCTCATACTAAATAGTTACCTCTTCCTAATTTAATAAGGTGAAGAGTAGGCAGTTTTCAGATCCTGAAGTTATGGTTCACTATGAGATTATATCATGAGATAACCCACCTCTAGATTGGTCTATGATATAGATATTATACAATGTGTATGTGGACATGTCTGGGTACCCACAAACATAAGAAAAGAGTTGAAGAAATATTCCCATGATTCTCAGTGGGCAGTTCATCCATGAATCTCAAAGATGTATCGAGATATGCGACACCGGTATTGGTGGCCTAGAATAAAACATCAAATTATAGGCTTCATCACTAGGAATTCCACCTGTCAATACGTGAAAGTGGAGAACTGGAGACCTATAGTCTCATTGAAGCCGCTTTCAGTCCTAAAAAGGAAATGATAAGATTTTTCCATGGATTTTTTAGTCTTCTTACCTATGTCACTGAGGGGTACCAATTGTAACACCCCAAGATTTCATAGTACGTTATTTCTTCAAAGTGATTCAATAACTTGCACTACACGCAACACCGAGTTCTATTGCCCCATGAATTACCAAATAAGCCGTTCAAAAGAGGTTATGAATAGTATTAACTAAATTTTGACCTTTATATAATCCTTATAATTTTAGAATCCATATTATGAGTTTCTTAGACATATTGTAAGAACAATACATTTTTTTCAGATAAAAGAAGTATTTTTCAAGGAATGAAATTTTACCGCCTTTTATTGGAGAAGCCTTTTTAAATCCAATATTTGAAACTTTTATATATTAAATTTGAAAAAATAAACTTCTTCTTTAGAATCGGGACATAAGAATTTAGTTTCAATAATGTTTTGGTGTTTTCTGATAACTTTCATATTTGGGTGAATAGTGAAAAATACTATATTTTAATTGAAAACAACTTTTTAAATAAAAATAATTTATATTGTTAAATTATAAATTTTAATGATTTGGAAGAATAAATAGATTATATTTTTACCATTTAATTCAATAATAGTCATTGTAAGTAATTTCACTTTGAAATTGGACAAAAACAAGTGTCAATCTTTTGGTTGTTATTATTTCTTAAAAATACACCTTTTGGTTTTGACAGTAAGAATTAATTTTAAAATAATAAATTAAACTTCTATGTTTTCAATTTAGTGAAATAGAATTCATTATTGAATTTTAAATATAAAAATTATCTTATGGTAAATTTTTGGTAATTTATTTGAAAACTTTTAATTTTTGATGAATAGTGAAAAACACTGAGTTATAGTTTAAAACAAAATTTTTATTTAAATAATTATTTATTTTATTTAAATTAATATTATGTCAAAAAAGATACATACTACTTATATATGTTCAATTTAATTCATTGAAATTAGTTTATAATAATTTTAGATATATAAAAATTTTATTGAACTTTTCACCGTCTTTTACCCACCTCCTAGGAGAATTACAAATTCAGATAAAACTTAATTTTACAGCTTCTGTGAGTGGAAATTTGAAATTCCGAGAGAAATGGTTAATATCAAGGAGTAAAATTTGGTTAAATAAGATAAATGTTTTTTGGTGAATAGTAACTATTTACTTTTATTTACGGCAGTTAAAGATAAATAGGGTAATTCAAGATAAAAAGTATATTATAATAATATGAAATTACCTTAACACTTGTCCTAACCTTATTAGAAGAGTCATGACCGACCATGGGCATCATTTGGTCGATTTTGGGATCCCATGGAGCCATTTGAGAGTGATAATGACTGTTTAGATTAATTAATTTAATGTAAAGACAAAATGACACAAAAAAATATCTTTTAGTAAATTAATTTTTACATGGGGTTATATAAGTTATATATTCGAATATAAATATTCATTGGAAAGTTAATGAGATTTTATACGTCATGGTATTTGTTTTATAATTTTTAGACAAAAAATAAATTAAGTTATTTATGACATAATGATGATGCAGTAATTACCTTATTATTGAAATATTAAAATAATTGATATTATAAATACCCAAATAAAAATTATTTGAGAATTTTAATGAATTATACAAATTTTAGAGGTTAATATGACATGTTAGTATTGATTAAATAATTTTTTTTTGAATTAATAAAGTTATTAAGACTTTAACAAAAATCAATTATTAAATAGTGTCAAAATTGACAAAAAGGAGTTTTTAAAACAAATATTATATTATTAATTCATATAATATTGATAAAAATCCAAGTATATTCCAAAGGACATATATGATGATAGGTATTTCATTAATGAACCACTTGGGGTTCTCTTGGTAGTTTATAGTATGTTTATTAACCATATAATATAAAAATACAAAGAGACATGGTAAATGTCAATCTATTTAACTAAGCGTTAAATCTAAAAGATAAGGGTAAAATAGTGACCCAAACTTGTCTAAAACATATTGGTTGAGTGGTTTTAGACTCATAACCACCTTATAATTTAAATAATCTAGTTTGGGGCCATTATAAACCGAATATGAATTTACCATAAAATAATACTTTAAGTTTTTCCTAAAGAGACCCTCCTCCCCCTTATAAAAGAACACCACTTCTAACCAATTCCTCACACCTCTCAAGCCTTTTGTCTCGTCCAAACTCTGCCCAATTAAGCTAAATACATCCTTATACTCCTCTTAAAAGTCATACCTTAGGAAGAAGGCACTTCAAGAGTCCTTTTTGGTTCAAACCAAAGGGAGTTACCCAAATTAAAGGTAATGATTTCTCTTAGCTTCTTTTCTTTTATTTTACTTCTCTAACCCCTAAACTCTTATTATTATTTTATTTTGTAACAAAAACAGTATCCTAAATATAAAAGGATATTTTTTATGAGAATTATTCATAATTAAATTACACACACCTCCATCTAATGTGTGAAGAACATAATGTTTCTGTATATGGTAACCAAACGCCTCACGAAACGATGATTGTTCAATTGTCTCCTACCACCTCTCATGGTGGCCATTATGATGGAACTATAAATAAATATGATATTAATGATATATATCTTATATATAATCTAATGTAATTCAATTTTATAGCATACCATTATTCATTTCATGTTGTATATATATACGATAATTTCATTGGAGGAAGTGCGGACTACGACACCCTCAATGTGAAATGACTCGTTCATACCATACATGGAATGTGTAAAGGATGGTGTTAATGAACTTAATTAACACATATAAGATATTATATTATACTTTAATAATAATATACCTATGTATCATTTTGTTTTTATTCCTTTTAAAATGAAAAATGAAATGGAAGTTGCGTTTGTGCATACGTACGGACTAACGTCTCCACGAACGTGATGAGATTCATTCCCCATCGTATATATTCAAGTATAATTATAATTTTATGATTAAAAATTATATTTAAGGACTTGATATCGTTCTGGATATGAATAATATACAACCTATCCATAACAAACACGGCTTATGTAACAAAACATATAAAATAAAACGAGTAAGTTAACACCCGAAACGACGATAATACTAAGATATTATTAACAAAGCAATGCTAGAAGAACATATATGACATCATATTAACCTATATGATTATTTTATAATTTAATAAAAATTATTTCACTATTACATAGGAGGTTAAACTACCCTCAACCAAGGAGAAGTACAAGTTAAGGGTTTATTTCACAATCTCTTCATTATCCATGGTTGTTTATAAGTAATTATCAACTGGGACCTCTTTATCATCCACATACATGTTTCATAAAAATATATTTCAATTTTTTTTAATATTTACTAGAAAATAGGTTAATGTCATTTATACCATTATGTGTTTTGAATGTAATATTTCTATCATTTTCCAAATAATGTACTTTTTGACCTTTTCGACAAATTTATGGTAAGAATGTTTTTTTAACTTATACGGCTGGTGCGGCTATTTGCCACCGTTATAAACTCATTGAAGCTTCCCTTACAAGATTATAAGAATATTTTTAATTTAAATGTTTTATTTTATAATTATGTGACTTTTAAATGATTTGAAAATGAATATTTTAATAATTTGTGAAAGGTACTCTTTATCAAGATCAGAATTTTAAATGTTTTAATGATTTATCTTTCTAAATATTTTTAATTAATATCCATGTTTTTAAAATGATTTTAAGGATTTATCTATATGGACATGAATGTTATGAAATGACATTTCTTTTCAAAAGTTTCAAAGTGGTATGGGACACTTTGATTCAAAAATATCTTTTAAATTACTTCCTTACTAAATGTGTGTCTTTTAAATGATTTCAAAAAAGAGATATTTCTCTCAAATAGTTTGATTTCATCTATGTCAACATCATTTGATAGATTTTAAGCTTATTTGAAGTTGATTTATTATTATACAAAACTTCCATATTGTATTGAAGGTTTTATGATATGTTTGATTGTGGATGTGTTATTTTTATACCATTCATGGTTTATGGAGAAAGTATTGACATTTCATATTCTAGATTTAATACAAATGTTTATGTTATGTTTAAACCTATTCATATGAGGAATTCATTGGACTTAATAAGTTGCGGGTGGAGCCTGCTATATCTCCTCGATGCATCGGTAGGTCTCATGAGACAAACTTGTGTCTTGGCACAAGGTCTTAACAAAATCATATTTTTAGTCTTGGAATGAGTCCTTGACTATGTGGTTATGATAGTCTGGCATTATGCATTCCATCATTATGAAAGCGGTTATTGATATTTCATGTGATTATTCGACTAGTAGAATATCCATGTGAATAAGTAAATGGCATTATTTCATTTACCTTTTTCCATATTATCTTGAAGTTCATGTTTTAAAGGATTTTTTAGTCATACATTGCCTCAAATGATTATGCTTATTTATGAAGGCTTCCGCTATATTGTTATCCTTAGTGAGCATCGGAGCTCACTCCTTTCTATGTTTTATTTTTCCTAGGATGTGAAGAAGTATTTTATGACTGACCTGTAGGGATTGTCTGAGGGGATATGAGTGTGGACTATGGAGACTATGTTTTGTAGCTTTCCACTTTATCATGTAATGTATGACTTATGAATTTATCTAGTGTTTCCAAGGATACTAAACTAATCGATCTTTTGAGACTTGATCTTTTGTGATCATGCCAATGTTATGTAATAATGAACCAACTCTGGGAAACTGGGGTCGGGGTATTACAGTTGGTATCATAGGAAGTTTAGCAATAACCTTGGAAACTAGATTTAGATGAACTATGATTAGAGCACATAGACCTAAGATATACTTTGAGGATTAGTGTAGAAGAACATCCTAGAATTTTGGTATTGTAGATATTTTGTGAGTTTTCTGAGAAATACATCCCTGTCTGGATACGAGAAGGTAGAGGCGGATCTGGCATAGATGTATCTAGGGGTAAAACCTGAAAACACTGTTTTGATCTAGACTCGAACGAGAACTGTTGAATGAAAATGGGCCTTGCTGCACTCTTAGTTATGACACTCCTGGGGGATAAGCTTAAGATAATTCTCATTTTCTTTAAAAATCATTATGAAGGGCTTATGAGTATATAATTCCTTAATGAAACCATCTTTATTATTATGTATTATATCCATAAACCATTCAATTTACGTTAGGTATTTTACAATTTTGGAATTATTCATTGCAATTCCTAAACTGACATAGTTTATGCTATTATATAGAAATGGCACCCAATATATGGAATGTGAACTCTAGCAATACGTATGATCCAAAGAGTAAGAAAGATCATATCTTTCACAGTATTAATCCAACATTTAGAAGGGAAATAGTCTCAAATGTATTCTCAACATATGAAGAAATAGTATCATGTGTTAAAAAGATAAGTAAATAATTCTCCGAGTCCTATGGCTTTGAAGGGAAGTAAGAGAAGAAAAGGATGGAAGAGAGAAATATGGATAAAGGGAAGAGGGAAAAGAATAATTTTCCCATATATGATAACTGTGGGAAGAAACACCCTGGAACTTGCCTAAAGGGAATGGGAGTTTCTTATAAGTGTGGAGAAAAAGGAAACCATGTACGTGACTGAAAGGGTAAGAAAAAGGTTTCAAATGTACAATGCTTCATCTACAAGGAGTTGGGACATTATGCAAACCAATTTTCAAATCATCAGAGTATGCCCCAAATGATGTTATTGGATAATAATCAAGTTATGATACTCCCACAGATGAGGAGGAATGATTAGAGTTTTTTGTTGTTATTAAAGAATTATGTCATCTGAGTGTTGTATCAAAAATGTACTAGTTATAATAATTATAGAGTATATAAGGATTGTACTGCAGTACTATTTCATTAAGGACTTGAGATTGTGTGGAACCAATAAAAGTGACTCAATGGAAGGTTAATTTTTTGGAAAATATATGGTTGAGAGAAAGATAAACCGTAATATGGTTCTGATACCGAGGTATTGATTTTGGAATAATAAATGATTGATTTGGATAAATTATATTGGATATTCTTGATTATCATGAAACTGATTAATGATTTTTATATTCCATCATTGTTGGAGTTTACAAAAGTTTTGGATAGAAAGAGTATAACCATTATTCTATAAGAAATAACGTATCATGAATGTAATCAATAAGGTTTTATGGTAATTAAGGATGCTGTAGTGTTTTAAAAGAATACATGATGAAAGTGTTCCCATGTTATTACATGGAAAAAAGGATCTTCATTGTGTTTACCTTCATTATAAATTTTTTACTGTGAGTTTTGACAGAAGTATTTTGGATAATTCTAGTTTGAGATTATTTTTGGATTGCCAAAAAAGGACAACCCGGAGGTCGGGCGACAACCTGTCGCATCCGGCAAGGCTGCAAGACTTGAACCCACAACCGAAGGGTGACAAAGGGGTATCCCCTACCACTGGCCCACATGATTTCCTGGATTGAATAATGTAGTCTTTTTTTTAAAACAAATTCTAGTAGATGAATTATAAATTTATTTATTTATTTATTTATTTATTTTTTGAACCCCATGAGAATAGGATAAAGAGAATATTAGTTTTACGTTCTATTATCTTTTAGAGTGAAAGATGAGTTTATGGTAGAAATTAGTTAAAGGATGGGACTCTACTTGTCAAGTATATATTTCTCTTTTTCTCTTATTCTATGAAGAAATTAATTCTTATACTTTAGTGAAGGGTTATTAAAACTAAAAATGTGTTATCCTAATACCACATGTTTTGTTGAACTGATGGTATTTTAAATCATCATATATTGATGAATTTTAGGCCCTAAATTTTACAGTTGTTTGTGATTGATGACCTCAATCACTTCCAATATATATTTATGTTTTTCCTCAAATTATATGTCTCTAATTTCCACCGATGCTCTCATAATCGAGATCATAATTTGGTGGTTACCCTATCATTTCCCTTTTCCTCTTATTAAGACTAAATTTTATTAACCTAATTTACAATGTGGGTTTTCTCAAAGGTATTTTCTATTTTCAATGTTTTATTTTCTAAAAATAATTTTAAATTGTGAGGATGCAATTTATTGATGGAGGGAAGAATGTAACACCCCAAGATTTCATAGTACGTTATTTCTTCAAAGTGATTCAATAACTTGCAGTACAAACAACACCGAGTTCTAGCACACCATGACTTACCAAACATGCCGTTCAAAAGCGGTTATGAATAGTATTAACTGAATTTTTACTTTTATATAATCCATATAATTTTAGAATCCATATTATGAGTTTCTTAGACATAATTTAAGAACAAATACATTTTTTTTCAAATAAAAGAAGTATTTTTAAAAAAATCCAATTTTACCACCTTTTAATGGCGATGCCTTTTTAAATACAATATTTGAAACATTTATATATTAAATTTGAAAAAATAAACTTCTTCTTTAGAATCGGGACATAATAATTTAGTTTCAATTTTTTTTTGGTATTTTTCTGATAACTTTCATATTTGGGTGTATAGTGAAAAATACTATATTTTAACTGAAAACAACTTTTTAAATCAAAATATTTTATATTGTTAAATTATACACTTTAATGGTTTGGAAGTATAAATATATTATATTTTTACCATTTAATTCAATGATGGTCATTGTATGAAATTTCACTTTGAAATTGGACATAAACAAGTGTCAAACTTTTAGTTGTTATCATTTCTTAAAAATACACCTTTTGGTTTTGACAACAGGAATAAATTTTAAATTAATAAATGTAACTTCTATGTTTTTAATCTAGTGAAATAGACTTCATTATTTAATTCTAAATATTAAAATTATCATAGGGTAAATTTTTGGTATTTTTTTGAAAACTTTTAATTTTTGATGAATAGTGAAAAACATTGAGGTATAGTTTAAAACCAAATTTTTATTTAAATAATTATTTATTTAATTTCAATTTATTTTATTTAAAAATAGATAAATACTAGCTATATAAGTTCAATGTAATTCATTATAATCAGTTTATAATAATTTTAGATATATAAAAATTATATTGAACTTTTCACCGTCTTTTACCCACCTCCTAGGAGAATTTGCAAATTCACATAAAATTTAATTTTACTCCTTCTGTGAGTGGAATTTTGAAAATACGATAGACACGGTTAATATAAAGGAGAAAAATGTGGTTCAATCAGATAAAAATAATTTTTGGTGAATAGTAACTTTTGACTTTTATTTATCGCGGTTAAAGGTAAATAGGGTAATTAATGATAAAAAGTATATTATAATAATACAAAATTACCTTAACACTTGTCCTATACTTATTGGATGAGTCATGGCCGACCATGGGAATCCTTGGGTAGATTTTGGGACCACATGGAGCCACTTAAGAGTGATAATGACTGTTTAGATTAATTAATTTAAAGTAAAGACAAAAATGACACAAACAAATATATTTTAGTAAATTAATTTTTACATGGGGTAATATAAGTAATATTTTAGACTATAAATATTCATTGGAAATATAGAAATATTTCCTACGTCATGGTCTTTGTTTATAATTTTTTTAAATCAAATAAATTATGTTATTTATGACATAATGATGATGCAATAATTACCTTATTAATGAAATATTAAAATAATTGATATTATAAATACCCAAATAAATATAATTTGAGACTTTTAATGACTTAATAGAATTTTATTGGTTAATATTACATGTTATTATTGATTAAATAAATTGTTTTTTCTAATTAATAATGTTATTAAGACTTTAACAAAAATCAATTATTAAATAGTGTCAAAATTGAGATAAAGGATTTTTTAAAACAAATATTGTATTATTAATTGATATAATATTCCAAAAAATATAAGGTTCTACCAAATGATTTATATGATAATAGTTATGTCATTAATGAACCACTTGGGGTTCGCTTGATAGTTTATAGTATGTTTATTAACCATATACTATAAAAATACAAAGAGACATGGTAAATGTCAAACTATTTAACTAAGAGTTAAATCTAAAAGATAAGGGTAAAATAGTGACCCAAACATGTCTAAAACCTATTGGTTGAGTGGTGTTCGACCCATAACCACCTTAGACTTTAAATAATCTAGTTTGGAGCCATTATAAACTGAATATGAATTTATCGTAAAATAATATTTTAAGTTTTTTCTAAAGAGCCCCTCCTCCCCATTATAAAAGGAAACCACTTCTAACCAATTAATCACACCTATCAAGACTTTTGGCTTATAAAAACTCTGCCAAATTAAGTTCCCTACATCCCTCTCCTTATTCTAGAAGCCTTACCTTATACAGAAGGCACTTCAATATTCCTTTTTGGTTCAAACCAAAGAGAGTTACCCAAATTAAAGGTAACAATTTCTCTTAGCTTTTTTTATTTTATTTTACTTCTCTAACCGCTAAAATCTTATTATTATTTTCTTTTGTAACAAAAAATGTATCCTAAATATACTAGGATATTTTTATGAGAAGTATTTGAACTAAACATACACACACATCCATCTATTGGGTGAAGAACATAATGTTTCTTTGGATGGAAACCAATCGCCTCATGAAATGATGTTTGTTCAATTATCTCCTACCGCCTCTCATGGTGGCCATTATGATGGAACTATAATTAAATATGATATTAATGATATTTATTTTATATATAAGCTTCTGTAATTCCATTTTATATCATACCATTATTCATTTCAGGTTGTATATATATACGATAATTTCACTTGGGGAAGTGAGGATTACCGCCCCCTCAAAGTGATATGACTCATTCATACCATACATGGAACGTATAAAGGATGGTGTTAATGAACGTAAGTAACAAATATAAGATATTATATTATACTGGAATAATAATATACCAAATTATCATTTGGTTTTGATTCCTTTTAAAATTAAAAATGAAATGAAAGTAGCGTCCGTGCGTACATACGGACTACCGTCTCCACGAACGCGATGAGATTCATTCCCCATCATATCCATTCAAGTATAATTATCATTTTATGTTTAAAAATAATGTTTAATGACTTTATATCATTCTGGATATGAATAAGATACAACCTATCCATAAAAAACACGGCTTATGTAACAAAACATATAAAATAAAACGAGTAAGTTAACACCCGAAACGACGATAATACTAAGATATTATTAACAATGAAATGATAAAAGATCATATATGATATCATATTAACGTATATGATTCTTTTATAATTTAATAACATTTATTTAACCATTATAAAGGAGTTTAAACTACCCCTCAACCAAGGAAAATTATAAGGTAAGGGATTATTTCACAATCTCTTCATTATCCGAGGTTGTTTATACGTAATTATCTACTGGGAACTCTTGATCATCCAGTTCCATGTTTCATAAAAATATATTTCAAAACATTTTTAATATTTACTAGAGGTTGGGTAAATTTTATTTACACCCTTATCTGTTTTGAAAGTAATCTTTCCGTCGTTTTCCAAACAAGGTACTTTTTGTCCTTTTCGACAAATTTAAGGTAAGAATGTTTTTTTAACTTATACGTTGGGTGCAACTATTTTCTACCATTATAAACTCATTTAAGCTTCCCTTACAATATGATATGAATATTTTGAATATAAATGTCTGATTTTATAATTATGTGACTTTTAAATGATTTAAAAATTAATATTTTAAGAATTTGTGAAAGGTACTCTTTATCAAGATCAGAATTTTAAATGTTTTAATGATTTATCTTTCTAAATCCTTTTAATTAATGTCCATGTTTTCAAAATGATTTTAAGGATTTTTTTATATGGACATGAATATTTTGAAATGATATTTCTTTTCAATAGTTTCCAAGTGGTATGGGAAACTTTGATTCAAAAATCTCTTTTAAATTACCTCCTTAATAAATGTGTGACTTTAAAATGATTACAAAAAATAGATATTTCTATCAAATAGTTTGATTTCATCTATGTCAAAATCTTTTGATGAATTTTAAGCTTATTTGATGTTGATTTCCATATTTTATTGAAGGTTTTGTGATATGTTTGACCGTGGATGTGTTATTTTTATACCATTCATGGTTTATGGAGAAAGTATTGACATTTTGTATGCTAGTTTTAATACGGATATTTATGTTATGTTTAAACCTATACATATGAGGAATGCATTGGACTTAATAAGTGACGGGTGGAGCTCGATTATGCTCCTCGATGCATCGGTAGGTCTCATGAGACAGACTATTGTCTTGGCATAAGGCCTTGGAAAAATCTTATTTGTAGTATTGGCCCAAGCCCTTGACTATGTGGTTAAGATATTCTGGCATTATGCATTCCATCATTATGAAAGCGGTTATTGATATTGCATGAGATTATCCAACTAGTAGAATGTCCATGTGAATAAGTAAATGGAATTATTTAATTTCATTTTTTCCATATTATATTGATGTTCAAGTTTTAAAGGATTTTGTTTTAGTTATATATTGCCTCAAATATTTATGCTTATTTATGAAAGCTTATGCTATATTGTTATCCTTACTGAGCATCTGAGCTCACCCCTTTCTATGTTTTATTTTTCCCAGGATGTGAAGAAGTATTTTATGACTGACCTATAGGGATAGTCTGAGGGGTTATGAGTGTGGACTATGGAGACTATGTTGTTGTGGCTTTTCACTTTATCGTGTAATGTAAGAATTATGAATGTATCTAATGTTTCCTAGGCTAATAAACTAATCGGTCATTCGAGACTTGATCTTTTGTGATCATGACAATGTTATGTAACAATGCACTGACTCTGGGTAACTGGGGTTGGGGCGTTACACCAATGTTATATGGGTATTCATTGAATGAATAACAAAATCATTCCACTTCATTCCAATTCAGGAGACTTTCTCATCTGATGAGCTTGGAAAACTATATGTCTGTGAGATCATACGGCTACACAGGGTTCCATGTACTATCATTTCATATAGGGATTCTCATTTCACATCACGATTCTGGAATGTATTAAATAAATCTATGGGATCTCATGTTCTTATAAGAATATATTTTCACTCTCAGACCAATGGGAAATCAGAATGGACAAGACATGTTTTATAGGATATCCTATGAGCAAGTGTCCTTGATTTCCACTATTATTGGGAGAAACATTTCCCTCTTATAAAATTCACTTTTAATAATAGATTTCAAGCCATAATTTAGATGTATAATTTTTAGGACATTAATGGTAGGTCATTTCGTTCACCCTTGTGTTGGCTAGAGGTAGGTGAGGTAGCCCTACAGGGTCCTCGTCTCATTCAGGAAACTTCGGAACATGTTTAGTTGATCAGGAAGCGTATGAATACTAAAAAGTGTAGAAAAAAATCTTACTATGATCACCATATAATAGCTCAATATTTTTAGGTTTGCGATCATGTTTTCCATTGGATATCACCCAGTCTTGGGAATAGATGGTTACAGAAGAAAGTAAAGTTGTCTCCTCATTATATCGAGTTGTTTGAAATTCTAGAGAGAATCAGGCTAGTAGCATATCCATTGGTATTGCCTCAAAGGTAATATGCCATGAACCACATATTTCATGTATTACAGATTACCCAATATCATTCTGACCAATCTCATACTTTTTATCCCAAGGAATTTGAGTTAGATTTTTATGAAAAATTTGAGGAATATCCAATACTCATCATCGACCAGTGAACAAAGGCTCGCTGAGGCTAGTATGTCCCTTTGGTATTGGTATAATGGAATCATGACTAAGTAAATGATGAGAATTGGGAGAGGGAATCCAATTTACATGCCCAATGGCCAGATTTTTTCTCAGGTAATGTTTATCCACCTTTGTAATATGAACTCGGGGATGGGTTCTTTTTTTGGAGAAGATTGTATGAACCCAGTTTTTCACGTAGGTATAGATCCTTTATTTTACAATCTAAATATTTAATTTCGACGTACTATTTATTCCTAATGGGTTAGAAAATGTCTCAGGGGTGTTTTGGGAATGTACAGATCTTCAAACACATCTTTTTTGAAAAAAAAGGCTTGGTTCATGGTTTAGAGTAAACCGTTAAGGAATTCCGCACCATTTTGAAAGCTGTGCGGATTGTGTTTTTCTAGATAGAGATAGATCACATTGTGGGTGGATGACCGTGAATCCTAACTGTGCAAGCACCCCTTCTTCCTAGGTACTAGTGAATGGTTTGTGTATAGTTTTTCAAACCGTGCAGACAAACCATGTCGAGGATTAATTTTAGGTAAAATTCTAGTTTTCCCTTAAGGGTTTAACTAAGTTACCTCCTTACCTAATTCAATTTTATGTGGGAGTGACCCATTTATATCTCAATTTTGGGATTTTTTTATGATATAAACGTATAATCAATAGATCTCTATCATCCAACAACTGATCAAGCAGTTGTTCATTACTTTGGATGTGGAATGATAAGTACTCGAGTCCTCTTGAGTAAATCTCCTTTCCTTTTACTCTCGACCAAGATATCATTGAATGAGATTTTTTTTTATTTTCATAGATCAAATCCTATTTTAGGAAAATCAAGAGTCGATACTAGAGTAGGAGAGTAATTAAACCCTAAGGTGGGTGGTCTATAACTCAACCCTAATGTTCGTTGATTTTGGAATATCTGTGTGAGGCATGTCGAATTCATCAGGAGTTGTTTGTTAAATTTACAAGCCATGATTACACTTTTTAGAATCATATTGTTATGATATTTCCAAATATGTGATTTTTTGTTAATGGTTACACATACAAATCATTCCACCCCTGGTTGTAGGTCATGCCATATTTGGGTTTTATTTTTTTGGCACATTTGAGCCACCATTCGGGTATGCCTTCACATGAACTTCTTAAAGGTGAGCCTTCCTATAATAAATGGATTTTTATTAATGAGAATTTCATAATGTAATGTACCATGTATTCTCAAAACATGAACTGAATAATGTAAGTTATTCAAATTGATTATTAAATGTGAAATGTGAAATGGATAGTATACTAAGTATATAACTTAGCCTTATCAAATGAGATTGAATAAAGGTCACATGTCTATATCACCTCATTCCAAATTGATGGAAGGTAGAAGAGTGAACCCCAATAACTGAATATTCCTTAATGGTTAATTAAGAGTTGATTAAATGGTTGCAACGCTACTTGAACTATCCACACTAAGAGAAGACAAGTCTTGAACCAAATTAATGATTACATGATTACAATATCAAATAGGAATAGACTGACTCGAGCTCGCCTTTGATTCTAAGAGGAGAATACCTTAGGACTCAAGAACCCCATTCCAATTCAAGGATGCGATTTTCTTAGGTTGAAACCCACCTAGTCTCCGGTTCTTTTCTATTCCTTGGATGCTTGGTATACTGTAAGAGTTGATGTCCTAGAACCAACCGACTGTACTTTTATTTCATGAGTATTTAATATAATTAAATATTAAATATCTTTTTACATATTTTTCATTATTTTTCATAACTACGATGTAATAATTTCATAGAGTATTTGTTGCATTGATAAGTTCATGGATGTTCCCCACTGAAATGAGAAAATTTAAATGATATAACTATATTCATAAATATAGTTATGCGGTTGGATGACATAAAATGATGTGGAACATAGTATACATACCGTCAGGTGAGAGTACTCATAAGTAGATGAGATTTTATCTCATGATGTTCACACATGGTAATCTCCAAGACAAGAGATTATGAGAACATACCCACCATTATGAACTCAACATGTTTTGGTGTCATCGGATATTCCTATCTAAGAGCATGTGTAATGATCCTTAGACATTAATATTATCATTAATATATGTAACAACTCCCACACTTTTACATACTAACAAAAACCATCGCACAAACAATTGGCAGGAAGTATGGTACATTGGGTGCATCATAAGTGACATTTCATTAATTGATATGTCGAGGAAGGATATTTCCTATCCATTTATGGTAGTTGATATCTCGACCCTTTGATTGAAAAAGAACTATCACATGAAATTCCATGTCCATTATGTAATGACGAGTTCATTTCAGTTAGTCAAAAATGATATACCAAGTATAAATGTTTATGACACTATCATGAAACTAGCTGGATGAGATATTGAGACAAAGGGATTATATTACACAGTGAGCATTCGTATGTGGATGTTGCTGTTGCGACTTTAAGTTATTTCTATTCGGTTCCTTGACCCATGGCTAGATAGTACTCTTGGAATTTAGGAAATTATGCCTAATGCCAACAATAAATAATCCTAGAGGGTCACTCACAAAGTGTTTCTGGTGGTCTCAGTTAAATTAAATTTGAATTTTATTAATTGAATAAATATTATTCTCATGAAAGTGGAATTATTTTATTCAAGTTAAAAAGTTTTCCTAAATTAAATAAACATTTATTCACTAGATTGGGGGTAACATATATTTATTTATTTTATTGTACATTTAATAAATATTTATTTACTAGTTTATAAATAAAATATTTATTTAAAAGAATAAATTTTTTATTTATTTATTCGGGTGTTCAGTAAATGGCAGTGGAGTTGGAGCGGACCAGGTTTGGTTCATTAGTAAAATTATTATTTGAAATATGTTAAATAATTATTTAACTAGTTGGCACAAATTAAAATAACGCTGCAATTATTTTGTGATATGGATTTTTATTTATTCCGTTTTCAAAAGTTGGAAGACCATAAATAATGATGCGGAATTATCATTAAAATCCTGGGTTTTCTCACAGATTATGAATGTATTTAACTACTATTATGCTATAAAATATTGTAACTAAAGCCCCATCTCAATGAATAGACAAGTATGTCTGTTGTGACATGTACTGAACTACACACCCAATGAATTGAGAATTATTGAGATAAAAAATTTGTCTCTCGTATCCTATTTCCTTCCCTCTCAAGAAAGAGAGATGTTCTTCAAGTCCTAAGAACGATCGAACAAGAATGACTGACATAAGACACTCCCATTGCAGCGCTAGTACTCGGATAACAAGTGGTGTTGATCAGAGGCAATCCGAGAACGTGTGGATCACCACTAGAAGGATTCTCATTTGGACCCTCACAATCACAATGAGAAAATCTAGAGGGTAATTCCAAGCGATCAACATCATCAACAAAGAAAATACTTAAGATATAGGTATTATTTTATTTATTAAATTAATTAAATTAATTATAAACATGATGTTCGAGATCCTCTCTAAAATTTTTAGGTCTCTCTCTTCTTTATCTAAATCTTTGATTCTATTCCGGGGGTACTGGAGTTCTACATCGTATTGATCCCTGAATATTCATTGATCATGGTAAAAATAAAAGTTGGGTGCGGGCCCAACCATGCTTCTACTACTCCCAAAACCTACAAGTCGTATCAAAGAGGTTACAATATAGTATATAATTATTTAAATATTTTTTTCATGATTTACACATTTAATAATTTAAGTTTTTCAACCCATGTTAATTGTTCTGCAAATATGAATCTCGAGATCTATTCCTCCTCTTTCGTTTCTCATTTAACATTCAGAAACAATATTTTCTTTTAATTTTGATCAAAATAAAATAGAGGATCTCATCTAGAGGTGCCAAAGGTTCTTGGTCGTACAACACTAGAACACGTAGTGTGTATTCAGAAGTTCATGTCATGTATTCAAGGTTTAATTTTGTGAGTCTGGTCCGTCAAACCAAGTCGTGTCATTAGATTTTGTCTAAGTCTTAATTACTTCATGTGTTGACCAGGAACAGGTGGCACATGATTTCTGGATTACATGCCCTATGGCCCACTTGACATGGAATCTAGTCCCTTCGGGTTAGGGTTGGACCGTGTACCACGTACACAGCTTTCCCGAATGGATACCATGTAACACAGATACTATATTGCATGTGGACCACTGGATATGCTACGAAATATGAATATTTATGAAGTACACTCACACACTGTATCCTCTGGGGTGTACTTCGGATGGATGATGAACAATAGTACACACTGTGTAGTTCGAACTATATGTTGTGTACTTATCCAAATTATGAAAATTTAGGAAAATTTATTTTTAAATTACACGAACCCTTGAGATGTGTACAACTGTGTGAGAGTAAAGATGAGGAATAACACATGATAGGTTTTTTATATATATGAGTTTAATTTAACATCTACATAATTTTCATTTATAGTCATTGGGTAGTTATGAACATGAATTCACTAAGTTTCATTCATGGTACAAGTTACGTACAAAGATAATTTTAAATGAATTTATTTGTTTAAAAGTATGATGGATGATAATCTCAAGGAAATTCAGAAAATGGTTTAAGATAAAAGTATTGATTAATTAAATATGATAATTAATTGATTCGATCATGATATATCTTAAACAAGAATGATTATATAATTTAATGATAGTATTATTTATGTGTAAATATAATTTCATATTAGGATGATTATGAGATAGACCAAAACCTTTGTATGTGGATGGTTTATTTTAATTTATTTATTAAATTTAAATTTGCTGGACTGCAAGCCTTCTTATCTTTAATATGTATGGAATGTGTGCCCATAGATTCTTTTTTGTAAAACCCCTTTTTACCCCTCACTTGCGTGTGAGTTTAAAAAAGGAATAGGTAATGGATGGAACACCCAAGATAGTGGAGGCGGTTCAAGATGGATCCAAGACAAAAACAATCCTAGGAGATAAATAGGTGGATAGGTGGAAGGATGTACACATGAACCCAAAAGGTTCAAGGTGTTTCACCCCTAGTTCAAGGTTATCTTATCAACTGCTAGATAAACGAACAATTAAAAAAGCTCATTGTCATGACCTTTTATTTATTTTATTTCTGTCAGATGCATGGTTTATCATTATGGATGTGTTTTCTTGATCACATAATTAATGAATTAAACAAGCATTCAAGATGGAACTAAAATAAACCATGATTCTGCATAAATATTTTCAAGACATGATTAATCACTTAAGTAAGTTTCACTTAATATTAACTAGAAGGTGATAATAATAATAATAAATTCATTAATAAGAGATAAAAATCCCACAAATAAAATATTAAGTTTGACCAAGAATTCTGTTACTTGATTAATGGAAAAAATTAATAAAGCTACGTGTTTGACCAACCCATGTTGGGACACTTACTTTTATACAGAAATCCCTTATGAAAGGTTTTGGGTTGACTTAACCATATTACATCAAGATGATTATCTCTTTCTAGACTTGGTGTAATATAGGAGGCAAGATTTGGGAAATCCAAAGATAGGATTTTAGGATTGGGGAGTCCACTCAACAGATCAATGAGCTGCAAGCCCCTAGCTGGAAAAGACCTACCTACCTAAAAACCTTTAAATAGATTGACCAAACCTTGTTGGGGTTAGGTGAAGGGGAATATGGATCCTTTCCACTTGAATGTCATGGACACTGGACATTCTGAGCCCAATATTGAGGGCCATTGAGACTTGATAAAATATTGGGAGACTTGATTTATTATTTCTCATAAAATTTAATCAAGAGTGCACTGACAATCTTATATTTTAAATTTTAGAATCAAAATGAAAATATTTTCAACCACACTATCCCTACGATCAATTCTGGATAAAGACAACATCTTCATCGAAAGTGAATTCCTAGAATAGTTTATATGCCTTCGAGTTATCCTACTCCATGAACGGATGTATTATGTGTAAGATTCAACATTACCTGATCTTCCTTCCAAAGAGGCGAGTTATAATGATTTCCTGGTCTATGAGAAACATATTATTGTTGCTATCGACATTCAATGTTTGATGTTATCATCAATGTCTAGTGATATAATAAAGTCTCACAAAAACATGGATGATTATAGGATGCTCAATCACCGGCATGGTATTTAATACGAGTGAGAAAGATAGGAGTCGTTTAAGATCTCCAGGGCACATTTTCAGAGTAATCTTTGAGAGGGTTCCCAAGCTGGGCCTCATGTAGTAAAGATCATTGGATACATTGAGCACTTGGAGGTTCTAGGGTTTAAACTCCTTAAAGAACTGGGCTCTGATCTCATTCTCACATCAATCCCTCAGAACTTATCCAACTTTGTTATTAATTTGAATATGAAAAACATTGAGAAGTCTATATGTGATCTTTTTATCCTCATTCACCAAGTGGACAAAGATATGAAGTGAGAAAGGCCTTATGTCCTTATGGTGAATAAGATGAAAGGGAAGGAGAAGTGCTTTAAGTACAAAGTTTCTTCCCAACCTTCCAAGAAAAGGAATATCAAAAGGGAGTCAAGGGAATATGGATCAGTTTTCTTCATATGTTGAAAGAAGGCCCGCTGGAAGAAGAACTCCACCCCACCTAAGAAGCAAGGAGAATCTTCAGGTGCATTTGTTATCGAATGTAGTCTATCATTTTCTAAAAATTTGGTATTAGATGCATATTTTGGTGATCATATGTGTATCAAAATATAGGAACCAAGTAGAATTATGAACTTTAACCAAGGGGAGGTAGATCTATGAATAGAAAATGGAGCCAGACTTGCTACTATAGCTGTCAGGGACTACCACCTAACGTTTCTAACTGGGATGATCTTGGTATGAAAGGGTTTTTATTATGTGTCGTATATTTCTAAAAACATTACTTCTCTATCCAAATTTGATACAAATGGATTTTACTCATGTTTTCAAATGAATGATGCTTCTTTTACAAAGATGAAATTTATTTTGGTAGGGTAAACTTATTCAACGATCTTTACGTGTTGGATTACACAAACCAAGTAATGGAAATCGATAACAAAGATACTTGGCATGACTCATAAAAAACCCAAATTTGGAATCACTGCTTAGGTAATGTAAATGAGAAACTCCTGAAAAAGTTACATTAAGATGGATATTTCAATTATTTCAAAATAAACCACTTGGAATATGTCATACATGTGTACAAAGCAAAATGACAAAAGCCCCATTTTGTGGTAATGATGAAAGGGCTAAAGAGCTTCTTGAATTGATTCATACCGATGTGTGTGGACCATTTCTAGTTAAACAAAGGGGTGGATTCTCATAATTTATTACTTTTACTGATGTTTTTTTATATATGGATATATATACTTAATGAGGTATAAGTTAGATTTTTTTGATAATTTCAAAGAATATAAGAATAAAGTTGATAACTAGCTTGGTTAGAAGATTAAGAAACTCCAATCAGAACAAGGGGGAGAATATCAAAGTCAAGAATTTATTGTTTACTTATGAGAGTTTGGGCTCATATCCCAACTCACTACTCCTTACATGTCCCTGTGGAATAGTGTGAGCGAAATGAGGAACCACTCATTGTTGGACATCGTGAGATCAATGAAGAGTCATGCGATTCTTCTATTATCATTCTGGGGATATGCGTTACTAAAAGTGGCATACATACTAAAAAAAGTACCAAATAAATAAATAAATGGAATTCCATATGAGTTATAAAGTGGAAATAAACCCATGTTATCGAATTTACATGTGTGGGGAAGCGATGTGTTTGTTAAGGCCTCTTCAGGTAACAAACTTTCACCCCGAGGAACAATGTGTTCCTTTATAGGATACCCTAAAAAAATAAAGGGTTATTACCTATAAAACCCCTCATAAAAAATATTATAGTGTCAATACATGCCATATTCATTGATAGGGAGCACAACTCTAAAAGAGATAGTGGGGGTGAGATAGACTTTGATTAAGTTGAGGCTCAAGGTACACAAGAGTTAGTATAAGAACAAATTACACAAAGCCCTATTGAAGAAAGAACTATTATAGATACACATGAACTTTGTAGGAGTAAAAGAGTGGTTAGAGACTAGGAATGGTACAATTTTCTAGTTACTAAGGATGTTGAATCACTATTAGTTGATAATAATGATCCTCTAACCTGTATGGAAGTAGTAAGTGGAACAGATGTTTCGACGTGGAAAGAAGCCAGGAATTCTGAAATAGATTCCATGTACCAAAACCATAGCTTGATTTTAGTAGATCCTCTAATTGATTTAAAACCTGCTTGTTGAAAATGGGTATTTTAGAAGAAAGTAGACATTGAAGGAAAATCCAGTACCTAAAATGAATGATTGGTTTCAAAAGAGATCAAGTTGCGTCATGGCATTGACTATGATAAAAAAATTTAACCAGTTGCATTCCTAAAATCCATCATAATTATATTTTACATCAACACTTACCATGACAATGATATTTGGAAAATGGATGTCACAATAACCTTCTTTAACGGAAACCTTCATGATGATGTATACATGACACAAATTGAAGGGTTTATGACTCCAAAGGATGAAAATAAGGTATGAAAGTTAAAGAAATCTATTTATGGATTAAAGAAAGAATCTAGGTCATGGAACATTCATTTTGATGAATCCAAAATGAAATTTTGTTTTATCAAGAATGAATATGATCCTTGTGTCTACAAACGATTTAGTGAGAGTGCAGTTGTTTTCCTAATAGTATATGTTGATGACATATTACTTATTGGAAATGAGATACCAGTCTTACAGTCTATTAAGGAATGGTTGAATAAGTGCTTATCCCTGAAGGTCTTGGAAGAGGCATCATATATTCTTGGGATCAAGATCCACTGTGATAGATCCATGAGATTTCTATGCCTTAGTCAAAGTATATACATTGATAAGATATTGAAGAGATTCAGTATGGAACAATCCAAGAAGAGATTGTTTCCAGTGCACATGGAATTCATCTTTCCAAGAAAATGCATCCTCAAATAGAAGAGTAATAAAATATAATGGAAAGAACTCTATACATATTTGTGATTCGGCCAGTCATATATTCCATGCTATATACTAGGATGGATGTCTCCTATGCATTGAGCGCAGTAGGCATATATCAATCTAACCTAGGTGACCACTATTGGATGGAACATAAAACTATCCTAAAGTATCTAAGGGGTACTAAGGATTGTTATTGGTTTATGGAGTAGATGAAGAACTAGTCATTAGAGGATATGAATTTTCTTGTATCCAGACCGATCAAGATGACATGAAGTGGAAAACAGGGTACATCTTCAATTTTAATGGAGGTGTAGTGAGCTGGAAGAGCTCAAAGAAGAGTGTGGTCATAGATTTTATAGAAAAGTCTGAGTATATCACAGCTTTTGAGGTACCAAAAGAAGAAGTTTGGATATGAAGCTTCATCTAGGAGTTGGATGTGGTACCTATTAGTAAAGATCTCATCACACTCTATTGTGATAATACTACTGTAGTGGCTCTTGAAAAAGAGCCAAGGTCACATTAGCAGATAAATCACATACTTCATAAGTATCATATCATGAGGGATTTTTCATAGAGAGGTGATGTTGTGGTGAGTAGTATTTCCACAGAAGACTATGTAGTGGACCACATGACTAAAGCCTTGACTCAGAAAAACATGATCATCATGTGGGGTCTAGCAGAATGAATGTCGTAGGCAGTTGGCTCTAGTCCAAGTGGGAGTTGGTAAGAGTTGGTGTCCAATAACCAATTGGTTGTAATTTTATTACATGAATATTTAATATATTTAAATATTAAACATCTTAGTACATATTATTCATTGTTCTGTATGACTATGATGTAATAATGTACAAGAGTATTTGTTGCATTGATAAGGTCATTGCAGTTCCCTGCTATGATGAGAACCTTGAAATGATATAACAATATTCTTAAATATAGTTATGCGGTTGGTTGAAATACTATGATGGAACACATAGTATACATACCATTAGGTGCGATTACTCATAAGAAGATGAGAGTTACTCTCATTAAGTTATCACTTGGCCGGCTCTAGGATAAGAGATTATGAGAACATACCCGCCATTAGGAATTCCGCATGTTTTGGTTTCATCGTATATTCTTATATGCGAGTGTGTGTAAGGATTATTATAATTTAATATTATAATTAATACATGTCATGACTCACACACTTTGATTTACTAAAGAAAAACATGACGCAGGCAGCTGGTGGGAAGTAGGGTACGTTGGGTGCATCATGAGTGACATGTTATTAATGGATTATTCGTGGAAAGATTTGTCCCTTCCATTTATGGAAGTTGATATCTCCAAACTTATATTGAAATAGATCTATCACCAGAAATTCCATGAACATTGTATATAGAAAAGTTTATTTTAGGTAGTCAAAGAACGACAGATCAAGCATAAAGTTTGATGATAATATCATGAAACCATCTTGATGAGATATTGAGATAGAGAGATTATATTACATAGTGATCATTCATATTTGGATTTCATTGTTGCAACTTTAAGTTCATTATATTGGTTCCTTGACCCGTTTCTGGATAGTAATCTTCTAATTTAGTCAAGCATACCAAATGACTATGAGAAATAATCCTAGAGGGTCACACACTAAGTGTTTATGGTGGTCTCGGTTAAATCCTATTTGAATTTAATTAATAGAATAAATATTATTCTCATTAAAGTGGAATAATTTTATTCAAGTTAAAATGATTTCATAAATTAAATAAATATTTATTCACTCGATTATGGGTAAAATTTATTTATTTATTTTATTGATCCTTAATAAATATTTAATTACTAGTTTATAAATAAATCATTTATATAAGAGAATAAATTATATATTTATTTATTTTGGTGTTAAATAAATGGAAGGGGAGTTCGATTGGAAAAAGTTTGGTCCAGTAGTAAAATAATTATTTGAAAGAAGATAAATAATTATTTAACTAGTTGGAACAAATTAAAATAATGGTGTTGTTATTTTATGACGTGGAATTTTATTCATTCCATTTTAAACAAGTTGGCTCACCATAGATAATGTCGTGGTATTATTATTAAAAGAATGTGGTTTCTCTATGGTTATGAATGTATTTAATTGATGTTACACAATTAAATATTGTAAATAAATCGCCATATCAATAAATAGACACGTACGCATATTGTGACTTGAACCAAACTGCACGCCCATTGAATTGAGAATTATTGTGCTAAACAATTTTTCTCTTGAATCCTCTTCCCGCCCCCCTCAAGAATGAGATACGCTCTTCAATACAGAAGAACAAGCAATCAATAATTACCTCCACAAGACACTTGTTTTGTCACACTAGCATCCCGAGAATGAGGGGTGTTGATCGGTGGCCATCATATCACATGTGTATCACCACTAGAGGGATACTCATTTGGATTCTCACAAGCACAACGATACAATCTTGAAGGGTAATTCCGGAAGACCAATATCATCAATGGATACAATACCAAAGATCCAGGTATTGTATTCTTTATGAAATTAATTAAATTATTTATAAACATGATGTGGAAGAACCTCTCTAATGGTTTCAGGCCTCTTCTTTCTTTATCTCAATCTTTAATTCTATTCTATGGAAATGGGTGTTCATTGTCGTATTGATCCCAGAATAATCATTGATCATGATAAAAATTAACGTAGGGTGCTAGACCAACCATGCTTTTGCTTCACCTGGAACCTAAATATACTACTACAGGGTCCTTTACCTTATTACATGATACCTTAGATACACTCCCTGGTTCCAGTATTGACTTGTAGGTTCCATGGTTAATGCTCGTTGGTCTCTATCCTTACATATCATTGTTTTACCTTGGTCGATCACCTTTGACTCGGTAGTCACCTTATTGTGGAATTCCTGGGATTACGCTCCTTGGATTACACTCTTACCACTTAGATAGACCCCGAAAATACTAAGTTAGCATTCTTTGAGATGTACGTTACCTTGGTTATTACCCTGTAACTCCCTCACCAGATATCATTTCCAGGTTTCTTTTTTACATCTTGGGACCTTCACTACTTATACTATCCTGAGGTGATGTCATGTTGGATATGCCTCACATAACATATTAACATTAAATGGTACTTATTTACATAATTAATTGTTTACGTGTTCAGAAACTAGTGGAGGGATGAAGCAGGTACATGGTTATTTAGTTATATTGTACTTCTTTATTTACTTTATATATTCATGAATCCACACTAATATATTACATTAGACAGGTTAAATGTCATAAAAAACTTTGGTGGTGGTCCACTTAGATTTATCTCACACCGTCTCCAAGCACTGTTTGGTACCTAGAGTAGATTACATGACTGCAGGTGTTGACAAATGGAAGCCTACATCTTCGAGCACTTGATTTCTGGCTAATAGGATGTATCTTGATAATAGATGACAGAGTTGTATCTTAAGATTCTTGGAGTAGTCTTTGTTTTTTTTACATTGTACATCATGTTATGCCTATTCTCTTGTATACATGTTTTCCAGTTTTCTAGTGACATGACATGACATTATCATTGTTCCAGTTGATACAATTATTGTTATTCTCATTTATCTATTAATTTTTTTTCTTCCACTATTTATTTATACTACTTATCTTGTTTAATAGTTTTATTTCCTTAAACTATTCTATACTCTTCTAATCAGGTCATAGTATCTCCATGGGAACACCCTAATCCCCCGCTGCTATTCAATATCCTTTAATGTTCAGGGAGATGCACTTGAGGCCATGTGGCCCATCGGGCTCAAGGCACCCATTTAGTGGAATCTAGGTCCGGGACGCCACAAAAACTCTTAATGAAACCATACTGGTTGGTTTTATTTTGAACATAATCTTGTCTTATTAAAATATTTTATATTTTTGGGCCATATGTCGAAGAATGTGATAATACATTATTTTAAGACAATGAAAAATTACAACTGTTCTAGTCACCTGAATTAGAAAAGGACACCTCCTCCTCTCAGAAATTCACACCTATTAATCTATTTAGCTCAAAAAAACCCAACCAATAACTCTCCCCAACATCATTATCCATATTATATAGAAACTAGTCTTCCCAAAATACCAACTCTATGGTTATTAATTTGAGATCTAAAGGATCTTTTTCTAAGTGAAGGTATCCGTCTTAACCAAGCACTTTATTTTTTTACTTCTTCTTTTAACACCCTAAATTTTATCCTAAAATTTACAATTAAAACAATAGTAGTATCTACTGTATACATTGATTTTATTATTTTTAATAAAAAAGATTTAACCATCTCATTCTCCATATAATGTGAAAGAAAACTATCACTTGTGTGTACGATAGACTACCGCCTGGCGAAATGATGTATTATGTTTTCAAAAACCCACTCTCATAGATAGTCGTAATTATGGAAAAAATGATTATATAAGATAATTATATCATAAAAATTATCAAGTAAATTTTATCTATAATCTATTTCCTTACACTTTCTCCCATTAAAGTAATGATAATGTTGCTCATGTGTACGTATGAACTACCATCTCCATGAAGTGATTCAATTTATATTCGATGCCAAACATTAAATAATGATTATAAAAATGAATATAATGAGTAAAAATTATATTTATAACATTAATATAATTATAGATATTATGTAACTATATCCTTGGCTCAAGAAAAAGAACATTCATGACAAAATGTGTACGATAAAATAAAGCAGTTAACACAGAAAACAATAGAAATAGTGGATGATTGTTAATGAATGAGTTATATGATTTTAGAAAAGGATAATATTGAAATTTTTAATATTAATATGGTTATATTATAGATTAATAACATTCTAAAACCATAATAAAAGAAGTTAAATCATTTTTAACTAAGGGGACCACGATGTAGGGTATTTCGTTTCAATTTATTTTACATTGAGAAATATTTGATATTATGGACTTATTAACTTTAATATATAGTATGTAATACCCCTTGGATATGTTTAACATGGATAATAATTTATTTAAAATGAATAATGTGTAAATTAATTTTTACTCTTTCGAGGGGTTTCAATTTAAAATCTACCCAAGTGGTAAGGATTTATTTTACAATATAATTTTTTAGAATACCTTAATTTTTGTTGAAGTAATAGAATAATCCAAATCAATATATTTTATCATCCTATAAATATTTATAGAGTTTTAGTATTTTATTCCATGTTTTCATTTATTTGGAACTTAGATCATGAAAATAATTTTTTAAGATAAAAACTGATCTTATTTGTATTTTGGTGGGATATATTTTATTCCATGTCCATATTTTTTCAAATTGTATTACAAAATTCCTTTTTATTACTCAAATGAATTATTAAGGTAATTTTAAATTATCCATGACTTTTTAAAAGGTTTTCATTGAATATTTATAAATTTTTCTGATAGGGTCATTTTTTACTTTATAAAAATTCAAAAGAATTTTTTTTAGATATTTAGAGTTAATGTTCTTTCCAACCACTGTAACCATTTTATATTGTTTACCTTATTTTACAGGTTTGAAATGGTTTTAAAAATAACACTATTTATTGAAATATTTTTTCACCTATAATTTCATTATTTCTATAATGGACGTTATTTTATTATAAAACCTATATTTCTGATGAATCTATGTTCACCTATTATCACTTATTAATATCATAGTGTTTAACTTTGTCTTGAAACCTTCAATTTATTGTGATCTTTTTTATTAGATATTATATTTATCCTAAATATGAATATTCTTTTTATCATGGATGTGATTATTTATTAAACAGTATGCCATTTATATATATAGTTTTTACTTTTAATGTTATTTGATTGATAGGGGAAATATTGATATTCCATATTAATTATTCAATTCATGATTTTTTAATAAGTAATAGTGTTTATGAATTAAAATGATCATTACTATAAGATGAATGCATTGAACATATAGTGATAGGTGGGGCTCCAAATTATATAGTCCCTTTATTCATTGATAGTTCTCATGAAACCGATAAGTTCATCAAATTAAATGGGGTTTTTGTGTATATGTACCAATTGATTAAACTTTATTGGTAAAAGAATTTTATGGTATAGATATAATGATTTTCAATATTAAGAATTTCCATTTTTTAGAATTTAGTTATTAGCATCCATATGATTATTTCTATAATATTATCCATGGATGTATTTACTGATCAATTTATTGATTAAATGGAAGGTGTTTTAATTTATTTACCTTTCTATAATTATTATGAAATATTCTCCCATGATACCTTGAACTGTACATAACCCTTAATAATTATTTGAACTCACCCTTATTTTTTTACATTCCCCAAAATATGAAGAATAATTATTTCAATGAGTTTCAAGGATGTAGAATGTTTTATTTTTCTATGTTTTATATTTCTATCACAATGATAAATGGGTAGCATGTATGTATCTAGACCTCCAAGACTAATGGATTGATTGACCTTCATAATTAGATCCCTTGTATCTATGTCAATGAAATAAATCTAACACCAACTCTAGGTTATTGGAGTTGGGGTAATTACACATTATAAGTTATATTTTTCCTCATAACCTGAAAATTAATGATAATGATCAATAATAAGAGCATGAATTATTACCTTAGGATACAACCAATGGTATACATTTCTGTAGTCCATCAAATTTATGAATTTATGAACCTACTAGTTACTATAATAGTAACAGTAGGGTTGATCCCAAAATGATAATGTGTGTAGACACTAGTAAAGTCAAATTACAATAATACCTAGATAGATAAATTTTTAGTGTGATTAGAACAAAAAATTTTATAGAATTAATAAACTAAACAATATAACTAAAATTATTTAAAGGGATATAAATTAAGAAGATACATTAAAAAAATTAATACAATTCAAATGATATCATATACTAATGAATAGTCTCCACATTTGAATAATTATGCATATAAACATGAATGACTCTATAAGCTATGTTCTTTTTAAGAAACTCAACATCTCTAAAATATTATCAAAATTCACATTATGTGGTGTTAAAAATTATTTGAAACAAAATTATATTAAAATTTGATGAAGAAATAATAAGACCAATTTCTCACAATGTCATAGAATTTATTTAAGTTAGGAATCCACATATAAAATTACATATTATATATGGCCTAGAAAAGTGAACAAAGAAATAAAAAAAATTAATTTTTCAAATTAACATATTTATTTTAACATTATTTTATTACATTTGAAATATAATTATATAATTTTTATAATGAATTGATGATTAACAAAGTTATCTGATAATGGAATACAAAAAACTATTTATTAGGTATCACATATTCTATAACTAGATAATGGTTAATATATATGATAAAAATAAGGAAAATATAAATATATTTAATGGATAAAAATGTAAATCAAACAAAAATCATAGACAATGGAATCCATTCACTATCACATTAATCTAAACTCTAAAACTATTGAATTATTCAATGATTCATATCATTGTGAAAAACAAGAAATCAATATAAAGAATGGATATCATTGTGTTCATTTTGATGATTGAATCAATATGATACTCCATCAATGCCAATTTAATAGATAGAACATCATGTCATCTATCATTGAAGTAATAGATAAAACCATTGCACACTCTATTGATTCACATGAACTACCACTAATGTTGATTTTGACACAAACCATCACCAAAATATAACAACAACTATCATACACAAGTGTCATCATTGAAATTAAACTAAACCCATCTCAAAAAATAAATTCTTCCAAAACAAACACCGAATGCATCATATTTGATAATTCATTGATGATATAACCAATCTACGTGGATGCTAGTGTGGGGAGAGGTGGGGGTTTTGGAAAGGCATAAGAACACCTTGATTTTTCTACTTGAACAAGTGAGTGGATGGGTCTTGGGTGTCATGATTATATGAAATGATGTGTGGGTAGTATGGATGAGGAAATAGGCATGACCTAATGAGGAATTCTTTATGCAAGAGGGGGTTAGAGGTGTGTCCATAGGGTTAGAGTACAGTGTTCAATGATGGTTTATATAATGCTACTATATAGGTCCATGAGAGGAGGGTTTTGGATTCAGTGAGAAAGAATAGTGGTACACATGACTATTAAGATAATGAATAATGTCATGGGTTACTACTTCCACCCATTAAATATGATAATGGTATTTGTATGGAGGCATATAGACATGATGTTAGGGTTCATCAAGCTTTAATAGTATGATACAAATTAGTTAGAATAGAAATTGGCTGGAAGATCCCCAAAAAACTATTATATTATTACATGTTTCAAAAATATATATAAATCTAATTTTTAATAAAAATATTAATTTATGTAATGTTTTAGGGGTTATAAGTAAACAAAAATACTCACACACCCATGGGAAAGAAAGGATAGGAAAAAACCCATCTAAGTGTTAACCTATTATAAAACAAGATCGTTATAATTAAAATAGACAAAGAGCTAACATTTTAATCGAAAAATTTTCTTTTTCTTTAAAAGACCAATAGCATGTCCCAAATTATTATTTTTAGTGAATAATAATGCCTCTATATTACCCCAAATACTATAGTACCTTATGTAACACCCACGTTTCTAAAGTACCTACTATATATTCTTTCATTGCTTTAATACCCAATATAATACACACCTATTAAATTTCTAAAATACTTTTTCTACAAAACCATTAAACACCCCACACACCCAAGATTAAAACTATAGATAATCACATCCTCCTACAACCATACTTGAACTAATACCTCATTCGTTACCATAAAAAATATTCAACAACATCACATCCTTAGTAAATTGGCATTCCATCATACAGGTTTTCATAGTTTAAAATGCCACTATAAATCCCAATTTATGACTTGCCTTATCTTTATCTACCATATCCCAAAATAGTAAGAAAACCAATAAAATGATAAAATACCATTTTGTAATGCCCTTCCTAAAATCACCCAAATGGTATCATAGATAGTAGTGCTATAAGACCTTAGGTGTGACTTCCTATAAGCCAAAGGTTTTTGGCTAGCAACAAGAGTTTATAATGAATATATAAAAACTATACTCTCAGTATCATCATATATAAAAATAAATAAACAATGAATCGATAAAAAAATTAGTGTAATCACAAGGAATTGTAACTTTGATCTCACTATTATTAACAGAAAAAATAAATAAATTATAACCCATTCTCATCATATAGACGTATAAGACAAGAATTTCCCACTTAGATGATCAAGTAAAAAATAAAAAAAAGGAAAAATAACTTTAAGTAACATAACCACAAGTCCTGAGTTTTTTCATGGTATAGTTTCCCAAAACCCATCCAACTACATTGAATAAATCACATATGAAATCTATAGCCTAAAATTGAAACATGATGTTATTCATGCACACCAAAGGGACCATAGAGGATATGATAAAATTCATCTTATCAAGAAACCAACAATAGAGTTCCTCAGATATGTCAAAATATGTGCTATGGGTATAAAAAGGAAAATAATAAGTATCTAGACAAAACAATATGTGTTATTTTAATTTGTGCTAACCAGGTCACAATGACACTTAACCCCACCTATTATGGCCAATTTCAATAATGATTAATTACATATTATTTCATAGAAGGATGTCCTTCCCAACAATTCAGAATTATGAACACGTTGGTGGTTTAATCTCCCACATCAGGGTTCATAGGTCTATGGTAAATCCTTCTCCCAAACTATTAAATCATATTCATCAATCTTATACCTTTTAGTTTCATTTTTTAATGATAAAAATCACTTTAATTTGTTTCTAACTTGTTTTAGGTTTTTTCTAGTTCATTTATTTAGTTTTAATTGATTTATAATTATGGGAAGGAAACCAACATTAATACATTCTCAAAGTGTGTTTAAAGGAATTATTCCATGTCATGTGTAGTAGTTAATCAATGATCATCATATAGGAGTGCATCATATCACTGGTAAAAAAACTAGTAGAATCCATCTATAGTCTCACTCCACTAACTAGCTAGTGGAGGAAACTAGTCTATTAGTGGAGGATCTAGTCATGTAGTAGCTACTACCTTGCATACAAGATAGATGAAGGCATTAGAAGACTCACTGGTGGTGACATTATAAAAAATTATGGGATGCATAAGTGATGTGAAAATCAGGCATTTATCAACTCTTTAAATAACAGAACAACCTTGGATGACCTATGAATTTTAGAAGGCTATAAAAGGTGGAATAGTGAGTCTTGGGACATTGTCCAATTATAGTGCACATCAACAAAGTTCTATCTAGTCACAAATGACATATTAATCATCAATGAGTTTCAATGTTCAACCTTTCACTTCCTTTTATAAATAATAATCTTATATAACAATATCTGTGGCAATTAATATCAATGGGAACCTACAAAAGGTGTGTTTTTAATCAACTTTATTTAAGATCCATCATGATTCATCGATCTATTATTTATATACTCCATTATCTCTTATTCTTTATGAGCCTATATTCATTGTTGTATCACCCCTTGACTCTATATTTCTCAATTTAAACTTCTCTTTCTCCCTCACCTTCTTTCTAATTCTTATCATTTATTAAGAGTTGAGATGAAATAATAATAGGATTTATGAAAGGTTAAAGACTTTTTTTTCTTTCCCAATATCATCATTGGTTTCTTGGTTTATACTTTCAAAAGAAAGGGTTATTTTTGTTTCTTTATTATTCATTCAATATTAAGGTATTCATTATTTGGTTCTCAGTTCCCATTAAAACTATGGTACTCTATCCAATATGGTACTTGGTTCCTATTGAAACCAAGAGTTTATATAACTCTCTCAAGGCTTCTTGAGAGGAGGAGATGTGGGGGGCCTTTGTGTTCTATTACTAAACTACATTATCAAAGTGTTCCTTGTCCATTCAGTTTCCAAATTTACATTTTCATTATGCTTGCAATTATTTGTTTTATTTTAATTCCCAATTCTCTTTAATTAAATTATTTTTAATTATCACATGACATCATCATATCTTTTATATCATAATCTTGAAATAAATTTAATTTTGTTTGTATTTTATGTTTATTTTTTTTAATTTTTTATAAAGGTAATTCATCCCTCTCTTAATATTCACTTCTAATCAAGAATTCATATCAAAGTATTTATTTTCATTTATTTCAAAATGCTTTTTTGAAAATCCTTTTATTCGTAGATTTAATAATTCAGTATCGAAGGTAACCATTATTTTTTGCTACGAAATTAAGTTCTCAAAAATTGTTTCAGATTTTAAAAATCTTAACCAATTACAAAGAACAAATTTAAAATGGTATCTAAATTTTATTTTTATGATACCATTTTAGATTGCACCAATTATTCATTTTGGAGAAGTCACATGTCATTTTTATTAATAATAATTAACAATTATATTTGAAAAATTGATCTGTATGGTCATACCCCTGAAACTGAACTAGAATATAAATGTACTCCCTATAACATTTCATATTTTTAAATATATTTAATAAAAATTAATTCTTTACTTTCTAGTCTTTATAGAAAATATTTTAATGAAATTTATTCTTGTAAAATGTCTTATGAAATGTTGAAATTATTAGAACCAACATATTTAGGAAGAAACTAGTTAAAGGATATTAGATTTAACATTAATCTTAAAGATTTGGAAAGTTAATAAAGGAATAAAAATGAATATATTACAAGAATATTTAATTGTTTCGAAGAAATTTTCAACAAAAAAAATAGATTGATAATTAATTTTCCACCAAAATTATTTTTAGGAAAATCCAATGAGTTTTATATAGTTCTTGGGATTCCAAAGTGACATAAATCCAAGAATAGAAGGACATAAAAATATAGTGGCTAAATAACTCATGGAAACATTAATGACATATGATATTATGATAAAATGACAAGGGTTTAAAGAAGAAATGGAAGCTAATGAATCCAAGAACACCCATCCCATTAATGAAATAAAAGATTAATATTCTTCTATAAGTGACTACAATAATGACAGTGAGCTATAATTTTTTTTCAAAATGATGTAAAAATTTATAAAGAAGAAAAAATACTCTCAACATGCCAAAAAGAAGGATAAAACTGAAATTTTGGAGGTAATATGCTATGAATGAAACAAAAAGAGTCAGATAAGACTAAAAAAACTGATATAGAAAAAGAGGTTGAAAATGAATAATAAAGGAAATAATTATTTTTAAGATTAGACATGGAGTGATTCAAATTATCAAGCGATCCATTTCTTAAATTCCTTATGGAATATATTAATGATGATAATTTGGTTAGTTTTCTATTGTCTCACTCTTCTTATCATTCATATTCCACCACCTATACTTTTTTCTCTTATTCCACATAAATATCCCAAACCTAATAGGATCTTGAAATTGATTATCAATAACTTCGAAACGTTTTCTTAAATATTCATTCTAATTTAAAATATATGAATGAGATATAAATACAAGTCTAAAATGAAAAATATATTCTTTTAAAAGAAAAGGATGTTTTTATTTTAAAATATAAAAATCAACATTATGTTGATGTTTTAAAAATTTAAATAAATTATAACAAAATAACTCTTTAAAAATTCCCAAAAGTTGAAATTTTTTAACATTATAATTTTTTTTGAATGTGTAAAAAGAAATAATAATGATTTTGGTTTTTAAAATAATAATTAAGTTTTTTAAAAACCACTACTTTTCTTGAAGGTGTTTCTAAAAATAACATTTTCAAATATTATCATAAATTTGGTCATTTAAATTATTAAGGTTATTGAAAAAACATTAGATATGGAAAATAATATCCTATCCATTTTTGTTCTAATATTTTTTCAAAATATGAACACGTTTGGTTTTTTGAATCCTTATAGGTTAATCTTAGTAGACTAAAATTTGTTTCTAGTGCCAAATCACCTTGTTCTAATATTGATTGACCCTAAAGTTTAGCAAAAATTAATATTTTTTGAGATATTTAAGTGATAAGCCACTGAACCTTAATTGAAGTATAATTTGGTGGATACTTAATAAAGGAAACAAAAGGATGATCAAATTGATTTTTTTGGAAAAATAAAAAATGCATGGAGTTTGTAGTACTGAAAAATCCAGGAACTATCTAGTTTTCATAAACTATATTTATTTATTTTATGGGGGTGGTTGTTTTAATGATCTTTTCATTTTTATATTATCTCTTATCTAACCATGTTTTCAATTATTTAGCTTGTTCTATCATGAAAATATATTATTAAAAGAATATTTTAATCATCAATATATAGGCATGATTATTTTATTTTTTTAAAAAATATTATATAATTTTAGAAATATGTTTATACATATTTAAAAAAAATCATTTCATTAAAATGCATATATTTTTGTAGGATTGTGTGTTCATGTTTTATTATTTACAAGGATGATCCTAATTATTGATATCTTTATGGGTTATAAATCATAGTTTCTTATCTATTTTTATGTTAAAACATGTTAATTTTATATCCTATTTCTTTAATATGAATTTATCTTCTTAACGGGGAGTAACATTTTATTTTTCATGATTTCAATTTTTTGGAACTTATCTATTATTTTTCATATTATCTTTATTCTTTAACCATTATACTTTGAAATTTCCTTTCTGATAATCTCAAAGGGGAGAAGTTTCTGATTAAGGGAAAAGATAAAATAATATTGGTTTGAAATAGTGTTTCATGAAGGGGATAAATTCGTTTTAAAATATTATAAATGAGGAGAAATATTTTCAAGAAAACATAACAACTCCTTAATTTTTATATTTTACTACTTCTTTATCTTGAATTTTATATTAAGAGTTTTTATACTAAAATTTTAGATATTTTTATAGCCCATATTTTAAATATTTTAATTCCCATAAACATATTAATTTGATTCTAACATGTTTAATACTGTTTCTTGTGTATTTATTGTGTTTCTGTTGAGTTGAAATGGTATGGTGATAACCAGACATAAGAATGGTTCAAATGGAGTGTAAAATACCTATTCCAGGCCATGTCAAATAATAAATCAATGACCAATATATAGTACTGAACTAGATATATTGTACATCAACAAGTTCTATCCATATCTTGTATCAATGCACTAGGTATTCAATTGAGGATTAAGTCATACAAAAGGGACTACCTTGCACATCAACTAGCTGGTCATATCAGGAAACTAGCTAGTAGAGGAATTCTAGAAAAATCTAGTATGCAACAATGATGGTCAAATTTGGCCACTATTGGATCATTAAATCTTGGATCAACATTGAAATAATTAGTAATCCTAAGAGGCTATAAAAGGAGGAAAATGGAGGCTTGAAACATCTTCCGATTATTGTGCACATAAAAGAAGCTCTCTAATATCCAATGACTTCATAATATTAAGAAATATTCAAAGTGTCACATTTCTCTTCCTTTCACAAATAAGAATCCAAGATAACATAATCCATGGAAATCAATATCAAAGTGAACCTTCCAAAGGCATGATCCTCATTGACTTTTTTCATGATCTATCAATATTTATCGATCTATCCTGTCATTCTTCCATTATTTCTCTTTCTTATTGAGTTTTTTTCTTTATTTTATAAACCATTGGATATCTCTTTATCAATTGACTAATTTCTCTGCCACACCTATATTCTAATTCTTATTATTTATTGATTATTTATATGATGTTGTAACCGGTTTTACAAAAATAAAACTATCTATTTACTCCCTCATTCTCATCATCTGTTTCTAGCATTAACCATACAAGTGAGGGGTTCTTTTGGTTTATTTTTTCTCAATTCTAGGTTATGGGATATTTTTTTTGGTTATTAGTTCCCATTAAAACCAATATATTATCTCCTTTTTGTTTTTTGGATCCACTTATAAGTAAGGAGTTATAAAATAATCTCAAGCCTCCTTGAGGGGAGGTGATGTAGGGAAACATCTATGTGCTATTTCAAAACACCATTATCAAATTATTCCTTTTATATTTACTTTTTGCAATTAATTTTCCACTATTATTTCACTTATTTGTTTTATTTTAATTACTACTTCACTTTAATTTTATTATTTCAAATTATCAAATGATATCATTTTATATTTTATAAAAATATTGTGTTTTTTTAATTTAGTATTTTCATTTGTGTATATTGATTTAATATTTTAATAAAGCTATTCGGACCCCTTATTTGCATTTATCTCTGACTAACAAGTGCATCATATATGATAAGGATCCTATGGAAGTAAATAATGTAGACAAACTCGAGCATGGGAAAACCACTAATAAAAGTTAGATCCCTTGGATAATCCAATATATAAGAAATTGATATTGAGGATGAAAATAACATATAAAACCACCCCCATGATCACAAACCACATACATTGGGTTGATCTGATGGATAATCACATATACAAGTAGTGAATCCCAAGGAATGAAAATATGGACCAAACCTTATATACGAGTTGAACCACCAACATGAGGTAGGTCCCTTGTTTAATCTCATATATAGGAAATTAATATTTAGGAGGGAAATAATAGAGATAATATATGGTATGAGTCAACCAACTAATATTATATAGGTCTCATAATTAATCCTCATACCACCCATGGTGTATAGACTAACATGAAATTCTAGAATAAAAAATAAAGTCATCCTAGATAATGTAACTCTATACCCCGATACCTAGGTCTTCTGGCCTTAACCTCATCAATAAGACACATGCACAATCAATTTATAATATTAAAAATTAAATAAATGTCCCATATGTCCTCTCAACTCTCCACTAATACCCACTAATAACTCATCTATAGTATATGTCTTTACTGCTCAAAAATGACTTACAATGACTAATCCCATTGAACAAAGCCATCTCATATAAATCCTAAACCTAAATCCTAACCAATAGTGATCTATAATCCCTTAATCCATCATCCATATATGATCTCATCTCACAAGTTACACACAAACATAATAAGACACTGTACTTATCTGGGGAAATAAACAGTCTATATCATCAAGGAACCACATTTCATTACTCAACAACATCACTAGAATCCACAATGATGCTCTATGGTGTAACTAAGCACTGTCAACCCTTTTTTCCATTTCCACTTACTATTCTTGAAATTATTCCAAATGGATTACATACATCAGTATACCCAAAAGTATTACTTATAAAAGCATATCCAAGATAGGAAAATCACTATCCATGATCTTTAGATGAAAGTATTCCAAGACATATCCCACACATTAACATACTTCCTAGTCACATATTCATTGATACTAATGGTATAACCCAACTTCATTATTCAAGGAAACCCTCCAAAGACCATTCATTTGAATAACTAATTACTCTCATAGAATAAAGGTCTCAACCCATATATTTGATGTCACCATTATATCAATTATATCAAGGTGGATACACTATCTAAAGACACAATGATACCATGCCCATGAAATTATAAGGGATAATCACCCAAAAATTCCTCTAACCAACCCCCCACCACACAAGGGACCAAAAAATCTATCACTAAACCTCTACTAAGGAAATTCAAATCAATTTCATAAACCCATGCCAACACAGTTTCATTTAAAACATTTTTGTGATACTCCCCCTCAAAACATAGCTTTAGAACCACTCTAAAATAATAAAACCATGAAAAAAAATTCATTTCGTTTAATAAAGGCTTCACCCTATCATTTTAACTAATTAATTACTCACCTCAACCCCTCAAAGAATTTACAAATTCAAAACAAAAATAATACACATGAACATAACATACAAAAACATGAAATATGGTAAAATATTCATGGAACCACCTAACACAATATAATATGAGATAATAAATATTATATAATTAATTATTCCAATTATAATCAATTAAAATAAATAAATTAGAAAAAATAGTCCCTAAATTGGTGTTTTTGACACAATAATAAAATACAAAAAATAACAAGAAGGTAACTAGGTCATACCATATATTTTTTATAAGATCCTCCCATATTATAAATAATGTGAATACTTCAAGAAAATATGATCTCAAAGACTAATAAGTTAATAAGAAGAGAGGAAAATTATGAGGGAGTGTGGATGAGGACTATGGTTTTTGAAACCAAATAAGACGGAATGTTTCTACTTTTAATTTTTTTTAAAAACTATTTTTTTCATGAAGTGTTTCTTTATGATGTGACTATGGGGTCAAATGGCCACTCGTCCCTAGGAAACACATTATAATATTACTATAAGGTTTATGTTTCAATAACCACGACTTAGAAAGAACAATTAAATCCGTGGAAAAACATTTTAGTTTGACCAGATGCCTCTTGGGGTGACCCACCACTTGGGTTTCACACAATACACCTTAACATGGAAAATTTTCCTGGTGAAACCTTTTGATCATGGCATGACACATCTCCCTCAGGTAACCCACATGGTGGAAAACCTTGGGGAATGTTATAAGGTTTCACCTACATCAATATTTCCAATTTTTTATATTGAAATACTCCCCCAACCATCACCAGATTTCCCCAACAACCACTGAAACACTTGAAAAAACATAAAAAATTACGTATAAATTTTCAAAACCCTATAATTTTTATCCAATTATGAATTATAAAATATTTCCTCTAAAAATTTGAATTCCCCTTGAATTTGATGAACCACAATGACATGATTCATTACATTCTTCCCTATCCATTTACAACCTAGTCGAGGTGAAACATTCAAAACACATGATAACACATTCATAATTTTAGTGCCCTATGATAATAGTCATAAATGATATCTTAATACATTAAAATTATGGGAAAAATAATATAATAATACTTTATCATGTCACATACAATGAATATTCCCACTATAAAAGATAACCTAATTTCAATCATTATTAACATAGACCAATAAGACATAATCTAGAGATATTTAAAATAAAATTTATTTATCAAATATTGACAACCACTATTATATGATAATTTAAACAATTACAGATCAATATTTAAAGGATCTACAAAATTCGTAATCTCTCTATGGAGTATAAAATTTCATATTTAAATCTCTCTAGATTAAAATATCATTCTTTATGTGATCCATTATAGTGAGATTCAATTGATATCCCATGATCAATTGAAAATATTTTTTAAACATAAAAAAATAAATAGGTATCACCCTGAGAAATATAGGTTGATTCAATATCACATAAATATATAATTTATTAGACATAAATAAATTCATGATATTCAACTTCTGATTGTCCATTGATCAGAAGGAAAATAACAGAATTTTTTATCCTATCAATATCCAACTAAAATAATTCATACCATTAGTATTTTGAGGTAATCCATTGTTAAAATACATGGAAGGTGCCTCCTGTATAATTATAACAATGATTATGGGTTGGAGATCTTTATCAATCTTATGATATTCTATATTATCTTTCATATAATTGAAATAATGAGAAAACAGTTTAAAATATCTCTACCTAAAAATCCATTTTTTTAATCCAGTTTATTGTTTAATGGTAACCTCACATTAAATTAGATACAAACCTAACATGGTAAGACCCAAATTACAAAATTTATATTCATAATTTAAAACAATAAACAACAAATACCAAAAATTCAAAATTCAATCAAGTCCAAACATCAACCCATACACCACTTAATTTCCTTAGTCTGTGATCATCTGAAATTGTGATCTCCCTTGAGCCACACCGCTTGAACCATCATCATCTACACTTTATTAGCAAGAACCAAATACCATCATCCCTTTTTAATAAACTCAGTGAACCTTCATTTACTGAACAATCCAAGAATAAAAACAAATCTAAAATTCCGCACCAGAAACCCAGTGAAGCCACTAGAAAATAAATGAAAAAACCATCATCAAAGGATAAATAAATAGGTTATGAATTAATTAAATTAATAATAACAAAAAATAAGATGTTTTCTATAATCATAGGGAATATCACTCTATCATAAAAGTGAATTGATTCTAATTTTTTTTCATATCACCTTCTTCATCATCGATGATGAAAAACAATGATCCTCATTCCCCAAACAAACTCTAAATATAATTAAACATCCTCCAAAAACATTGACCACCAAAAAAATAAATCCTAAAAACACACAAAAACCACTTTATAATGATAAATTAGGGTATTAATTCATATAAATAGTATCAAGAGTAGATTTTGAGAAGACCACAACATTGATAATGAACCTCAACCTATGAAATCATTGAATGCCATAATGTATTGTAGATAAAGAGAAGAAAAAAATGTAGAATGTGGCTCCTAGATCACCCTAGGATGCTCAATCAGCACATCTTATTCTATTTTGAGAGCCCCACACCATTATAACACGGTAACTTGAATAAATAACCATGAGAATAGAACAAAAAACAAGAAAACTAAGGCCTCTGTAGAGAACCCTGACCACAAGAATGGAATAAACAAGATGAATTCCTAAAACCCAAAAGGGAAATGATAAATTGAAACAGAATAAAAATAGGGAAGGAAATTTAGATCTCTAGGGGACTATTAGAATACTAAAATAGAGAAACTAAGGATAATGGTAACATCCTCAACACCACCATAACTAGACTATAAAATCACTATAACTAGGGAGGGGAAGGGAGGTGCTGAAGATGAAGAGGGAGGGGGATTTATCACCAAAGGTCTATCAACAAGTTCCCTCTTTTGAGAAACCATCAGAAACAAAGTTTTGATATAGGGGGATGATTCTGGTTAGAGCCCTCCCAATAAAATATCATTAATAATATCTCCTCATTCAAGATTTATAATAGTTATGTCTCATAATAAAATAACACATTAGAAAAATGATACCTTTCACTACTGGTATCACCATCATTATAATAACTTTAATAATTTATAACTCAAGAATTAATAGATACTATACTTGAGTAAAATTGAAAAATGAAAGGATAATAAATACGTTTAGAAATAATAACAACTTCTTCTGTTGTTTAACTTTATGTTTCCAATTGGTAAACAGGATTATCAGCTTCCATCTATCACTATATTCTTTGACTTCCAATATCCACTTTATATACTAAAGCTGGGTATTCCTGCGCTTATGTGTCATCTCTACACTTCTCCACATCACCTATTTTACCTTTAGAATTACCAATTTACCCTCCAATACTCAATTGAATACCCACAATATCCATTTCAAATCGATGTCATGCAATGCATTACCATGGCCCACCTCCCATTCGTGCTAACCTTCTAGCTCGAGATTTTCCTCTCCCAATCCTAGGGTTTCCAGAAAAAATCGATTCCTCCTTCGTACCGATGTTGGGTTCCTTAATATAAAACTATGGTTCATGCCTCTACCGTTCACTCCATCTACCTCCTAAACTACACTCAGCGTTTCATGCATCTCCACCTCCACCAATGCGGGCTCCGCCACCGCATGCTCTGCCTCCTCCAGCTTCGGCTACTGGAAATCTGGCTCTGATGCCTCCTTTGATTCTACAGCAACGACAATGACTTGTAGTGGATTTAAATACCCTTCAAGAATATACTGTTTTCATCGAATCAGGTTATATTGCTAAATCTACATCCGGGAACGGTTGGGCTCGGTAACCCATTTTTTGTTGTCTAAATTTTCATCCGATTTAATCTTCCTGATAGGTTTTGGTTTGGACATCATTATCAAGACTCAAATCACTGTATCTAGATACCCTCTTCGGTGAATGGGATTCAATTAATTTAGCCTCTTCAATGATCTATGTTGAAACCGAGAACATAAACAGTGTTGCATGATTCAAGGTCTTCCTCTTCAAATGAAGCAGGTTCGTGTTCTCCATGGGGAATGAACCCCGATAACAATGCTAGATCTGGGCTTGGTCAACACCACATTCATCACCATAAAAGGATACTCAGGTGATTCTCATTTCTGGTTGTAGATGAAATCAAATCATTCAATGATCTTCAATGTAGTCTGTCATCATCATTGGTGCTTCTTTAACTCAACTGGTTTGTAGATATTTTACTCAACTGGTTAGCAGATCATTTTTGATTTGTTTGTTCGTTAGCAGATTGGTTCGCATCTATGTACATGTGTTTGAAAGGGAAGGTGATGGTTTAGTTGAAGCTGTTACCTAACAATCTTGAACTGATTTATACATAGGGTCATCCAATCTTCCATAGAACAACAATTATATCACAGATTCAGTTATTTTATCTCTTCTCTTATATTTTTCATATTTCTATATGCTTTATAGTTTTTTTCTTCTAGCCATTTTTCAAAACAAATTGTTATTTACTTACATTATTCTATCTTCTTAGTTCATTGATTATTCTCAGTTTTCTTGAATTTAGGTTGATAGGATTTGTAATCATGTTTCAATGACAGTATCTCAGTGGATAAAGGGTTCATTTAGTTTTATTATATCTTTAATGATTTAGGAAGTGGTATTTTTTTATGTGCAGTGGTTTTTATTTAATCTTTTATATTCCATTTTTTTATTATCATCATTCATCATTATATACAGAAATGAAAACATTATTATTAGAAATTTATTTATTATATCTCTTCTATTAATTTTTTAGTATCTCTTTTTGCTGATGATTTTTTCTCATGTCATTACAATAGATCTATTATTCTATTTCATCAATTTCAACAACTAATTCATTCTTTAAGACTAAATTTATTCATATATTCTTTTTTAGGGTTCCTAATTTGTTCGACCACTTCAATGGAAATGTGGTGGTTTAGATGAAGTTGTAACAAAAAAAATCCTAGACTGCATTGTATGTATGGTCATCTAATCTGCGATAGAAAATCATTTGTATCATAGATTTAGTTATTTTATCTCTTGTATTAAATTTTTAATATTCTTTTTGCTTGATTGTTAATTGCATTAATCAGTTTTTCAAATAAAATGATAACTTTTTTCCATTATTCTATCTTATTTGTTCACTGATTCTGCTCAGTTTTTTTGATTTCAGTTTAACATGAATCATAATCAGGTTTACTGCATGTTTTTAACGCAAAAAGTGGTTCCAATACAAACTATTGAGTTTGATCATTTCTTGTAACATATAATATTGTTTCAGTTGATAATGCCTTCATAATATTTTTATGTTTTTCAAATGGTTTTAAATTTATTTGAAAATTTTATAGAAATTATTGGACATCTTTATCATTCATACCCCATAATCAGTACTACCAACTAAAACATATAAATTGTTTTAGAGAATGAGAGGTTAGTAAGATTATATTATACCTTCATTTTATTGAAATATTACAATTAACAACAATGTTTATGTATTTTCCTATAGAGTCTTACGAATTAATTGAAGCATATTGGGAGAGTATGCCAACATAATGAAACAATACTTGGAAACCAACAATGACCCCTCTATGGGTACATATCATGAAATTAATCAGAGAAAACGATTGATCTGTATGATTTCCAGGTAACTATATATTTCAATTTCATTAATTGCATTAATAACCATATAAAATTCACAGAACAACAATTCTTTTTAACCTTATCATATTGGATCATCATCGCAGTAAATCTTCACAAGTATTACCATTGACGAGGAAGAGGATCTAATTTTACCTTTTGGTTTAAATTTATTAGAAACTATATACCACATTATACTAATATTAATTTTACAATTGTGTTGTATGAAAATGAAAGAACTGGATGTTCAGGAGTCAGTTACAACAATGAAATTGGATTTCTTACAACTACAAATATTTCATCTTTTCAGGTAGATTTTTTATTCACTGTATTTTATTTTTTTTACATCATTGGAGTAGAAAATACTAATTGTTTTCATTTTTTTTACTATGTTTTTATTATAAAAACACATTTCATTTGTTGTTCTCATATGAAAATAGGTGAAAATCATAGTTCTAATGAGTTTATACTATACAATTAATAAATTTCCCTATTTCTTTCCGCAACTATTATTAATTGTTATAGGGATTGACATTTCTCTCAACCAACAGACAAAAGTTTTGGTCCACTGTAGAAAAGTCAAACAACAGTCGCGGTAGGCAAATAATGACATGAAATTATGAACAAATAATTTTTCAAAAGAGCAACCCATATGAGAACAATTTTTGGAATGGGAATGTGATGTTTTACATAAAGTTTGTACCAAGTAAAGATGGACTGATTTCTATGACAACTTATTCATACTACCAGAAAGATTATTTGTTTGAGATTTTCATCTCTCTATGTGCTTGATTTAATCATTCCATTAATTTTGGGAAAGTGAGATGGCTATCTGCTTGGCTGTTTGAATTCATGGTTAGAAATTTTATCCTTTTAATGTATTCTTTTCAGTATCTGCAGGTAGGAAAGACATCATTGAAAGATTATTATAACAGTGAAGTTTGTATTGATTGTAGGTATGTCTTATCACTACTTTTAGTGATGTTGGACTATGACACTATTTGATTTAAACTCAAATTCCATTTATTAATTTATAATCATGAAATATATTTTGTGTTATTGGAACATGGATTCTAGGGTTGTGGACTATATGATCCAAGAGTGATTGGAGGACGGTCCAGGACATCAAGGAGATCACTAGGAATCACAGTGATGAGGACGTATATGGGGTGCTCAAAGCTTGCAACATGGATCTTGATGATACTGTAGAAAGTCTCTTGTATCTATGTCTCCCCCATCCATCTTCTTTTATTATTCTCTACTATATTTCTCTAGATGTTCATTTCTTTTTTTTGTAGTCTCCATTGCATCTGTTGCTAATATATTTGTTAGGACATGATATTCTCAGAATCCCATTGGGCTTATTTTAATATATATTTTATGTCTTTGAGTGCTACTCTTGTCGTATTTTTTCATTCTATCATGTATGCATAAATGGATTAGGATTATGAAATCCTAATTTTGTGGGAATAATTATTTTTTTAACATAGAGATGTTCCTTTTCCAGCCAATATGATCCATGGGGTGATTTTTAATCCTATGTTATTGTTACTTACCTAATCCATGTTAATGTTTTGGGCCTTCCTAGGTTTTGATTATTACTACCCGCTACATGTCGTTTGTCCTTGTAGTTTCATTTTCAGCCATGAGGTGCATGATTAATCCAAAGCTGATGCTTTGTTTGTGTCCTATAATTCTAAGAAACTATCAAATATTATCATTTGTGCATTGAAGTTCAAACCTCTCTGATATATTGACATGATGGAGACTAATGATTGATATTCATTTTCAATCTTCGATTCAAATATTCCTTATGTGATTGCCTTGATTTTTTAGGAACATTTCATGATGTCAAGAAAAAACGCAATCGCCGAAGGGAGTTTCTTTTAATTTTTACTATTTTGTTGGATGTCTTTGTTCTAACTAGGATACATCTACATTAAAAAATCAGAAAATATGGATCTATGATGTTCGGTCATCCACCATTTTTATATGATCGTGATACTTCAAGGAACCTATAGATAAAAAGGTAAGAGAAACATGTGTTCTTATCAATTTATATAAATTTTTTCCCTTATCTCCAAAAATTATTAATTTCGGTTGAATATGTAGTTTGGTTTAATATCACACCATGTCTTTATTTTGGATATGTCTCCATACTCACTAACTTATCTATATTTTTCTACATATAATTTCAACGAAGTTCTTGGAAGTAACATGTTTGTTCACTACATAATGAACATTTCTTTTTCAAATGGCAGATTTATATGGTCTTAGAAGTGAGATGGCATGCCCCTAATATATTGAACAATTTTTACCAACTGAATGATGCATATTTACATTAAAATATTTCTAAATTGTAGCCTTTCAGGTAATCTATTTGAATTGGTTCTTTCTCTATCAGCAGGAAGAAGTAGAGTGCTGCTGGTTTGCTATAATCATATAAGTTGTTATGAAACTATCCAAGGGAAATGCAGTCAAGGTTATGCAGTTAAGGTACCCTAGATAAGTAGATTTGTATGAATCAAATTTGTTATTTTACAAAACAGAAATACCCTTCATCCATGTTCTTAATTACCTCTATGTACCCTAAATGTACTCTACACTGCATAATGTCCATTCTTTATACCTTCTGAATTAATTTTCCCACATTAAAATATTTTTATTGACCTTTTCTTATAATTTTTTCATGGGTTATTAAAATAAATCTAATTTTAGGATTTATCAATTATGGTTATGTGCTTTTTGTAATAAATGATGTTCAATTATTTTATTATTTTGATGTTGTTATACTTCATCCTGACTTTAGGTGTCTGTGAGCTATCATTCTATCTAGAAATTGATTTCTCTTTTAGTATGGGAGGATATTTTGGGCAATGTGGGGCTTCCGACTATACTTTACTGGGAAATATGAATTTTATCCAAAAAAATAATCGTTCATGGAATGTCATTCAGTGGAACCGAATGTATTTGATATGTATATATCCCCACTTCTCTATATTGTTCTAGACAACATGTCAAGGATGTTCTTGGAAGTATCATATTGGTTCTCCATAATTCAAAGTGGACTTAAGTTTACAGAATATCTTACATGGTTTTGAATATTATCATATTCCAAATTAGTTATATGTATGTTCTTCCCAATTAGTTAGACAAATATATTTATGTATTTTTTATTTAAGTGTATCTAAATTGTGAAAACATGGTTTTTCGACATATATCTTTTATATATCTATGGATTGAATATTTCACTGTTTCCATTTTGGTCATATATATAATCTTCTATTCTAAAACATTATGGTATGTGCAGGTAAGCAAATTTTAATGTACCACCCTCATTACAGGTTTTCAAAATCAACTTCATTAATTTTTCTAGCATATAGGCAGGGGCTGGGTAGGTTGGAGGGGAAGGGAGGGGAGGGGAGGGGAGGGGAGGGGGTAGGGGAGGATTATGGCAGGGGGTAGGGGGGATGATGGCAGGGGGTAGGGGGCTGCTAGGGGAAAAGGGTGGGCAAGGGGTAGGGGAGGGGCTGGGGATGGGAAAGGGTTGGGCAGGTTGGAGGGGAGGGGAGGGGAGGGGAGGGTGATGGCAGGGGGGGAGGGGGATGGGCAGGTTGGAGGGGAGGGGAGGGGAGGGGAGGGCAATGACAGGGGGGAGGGGGCTGGGCAGTTATTTTTCTAGACTCGTTTTCTAAATTTCTGTTTACAGATTTCAGAATTTCTGTAACATTTATTTCTTCAATATGTAATTTATATATAAGGGTGATCATTTTTAATTCAAACAAATGTCTTCATGTTGTCAATAGAGCATTTAATAAAGGCAATTTTTCAATGTTTATTATTTCTATTTCTTATTTGAAATGTATGACACACTACCTCTCTAATTCCATAATGTTCAATCTTTGGGAACATTGGCTATTATAAGGGTTCCATCTATAGTAGTTAAGGTTATAAAACATATGATGGAGCTATAGTTTTAACACCACTATACACGTACTTTTAAAACAGAACACATTTTAAATGTTGCTTTTAATAGTAGATTCTTCACTGTAAATTATTATTATTGAATATTTTAACATATGAGTGTAAAGATAGAACACACACCTTCCAACAATAAAGTATGCTTCATGATGAGTATGCCAGAAAGAGTATCATTCCTATCCATAGGTATGTATCTTATTATTTTTTTAATTTTATTTCATGTTCTTGTCTACATGAAATATTTTTGGTTTAATGTATCACCCTCATTACTGGTTTTCAAAATCAATTTCAGTTATTTTTCTAGAATATAGGCAGGGGCTGGCCAGGTTGGAGGGGAGGGGAGGGGAGGATCATGGCAGGGGGTAGGGGAGGATGATGTCAGGGGGTAGGGGGATGCTGGGGGGAATGGTTGGGTAGGGGGAGGGGAGGGGAGGGGCTGGGGCTGGGCAGGTTGGAGGGGAGGGGAGGGGAGGGGAGGGTGATGGCAGTGGGAGGGGGCTGGGCAGGTTGGAGGGGAGGGTGATGGCAGGGGGGAGGGGGCTGGACAGTTATTTTTCTATACTCATTTTCTAAACTTCTGTTTCTAGATTTCAGAATTTCTGTAACATTTATTTTCTCAATATAAAATTGATATATAAGGCTGATCATTATGTCATATGGCTAACAAGTGTGTTGTATTCTAGGTTTACATAAGTGCAGCTGATCTATAGTCAGATAGGAGATTCTGTGATTTTTGTGGTATTGAAATTTTAGATCTGTAACATTTTCTATGTTATAGGAAATATTGTTATGTGAGTTCATTGTGTTTCAACTATTAACTTATAGGAAATTAGGAGCGGTCTAAAATTTACAGTTTTTGGGATCCCCAACATCTATAAAGATATTCAGTTACCCTATTACATCATGTTTTACTGTTTCTTATTGAATCAACATTATTCCTTTTCAATCCATTTCATATATAATTTATGTTACATGTTATTATATTTCTCTTCTTTTCATAATTATCAATCAATGAAAAAGTTTTTTTTTAAAATATTTTAGGTTTGATACATGAACAGCGGTCATGGTTTTTGGTATGATGTCACCCTAGAACAACTCTCACATTTCCTATCACGGAACATTTTTCTATCATCTACATATTCTTAGAATGGGGTTGGTTGATGCGGTATTCCGGTGACTTTCGTGTATTTTTCTAGAAAAATTTTGAGTTTTTTGAATAACATTTTGTTTGTTACATTATGATTTCTATCTCAATAAATTACTTCATACTCTTACTTCTTTTCCATTATATGTACCACTCATTTTTTGTTTTAAACATTTCCAATTTTAATATGATTTATTATGTATCAAAATTGATATCTTATTATTGATAAGATGAATTTTTTATAGTGTCGTGCAAATGCACGGGCGGAGTACTAGTTTTAAAAATTTTAATGAGATTATTGAGAACAAAATACACTATTTCAGTTGTATATATAATATTTATATCAAATTCATGGAGATATTCCACCCAATGAATTTGTTTGGGATTTATGTATTTCTCTGTAAAAATGAATTTTTTTATTTTATGTTCATTGTAAACTAAATATATTTTACAAAAAATATAGCATTTATAACTCTTAATGGGTCATATAAAAACATCCAACTCAGGGTTATGAGTTAGGTAGGTTTTACCATGTGAAAATTATTAGAATGAACCATATATTAACACATGATCATTGTGCAGGAAAAAATAGCCCAAACCCATGACCGATGCATCTTGATGAGATATAAAACATTTTCCAGCTTAGGAAAATAAACTTGGGAAATGAATTTAATCACTTATAATTCATTTTAAAATTCTTTAAATCCTTCGTTATAAATAAGTTAAATTAAAACATGAAATTTTAAATTACATGATTATAAAAGAACAAAAATTTTCAAAAGATATACTTCATCAACATCATAAGATTATAAAATATTTTTCCTGTTTTTTGGATATCATAGAGTATTTATAACTTCCTTGACACTATAAATTTTGATGATATTTTAGTAACATCCTACCATCATGTATATTTTATTAGATAAAAAATTTATTAAAAATATTATATTTCATTAGTAAAATCAATAAACTTTAAATTTGTTATAAGATTACCTCATATAGCTATTTATTTGAAACTAAACTCATCATACACATGATATTTTATATCCACAAAACTATATCTAGTTAGATATTGAGAACCCCAATTACAATTGAAACTTCTATATAACATCCAATATTCTCTGTTTTTATTAGAATGAGAAATTTTTCCCATAACACATCATATTAAAACTGATAAACTTTTGAAAGGAATGATAAATATCACCTTCTCATTTGAAAATTTCATTTATAAGAATATTTAGAGAGTACCTAACCATCCATATTAATGAAAAGTTATAAAGAAATTTAACAGAAAATATTTACATGACTTGGACTTTCGTATTGAAAGCATTCTAAATATTTAATCATACAAAAAATTTAATAAAAAAAGTTGAGATTATTTCTTAATACCACAATAAATTTTGTATATAGACTTGTCATGATCATAATTTTCAATAATTATCCCACATTCCCAATCATTACATGTAGATGAAAAATAACCCATTCGAGGTATCCCTTTAATGACCACTAATATTTATATATATTAACTCAAAACTACCACATTAGAATTTAGGTTAAATAGGGAAACCTTTGACTATGAGTTCTGATTGGGGCCCCTATAAAAAAACTCACCCTTTTTATCATAATATAATACTAATTTTTAAGGTACTTGGCTTGATTTGTGAAATTATTTACAAAAAACATCACTATCTGATCACTCTAATAGAGGCCTACAAATTCTCTCACCTTCAACACTTTCAAAATTATAAGTTAAAAATAATAAATAAAAATGAATTTAAAACCCTCCCAAGACTTGTCCTTGCATAAAATTTCCAAAAAAAAATACTTACACCATTTATAAATTAGAATATCAATCATGAATATGGAAAATAGATCTTAAAGATCTATATAATTTCAAGAAGATTAAATATCCCCCAATCTCCTCTGACCAATCCATTTATGATATAAGACCATTATCCATTTGGAAGATAAAAGTATTATAGTTGTGTAAATATAGAATCCAATATCTAACATAACTCGGTCTAAGACCAATAATAAATGTATGTCTTAGTGGACCAGTCCAGGCACACCTGAGGGGAGAAAATCATGTGGGGTAAATTGTTTTCCAAAATCCAACTATTAAATTAATCATTAACCCATTTGATATTATAAATTATATTTCCAGTTGAAAAAAAATAAATATTTCTTATTTAACCTACCACATACACATATATGAAATTATATCAAAGTATTAAAGAATAAGACATGTTTTTAAAAAGGTTTAAACTTTATATGAGAAACCTACTTCTTATTATGACTGATTATTCACCCTAATCATATATTATACACTAGAAAAATTATTATAAATTTTTAGTTGGTTGTACATGGATTATAATGAAACCCAGGGTTCTCTAAATACTCTATATAGGTCAAAAGATTATATTTAAACTATATACACTATATAACATAGGTAATATTTCATTATAATACATAAGTGAAGGGATCATTATACTATCTCCCACAATGTTTAGTCTTCTAAACAGTCTTGCAACCTTATTACAACTTTTTAGGTAGATATATAATCTATAATTAATGAAATTGAATAAAAAATAGGTCATCTTCCTTAATCATAAGATTCTTAAACTACCTTTCAATATTCAATAAGAAGACATGTGATTTAGCTCTTTATTTTTCTTCCTTCTCCCATTTTTTCTTCAGAAAATGCATGCAGGTAACTCCCAACCAAAACTCCAAGGAACACAATAGCCACTAGATATTCTATATAGATAAATAATCTTAATCCTTACATTACTTATTCTCCTTATTCATATTCTCTTTTATTTTATGATACCTTGATGGTATTTATCTTTATAATACGATCAAATTATTATATTCTTCTTCGATAATAGCTTTTTTGGTTCTCTCAATACACTCAAAACTACTCATTCCACTTCACCCCTACCTCTTATATTTCTTGGATTATTTTACTATATAATCCATATCAAATTTTTAGTGGTTATTTTTTACTTATATTCATTAAAATATTCACAAGTTTTCATGCAGGGTAAAACCACACAGACAATATCTCACCAATCTCAATGATCCAATTTTTTATCAAAAGTTTATCTCTTATAAAATTAAAGGAGTTTCCCTATTTATTTCCATCTCCTTTTTTTATGTTTTCCCTTTCCTAAATTAATCGTCCAAATAACATTTTTGAATCTTGAATAGTCCTTTATTCTATGTATTCTTCCACAAAAATCCATATTTATACAATTATCACAATTATGTAAATATAAAGTAGCATATCTGGAATGGATCATTATTTTATAGCTTGAGGGGTTTCATTATAACAAGTATTGAATCAAGTTTAATCATTAAATTATATATTTCATCATATATTATTTTAACTTGAACTCATTGTTAACTTAAAGAACAAATCTTTATTTGATATTAAACTCACAGAAGTTCAACACATGCATCAACTTATTGATTTCATACAAATATAAAATTCCAAAAACTCCATTTCACCTTTAATTAACTCATATTCATTAATTTTACTTTCCAAAGGTTGAATATCAAGTTCTCATAATTTTTTTCCTAAATCACACACATAATTTTAGTTGTTTGTAATGTTCGGATCAATGAGAAACAATTTTAGCATCATCAAAAATTTATTTTCTCCTTAATATATAAAGTCTATAATTTCTCAATACTCTCAAATTTTTAGTTATAAAATATACCATATAAAATATATTTACCCTATATAGTGCATATGGTTTATTCATTTTCCAAAAAACTAGAATTCAATTCAAACTATTTCCTAGATAGTGTTTATTATACCCTAGGAAGTCTCATGGAACCCTAAGAAGGGTAACTCTATAAAGTCTCATGGTACCCTATGATGATATCCTCTATTAGCCTTATAAAGAACCAATACTAAAATTATTATGAGCATAGGATTTATCATAAAAAATGAAGAACATAAAATGTACCTTAATAAATGACTTCATGTGGTTTAGTACACCCAACAAATTACCATGGTACCTTTTAATTTTTTGATAATGTACCATATGAAAATGATTTTTGAAAAAGGTATATACCTTATGAAGTATAGGGTATCCTATAAAGTATCTACCCTTTGAAGTTGGTACCTTAGGATTGGTTTAGGGTTCATTAATTAATTTTTTTTAAAATTATATAAAAACAAAATTATTCTAATTAAACCACAAAAGCCTTATGGTATTTTATAATATCTTTAAATCACATATGAAACTCCTAAAATATATCTCAAATGTATTAAAATAATTCCAAACATTATTTATCTTATTGTAATAGTTTTTACCATACAAATAATAATTATAGGGTATTTAATTAACCACACTACCTTAATAATACCTAATTTATTTTTAACTTTATAAACATTAATCTAGGAGTGTTTCCACGCTTTTCTTAGAAACCAATTTTCTAGGTACTCTAGGTGAGGTTTTTCTAATATTCAAGCTGCTATTCTACAATATTTACCAAAATACATAAGAATTATCTTTATATTAATTCATTTAATGGAATCTCACACTATCACCCATCAACTCCAAAACACATATTGACATACTCATTCAAAGAAAATACAACCACAACGTAATTCTTACTTAAATACCAATTTTGAATTTGTTGTCAATAATTTAAACATGTAAATACATGAAATTTATATCAATATATTATTAAAAGTTCAGATTTTCACTCCCCCTAAATTTTAAAAAAATAATTAGGAAAATATTTTTATCACCCTAGATCATACCATAAATGAAAGTGAAGACCTTATCATCTCATTCTAACATCTTATCCCCTTTTTCCCCATCAAGATATTCAATCAAATTACATTTTAGGATAAGGTTAGTACCAGATTTTATTTTAGAAATTTTCCTTTAACTAATCAAATCAATGTCTACTTAAGATAACTCAGTGTAAAAAATAAGAGTGATTAATTTAGCTAATTGTTTTCCATTAAACAGTCATAATTTAATACCACGTATAAAATCCAATTAGTAGGGGATATAAAAATATATTTTCATGAGGATAAATTAACCTATATTTAGTTAATAACCCATAAAAAAATTCAAGTGAATTTGTTTTTCTCCCCCATTATGTTTAATAATCAGTTCCCCTTGTTAACAAAATAAATTATATCTTGAAATAGTTATGGGAAACTGGATAAATTATTCCATATTTATTTTTTCCATATTTATAAACATTAATAGAGTTAATATTAATAAATAAATATCTAGTAGGTTATATTATTTAATATCTCTCCCCAAATGGATTCTCTTCAAACATCTTCTCCATGGTAGTTTTTTTTCCAGAAAAAAATATTTATAAATTCATTATACTAGTAGATGTTTGATACGAGTTGAAATATATCAGGTGATGTATTTCATGTTGACATCAACATTCAAATTTAAGTATTCTCCATAGTTTATGACTTTCCTATCCATATAAATATCACGACCTTCAATATATTTTTTAATGGTTCAATCAAATTCTCATTAACATGTAGAACAAACATGAAATTATTGGAGTAAAGAGGACATCCATACACACTTCAGTTTAAACAATAGGAATGACATTTCATTATCAATGCATCAACTCATTTCATTGAATTTTTAAAGTGTATAGACCTCTTTATAGATAAATTTACATTAGGTTTACAGATCTGAACAACATTTGGTAGTATAAAATTATCTATCTTTTCAACTTTCTTTATACCTGGAATATACTTCTTAACATAAAATTTAATGAATATAATTTTTTTCATCATGTCCTATTTTCCCAAATTCTTCCAATTTTGCTTGACATATTTTCAAGAACTTATTTTTCACATTCTCAACCGTCTTTTGGTGTATAAATTACTTCTTTTTATATAGCCTTCTTTGTAATTGAAGTCATTGGTTCTTTCCTCTCATCCCTTGTCTGTTCTATTTAACTACGAATCCATTTAATACATATAAAAACACTATAGAAAACCTATTTTCTTCATCCACAAAATTATTTCTTATCCTTTAGTTTTACCTTCACGTGTAGCCTCTAAATATCTATATTAAGAGTATACACCCCCAACCCAATAATGTAATCTCTCTCTTGGATTGACTCTTTTGTTATTAATTATGGCGTATTTCTTTTAGATTTTATACTCATGACCATATTGTAATGGTCCATGATATGGAATATCTAATCATAATAAAATAATATCCTCATATATTTCATAAAATTATTATAATATTTCATCTTTGGTGCACGGTTCTTAACATTCTTCTTTTGTTGGTTCCCTAAGGTATACTTGTTTACATCTATTTTTTATTTCTTGACCTAAATTAATGGCCTCCCATTATTATCAGTATATTATTTATGTTGGAATTTCATGAACCAAAATTCCTGAAAACATTAAATAGATATTTTTTAAATCTAATAAAAGTTATCAACATGTTAAAAAATGTCTTTCAATGACAGATTAATCAATGTATATGACATTTGAATTTGCATAGAAGGTTTCATTTGACTTTCATAATTACTACCCCATAACATGAGGCCTTCCATATCATGTATATATTGACATGTTTACTATTAATCTATGTAATTTTTTCCACAAACACCTCCAACTCCAACCATAGATGAAAAACTGATTTATTTTCTTTTTAGGTTCAGGTTGGATAGAATTAAAAACTTAATATTCTTAAGTTGTTAGACCACTATTTTGTATTCATTTTTTGTATGTTATTTTTATTAGATATTAATAAATTAATTCTTAATTATGGGTAGGTTTTATGTTTTTTTATCCTTTAATATTTTTTAACTTTTTTCTTTTAATTATATACATAATACTGAAATTGCTTTAGAACAAACACATTTAACAAAGTTGTGATACATTATTAAATTATTTAGTTGAGGTTATACCAATATATGGTTCTAAACTCTTATTACTATAATATTGAGTGTCCTTTAGAGTAATATTATCTTTTTTATGTTTTTTTGGTAGCATCCATTCTGTCAGAAGATTATGAATATCCAACTTGGATTTTTTGCCAGATTTTTTAGTTTCACATCCAACACTAGACAATTCATACTGAGATTGTATATTTTATCTTTAAAAAATTTCACCTAATCTTTACAATTTTTATTTATATTCTAAATTTTATCCTCAAGAACTTTGTTTATCTATTGTATAAAGATGTCAATATTCTTTATTTTCTTTCTTTTGACTTCTAGCTGTGAATTTTTCACATTCATGGAGACTGTGTAATTTCTCTAATAAAAGGGTTATTACAAGATAATTATTTCATAAAATTATTTATCACAATAAAATCTCTTCAGTTATTGATTAATAAAATAACATCACTTATTACAATGTAAAACATATTTATCCTTTACTTTAACAAGTTATGTGAGAGTCACACACTTCTGATACTTCTTTTCCAAATCATTCTCTATCTCTTCAACCACCTCTTATAGTTCTACATTTACATCTATATCCCTTTAATTTAAGTAAATATATATGTAAACAATAAAATATTTAAATTAATAAAATAATACTGATTTTAATGATAAAGGTCTCTTAAAAATTTAATGCATTTATTCTCACTTCTTGAACATGAATTATTAGAGGAATCACCATCAACAAATTTATCAGGTAAACCTTTACCATTTTGAATACCTTGTACTAAGGGTTGATCCTCCTTCACCTTTGTATATTTTCATAACTTCATAGCCTCTTTATTTTTCTTTTTTATGTCATAATTGATAATAATATTTCTTCAACAATAGAAATAATTTTATTTACATCTAAGGAACTTATTGAAACATTTCAAATATAAAATTTTGATATTCAAATAAAATAAACATAAGATTTAAAATAAATCAAATAAAAGGAAAAAATTCATCTTATAAAAAATTTAAGACCAAGTAGACTATTGTATACAAACCTAATAGGGGGTATAAATATGGTATTGTAAAATTTCTACCAAATTCTAAATCTTCTTTTAAGCGTTATCCCTTTTTGTCTTTGAACCTATTTTATTGGTTAAGAAAAATGGATATTTATTGTTTAACCTAGAACACACACCTATATAAAATGAAACTAAATAATAATATATGAAACATGTTATTTTAATCTCATAACTAGTCTTATAACTATGTTCACCATATTGGAAAGGCGGTCCTTCACTATAGGATTCTAGAAAAAGGGATCTATATACTATATCACATAATCTCTAGTCTTCCAAATGGTCTTATAACTCCATTAATACTTTTAAATTATATCTAAAATATATCCTATAATTCACTAAATAATAAAAATTGATATTATTCTTCAATTATAGATTCTTCATATATCTTTCAATATTCCAGAACAACACATGGAACCCAACACTTTGTTTTTTTTCTAGTTCCCAATTATACTTCAGAAACTATTACATGGACACTTCCAATTCAAACTATATTGAATTGAAAAGTTACATAATATAATCTATTTAAATCTTCTCATTATTCGTTTCACACTTCATCATCATCGTCATCATTATAATTTTATTATTTGGCCAAAAGGCTACAAGAAAAGAGAACAACCGGGGCCTATAGAGGCCAAAAGTAATACAAGCCAAGGGAATCAGCCTGAATCAAGTTCACCCCCTCAGGTTTGAGTAAGAAAACATCATAAAGGAAACTAAACAAGGTATCAGGAGCAGCCAAGTAGTCCGCCACTTTGTTCCCCCCCCACCAAGTGTGGGAGACCAAAATGTTGTCACTTAGGAGGGCCTTACATTGTCGAATGATATAAGAGATTGACCAGGGGATGAAGCCTTTACCATGTAAAGCATCATGGATAATCATAGAATCAGTCTCCACCTGGGAAATAGAAATGTCGTGTTCCCTGCAGATGGACAAACCTGAAATAACAGCTGTAGCCTCCACCTGAACAGAATTGCCACTCCTAGTGTGAGCTGTGAATGCCAAGATGACACTTCCCCTAACATCACGAACCACCCCACCGCCACACATGTCCCCCAGGATATAGGACCCATCCGTGTTGATCTTGAGGTCAAACTCAAGAGGAACCCATAGAACCCAAAGCCCCTTGAAAATAAAGGGAAGAACGGTAGCCATAGGGACACCCAACAAACGAATGGACAGAGCCTCCTTCTAGTTACCAGAATGGAAAATCAGCTCAACCATCATGCACCAAACTCTTCCCACGATGGACCTACCAGGGGAACTAATTTCCTCGAACTTGGCTTGGTTCCTAGAATTCCATAATCACCAGCAATCCACGTTAAATATTAAGGAGTGTTCCATATTTTCCACCTCTGATCCTTTGGACCCCTGAAACCAGAGATCCAGGAACACATCAATGTTTTCCACATTATATAAAATATAGAGTTTGCATAAAATACTGAGTTTCAATAAAATAGAGAGTTTCCATGAAATAGATAGTTTCCATAATATAGAGAGTTTATATAATGTTGGTTTTTCCATAATGTTTTTTTTGTTTCTATAATAAGGGTTTTATCCATAAATTGGGGTGTTTCCTTAATGTGGGTTATTTGCATAAAGTGGGGTGTTTCCATAAATTGGGATTTTCCAAAAAAAATGTGTTTCCACAAAAAGGGTAAAAGTGAATGATGGGAGAGTTTGGGGTGTTTATAATGTGTGTTGGTACCAAAAGGAAGGTCAAACTATCCATACAAGGTTGGCCCAAACCGTGTGGTCAAACCTTGCGCAGAGGTCAAATCTAGATCTTATTTTTTATGAGCTTACTTTTTTTCTCAATATATTTTGTTTTGGCTTCAAAACTACCCTATTTCGTGATTACTCTCCCCATAAAGTATTAGAACCCTCTACATACAATTTTTATCCAACCTAGAGCCTTCCTTTGGTGATTTTGAGTTCTATTCTTGAGGTATGTCACCATTCTTCATGGATTTGTCATGCTTTCTTGGATTTTCTGAGATATACTTCTCCAATCTCCATTATTTCTCAGATATGAACCTATAGTGGGTAGATCTATGTTTTTGGATTCCAAATAATTCAATTTTGAGTAATGATATTTCTAAGATAAGAGAAATAATTTTGTTCTTGGAGAATCGACACACCTTCTTGTGTGTTCATTGTCTGTTGTTGAGTTTCATCAAAACATTCGAGGTAGGTGGCTTCACTCTCATATCAAATTTCTATAATTGATTGTCTTGGATTAAAATTGTTTTATTGATTGTGAAATTCATGGAAAAATATTCATTTGTGACTATTTATGGTATTTGTGAAATTGGGTGATCTTGGTTAATGGTTGTGAAAAAGGGGGTTTAGTTTCATGAATAAAATGATGATTTTAAATTAGGGATTTTATGGAATTGCTAAATGGTTTATGAAAAATATATTTTCAATGGAAATGGTTTTTAATAAAAATTTAGTTTTATTGAAATGGTTTTTAATTGAAATGGTATTGACAGAAATATTTTTCAATAAAAAGGTACTTTTATTGAAATGGTTGTTTTGGCATGATAATTGGGAATATATGGTGTGTGCTCATGTTTCATATATGAGGATTTTTTGAAATATGAACTTGTGATGGGTGATAAAGGTTTAATGGAACATGGTAATTTCATACATAGGGCTTGGTAAAAATTTGACCTTGATCTCGGTGCCAAAGGGTTAATGACACATGGGAAACAATTACCTAGTGATGACTTGGTAGATCAACGAGAAACCGCTCATGAGTACGGAATTGTAATAACGTAGGATGCATGGTTGCTTTCATGGGTTTGATAAATAGTTGGGTAGGATGATAAAGGTATATTTTGAAATTGTTGTAAATATTTTTTGGTTATTTTTCTATAAAAATATCATGCTTGGAAAATTGAATTAAATTGTACTTGTAAGCTTTTGGTAATGAATGGTTTTGGAAACTTGTTTATATTTAGTTATAAACTATTTTTGAGAAATTGTTTTATATAAAATATTTTATATAATTGTTTCTAACTCTTATATCCTAGTGGAGTGAGTAGGGAAGTCATTGGGGAAAACCTACTAAGTTTTATACTCACCCCTAATTTGGAACATTGTTTCTTTTGCAAATGCTATCTTTTGGGACAAGGGAAAAGGTAATGTTTCACACGTGTTTAGAACTACCTCCTGATGTTTGGGTGGTTCAGATATTTTGGAGCTTGGATCTTGTGAACCATGGAGTCTTGAAGTCTTTGGAGAGTCTTTTTTAGTCTATCCACTGTGTACTTCGATACTTAGTTATTCTTCTATTGTTTCTTATTTTGATGTGATTTTCAGATACATGAAGTTGTTGAGTTGTCTTCCATTTGTTCATGCATCTTATAGTGAATGTTTCGTTATGGTTGGTAGGTTTATTGGTTTATTTATTAAAGTTTAAATTTTCCTCCACCTGTATTTGAAACCCTTAAACATTTATTTACAGCCTTTGGCGTCTTGGGGATGTCGCTTACGGCCTAGTAATGACTCCTTGTACTCTCAAGCCATTGAGAATTGGTGGGTCATTACAGTACCTTATGAATTTCAACAGATCTACCCTATGAAATTTATTTTTCATAAAGGGAGGTACCTTTTAATGTTTGGGGTACCCTATTAAGGTTTCACCCTTTTAAGGTTATATATTATGATATGTATAAGGATTATTACATAGAAAATTTTAAGAATTAAATAAAAGTAGAATTATTCTAGTTCATCTTCAATTGAAATAATGTTGTATCAAAACCACTTCAAATAAATTTTCGACCATAAAAAATATATCTAAAAATCCTAAGAATAATTCTAAACCCTTCTAGCATATTAAAATCTATTAAAAACATATAAATTCCCAAGATAGAGCATTTAAATAACCCCACAACCCTCATAATTTGAAATTCATTTCTACCATTATAAAAAAACATATTGGAGGGTACCCACACTATTTTTTTTAGTTCATATTTGACATTCTACAAGGATGGTTTCTATACTATTCATGTAATATATTATTTAAAATTCACCCAAATTTATGTTTAGAATCATCTTCATTCATTGGGTGGAATCCCACTAAATCAACCCTTAACTCCAAGACAAATATTTACATTATCATTGCCAAAAAATTAAATCATAATAAAATGGGAACTTAAATCTCCACCTTTGTATTATTTTAAATACTTTTAACTTATAAATACAAAATATCCATGTAAAAATTTCATTAGAATTTTAAATTTTCTTTCCCACCAATGAAAATAAATAAAAATGATAAAATGTTTTCTCTCTCCCACATTGTTCATACCATAAAGTCAATGGAAGATCTTATCATCTCAAAGTAACATCTTCAAACTTTTTTCCTTCCTCCTACTAAGAGATTAAATCTACTTCCTTGTGAGAGAAGGGAGGAACCACATTTTATCAACGCAATGTGACTTCAACCAATCAAACCTAATTCGACTTATACTTACCCAATGTCAAAAAAAACTGAACAATGTAGACAAAAATGTTATCCATTTACTAGTCACAATGAAACACAAATTATAAAAATATTTTTTATGGGATGTACAAATATATTTTAAAAATTATATCTAGACTTTTACTCACTTGAATAAACACATTTAAACATTTCAGGTGAAACCTATTTTTCTTCCCCATTTTGTTCAATAATCACTTCCCCTTTATAATCAAATCAAGCATAACTAGAAACTATGATGGTAAATTAATGAACAAACATCACCTATAGATTTTTTATATGTTTAGACAAATTTATAGATTAAATATAAATAAATAATTCCTTTTTAGATTATATTTTTTGATATCTCCATTATAATGTATTATCTTCAATGTTCGTCACCATATCTTTTTTTATTTTAGAAATATTCTCCAATAATTTTTTATACCCATAAATATGAATACCAGTTTAAATATATCAGGTTATTTGTGAAAAGAGACATCAAGAATATAATTTAAATATTCTATATGATGGATGATTTTTTTCTATATAAGAATCACATACATAAAAATTTTATTTTGATAATTTTCCATTAATTCCCCTTCTTAAGTAGCATAAATAATAATGTATGATAATAAGGATCACTTCCATTAGATCTTCAGTTGAAGCAGTAGCGTTGAGACATATTTCAAAACCCAAGAACTCCTTTCTTCGAATGTCTAATTTTTCTACACCTCTTCATTCTTGAATTCTATTTATCTTTCAATATCTAAAAATCGTTAGAAAACATATAATTATCTATATTTTTAGCTTTATTCATAGATGGAATATGATTCTTGAATTTATATGTCAATCCACTTTCATTATTTTCAACTTATTCAGTTTTACTATCCTATTATAATTATATTGTCTTTATTTTTATGAAATCATTTTCAAAGATATATATGAAACCATTTACAATTTAAATTCATTTAGATAATGGTTTAACCTCCTCATTTTTTTCTATATTTTTATTAAATTATTAATTTATTTTTTTCCTATTTTTAAATTATTTGTTCAATTAATAATTTATTTAATGATAAGAATGAAATATTATTTCCCATATGATGAAATTCTATAAAAATTTGAAATTTTAACTTCACATCTTTAGTTAAAAAACTAGTACATTAAAATAGATCAAATAATAGGGAAAATTATGCTTAGATCCCAATTGTGTGGCCCAATTGACCTGTACAAACACACCTAAGATGGGGTGAATATGTTTTGGTTATCTTTTGATCAAATTCCTAACATGATTTTAATATTTATTCACTTTTATCATTAAATAAAAATTACCAATTAATAAAAAGGGTATTTCTTATTTAAACTAAGAAAACACCTATAAATAATGAAAATAATGTCATAATGTTTAGAAGAATTTGTTTACAAGGTTTCACCCCTGATGTGGGAATCCTATGTTATACTGTGATCAACTATTCATCCTAATGAAAGATTTTCCATTATAAATCTTATGATCAAAATATAGTGGGTTTGATAGGGATTATCCTAAAACCATATTTTTTCCATTCACTCTAGTGGGGGACAAGGATTACACTAAAACCATGTAGACTGTATTTTATAGGTGATCCTTCACACTATTATATAGGTGAAGAGAGATTTATACTATATCCCAAGGTATTTAGTATCCCAACTAGACTTACAAATTCCTTACTCCTTTTGAATTATATATCTATTATGAACTAAATATAACCACATAATAGATATATATTTTATTACTCAATCATGGAGTATTATACTTCCTCTCAATATCGAAGAAAAACACATGAAATTCATACCATTTATTTTCTACAATCTCTTATTATTCTTCAAAAAAATATCATTATCAAATATCAAGTCAAGATTCAAGGAACATGATTTACAATAAATATTTTCTATAGGAACCTCCTCATTTTCCTCAACTCATCTATTCGTTTTCTTTTTCTATTTTCTTATTTGATACCCAAATGGTATTTCGTTTTAGCATGATATTGAATTATTCTCTTCTTATTTCTTGAGAGCTTCAATAGTTATCTCAACACACTCACAACTCACATTCTCCTCAATCTATATTATTTTTATATTTAATTTTTTTCACTGTACCACTAAAATTTCTGCTGTGTATCTTCTCATTTCTAATAATGTAAATATTCAAATGTTTTCATGCAAGGAAACATATCATGGACAACAACTCACCTGATCACTATAATCTAAAATTTTCTCAAATAACTATCTCCTATAAAATTAATAGAGTTAATTATTTATTTCCTTCTCATTTTCCTTCTATTTTTTCCTAACATAGATAATTCTTCCAAATAACTATAGAATATCTTTTACACTCCCTTATTCTCTAAATTCTTTAAAAAATATACATTTTAATTTATCATTATGGTTTTATAAATATATTGACAGATGGAGCATCCCTTTTCTGTGTGAGAGATTCTTTTGTAACCAATATAGATTCATCTTGAATCTATGAACAATAGACTACATCTTTGATTAAATCATCATTTTCTCATTCTCATCTTGAATCAGTAATATTTTTGTGACATTTAATTCTTTGGATTTCTGTACATGCATTGACTGATTTATATCTTGAGAATATAGTATTATGGAATCTTAATTTCCTCTTTAATTAATTAATTTGATTTGGTATTCCTTTACATAGTCTAAAGATAATGTAATCATAATTATTTTTCATGAATCACATACCCTTTTAGGTGTTTTTTATGTTTTGATCAATTTTAACAAGTGCAATCATCATCCAAAATTATTTTCCTCCACATAATATAAATCCCATAATTTATTCATATTCTTAAAATTATAGTTGGCAAATATACCCTAAAAATATGTTGAAACCTATATTATTTATAGTGTTAATGTGTTTTCATGAAACCTAGAATCTAAATATGTCTATTTTCATCATAGGGGTCTTTTGTTCTTTATGACCTATCATGGTACCCTTGGAAGGTGTACTTGATGAAGTCGAATGGTACCCTATGGAGTCACCCTCTATTAAACCATATAAATAACCAATATTAACCTTATGTTGTGCGCATGGTTCATTATACCCAATCAAGAACAACAAATTTATTGTATTAAGTATTTTCATAGGGTTCTATATACCCTATAAAGTCCAATGTCACAATATAATGTTTAGTTGATTTACCCATTAATATGACTTCAAAAAGGATGTACCATATGAAAACTAGAGTTTCCTATAATGTTTTTACCCATTTAAGGTTGTACCTTATGATTTTTTTAGGTTTCATTTCATACGAAAAACTTTATAACTCTTTAAAAGGGTAATTATTCCTATGAAACTCTAAATTCCTAAAGGGATTCATAAAACCCTTTGAAATCACCTCTTAACCTCATCAAATATTTATAAGAATTGTATATAATAATTAAAAATGATTTTTATCTTATTAAAAATATGCATTATAGTATATAAATAGTAAATATTTATTATTTCAACAAAAACACTACCTTAATAATTCCAACATCATTCCAGCCATTATAAACATTCATCCAAGAGTGTTTCCTCACTGATTTAAATATCCAATATCGGTACTCTATGGATGGTTTCTCCACAATTCAATATATATACTATTTCAAACCTTACCCAAACTCCTGGGTAATAACCTCGCCTTCTTTCATTGGGTGGAATATCACTCCATCACCAAATAAATCCAATAAGATTCTTAATATTATTGTTGAAAAAAGTACAATCAAAATCTTGTAGGAACTTTACTAATTCCCATGACATATATTTTCATAAAAAACTATCTCAGTCATAAATTAATGAATAATAGGATTATATTATGAATAATTATAAATGTACCCTTTATGAAAATTTATTAGGAATCTTATCAGAGGCATGATCCAATAAAAATCAATATAAAAACAAACTTTTATGAATTGTTAAAATAAAACCCAACACAATCACATAATATAACATAAAATAAATCATAATTAAAGATTAAAAATTATTCATTTAATATTAAATATAATTATATAATTATACCAAAAATATCATATAGAAAATTATAAGAATAATTTTAAATCATTTTAGGAGGGTTTAAAACCAAAAACAATATACCAGAGCATCTAAATAGATGAAAACAATATTTATCATGGTATGTAACCGATGAAAATATACCAGACAACATAAATTTTCCTTCCATTTTCATTCTAAATCTAAAACTAATGAAAAATAAATAATAAAAAATTCTTAAAACTAAAATTCCTCATATCTATATTACACACAAAACAAAAAATCAAAATTCGCACATGTCTGACATACCATGGTTACTTAAGGATCATTAAGAAATGTATTATCCATAAACTTCTTTGTAGATATCCCTTACATTATGAAAATCATGTATCATTTATACCTTATTTCACAAATTAAATAAAAATAAAAACTGAGATCTAATACCATTTTGATTGAACTGACCTAGGATACACTGTACTGATACCTTAGTCAAATCACTACAAGGCTAAAATAATTTTATTGATTACCATAGGATAAAAAATCAATCAGGGGAATAATTATTTAACATAATTCATCATATTTTAATCATAGAAAATTCATTTTATTCCCTAAAATATTTTAGAAGCAATTATTCTATGATCCTTTTAGTGTCACTCAAAATTTTATTAGATTTGATGAATATTTCTTAAATCAACCTATTTGTTAACATTATTGATAAGTAAATTTTTAGGAATAAAATAAATGTTTGATTATAAATAATCATTTGATTTGATAATTTTGAAAAGTAGAATTAATAATGTGAAGCATTGGGAAAGAAGTAAGTTTTAATGTAAAGTGGATGTTGAGAACTTACTAAAAAAGTTGATATATAGTCGAGATATGTGTGTATGAGTAAAATGAAATTTTCCTTGACTATATTAGATTAAAATAGGATGATCATGATCTACATTTTTATAATTTTAAGGGTTTATCATATTGAAATATGACAACATTAAGACTCATGAGTATGTTGAGAGGACAATGTAAACTTATAATGTTTCCTAAGGGTCTATTAATCCATGAACTATTATGAACCACCCCCACTGAATCCCATCTAGGGTTGGTAGTAAAGATAGTATTGACCCATTAATCCCACCACTAATAGTCTATGTATTTTCAAAAAACAATAGTGGAATATAACAAAAATATATGGGATGCATCGCCTTCATAATTTTGGAGAAATGATAAAGATTCAAATAATAAACTTCATAATGTAAATAAACCAATACCAATGCATGTAATTTCATGAAAGGAAATAATAGAAATAAAAAAATACAATGAGAAAAGAATAAAGAAAAAACCGCAACTAATAGATTACAACAAACAATATTCATGATCTATTAAGGACTAAATTCATCACCAACAAACTATTAGGAAATTGAAAACACACACACACACACACAAGGGTGAGAATATAAGTATACTAAGTGGGTTCCTCTTTATAATTTTTTTAAAATTGTGTAAAAGGCATACTAAAGTCACAGTGAATAAAAAATGAATCCAACACATTACCTAAACTGGGAAAACTATATTCCCGTCCTTTTAAATGATTACTCACCAAATATTTCATCAAATTCGGTAACATAATATCAAAAAGTATATACAGAATAATGGAACCCCACATCCAATTTCCCTATGATCTTATCACCCTAAAATACAATATCACAATTCTTGGAGTTCCCGTCCTTTCCATAATTCATGATAAATATCCATATATACACTTCACAGTCACATGAACATAATCATATCCATTACCACACATCACCATCAAATCCCCCATTTTCACATAATATAACCTAGAGATATTATGTCCCCTACAAATATACACAATAACTTAATCCATTAAACCCATGAATTTATAATCACCTGATAACCTAAGAAATTATATCTTATAAAAATATATATTTATATTGACCTTAAGTCCTTAGATCACCTATATATAAACGTGTCATAACCATAGTTAATTATTGTAACATCCCTAGAAATTATAGAATAATAATTTTTCATATTTAAATTTTTTTTATGAATTTGATAGTAATTTTTAATTAAAGGTATTTTATGTATAATAACATACTCGACACACAACACTACGTTTCTCCAAAAATCATATGTTTCATGCAAGACTGAGTTATACCAAAAAATAACATATTGTAATATTATAATTTTAAGTGGTAGTTATCACCTATCCATTATAACGGTTGGAATGAAAAATTTCTACTAAATCATTAAAATATTTTTTACACATGTTTATATAATTATTTATTTTTTACCAAATTAAATAGAAATGAAAAAAAACCAATTGAATATAAAGGGTGCATTTATATGAATAACTAATTAATTGTGAATAATTCCATTTATAAAATAATAAAATCACTCTGGGTGGATTAAATTAATGAAATATAAATTCAATATAATATTTAAAATTCATCTTTTGTGTTTTCTAGACATTATATAAGAACAAATTCAAATTTACAGATAAAAAAAGTATTTTTCTAAAAAATGCAGCATTGCCGCCTTTTGATGGCACACCAATTTTAAATCTATATTTTGGAATATTTATAAGTTATATTTGAAAAATTAAAAATCCTCTTTAAAATTTGGATATAAAATTTTAATTTCGTAATTTTTTTATTTTTATTATAATATTTATTTTTTAATGAATTATGGAAAAATACTACATTTTAATTCAAAACTACTATTTCATATAAATTATTTATATAGTTATATTATATATTTAATTAGTTTTAAATTATAATTAAATAATTTTTTTATCATTTAAGCCAATTTTGGTCAATGGATTAATTTTTATATTTAAATTTGATATAAAAACATATTGGAATTTTTGAACGTCGCTTTTAACCACCCTCTCACCACATATGTGAGATTAGTTTTAAACCTAATTTAACAACTTCTGTGAATTGAAATTTCAAAAACTAAAATACATGGTTTTAATCACTATGAAAAATTTTATCGAATTGGATCCACTTAATTTTTAGTGAATTGTATGTTTTGTATTTTATTTACCATGGTTAAGGGATAATCGAGTAATTAAAGGTGAAAATAATATAATAAAATTATAAATTTTGCATAACACATATTCTAATTTAACTTTTTGAGTGATATTACACTACAATAAACCTTATTTTGAAATTTTTAACTTTTTAATCCACTTGGTTAAGAATATGACATTTATTATATTTTATTGAAAGATTTGTTACAAATTTCATACTCGTATTATTAATAATTAAATAAATTTTAATATGTGTTTATATTGAAGATAAATTCAACTATAAATAATAATTTGAAATGTAATATGTTTATATACATAAATATAATTTATTTATAATTATTAGGTATTAAATAATTAAATTTAATTATGACACAATGATGATGTAGTAATAGATTTTTTAAAGAGAGAATCAAATAAATGATATTAATGATATTGAAATAGATATAATTAGAAAATTTTATTTCTATTAAAGAATTATATGTATGAATTTTAGATGTAATATATGCATTAAAGTAATTTTTTAGGAGTAAATTTATTAGGATTTTTTAAAAAGTAAAATAATGAATATTGTCAAAATCGAAAAAATTCATATCTTAAAATATAAAATATATAATTAAATGATATATAATTTATAAAACTATAATATTTGACCAAAAAGTTTCGATAAGTCTAAAAATGTTCTTAATGACTCGTTAATTAGTTGTTTTTCATGATTTTGAAATTATTTTATCTCTCAAAGTGAAAATTACTTGATAAAACGCTAAGAGTTAAAAGTTGTTAAAACAAAAAGATAAGGATTAAAACAATATAAAAATTTCCAAATTTTTATTATATTATTATATTTATACCCATACTCATCCTGTATTAGAACTAAATTAATTTGGACCCATTTTGACTAGAAAACAAAATTATATTTTTTAATACATTTAATAATTCCATAAGTGCCCCTCCCCTCTCCTATAAAAGGAAATCCATTCCTCTCTCTTACTGACAATTAAAAAACCATTTGGTTCTTCCAATATCTTTCCAAAAAACTTATTATAATACCTACCCACAATATTCATGTCTTATTTTAGGTAAAAAATCCTCCTCATAGGTGTTAACACGTTAAGAATTGTGACCATCCGAAGGAAAGGTAATGTTTTTATTTAAGTGTTTTTATTTAATTTCTCTTTCCAATTCCTTAAAATCTTCTCTAACAATGATGAAATAATAAATATAGTATCCTCAACATTCTAAGATGTTATTAATTTAATATTACCACCAAAATCCATCTTTACCTCCATCAAATGGGAAAGGAATTAATAATTCATGCATACGTGTGAACTATCTCCTCAAAAAACCTAAATAATTTGTTTTCCATAAACATATATCATGATTGGTTATAATGATTTAATTAGTGTTTATATGTTATATTCATTATATATAAATCATTATTATATAATAAATTATCAATTAAGTTATTACTTTCTAGGAATATAAAAATGATAATGTTGTTCATGCGTATGTGTGAACTATCACCTCCACAAAGCGATGTGATTCGATTTTAATAACTACCTTACTTGTATGATATATATAATCATATTAAAATATTTAATATGATATTAATTATATTATTATAATTATGTAAATATTAAATAATTCTTACCTTCTTTCTATAATGACCAATGGAAAATGGAAAATGTTACTCATGCGTTCGTACAACTCACCATCTCCATGATTGTAACATGGTTAATTTTTCATATCCATTTTTATCAAACAGTTTTAAAGATATAATTGATATAGAAAACTGATTATTATGTCTTTAATTTTATTCTTGAGATGATTTTATTATGACTACATGGACTATTTACATCATACGAAGTTCATTTTTGAACTCTAATACCAAATATTAACAAAACGTTCGACACATACTTAAATAATTAATTATTATAACATTATAAATAAGTGATATAAAGAGAATAATAAAATTGAAAATAGTTATCAAGAAACTATAAATTGACCAATTTTTATTATTCAGGAAGATAATTAATTTATGAGATGAGTTATACTCAAGGTAAGGGACTTTGTCTCAATCTTTTTTCATTATGACATATTTTGGAGTTATACACCACCTTCTTTTATAAGGAGTATTATCAACCCCTTTTAATTTTAATTTCATTAAATGGTTTTCAAAAGTAATAATTTATATAAAACATTTAACTAAATGGAAAAAGGAATGTTTTTAACATATTTTATGACCATTAATTTTCCACTACCCGGACCATCATTTGATATTTGGCTTCCTCTACAAGCTGTAATATTTTTAATAGAAAAATAAAAACCATCTTCAATTTTTGGTTAATTTGGTATTGAAATTTTTTTTATGAATGTATATCTATAGACATGAATATTTTAAAATGGGAATTGTTTAATTTATCTGAAATTTTTTCATAATGGAATATTTATAAGCGACTATTTAACTAAGACATCATTTTAAAATTTTAAATATTTATTCCTCTAAATAATTATCATTAATGTATATGTATTTAATATGGTATTAATGATTTATTTATATGGTCCTGAATGTTTTAAAATGTTAATTCCTTTTAGATGTTTCAAATTGGCCGTTTTAATCCAATTCGTAGAATACCAGGGTTAAAAAAATGGCTTAACATATAACAGATAATTACTTTCTATTCATAGTGTTTCATGTTTGTATTTCCATTTTTTTGAAATTATTCACATCAGAAACCTTTTTGGAGGCCTATATGGTCGCACCAGGACTAGGCGGTGTGTCCTTTTTATATTACGAAGGAGGTTCCATATTTGAAAGGTCATGAAGGGTTATTGTAGGGGGTTTAATGTTTGTTCAATTTGACAATTTCAGGTATGGTGTTCTAAAATAGTCTCCAAGGGGTTTATTCATGGATCTAGAAACACCCAATGACCCTTATATCCACGATTCATGAACCTTCATTCCAGTGGCAGATGCTCATTAGATGGAGATTTTGCCAACAACACATAATTACGTTATTTGTGAAGAGGATTGGAGGTTTCCCTAATCACACCATTTTTGGGGGAGTTGTTCCCTACTCTGGGACTCTCCTATAGATTTAAGTATTGTTTATATGTTTTTGAATCCTTTTTTTCCCAATCATGTGTCCGATGACTAACCCTAGATTTCAAGGTTAACCAAATTTAATCATGGGTCAGGAATTTATGATACAAAAGTAGTTTAATCCCCATAATGAGGTGATCCAGAGTCAATCCTCATACAAGGAGGAAACAATTTGATTCAATATTGGGATCAAATCCATAATATGGACTTCCTATGTGTCCTTATGAGAGTAATCATAATCTATGTAGTTCAGTTTATGTTGGGGATTATAACATAAAGGAGGCCCTGTTTGTAGGGGAATGATTGGGGCTTGTCCTTTGAAAAGGATCCCCCTTAAGTTCGGGCCATTAGATAAGAATCCTACATATCCTGTTTTGAGTAGGAATCCGAGTTCTTATAGTGAATTTCTGGGCTATAACGTGATCAATGATTATATATGGGAGTTTCCCATTTTAAGGGGGCATGATATCGCATTTCATGGATGAGATGATATGGATATCGGCCTAGATAAAGGATTCATACATATCCCAGTTGTTTTGGGAATTATAATCCTCAAAGTTCTTAGGGTGGTGATTATGCATAGAAGCAACCCATGTTTCTTGAACCATGAGGAGAATCTCGAATCATGATGATTTGAAGGTTTGAATGGGGCTTACACTTAAGAGGAGGCCCATGTTTTGGGATTATGTGGGTGTCACAACCACTGCCAACCTCTATGCCCACATGGGTCATAAACGGTTGTGAGAAACAAGAGGAGGCAGTGGATTTAGAGATTTCATGTCCCAATTCATATACTTAATGATGGTACTGGAGCCTAAATGGAGAGATATATTGGGGCTTCCAATATGAATATTTTCTCCCATTTGTTGATTTCCAGGACAGTCACATTCATAAGTCTATCTGGAAATGTGTTCGGTTGATCCTGAGAGAAGCAAGTATTCCACCTACTATAGATTGTCTCGGTACTTTCATCAAGGAGACGACCCTAAAATGAGTTCTATGAAAGGGTATAGGTATTTCTCCTCATCAAAGGGAAAGAAATCATGATCCATTTGGCTTTTCGTTGTCCCTCATTGCATGGAAAATCCAATGGTTACCCTTAATCCCTAGAATGGGGAGGTTCAAATTAGTATTCAATGGATTGGCCTTGGGTTACCACAAAAATGTAGACTTAAGGACATCCTGGGTGTCCGAATCATTTTTGGTACTACCTTTGTGCCTCTTCTTACCTTGGGTATTTATACTCAGAAGGGCACACTGATTCACCTGAAGCTATGGCTATATGGGTCGTATGGATTTGGAATAAGATTTCTCCTAATATTAGTGGACTTGTTAGAAGTGGGTCTATAAAAGACATGACATGAATAGAAAGAAAAAATTGAACTAAATGGCGGAAAACCCAAAGAAACCCCATTTCACATACTATTTTCTCATGTGGGATGTGGGTTTCCCCACATAGAGTACAACTATATAGGTGAAGGGGTCATCCGCGTAATGAAGTAGTATGTAGACTTGGATGTGAACCACTGTATACCATGGTGGTACGCGGTCTCAGGTTCCATCTGCACAGCATGGTGCTATAGGGTGTCGGGTCCTGTCTGTATAGAAATACCCTACGTAGTTCGTTGGAATGAAGGAGGGGCACGGTGCCGACGGTTCATGGGAATTTCATCTGTGAAGGGAAAATGGTTCACGATTCACCAATTAGGTTTATGGCCCCTTGAATATTATTATTATTCCGTCTATTTATGGTTCAAGGAAGGATTATATATGTTTTAAAATGGTTCATAGTCCTTCATCAATCATTCCTCATCAAATTATTCTATCTGTAATCTATGAATGCTCAAAGTCGCAATTATACAACTTCAAATGCGACCCGGTCTCTGAAATCCTTTTCTTGTTTTTTCTTTCAGTTCCCCTGGTGGTCCTTTTATAGTGTTGGGGAAGATATATCTATGAGAACACAAAAACATTTACGGAAGCCCATAGAGGAATCATCCGACCCATGGATGTCTCAGTCAACTGAGGTTCACGGTCTTGTGATTCACAGTGGTGGAAATCACCACCTCAACCACACGAGTAACATGTTTCGTGGGACACTACCATCCCCACCTCATCCAGAAACTAATAAATTCATGAGGATGGTATGTGGGGACTTATTTTTCTATCAAAATTTAACCTATGAAATGGTTCATGATGCCTTGGTTCGCTATCTTCTCCTCATCCGTGAATGGCTCGGTTCGCCAGCCAACACTTCATGGGCCAACGTTTTTCAAGCTATCCGCATACCACTTGGTTTGCGGTTTGCACCTTCCGAAGACCATTCCTTATAACCAATACATGGAATAATTTAGTTCCTTTTCCAAATTTTATTTCTTTAGCCTTCTCCTAAAATTTATATCCCCACATGAATCTCTTTACTTAATAAAATTTACGGGAGTATTTTCTTTCCCTTTGTGGATTTTTTAGGACCCTAAAAATGTCCCCCATCAGAATAGGGTCTGGTCAGAATGAAGAGGAGGCTATTCCAATGTAGCAAATGGTATTTAACTGATTTTTTTGTGGTAGAAAGGTGGACCCATCGGGGGGCCCATGCCACTATATATTGGGATAATGTCATTTGTCTTTTACTTAGTTTCATAGTGAAAAGTTTTCTATAAAGCACTCTTGAATTTCCATACATCCAAATACCGTTTTTTTAATAAAATTCATCATCCGTTAACCTCATAATACATTCCGAGAAATACGAACTCATCACGGTCGCCTTCATCCATTAACCAACCATCGAATATGTGAACCGAATTGTGGAACATTAAAATGTAATTTCTAATTTCTATGTATTATGATGCTACATGGCTCACCCATACTGTGGACTTAACATAAAGGCAGAGAGATGAACATTAAATTTCCTACTTAAACATTTAAGTCTTTGAACATTAATCATGGAATATATTCTTATCAAGGCTCGGTACTCAACTTTCCCATTCAGTGTACTGATCGACTCCCTGTCCGTTGATTTGCAGGCCGACATATTGCATGGCATTCCAGATACTATCAGTTCACGGGGAATGCATTACGAAAACCTTTCTCAAGTTTTAGTATGTTGAGCCTTGAGTTTTTTGGGATTATTTTATTAGTTTCTATTTTTTGTTATTTTTCCCAAGAATTTTGTTAGACCGACCCTTTTTCATGGCCTTTTTAATGTAGGATGATGAATCTTCCTCTTATCTCAATTGAAGTGACCAGGAGGAGCGAAACTGTGGTTGAGAATTCTGAAGACAACCTTCATTTCTACATTTTTTCTCAAGAGGGTATTCTTATATACCTTCATTCTCTATAGCTTAGGGCCTATCCTTATCTTTCCCACTTCTTATTTACAATTTTGGCATCCTAGATGACATTTCCCTACCATTGGCAAATCAAATTACTCTTAATATAAACCTCTAGTCATCCTGAGGGCGTGATTAGGCTAGTATTTCTCGAATATGAGAAATCATAACTTATTTTATCTCGGATAATGTGTTTAAATTGATAAGTTCTATGTGGAATCAGAGTAATTATCATCATTATAACACCTTTTTGAGGTCAGTCATCTGGGAGTATCCTTCCATTGTCAATCATTCTTGAGAAAATCCTAATGGTGGGCGCAGCAGAAAATGGGACTTGTGATCCATAGGATGTTTCTTGAATGAGTGGTCTTGGGTATTATTAATGAATTAGATTTTTCTGGATTCCCTTATCCTATTAGGAGCAGTAAACTTGTATCAGGAAGAATGGGTTTCCCAAATTTAAATCTATTCACCAGGTGAGATGTTGCCCTAATTTCATAGCTGTTGGTGTCCAAGAACCAATACCTTTCAATTATTAAATTGGGAGGTGGTTATTAGTTTATGGGGCATCCATCAAATAAGAAGGCTTCCCATTATAAGAAACACGTAATATGAGTTTCTTCTTGCATCCAATACCTAGGGGATTGTTGAACAAGTATCTCCACTCGAAAAAAATTTATTAGTTATGGTAGAGGAATTTCTCAATCATCCCCCTCTATGCACATTCTCTTAATTCATTTGAAGATTGGATCAGGTTATTCCAAATAGTGAATGGTCCTAAGATGAGGGATTTCTATATCTAGACTCCACTAACCCAATAATCATGGAAGATCCCAGGTTTATACTATGCCACCATCGAGATAGGTCAATAACCACGTAGGGGTATCAAATTTGGTCAGATGTACCTCCTAAGCATAGATTGGTAGGTTAATTTTCCATGTTTTTTAGTGGATGGATCTTCCACTCTTGTGATGTTAACACTAGTGTTAGTTGTTTCATTCTGATGATGACATTCATATTGGAAGAGGGAAAACCCATTAATTTGTTCATCCCTACCATTTTCCAAATCTATGAACTGTTACGACATATGCAGTAAGGGAAACCCCAACACCGTTTTAGCAGGGCATTTGATTTTTTGTACGGATGGACAGCATAGCATTTCCCCTACAATGAATATGAACATACTGCGAGCGTTCCTCATTCCGAATTCATCCCAACTGTTCTCAACATTTCCACCTTTCGTCCCCGATTATAGAGTATTTATGTATCAATAAAACTATTGAGTGATGTTTCAAAATTTGTTTGGAACCTTACATTGTGCCCCATATATTTGTGATGGATAACCAAAGGGGTTATTTAGAAGAAAATTCTTATATCATTGCGCTCTAGGATGGAGTTTTATTTTCTTGTATAGATAGGGTAACTATCAGCAAACCCTATTCTCCTTATCTATTTTCCAGGAAATTTGGATGCCTTCAAGAGGTCGCTCCTCTCCCAGCTATTCTGGTTATGAGGGAGTCTCATGCAATTATTCTTCACAAGTTGTGGCTAGAAATGATGTAAGAGGATTCTAATGTGGAAGTTATCACTCCACTCATAGTATCCTCCACATATCTATCCTTACATATATCCAATTTTGGGTAGCTTACTTTCCTAATAGGGCGTTGGTAAGGCTAGTTTAATGAGTTTAGAGATAGTTGACTATTTCTGATCCAGTCCCAACTGTGCCATTTTTTCTTTATATTCCACTTCTTGTGGTGAGAAGGAGTTCTACCACCATCACATGTGTTTGGAAGGGGATTCAACCACACAACCCATATTTGTTTAATGTGACTCAGATCCTACATCCTTGGTTGATATGGTCTATGGTCCCACTAAAGATGATCCAAGTGGGATGTCACCTGGTGTTCTTGATTTTTCTTCCAACCCCCTCATTTAGTTCTGGAGGCTAAACCATCTATTTGGAGGGAATGTCCTCCCACTTGGGTGACTAAACTCGGTGCACTTATATATGTTTCAATGTTTCTTACTCAGTACATACCTATCGCAATAGAGGAGGATAAATATTCTAATGCTATTAAGAGGTATCAATATGTGTGAAAAATTTCATGGAATCAAATCTATAATCTTTCCATGAAAACTCAATTAATATATTTTTCCAATGAGGAATATAAAATTCAAAGAATTTTTATTGATCTATGTTTAGGCGACTTTGATTAGTTACACCTGTATCTTCTTTTGCACCAAATTGATATACCTCGAGAGGATCTCTCTTCTTGTGAAGGAGACCTCACTCAATTCCATGCTTGTTTCTACCATGATCAAAAATTCCATCATATTAGTGACGATATGTATCATCTAGAAGCTAAGGAAGGCAGTGATGATTACCTAGTGATTTCCTAGAAAGAGGAATTGTGTAAGTGTGAGGCTGGCATGGGCAGAATAAAAGCATAAATGGTATTATCATGTGATAATTATGAGGCTGTCCAACAAAATGTGGGTGACCTATGGACTGTTATGAAGTGACTATTCCCAATGGTTGAAGATGAATCTTAACATAGGTATTATTTAGAATAGGCCCTTGACGACCCTTGTCAGGCAATTACAGACCTACTAGAAAGAGCCAGTCAGGCCTTGTGGTAGTCTGTTGGGCTACCCCACACCACCTTCGTTTTGACATCGGGGGAGACTCTAGATTGTGGAAGTTTCTACCACTCTCACTTTTCCTGATAAAATCGAAACATTTGGATTTCTAGCATACATATTTTTACTATTTTTTGTAATATTATTAATTTATGATCAACTATAATTGGAACCATTATCTCAACTAGATATCAATTTGAGTCATAATCTGGGATCAAGGAATAATCATGTTATTCTCTAATTTTTGTATAAACTGAGGGGATCAACGAGCACAATTTGACTCTTTCTAGGGTCACATCGAAAAACCAAAAATCTTTGTGCTTTTTTCATTATCACCCAATATTTTTCATCAGCCTATTTTGGTGTGGGATTAGCGAGTATAACTTGACATTTTCTTAGAACACCCATTACGGGGTTTTGACTTAACAAAATTTGTGTCTCTTGATGTTTTTTTGATTGATCAATGTTTTTCCTAAACCATATGTAGCATAGGTTTATTGAGATGGTACCCAACTTTTTTCTAGGGTTCCCTTTGTGGTTTTTAATCCTAGTGAGTGTAGTGTCTTTTCATTGGTAGTTTAGAGTCTTGCTAACTAGACTACCATTAATGATGTTTTATGTCAAATAGCATTGACCACAACTTGTGGGTAAAGGGGCCCAATTTAGGACTCATAAATTGATAATGTACTGGGAACTTTCGCACATGAATGAGGGATATTTCCTGACCCCAAATTGTGATTTTTGGATATGGGAAATCATAAGGGGAATGAAATACATGGTGTGTAAAAAATTAGGAAAATTCCTCACTTGAGGAAGAATTTACCTTTGGTTGACATGCCATTTTTGTGGGAATCATATGCAGAGTTGCTGAGGAAAAATGTGCATAGTCAAACAAAGGTGTCCATGAGACACTGACCTTCCATTTTCGATGGAAAAGAAGATTTATTTAACATTGGATTTTTTTGTGGAACATAGCGGATGGACTATTAAGGGAAACATATCTCAATGTTTGGGGGGATTTTATTGCTTCTTCTTTAGAAATTGTTTCCATGTGAATTTGAATTTTGCAATGGAGGGCTGTAGAATGGTGTAAAATAATTTTGTACAATTGGGAATTTTGATAATTATGGTTAAAAATAATTTTACTCTTTCTAGAGGAGGTTTAATGAATAATCTTTTCCCATATTAGTTTGACAAAAAATATCCTTTGTCTTTAGGGGTTGAAAAGGGGAAATATGAAAACCGTAATCTGAGGGGAATCCAATATTGGAGAATGAGGTGAGATGTAGAAATTAAAGAGGTGTACATAGATAGGAAAATAATATCTTGAGGAAGAATTTATCTTTGGTTGACAGAACATTTTTTTGTGGAAAATATATGCAGAGCCATCAGGGTATTTTGTGAATTTTCAAACAACGATGTCCGAAAGACACTATCTGTCTATTTTCGATGGTCAGGTGTGGTTATGGGGATTCATACCTTTCTATAAATCGATTATGGTGTGTGGAGAGGAGTTCTTGATCATGAAATGGGGGGATTTCTGGTTGGAATTTTCCCAGAATACCAAGAATAAGTTGAGGCATTTTTATAATTTATATAGGAGTTATTTCCTAATCCAGGACTATCCCATGTGCATGTAGGGACAAGAAACATTTTTTTCATGGATGAATATGACATATGAGATTTATTTATCACAACATATCCTATGATGAAAAAAATAAAGATGTACGTACTTCTTTTAATGACCATTCATATGTAGATCTGATTCACACATTTGAATGAAGGATTTTTGTTTGGGATATGGATTCCCAAATGAGGCAGGATATGTGTTAAAATTTCATGAAAAAATTCATTTTTTACAAAAGGTCATGAGGGAAAATACTCTTTTATATGTCCTAACATAAGTGGGAATATGGGGTATCAAGTATTGGTCAATTTAAACATCATAAGATTTCGATGTTGATGTAGAATCCCCAAGTAACTGGAGGGTAATTGAGCTCGGATGTTATGACATATCCATGATTTGAGTAGGAAAGAATATGTAAACCATGGTTTCAATGGTTCTTAGATCAGAAGAATGAAATGGTTCTTAGATTCTCTTAGTTATATGAAAATAGGAAATTTCTCTCCTAGGTATGAATTTTTCTTTGATGACATGACATTTTGTGGGAAACATATAAAGAGCCGGAAGGGAATTTTAGGTGTAGTTAAGTAAAGGTGATAGTAGGAAACTATCCATTCTTTTTTGATGGCCATGGGTGATTATTAAGATCCCATATCACTCGATTTATAGTGTTCGGCACATGGAGGGAGTGTTCTAGGATAAATTATAAGTATTTGGGCCATGATTTACGCATATAGTTGGGAACTACCCCACTTAGATATGACTCGTATGTGGGATGATGCATTTTGATTCTATCGATGGGATTGGGCTTAGGTTTGGGCATCATGGAACCTAGAGATTTGACACCCTACAAGGGTCTGATTCATAGGTAGGGGGAGGGGAGTTTTAGCAATATTTAGGTTACCATGCAGTTTAATGTCATATTGTTGGGACTTCAAGTTTTCCACTATGTAGGGGAAACACTAATATTCGTTGTAAGGTCATTTCAGTAGGGTCAGTCATTATAGATTGATTATCCCTGGCTCTATTGGGAGTCCCATATCAAAATTCCTAAGCCCACATAAGCTATGATCGATTTGAGAAATAAGGGACAACAAGGGTTTCACCCAATAACCTATGGATGAGATGATCAAATAAAATAAAATTGTAGGGCCATACAATTTAACATCATGCGGTGAGGACGTAGATACTAATTATTTTAACGTCATGTAGCATGAAAGAAATCATTATGCAGTTTATTTTATTTCAATTAGGACGTCTTCTATACAATTTGACATTGTGTGGAAAGGATGTTGATAACACCATTTAGTAGTCATGTTTCAAGGATTAATATCAATGTAATCATGTGTAAATTAGAGATAATCATGCCTCGATATTCCAAGTACACCACAGACTTGAGAAAGGGAATAAGGTGTAAACCATGATTCCAAGAGCCCTCGAGTTAGGAGGGATGACACGAGGCTTAGAAGCTAACGAGAACATGGAAGTAGGAGCAACCCCTCTTGAGGGGTATTTTTCCTTTGGTTACCAGACCATTTTTGTGGGAAACATATGCAGAGATTATGAGGTATTGTATGCATAGTCAAACAAAGGTGTCATCAATACACTATCCATCCATTTCTGATATCCATGGTTGATTATGGTGATCTGAGATTTCCCAGGGCAATCAGTATGACAGATTAAAAGGGTATTTCTATGTTCATAAAAAAATATCCAAACCATGATTAGTTAAAAGGTAATAGATCCTATACATATATATGATTTGTATGTAAGGTGAAGCATGGTATTTTCAAACTTTCGAGATGTAAGAAAATAGATTTAAAATCCCCAAAATCATTTTTCATTTCACATATAGGGGTTGGGGTTTTTTTTGAATAGAGTCTGGACTAGGATGAAGTTTTTGGGCATCGCTATATATCCCTTGAGGATTGGAATTATTCCATATGTATTTATTGATAACTCTTCATGAAATACTAAACCATGAATATAGAGAGTGTAATTTTTATAATGTGGTGTCTAGAAGAAGACATAGGCTCAATGTGTCTATAATTGACCTATGAGGGAATGAATCAAGTCATACCTAGTTCTCAAAGTAAATTCCCTGCATAGGTCTGACATTTGCATAGGGAAGAGGGAATTTTCTTCGCTGGCGGCTATAACAAGATGAATGATCTAGGCATCAATAGGTATCCTACAAGAGTATTAATAATTCCATACATAGTTCCTGATAACTCTTCGTGCTAGTCTGACCCGTTCATAAAGAGATGGGAATTTATATCATGTGGTGGCTGGACCAAGACATAGGGTCAAGGTGTCTCTACAAAACCCGTGAGGGTAGGAATCAATTTTTGTGTAGCTATCGAAAGAAATTCTATGTATAAGTGTAACCTTTGGACATGAAAGAGGGAATATTTTATATGGAGGCTCGACTAGGATGAAGGATCAAGAAGTCACTATGTATTCTACAAGACCTGGAATCAAGCCACATGTAGTTATTGGAAAAACCTATAGTTTTACATCTTGTGGCAAGGACTCTGGATAATATTGAATTGGTATGTCTATGAGGAATACTTTTCCGGGACTCCTAAGACCATGTGATGAGTACTCAATGTGAGAAACATGGGCCAGAAAGAGATTACTCAATCTTATAAGGAGATCATGAAGAAGTATAGGGCATTTTCCTTCAATATTTTGATGCATCCATGACTATGTTTTAAGATCCAGGTGCTGATAACATATTACTCAAGGGAAAGAATGAACCCACATGTGGCTCTTACAAAGAAAATGCCAACATAGGTTTGAACTTTGCACAGGGAAAGAGGCATTTTTTGGGTGAAGACTAGACCAAGATGAAGGTTATGGGCATCACTACATATCCTTCAAGAGTAGGAATCAATACACACATTGTTCTAGAAGATTTCTATGCTGGCCAGACCGATGCACAAAGAGGTGGAATTTTACATTTTTCATTATTTGATGGTGGCTGGATTGGGATGGAATATTTAAGAATCACTATATATCTTTTAGGGTCAGGAATTAATCCACATATAGTTATATAGATTCCTCACAATATAGGTTAGGATTATACATAAATAGGGGGTCATTTTAATCCATTTTTTAATGGGCATGTCACATACATGTATCATATGTTCATCTATGGGGAATCCTTTACTACTATTTCTAAGCGCACACAAGATTTGATCGTTGTGAGAAACAATAAATAGCCGGGGTCTCCATTGATAATGCAGAGGAAATTGAAAGTATAATAGAGGAATTTTGTTACTAGGTGGTGGATGGACCAATATTAAAGATCCTAGTGTCACTATGTATCCCATCTATGAATGGGAATAAAGTCGTACATAGTTCTGAGACAATATGTTCCCTGTAATGGTATGAACCATGCATGTGAAGGGGGGGGGGTCATTGTTTTATAGTGGATAGAATAGGATGGAATATCCTGGTGTCACTACATATCCCTTTGATAGATGGGAATCAATCTTTATATAGCTCTATAGCATGTCATGGTAGGCGAACGATACCAGGAATAATGTCCCTTCAGGTGAGAACCTTTTTGGGTCTATGATGTTTAACAACATAAATTAAGGATGATTGTTTCCCTATACAAGTCTGACCTCTACGTAGGGAGAGGGGAATTATTGATTTTTCCTAGTGGATGTACCATGATATAGAATAAAGGCATCACTACGTATCACATGTCGGTGGGAATCAAGCCATAAATAGTTCTAAAGACTTCCTGTGACAGTACAACTAGTGCACAAAGAGGGGAACATTTTATCCCATGATTTAAAGATGATGGGATTATTATAATCCACTATTATTCATCCATGCGGGGGAAATCCGGACAAACATTACTCAACTCATGTGAGTTATACTTGGTGTGAGAAAAAAAGTGAGGGGTTCCCCATGTAGTATAGGGGAGATAGAGGATATAACCGAGGCATTCCATGTCATGTGATGGCTGGACCAAGGCTTAGGGTCAAGGTGTCTCTATGTAAGCCCTTGATAAATTTTAATCAAGTCGTAAATAGTTCTATAAATGGATATTTTTACATATTCTTGGGCCAAAATCAAGGATGGGGAAATTTTTTTTACCTTTCCCTTGCACAGATCTGATTCATGACCAATAAGTAATTTTTTAGGATTTGGTGCGATTTTCCATCAGTATGTGTTAGGGACACCAAATTTGGTTATGATATTGGCTTTCACAAAGCATAAATTCCTTTTTCCATTAACTTCTTTTAGGGATGAAGCTTCGAACCTTTTGGAAAATAAGTCAGTTTCCTTGAGAATTAACTTGACTTTTCTAGCTGTGTCGAGAGGATATAGTCCCACTACATTTATTCCCTATATGGAAAATGTATAGGAGTACTTAGTTCTGTGAAGAAACATCGGGGGTTGATGGATGAAATTGGTGTGGACTTGGCAGGAATGGCACTTTCAAGTGAAATTAGCACAATCCCGAATCATAGTGGGCTAATAGTACCCAAGACCTTGAATATGATGAGAGAGTTTGGATGATGATTGGTGTTCCACCCAAGTTCAGGCATGCACTTATTTAATGACGGTAAGAGTCTATTCTCCATAAATTCACCTGAGAAGGAATCTATCAAGGACTCACTTATGAAACAAATTTTTTGGTTTTGTGGTGTCATACAACATGAAAATGACTACTCATCTTCACATCTATTCTCTTCCGGCCCTATCTAGTGGGAGTTCTACCTTTCATAGATAGTCTAAAATGGGGGCCATCCATTTAGTTTTTTAAATATATGACTCAAAGATGGTACTAATCTTATTTATTTCTTATATCATAGCTTGAACATATGGTAAAACCATCTGGCCATTGGAAATGATGTTGACCATTAATTCTAATCTAGATTGGCCAAAGTTGTGGTTACATTTTCTAATGCATCAGTTTGCTCATTCAGTGAATGATGGACAGAAGCCAGTGTCATCTCTAATGATATTCACCCTCAATTATGAAAAATATTTCATTAAAGGGATCAACTTCTCTTTATTGATGAAATAGTGACCATTGACTTTCTTGATGACTAGTTACAAATCTCCATTGATCTTCATGTGTTCGTCCAACACTTAAAGTGATAGTTTCGGGCCTGCGATAAGGTCATGTTACTCTATTTCATTGTTTGTTCACCACTTTTATATTAGGAATGAATCACGATAGAATAACTTTTTAGAGATACAAATATGACTCCCAACCCCACTTTATTGAGTCTGGGGTCTTCCCTTCTTATTCTTGCTGGGCTTCTTGATACACTGCCAAAATTCATTTCCCACATTTTGGAGTTCTCTTTAATATATAACACTTCTTATTTAGGTAAATCATCATTTAACGGGGCCACCTCTATTAAGGGTTGCTCTTCAAGGAAATCTTCTAATGCCTAGAATTTGATATCTTTGCGTGGTATGAACCACATATATAACTATTGTAGGATGACATCCCACCATGATAGGCATCCTATCATCATTGGGTGATTGAGAATGTACTTGAGCAGGTTGTTATGAGAGACCAAGTGGACCTCATGATGCTGCAGATGATGCCCCAGATTCGAAACCACAATTATCAATGGTAGGTAGCTCTTCTCAATATTTGATTACTGATTCTCAGCATCAATCATGATTCAGTTGAGACAATAGAGATTATTCTCATTGTCAACATCATTATTTTGTGCATGGAAGGTGACTAAGGATCACTCTAGGGCAGTTACATAGAGAATGAGTGTTATTAATTTGATAGATTGCATTAGCATCGGTGGGCCTAAGAGATATTTCATGATATTGTTGAATTCTTCTGAACAATTATCATTCCATTGATATTCTACCCCTTTCTTCATCAACCTCGTGAAGGAAAAACATTTTCATGAAAGGTTGGATGTGAATCCCTGAATGTAAGACAAGTTTCCTTTGAGACCTCTCAACGTGATGAAGTTGCGAGGTGGGGACATTCCATGTATGTAATATTTCTTCTCAGGGATGACTTTGATTCTACAATGGTGTATGATGAAGATGAGGAATTTTCCTTAGGTAACACCAAAATAACATTTCAGTTGGATTATTTTAATACTATTCTGTTATATTTTATTCAATACAGTTTTGAGATCTGCTAGATGTTTCAAGAGTTGTAATTATTTAAAAACTAGATCATCAACATATCATTTGACAAACTTTCCCAGGAAGGGTTTGAAAATGTGGTGCATGGCTCACTAATATGTTGTTCCAAAAATTTTTAAATTGAAAGGAATAACCTTTTAGAAGAACACTCATAGGGGAGCCATGAAGGTGGGATATTCGTCATCTTGTTGGTCAATTAAGATCTAGTTATATCATGAATAACTATACATGAATGATATATCCTCATATTAGGAATTATCATCCATCAACAATTTGGTGATGTGGACTAGGAAAATCATATTTTAGGAAGTGTAGGTTGAGATCCTTAAAATCAACGCACACACTAATCTTTCCATTCTTCTTATTGATGGGGAAAATTTTTGCTAGACAGATGGGATATTTAACCTCCTGAAAGAAATTAGCTCGGATGATCTTGTTGACTTGAGCCTTTATTTTGGCCGTATGGGTCAGGTTTGTCCTTCTGGTAGCTTTCTTGTAGCCATGCTGTTTTTTTGGTCGGACCAGGTGGTGAGGGGCCACCTTGGGATCAAGGCCCTGAATTTCTATATAGATCAAAGTAAAAACATCTCTATTATTCTTCAGGAAAGAGGAATATACCTCTTTATCTGGGAAAGGCATGGCCGCACTAACCAAAGTGGGTCGTGGGTGTTTTTCTATACCCAAGTTGACATCCTTGAGTTCATCAACGGTGGTAGAGACATCCTCCTTAAATGATGGAGGGGAACCCCTCAGGTCCCGTTCTTATTCCTCCTATATATCCTCATTATATTTCTATTTATCTTCTGATAGAGAAAAAATTCTTGAGAAGATCATTCCATAATTAGGAGAAGAGTCATACTTTTGGTGTCTGGGAAGCAAAGTTGCCTCTTCTGTCTTGGCCATCGGTGGGGGATCCGTTGAAGAAGACACAATGAGGGGTAAAAGAGTTTTCACATCTTCTTTGACTAATGAGATACTTCCTCAGACCTCAGTGGGTGAGCTAGGGATTTCTCGGGGTTTTATTGATATTTTGGGGGAATATTTATCTAAAATTTCCATATTATCTCGAGAGTCAATGAGCCTTTGAACATTATCAATCTCAACATCCACAACTGAAATCATTAGGAATGCTGAATAAGCATTTGAATTTGGACTTGACCCCTTAATATAATTGATGCGTAGTACGTATTACTCCCGGAGTTTCTTGAGGGGGTTGTTGGGAACCATTTCCAAACCATTTGGGGTGGTGACTTAATTAGTTATTTCAGTTTAGGGTTGTTTCTACTTTGCTTCATAGAACCCTACATCAATATAGTGTGATTAAAAAAAGTCAAATAGTGCCTTATAGACGTGTTGTGTTCCACTTTGTGCATTAATGATATATTTCTGGAACTGATGGTATGAAGGGGGGATTGCTGCATTTTTATATAGCCAAGGACACCCTATCAGGCCCTTGAAGGCGATATTATTTTGGACCACCATAAATTATGGGTGATCTACGAGGCCACCAAACCAGGTTTTGAGCTTAAATTGGCCCAAAGACTTCTACTATCTTTTTTCATGGCCCAATAGAGTTGTGTTATAGGTTGTCAGATCCTTCTCATTACAGCCAAGTCAATGAAGTGTCTAAAATGGGAGAATATTAACCACAAAACCATTTTCGATGAAGATATTTTGGATATAGACTACATTTATTGTGCCAGACACCTATAATGGTTTGACATGTCCATGCATGGTGGCATATTAATCATGATCCGTGAAGGAGATAACTGCATGTAATTCTGTACGATTGGTCTTTGAAATGTCGACTTAAATAGTAGATACTTCGTCTTTAAACTCATAGGGACTCAGCAAAGCTTTGATGAGTGCTTTCATGAGATCTGATGATAGATTAAGTGCATCCATGATTGATAGCTTAGATGGTTCTAAATATTTTTCTTTATAATGTCTTATTTATGATCCAATGGCTGGTGCTTCCCAACTTGGGGATTCTCTTTCATAGATGAATAAGGGGATTGAGCATTTTATAAAGGCAGGTCGGCCCTTTGGGTCAGATTCGGAGGCGCTTCCATCCTTTTTGGATTGGTCCAGGAAAATCTAACATCTATTGAGGGAAATTATTCATCTATTCTTCCTATGATGGGTATTTTAGAAGGACTGAATGAAGATGGCTTCCCAAGGGGGTAAGATAATTTTCCTATCCCTATTGAAACTACTGGATAATCCTTCCATGGGTTTTTTGAATAATAATTGTTTGAGTGGGGGTGCATCCTTACACATGATTTCTTCGATGGATGCATCCCTTTGATATCCAACGATTATATGGTTTCTTTCTTTGACCCCCAAACGGGTGTGGGGAATTTTGGTTGATATTAGTATTCATCGTCGGATAAAGGATACATTATGTGGATGACATTAATAGATAAAAAAATTAGCTCCAATTCTGATGATGACTTTTCCTTATCATATTCCCATAGTGGTGCAGTTTGGTGGGGCAATTCCCATTGTGTCATTTGGTGGGGTGGTTTCCGTTGTGACATTTAGCAGGGCGATGCCCATGTATTCTGATTCGATGACATGAAATCTAGCAATGTCAAAGAAAACTTTGTATTTGGTGAAAGTAAATCTCCCTGTACTTGCTTTTAGCCCTTCAGATTGGACTTCTTTTTGGGCGGCCCACCTTTAGTGGAATGTGGGCCCAAAAATGCCAGATATTTTTGATTAAGAGATTTTCGAGGCAGAGTTGGTTGTTTCAACTATTGCTGGATGGTTCTATGGTATCGATTTTTTTTTCTAACCCAAACAACTATTGAAAATATTCATCTTCTTTTTAACAAATTTTTTCCACTCCCCTTATTCATTTTGTTTTTTGGTGGAAACACACACCACTTGTGATGGAGGTTGTACCAAATTGTCTTTTTTGCAATATATAATCGTTTCCATGAGGTACCTAAATATAAAACACTCTAGGATGTTGTGACCCAATATATGGTGGAAGGGACAGTAATGCGACCAGTCATGAAGACCTAATTCATCATCCCTCTTCACATATGGTAGCCAAAGAATGTTGCATTTCATGGATGATATGAAGTACCCAAATACATTATTAGATAAAAATGAGTAAAATTTATTTCTCTATTCTTCAAAATGATTCCCCTTGGCTCCCCAATGCTCTTATTGCCGAGGCAAGGGTGAATGCTGACATCTAGAGGGCCCTACATGGTTTGGAGGGGGCCATGGAGCTAGAGCTGGTGCATGGGATTGATTAAGCATGATAAAAGCCCCTTGAGATTTCCATAATATTTTTAATGGGTCTTCTGGGTAATCATAGGACTTGTCATTAGTCCTTTGAAATGAATCTTCTATCCATTGAGTGATGGAAGAGAAGTCTTAGAGCCCACTTTTATATTTCACCAGAATAATTGGTATTCACAGCTCATCATGGAGGTTGTCGGTTCACATGGTTAGTATCTCATCTTGGGGGAATGTCTAATTCATGGAGCAAGTCAGAACATTACATCTAGTGATGAAGTCTAAGACTCTATCTTTCTATCAATATTTTCATTTCATGAGATCACTAACTGTTGTTTTTGGAAATGTTAAGATAAACTAGAATAGAAACTGGCACTGGAGATCCTCCCATCCAGTTATCAAGTTAGATTGTAAACTAGTGTACCAGACAAAGGATGAACCATGTAGGGTTCGCACAAAGAATCTGACCTTCACAACTTCTTGTTGCTCTGGGGTTCCTATCATGAGATCATAGTAATAAGAGTAGTGAATTAGATTCTATTATGTTTCCCATGATCCATTGAAAATAGGAAATACAAGATTCCCAATATTTGGTGGATGTAGGATGTTTCTTACCCAAGAAGGGTAAGGATTCCATTCTTGTTTTATCAAAGTGCAGCTCCTATCCATTACTTCTTTTCTATTTGTCAATAACATGTTGGTATTCAAGATCCATTGATTCATGTCCTGTTTTATTTGAGAATAAGAGGGTGCATTAGGGGGAATGATTGGATGTTCTGACACTGTGGGAACTTGAGGGGGATACCTATCTAGGTGCATATTCTATGGATTTTCATAAATCTTTTCTAGATTCTTCCCCAAATGAGGGAAATATTGATATCCTATCGGGATTGGGTTCTGGTAGACTGATGGTCCTGACACTGCCTTGGACGAGCTTTACATCCTTTCTTAATCCGTTCGGATGAGCCTGTGAGGAAAATGTACATATAATGAAAGTCTGTTTTGATGCTCCACTTGAGGAACATACCCATTAGGATATCTTTCTCATAGCATCTCAGCATTGATTCTCCTCAGCTATTTCATTTCTTCATTCTTTTGAACGAATCTCTACTCATGCGTGGGGGAATCATTTTCACAAGGAGGAGGATGTGGTTCATAGACCGTGTTCATATTCTTCTCCTTATTAGAGATTTTTGTGGGAGGTGGTGGAATATTGACTGGAGGGGAGACAAAATTTAAGGGAACTATTTGGTTTATGGTTTGAAACCCTTCGGGCTCGGTGTGGACCCTCTCCTAGAGGGAACCCTATTATCTAATTTCCCCATAATTTGTGTTATTTTTAGTGAGGTTTGTGGGGATGATATCCAAAATTTTCACCAATGGATATCAAATTGGGGGTGGATTGCTAGGTTGTGAATGGTATTAGAGCTTCTTACGTATTTTTTGGACCTTCTCCAGCAATTTAGTGATACTCTTCGTGTTTCTTGGAAAAGAGTGACTTGAAGGGAGCCCTAATATGACCTTGTAGTATGCCTTCATTTCAGGGTATGTGATTCAAGGGATGGGATGGAATGGTTGAACCCTATATCTATTGTTCTCTCTAAATGGGAGAAGGCATACATCCATTGGGTAGGAATTTGAGGTAATAATTCCCCTTGCCTTGTGGGATGGGGCCGCTCCTCTTCCTTTATTGACATTCCTCTACCCAGATTTTCTGGTATCATGGGGGAATTTGGTGTTAAAAATTCCCCCATCCTTACAGTCTAGGATAGATCCCATATTTTGGTGGAAATTACTACTATTTCCACCTTCTTTATCTCACGAATTCCTATACATGTGGGATCTAGATATAGATCTAGGCATGCACGTGAATTAATTTCTTCGAAGGACATGATCAATTCTCACTTATTGGATTCACTTAGATGGGAAGCCTTTCATATGTTCTTGGTGTCCGGGTTCAGGAGCTTTTTGATGGATTTCTCTCTTCGGTCATGATTCTTCTGAGAGTTACTAAAGGCTGGTTCTTTTTAGTAATTCCACATTTCTTGAGTCCGAACATCATTTGACTACAATCTAGGGATGATGACATTGTAGGTTTTCACTTCTCGTGGGTTCCACGAGACAGGAAGTGGATTATAACTCCAAATGAATTACCATGGATATAAATTCTTATCTAGAATTAAATCCATCTTATATATTTATATTTATAACTAATAACGTTCCAATAAAAAATCACATATCTTCTTCTCAACATTCATATCCTCAAAGTAATGGTTTATCTAAAAAAATATCAAAAAAGGTAGTTCGAATAAGATTAACTTTTTCTTCTAGAAATTTTTTATGACCATATAATCCTTTATCTATAAATGTGAAATCAATATTTTTCACCTATCATAATATTCATCAATTGAAAATGGTTATGGGGTGATTTTATTTCTATAAAACGCTAAATTATTTTTTCAATCTAAGATAAGTATGATCAATTTCCCAAAATACTCGATGTACCATGTACACTATCTTTCTTACAATCCTCAATTGATAATATAAAGGAGATTCTGCACAAATTGGACTTTCTTTATGTCTCTTAACAATATATCCATATGCGTCTCCATATAAATTGTTTTTCATATCGAACATTATCATAACACCAAAAAGAAAGCACTCTTTCTTGTTGGGATAAAGAATTGTAAAACCTCTCTATCATAGAAGTTTAAAATCATCAATCAATGGTAAAAGATACATATTAATATCATTTCCTAGATATTTTGGTCAAGAAATCATAAATCTAATGATTACATATTTTTTATTCTTAGATATATATGGTTAAATGTTTTAAAATACCAAAAATTGCCCATAATCTATGTTGGCTATTGAGGATCTGATATGGATTTATTCCATCTGTACATAGTCCCATTCTGATATTTGTAGCTTTACATCCAAAATTTGGAATTTTTTTATCAAATAAATACCATTATGGTGAAGTAGTTGGGTGACATAAGTTTCCATCAGAGATTCTCTCATCGGTTGGTCAAATTAATTTTTTTCATCATTTTAATTTTAAAATAGTCCCTTCAAATGTGGAATTATTGGAAGGTAAAAAAATTATTTAGTAGGTCTTTTGATACCAACGATAATGAAACATATTTCTATTTTTTATCCTTATATATTGTGATGTCCCACATTTATTATATTTTGATAAAAATTCATATTCCTTCCAATGTAATACATAATCATTAGAGGAATCATGTATCTTTGTATACCCCACCCCCATTAAGTATAATATTTTATTTACATCATAATTGGAATTTGGAAGAACATTTTCTTATATAATTAGCCCTTTCAGTAGTTCAAGAAATTTAAAAAAAATTATCACAACTGACATGCATTTCTTTCAAGTAAATTAATATTAGAACCCCTGATGACACTGTAAATTTATTACAACCATAAAATTTTGGTATTATAAAAGAAACACAAAATCATTAAACATTTTATATTTTCTTTGGTTTCAACTCCAACATCATAAATTAATTATATAATATGATCCATTATTTCATGAGTAATATTTTCATCAACATTAGATATGTAATTTTCTATTATTCCAGCATTATTGATCTAAATATTATAATTATGAAGAAAACCATAACAAATGAGATGATCATTTATTTCATTAGAATTTAAAATTATCATATTAAAACACTTAATTCATGCACAAAAAATCAAATCTATGTTTTGAATATTTTGTATAGAAAATTCCAAGAAATTATCAACTATGTTTTTATATTAATTAGTTGTTCTTATTAAATTTATTAAAATAAAATCTATTAATTAACTAAGAAAAAAATATAAAATTTCAATATATTAAAACATATAATTATTTAAATAAATATATAAATAAATAATTTTATACAGAAAAATGTATAAGCAAAACAATCAATTATTGATAACTATTTGATCATTACAAACAATTAAACATAATGATCAAAAATATTATTGAAAATATTAAATAAAAATGAAAAAGGATATATAAAAATAGATAATTTAAACATTTAACAATTTGAAGAAAATAATTTAAAAATTAAAATAGGTTATAAAAAAATTAATCAAAAGTCATTACTTCAAGTAAAAAATTATAAAATGAAAAAAATAAATAACGAAAAAAATAAGTGATTTAAATAACACACAAACTATAAAAATTAATAATATATAAATACAATAAAATATAAATAAAACTTTTACTAAAAAAACAAATTATAATGAAAAATAATTTATAATCCTAAAAACATTATAACATTAAACAAATTTTAACTAAAATATTTATAATTTATAATACATTTAAAAAAATAAAAAAATGAATGAATAAAAATTATAACTAATAGAATAATTATTTATCTTCAAAAATAAAGACATAACTTATGAAATTTAGAGGTTGAAAATATAAAATATATCCTAAATTCCAATGAAATCACTAAAATCCAATGAATATAGGGTGAACACTACAATATTAAAAAAACAAGTGAAAATATGAAGTAAAAAAACCAATGTAAACTTCAACCATGGTTTCCCATCAGCCAAAATAGCTTAGGGATCATGATACAATAATTAAGGATAAAAAATTAAGGAAGAAATGATAAAATATGAATAAAATAAATTTCAAGAGAAGATCGAGGGAGGTCAAATGTTTTCGGGTTCCATCAGGTGTTTTCTCCCATTAAAAGAATAAGGATTCAAGAAAAAAACCAATAACGGATTAGGGGGGTTAGTATTTTTTAAAGTAAAGTTGGTTTTCTTTAAAACCAATGTTAATGGGATTTTTGACTTTTAACATCAGTTTTTTATAATAATGATGTTAAAAGTCTTACTAATCACATTTAAAATAGGGTTTCAAAAAAATCGAGGTGAAAAGTGAATTTGAATAACCTTTCAAAATAGTTTTATAAAAATATGATGTTAATAGTTTCTCAAATCACTTTTATAATTCTTTTGTAAAAACCCATTGTTAAAACACTGATGTTAAATCCAATCATTTTACTAGTTCCACTAAAAATACATATCACAAACATAGAAATCGTAGAAATATCACCCCACTCTGAAGGACTCCAACAATCCACAAACAAGAAACCCTAAAACTTAATAGAATTTGGCTTACATGGAATAGAGGGAAGTGAAAAGAGAAGAATGAAAAAGTAAAAGGGAAAAAATATACCTTGGAATGATAAAATAATTCTATAATGATAAAGAGTATTAGAATGTATTGAAGGGTATTAGGATCACAACAATTCTCTCACAACCACCTAAGGATCAATAGAATAAGTATAAAATGGAATTAATTTTAAAGACACCATTAATTTATAGGGGAAAACCTATAAATATTATTTCATGATGTGATACATAATTTCTTGGTGAAATTTGACCCAGATAAAAGACTCACTATGAGATCTACATATATGTTTTCCCCTTTCTCATAGTGAATGACTATTCTGATCAATTATTAAAAAAGGAATCATGAAACAATATGAATCATCATTCTTTAATTCCTAAATCCTTAGGAATAACAATGCAATTAATAATTTTTTCTCTCATAATCAATCGACCCAAGACCAAACTCATGGTGAACCCTATGGACTACAATGTAGTGATACCTAGAAATATAGAGCCAATGATTTAAATTGATAGATCACTAAGACAAAACACCTAGTTCCACAATGAAATAATTTCCTATAAAATATTAAACTAAATCATTAATCATAAAATAAGATTAAACCCAAATCCTATAAGAACCTTTAAACTATGATCCATATAACCAAACTAAAATTGAATGATTAAAAAAACATAACATTAGGTTATAATGTGATTAATGGAGAAAAAATAAAGAACCAAAAAAAACTCCTCCCCTCTCTAGAGGAACACCCTTGAATAACTTCAACTACCAAGAAATGACAAAGTAAGTGTTCGGAAAATTTAGGACCTTATATTAGATACTCATTAAATAATTCTCATCCTTATGAATAAAAAACATTAGAAGATAGTAGAAACTTCCACAAAATAAATAACCTAAGAGATATATCTCAAACAAGTATCTTTCTATTAAAAAGGAAAAACTTGTACAACATAAGAGGGAAAAAGAATAAGATCACACAAAATCATAAATATCTTGTACGTTAACCCATGTTCATTCATAAAAAATCAATAAAATCAACCATACAAAACATAGGATATTGATAGAAAATATATAAATCACATTTCCTTGTATACACTTCCATGAAACTATGTCACCATTGGAAATAAACCAAGGGAATAAAATTTCTATATAACAATTTCTCATGATGGTTATAAATCTATACAGGCTACTCCATGAATGTCATATCATCTTCAATATCCAATTTGATCCATTAAATAACCTAAGAGTCATTATTAAGATAACAAAGAAGCTACTATACATAGAAAATATATTTTATCATATCAATCTATGGAGGAATCATCAATAAATGAAAAAAACTTAACAATGTTCTCAAACACCTCAAATGGTTCAATAAATAATGGAGAAATATTACTTATATAACCAAATGTCCACAATGTGTGATGAGGTGAAATCTTCCAAAACACATGATACCTAAATACTAATTATAATGGAATAATCCCAAGATTAACATAATATTTTTGAACACCCTCAACTACCTTCATACACTAAAAAATAACCTAGACATTTTCTATCATAATATATTCTAATTTCAATCTAATATTTGTTGACTCTCCAACCTTAGCTCAGAACAATAGACATCTTCAAGTAAAGAAATTAAATACTTCAAATAGAACAACAAAAATTAATGAGTGAATGTTATTATTATATAAAAACTCAACTATGGTATTTTATTCACCCATTATATTCTAAAATATATAACACATGCACACAAAATATCCTACATTGTCTAAATAGTCTACATTATCTAACCAATGATCTTTAGATAAATAGTATTGTTAAAACACCATTAAGCGACTAAATCACATTGAAGTCCCCTTTATACATGAGACTTAAAATAAGTATCACTATCTGATATGTTCGCACTCCTAACCCTGTGAAGATACAAAAACTCCTCTATATACTGACTCAATAAAACATTCACCACACTCAACTCCTTGATTTCTAAAAAGCGAGATGAATTTATCAAAGTATACAGGTTTAAATAGAAAAATTAATACAAAACCTAATATCATGGTAAAAAAGTAATGAATACATTAATATTTTCTCCCACTTTTATCTAAGAATATATCATGGTTAATGAAATCCACTAGAAACAAAATGTTTGATGTTTATTTTCTAATAGGCAAAACATCACGACACGAGACCTATAACTGAGCTATTCACTCATGGACATGAAAAATAACTCCTAAATTCATGATATATATTTGTTACATAAAGATATACTACTTGGGGTAATCTATAAAACTCATGGAAAACCACCCCATGCATTGCTTATGGAACAATGATTCCTCCCCAAAACAAAACCCGATGTTGATCATATACAGACCATCTCTCAAGGGAATCTCTACAAATGATACAATAATCCCAAAGCACTAACTTATAATCCCCCCGAATGTTATTACTACACCCATTTAATATGGATTAAAACATTATAATATTATAAATAAAATCCCTACAAATTATTTCCTTCATATTAAGATGTAATATTGAAATCTCCCCCATCACTCCCCTAGCTTATCCAGAATCACCAAAAGAATATCTAAAATACTTTTTATACAGAGAATAAACTACTAAATTCCCCATCCATGGTGTATAGGATATCTAAAATTCATAATCCTATAATAAATATATCCACCACCACTAATGCAGATCCAGGTCATGATGAGAGATGATATATGTCAATCTTTATGAATACTAAAAAGTTTCCCATTGATGAGATAAATTTTCCACAAAATCAAGGAAAATTAAACTATGACATGATCAATATCAAGTGTATCTCAATTAATTTCATGATTTTATAACCTTGCGGCCTAAAAAATATGAATAATCTCTATTTCATTTGAACACATCCCAAATATAGACACAAAGTGTCATAAAAGACCTCGAATAGAGCCCCTCCTTCATTTAAGTAAATAAAAAGATCACCGATCAACTTCACTTTCATATAATAAAAATTTTTCTAACAATTTTCAGTCCACATAAAGACCCAATTATTCTCGGTCATTTTTAATGTATTTTTAATCTCATAAAAATTGTGTAGAAACCTCTTAAAGTATCATGTAAGACCAAGTAAACTATGAAACTTTATAACATTATTAGAGGCTACCCTAGAAACAACTTCCATGAATTCAAAATATACACAACTACTCCTCACCGAGATGAAACATTCCTAAATATATTAAACTCCTCACCTGAAGCCTACACATAAATAACTTTATAAATAGATGATAAAATAGAAAAAATCCATAACAGCTCTCAAATGACTTGCAATATCCTCACTAAACACATAATACATGAGTATTTCTTCAATAAAAAATACATAAAACTGATCGAAGAAACAATGAAGCATAGATTTCATTAATCCCAAATATAAAATTGGTGTATTCATAATGTAAAAAGGAATTACAATGAAATCCTAATGTCAATAACGACATTAAAATATAATATTTAGGATATCATCATCTTTATCCCTCATCTAATGATACCTTATCATGAATTAATCATTGAGAACCAACTATATCTCTTAAAATGGTTGAATTAATCATCAATCCTTAGGATTGGATAGAGGTTCTTAACTATTAATTAATTAAAATGATAAAAATAGAAACAAAGTCCAGATTTTCATTCTCCATTGAATCTCCTTCACAAAAAAAACCAATTCACCATATAGAGATGAACTAAGATGAATTTAACTCTTCTAAAAATGATCATCAATCTAGTTCCATAGTTTACACAACTTATAACCCGCCATTTAATATAGGGATATTTAAATCGGAGAGATACTATGTTATAAATCTATCCAAAACTAGATATCATGTCAAGGGTGTATGCTCACATCCTCTTCAAAGAAAACATTGTAGCATAATCCCAATACCTTATAAAACACCATACCATGAACCTTGGTTTAACTGAACTTTAATTATAAAATCATATAAGATAGATGATATGTATATTGAAAAATCATTTAACTCTCCCACTCTCCGATAAATATAATATTATCATATTATACATCATAGAAAACTAGCCTCCATAAAAATCATTCAACAATTAGTGACACCAAATAAAATAAATAAATGAAAAGAAGGGAACCATATGGTTGTATCTTTAACTAAAGGAAATCTCCAAATTATTGATGTTTCCTTAACGTCATCTAAAAATATCTACAAAAATCAAAAAATCAAGGGAAATGGATGTCTCTTTACCTTGAATCATAGAGGTCCTTATAATTTTGGAATAATAAAGGATTTTATTACTCGTAAATTAAACATGAAATAAACTAAATTATAATATAAGAATATAATACCTTATATAATGTCAATTCTACCTAATTCTAGAAACTATATCACATAGTGCTGAACTCATCCTGACCTCTACCTTGTTGAACCATATAAAACCTACCACAATGTAGAACTACTAAAAGGGTAGAACCTATAATGGCTCACTAGATCTACGTTCAATATAGAGGAAGGATAGAAACTCAAGATTCTAATTGAAATTAATACCATAAGAGAATAAAAATCTATTTTATTAATAGGTTGAATCTTGATAACTAAAAAATCTCATAAAATGTGTTTAGGGTAGATGAAGCTAAATCTTTTCTATCTAAAACATTAACTAACTAGTAAACTGAGAACCTCTTCCATCCCAAAAATTCTTAATGACTTCCCTCCCATAATATCTTTTTCTAAGACTAAATCTTCTTGATAACCTAAAACATTAACATCACCTTATGAAATGTTGAAAACCTAAATGAGGTGACCACATGCTATATCTATTAACAAAACACCTCCTCAAAATGCATCGATCTAGACAATTTATCTATTATATAGTTCAAATAATAATAAAGGAGGCTCAAAAATCAAATTTAATACTTAATATTTCTTGAACTCCCTTGGTAAAGATAATGCATCTCCTATTAACATTCAACCTCAATAGTATATGAAATAAAATTGGACTAACACTGATCACCGAACTTCTCACATGAAATTTATGACTCCTCGTGAACTTTTATAAATAAAATCAACCACTAATGAGAAACTCCACATAGTATATTGATTACAAAGAGATAAAATGATATTTTATAGTATGGGTGAAACTAGAATGGATCCTTAACTCCTATAGACACCTCTTTATTATTTAATTATAAATTGATCACTGATACATTGATTTGAGGTGAAACTAAAACACGCATAGTATGTTTCTTCAACCACATCTTCATTAAGTTCAATTATCTTATGACTTTCTAGTGCATATTACTACACATCAATGACATGATCTTGATAATCATGTCTCCTAGGATCCATCCCTATGAAAAAATCAAAATATTAATAACTCTTAAACCCATAGTATGTAAATATGTAGATAATTTAATTTAATTTTATCCTAGATTCAATTATCTACCAAATTCAATCAAAATATAAAACATGTATGATCCATGAAACCTCACTTAATTATACCCTGCAAGTGTCATTATCTCAAAAACATATTCAAAATAATTAGGGTCCTTACATCCGATCACAAGGGTCCCTAATTTATCATTCCCTTATTAGATTCCCTTTCTTATATCACATAATATGTTGAATTCAAAATTTTACTAACTAACCCATCTAATCCTCACATGATCCTAAATCGATCCAATATCATAACTTTTAACCAAAACCTATAAAATAATTTTTTTGAAACCTTACCTCACTAAAAAAATTAATTGTACATAGTAAATATGTGAGTGACCCTAAATTACTACCTTTAAAAGGTTATGGGTTTGAAAAAATCATTGATTGTATGGAAGAACCATATATGAGGGAAATTATAGTTATAATTACTAATAAAAGAAATATATTCCACTAATAAACTTTATAATATAAATAAAAAATCCCAATTACTATAATTTCATAAAATAAAATACCTGAATTTAAAAAATACCCTAAAAAATACCTAAGTTTGTTACCCATGATCATCTGTTAACAACGAACAACCTCCATAAGCTAGTAATGCCAATATCAATCCCTAAATCCTTCTTGAAAAACTAACAGATAGATATATGTATGTATGTATCTACGTATGTATGTATGTATGTATGTATGTATGTATGTATGTATGTATGTATGTATGTATGTATGTATGTATGTATGTATGTATGTATGTATGTATGTATGTATGTATGTATGTATGTATGTATGTATGTATGTATGTATGTATGTATGTATGTATGTATGTTTGTATGTATGTATCTATGTATGTATGTATGTATTTATGTATGTATGTATGTATGTATGTATGTATGTATGTATGTATGTATGTATGTATGTATGTATGTATGTATGTATGTATGTATGTATCTATGTATGTATCTATGTATGTATGTATGTATGTATGTATGTATGTATGTATGTTTGTATGTATATATGTATATAAATAGGGGTTAACATACTGACAATTCTAGGATGTAGCTAAAGTAGTCTCGAATATGCCTAGAAATGGTTTTTGTCAATTTATTCAGATAGATCCCCAAAACATGTCAATAGAAAACAAGAAAGATTCTAAGAGAAGATATTTTCCACATATAATTAATAAATTTTTATATAAATATTAACTAACTTAGATTTGAGTTCATTCTTAATTGTAAAATTGGTTGACCTATTATTATCATACGATTATTCTATTAAAGGATACAAGTGTAGGATCCCTCTAGCGATATTACATGTACTCCATTAACCTTGGAATATCTCTTTAGAATCATTAGTTTCTATCATGAACGAATATCACTTATTACATCATTCTCTGGTGATTAAAACAAGAAATAATTTAAATATGGAAGGATTTATTATAGTTTTATTAGGTATTTTAGAGGGTGGAGGATGATCTATGATCTTCATTCTAGATATAATTCTTGAGAGTTCTCACTCTAGGTCTAGAGATGATTATCATTAGAAACTTTCCTGTAGAACCCTCATATTTTTATATAAATTATATAAACTAATTCATATATCAAAGTTAATAATTGGTTATTACCCATATTATATTAATTTGTTCGTTAATCCATAGTAAACCCCAAATTGAATAATAAAAATATAATGATAATGCTTATTTTATTTTTTCATGCATGAATTGAGGATAAATTAAATATCATTTCATAAATAAATTAATTAATATCTATTTAAATGATATTTATTATATCAATACCAATGGAACCTTAACTTAGTATTTCATTCTGCCTTGAAATTTATCGAGCCATGGATAATCACTATTTTTTAATTAGATAAATATCACTACATTTTACATTCATTAAGTAAATAAATATCATATTCACTAAACTCATGAATAAATATTTATTTAACATTCAACTTACAACTATATTATTTTAAATAAATTTTGCCTTGATATTTTCAATCAACATAACTAAAATAATAATTAGCCCTAAAAAAGTGATAATAATACCTATTCTTATATTAAATTTATTGAAAATTTAATTGAGGTTCTGGATACACTTATTTTGTGGCCCTCTAGGAATATTTCATAATGGAATTATGTTAACTCACCTAAAGTCCAATATTTTCATCATGAAACACATATACATACACATAGAGAAATATGTTACTCTTGTAATGGGAAAAATCTCCTATGAACATTCATTGTGTTATATAATACCGTCATCTCAATATCTCATCAATCAAGTTGCATTGAATTTTTAATGAACCTATATTACTGATATATATTTCAATGACTTCCCATAGATGAAATCATTGATAAAAACCACAATGGCCATTGAATTAATCAAATAGTTTCATTCCCATCAAAGGTCATGATATATTTACTTCAAGTAACACAAAGGGGACAAATACTTCATTGAATTATACACAAATTCTATATCACTCATGGTGTTCCAAATGTATCTGACCTCACTAAATCATATATCATCAAAATTTTTGTTAATAAATCTAAATACACAACTCATGATATGAATTAATAATGATCTAAAGTATATAGACCTATAAACACTTTAGTAGATATGAATATCCGGTGATCCCTAAAACATATGGACTTTATACAGAAAAGAATGTTCTTATAATATTCTCTCTTTGATATTTTCAAGAGAAATATTAAATAGAATAAGTCTCAATGTCTTATGATCCTCCCACCCTAGATAACATGTATCATTTGTGTCCAATAAAATGATATTATCTCGATATAGAAAATGTATTTAAGCATATCATCATATAATTTTGAGGTTCTCATTATAGAGGATAACTGTTATGGCATTTTTATGAAAAAGGTTCTCTAAGGAAATCATCACAAAAAATTTTATGTAAGAAATCAATTTGTGATAAGATATTTCTTAATATTGAAAACTATTAATATACTAATAATTTAAATAAAACTAGTTGTTTATAGAGTGCCAACTCCAATAGATTACCTCTTGAACTATAACCAAATACTTAATACTTTCAATCATCTATCTCTCACATGATATTAATAACAATACTATGATAATTCATTAATCCATGTTTCTATCCCTCACTACCATAATGTGTTTTTATATTCCATAGTTATCATGGTTATAATTTATAAAATATAACCATCGTACATAATAACTAAATAGTGTATAAACTCTAAGTTTAAGGTCAAAACCACAAAGATGATCATATAAAAATGCATCAAATAATTAGAACAAAAAAATAAAATATTAAAAAATAACAATAAAAAAAGTTGTACTAATATTTTAAATACTAATTTTTATACTAGTTGATTGTAAATGATAAAAAAATAGCCAATTGTTTTGTTTAAATTGGGTCTGAGAAATGTCTTGGTCTCTTTAATCACTCTCTAAATCAAAAAACCATTTTTTAATGGTTAAGTACTTTATTTAGTAAATAAAAAATGAGACCCAAATATATATTTAAATATAATACCTAGACACACCCCTAATTAAAATGATTAAGGCTATGCAGTAGGGATTTCATTATAATTAAACTTACTATATATAAAAACAATATACATTCATTAGAGATAAATGAATGGTGAAAAAATATTTATCAAAAAAAATAAACAGGAATTAATCATAAAAAGTAAACTAAACACAGTAAAATCCTTTTTTATCACATAATTTTCACTACAATAGTCACCTCTTCATTTAATTCATGATATAGTATAAAAATACCTTAATAGAAATATTAAAAAAAATTGTCGACTCCATGTGTAGACTTGATCCTCCCTATATTGAATGTACAATGCGACTTCAATGAAATCATTTTATATGAAAAATTCTACATCTCATACCTCTATCATATCTCTCTCTATCACATATACATATTGGATAATATTAGTATAACTTAATTTCCATATAGATTTGGAAACAAAAAAATCATGGAAAATACCTCTTTGATCCAAAAAAATGATTCTCTAAAAATGTCTTAAAGATATAAAGATATTGATGCATAAAAATTCTGAATATACTGAGATCACAACATGTCCATGTCCCATATGATCGTTCTATATTTTTCTTCCCACTAAACTACCTTGAAAATATTTCTTCACTATAGTATAAAGAATATCGACTAAGATAACCCTTTTTAAAAATTCATGTGCTTCTCACTGTGGGCATGTTACTAAGTGTTTCCTTGTACTCATTTTTGTTCCCCATATTCCTCAAAAAAACATATAATTACACAATGAAGGAATCCTCAATTAAACGTTTGATTTTATATAGGATACATTACCTATAGCATCCCACCTTTTCATCACATAAACTTTCATTACATTTTACAAAACCGAGGATCTTTAAGGTTTAGTGTCTTGGAAACCAGGAACATAATAAATGAAAGAAAAAAAAACATTCTTCTTAAAAACTTGAAAGGATTCTCCTCAAGTTCATCCTAGGTTCATTACTGCATCTCATAACCTGGGAACACACATCAAAATAAAGGGTGAGCAGAAGGCCCAGTAAGGGAAACAAGAGGAACATTTTACATGTGAACTTGATATACTTCAATAATGACATGAAAAGAACTTTAAGGCATGAGAAAGAAATCATGCAGAATTTCATAATAAAAACAACATTTTTCATAACTTGAATATGTGGCTACATAATTTAACATAGACAATCATGAACATATCACCAAGGTCCATCCCCAAGGTGTCATTTGAAAATTACCAAGGTTATTCACTAAGGTATCGTGAAAATTGTAATCTCTAGTGGTTACATCATTACCCAATGCATTGGAGCGCTATCAGGGCGCACCCTTAAATTTGCCTTTATTATCATGTGATCCACATATATCATCATCAAACATTTCATAAATAACCCACATAGCATGAAATAAATGGGTTTCATTTCATAATCATAACGTTTTAAAAACTGCTTTAAAGACACGATCGTTACGTCACTTTAAACCCACGGAAAGGGAAAGAGGGTTTCATGTATGTGAATCCCAGAATTTAAAATAGAACATTTTGATATATATGTGAATACCCCTGTAGAAATAAGATCTTTGAGTATTCACTTTATAACATAAAATAATTTTTAGAAAAGAGAGAGAGGAACTTTGAGACGAAAATTCTGCAGCATAACGGCTATGTTACAAGGTTTTAGAAAACATTGAGAAGAGAGGGGACATGGGTAAAAAATTCATAAATGACCCATAAAACAGTAGAGGGACAAAATATAAGGGATTTAAGAACATGGTAATGAAATTTGAAAATATACCATATGAAATGAAGAACATGGAAGGAAGAAAACAAAACAAGATTTCTCTTGTGAAAATTCGGCAGCCTAACGACGTCACTTAAACTTCAACAAAATTGAATTGACAAGGTCAAATAGGGTCTCTCATCATATGAACATAAGAGTCCAGTATGATAGATATATAGATCATACCCCAACATAATATAAAGGAACTTGAACGAATTGACATGAAAGTAGAACTTCAAAACGAGAAGGGTGAAGAACCACTTAAAAATTCGGCAGCCTAACGGCGCCACTTAAAACTTCAAAATACAGAATTGAAGAGATCAAATGGGGTCTCTCATCATATGATCATAAAAGACCAGTATGATAAGTATAGAGATCATACCCCAACATAATTAAAATTAACTTGAAAGACTTGACATGAAAGTAGAACTTTGAAAAAGAGAAAGGTGAATGAATCCCTTGAAAATTCGGCAGCCTAACGGCGCCACTTAAACTTTCTTAAAACGAAATGATGAGAGTAATAGGGGGTCTTTCATCATATGAACATAAAAAGGGCAGTAAGAGGAGTATAAAAGAAAATCCTCCAAAATAAGAACATGGAGCATAAAAGGAATGACATAAAAGAGATCACTTGAAAAGAAAGAGAGGGGTCGGATCCCTTACCTTAAAATGTAACTCTTAAACCTCAAAGGTTGGGACCTTGAAGGCTTGGGGGCACCTTGGGAGGACTCCTTGGGAGGTAGTGAGACCAGAACTTCGTTGGGGAAGAGTGGGGAGTCGAATTGATGAGAGGAGGGCTTGGTATTTATAGGGAAAGTGAGGGGACAAGGCATTAATGGCCAAGGGACACCTCACATGTGCTTTTCTCAAACCCATGTGCTCTCCCTTGGCATTTATCATGGAGTTAGGCCAAATGGGGGCCCCAAAACAATAATTCATCACCCTTGGCCGGCCAACCCTTAAAATAACTCATGACATCATCATTACACAGCTATGATGTCATTAAACATACCGAAACCCTAAAACTGCATTTTTACTATTCACTGAAAAATTCATCTTTCTCAGAAAAATCCCAAAATTTCACATTAACTAAATATAGATTCTCTAATTACGTTTATGAAATCCATTTTATAAAAATAATTTTCCAAATATTTTTAATAAAATATTTAAATAAAAACACTATTCATCGAGAATTCATTTTTTCCAGAAAAATCCCCAAAAATTACCATAACATAATATCGATGCTCTGAGTTCAAAAATAAATTCCTTTTTATAAAAATAATTTCCTAATTATTTTTAATTAAATTTTTAATTAAAAACACTATTCACTCGAAAAAACTAATACTTGAATAATAATTTATGAAACCGTTATTTAACCATTTTATTGAATCACATTACTTAATCAAGGTGCCTAAATTATTTTAAAACTTTCTTTAAATGAGATTACTAATCCATTTGGTCATATTACTAATCCTAATCATAAAATCACTATTCATAATTTACTATTCATCAAAAATAATGTTGATCTTATTAGACTCTATATTTCGTACTGAACATAATTGTAGAAGACCATTTTTTGAGAATCATTACACATTTTATGTTATTTAAGGTTTACACAAACATTTTATTAAATTATCCTTTTGAAAATTCATCAAAAATATGCATACTATTTTTATCCAGTCATTTGAAAATTCATAAACTTCATCATAAGAATAAATCCCAATTTTTTTTAAAACAAGGATTACACAAGGCAATTATGGTCTCGTTACATAACCCCTTATAATACCAGCATAGGACCTAAGAGTAAGGTGTGCTAGGGTGATAGAATTTCGGGGCGGCTCAGTCAACATTGCCCGAGTAGTAATTTCTATCAGTTTGAACTTCTCGCGAAGGCGATTCCGTTCTAGCTTCACATGATGAAGTTCGGCTTGGATTTGGTCCAGAGCAAAGCCCAATGGTGCTACCTCCTTCCCAAGCTCTGTTAGATGGGCTTCGATCGGCCCAAGGCTACTAGGTGAGGCCATCAAATCTTCTTTCTATAATAATTAACCAAGATTACTTAAATTTAGAGACAATAATCAAAACATTTTGTTCACGACGGTCATATTGACCGATGGTCATATAACACTCAAAAACCAATGGTCTCATTTTATTTATAATCATGTTTATCAAATAAAACATTTTTTTTTGAGTATAAAAAAAAATAACACATGAAATTTGGAAACAAGATTTATTCAAAATTTCGGGTCGTTACAATCTTCCCCCCTTAAGAAATTGCGTCCTCGCAATTTTTTTAAATTGGGTTTTGAAATTTCATTGAAAGTCCCACATCGGAAAAAGAGTCAGTAACACTATTACATTAAAAGAAAGAAAATGAAGTACAAAGGCCACCCGAGTTTACTCATACAAGGATTCCATGTAGGAAACATGGACATGGAGGAAAAAACAAAGGGTAACGTTCTAAAGGAGAGTGATAGAAAACATGATTAGGAGGAATTTAACCACCAGAAAATCACAAAATTATGATGTGTGTAAGCGGTCTTTGATTACCTAGTAGGAAACGTAAACCAACAACATTTTTGTTTTACGTTCCTTTTCATAATTTTGAGGAATTCATTTACAACATAGAACAAAAACATAAGGAAATATATCTACCTTCATGTAGAGTTTCACCCTTTAATAAGTTTTTACCAAAACTAATCCTTTCCCCCAAACGATGAGCATTCAAAACTACTTGGTCTCATCAAAACACAAGAATCATCTTCTAGAGAATCACATAATCCATAAAAGATTAACTATCTATTTCTTCTATCTTTAAACATTATCCCAAAACAGAAAGGGTAAGGTTAAACAACTCTTCAAAAAGGAAGAATCCCATAGGAATGGAAACTAATTTTAAATCTTCAATGTTCCATGGTAATACCCAAAGTTCATCATAGACCATTCCATAAATAACAGTCCTTAAAATTCCTCGAAATAAACCAAACTAATATTGAAACCCAAATACAAGAAGGACTTGATAACATAGTCTTCCAAAATAAACTTCATTGTTCATCTCCAAACAACATCAACCACTCCTAACATCTTATAACAAAAATAGCAAACCTAAACATATTTTACCCAAGATAGGTTAATCATTCCCGTAAGTAACCTAAATTACTATAAGTCCACCTTAAATTCATTGATTAATCAAAATATAAATCAACCTTACTCCTCAATGAAAATACCGTAGTAATCTATTTACCTTGATCATATATGGTCCTCAAAATAGTGAACGTCTTCCAAAATAATAATCATCTTTTAATCCCCTAATCATCTCAGTCGTATTAATACGGCAATCATAGCATTTCCTATCACATTGGTTGTTGGGACATGTTCTTCCATTTCCCTCCATTAACTAAGAAAAAAAGCTATAGTTAGGGGCTTAAATACTTAGCAAATAATCATGAAAAGAAACTTAAAGCATCTAAGGATAACATGTAGAAGTAAAGTATACCCTAACTTGTGATCCCCTAGGTTCCCTTCTAGGTCATCCATGATCATATATTCTTATGTGAACCTTTATTTTATTTTATCTTTGTTCCTTTAACAATGGTTCATACTAAGCCTATGAATTTACCAAAGCATATCCCCCGGGAGTGTCGTAACCAAGAGTGCAGCAAGGCCCGTTGTCGTGTACCAGTTCCCGTTCGGGTCTAGCTCAAAGCGGTGTTTTCGGGTTTTACCCCTATGTACATCTGTGCCAGAGCCACCTCTACCTGCTCGTATCCAGACAGGGATGTATTTGCTTGGAAACCCCTTAATCAATACTCACCAAAATACCAGGAAGATTTCCTATATTTAAACTCTTCTATAGGGTTCTTCCTAAATTTTTTATATCCTAATTTCCACAAATAACTAAACCATCCTTTGATACCAACTATAGCATCCCACCTTTTCATCACATAAAATTTCATTACATTTTACAAAACCGAGGATCTTTAAGGTTTAGTGTCTTGGAAACCAGGAACATAATAAATGAAAGAAAAAAAACATTCTTCTTAAAAACATGAAAGGATTCTTCTCAAGTTCATCCTAGGTTCATTACTGTATCTCATAACCTGGGAACACACGTCAAAATAAAGGGTGAGAAGAAGGCCCAGTAAGGGAAACAAGAGGAACATTTTACATGTGAACTTGATATACTTCAATAATGACATGAAAAGAACTTTAAGGCATGAGAAAGAAATCATGAGGCATTTCATAATAAAAACAACGTTTTTCATTACTTGAATATGTGGCTACATAATTTAACATAGAAAATCATGAACATATCACCAAGGTCCATCCCCAAGGTGTCATTTGAAAATTACCAAGGTTATTCACCAAGGTATCGTGAAAATTGTAATCTCTAGTGGTTGCATCATTACCCAATGCATTGGAGCGCTATCAGGGCGCACCCTTAAATTTGCCTTTATTATCATGTGAGCCAAATATATCATCATCAAACATTTCATAAATAACCCACATAGCATGAAATAAATGGGTTTCATTTCATAATCATAACGTTTTAAAAACTGCTTTAAAGACACGATCGTTGCGTCACTTTAAACCCACGGAAAGGGAAAGAGGGTTTCATGTATGTGAATCCCAGAATTTAAAATAGAACATTTTGATATATATGTTAATACCAATGTAGAAATAAGATCTTTGAGTATTCACTTTATAACATAAAATAATTTTTAGAAAAGAGAGAGAGGCACTTTGAGACGAAAATTCTGCAGCATAACGGCTATGTTACAAGGTTTTAGAAAACATTGAGAAGAGAGGGGACATGGGTCAAACATTCATAAATGACCCATCAAACAGTAGAGGGACAAAATATAAGGGATTTAAGAACATGGTAATGAAATTTGAAAATATACCATATGAAATGAAAAACATGGAAGGAAGAAAACAAAACAAGATTTCTCTTGTGAAAATTCGGCAGCCTAACGGTGTCACTTAAACTTCAACAAAATTGAATTGACAAGGTCAAATAGGGTCTCTCATCATATGAACATAAGAGTACAGTATGATAGATATAGAGATCATACCCCAACATAATATAAAGGAACTTGACAGAATTGACATGAAAGTAGAACTTCAAAACGAGAAGGGTGAAGAACCACTTAAAAATTCGGCAGCCTAACGGCGCCACTTAAAACTTCAAAATACAGAATTGAAGAGATCAAATGGGGTCTCTCATCATATGATCATAAAAGACCAGTATGATAAGTATAGAGATAATACCCCAACATAATTAAAATGAACGTGAAAGACTTGACATGAAAGTAGAACTTTGAAAAAGAGAAAGGTGAATGAATCCCTTGAAAATTCGGCAGCCTAACGACACCACTTAAACTTTCATAAAACGAAATGATGAGAGTAATAGGGGGTCTTTCATAATATGAACATAAAAATGGCAGTAAGAGGATTATAAAAGAACATACTCCAAAATAAGAACATGGATCATAAAAGGAATGACATAAAAGAGATCACTTGAAAAGAAAGAGAGGGGTCGGATCCCTTACCTTAAAATGTAACTCTAAAACCTCAAAGGTTGGGACCGTGAGGGCTTGGGGGCACCTTGGGAGGACTCCTTGGGAGGTAATGAGACCAGAACTTTGTTGGGGAAGAGTGGGGAGTCGAATTGATGAGAGGAGGGCTTGGTATTTATAGGGAAAGTGAGGGGACAAGGCATTAATGGCCAAGGGACACCTCACATGTGCTTTTCTCAAACCCATGTGCTCTCCCTTGGCATTTATCATGGAGTTAGGCCACATGGGGCCCCCAAAACAATAATTCATCACCCTTGGCCGGCCAACCCTTAAAATAACTCATGAAATCATCATGACACAGCTATGATGTCATTAAACATACCAAAACCCTAAAACTGCATTTTTACTATTCACTGAAAAATTCATCTTTCTCAGAAAAATCCCAAAATTTCACCTTAACTAAATATAGATGCTCTAATTACGTTTATGAAATCCATTTTATAAAAATAATTTTCCAAATATTTTTAATTAAATATTTAAATAAAAACACTATTCATCGAGAATTCATTTTTTCCAGAAAAATCCCCAAAAATTACCATAACATAATATCGATGCTCTGAGTTCAAAAATAATGTCCTTTTTATAAAAATAATTTTCTAATTATTTTTAATTAAATTTTTAATTAAAAACACTATTCACTCGAAAAAACTAATACTTGAATAATAATTTATGAAACTGTTATTTAACCATTTTATTGAATCACATTACTTAATCAAGGTGCCTAGATTATTTTAAAACTTTATTTAAGTGAGATTACTAATCCATTTGGTCATATTACTAATCCTAATCATAAAATCACTATTCATAATTTACTATTCATCAAAAATCATGTTGATCTTATTAGAATCTATATTTCGTACTGAACATAATTGTAGAAGACCATTTTATGAGAATCATTACACATTTTAAGTTATTTAAGGTTTACACAAACATTTTTTTAAAATATCCTTTTGAAAATTCATCAAAAATATGCATACTATTTTTATCCAGTCATTTGAAAATTCATAAACTTTATCATAAGAATAAATCCCAATTTTTTTTTAAAACAACGATTACACAAGGCAATTATGGTCTCGTTACATAACCTCTTATAATACCAGCATAGGACCTAAGAGTAAGGTGTGCTAGGGTGATAGAATTTTGGGGCGGCTCAGTAAACATTGCCCGAGTAGTAATTTCTATCAGTTTGAACTTCTCGCGAAGGAGATTCCGTTCTAGATTCACATGATGAAGTTCGGCTTGGATTTGGTCCAGAGCAAAGCCCAATGGTGCTACCTCCTTCCCAAGCTCTGTTATATGGGCTTCGATCGGCCCAAGGCTACTAGGTGAGGCCATCAAATCTTCTTTCTATAATAATTAACCAAGATTACTTAAATTTAGAGACAATAATCAAAACATATTGTTCACGATGGTCATATTGACCAATTGTCATATAACACTCAAAAACCAATGGTCTCATTTTATTTATAATCATGTTTATCAAATAAAACATTTTTTTAGTATAAAAAAAAATAACACATGAAATTAGGAAACAAGATTTATTCAAAATTTCGGGTCGTTACATTACCAGTCCATCAATAATATTTCACTCGATGTTTCTCTCCATAAATCTTAAATTTCATATTCACCAGAAAAAAAGTTCCATTTTTAAGTGTTAAATTGGTTATTTCCTATGATTTTATCCATCTTAAAACACATAAAAGGTCATTCCAAATATATAATTTTAATCACTATTTCATCCTTAAAATGTCCCTTTATTTGAAACTAATTCAAAAGTACTTTAATGTAGAGAGTGTAATTATTCATGTCATTTTAGATTATGGTCATCATTATAACTTGTATTTTACTCAAAATTCATTTTACATGAAAATATTTAACGAAATCATCAATTTATTCTCATGATGTCGTTTTGGATCTCTATGTAGTATTATGGATCTAGTTTGAGCTCCTTGTTAGGATCCCACCAAAAAAACATTATAGGTGTTTTCTCCATCATGTAGTGAACTTCATAATCACAACACATTATTATTGGTGAATTATGACCATTTCATATGGCACATATTCCTGGATTGAGATCCTACCCTGATGGTCATGGATACTACAAGTGGTGCTACATTGGATGTCCATTCCTAGTTGGAGAAAAACCAATTTGGGAGTGATAAAACTCCCATAGAATAACATCATATTTTCTAAGTCATGCATGATAATTTTTTTATGCAGAACATAAACCATATATCCAAAACTGAATTTTTCTCTTCATGCCACCAACTTTTATGCACTATAGTGTCATTACAACAACATGTTTCTCCTCCTAGAACCACCTAAAGCTAAAAACCTGACCCAAAACTCCTTCCTAGATCCACTCCATGCTTGTTTTTCTTAATCTCTTATACATGAGTGCATACTTATTATTACTTATTAATGTGAAACACACTTTTTACTCATCATTAAAATATTTTTTCACTTAAATTATATTTCTTCTTCAATGTTATTTTTACCTTCTACTTATAAATTATACTATAAATGATTCTGGCTATAAAAATATAAAAATTAATGGAAATTAGTAATAAATAATTAATTGAAAAATAAAATCAATTCATTTAAATTTAAAATTTTGTTCAAGAAAAGTTTCTATCGGTGATGTTATTCTCCATTGAAATTCTACTCACTACAACTTCAACCCTTTGAGAAAACCCACTCAAGAGTTGATACTTAAAATGTTTTTGGTTTAACAATTTATATGAACTCAAATCCGTTTCTAGGTCAAAAAATATAGTATTATAAAAACACAATGGGTTTGGTTCTTTACTATTACGAACCAAATAAATATTAGTAATAAAGTAATATTTCCACACTACTTCATTAGTTGTATCATAAGTTTCAATATACTCAGAATCTAGTTTGGAATCTATAGTTATTTATAAGCATCAAATATTCAATTTCATTTATCCTATATTGAGGGTGAATACATATCTTGATTATGATTTTAGAAAATCTTGAAATGTCTATAATCTAGCATTATTATATCCCTCAAAGACCAGATCATCATCTCCTCTATAAACTAGTAATATATCTAGAGTACACCTTGATATGTTTGAATATTATTTATTTTCATCTAATGAATGTCTCCAGGTTCTGGTAGATATATTCCTATAATTCTCAAAGTATAAGAATCATTAATCATGGTATATAGCTGGACATACATCATTAATCCTATAACTGGGGAAAATGTTATCTTGGTCATCATTTTCCTCTCTTTTTGTGTCTAGGGACACAATTAATTAGAAAAATTTATAACACATGATATTGTACTTATTAATCTCTTATATTGTTCTATATTAAATCACTTAAGTATATTGACATTTTATGTAAACTGATTTAGTCCGAGTATCCTATTATATCTATTAGTAATGTTATTCATATCTAGAATATAAGTTCTTTTATGCATTTCCTTACTAGGGATGCATATATTCAACTAATTTTTAACTGAATGTAATATTAGTATCTCATTTCAAATTATTAATAATCCATGGATATAAAACATTTTGTAAAATTGCTACACTACCACTAAATATCTCTTAGACATAGGTATCACATTTATTATTTATGGAAGAAAATTCATGTATGGCCTCATCAAAGTTAATGTTCTATCATCTTGGTACCAACTTTAAACCATAAATTGATCTTTGTAACTTTCATAACATTTTGGAATCTCTTATATTAAAAAATACATCTAGTTGTGTCATATATAATTATTTTATGATTTTTCCATTAAGTATTGTGGATTTAAAATCAATCTCCTTAATCACATTATCATAGAATGTAGCTTTGGAATGTATCATTTTTATGGGTTTTAGTATAGAAACTAGTGATAATGTTTTTTCATAGTCTATTCCATGGAATTTATTAAACCATTTAGCCCATAAAATATCTTTTTTAGGTAAGAATATTATCTCCTATGTGTATTTTCTTCATGAATACCAATTTAATCCCAATTATCTTTACATATATTGGTAAATAAACTAAAAATAAAACTTGGTATTGGTACATGGAATCCACCTTAGAATTCACAGCGTTCCACTATCTTTCATCTTCATTGTTTTATGATTCCACTTTATATGAAAAATACCATAAATATTAACAAATAATGATTCCAAATCCTCGGTGACTAGAAAACCATATCTCTATAGTTACAAAACCACTATTATTGTCTTACATAATACTTGTGCTACTATAACAACTTTATCCATGGGATCACATCAATTTTTTTTTGAATATTGATAATTAACTTCATCAAGGTTAATCATTCTCCCAATATATCATTTAGATATGTGGTCCCTCTCATGAAATATGATTTATCATGAAACTATTACATTCTTATATATGGGGTTAAAGGTTCTGTCGGGGGCACCCTCAAATGATTAATGTTTTTTGGGGTAGTTAGGTGCAGTAGAGTGGACGACCAAGACTATCTTTCAAAGAGGCACAAATTGAAACATGTTATTAATGTTATTATGGAAATAACATAAAAGAGAATAAAACACACTATATAAAAATTATGTGGGATTTTTTTACCAATTATAAACCATGAAGAATTTTGATGGAAGAAGATTGTATTTTTTTATTCTTGAAATGAAGTTAGATTAATAAGACAGAATGAGAAAATACATTTTTTAGAAAATGTTTTTAGAAGATGTAATTGATATAACTATAACAATTAATTTAATTATTAATAATTATAATTTAAATTAATACCAACTTAATTATGATCCCTTAATTTGTTAACCCTCGAACCCTACAAGAGTTAACTTAACCATAAAGATGAAATTACATAAACCCTGGGATAACTTCAGAACACACAATCACAACACCCTTCTTTGATTGATTTTTTAAGGTTTGATTATGGTAAGTGGTTAATTAGAGAACATATAAATTTTGTATATGAGGATTAATTTATTTTAGGGATTATATTTGAATGCTAAAAACTTATCCCATGTAGTGTTGTATTACAGATTAAGATAGCACTGTCACAATTCACACAATACTCGACCGCACGTGTTTTTGTGTTAATTGTTCAATTACTTTATTAGATTCTTCTAATTCAAAAAATAAATTCATAGATCATATTAAGGTAATTATAATAGCTCAATGATTTAAAATAATTAAATTAAGAGGGTAGAACATAGATCTATCACTAAGAAAACTACTCTTTCATGGGCGGTGTGGTCATCATGAAGACGTTTTGCATGAGCCGAGGATTGAAAGGGTAGAACCCAATATCATCTGCACTCTTGAATTCAAGCCCAAATATGAAGATAAGTATATAAAAAAATAAAAACACAGAAGATTAATTGAAGAAAAATTCATGATACATGCATGAAGGTAATGAAATACAAAGAAGAGGTGGGAGAGGAGAGCCTTTTTTGGAAGAGATGTTTGCACAAGGCCTTAATTCTTCCAATATTTGTGAGGGGCTCTCAAGAGACACCCATTCAGACAATACATACCAATTCCTTGACCAATCATTACAAAGAGTGAAAAAAGAAATTTATATAGTAGTGAGTAGGCTAGGTTCAAAGCGGTTTCAAATGTGAATGGGGAATCTTGGAAAAATATTTTAATCCAACTTTCACTACGCATTTAAACTTCAAAATGCATGAAAAAACTATCCTTCCTAAACTATAATTTGAGAGAAATTTGGGTTTTGATCTCCTCTCAAAATGTGGTCACAATACATGCGAGGATGTAGATGTTATGGCCCATATACAGAACCAATGTCGAATCTGGAGTGTCCATCCCAACTTTGACTTCATGGCCCATTTCCACCAAGAAAATGAATGATTTATCTCCAATGTCCTCAATTAAAGTTGTATATAATTAAGTAAGGAAACAATTTCCAAAATTTTAAGTCCAGGTAATTAAAATTAAATTATTTATGTTTGAAAAACTACAATGACGTTTTAAAGGGTAAAACTGCAATTTTCATCAAATTTTCAAATGAACGATCTAATCCTAAATATTCCATAAATGAACATAGTTACCACAATGTGAGGAAATTTTATCATTTATTATCAATAAAATATTCAATAAAATTTTGTTTTATCAACTCCCCCACACTTACCCTTTTTCACTCCCAGGAAAAACCACATATCATGTATTCCAAAAAATTGTGACAAGAAAACTTCAATATGAAATCAAAACAAAATTTAAAACACCTATCCTTGATATCCAATAATTCCACAACAAGAAAAAAAGTAATCATGACTAATAAAAAACTATTATTTCAGGTACACCATTTATATAATTCAATATATTTACACTTCATTTATCCTCCCATGCACAAAACACTTACCTCACTTGCATTTTCTCTTATCACCCAAATGTCGATTTTTCAGTAATGAATTTCTCATTAATACTCATACAAAGGTCACCATAGGCTTGATAAATTACTACATATCCAACCTATGTGATGAAAGGACATATTTTTATCATGATGAATTTAGAGGGTTGTTCTGGGGATTCTGGTTTGTAGGATTTAGATCTCAAAAATTCTGACGTCGAATGAGGGGGGCTTGACTCTTTTTGAATAAATAATACATTAATATAATTTTATGCAAAATATTGTCTCCTAGTAAATCCCCATAGAATCAATTCATGTACATTATCATTAAAAATAATGGAATGTTCCCCCCATTAAAAATTTTAGAAGTAAAAATAGTCAATCTTCTCAAACATAGTTATTTTGAATGCTCTAGATTGGCACAACTTTCTCCCTCTATTAGAAGCTCCATAAAGTAAAAAACTCACTTATCATGAAAGCTCCTAAAAAGGAACATATTTCTATATAATTATTTTCTTAATTAGTATACACATGTATTAAAAATTTAATTCCCCTCCCAAAGTATCACAGAATGTGGTAGCACAACATAGGACAACTTCCCCCACACTTAAGATCAAATAGATTATAAAATTTAATTTCAAGAGTTGGTTGGATAGGGAAAATTGTCTTGCAATATGGCTAACCTAATAGGATGTTCATAGTTTCTAAGGGCTACAAGGATTAAATGTTCAAGGTAGGACATTATAAAAAAGGATTATTTGAAATAGGGGCTTCAATACTAAACAAATTCCTCAATCATTTAAACATAAGTACCTCAAAACCTCAAGTTCTGACCGGAATAAATCAAATTATGGTTAAATAATGAATGGTTTGGTTATATCAATAAGTAAGGTAAATGTAATGAATATGAAAAGAATGGTTCAGAAGCCTCATAGGAAAGTGATTTAAAATATAAAGATAGTGAGTTGTGTCTTGGGATTCAAAATTCAGTGTACTTTTCATGAAATTACATTATATTTGAACTTGAAACAAAGATATTTTCAGCAATCATTTCTGCTAGGTTTCAGGGGATAAATTGTTTCACTTGTCATTATGAAATTCAAAATGGTTATGTGAATCATTTCAGCTCAAAATTTTCAAAAACACACCAAAAAATTGAAAAATAAAAGCAAAAAAATTTGAAAAACACACATTTTTTAAAGCATTGAAATGTTGGAAAACAATTGAAATTACATATATAAACAGTTCCCTTCACAACATATAAAATACTAAATTGTTCTAAATGTGAACCCTTGAGATGATATTTTTAGATGAAATGTATAATTTTAAATTGGACAAAGAATAAAGAAGTGAAAGGGTTAGGAACAGCCTGATATGCTTAAGTGATGATGGGGTCATGCAGTATGAGAAATTTACTGCAATAGTAGAAAGCCCCTCAATGTATTTCATCAAACATTTCCTATTTACTATAAATCTCATTCTCATGTCCTCATGTGTGATCTCCACAACACCATATAGAAAAACATAAGTCCCAACATAAGGACCTAACCGCCAGGAAAACAACTTACCAGGCATCAGCTTTAGTTGTGAACTTTAGAGAAGGACTTTCTCTCTAACATGAAACTCCCTTTGTTGGATCATTATATCATGAGATGATTTTGATCTTTCCTTCTAGAGCCTAGAGTTCTAATATGAAGACAATTGATTCTCATATAGCTCTTGAATTTGCACCTTCCATTGGATTCCAGCTTGTTCCAAATCCATATTTCATTTATTTATAGCCCAATAAGCATTATGCTCAACTTCCATGGGGAGATGACATGCTTTCCCCAAAACAATCCGAAATGGGGACATACTGATGGGAGTTTTTTATGCTGTCCTATATGCCCATAGAACATCATCCAAGAACTTTCTCCAATCCTTCCTATTCAGCTGCGTAGTTTTCTCTAAAATTTGTTTCAACTAATGATTTGAAACCTCATCTTTTCCATTTGTTTAGGGGTGGTATGGTGTTTATGTTTTGTGCATCACCCCATAATTCTAAAATAGGGAAGCCAAATTCAGATTGCAGAAGTGTGTCCCTTGGTCACTGATGATGACAATTGGTACTCCAAACCAACAAAAAATCTATGACTTCACAAATTACACTACAACCTGAGAATCATTAGTCCTGGTGGCATTATCCTCCACCCATTTACTCACATAATCAACAACAACTAAAATATACAAAAGACCAAATGAACTAAGAAAAGGACCCATAAAATAAATAACCCATACATCAAAAATATCACAGAATAATATGGGTTTTTGGGGAATCTCATGTCTCCTAGAAATATTATCAGTGTGTTGAAAATGTGAGCATGAACTACAAAACACATGAACATCATGGAATAAACTAGGCTAATACAATGCCGAGTCCAAAAATGTCATAGCTATGCGTTGGGGTCCAAATTTCCCACCACAAGCAAGTGTATGACATAATTGCAGAACATACTCAAACTCATGATCAGGAACACAAATCCTAATATCTTGGTCACTAAAAATGCTCCATTAGTAGGGATAATCCCAATAATTTGTAGGAATTTCAAAGGCCACAAAGTAGTTATCTATATCAGCATACCAAGGATGCATACATGAGATTTAGTAAAGATGTTCATCAGGGAAAATGTCTCGAAGTGGTACCTAGTCTAAGGTGTCATCCTCTAGTGTGTGAGTAAGCCTACACATGTGGTCTACCACCTTGTTTTCTGAAACCTTCTTGTCCTTTATCTCAATAAAAAATTCTTAAAGAAAGAGCATCCATCAGATAAGTCTGGGATTTGTGTTAAGATTCCTCAAGAGGTATCTCAAAGATGCATGGTCAGAAAAAACAACAACATTAGATTACAATAAATATGAACCTATTTTTTCTTAATCAAATATGACTTCAAGAAACTCATTTTCTATGGTTGTGTAGTCTTATTGGGCTTAATCTAGTGTCCTCGATGCATAAGAAATCACATGTGAACGTCCATCCACTCTCTAAGATAAAATAGATCCAATAGAAAAGTTGGAGGTGTCACACATAAGCTCAAAATCAATGTCCCATTGTGGGGGATATATGATCGGTGGAGTGGTCAGAAACTTTTTCAACTCATCAATTGCAACCCTGATTGAATCATAAAACACAAAATCAGAATCCTTTTTAAGTAATCATGAACAAGGAAAATAAATCTTACTAAAAGCTTTTATGAAGCGGTGATAATAGCCAACTTTCCTTAGGAAAGATCTAATATCAGTAACAAATGAAGGATAGGGTAATGATGAAATAATTTCAACCATAGATCTATCAACCTCTATCCCATATTTTGACACTACATGCCCTACAACAATTCCATGCTTTACCATGAAATGACACTAGTCAATGTTGAAGACTAGATTCTTCTCAAAAAAACGATTAAACTCCATTCCCAAACTACTTAGAAATTAATTAAATTAGGATCCATACACTGTAAAATCAACCATAAATACCTCCATTAAGTTCTCAATAAAATTGGAAAAAATACTCAACATGTATCTCTGGAAGGTATCTAGGGTGTTGAAAAGTCCAAATAGAATCCTCTAGTAGAAAATGTAATGAATAGACAAGTGAATGTGGAATTTTTCTTATCATCCAGAGCAATATGAACTTCAATGTATCCAAAAAATTAATCAATGAAACAATAGTGTGTTTTCCCAGCTAGTCTCTCTAGAATTTGATCAATAAATGGGAGGGGGAAATAGTCCTTACCAGTGGACATATTTCGTTTCCAACAATCAATACACACACACCAACTGTTTTGAACCCTCAATGAAACTAACTCATCTTTCTCATTTATAACAACTAAAACACCACTTTTCATAGGCACAACTGGAATAGGACTTACCCAGTTAGAATATGAAATGTTAAAGATTATACCTACCTCGAGAAATTCCTCCACTTCTTTTTTACGACTTCCAGAAGAGTTGGGTTTGGTATATTTTGTGGCTGCCTAGCCGTTTTCTCCCCATCCTCTAAAAGAATCCTATACATGAAAATGTAGGGGTTAATACCTGATATGTCAGCCAAGGACCAACTGATTTCCTTGTTGTTCTCCCTTATAAGATTAAAAAAAATCTTCATGTTTAAAAGAGAGATTGTTAGAAATGATAACAGGTAATTTTTCACCACTAAACAAGTATGATTATTTGAAATTAGGGGGAAATTGATTGACTTCCAGTGAAGGGGGTGATATAAAGATGGAAAAATTGAAGGAACTGAAAAATTTTCATGTTGAACATAGGTACCAAAATATACATCATTAAAATCATAGAATAAAAAAACAAATACATTAGTATACTAAAAATCCATGTCATACTTAGAGTTTGTATGATCAAAATCAGAATATGAATCCATTTCAAAATCAAATCTAAAAGAGTCTTGTGCATTTGAAATAGGTTTGGATGTACTCTTAGACATCAAACTAGAACTAGTTCTCATAATCTCCCTAAGAAAAAGACAATTAAATTCCATGGGGGTTTTTACATGGTGGTTAAAAATCGGTGATAAAAAAGTAGAATGGTCTTATAAGGGGTACTTCATGGAGTCCATAACATTAAATATCACAACTTGATCTCCAAAATCCATGGAAAGTGTACCCTAATTGATATTTATGATAGTTTTTGTAGTTTTGAGGAAGTGTATCTCTAAGATAATGGGAGTATGAGAACTTACCTGATCATCATCTATGTTAAGAATATATAAATCTACTAGAATGATTATGTCTATTACCCGGAAAAGTACATCCTTAAGGACTCCTGCTGGATATGCAGTAGCTCTATTCTCCAACTACACCACTACTCTCTTCAACTTCATCTCACCAACCTGTAAAGAAGAAAATACCAAGTGAGGCATCACATTTATGGAAGCTCCCAAATCACAAATATCATTAGAAAAGTGCTACTCCCATATGGTTCATGGGATGTTGAATGTCCCTAGATCATTGCACTTTTTTAGTATTGCTAGAGTTGGTGTAATGAGTGCTGACATAGTCCTTCAAATATTTACCTTTCATTTACCTAGATCCCTCTTCGATTGGTACAAAGTTCTTTTAAGAATTGGGCATAACTTGGTATTTGTTTAATATATTCATGTAAAGGGATGTTCATCTACACATTTTTGAATGTGTCCAAAACCACTTTTTTCATTACCTAATCATCCATCTTCTTGGTTTGTACAAATCTTTTTGGAAATAGATGGTGTTTAGGAGGAACATCATAAATCTTTTTTTTTACCTTTATCTTTCTCATTAGGTTTATAATCAATGGTTTTGAATGGGTCATCTACAGAGTTGATGTGAATCCCGGTGGAACAATTGTTGTAGTTGTATCAGTTGATTGGTTCCCACTTATCAATGTGATGGCACTAACATTCCCCTTGGGATTCAGAGTTGGCGGGAAAGAAATATTTCTTAGGTTCTTACTTACATGTTCATGGAGGGCAGTGGAAATCTGACTCATTTGTGTCTTAAACTCCATCATCTATGTACCTTTACTCTTCATCTCATTCTGTTGATTAGAACAATTTTTTTCAAAATATCATCAGAGTTAGAATCTACATTGGTATGGTGGTTCCACTATTTTTTACATGTTGATGTTTGAGCTTCAAATCGCCTTTGGGATTGTTTTAAACCCTGTTGGTAGGGCGGAGGCTGCTGAAAGTTTTATTGAAAAGGCGGACATTGTTGTTGTCCTGAGACATACCTCAGGTTAGATTGATCCTTCCAACCTTGTTTACATTCTATTTCAAAGGAATAACACTTTTTTGGGGGTATGTCTATTGTTTCTACTGGTATGTTATCCCTGGGATTACTGGTGTGAAATCCTACATCTCTTGTAGTTATGGGAAACAGTTAGTTTGGTGACATGTCTCAGTGAAAATGCCACAAGGCATTGAAGGAGTGGGTTTGGATGTTTTCTTAGGCAAAGAAATATGCATCAGCTTATTAGTCAATTTCTCTAAATTGTTATCAATCAAATGAATCTCCTGAGAAGAAGGACTTACCTAATGTACTCCCCTGACATGTGGTGTACCTTGATCACCAAATTGTTGGGAGTTTTAGCCCATCTTGTCAATTAATGAATGTACAACCACTAGTGTCTTGTCCACCAATTCTCCTCCATCTACGACATCCACCATGCTCCACTCCATAGGTTTGAGTCCTTTATATAATTACTAGATAAGGAGTTTCCCACTGATTTGGTGATGTGGACAGCTTGCACACCACTTCTTGAATCTATCCCAGTACTTATACATGGACTCTCTCTATTACTACTTTATCCTAGAGATATCTTTTCGAATGAATGTGGTCTTGGATTCAGGAAAACATCTCCACAAGAAAAGATGTTTCAAATAGTTCCATCATGTTACCTCTTTAGGTTATAAATAATACATCCAATCCTTTGCAGCTCCATCAAGTGAGAATGGTAATGCTCTTAGTTTGATTTGATCTTCAGAAAACTTTCATGGTTTTATGGTTGAGGAAACCACATTAAATTCTTTTAAATGTTTTTTTGGATCCTCACCTGATAATCAGTTAAATATTTGAAGAAGGTGTATTAATCCAGATTTCAGTTCAAAGTATGATTCAATATTTGGGTATGCAATGCAATTTGGTTTATAATTAATATCAGGTGCATCCAATTATTGAATGGTTCTATTAAGTTCATTTCGATTATTTTATTCCATTATTTCTTGTTTTAAGTTGGACTTATAAGTGTTTCCAATTTCAATGTTCTTGGAGTGGGGAAATAGTCCACCAGGTTGAATGTCGAAACTTCTCGTGTTGATTGAGAATGTATGATTCAAGCCTAAAGGCTACAGTCAATCTCAAGGCCATGATCTAAGAGATATTTTGGATTAGTTCATTTCATAAATTTATTATTGATAAAATAGAAATGTAGAAAAGTAGACCATAATATAAAGAAAATATGTTTGAGTTAGTCTGATAAAAATAAAAGAAGAAAGTAAGATAAGAGAAAAAAACACGAGAAAGGGGAATGAAGAATGAAAATGAGGAAGAAAAGAATTAAATGAAAAATAAAATTAATACCTCTAATTGGTTGAATAAATTACTTGCCTCCCTAGAAACATAGCCAATTTTAAAGGTTCTATCATGGTTTCCCTCAAATGATTAAAGGTTTTTGGGGTACTTAGGTGTAGCAGAGTGGTTGACTAAAGTTGTCTCTAAAAGTGGCTGTAATTAAAACAACTTATTAATGATATTATGAAAATAACATAAAAGAGAAGAAAAATACTACATAAAAAGGATGGGCATTTTTTTAACCAATTATAAACCTTCATGATGTTTGTTGGAAGAAGATTGTAATTTTTTTAGTTTTTATTGTTGAAATGAATTTTGATTAATAAGACACAATGAGAAGATACTTTTTCTAGAAATTATTTTTAAAAGATGTAATCAATATAACTCTACATATTCAATTACATATTAATCATTATAATTTATATTAATACCCACTTAATTATGATCCCCTAATTTGTTATCCCTCCAACCCTACAAGAGTTAACTTAACCACAAAGATGAAATTACTTAAACCCTAGGCTAGCTTTAGAACACACAATCACAACAGCCTTCTTTGATTTAGTTATAAGGCTAGATTATGGTCAGTGGTTAATTAGAGAACATATCCTTTCTTAATATGAGGATTAATTGAGTTTAGGGTTTATATTTTAACACTACAAACATATCACATGTGGTATTGTATTACCGATTAAGATCAAGTTCTCACAATTCACACAATACTCGACCTCGCGTGTTTTTGTTTTAATTGTTCAATTACTTGATTAGTTTCTTAAAATTTAAAAATCAGTTTATGGATCATATTATGTGAATTACGTTATCTCAATTATTCAAAATAATTAAATTAAGAGGGTAGAAGATAGATAAGTCACTAAGAAAACTTCTCTTCCGTGGGCGGTGTGGTCATCGTGGAGACGTTTTTCATGAGAAATGGATTGAAAGGGTAGAACCAAATATCATGTCCACTCTTGAATTCCAGACCAAATAGGAATATAAGAACATGTAAAGGAAAAAAAAGAAGATCAATTGAATAAAAATTCAAGATACAAGCATGAAAGAAAATAAATACAAATAGGAGGTGCGAGAGGTGAGCCTTTTTGGAAGAGATGTTTCCACAGTGCCTTACTTATTCCAAGAGTTGTGAGGGGCTCCCAAGAGACACGCTTTCTAACAAAACTTCCCAATTCCTTGACGAACCATTACAAAGAGTTAAAAAACCAATTTATAGAGTAGTGGGGATGCTAGGATTAAAGTGGTTTCATATGTGAATGAGGAATCTAGGACAAATATTTTAAGCCAACTTGCACTGCCCATTTGACCTTCCGAAAGCGTGAACCAGCTATTATTAGAGAAGGATAATTTGTTTGAAATTGGGTTGTCAATATCATCTCAATATTTGGGCTCTTCCCATGCACGGATGTAGATGTTATGTCGCAAATATAGAACCCATGTGAAATTATGAGAGTCCATCCTAACTTTGACTTCATGTCCCATTTTCACCAATCAAATGAATGATTTAGCTCCAATGCCTTAAATTAATGTTGTATAAAATTAAGTTAGTAACACATTTAAAATATATTAAGTTCTAATAATTCAAAAAAAATATGTTTGAAATACTACAATGCATTTTTGATGGGTAAAACTGGAAGTTTCATCAAATTTTAAAATGAATGATCTAATCTCAAATATTCCATAAATGAACATAGTTAACACAATGTGAGGAAATTATATCTTTTATTATTAATAAAAAATTCATGAAAATTGGGTTTTATCAACTCCCCCACACTTACCCTTTTACACTCTCGGAAAAAACCTCATATCATGTATTTAAAAAAATTATGTCAATTAAGATCAATATCAAATCAAAACAAATTTTAAAACATATATCTTTGAGATCCACAAATTCCACACCAAGAAACAAAAGATATCACGTCTCATAAAAAACTATTATTTCAAGTTCTCCATTTATTTCATTCAATATATTTCCACTTCATTTATCTTCCCATGCACAAAACACTTACCTCACTTGAATTTTCTCTTTTCACACAAATGTCAATTGTTCAACAACATCTTTCTCATCCAAACTCATAAAAGGGTCACCATAGGCTTGATAAATTCCTACATCTCCACCAATGTAAGTCAAGGACATATTTTTATCATGAAGACTTTCTAGGGTTGTTCTTTGGCTTTTGGTTTCATGAATTTAGATGTGAAAAATTATGAGGCTGAATGAGGGGCGCTTGACTATTTTTGATGAAAAATTGCATTAATCTAATTTTCACTTAAATATGATCTCCTTATAAACCCCCATAGCATAAATTCATGTTAATCATATTGAAAAATAAAGAAATTTTCACACCATTAAACATTTAAGAAGTAAAAAAAGCCAATCTTATCAAACATGATTTCTTTGAAATCTCCAGATGGGAACAACTTTCTCTCTCTATTAGAAGCTCCAGAAAGGCACAGTTTCACTTATCATGAAAGCTCCAGAAAATAAATAGCTTTCAATATATCTATTTTCTTAATTAGGAAATACATCTCTTTATAATTTAATTTCCCTCTCAAAGTATCACAAAATGTGGTTTCACAACACAAGACAACATCCCACACACTTATGTTCAACAAGATTATGAAATTTCACTTCAAGAGTTGGTTGGATAGGGAAAATTGGCTTTAAATGTGGATAACCTAACATGATTTTCATGTCCTTGAAGCGATATAATGATTAAATGTTCAAGGTCAGCCATTATAAAAAAGGATTCTCTACAATAGGGTCTTTAATACCAAACAAATTCCTCAATAATTTAAACATATGTACCTCAAACCCTCATATTTTGATAGAAATAATTCAAATTCGGGTTATGTCAACCATGGTTTGGTTCTCTCGAGATGCGAGGTAAATGTAAAGAGTATGAAAAAATGGTTCAGAAGCCTCTCAATAAAGTGATTTCAAATATAAAGATAGTGAGATGTGTCATGGGATTAAAAATTCTGAGTACTTTTCATGAAATTACTAAATAGTTAACCTTGAAACAAAATTGTTTTCAGCATTCATTTAAGCATGGATTCAAGGGATAAATTGTTCTACTTATTGATTTGAATTTCCAAATGGTTAGGTGAATCATTTCAGATGAAAAGATTCAAAAAACACACAAAAAATTGAAAAATAACCACAAAAATTTTAAAAATCAATTTTTTTTAAAAAATCTTTGAAAAACAAGAAAACAATTGAAATTACAAAACTAAAAGGTTCCCTCCCCCCACACATAAAATACTAAATTTCCTCAATGTAAACCCAAGAGATAAAATATGCACCTGAAATGTATAATTTTAAATAGGAAAAAGTATAAAGAAGTGAAAGGGTTAAGAACAACCTAATATGCTTAAGTGATGATGGGGTCATGTAGTGTAATGGAATCCCCTGCATTAGTAAGAAGTACATCAATGTATTTCTTAAAAAATTTCCCATTGACTGTAAGGCTCCTTCCCATGTCCTCTTGTGTGATCTCTAGTTCACCATAAGGAAAAACATTAGTCACAACATTGGGACCTAACCAGCTTGAATGAAACTTACAAGGCATCAGATTTCATCATGAACTATAGAGAAGGACATTCTCTCTAAAATGAAACTCCCTTTGTTGGATCATTCTATCATGATATGCTTTTGATCATTCCTTGTATAGCCTTGAGATCTCATATTATGACAATAGAATCTCCTCATGCTCTTGAATTTGAAACTTCCTTGGATTCTAGCTTGTGCCAAATCCATGTTGCATTTCTTTATAGCCCAATAACCCGGATGCTCAACTTCCATAGGGAGACGGAATGCTTTTGCAAAAAAATATGAAATGGGGACATACTGCTAGGTGTTTTTATGCTATCCTATATGCCCATAGTGCATCATACAAGCACTTGCTCCAATCCTTCCTATTTGGCTACATGATTTTCTCGAAATTTCTTTCCAACTCACGATTTAAAACATCATCCTATCTATTTGTTTAGTGGTGGTATGATTTTGATGTATTGTGCATAACCCAATACTTTCGAAGGAGATAATCCAAATTCCTATTGTAGAAGTGTGTCCCTTGGTCACTGATGATGGCCTTTGGTACTCCAAACCTACAAAAAATACATGTCTTGACAAATTCCACTACAACATGATATTCATCAGTCCTTGTGTCCTTAGCCTCCACCGATTTACTCACATAATTAACAGCTACCAAAATATAAAAAACCCAAATGAACTCGGAAAAGGACTCATAACCATGATACCCCATACATCAAAAATCTCACAGAATAATATGGGTTGTTGGGGAATCTCGTGTCTCCTAGAAATATTACCAGTGTGTTAGCAACGTGAGTAGGACATACAAAACACATGAGCAATATGGAATAAACTAATCCAATACAATCCGGAGTCCAAAACATTCCTAGATGTTTGTTGGGGTCTAACGTGCCAAACACAAGAAAGTGTATGATAAAATTGAAGAACAGAATCAATCTCATGATCAGGAACACACCTCCTAATAACTTTGTCACTACACAAGTTCCATAAGTAGGGATCACCCCACACATAAAATATAGACACACACATTAATTTTGGGACTCGATGTTTCTTTAAATTTATAGGAATTTCATAGTCCACAATGTAATTTACTAAATCAGCATACCAAGGATGCGTACCTCAGATGAAATAAAGATTCTAATCAGGTAAAGTGTCTCAAAGTGGTACTAGGTCCAAGGTGTCACTTGCTGGTGTGTGATTAAGCCTACTCATGTGGTCTGCCACCAAGTTTTCTAAACCCTTCTTGTCCTTTCTCTCAATATCAAATTCATGAAGAAGTATCATCCATCAGAAAAGTCTAGGTTTTGTGTCTTGCTTCCTCAAGATGTAACTCAGAGCTACATGGTCAGAAAAAACAACTACTTTAGATCCCAATAAATATGAAACAAATTTATCTAAAGTGAATATGACATTAAGATACTCCATTTTCATGGTTGTGTAGTTTTATAGGGATGAATCAAGTGTCCTTGATGCATAGGCAATCACATGTGAACGTCCCTCCACCCTCTAAGACAAGACAACTCCAACCGAAAAGTTGGAGGTGTCACACATAAGCTCAAAATGAATGTCCCATTGTGGGGGTTGTATGACCAGTAGAGAGGTCAGAAACTTCTTCAGATCATAAAATGCTACCCTACATGAATCATCAAACACAAAATCAGAATCATTTTGATGTAATCGTGACCATGGAAGAGAAATCTTACTAAATTCATTAATGATGCACCGATAAAAGCCTGCATTCCCTAGGAAGGATCTAATATCACACACACATGAAGGATATGGTAAGGATGAAATAATATCTATCATAGATCTATCACCTCTATCCCATGTTTCGACACTACATGCCCAAAGAAAATGCCTTTCTATATCATAAAATGACACTTTTAAAAGTTTAAGGATAGATTCTTCTCAATAAAATGATTCAACAACTTTCCCTAACTACATAGAAATTCATCAAATGAGGATCCATACACTATATAATCATCTATAAATAAGACCATTAAGGTCTCAATAAAATCAGAAAAAATACTCACCATGCATCTCTGGAAGGTACCTGGGGCATTGCAATGTCCAAATGGCATCCTCCAGTAGAAAAATGTACTGAATGGACATGTAAATGTTGTCCTCTCCTGATACTCTAGAGTAATAAGAACCTGAATGTATCCATAAAATCTATCCAAGAAACAATAGTGTGTTTTCCTAGCTAGTCTCTCAAGCATTTGATCAATAAATGGGAGGTGGAAATGGTCCTTGCGAGTGGACTGATTTTGTTTCCAATAATAAATACACACAAGCCAACTGTTTTAAACCCACAACATAACTAACTCATCTTTCTCATTTTTAACACATATAGCACCACTTTTCTTAGGCAAATACTAAATAGGACTTTCCAACTAACAAACTTAAATGGGAAAGATTATACCTACCTTGAGAAATTTCTTAACTTCTTTTTTATAACTTCCATAAGATTTGGATTCAGTCTCCTTTGTGGCTGCCTAACCGATTTAGCCCCATCCTGCAAAAGAATCCTATGCATGAAAATGGAAGGGCTAATACCTGATATGTCACCCAGGGTCCACCTGATTGCCTTAATGTTATTCCTCAAAAGATTCAAAAGTTTTTCTTCATGTTCAAATGGGAGATTGTTAGCAATGATAACATGTAATTTCTCACTACTTAACTAGTATGATTTTTTGAGATTCGGTGAAAATTGATTGAGTTCCTAGGAAGGGGGTGATGTATAGATGGAAAAATTGAAGGATCTGAAATATGTGCACAATGAACATCAATATCAGAATATACATCATAAAAATCTTAGAATAAAGCCTCAAATCCATTAACATACTCAAAAACCACGTCATAATCATAGTTCTCATGATAAAAATTATAATATGAATCCATTTAAAAACCAAATCAAAAAGATTATTTTGCATTCAAAATAGGATTGGATGTACTCTTAGACATCAAACTAGAACCAATGCTCATAATCTTCCTACGCATAGGACAATAACATTTCATGGTGTTTTTACTCAGTGGTTCAAAATGGGATAAAGAAAAAGAAGAATGGACTTCTGAGGGGTACTTCATGGAGTCCATAAAATCAAATATCACATCTTGATCACCAAACTCCATGGAATCTATACTCTCATTGACATTTATGATAGTTTTTTCAGTTTTGAGGATGGGTCTACCTAAGATAAATGGAGCATGAGAACTTACCTGGTCATCCTCTTTGTTAATCATGTAGAAATTTTCTAGAAAGATCATCTCTCTTACCCAGACAAGTACATCCTCAAGGATTCCTGTGAGATATGTTGTATCTCTATTTTCCAATAGCACCACTAATATCATCATCTTCAACTCACCAACCTATACAAAAGACAATACAGAGTAAGGCATCACATTAATGGAAGATCCCAAATCACCAAGAGAATTAGAAAAGTTCAACTCCCATTTAGTCCATGTGATTGTGAATGTCCCTAGATCCTTGCACATTTTTGGCATTGCTAGAGTTGGTGTATTGAGTGATGATGCATTCCTTCCAATATTGATCCTTTAATTTCCCTTTATCCCAATTCGATTGGTACAATGTTCTTTTTAGAAATTACCATACCTTGGTATTTGTTTAATGGATTCTTGTAAATGGATGTTGATCTCCACATGCTTGAATGTGTCCAAAACCTATTTTTGCATTACCTTGTCAGCCATCTTCTTGGTTTGAACAAAGAAATTTGGAAAGGGAAGGGGTTTAGGAGGAACATCATTAATATTTTTCTTACATTTATTTTTCTAATTGGGTTTCTCATTAGCTGGTTTTGAATGGGTCTTCTCTAGAGTTTAGGTGAATCTTGGTGGAATCATAGGTACAGATGTATCATTTGGTTTCTTCCCACTTATCAATGTGATGGAAATATCATTACCTTTGGGATTTGGAGTAGGTTGGTGTTTTTTAGTTCCTTGAACCACATGTTCTAGATTTAAGAATCACTATTTCTAGCTGGTTTCCATTAGATTTATTCAGTGAACTAGAAACATCCAACAGTTATTTGTCCAAAGAGGACCTACATTCCAAATGTAGGTGTTTGTGATGTTTTTTAACCTTACGATACTTAAGAATGTGCATTGGTCGAGAGGATGGGAGGTCAGACTCATCACACCCTTTTGGGGGGAATTATTGTCTACTACGGGACTCTCTCTGTATAATTAAAATATTTTCATGAATCCTTATTAATTCACCTAGTATATCATAAGTATCCCTTGGAATTTAAAATCACTTATTAATATGTGTAAAATTTAGAATCATTAGTATGAATTCAAGGTTCTTCATAAATGGAGACATCTATATGTATTCGAGGTTTTAAATCAATGGTAACCTCTAATATACCGATTAGAGATTTTTTATAATCATTGTTATGATGATACTAGTTTTTAAGCTATTCAGTGGGGAACTATGGAATTTATTGTCATCCAAGGATACGAAGGTTTGTTTTAATCTTGGGATCATGCTCATAAAATGAGCTACTGACGTATCCTTGTTAAAGGAATCAGAACCCTCATAGTTCATTGCTGCTTAATAGGACACATCATACATTTTAAGGTCTTGTGATAAAGAACTCTAAGAGAAAGGTGCTTAGTCAAAACATAGTATGGGACTTATGCTGAACCAGCCCGAGGAACATGGAAAGGATATGAGTTTCCAAGTAGGATCAGACTATATTGGGAATATGGCCCAAGGAGAACAGGGTTGATTTGAAGTGTTGGGTTTGAACCTCAAGGAGGCTTCCTACATATCCCATATGGATGGGAATCAAAACCCACGTAGTTAGATAAATATCATAGGAGATTATAGTCCTCTAAGAAGGAATAATTTGGGATTACTCCCTAAAAAAGGTTACCTTGATGATTTGGGAATTGAAAAAGGAGGATTCCCAATTTGGGGGAATTAGGGTTGGCTGAGCTCAGGCCATGAAAACGCTTCCTACATATCCTCAATTAAACAGGAATCATAGTTATCATAGTTCATTGGTATGAGTGTTTGTGCATCTGGTGTAATCATCATGTATCTCTATGACCACGTGAGTCATGATCGGTGTGAGAAACAATAGAATATAAAATATTCAACAATGTAACTTCATACATTTCTTCCTCTACTAATGGAAAAGGGCGTATCGACTGCGGAATAGGGCAAGGCGACAGGCCTTCCCTCTGTTCTATTTACATTGGACAGGGGTCCAATTTAAGGAAGAAGGGGTGAAGGTGAGGGGATTATACCAAGATGGGTTCCCTTAAATTGGTTCTCGTAGGGGAGGGAGACTTCTCTTATACTTGCGCGAAATGGATAGTGAGAAGTGTACATTTTCTACCAGAGAACTGAGGTCCTGGGTCCCCTCTTTGAAAAGGGTGAGGCCGGTAACCAACCATCCTCCAAACCGAGAACATCCCATCCCTATTTCTGGGAGAAAATTCCATGTGACTGTAGATATAAAAACCCACAAACATCCCATGAATCTTAAGCCCATCGTGAAATGAATGTGTGAAACCTATGACTGTGTAAATATAAACCCAAATTAGAGACACACTGATGTGACTTACCCAAAGGTTTGAGAAGTCAGGTGGTTTTGTTGGAGGTTTCAACTTTGCCCCTTTTGAATAAGGTAACCATGGAAAGAGATAACCTGCCATGAAAGAATTTAAAGAATGGTGTTTGAACGGTCATGTGGGCACCTCGCGCAAGTGTGCTGCGTAGGTACACCATGTTTCCCCACTACACAAGTATGGTGTGAAGGTTTTCTACACAGGTTTAGCACATAGGTATGGATGTGGAATTAAGAAGAATGTGAAGAACTTCAAAACATTACTAACCCCTTTAATTATCCTTTATTTTGTAATTTAGAGAAATACCTGAGACAATTTAAAAGATCTAGCAAAAAGAGTTACGCAATGGGAGATTCAGAGAGTCTTTCACTTTTTTCAGTCTAGAAATGGGGAGCCCAAGGGACATATTTATAGGCAGGGATGAGGCCTGGCTGAAGAAACTTTTCCCACGAAAGTATTCCACACAGATTCACCATTTAGGTGCTCCGCATAGGGACATCACAAATATTCTCATGTGTATCCCAGTTTTGTAGTTCATTCGTCAAGCTCAGCTGCAGAGTGAGCTCACGAAGCTCGTCCGTGTAACTTCTGGATGTTACTACATCATGTAGATCATGGGAGTATTTTTTTTATGTTTCCCTTGTAATATTTGAATCTTTTTAGGCAGTGTCAACAAAATCCCCCCCTCAATATTGGATCCAAAATATACAAAGAGGGTAATGTCATGAGGTAAACTTCTGAGAAAAAGATCAAGATGAATTAATGAATAGAATAATTTTGTTGCGAATGTACTTCACACGAGTATGTCGTGCAACTATGGAAGGCAGTCACAACGTGTAGGTCTTCTGTTGCCTATAAATAGGTCTCAACCTTCTGTGTTTTTTTGCTTGTGCATTCTCCAAAATTTAGAGCTCTTGTTGTGTATCTCGTTCTCCCAGCTTTATCATGTTGCTCTCTTGTGTAATTCTCTAGAAATTTCTTCAAGGTAATTTTTTTATGTGATTGAGCTAGGACAAAAGGACTCCATTGATAGAGTTATGCTATGATATTTTCCAAAGGAACTATGTGAGTGACATCATTGAAAAAACCTTGTTGAAGGACTTTGTTGAAGGACCTCGTTGATGGACCTTGTAGAAAGACCTGGTCAAAGGACCTTGGTAAAGGACCTTCAAAAAGAGTTTCCTTTGCCAAAAAATTTCACTTTCATATGTAAAATCTAAAATGAAAGTTTGATAATTCTTTTTTGTAAGAAATAATGACTCATTTTATGACCCATACTGAATAAGCTAAGGTTTCTCAAAATGATTTGATGAGGATCGTCGGGCCTGATTATTTTGACATTATTGATAGTACTATTCCTAGGTTATGGAAGTGTCTAATTTAGTACCAGCGTGACTATCCACAAAGTCCTTACTTACACCTATACGGGCATGGTATTTTTCAAGATTCCCATTTTACATCTATTAAGGAGTACTTTCCAAATAGTTGGTTTCTTCAGTAATCAAACAATAACAACGTGAATATTAGTGAAAGGGGGGTTCTGATACAAGAAGGCACGATCCCTATTAGTTAGATCCTCCATCACAGTGGTTGCACTCCAGACATGAAGCATCATGTTGTAGAGACAAGACCACGTTGTTATGATTCCACTTTTATGGCTTCTCAAATAGATCAATATAATGGTTGGAAAGGATATTGGGACCCTCATTATAGAGGGGGTGTAAAACCTGAGTGGATGTGAGCATTTTGGGTATGTCAGACTTGTCTGTAATTCAGAAAAGAGTTATCAAACGTTTATATTTTTGAAGCAGTCTAGATGGGGAAAACTTATGTTTACAAAAATGAATTCAATCCTTAATTACTGAGCCGATGGATTCCGCAAAAAAAAATCATTTCATTTGATGCATGGTGAAGTTGATATTAGTCTCTGGGATGTTTACCAAATAGCTGGAATTCCTATTCTTGGGGAAATTTATGATAAATTAATCCCACCTACTTCAATGTGGGGTGATGTTACTAGAACACCACCGTTGGACCATGAATTATTTAAGATAGTGATGAATTTACACAAGGATAAGAAAGATATTCATGCTAGAGTGTGGATGGAATCCTTCTTAGAACCACCAACAGAGGAAGGTCCAACCTGTGTACGTTATACTATTCGTCCTTCTGCCGATAATCGAGGTAGTTCAGGCACATACTGGCCTACACTGTAAAGAGGTGATTACAAGCACTAGGGTTATAAATTCAAACCTTATATAGATGCATAAGTATGCTTATCTTCTTTCCTTTATATGTGGCTAAGTGTTTATTTTATTCCAGTCTGTGAATTAGAAGGAGGTGTTAGATCAGGGACTTTCATCATTGCAGCTAAATTGGTAGAGGGGAAGTATATTGGGCTAGAAAACCCAATTTTGGAAATAATTTACCATCTTCTGCTGCATTTATACAATGGGAAGGCTCCATTTAGAATTGCGGGGCCATTCCAAGTGTTGTGGGGCAGGATTTCAGCACATTTGTTCTTCATAGTCAGCAATGAGTTTCGTCAGTGTTCTTAATGGCTGATTCACCCCACTTGTACAGAAAGGTTCTAGTATTAAGCCTCTAAACTTGATACCTGACAAAGTACTGAAGGTATTGAATATCTCAGGAGAAGTCAACTTATTTCCTTTTAGTAATCCACAAACTAGAACATTTATTGATGATTGTAAAGAAAATAATTATGAGCTGAGATCTTATATGATGGCAATCAGGGATGGTGTAATATAAACCAGGATTGATCATGAAATTATCTGCAAGGCTTATTTGCCCTATAGGTTTGCTCGTCATTTCAGGTGTCTTCAACAATCAAGCACCTTTCCACCAACATAAATTAGAAATGAGAAGAACCAAATGGTAGCGTGACAATTATAGATTCTCATATCTTCATAGGTATCCAAATTGTCAACTACATTAACTCCACCAGATGCATCAACCAGATTGGAAGCTGGGTATGCCAATGCTTGGGTTTCTTCATATCCCCATGGGGATCTGAAAAAATTAGTATATCGAGTAGCGGCTACAACAACTATTTTATGTTGAAATCTTGGTAAGAAGTCCAAGGCCAAAGATGATATATAAATTTTAGAGGTTCCAGAGCCCTCAAAACGTCTTTGTAGGAAGTATACTAGGAATCCAAGGATAAAGAAGCAATACCTCCAATGCCAAGGAGATCTAGTTTCCACCATCAAACAAAGATTCCTATTCCATCCTATGAACTTTCTGAGGAAGAAAGGTCTGAAGAAGCTCTTAAATCCAAAAGTTTCGAACCACTTCCACAATCAACTAGGCCCAAATCAAATTATGTTAAACCTTCATCCATTCATCATTGGGAGAGTATAACCCATGATCTTAGGGAAACCTAGGAATTTCATCAGCATTGTATTCAAATACCAGATATTGGTGATATCAAGGCACCTTCTGATTTCAATCTAGACAATAACATGGATGAAGTACATAAGTACATTGCGGAATTAGAGACTTTTATATATGAAACTAATGAAAAAATCACAGCCTCTAAACAAGTATCTCATATGATAGACTTAGGAGTCCATGAAGCGGTAATTATCAACTCTGAGGAGGAGTAGGAAATTTATGTTAATACTAAGAATGTATATATCTTTATCTTTCATCTCAACTCTACTTTATTATTTATTATCATTAATCTTGATGAAAATGTATTTCTGCAGCTTGAATGAAGAGAAAGAATATCTGGACGGATTCTTGAATCTCTTTAGTATAATCCTGTTGGTTCTTCCATTTTCACAACGAATAATCCTCCCAAGTCACCAGAACCTTCTCTAGGAGCAAGAATCATGATAGGGGTAATGGTGAAAAATAATCCTTAACCATTACCTCAAGTTTCCCCTTCTAAGAGAAGTGTTTCAATCTATCCTCAAGCCTTTTAATTTAAATTCTAAAGAGAAATGAGATTACGTTGAAGCGTTCTTCAAAAGAGTACGTATTTATACAATCCTTAGGGAATGCAACTTGCTTAATAAAATCTGGAAACCATGTTTCATCTGATGTATGATCTATATCTCTCTCCTCTCTCAATGTAGTATGAGCTGATGCTTCATAAATAGAAAATGAAGCCCCAGGGTAAACCTAGGATCATGCTGACATATCTGTACTATCAAAAGATTCAACTATACCTGCTCCTAGCTCTGTTGAGAGAGAGGAAATCCATGGTAAGATTAAATACATTCCTTAGTGGCTTGTGTCAAAGAATCCGGAAATAATCAACAATGATATTCTCATTGCTTCAGAAGAAAGGAATGATAATCCAGAGCAATCTAAGACAGATGAGGATGTTGAACCAAATCTGGAAGGACCTGATGCTTCCATATCAATCTAGGAGCCAACAGAACCATATTTCAGCAATTCCAATTTTGGAATAAACCAAAAATTGTTGGATACCTTAAATGGTGAGGATGCTATAACATTTCAGGCCGTATACACTGAAATGATGGACACCCTTAATCTGAATATTGATATTCCAGGTTCCATCAAAGAGTTTGGAGATTTTCATGAGGAATTTAAAGGAAGTATGTACCTATGCTTTCATTTTACATACATAATTTGTTCTTCAACATGATTATTTACATCAAAAATCACCTTATCTAGCTTTATATGCAGAAAATGTCGCAAAGGATTTACATGAATAGGGTGTTCCACTTTGTCCTTATACTCGGACAGAAGACAAACATACAGAGTATCCTTCATTATGAGATGTTCAAGATCCTTCAAATGTCATACCTAAACAAATTCAAAGAACCCCCCCCCCCCCTCAAGAAACATCTGCTCAAAATACTGGAGCTGAGAATACATGGGATGAATCTGATAATGTAGCTGACTTATTGTTGGGTAAATATTACCAACTGTTTGAATTATATTTGGTTTCTTCATTTGAAACTAGTAATTACCTTGATTTATTATTTAGGGTTATTAGCTTGAGGATCAGATGTTGAAGATTCTACTATCCCAAGAGAAGTAGAACAAGGCATCTCTCTAAGCTCCCTATTTCTAGAGTACATTTTACCTCATGGTAGTGACTAAGATTCAGATTTAGAGATGCAATATGCTCTTGGCATGGCATGTAAAAAGACATGGTGGAAGATTCGGATCATAATTGCTGAGAAGACTTTAAATGAATTTTTATCCCATTTTTCAAAACTCCAAGTATTATTCTGCATGTTGGGATTTTTTTGGTTCAATTATCGGTCGGCCGACGATGCCATGAAAGAGATTATTCACCAAAGGAACCAGTAGAATATGCTGTGACAAATCATTGAAGAGGCTAAATGACTCATCAATATTGAGGGCTTTCAAGATGCACTAGTTGAGGTGGAGGCAAATCATAATAATAAATCCCTTGAGGTTAGACAATAAATAAAAGAATCCACGATGGAGTTATTATCTCTTCAACAACAACGGGATGTTGTTCATAACAATCTTGAGAAACTAAATCAGACATTAGGAGAAACCCAATTAGATGGGATAATTTCCATTTAAACGGCCAAGGAAGCACTTCGTCAGGTAGAGGAGGCTGGAGTTGCTCATCTATCTCAACATCAATAGGCATCTGATAGAGTTTATGAAGTATTCCACAAATGAAAAATCATGTTGAGAGTTTGTTCTGAAACATTATAGAGAGGCTACATTTTGTGGATGGCCCTCTATTTTCATATCAATTAAAGAGATTTTGTTTTCAATCATATAAATCATCATTCCTATTTTTCAAGATAGAAAATCATTTTTAAAATAATATTAACGAAGTGATAAAAATTTTCTTATTAATCCAAAGGACCTAATAAGAAACATTTGACTATTGCTAGGTTCATATGGATAACCCTACAATTTTTTTGTCTTTTGATCTTTTTTATTGCAAAATATTACATAAATCATACAAAAATGTATGTTTAGTGAGCTGGGACACAACTTTATTTTAGAGTTCTCCTTTTATATTCTCAATCTAATGAGTACCGAGTCTTTTTTTACTAGCAGTTCAAAGTCAGGCATGTTGGACTACAAAAAAGGCTAATATTTAGGGTTGAAAATAGTTTTGACCACAATGTTTGAATTAAATCCCAAAAAACACTCTAGCTTAGAATTGATTTAATATTCTTAAAAAATTTCCAAGATGAATCATGTGCCATGATTTTTTATGAATACCAAATCTTAAAGCCTGTATCAACATAATGTGTGTCTTTTCCAGGAACGAAGTTACCATTAATTGATAAACCCGTTATGGGTGCTTTATTATGCATGGCCAAATGTGGCATATATTGCATAGTCAAATAGCCGCATCTTTTTGATGACAAGCCAGTTATGTAGGCAACTTATGCAAGGACACCTAAGGGAATGTGTGATATAGTCAGATAAAAGAGATCTTTATGAATTTAATGTTTTTCTATTGATAGATAAGGGATATAAGACTTGGGTGACCCAAAACCCCAATAGGTGGTTTTGTCAAGGAAATGAATTTTAAGAATGAAAGAGCTATTTTAAACCAACAATCATATATTGAGGACATAGGTACTGTGGGTTTTTCAGTCATACAGTGAGGATATTGGTATTCTACAATTTTCACTCATGTAGTGAGGACATTGGAACTTTTTAGTTTTCAGTCATGTAGTGAGGACATTAGGTGACATTAATTTAATGTCTTTGGCTCTGACCAAAATTATAAAACACTCTCAATTTTTTGATAATTTTTTTGGAAAATATAATATCATATTCAGGTATGAAGGAGAAAATTATAAACTATGATTTGAGAATTTCAGAAAATGGGGAATGGTATGGAAAAAGGGATAGAAGCATTAGAATAAGTCTTTTCTAAGAATCAAGTTACAATTATTTGACAAACCCGTTATGGGGGATGTAATATATAGGGCCAAATGAGGAATATACTTAATAGCCAAATAGTGGAATCTTTTGACTGACGGGCATGTTATGTAGGCAACTTATGCAAGGCCTCATAAGGGAACATGTTGCATAGTTAGGATAAATGGCTCTCAGAAACATGACATTCTATAGCTAAATGTCGAAGAACTTTTATGGAGATTAAGATTCTCCAAAGTATAGAGTTTCATTTATGGAGAAATTTGCCTAAATATGGAAAGGGTATCCCCATTCAAAATATACAATGAATCAGAGGAATAATACTTTTATAAAGGTCTGACCCAAATGTAAAAGATATGGTGCATGTAGTTTCAGGTCATACAACTAAGACAAAGAATGGAAATAATATATAACATGTTTCTAAGTTATTTCAAGATTATTTCATAGTGTATCAAGCACATTATGAGGGAAATGTGTAAACCATGGTCTTGAAGACTTTCAGATTATGAGAAAGATAATGGGAAAAGTGTACTTGAATGATTGTTTTAAAATACAGATTCTTGTATATTGTCATCCAATATTAAAGGGGACAAAGATACTATAACCAAGAGCGAAGTTTCCATTATTTGACAAACCCGTTATGGGGGATGTATTATATAGGGAAAACTGGGGAATATGCTATATAGCCAAATAATGGCATATTTTGGATGACATGCCTATTATATAGGCAACTTATGAAAGGCCACCTAAGGGCACATGCTGCATAGTCAGACAAAAGAGCTCTCAGATATTGAAAACCTTATCACCAGAAACCATAAGAAATATTATGAGGATCTGGAAATATTCAAGATTAAGAGTTTGAAATATGGAAAATGGTTTATGTTCAACATTTATGAGAAATTTTTGAATAAATATTCTCTATGAATTTGATGTCCTTTACATAGATATGACTCATATGTAAAATGGAGACTTTCTTTGTTTCCGTTGAATGAATATGGTACGATGTACTTTTAATTCATGCAGTGAGGACATTATATTGTGAAGTTTTAAGTCATGCAGTACAGACATTATTAAACCCATAAGAAATTAAAACACATTATATAAAGAATCCATTTACTCAATTCCTAATCCCACGTTGGCTATGCTCAGTGTGAGAAACAAGGACATGTAATGGTTTCTTTTATAATGCAAAGGTGATGAAAATGAAGGATAGGGGTACTATATTTTCATTCAATGTAACGTCATGTGGTAAGGATGAAAATGAACTGATATGTAAGGAAAGACATGTTGTAACCGGATTAAGGGTTAAAACCCAAGTGTTACTATATGTCTTGCTGGGGAAAGAATCAAGTCATAGATAGTTTTTAAAACATTACTTATGATGATTTTATTTTTATACAAGAAAAAGAGGATTTTTTATATTGTGGCTAGGCCCAAGATTGGAGATCTAGGCATCTCTACGTATCTCAAAATATATGAGAATCAATCCATACATAGTTCTTGAATCAATCATTGTTTATGCTATGTTTGATATGAGGAATGGGGCTTTTGATATGATCTGAAAGAACGATAAATCTTAAGACATGACATGGTATAAGGACAAAATCATATATCATAAGGAAATACTTGTATAGATCTGATTCATATACAAGAGGATAAAAGAAAATAAGAAAATTTTGTGATTGTGGATGGAAACAGAATTGGATATTCAGGCATCTCTATGTATCTCATTGAAATTGAGAATTCGGCCATACATAGTTCTTGAAACTTGGTCTCTATGCAGATCTGATTCCGAAATAGGAAAGAGAGGGACTCATGTACTAATAAAGAGTAGTGACGATATCAATGATGTTTTCTTATGGAAACTTCAATCATCTTATAGAGAAAAAATTAGTTGTACAACTGATGTCATGCAGTTTAATGTCATGCAACAAGGACGACAATGATATGAACTTTAATGTCATGCATCATGGACGCTTATGGTTGTTATTTAGCTTAATGTCATGCAACTAGGACATGGGTTGTTGTGTAGTTTTATGTCTTCCAGAAAGATATTCTACTGTGCAGTTTAAATTCTTGCAGTGAGGACTAATGTGCATAATTACACAAAGTATTTCTCCATGAAACTCGCATTAGTTGGAGATGTAATGAGTTATCCATCCATTGAGATGAAAGCATAGGCCTCATTTGAATAGACCTTATATTTGGAATAAGGTCCTTCCCATTTTGGTTAATGTTTTTTAGGTTTTTTTCCTGGTATCATTGGAGTCTTAAGGACTAATACCAATTCCCCATGAAGGAATTAACGAAAAAGAACTTTCTTATTAAAATCTCACACTATTCGGTTCGGATAAACATCTAGATTATGAAAAATATGAAATATTTTCTCATATAATCATTCCAACTCATTAAACCATTTTTGAGATCTTTCGTATGTAGATAACCAATCACAGATTGCAACTCTAAGTGAAGGAAATTATATTTCAATTGGAAAAACCACTTTAGTTCCATATACTAATGAATAAGGAGTTTCTTGGGTGGGAGTACAGACAGTTGTCCGATAATCCCATAAAGCATTCAAAAGTTTATCAAGCCATGATTTCTTATCGTTATCCACCGTCTTATGGAGTATATTTGATAGGGGTTTGTTTAAAGCCTCTATATATCCACTGGCCGCCACATGATAGTGAGATGAATGTTTGAATTTGATATTATATTCATGATATAACTTTTTTACTTCAACAGAATAAAAATCAGTGCCACTATCCATCAAAATAGTATGAGGGACCCCAATCTAGTGATGATATTAGTTTTGACATAACTAATGATGCTTTTGGATCTGAATTCCTCGATAGGTATTGCCTCATCCCACTTAGAGAAGAAATCAGTAGTAGTGAGAATATAATTGAACTGCTTAGCTATGGCTATAGGATAAGGCCCTACCACATCCATTCCCCATGTAGCAAATGGCCATGAGTATTTATCTGTATGTAGAAACACTGTGGGTTGATGAATGAATTTGTCATGCACTTGATAGGGATGAATTCTTTTTGTGAAGTCTGTACAATCTCGTGTCATTGAAGGCCAAAAGTATCCAAGCCATCAAATCGGATTGGAGAGTTTGTTCCCAATTAGGTGGGCACCACAAGCTCTTGAATGAACTTATTTCATGATATCCACGACCTCTTCTCTATCAATACATCTAAAGATAATTCCATATAAACCTCATTTGTAATGGATCTTTTGGTGGTTTGGACCATCAAAATGAGTAAAATTAGCTGCTCGTTGCTGGATCTACTCTTTCTTAGCCCTATTTGGTGGAAGAATCTCATTTTGAAAATATTCCATAATGGATGTTTTCCATCCCATGGTACCACAATACGATTCAGTAATAGGTAAAATTTAATTAATTTCCTCTCTTGTGGTTTGAACAAAAGTTGAAACCATGAAACGATGGGTTATACTGATAATTGTCTCATCCTGATTTGGATCTGCCAAGGTTGTAGCTACATTAGCCAGTGCATCTGCATGGACATTTTTTGATCTTCAGAGATAGGACAATGTCGTCTTTATGGGAAATTTAGACATTAATTCTCTGGAATAATCACTCAAAGGGATTAACTCCTATTTTCTGATAGATTATTATCCATTTATTTGTTTGATTACCAATTCTGAATCACCTTTTATCTTTAAACGATCCATTCATGCCTGAAGGGCCAATTCCAAACCTATAATGAGAGCTTGATATTCTGTTTCATTGATGGCACCACCTTCTGATAATAGAAAAGAATAAGGCAATGCTGCCTTTTTTGAGGAAATAATAACTATTCCTAATCCAACATTGTTGAGTTTATGATTTTCCAGTCTCTTTTCTGTTGGACTTCTAGAAGAACCATAAAAATAAATTTCCCATGTTTGTGAATTATCATGAATAGAGAAGACCTTTTCACCAGGATGTTTAGTATTAAATGATCTATCTTCCAGGGATGGATGCTCAGCAAGGAAATCAACCAGAGCATGGGAAGTTATTTCCTTTTGAGGTACAAACTGGATATCAAATGGTTGTAAAATAACCACCCACCAAGCTAGACGTCCTGTAAGCATAAGACGACTGAGGACAAATTGGAGTTGGTTATTAGGAGATGCCAATTGGACCTCATGATGCTGCAGGTAATGTCTCAAATTTCCAAACAACAAAGATTAATTCCAGGTAGCACTTCTCAATAATTGAATACCATGTTTCCACATCAATCATAGTTCTACTGAGATAATAAAGGTTGTTTTCATTTCCAGCATCATTATTTTGGGTGAGGAAGGAACCTAGTGATCGCTCTAAAGCTGTTACGTAGAGAATGAGTGGTCTTCCTTCAACAGGTGGCATTAATACTGGTGGACTCAAGAGATATTTCGTGAGTATATTAAATGCTTATTGGAAATCCTCAATCTATTGATAAGTGACTCCCTTCTTTATTAATCTGGTGAAAGGTAAGTATTTTCCTGCCAAATTGGCGATAAAGCGCCGAATATTGGCCAAGTTTCCTTGAAGTTGACTTAATTCATTAGAATTTCTAGGAGGTGACATACCAAGGATTGATTTTGTTTTCTTAGGATCAACTTTGATACCACGATGGCCTATAATGAAGCCAAGGAATTTTTCTATGGTTACCCCAAAAGGACATTTTACAGTGTTCATCTTCAAATTATGTTTCCAAAGTTTGCGAAATATGGTTTCCAAATTAGCCATGTGATTGGAACATTGTTTGGATTTGACTAACAAATCATTCACATAACATTCAAAAAATTTCCCCAAGAAGGGTTTGAAGATATGGTGTATGGCACGTTGGTATGTCGCACATGCATTCTTTAAGCCAAAGGGCCTTACCCGATAACAAAACACACCTCGAGGAGATCTAAAGGATATATATTCTTCATCCTCTCAGTCCATTCAAATTTTATTATACCAAGAATATCCATCCATGATGGAAAGTGCTTCATATCCATCTGTCGTATCAATTAGATGTTCTGTTATCAAAACTAGAAAATCATCTTTAGGACAATGACAATTTGGATCTCTGAAATAAATGAAGACTCTAATTTGTGCATTCTTCTTTTTCACAGGGACAATATTGGCCATACATTTGGGATATTGAACATCCTTAAAAAATTTAGCCATTATAAGCTTATCAACTTTATCAATAATTTTAGAGGTGTGAGTTGGGTGTGTTCTTCTTGCTGCTTTCTTGAACCCACGATGTTCTTCTGGAAAACCCAAATGATGGGTGGCTACATTAGGATTAAGACCTAGAATATCTATATAATTCCAATAAAATATATCTCAATTTTTCTTTATAAAGGAAGTATACACCTCTTTCTCCTTAGAGGTCATGGCCTCACTAACTAAGGTGGGGCGTGGATCTTCTCATGTACCCAGATTTATTTCTCTGAGTTTATCCACAGTGGTAGAAACACCATCTTCAAAAACCGGAGGAGAATCCCTGAGATCATTTTCTTCTTATTCATTACGTGCCACTTCTTCTGTTTCCATTTTTATGGTAGATGATAATCCAAAGCTCCCAAAGTTAGGGGAGGAGTATGTATTTGACCATCTCAAAGAAGAATCCATCATATCTGACCCTACTAATGAAGAAGGGGCTTCCTATGGTAAAGAGGGATTGATGGATTGAGAATAATTATTTTTGTCTTCCTCTAATACTGCTAAAATTTCTTCTATTATGACTAATGAAATAAAGGCTCTTTGTATTTCAATAGATGAAATAAAAACATCTCCATTCAAGCTTCCATCATTTCTTGGAGCATCAATAATTTCTCCCATGTTATCAGGATCAATTATCGTAATTGACAATTTGGGAATTACTGGATGCGTGCATGGATTTGACTTTACCATTTCAACATGATTAATGGGTAACACATAATCTTTAATCAAATGCATGAATGGATTTTATGGAATCTTTTCCAGTCCATTTGGAGCATTAACTCTAGTTAAATCCTTGGTCATGGACTTCAATACTTTTGTGTGATAAAACACTGACTCAATGTATTGAGATTCACATGTTTTCAATGGATCCTTGTCACCATACAATGTTCCGATTTTTCCACTGAAATAGTACATCAGAAATTGGTGGTATGATGAAGGTATGGCTACATGTTGATGCATCCAAGGCCTTCCGAGCATAATATTGAAGGTTGTGTCCTGACGAACAACCATGAAATCTGAATTAGAAACAAGATCTCCAAACTGATTTCTTAGTGTTTTTTCACCTAGAGGTTCTTGTTCATTCATATCAAATACTTGAAACATTAATGTTGAAGGAGAAAAGTCAGATTCACTCTGGCCCAATCAATGAAGTGTATGAATGGGAATGAGGATGACCTTGGAGCCATTATCAATGGAGGCTCATTGGATAATTATTTTATTGAACTTTCCAGATAGATACAAAGGTCTGACGTGTCCATGTACCACATGGTCTTCATATTCATCTGTAGATGATATGACTGCATGAAATTCTGTAGAATCAATCTCTATACGGTAAACTTTATTAGTGGAAACTTTAGTTTAAAATTATAAAGGAATTAACAAGGCCACAATGAGTGCTTCTCGAAGATCTTTTGAAATATTCAAAGCATAAAAAATTAATAACATGTCTGGTAATTGGGCCAATTGTTCCAAGACATCATACTTTTGGTCCAAATGTCTGCGTTTCCCATCATAGATATGTGGTTTTGCAGCTTTTTTGGAAGTTGATGCTTCTGTTATTGATGTATTCTGTGTTGAAACAGAAGTGGGAAATACAACTGACTTTGGAAAATTAGACAGAATAATCCTATTCATCCACTAAGAAGAAGATGGTGTGGCATCTATTAGGTCTTCCAAAATAATTATTCCAGAACAAGACATGTTTTTCATGGAGGAAACTCCTTGTTTATGTTGAGCTCACAAATGTGCTCTTCCATGAGTTTTTGCTGCATATATTTTTTGAGCAGGGGTAGAGTTAAAATGATGGTTTCTAGAATTCCCACACCTTCCCCTATACCCTTGAACATGGCCTCTTCCTCTAGTCCCCAATTAGGCACAAGGAATTCCGGATCAACACAATTAGAATCACCATTGGCATAAATATCTATTAAATGGATAACATTAATGAATCCAAAGATCAGTTCTTTGTCTGATGAGGATTCTTCCTAACAGAATATTTCAGGTTGTACCATTTGGTGGGGCGGTGCCCATGATTTTAAGACAGATGGCATGAAATCTTCCAGGGCTAAGGACTACTTTGTCCTTGATGCGAGCTCGTCATATTCTGACTGTTCTATACCCTTATGACCACCTAGTTTCTTTGAGGAACGAATCATTGAGGAAGATGGATTTTCTGTGGTATGAGTGGTAGAAGACACAATTTGTTATTTCAACTATGTTTGTAAAATAGTATGAGATCAGTTGATCATTTTATTGATTATCCAATCATCACAATTCTTCACATTCTTAATTTGAACCTCTTGTAATTCTCATTCTTCATCTGGATTGGTGGTAGTATCACATGATATTTGAGCTGATGAACTTTTCAATTTCACTTTTCCAGAGTCTACCATCTTTTGCAAAAGGTACTTGAAAACAAAGCACTCCTGAATGGGGTGTAAAAACATCTAATGAAAGGGACAATAATTAGAATGATCTTCATCTCCATATTTATTTGTCTTCTTCGACCTTGGAAACTGAACCAAATTCGTTTCTAAGGCTAAGATGAAGTAGCTAAGAAGTTGATCATTCCTGAAAGAATAGATTTTATTCGTGAATTCCTCAATCTATTTCCTCCTTTTATCTCTTTGATCATCTTGATGGGGTGGCCATTACTGCTGATGCTCATGAAGTGGAGCCCTTCGGTATAATAAAGGTCTTGTGGTAGAAGCAGGTACAGGTGCATGTTTGAGTGTAATTATATCATCTTATTCCTTTCCTATCCACCTTCCTAAAACTGATGGAACTATACAAGTTTTATACATAGTCTCTATAATATATTATTCTATCTCAGGACCAATTTAAGTAAGGTCTCGAAACCATTTTTTGTATTTCATAGGGATCAATGGTGTGCATAATTCATCAGGTAGATTTTCCACACAGATTTGCAGAAACTCTTCTTGAGGGAGTGCTAAACTTAAGGAATATGTTAATCCCTTCCAGCGAGAAGTGAAATCCGAAACACTTTCATTTTACTTTTTTTAAAAAAATTGGTATGATAAAAAACTATCGTCTTTGGAAATGTTGTGCTAAATTGAAGAAGGAATTTTTGACAGAGATCTTCCCACCCAGTAATTGACCGAGATTGAAAAGTTTTATACCAGACAAAAGTAGGTCATTATAATGAATACACAAAACACCTGATCTTAACTACTTGTTTTTGTTGAGGAGCTCCCATAATTGGATCAGAAAAAGAAACTAAATGTTTGAAGTGTATTTCTGGATCTCCCGAACCATTAAAAATTGGGAATGTGGTATTCAAAAAAATTTATAAGGGAGGAATTGCATCCACGCATTCAGCATAAGATCTCTTTTCCAGTTGAACTGGTGCACATTGTTCCTCCATAGCTTCTAATCGAGTTGTTAATTCCTGAATTGTGTTCATAAGCATTTGGGGGATATTTGGATGAGATGGATTCATTGCAAGAAATTCCACTGGAACATGAGCTGGTGCAATAACTGGTAAGTCCACTGCCGGTGGTGCTGATATCTATCTTGGATAACCCACAGAAATAGGTCTATCTGGATGTACATAATTCTATCTTGATTGTGTACCCAAAATTGGGAATTAATTATCTACCTTTGTAGTTACATCAAATCCCATTTTTTGTGGAACTACTATAGGATTTTTAAGTTGAGGACATTCTTGGGGATACCATCCAGTAGAAATGCTGTTTCGAAGTAACTCCATATTGAGTCATTTAAACTACTTCATTTCCTCTCCTTGCTGTGAATGTATCTCTTCAAGTGAAAGATATTGACCTTCTATAGTGGAAAATTGAGATGTAATCTGGATTTTTTCCTTTCCCCTTGTTGGACGCCTTTCGAAGAGGGGGGAGTTGGTTATTTGAAGGAATAAATAGATTCTGGGTAAGACTTTGATTTCAGGTACGCACACCTTCTTCATTTGCCTCAGTGTGTACCGCATTGTGGAAAAGAACAACATCTTCTGGTTCCCCTGAACTAGACTTAATTTCCGAGGGATCTTCTGCAATGGTATTTATAACATTCACTAATGCATAACGCATTAATTTCATTCTGTCAGTGTTTCTGGTAGATCATCCCTTTTTTTATCTTTCAAGAAACTTCGTTCCCCTATAAGAAGAATCCCCTTGAACTGTTTTGAGGACAATAAAATGAAGGGAATAATTTTATTATTCTGGTGTACGCTTTCCTTGTGGCTTCTTCACTAATCGGGAGAAAACTGACTTCCGTTGAGCATGGAATTGCAGTTGTGAAATAGCCCCCAGCCTTTCAGGATGGGGTTGATCCTGTTATTCTTCTTCAAATTTTTGAAAATTGTTTAATGAATTTGAAGGTTGCATTAAATGATCCACCAGCCTGGAAAGCTGGTGTGATTCTTGAACTAATACAGCTGAAATTCAAGCAAATTATCTTCTGATTTTGCAGATTTTGATTCAGACATTAGCTGGATGCATCATTAGACAATTACTTAAATCACATGTTTCAGAAGAGCATTGTACCATTTTGAACATTTTCATCCACTGACGCCTGAAATACTCTAAATGGGATTCCTGCTCGAGATTCTTAGAGGCCTGATGTAGAAATATTTCAATAATTTATTTTCTTTAGGCCTGATTTTGATGAGAATAGGTTGAGGCCTATTATGGAGTGTGCATTTGATTACACACAAAACCTTTTTCTATGGCCTTCCATGGGAAATAACATTTCATGAAACCACTTTAGGTGGACTTTGATGATTTTGGTGTGCATTGAAATGCAATGCTCTATATGTACCCCATCCTCTAATTTGAACATTAGATGGGGAATCATAAATTAATTGGCATAGCCTCTTCAGAGCAATAATACATGCACGTTGAAGGGTTCTCTATTGTTTTTCAACCCTTGGATGTTGGGAAATTGAAAGAGATGCCAAGTCAATTTGGTACTGTAATCTTTCTATTACCTTTATTTGACTTTGATATTCATCATATGGTAATACTTTAGTTTTAAAATGACTAAAAGTTATCTATACGTTGATACGAATGTCATCAATGCAATATTTTATCATCAATTCTGGAATATCAAACTGAGAATTTGCTGAAGGCCAGTACATGACTGCTATTTATCATTTAGCTAATTTTTTCCTCATGTTCAACATGTATTTATAATATTCTACTAGAGGTTTCACCACTTGGATTGACCAAAGAGGATGCTCTGCATTAGAGGATAAATGGCCCGAGGGAGGTTCAGATAATGATAGTTCCCTTAAGATGTCTTTTGACTGAGAAAGTATTTCACCTGTCAATGAGAAGGAATCAGACATGAATGGACCTGTGTTTTCAAGGGCCTCGAGATAAGAGGGATTTCTTGATGCTACATTGTAAATTATAGAATTGTTTTGAAAATGTAAAATACAACTGCAGAGAGGACTTTCACAGTGAATTCCATCATGGGGAGGATCACCAAGATGGATTATAGCAAGGGATAAATCTTCTTGATCCTTGGTCTATTGGCCACATTGAGGGTTGTTGTGGCTCCCATCCAATGATAGACACTCTACATTGACCGAATTTTCATGAAGAAAGCCTTCATGATGAAGTGTCCAATGAGAAACTTCAGAATTACAACTACTAATCCCAAAATATGGTTATGAGAGGGTAAGATCTTGAGCAGCAAAAGATAAATTTCTGAGGGCTTCAAGAACTCCAGCATTAATAGAAGCTAAATTATAGATTGAATCTTGATTTTACAATGGTATTTGGTGAGATTTATTCACGTATATTCTCTTATACATAGTTGGGGCCACTTTCTGGGCACATTTGTTATCATGGGTAGGTATATGAACCTACCTTGGATTATTTACCATAACAGACCATTTAGCTCCAATTGGAAATGGTGTATGTTCTCCATCTTGTTGTTCGTATGACATGGGGGAGTACACCCCATGACCCTCCTAGACTAGAACCGAGGTATGTATCTGCTCTGGGATGGCATTCCAATGTGTCATCCCATGTGTGGGGACATATTTATGTGTATGTTCTCTTGATACTACTAAATTAGTTTTTAAAATATCCTGACATGCTTCCAGAATATGGGTAAGGATATGAGTCTACACTTTCACCATTGAAAAGATGTGTTTAGTGACTTCAGCAGCCAGAACAGGAATATACATCCATTATGTATCTGGAGTAGGTGTATGTGCATGCTCTTGTCGTCCTTTTCCTATTAATGGATATTGACAGTACTCATGCATATGGGTAGAGAGTTGTGTCCGCCCCAAATTTTTCATCGGAGCTTTCCGACCGACTTCTCTACGTGCTACCAAATGAGACTGTTGGCAGGCTTGATGATCATTGGTAGGTTTATGTGCCTACTGGATATTATATATCAATTATGGTTGATAGGTTTCCTTCAATACTGGAAGACAGGACTACTGACAGAAATGATGATTGTAAACAGGTGCATGATCTTGCTTACCAATTGCCACTATATTAGATTGGCAGGTCTCTTTAAATGTAGTCATATGAGCCTGCTGACTGGCTGATAACTTTTAACCAGGTGTATGTGCCTATTCACAGTACTCCACAAGGATTATCTGGTGGGACTGGTGGTTTTATGTCAGACGAGACTGCTGATCAATAAAATTAGGACGAACGGGTGTATGTACCCACTCATTGTTTTCCATCAAGTTTGATCGATGGACTTCTCTGGGGGAGGTAGAGGTGAGAACCTTCTTCCTGTTAACCTAAAGTTGTCCTTGGAAGTTCGCCTTGCATGCCCGAGTGTGAGATACCTGGTCCAAGCGTCTAGAGGCAACAACCCCATCATGTTGGGGATATACTACCGCATGATTCTAGCGGTGATTATGGGTGGGAGTCCTCAGGAAAGACTCCTGTATTCTAGAATTGAGGCCTTCAGTGACCTCTTGATCAACCTCCTTGTAGTATGGGAGCGATTGATTGTTGCGTTCTGGGGATAAAGACCAGAAACGGTTTGAGACGGCGGTTTTCACCGTTTGCTTCTTGATCATATATCGTTGTTGGCCAGATGATGGAGGATTATTGTGGACCTAGAGGTCCTGTCGAGCATCCTCCAATGTCAGCATTATACCATGATGGCGATATTCCTATATCATCACGTTAGAGACCCAATTTTTAAGATTTTGGGTTGGTGATACTGTTCTTCTTGTGGATGGATATCCAACATGAGCAGTAGTCAGGAAGTTCACAGATGGTGTCTTGGAGAAATCCATTCATTGGATTGAAGGGAATTCTGCAGAAAACTGAGACAACAACAAGTTCTATTAAAGTGACATCTTTTCAGATGGATACATTCACGATTAATTACTTTTTATGGCCTTCCATTATCAAATTATAGGTGCCTAACATGTGGGTAACATTATTAACTTGGTTAAGGATTCACATTGGGTTCAATATTTTTGTTTCGTAGTTCCTTGAAACGTGTGTTATAGATTTAAGAATCACTATTTCCAGGAGTTTTTCATTAGATTTATTCATAAAACCAGAAACATACAATATTTATTTATCCAAAGAGGACCGGATTTCCAAAGGTAGGTATTCATTAAGGGGTTTTTTTAACTTTACGATACTTAATAACGTGCATTGGTCGAGAGGATGAGAGGTCGGACACATCGCACCCTTTTGGGAGGAATTATTGTCCACTCTGGGACTCTCTTTGTATAATTAATATATTTTCATGAATCCTTATTAATTCACCATGTATATAATAATTGTCCCTTGGAATTTATAATCACTTATTAATATGTGTAAATTTAGAATCATCTGTACACATTCAAGGTTCTTCATAAATAGAAATATTTGTATGTATTCGTGGTTTTCTAATAATGGTATCCTCTAATATACCGATTAGATACTTTCTAAATTATTTTTATGATGATAACGGTTTATAAGACACTCATTGGGGAACTCTGAAATTTATTGTCATCCTGGGAGACAAAATATTGTTTTAATCTTGGGATCATGCTCCTAAAATGAGCTACCTATGTATCCTTGTGAAAGGAATTAGAACCCTCTTAGTTCAGTACTCTATAATAGGACACATCATACCTTTTAAGGTCATGTGATAAGGACCTCTAAGATAAAGGTTCTTAGTCAAAACATAGTGTGGGACTTACGCTGAATCATCCCGAGGAGCTTGAAAAGGATATGAGTTTCCAAGTAGGATCAGAACCTATTCGGAATATTGCCCATGGAGAACGGGGTTGATTTGAAGTGTTGGGTTTGAACCTCAAGGAGGCTTCCTACGTATCCCATATAGATGGGAATCAATTCCCACGTAGTTCAATAAATCTCATAGGAGAGTTTAGTCCTCTTAGAAAGATGAATTTGGGATTACTCCCTCAAAAAGGATACCTTGAGGATTTGGGAATTCAAAAAGGAGGATGCCCAAATTGGGGGAATTAGGGTTGGATGATCTCGGGCCATGAAAAGTCTTCTTATGTATCCTATATTAAACATGAATCATAGTTCTCGTAGTTCATTGGTATGAGTGTTGGTGCATATGTAATAATCATCATGTATCTCTATGCCCACATGATTCTTTCTCGGTGTGAGAAACAAGAGGATGTGAAAGATTCAACAATGACAGTTCATACTTTTCCTCCTCCGCTGATGGAAGAGGGCACATCGACTGTGGAAGAGGGTGAGGCGATGAGCCTTCCCTCGGTTCTATTTACATTGGATAAGGGTCCAATGTATGCAAGAAGGGGTGAAGGTGAGGGGATTATACAAGGATGAATGGACTTAAATTTGTTCTCATAGGGGAGGGAGACTTCTCTTATACTTGTGCGGAATGGATAGTGTGAAGTGTACCTTCCAATCGAATAACTGAGGTCCCGGGTCACCTCTTTTAAACGGGTGTGGCTGGTAACCAACCATCCTCCAAACCAAGAACTTCTTAATACTGTTTCTGGGAGAAAAGTCCATGTGACTATGAATATTAAAACCCAAAACATCCCATGAATCATAACCCCATCGTGAAATGAATGTGGAAAACCTCTGACTACAGAAATACAAACCAAAATTAGAGACACAGTGTTGTGCCTTACCTAAATGTGTTAGAAGTCAGGAGGTTTTGGTGAGGGATTCAAGTTATCCCCTTTTGAATAAGGGATCCAAGTAAAGAGATACCCTGCCATGAAAGGCTTTAAATAAGGGTTCTTGAACTGGTCGTGTAGGTACCTCACGCAAGTGTGCCGCGTAGGTACCCCGCGTTTCCCTACTATGCAGGTATAGTGCACATGTGTGCCGTGCAGGTATAGCACGTAGGTATGGATGAGGACTAAAGAAGAATGTGAAGAACTTCAAAACAATCCTATCCCCTTCAATTATCCCTTCATTTGTAATATAAAGATCAACCTGAAAAAATTTGAAAGATCTAGGCGAAAGAGCTATGCAATGGGAGAAACAGAGGGTGTTTTACTTTTTTCAGTCTTTAAATTGGGAGCCCAGGGGTCTTATTTATAGGTAGGGATGGTGACTAGCCAAAGAAAAATTTCCTACACAGATATTCCACGTAGATTCACTGCGTAGGTACTCTGCATAGAGTCATCTCAAATCTTCTCACGTGTATCCTGACCGCATAGTTCGTTCACAGAGCTCGACCGCATAGTGAGCTCGCGAAGCTCCACCACATAACCGCTGGATGTTACTACATAGAGTATATCTTGGGAGTATTTTTTGATGTTTCCCTTGTAATCCTTGAAACTTTTTTAGTTGTGTCAACAGTTGGAAAGGAATATTTCAGGAGTTCTTACTTACCAGTTCACGGAGGGAAGTGTCGATCTGGCTCATTTGTATCTTCAACTCCATAAGCTCAGAACCTTGACTCTTAATATCATTATATTTATTAAGAACAATTTGTTTCAAAAAGGTCATCAGTGTTAGAATCAACCTTGTATTGGGGATTACCTTGTTGTTTACTTGTTGATGTTTGAGCATCAAAATGTCATTTGGGTTCTTGGAAACCCTGTTAGTAGGGAGGAGGATGGTAGAAGATTTGTTGAAAAGGGGGCCTTTGTTGTTGTCCATAGAAGAACCTCATGTCTAATTGATCCTTACACCCTTGATTGTATGTCGATATAACAGAATAAAACTTCATTTGAGAATATGTCTATTGTTGCCACTGATATGGTATCCCTGGGGTTACTGCAGCGCAATCCTTCGTCTCTGGTAGTTGTGGGAAACAATCATTTGGGTGACTTGTCTCAGTGGCAATGCCACAAGGCCTTGAAGAAGTGGGTTCAAATATATTTTTTAGCCAAATCAACCTACCTCACCATAGTGGTCAATTAGTATAACTTATTATCAATCAAATGAATCTCAAGAGAAGGACTTACCTAATGTACTCCCCTAACATATGGTGTACCTTGATCACTATTGTGTTGGGTGTTTTGGGCCGCCTTGTCAATTAATGCACATTCATCCACTGACGTCTTGTCCACCAATACTCCTACAGCTATTAAATCCTCCATGCACCTCTCCATAGGTGTGAGTCATTCATAGAAGTACCAGATAAAGATTGTATCACTAATTTTGTGACGTGGACAACTTGCACACACCTTCTTAAATTTCTCCCAATACTCATACATCGACTCTCCTTATGCCTAATTGATCCCAGAGATCTCTTTTATAATGGATTTGGTACTTTATTCTGTAAAAAATATCTACAATAATAGACATTTGAAAACATTCAATCATGTTACATCTTCAGGTTGTAAAAAATACATCCAATACTTTATAGCTATATTGAGTGAGAATTGGAATGCTATTAGTTTGATTTGATCTTCAGAAACATTTCATAGTTTTAAGGTTGAAAAAAACACATTAAATTATATTAAATGTTTTTTTGGGTCCTCACTAGATAATCTGTGAAATTTTGGAAGAAGGTGAATTAATCCAGATTTTAGTTCAATGTCTGATTCGATATTTGGGTATGCAATGCAATTTGGTTTATAATTAATATCAAGTGAAACCAATTCTCGAATGGTTCTATTAAGTTAATTTCAATTATTTTTATCCATTGGTTCTTGTTTTAAGTTGGAAATAGAAGTGTTTCCAATTTCAATGTTTCTGTAGCGTATGAATTCTCCAAGTTTTTTAATTTTGAAACTTTCCATAGACTAAGAATGTTTGATTCAAGCCTAAAGGCAACATTCAATCTCAGGGTCAAGTTCTAAGAGATATTTGAGATTAGTTCGTTTCATAAATCAATGAAAGATAAAAAATGAAGAAAAGTGGATAATTATAAAAAGAAAATATGTTTGAGTTGGTCTAATAAAAATAAAAGAAGAGATTAAGAGAAGAGAAATAACACATGAAAAAGGGTAATGAAAAAAGAAAGAGGAGAAGAAAAGAATTAAATGAAAAATAAAATAAATACATCTAATTGGATGAATAAATTTCTTTCATCCCTAGAAATGGTTCCAATTTAACTGGAACTGTTGTGGGTGCCCTCAAATGATTATTGGTTTTTGGGGTACTTAGGTGCATAAGAGTGGCAGACCAAGGTCATCTCTCAAAGAGGCAGTAATTGAAACTACTTATAAATGGTATTATAAAAATTACATAAAAGAGAAGAAAACACACTACATAAAAATGATGGGGGATTTTTTTTACCAATTATAAATCATGATGATGTTTTCTGGAAGAAGAATTTAATTTTTTAATTTTTTTTATTTTTTAAATGATGTTTGATTAATAAGTCACAATGAGAAGATACATTTTTTTGGAAATATTTTTAAACGACGTAATTGATCTATCTATGCCTATTAATTTACTTTATAATGAATATAATTTTAATTAATACCCACTTAATTATTATCCCCTATTTTTTTAACCATCTAACCCTATAAGAGTTAACTTATCCATAGAGATGAAATTACTAAAACCCTTGGCTAGTTTCAGAACACACAATCGCAACATCGTGCTTTGATTGATGTTCTAAGGTTAGCTTATGGTCAATGGATAATTATAAAATATATCCATTATTTAGATGAGGATTAATTTAGTTTAGGATATTTAAACTCTACAAACTTATCCCGTGTAGTCTTGTATTACCGATTAAGATCACGCTCTCATAATTCACACAGTACTCGACCTCGTGTGTTTTTGTGTTAATTATTAAATTTATTTCATAATTTCTTATAATTTAAAAACTCAATTAATGGATCATATTATGTTAATTGAAGTAGCTAAATGATTTAAAAAAATTATATGATGAGGTTAGAATATAGATCGATCACTATGAAAACGACACTTCCATGGGCGGTGTGGTCATCGTGGAGACATTTTTCATGAGCAAAGGATTGAAAGTGTAGAACCCAATAACATCTCCAATCTTGAATTCCTGCCCAAATTGGAATATAAGAAAAAGAAAAGGAAAAAATATAGAAGATTAATTAAAGAAAAATTCAACATACAAGCATGAAAGCAGTGAAATACAAAGAGGAGGTGGGAGAGGAGAGTCTTTTTGGAAGAGATATTTGCACATGGCCTTACTTATACCATGAGTTGTGTGGGTCTCAAAAGATATAAACACTCCAAAAAACCATCCAAATTCCTCTACCAACCATTCCTAAGAGTTAACACACCAATTTATAGAATATTGTGTTGGCTAGGTTAAAAGTGGTTTCGAATGTGAATGGTGAATCTTGGCCAAGTATTTTAAGCCTACTTGCACTGCCTAGTTGACCTTTAAAATGCATGAAACAACTATTATTCCTGTAGGATATTTTGTGAGAAATTGGGTTTTCGATCCCATCTAAAAATGTGGGCTCAATCCATTTGCGGATTTAGAAGTTATTTCCCAAATACAGAACCCATGTCAAATCTAGAGAGTCCATCCCAACTTTGACTTCATGGAACATTTGTACCAACCAAATGAAAGATTTACCTTCAATGCCCTCAATTAATGTTTTAGAAAATTATTTCAGAAAGGCATTTACAAAATATCATGTTCAAATAATTCAAATAAAATTATTTATGTTCAAATTACTATAATGAAATTTTTAAGGGTAAAACTGAAATTTTCATCAAATTTTCAAATGAATGATCTAATCCCAAATATTCCATAAATGAACATAGTTACCACAATGTGAGGAAATTATATCATTTATTATCAATAAAATAATCAATAAAATTTTATTTTATCAAGGAGACATATAGATAATATTTTTTATTTACTTATGATATCCTATAATGATATGATTTACAACATAATGTGGTAGTCTCTTTTCAAAAGCATCATTTAAAAACATCTCACAACCTCATACATAAGTATATGAAAATATAGATTTATTTACATAGATTAAAGCATAAGGAATTCCATTATCTTCTTTAGTTTTTTCATGGTTTATTATGTGTTCCAAAACCTATAATGTGTATCACAAAAAGGATAATGAATGATCTTCATAACTGATCATACACCTCACTGTGTCCAACAATTCGTGGTTCCTACTTTCAATAACACCGTTCCAATATGGTGTATAAGGATTTGTGATTTGAGATAAAATGTGAAACTACATGAGAAGGTTTATGAACTCTTGGTTAGTATATTCTATTTCAAGATCTGATTAAAAATTCTTTATATTCATTATATTCTATTTCATCATTCTCAAACCCTTTAAATTTATCAAAGGATTTAGACTTACACCTTATTAAGTATGCATATGCATATATACTCAAGTCAACGGTATATTTTTTGATATATGAGTATCTAATTAAATATTTTACTTGATAAGGTCCAATAACATCAGTGTGTACTAATTCTCTAAGTTTTGGGCCATTTTTACCTTTATACCAAATAGAGGTATGGTCATATTTCCATATTAATAAGTGTGTAATATGTAATGTGGTCTTTTTTTAAAAGAATATAAATACACATCCCATTAGTTCTTTGTGAAATTCTTCTCATTTAAATGAGAAATTATGTGATTCCATAATTGGGTTTGATATAAGTCTTGTGAACGTGATTCATTTTTTCTTGTCATAACATGGTTTTTATGTTGAAGTATTTAATGACCATTATTGTAGATAAATTTTAACTATATAAAATTGAAAAATCTATTTCAAAATATAAATATAAATATATCCATGTCTAAATATGACATGGATATAATTTTTTTCCAATAAAAATGAGCATACAATACTAGTAATTTAAAACTAAATTAACCATAAAATTATTTTTTCTCTATTAGAATCTCAAAGATCCACCACAAATTTTAAAATCTTCTTAAATATACTTAAATCCTATATTTAAAAAAAATAAGAGCACCAAAAGATATATTTAATATCAAAATTGTAGATATGGATAAGTTACATTCGATAACAAACAGACTTGAATGTTCCCCCTCCTTCTTCATTGTGGTAAAATTCTTTTTATGGTGTCCCTTATTAGCATATGAAAAACATTTTATATATTCTTCCCTTTATTACCTATAGACCTTCATCTTCTTGTAAGGGTAGTGTGAAAAGGCCTTAGGCTTGTAAATACTTATATAGCCTTCCACGTTGATCTTTCTCTAGTTAACCACAGAAAATACAAATTTTTTGTACCTTATGTCCTTGTCAACTTGAGAATTAAGAGTGAGGAGTTATAAGAGTAACTTTCTAATATTTTTCACATTATAGATCAAAGTAAAGATTGAGAAAATCAACAGTGTTAAGGAAATAATGAGATCAATGAGAAACTCACTAGTTAGCTTGAAACCAAAGAGGTATAAAAAATCAATATATCCCATCATATTAACATCTTGAGGTTGCGATAGAAATTTTTTTGATCCTTTATATGATGGAAATGGTGGTATATTTGGTGGGAGTGAATAAACCTTTCAAAAATTAAAATTAACCATTAAATGAGATAAAAAATATATATTGGTATTTTATGATGAAACTATAAATATAATTTATTGGTCTCGAATAAATATTATCTGTACTAGAAAATTAAATATAGTAGTTTAGAATATCTAAACCATGAAAAGAATAGATTGAGTGGAAATATAAATAATGAACTCTTTAATTTTATTGTAGTTTGGATCACCAAGATCCTATATCTACAATTCACTTTTCATTACTTTCCAATTAGTGTGGTAGTAATAAAGAATAAAACCTCACTTATTAAAGGAGTGAATAAAATTTACAACTATTTGCTTCTACTAACATGGAAGCATAAAAAATACCTAGAGGTGTTCAGGAGACACAAACCAAGGACATAACTTTTATTTAAGATTCATAACTTAAATACATAAATTATTTTAGGAGTCACAACCTAGTGAGACCTACAATTTCATTTTTACATACATCCATTAGGAATAACCTTAAGTTGTGAAAAGAATAAAATTAGTGTTTCAGAAAAAAATAATATATAAAATAATATAACATTGAAACATAGAAAAAAAATCACACATGTTCACAGATGATGTAGCTTTAACGAACTTGGATCACTTTAGCAGTAGAGGATAAAATTTTGAAGCTCCGTTTGTGATCACAAAATAATGGAAAAATAATACTAGTTGAACAGATCCAATAAAAGTTTATCTCCCAAATTATATCTATTGAATATCCTTGTAATATATCATGCATTCACATTAGTATTATAATTATTTGTGTCTCAATTATTAATCAGGTTTTTAATGATCAAATAAATAGTAATTTCATATTCATTAACTATTTGGAATGGGGGTTTTTATAGACAATTAGAGGAATCTTGGAGTTAGAAACAATAATAACATGAACCTTATCATTTCATATTTCTATCTTAGTTAAAAAATAGTCCCATGCTTAATCTAATACTAAATAATTTAGATGCACTTCCAGTATCTTCGTTAGAAATATATGAATTTTAAAAACTAATAAAATTGTTAAAACTAAAAAAATAAAAAAATTGTAAATAAAAATATTAAAAAAGACATAAAAATTGAGTACGAAATCATAATTAAAAACGAAAAATTAAATATTTTATGACATTAGAAAAATTCTATGCCTTTTGGATCATAATACTTCAATGCATCGTAAGTATTTTATCAAATATATTTATAAAATGTTGTAATAAATTAATCACACTACTTTAGAAAACATTATAAGTACTTTAAGATTCCATTATGATGATTTATACTATTGTTTTTTATCTGGACCCTTAACATGGTGTAATGAATTCTATGTGACCATTTAACACGGTGATATAGAATGAAAAATAGATTGAAACACCTAAAATTTTCCATTCTGTATGTTTTAACAAATATGTTTCTTATAGCCTTTATACTTCATGAATCTGATCATAACCATGACTTTCAATGAACTGAAATAGTTCCCACGATGATTCTAAATTTCACCTGTAAACTATGATGAACATAATGACGGTATGGTAAAACATAATTGTCTATTTTTATATAATGAATAAAGTTAACAACCATATATTCATAAAAGTGACATTGAATTCCCTCATAAAAGTAGGCCTTGAATTTATATAGTTATGTAAAGGTAAAATTAATTTCATACAAGTTGTTTAAACTTAAAACATTCATACATAAAGGTAATCTAAAAATATCATCATCTATTTATTTGTAATGTGTTATGAACCACTATAGTATATAGTTAAAATTAATTTATAAAAATATTAATGACCAAATTTTAACACAATTAAAATACAAATACTACAGACATCAAAAATTGAAATATAAATTATTAAATTTGAGAGAAAGTAATTAAAAAACATGATAAAAAATTAAGGAAATCAAAATAACCTCAAGTTCAAACACTGACAATATTTCCTTTTAAAAAAATTACTAAAACAGAAATTGAAATTAAATATTCCAAAATTTATTGCCTCTTATAAAATTTATCAAAAAACAGCCATTTAAAATAATATGAAATTAATATTTTAATAATCACATTCCTCTAGAAATGTGTAAAACATATTTATAATTTTATGTTATTTTATAAATATTAAAAACTCATTAATTCATAAATGTTAATGGGAAAAATTATTTATACTCCCCTAAATACTTTCATTATCTTATTTATAAAAAATTTAAAATTTGATATTTGATTCATCTTAAAAATTTAGAATAAAAAAATGAATCAGCTTCACTTATATAAATCTTTGAAAAATTTATTTCATTATAAATATTTATTAAAACATTGAGAAATAATGGTTAAGAAAAACCAATTTAAACATTTAAAAAAATGGATGACATAAAAACTTAACATTTATACCAACATTCATATTTAGTATAAATTAAAGCACTAAAGTATAATTCATAAGATATATTTATATGATTTATATTTATTCAAATATACATAGTTGATCTATTAGAACTTTTAGAATTAAAAAATTTCTATTAAATATCCATTATTCAAATTTGAAAGGTTATTTTCATAGAAATCAGAAAATATTATGGTTTTTAAAAAATATCTACTAGTTAATTTTATATTGAGAAAATTTTAAAAATAATATCCCCTTTATTGAAACGATCTCTTAGAAAATGAATTATAAAAATAGTGTGGTTTTTACTAGAATGATATAAAGTATTTTTGGATATCATAATAGTAGATGAATTATCAAAATAAATGGGTAGTTTATCAAAATTAATCATGAAATTAGTTAGAGATTGTTTTTTTTCAAAATATTTGAGCACAGAAACATGAAAAAATATTAGACTCAACCATAGATATAGATAATTTAACTGATAGTCTCTTTTTTAAACTCTATGATATTTAACTTCAACGAGTTAAGAAATAAGTCTAGGAAAATCTTCTAAAATAATCAACAATTACAAATACATACTCCTTTATTCCAAAACTAATAAGTTATAAAAGACTAAATAAATAAATATGTGACAATTAAAGTGTTCCATATATTTTATTATCATTTAAAAATTTTAACATTTTATTTTGTTTCATTCCTTTAAAACAAGAATCACAAACCAAGTATTTATTCACCTTTATTTTTGGTAAAACCTGAACTTTTACATGCTTTGATAGTTTACACAACAATATAACATTAACATGTCCTATTATTTGCCACCAAAAAATATCATTTATATCTATAGTATTTAATCAGTTAAATTTTGGGTTCTCTAGTTCATAAAAATAAATGGATTATATATTACCTAATATATTTTCTAAAAACAAAACAACTACATTTTAAAAAATAGTACACCTTTCATTTTAAAACATACATTCATTCCATCAACACACATATGAGATATAATTACAATGTTTCATGTTTCAATCCTAAAAATAATGTGCATTAGAAATAATAATAGTTCAAGAAAATCCATCCTCACAAAACCCATTAATCAAACATTCAGAGTTTTCTCCAAAAGTAATTGGGCCTCCATCACATGAATTAAATGATAAAAAGTCAAGAACATAACATTACCTATGTCTTGAAGTCCCATTGTCCATATATCATAAATCATTGAGACTCATAGGGAAAATTTCTTGAAATCAATTGACTTAAATTTGGTTTTCATACCCATTCAAATTTGAGTCTAATTGGATTACTTGTAGAATATTTAAGCACCCAAAATAGATTTGAAACATCTATTTATAGGATTTGAATAAAATAAATTCTTAGACAAATAATTTTTTTCATGAGCCAAAAACTGAGTGAATATCAGGGAACATTTATTGAAATAATTTCCATATTTTATACACATTAAACATATTAAAATATAACAATATATAGTTTAACCATTAAAAAACAAACTAATTTTAATTCTTGAAAAATGACTTTTATAAAAAAAATCTATTTTTATTTGATTTCATCATAGACATTGTTTTACCATATATTTCTTGACTAGAACAAAATTTGATGGTTTTTTTTAATATATCAATTTTAGATTTCAATTTCTCATTTACTTCTCTAAATCACAAAAAACATTCACATTCAAACAATAATATGAATTTCTCAATCTTTCACTTTCTTACTTAAGATTTTTTTCATTCATTATCAAACTTATCCATGTCATACAAAACAAAATTAAATATCATTTTTAGATATTCATTATTTTTTTAAAGGAATTATTTAATTATATCATTCCATTATTAGTATTAAAATTTTAGATCCATATTTTTTATGTTCATCATTCATGGGAACAGAACTCTTCATATTTTAATTTTCTCTTCAGTTTTCTTGTTTTAAGTAGTTTCATATCTTTACCTTGTATGTATTAACATATTTCCTAAATTCTAAAAAATATTTATTTATTTTTACATTTTCTTTATAAACATTTTAAGCATATTAATGTCTTAAATTAGAATGAAATCTAGAAATAAAATCAGTTCCTTTTTCATAATTTGTAATTAAATCACCAATAAAATTTTTAGGTTTTAATAACTAAGAAAAAGTTGATTCAAATAGAACAAAAAGATTTGATATTTTTGTAATGTTCCTAATGGTCTGTTTTCATCCCGAATCACTACTTTAGTTAGAATCATTTGTATAAGTCGAACTTTTAATCAATTTTCTCTTTTAATTTTTTCTTTATGTCATTGTATTTATTTTAATTGTTGATATTTAGATATTTCTTGATGTTTCCCCTTTTATAGTAATAAAAAAATATTTGATGTAAGACATCATTATTCTTAGAAGGGTTATATTTCCTTCTTTACTTTTAATTTTTCTTTATGATCCTTCTCTTAACTCATTTGTTTTTATGAAACTTGTAAAATATTTTTTTTCAAGTGATCTAGCTTCTAATAACTTCTTTAGAACTCATATTTAGAAGAGTTAGATGTGTTCTTTATTGTGTCCTTAGATATACCCATTTTATTTATATAATCCTCAAATACAATGTTTTTCAGTTAATTTTGATAATGTTATAATGAAATTATTAGTTTATCTAAAGTATATTATTTAAATTTATTACCCTCATTGATAAAAAATTTCATCAAATAACACTTCTTAGGTAGCAACAACAACATCTTTTCAACTAAAGTTTTATTTTCAGGATATTACTAATTGTACCCATCCCATTGATAATGATTTTGAATATATAGAACATGTGGTTCATGGAATCATCTTCTGTAATTTTTTAATCCTAGTATTAAATGTGTTTCATTACCATATTTTTTCATTTAATTTTGTATGGTGCCTTATTCATGGGTTATAGAGTCCACTAAATGTCACGATCTATATTACATGGTGATTTATGACTATAAACACTTAGAATATTTAATATTATAATTTATTTATAACTTTATAATTCATAACATAACATACCCAATAATGACTTATAACTGTATCTTGATCAGTTTTATGTAGCTTATATGGTTTAACTCTGATCATCCAATGGTCAACACATAATTTCTTCATTTATTCCTCGATTCAATATTTCTAGTAACTATAATAATTTCTATAAATGCATATCTTTTTTGGTATCCAACCATCATTTAAATTTGTCCCATTCTATCTCATAATGACCTTTTCTCCACAAAAGGTTAGGTATAATATATTAAGGTTAGCATGATGAGAATATAACAAATAATACAAATATCCAATGTATTTATGATATATTATCAATTTTTGGTCCCATATATTGTAGAAATAATGGTAAAAAAGGAATAGGTGTGAATAGGAATATAAAAAATTAAATAAAATATTTAAATGAAATAAACAATCATTGAATTTTATTATATGCAGAGATTGTGAAAATAATTCATTTTTCAGGTTAAAATAATTTAAGTATTAGAAAATTCATTATAAAACTGAAAAACACGAATAATATTCAAAGAAAATATATATGTGAAATGAAAATAAAGAACACATAAATTTTATATTATTTTGGATCACTAAGATTCTACATCCACCCATCACCCTTCTCTACTTGACAAGAATAATGATACTCATTATGAATAAGAACTCACCATGAAAGGGGTGAAAATATTTAATAAATATTTCCATTTACTTACCCAGACGAATAACCAAAAACACCTAACTTTATTCAGGAGTCACAACACATGTACCTAACTTATATTTCGGAGTCACAACCCAAGGAACATACTTTTTTAGGGAGTTAAAACCCAATGATACCAACCATGATCTTGAGAGGTATAAATAAGAAGACATAATTTTGGGTTGTAAAATCATAAACTAACACTTTTCATAAAAAATTAAAATATAAAATAATAAAACATTGAAACTCAAAAATAAATAAAGAATACTAGTTGAAACAAGATGCAAATTTTATGAGTCTTTGTCATCACAATAGTGTAGGATCAAATGTTGGAGTTCCTTTGGTGATCACACCTTAATGAAATAGAAGTCATAGTATTAAATCCTTAGAACATGTTTTTATATCCAATTATATCTCTTTTGAATAATCTGAGGCTATATTATGTACACTTATTTTTGTTTCAATTATTAGTGTCCTTATTTTAATCTTGTTTTTATGATTAAATAAATGATAGGTAATTTTTCATTAACACTTGATCACATGGGTTTTTCATTAGTGTAAATGATAAAAATAAACATATTATAAACAATAATAAATATATTATTATCATTACCTATACATGGATTAGATCGAAAACCATTCCCATGTTTAATCCCTTTTAAAATAATTAAAAATAACTTCCAGTAGCTTTTCTGAAAATTATAACATTGTAATAAATATTAAAATAGTTTAAACAAATATATTACACACAGAGTAAATCAAAATATTAAAACATAATGAAAAATAGTGTACTAAAATTCTTGTAAAATTTATAAATTAATCATCATATGACTTAAGAAAATATTATAGGACTTTTAAATCATAATACAAGAAAACATTTTATGTGTTTTATCATATATATTTACAATAGTCTGTAGGTATTTTATCATCTGAACTTAGAAAATGTTGTAATACATTTAAAATACATTATAGAAATTTTGTACCACTTGGTGTCAGCAACTAACTTCACTATGACGTAGTGAATTATAGGTGTCTTATTTTGATAATGTGACTTTGAAAATGAGATAGATCAAAATGACTTACATTTTATATTATGGTCATTTAAACTAAGCCACTTCATATTGAATTTTAACATCAGTAATGATATCATCCCCATGTATTTCCCTGCACATACATAGTACACATGGTGATATTAAATTTCACCTATGAACCATGATGAAAATTTCAATATCATGGTAATAGACAATTAGATGTTTTTAAACTATACATAATGGTAATAACCAATTTTTTATATAGGTAACTCTACATTATCATATAAATTTAAATCATGAATTTATATAGTTATATTAAGGTAAAATAAAATATATATAAGTCATTTAAACTTAAAACATGACAATGTAAATGTAATCTAAAAAAACCATTTTCTTTGTAAGGGTAAATTGTCAATATCCATAGTATCATAAAAGTAATCTTTTTTTATAAATAATCTTTAAAACTTAATATTGACACCATTTTAACTCATGTATTTTACACATCAATAATTTAAAGATCATTTAATAAATGTGAGATAACATAATAAATAAAACATAAATAAAATATTAATGAATTAACAATCTCCCCAAATACAAACACTAAAAACTTTCTCAAATATATCATGTAAAAATTTCATTAGATATCTATTAAATTTTTTTCCCCCTCTCCTAATAAATATCCCTGATATGGTAAAACATTTTGAATTCATCCATGTTCTCATTCTTCCTTAGGAGCTGGCGAGACATGGAATTTACTTGAGTATCTAGACATCTAATGTGTTATCTAAATTATTCAAGATGAAAAAAATTTCTTCTGCACTAGCCTCTTTATAATGACCTTCTCTTAGAATATGGGACATTGACAGATGGAATTTTTTCTCCTGGAATAGTATGATATGTAATAAAATGAACCAATCCTGGAAATTTATTTTGGGGATGAAATTATATTTCTCTTAGATCAAATACAATGATAAAGTTGATTTCAAATTCCATGAATCTTTTTACAATAGAATAAGAGAAGATTTTAACACTTTATATTGATTAACAAAATACATGATTTAAGAAATTTTATTTATTAGTACCCCACTATTTTATCAAATCTTAATAGTTTTTACATAGGATTTAGAATGTTATATCACATAGACATTATAGTAAAAATGATCTACTTTTATCTTATTATAATTCAAACACTGACCATGAAAAAACTCAAAGGTATTTATATAGGTGTATCCTTCCATTCTCATTAACAGGATTTTCTATGGTGTTTTGAGCATAATCATCAATCTTGAAATCATGGGATTAGATTTTCATAACATGTTCCTCCAAATGGTATTGAATAGACTATGAAAATTACACTCAATACCAATTTTTTTATATTGACCCACTGTATTTGTTATGAATTACCAAAAATTTTAATGTGTTTCAGACTAGATTGACTGACACCCTAACTATGGGTGTATCTTTTCTAAAAAAATGGATTTAATTATTTAATTAATATTTCCTTGAGGAAATCTTTCTCTTTTATATATAAAATTATTTATTTCATCATTTTAGATGTTTTCGGGTAGTTTTCGGATTTTATATAAGTTATTAACATTGAATTTATAAACTAATTTACACATAATACATCAATTTTATTCTATATTTTATGATATATTTATTTATTTATTTTATGTGTTCATGATAAAGAATCCAATAAACAAGAAAAATTAACTACAAACATGATATAAATAAAATAAATATATATGGAATGATGATGAACTTTTCTAATGGTCGGTTATCAAGTGGTAGATAAACCAACCATTTTCCCTAGGGGAATAACTACTTGAAAAGATATCGGTTTGAGTAAAAAAATTCTACATGCACTCTTATGTATCTTCTTGGTTGGTTTCATATTGGATTTGAACTTGAACCACCTCCACTCATCGGGGATCTTAAACCATTACATTGTTTTACTCACATTCATCTGAGGGGAACCAAGGGAATGAGGTTACATAAAGGAAATGATGGACACAGAAGACTATATATAATAATGATGGGGTATGATACATAAAACATAAATTTAATTTAACAATAATAATTATAAAACTAACACTATAACAATTAAATATAATTAAATCCATCCCAATTATTGGTCAAAAAATCTCATGATAATCAACACATACAACAAGTACACATTTAAAACAATACAATATTTATTACAATTTCTTCTTTTCTAAGATAAAATCTATGAATAGATAAAATAATTATACTAAAATTTTATTAATTCATGTTTCTTAATTTTCCATCGAATTTTTCTTATATATTCCCATAAACTACAATTTTATACAAATATAATTATAAATTATTTAATTAAAAGGTGTGTATTTCGAGGAAAAATGAAATGTACACCTTTAAACAACCTGACATCATGCATTGTTTTTATCATGTACTATATACTAATGTGACATATAACACATATGGGATACTGTGTATTATATGGAGAGTAGTTTCATATGTAAATCCATGTAATCATCTTAGAATGTATGAAACAAAACTCATTTTAATATACCCAGTGTGTGATACTATTAATACTAGTATAAAGTACACAATGGGTAAAATTATTATACATGATGTGCAGTTCCATAATTAACTTGAAATATATTTATTCAGTTAATATTATATAATACTCTATCAAAAAAATACATATAATTTCTATACATAATGTAGGCTGTATTAATACTGTAATTAATTTATTTTTTATATAATTAATTTATGTGTTGTAAATCCTTGCTATATGTGTACTACATATAAATGAGTATGCATTACAAAACCTATAGATCCATTTACACATCGTGTAATCATTTAGATGTATTTATATGATGAATTACTAGGGAAACAATTATGTGTCAGTCAATGTGTATGTTAGTTGCACTTCATGCAATCAAAATTGGCCCATGTTTCTCAACATTGAATAATTACTCAGTGTGTAATAAATAAATGTTTCATATTTGACTACATGAGTTCTGTATTTATAGTAGGATAACACTGTGTAATGTTACATGAAATGTATTCAAACTAAACAACCTGTAACTACTAAAACAATATGCGGTCGTTCTAGTCCACACATGGTGTGTAATTATGAAACATACTCTTCTACATGACATACCATGAATTTCACAACTCATCCTGCTGTAGTGAATCTAGGTACACAATGTGTTATTTTCAATTACATATGGTATAGTCCAAATCTATTCATCCAAAATATCTTTCATCTCTAGAATATCTGGATGGGATCTTAAAATTCTCTTAATATATTCTTGGCCCTATTATTAGTCATACGAAAGTGAACGAACATGATATATCAACTTTTAGATTAAATATCTAAAAACCCAGAAATAAAAAACTAACAAATAATATGTAAATTGATCAGTAATTAATCTATAATTATAAATTAAAATGTGATTTCTCTATTACAACTTGGTTTTTATAGGGAACATTGAAATTTTGTCACACCCATGCCAAATAATAGTTCTTGTATATTTCTTTAGATAAATCATTAGAATATGATAGTAAAAACCCTAGAATATTCAAAGAGAGGATACTTTAAAATATACTTCATATTTAATTTAAATAAATATAAATGTCAATAACTTTTAATTCATTCCTTTTTTCTGAAATGGTTGGTATCTTATTTTTATACAATCATTGTGTTGATTGATACAAGTGTAGAATATCCATATTGTTATTAACACATGCTCTACAAACCTTAAAACATCATGATAGAATGACTATGTGATAGAGATAATCTTTATCACTCATTTAATCATTCTGTGTTGAATAACATATGAATTACATAAATTATTAAAGTATTTATTCTAATGACCTTGAGGATCTATGAGGGGGGATAAGGATTTAAGTTGTCCATTCTTGAGAGTTTTCTTTGGATTTTTCTCTCTATGGATTAAGAGGATTGCCTCTATCAAATTTTGTGCACAATTGTAATCTTTTTATAGAAATGATATGACCTTGTTTGTATATGTATTTCAATAATATGTTGTTTTACATTTTCATTTAACCATTATATTAATTCCTATAATATCCAACAGTGAATAATAATAATAATAATAATATTATTATTATTATTATTGTTATTATTTTTATTTTTATTATTTCCTTGATGCGTACAAGACTCATGGATAAATAAAATATTACGGCCTAAATTTATAAATAAATATTTATTGAAATTATATTTATTATATCATCCCCATAAAGACCTTAACAATACCCTGATATTTTAAAAATAAATCTATATTTGATAGCGTATACAACATGTAACATCGAGTTTAAACAAACGAGAAAATATTATTATATTTATATGACTCTTATAACATAGCCATTAAATTGAATGGTATGAAGAGGATTAACTAATTTATAATATATATATATATATAAAGGTCTTAATCAATATGGATCTACTGATAAATTCTAAGTAAATAATCATTCAATTATTAGTAAAGTCATTTTATTCTTCAAAAATTAGTTTTATTTATTTCTTTGATTGGATAATATAATGATTTTATGCAACTTTTCAAGATGTTATTTTATAAAAAGGGTATCATTATTTAAATCATCATATCAAAATTAACCTATGGTAAAATTTTGACATTTTTTCTAAAAAGTTTTATTTATCAATGAATAGTGAAGAGACTAATTTTTATTGAAAACTATATTTTATTTTAAAGTATTTACAAAGTCATATTCTATTTTGGGTTAGTTTAAAAATTTAATTAGTTCATTTCAATTAAATATAATCCAATTATTGTCCATTTAATGCAGTTGATACATGAATTTTGTATAAGGATCTTTTTATACATAAAAGATATTCTTCCACTTCTATGAATAGAGGATTGAAAAATGGATTCAATATTTCTAATTAGGGGTCCAAAATTAGTATATATGAATTTTATTTCAAGACATTATGAATAGTAACCATAGTAAATGATCATCACTATGGGAAGGGTAAGTCATGCAATTATGGATAAACATAATACGATAAGGACTAAATATTAACCCTAAATATTTAATTTATCTAAATTTATAAATGAAAATTTTCTATTTCTATATATGTATCTAATATACAGATAGTTGGTTCCATATTTCTTAGATTTTCACCTTCTTAATATTCAAGTAAAAATAAAGACAAAAATATCAGTTTATTTCTTTTAATATATATAATATTTTGTGACTAGGATAAAAATAAATTTTTTCAATTATGAATATTAATTTAAAATATAGATGGTTTTTTATCAAGATAATTTATTACTAATTTTTCGTTAAGAAATAAACTCCATATATTCTTACAAAAATATTACCCAATATATATTCTACTGAAAGGAAAATGTAAATGAATTAAAAATATTAAATTAACAAAACATGAATTAATTCTTATGGATCATGAAGTTTTTCAATAAAAATAATATATTAGGTATTTTTGAACGAAATTGTTGGAAAATAAATTATTTTAGTTTTCTTTTCAATGTGAAAATAAATGAATTGTTCAAAAATGACATTAATGCTGTTTTATAATAAATAATATTATATTAATTAATTACCAATTACTAAAAACACTATATGTTGAAAATTTATTGCTATGTGATTAAAAATATCATATAATGTTTATTTATGGAAAAATTTTCCTTTTAGAGTAACTATATTGAACCCGAACGAGTAAAAACATCATATATATGGTGATTGTCAATAAAGGTTATTGTTGGTTAAAATAAAGAGATATGGATAGAAACATAATCTATAATTTCCCATATTTTATTGTATGATAGAATATATATGAATCCACATAAAATAATTTAATTATATTATTTGGATCCATTTGTCTATAATAAATAACTTATATTTATTTTATATTTTAAAAAAATCCCAAAGTTCTCCTTCAATGACTTATAAATGGAACATATTTTCCAATTTTATTTACACTTAAAGATAGATTATTTCCGTCCAATATCTACAATATATTTTCTTAGCTTCCCCACCAATGTTATATATGTCTTATTTTGGGCATAATACCAACCTTACAGGGATTAAGTTGTAATTGATAGTAGGTTTCCGAAAGAAGTGGAGTATCTTTTAATCAAATTTTTAGTTTATTTATTCATCTACATCATTAAAATAATCTTTAAACATGTTGAAATCATAACAAAATAATATTCCATATAATGATACGTTTTTATGTTAATGGAATAACATATATCATTCTCCTCGTACATCAAATGGGAAATGAAACCATCGTTCTTGTACATGGTGAACTACCACATCACAAACCAATCTAATTAGTTTTCCATCACCACCTCTCATGAAAGGATTTAATGATAGATTTAATATATATATATATATATATAATATTTAGGTAATATTTATCATTTTTAAAAATTAATATACCATATATTTTTTTTCCACTCCATTTATTTAAAAATGATGACGTTGTTTGTGTGTATGTGTGGATTACCACCTCCACAAAGTGATTCGATTCTTTATTTATTTCCAAATAAAACAGATGATAAATATAAGAAAATATAAATTAATTATATATAATTTATGATAGAATAATCATTATTTAATGATAAAATAATACATATATTCTTTCCATAATGATCATTGATGAAAGGAAACGTTGCTCATGCACACGTACAACCTACCACCTCCATGATTGTAGCATAGTTAATTTTTCCAAAAAATAATTCATGGTTGGTTATTAAGTTATAATTAATGTAATAAAATATATATATACAATGATTATTATTATATATATTATGTAATAATGACCACTTTTACCTACCAAATTCATTTTGTACCTATGAGTTGAATATAATCAAAACATCTAACATGAACCTAAATTATTATGTGATTTAATATAACATAATAATTAATTAATAAAGGATAATAAACATGAAAATTATTTAACAACTTAAATAATTGGTTTAAATTTATTATTCAGGAAGATAAATGGTTTACCTCGTAATTCAGACTCAATGTCAGGGACTTTCTCTAAAAAATCATTTTTTAATGTTTTCCTTCCCACTATATTTCTTCTATATCCATGTCCATCTAAATATTTCTATAAAAGATAGATTTTCTTTTGTAAATGGATGTTAAAGTTCAATTTTTACCATATCTTAATTTTATTACATTTTTTAAATCATCTTTTTAAGGTTTTACATAAGGAACATTTCGTTTTAAAAATCTCATTTTAAATGTTTGAGATATTTATTTTTTAAATATTTATCTTCCATGTTCATATTCTAAAATTTATTCTCTTGATGAATGTATATGGGCATAAATTAATTATAGAGTAAATATTATGCTTCTTTTTTACTTTGTTTCAAAGGATTTTAAAAGAAAATTTTTCACATATTTTCAAAAAAAACAAAAGAAATTTTTTATTTTAACATATTTGGGGACTACATATTTTATCACAATAAAAACCATCATTTTATTATTGGAATACATTTCAGGTTTTATTTAAATAGAACACCTGATTAACATTGTTATTGATTTTTTATTTTTCAAAATTGGGTTCAAAGGAAATGAATCTCTTTTTAAAACACCCTTTTCTTTAGGTTATGACCTTTTTCTCTCTACCTCATTTTACCTCTTTCTTTAAAGATATAGAATGGTTATAAATTAGGTATATATGTCTCTCACATATATAAAAACATTTTTATACCTTAATTTTGTGATTTAATACATAACTTATGTCCATTTCGCAAATTTATTCATTAAGAAATATCTTTTGGTTATGATATGAGGTAAGAGTATATAACCTATTTATTTCTATGTGTACTTATTATATTTAGACATTATGAATGATTTAATTTTTTTGGTAACACTTAAAAATTTACATGTTATGGTGGGTTTACATATATAGTGATCCAATTCATTTGGTAATACTTTTGTCTCGTAAGATTCTATGTATTGAATTAGAGAGTAGACCTAATCCATGATTTGACTATGTCCACTGTGTGATGTTGTCTTGAAAGTTATCCTTCAATTATTCTTATGTCATGTTTTATATTGATACAAAAATTTTCTATGATTCCATTATATTATGATACAATTTTATTTATGTTATGTTGTTATGTGATTATTGATGATCTTATGTTTAATGTAAAGTATATGATAGTTCATAAGGGTCAAAAGTAATACTTTTTAGAAAAAATTTTCAAAGGTTTTTCATGACTTTAAATAAAACTTATAAGTTTTTCCTCCATTTAATATTTCTTATGAAATATTTTATAAAAATCCTTTGGTATAACATTTTATCTATTGTGAAATAAAATGTTTATTTTGAGCCCAATGTTAAATTTTGATAAAGTAATATCTTGTATAAATATTCATGAATTAAAAGGTTTATTTGTATCTTTTTATATTTACCTTACTATATTTTTATGGTCATAACAATTTTTTATTTTTTATAAGGTTTTGAGGATGATTGGGGACAACGATGTTTCATAATAAGAAAACTTTTCGTAGCTTAAAAGTTTTTTTTGGTGGGAAGAATGGATACTACGTAGAAGTCCCCACATTGTGATGCAATAAATAATTAGATAAGGGTGGTTGATTAATGTTATAAATCTCTAAACAATAAATATCCTCAAATATAAGAGATTTAATTATTTAATTAAATTTCAATATTATATATTGTTTAAGGATGGGACCCCGCAGTTGGTATTAGAGAAAAGGTTTAGATAACATTGTAGATTAGGTTGTTTTCATATGAGGTTAACTTAAGATTCCTAGATACAATCATGGGTTTATATGTTTTGGGTTGATCATTAGTATAAATACATAAACACCCTTTATGAGGTTATAATTGACTATATTTTAAAATGATTAATTATATTTTTCAATACTATTATGATAATGGTAAATGAAATATTATAAGATTTTATTTGAAGAATAAAGGTTGAATTATCCTTTGGAAGCATGTATGTTTTTAATTTGGATTTATGATGATTCATGGTTTTTATGGAAATTATTAGAAAATATTTGTTATTATATGATTAAGGAATATTTTTTTATGAATATATGAGAAAATAATATCGTATTGAGATAAATTTTAAAATAATCTATGAAGAATATGTGATGAAATACATATTTTTTTGTATTTTGATATTTTATATTAATATCATGAATAATTTTTAGGATAGTTATATATAAAATTATATATGTTGAACTTTTGATGTTATCGTTGAGAATTTTGAGAATAATTATTTATTTATTAATTTAAAGGATTATTATTTTATAGAATTATCTTATATTATAATAACAGGTTTTTTATTTTAGAAAATTCATAAAGATATGAGGAATATTTTTTTATGATTTTATGTATTACGGGATCTATAAAAAGCTGATTTTAGTGCTTCGGGAATAAAAATTTAATACCAGATACCCATTATTTAGAGGAAAAGATGAGATTATGGTGGAAATCAATTAAAGGATGAAATTATACTTTTTATGTAAGTATATTATCCATATGATGCTATTATCGATGGTAAATTAATTCCTCAATAATAGTAAAACTATATTGAAACAAAAATGTTATCTTATTACCTTTATTTAAAATAAGTTTATAGTCTTTTTAAATCATTACTAGTTTAGGGTTTTGTGGTAGTTGAAATTATTATTATTGATCACTTCATTTCATTCAATATTATATGTCACACGTTATAATAATTTTTACATTAATTATAGGGAACAAGACGTTAAATACATAAATTGTACATCTTTTAGATGAATATTCGAATAATATCTGAAAAACTCGCCTGAGGACTGTAAAGGTTTAGTGTCTTTAGATACTCGATAAGAAATATTCTTATTTATTGAATAATTCTCAACATATCACACAAAGAACTACCCACATATAATTCTTATTATAAAAACCCTAATAAAACCCTTCTTCTATAACCTAGGGAAGGAAAAAATAATAAATGGTGATCTTAGATGCCTAAAATGGGTAAACAAAGGGAGATATAAATGATCATATGAGAATAACTTGAGTATAAGGGCATGATAACATGATAATAACATATTAAATCCATAAACAACATATAATATATCATAAACTTGAGTCATGAAATATATCTTGGATGTTTTAAAGACATGAATCATAACAGAATCAAGGAACATGAGTCAAGAGAATATAGCATTCACATAAGAAAATGAATTTTGGCGTACACATAAGAAAAGATAATTGTTTCCTAAGTAATAAAGGATAATTTTGAAAAATGTTATAATAGAATGTGTTCAATACTAAAACCATATTAGTAGTAAATTTTTACTCTTATGACTACCATATTAGTCAAATTACTTTACTAAAATTTGTTCACTCCCCATTCTAGTCCGATTTATCTCATGAGATATCAATCTTTAACAAATGCATTGGAGGGAGATATAGTTCTCATCCGTCTATGGTCATAATTTGATCATCATACTTGTTTATAACATAACCACTATCACATAATGAAAATCAGACATAGGTTTTACACAAGATAATAAAACATGTATCACATATGACCCCAGAAAAAGAAAGAGTTTCCATAAAAAAAATTTATCATTGAATAACCCCTAGGAAGGAAATGGGTAACATAATTATCATCAATTAATAATTGAATAACCCATGGAAAAGGAATTAGTTTCATGAACATCTCATCATCATAAACATAATCCAGCCATAGAAATAAAAAAGATGGTATCATTGGTTCATATCCCCAATAATGCTTAATTTGAATCAAATGATGTCTTCTTAGATAAGAAATTATTTTGAATGAAAATTCACTTGAAATGTTTCTTGAAGAAAAGAAAATTTAATAGAAAATAACATTATTAATAAAAAAAAGTCATAAAAATATTTTGGAAATCATTTTCTTTTAAAATAATCTAGAATGTTTATAATTTAATCTTAAAAATCATTTAAAAAATTTCGTTTGGAAAATACCCTCTCCAATTTGGAAAAAACATTTTTAAACAGAATTTTTTTAAAAATTATATTATTTTAAAATAAACATATAAATTTTTAAAGGAATATTTAAAAAATTGAGTGCTCATGATGGGGGGAAACGCCATTCCAACCATATATGTTAAAAAATATTCATTTCAACTTTTTTTGTTAAAGCCAAACATGAATTGTTTCGAAAAATAAATGAATAATCAATTTAATTTTTTTAAAAGTTAAGAAAGCTTAAAATATAATTTTAAAAAACATTTGAGGGTATTAAAAAAAATACTTTGAATTTTTTTTAGAAATTAATGACATAGACGAAAAGGATTTTCGACCAAGGAAAAAAATAAAGTAGATTTTTATTAAAAAAACTTTTTTTGAACAATTTAATAGATAACGATATGAAACTGAATGGAAATCCTGTATTCTCAGGACATAACCATAGTGTAAGAAAATTAATGATATTATTTAGATATTGATCATAATATTTCATCATCAGAAGAATAAAAATTATCAATAAATTATGAGGTTGTATTATAACACCCTTACCACTTTGGTAACATTTAATCACAAGCCCCAAGATTAAATTACATTAAATGAAACATAGAATTTCATGAGAATAAATTAATTACATATATTAAATTCCAGATTTTCTATTCATAAACCAAAATAATTAAGATAGGTCTATAACATAATGCTTGTCTCAATGAAGACCAATTGAAATAAGAATCTTTTACCACTTTGGTAATCATTTGATTCATAGGACCCGTTAAATAATAACATCAATTAAAACTTTTAATTTAATTTAAATAACAATATTAATAATATAACATGTCAAAGTTGTAGTATATATACCCTACAAAAATAAATTATTGGTGAATTTATCATAAGTGTCCTTGAAATAAAAGTGAGACTAGAAATACATTACCTTATGTCTTGAATTCCATCATACACATTTAAACCTCCTTTATAATAAATATAGGTTTATTATAAATCTATTAATAATTAATATATATATATATATATATATTATACCATATATTATTTATTTATGACCTTATATTACCCATTTTTTAATAAATAATTATAAATATAATGTTTTGGGTAATAATTTCTTTTTTTTCATGTTTGTTTTGATTTGGTATTTTCAGACCTTTTATAATGATCATGATTCAATTGTATATAAAATATTATAAATTATATAAAAATAATATAAATTCATTATATATGTATTTATATTAATCCAATAATGTTATACATAGAAAAAAATGTAATACACAAATTTTAGAGATGGTAGGTCATACACACTAATGAATTTTTTTTCTAATTTATCGACGGTTGAAATAGAAGAAAGGTAAATAATATATTACCATTAAGGAATGATTTTTATTTTGTATTTATCAGATATTTTTACCAAATCCATCTTTATTACCATCCACATAAATTGTATGTGATGAACGAATCTCATCGCTTTGTGAGGTGGTAGCCCGTCATACAAATGAGAGACATTATATTATTCTAATAGAATAAATAAATAAGATATAATTTAAGATATTATAATTATTTAAGAATAATTATATCATAAATATCATATATAATCATTAAATATGTCTTAATATTAGAATTTTAGATGAATTTATGGAAAATTGATTACATCGGTCTGGGAGGCGGTAGTTTGCCGTATACAAGATCGATGGTTTCATTTTCCATTTAATGGATGATGAGATGGATAAAATTTTATAAATAAATATAATAACAAATAAATATATTTTAGAGACAAGTGTTATTATATTTAAATTTAATGAACATGAATGAAGGTGGTATGTGAAGAATTTAAAGAAAGCTTTTAGTGAAGGAAATTACATTGACTCACAACTAAACACATGAAAACTCCAAACATAACAATGGAGAAAAAAATTTAAAACAGAAAACCAATATTCATAAAATAAGGATCACCCACATTCTTCCATAATCATCCTGCTAATGAAAAACACTATAAAAAATAAACACAAATTTATTAAACGAGTCACCATATTAGAAAAATAAAATATATTACCTTAGAAGGAATTATAGTAAATATATAATAAAATAATGGAGAGGTATTTATAATTGGTAATATAACTATTTGAATAATAATATGACCATTATAATAGTAATTTAACCAAAAAATAATAAATGGGATATAATAATAATAATAATTTATAATTTTTAAAAAATAGAAATATTATAACACAATAAAATAAATATCAATTTTAAAAATATAAGAATTATTTTCAATTAACGTTTTTTAATTTATTTCTTAAAAATACATATTTTTATATTAAATATTAATAATTCTTATGGTATAAAATTATTTAGTTAAAAATAATGTCATATTTGTAACCATGACATCTAAATTTCATAAGTTTTAGTTTTTTGGTGATTTTTTGAAATAATTCAATTTTCACATAAATTGTAAAAATACTTTTTTTCAAGTACTATTTGTTTTATGTTATAGTGATGATTCAATAATGATAGTATAATTATTTAAATGGTTATTTTAGACCAATAAAAATTTAATAACATAAATTTATCTTTTAAAAACATTAAAATTAATTTTAAAACCTAAAAAGTTTTTTCCACAGGCTAAAGTCTAAAGTGTTCCCTTAAAAACAATTGTTTTTTTTCAACTTTACTTTTTGATAAATTAATAAATTACATTTATATGTGGGTTTAATTTCATAAAACCATTATATTATTCTAATATATGATTCATAGTGTCAAAAAATCACAATGAAATGGTATACCTTGGATATAGTACTTTATTCAATGTTTTATTCTAAAAATACCCCTCTCCTCGAATATAAATAACCCATCTCCATCCTCTTAGAAAATAAATCCTCAGTCATTTAAAAAAGACAAAAAATATACCAAATCCCCTCTACGAATTCATTAATAAACCTTAGGGAAGTTATAGATTAATCAAACTCCAAAATTTTATAAAGTGAAGGGCAGTAGAAAATGATACACTTAAAGAAATAGGTTTTAATTTAATTTCTTATTCTAATTTTATATCCTCCTTATAGTTTCAAATTAAACTCATCATAAAAAATTATAATTTATTTTAAAATTATCATTATAATTTTAATACCCTATAAAATTTTAATTTTAATATAAGACCATATTATACATCTAATGCCTCCACTTTTTAAAATGTCTTGTTAATAGACAGTTAACCACTAATGAGCACATTAATAATTATTTCCACATCACCAAACTTATTCTAGTGAATAATAAAATATTTTTTATATATCAATTTATAAATACATTTAATTTTAATCATCTATAAATAACTATAATTAAGTATAAATTATCTTAAACAAAATAGAATAATCGAAGAAAAATAATGAATTTTTAAAAATAACATGATATCAAAATGTTTCATCTTTAATGATTTGAAGTATAAAATAGAATACAATGATTATAATTGATAAATAGTGACATAAATTAATAAAATTCACTTATTTCTAAAGTTTTAACAAACCTATGTGTTATATTCATGAGACAAAAAAGATTTCAAATAAAGTGGGTTTTATGGAAAGGAAATTATCTTATTACTTTTTTCTATTCAAGGAAGTGTTTATTGTTTTTTGTATAAATATTTTATTAATTAGCATCCATCCACCTTTATTTATCATATTACCTCAGAAATAATTTTTTAACAATTTGATACCTTCATTCCATCTCATTACTCCATTTCCTTAAACTATTTTTATGTCATCAATCTACTGATTTCATTTCTTGAATTTATATATTTTATATGAAAAATTATTATATAGTGAATGCTCAAAATCCTTACATACCTAGGATTATTAATATATATGAAAAATAATTTATTTATTCAAGTATTGATATGAAGTAAACCCATATTCCAATTTTATGGGTTAAAAAAATTAAATAATCTTCATGTCCTTAATAACTTATGTAATAAATGTTTTATATGAAACACATTCATGATTATTCTTGGGTTATTTCTGAAATTTTTCTCTAACATCTTTATTGGAAAAATGAATTAAAACATATGAAGGGTGAACCAAGATAGTGGTCTAATTCATTGGGTAAATAATTAATCTCTATAGATTACATGTCTTCTGATAAAATGGTGATAACCATGGTTATTATAAACAACGAAACCTTGGTAATATACCTTCATGATATGGTAATGAATCTCTATATTTTATATCATATCCCAATTTCCATGTTATGAGTCATGTACTTGTGATTATTATCTCATTTTATTCCTCATATGTTATCCATTATAATCATTCATGGTATATTCCCTTTGTTTATTCCTATACTAGGATTTGTTCTCACCCCTTTATATTAATTTACATCCCCAATATATTAGATACAATAAAAGTAACATAGAAAGAACATATTAATTATCCTTTTAATTAGATTAGAATAAATTTTATGCTATTAATATTTTATATTTCTAAACATCATTAAACTAAAACATATAATATGATGTGTATTATTACGTGTTGTACCCTATCATGAATATTTTATGTGTTAATGAAGGCTACATTATATAGTAATGTCATAAAAAATTCATTTCTAGTAAAATATTTATATTAGACTAATAATGGTATTAAATTTATAAGGGGTCTTCTTTTGTAATAAATCCTTAAAAGGAGAGGCTTTATATAAGTAACTCTTATGACTAGAAATATAAAAGAATTAATTATAAGAAAATTTAAAGGTGTTTGAGAAATCCTATCAGGAGTAAAAAATGTTGTAGTTGATAGGTGAATCAATATGATTATAAAATAATATAGTGATTCAATCAGGGGTTTAAAGGCATTGGTTGAAAATTTATGTAAGGAATTTTAGTTACTATATATTCAATATGATTGTATATGACATAGATTTAGAGAGACTTCTATTTTTCTCTATATATTTTGCTAGTTATGTGATTCATCTTTCAATCATATATAAAAATGTTATGAAAATTATAACTAGTTAAAGAAAATATTATCCATTATTCTAATTTTTTAATAATATATGAAATAAGCATATTATTTGTTTGTTATATGTGCTGTATAGATAGTACCAGTGGGTAAAATTTCTAACTAAATTTAGAAATGTTAGTTGGAAAATCCAATTAAATTTATTTAAAGATGATAGTTACAATCATTGAAACCTAGTGTTAAATTCAAGAAGATGTTTTTGATACCTAATGGAATGTCCTTGTTAGCTATTAGTGTTATAGACATTAATTCCTCGTATTTAAGGTTATATAATACCCAATGTAAACTTCCAAATTGACACAAATATACTAGATTTCAAAATCAAAGAAAGAATTTATAAATAATTAATTAATATTTTAATGATGAAACACAAAGCTATTACATCATATATTTGAATGTAAAGGAGTTTCAAAATATTAGACGGATCTATGTAAAGGATGTGTTTCTTCATCTCATTTTTCTTATGTGATAATATAATTTTTTTATAAAAAATATTTTCTATGTAATATATTGACATGATTAGTTGTATAAACATGGTTTACAATTTATTGAATTGTATAATATATTTTGTAAAGGTGTCGTGAAATTTGTGTTATTATTGATAAAGTATTTGTGAAGATGTCTGTTAAAATATAGGACATTCATTCCCTCCTCCCATTAGTGATATCTATTAATAAAATATTCTTTTAAAAAATATAATGTTCCAAATAGATATTACACCATATTTGATATGGAAACAATAGTTTATTTGTTAAATATTAAAAATTATAAAATATAAATGTTATTTACTAACACAAAATTGTTTATGTAACTGAACAAGATATTCTTAAAATTATTTAGTGTCTAAGAGCTTAGTGGGAACATTTTTAGACTTAAGAAGTTGAAATGATAAAAATAATGGAATATACTAGTAAAAATGGAATGTAAATTAATATTTATATCTTAAAATAATTTTCGGATATAGTGGTAATGAGAAGTTTAAATTATAAAATTTAATTCCCATAAAAAATGGATATCACTTTATCTAAAAAATGTTCTGAAGGTGCTGGTAAAGTAATAATATAAATATTTACATTATCTATGAAAATATTTTTATTAAAATATTGATGGAAATGTTTCCAGGGATGATGGTTATGTAATAAAAAACAATATTGATTATATAATAGATTTTTAAACCGTATTATTAAATTTTGTGACGTTATAATTTTTAGAATATATTAAAGGAGTTGAACATTAAGAATATGATTCCTAAATCTCAAAAATATTAAAACCTGATTTAATAATATATGTTTATAACCAAAGAGTTTAGTGGATGAATTTTATAATATGGTCATATAGATATGTGGTAAGAATTAAATAGAGATGTAATGCGTTTTCAAAACATATGAAAGTATATAAAACATAAGTTTTATTTGGAATTATATTATATATGATATGATATAAACAAACTTATTTTGTGTTTTTAAGTATTCATACAATATTTTAAAGATAAATAATGCAACATATTAATATAAATCTATACATTATATTTATTTCATGTTGGATTCATAAATGAATATGAATTGTCCTTCGATTTTTTTGAGAATATGTCTCCATCATCAAAATTTTATTTGAAACATGTTGATTTTATTAAGAAGAATTTCTTTATTTTTTAGATATATTTTTAGAAGTGTTAGAGAATATTTGTGATCATTTTATTTTTTATTAATTTTCTTAAGTAATTATAGAATTAACAATTATGGAAATGAACTTTTGTAAAATGGAAAAAAATATTTTCAAACATGTAAGTATTTTTGAAAACATGTATGTAATTAATCTATGTGGGAGTCATTTTACAGTGTGTAATACATTTTTTAAAAACATAAAAGGAAATTCATTTACTCACAATTGATTTTTCCCCCTTGTAAGATAAATTATCTATAAATAAGAAATTTGATTGATCCAAAATTATTAAAGGAAAAAACTCATATAGAGTATAAAATTTCAACATTATATAGGATATTTATTCAATGTTAAGGTAATTTGATGAAATCATAGAGTATTTTAAGTCCCATAAGATAATTTATGAATTTTTAATGATTTTTAGGTGATTATATGGTATTTATCTACTCTATTGATATTTAAAACTAGGGAAATTTTGAGAAAACTAGTGGTTAAATTTGATGATGCTTTATTGCTTGAGTATTCATAAAATATTATGGTCTTAGTCAAGATATATAATTCAATCATATTTTTAGACAAGTTTTAATTAGTATTTAATAATAATGATCATGATCAATTTTCATGGGAATTAAAATTCATATAACTAAAATTAATCCTATTGTTTTTTATGAAATTTTTTAGGAGGAACTTGATACTGTTTTTCAATGAAACTAAGAAAGCATAAGATTCAAATATTTATTTTGGAAAAAATAATTTATAATCATTTTGTGAATATAAAGATAAAAATTGAAGAAGAAAATTAAAAATTATAATTCTATAGAAAATTATTATACACTATTGTATCAAAGAGAGAAAATTTCAGGAATAACAAGATGTGATGTATTTAGTTTCTTAAGAGAACGTGGTTGAAAAGGAATAATATCAGTTTGTTCATAAATGATATCATTCATGGTGTTTCCATTCTAAATTGGATAGATGAATGATTATCTAATTCTACTTTACTCTATATGTTTTAGAATTCGAGGAACTTATAGAAAACAGATTATATATTTGATACAGATGAATCTAGATACACATTAAAGATCTAATTCATTCTAGAGTGAAGCAAGAAAAAATAAAGAACCTGTGTATCTTATCTAAGAAATATCAGGAATTTATATAGTTTAAAGGAGATAATATATTCTGTCCTTGAGAAGTGGATGATACTTGATGAAACATTATGTGATAATTTTTAGTGTTAATAATTACTTCAATTTTATAGTGATTTGAGAGTTCATGTTCTTTAAAAAACCTAAACACGACAAGGATTTCTCCCTCAAACTCATTCATAGCATTGAAAAACATCAAGTGTCATACTAATTATTTATATTTATTACATATGAGTGAGAAATATGATCAAGAGTGTAAATAATTGAATTAAAATTTCATAAGGGTTAATTTTTTAAAGAATAATTTGTAAATGGTAATTAGCACCACTGATTCACCCCAATTAGTAGTACTAAAATAATATCTAGGCCATAATAGTACTACTAGAGAAAATTAGGACCCCTTAGATTATCACTATTCAAGATTTTTTTGTGATGAATTATATTTCTAGGAATAACAAATTAGTTACCTTTCTATATTGAATTAACCATCATAGATAGAATAATTTTATGCTTCTATTTTTAATATCACATGTAATTAAAGTGAGTTATTTTTTTTATTGAGGGATACCCACTATTTGTAATAGATGAAGTTATAAATTTTATTAAAAGGGTAATATTGAGATAGACATAAATCCTAGGAAATATATTTTGTAATAATTTTCAAGAATATAGTATACCAAAATTATGGGATTAATAAAACCTCAAGAGGTATGAGAATGAAAAAGACATATCCGAATAAAATTTCAATATCCAGGATGAACAAATAAAAATATAGAGATATAAATATAAATATTTTATAGTGGAGAAACATGAGATTATTATTTTTAATTCACTTGGATAAATAAGGTAGTTAGTCACATTAGATGTTTTTGAGAAAATTTGAACGAATATATTACTATTAAAAATATAAAGATAAAATTCCAAGATATACTATATCCTAAAATATTTTTTATTTATTATAAAGATGATCTTTCACTTGATGTGTTATATTAAAATATTTTTAATTGTGAAATAATAAAATCTCTCATTTTAAGAAAATAGATTAAGAAATAACTATCAAATCAATAAACAATATAAAGTTTATGGAGTAAGAATAATGTGATTTTCCATGTGAATTTTAAGATTAAATTGAGAGTTTATAGAATAATAAAAAAATAGATCTCAAATATAATAATATCAAAATTGGAAAAGACAAATAATGAAAAAATATTCTACTTAAATGTTTTAAGTGTAATGGAATTGTAAATTTTGATACGTAGTATCCTAATAAATAGAAATCTCTAGAGACTAATCATGATGAAGAATAATAAACAAATAATGAATGTTAAAGAGAATATTTGTTAAAATATTCATGAAATCTATTAAAAAATTAAGACACTAAGAAAGATTAAGATAATCATACTAATAAAAGAGGAAGAAGAAAAATATTACTCATGTGGTGAGTTTGAAGATTAATATGCTAGAAAAGAAACCCATGTTATGGAACATACTAAAAGAAAAGAATATTTCTCAAATTGGAGAGAAGAATAAGTAAATGAAACCTACATTATTCACATGTTGAGTATAGAATATAAAATCTATCTTAAAAAGAATGATGAGATCAAAATTAAAGATAATAATTTCACGGAGGTATATAAGATAAAGAAATGTGAATATTATTTTCAAAATAACAAAAATGATTTCATTGAAGAGAACAAATTGCTTAAGGTGAAATTGGCTTAAAGTGAAAGAGATATAAAAGAATCAGAGATGAAGATGAATACATTAAGAAGTAGAACGTATGAGTTAAAAATTATGGTTTCTCAATGATGGTAAGAATTTTCAAAACAAAAATACATATTATATAAACTCTAGTAATGAAAATTCCGATTCATCTTCAAATGAATAGAATATATGTAATGAAAATTACGTAATATTTTCCCCTATTTAATCTGAAAATATTAAACATATAAAACCTAATAGTGTATATGAAATGATAAATTATCAGAAAATATTGGTTGAGAGAAACCCCAATAGAAATTATGTTATAGTTAATGTGGTATAGAGTGTCTATAATAAGAAATACTCTTAAAAACATTTACAAAAGAGGACTGATTTTGTACTAAAACAACAATAAATTTTTTAAATGGTAGAATCATCAGTTTTATAGTAGACCCACCTTTTGAGGATACTGTTGGTGATGTAGATGTTATTTAATCAAAGATTATAATTTTTTGTACAACATGTGTATCCTTTGAAATCATAGAATGCATTGATTTTGGGGGATCTTCTATGTTAATAGGAGAAATAGACTAGTTAGGTTATAGATAGAAAAAGAAAACTCATATGTGATTCCTTTCTAAATAGGTTTGAATGGATTATGTAGAAATTTGGATGGTGTGGCCTAAAAGTTTAATGTTTTGTGGAAACATTTACCATGCATTTAGGTTAATAAAAAAAATTCTATAGGTGAGAAGATATAATATATATAAATAATGAAAAATCATTGATTTTGTAGAAATATTTTAATGGTCTCAAGAGGAGTAAAATATAAAATTTTGATACTCGATGATAAATACACATATTAGGAGATACAAAACTCATGAAAAATATTGAGGAGGATGATTTAGTATATTTTATTTTTGGAAATGAATGTTTATTTAAAATTTAGGGAATTTTTAATGCATAAATTGATGTACAAAAACTAAATTCATAGAATGTTCTGTATGTTAATAGACTAAAGAATAACCTATTGATTGTTTTAAATATATGTTATGAGGGTAATGAAAAAATCTTCAAGATAACTAATTTTCTCATTAAAATATTTTACGATTGAAAATTCATTGCTCAAGAAAAAAATTTGTTGGAATTTTATTCATATTGATAATCTATGTAGTACCTTTTATCTCAAATCCAAGGTAGGAAACAATCATTCTCATAAAATATTTGGATATATTTGAAAAAAGAATTTGATTAAGATTTTTAAATGTATTTTTAGGGATCTAAAATTACTCTTGAATTAATTAAATTATATTTTTTCATCCTATGAGACATCAATATTCAAAAGGTGACTTTTTTTTTATCAATTTCATTGTTGATTTTATAGGAATAACATGACTGTTATTTTTAAAGAATTATTAATAGGTTTGTGAAATGTTTTAGATATATATAAAATAAATTTAAAGGGATCTTGGAATTCCCATCTTGAAATTGAAAACTAATAATAGGAATGATTGCACCTAAAATGGGTTTTCATATTATCTTGGAAAGTGTGGAATTAAATGTCAATTTATCACCCGTAAACACCATAACATAATGGGATCACTAAAAGAATTAATACATTTATTATGAAAATAGAAGAAAAATTCTTTTTGTGTTTGGATGATAAAAATTATTTTCGATGGATGAAATTTGTACTATACTAAACATTAAAAACCAATGATTTTGAGTCAAAATTAACATTAGAAATTGTGTTAAAAAATATAAAAATTATCATGTTGTGAGATAATTTAGATTCTTTGGCACCCCTTTCATTATGAAGATAAAAAAATAAATTTTTTTTAAATTTAATGAGAAACATGAGGAACATGTATTTTTTGGGTACCTATCAAATAGTAAAGGTTACATGTGATATAATAAGAGAATTTACAAGGATATTAACTTCTATTATGTCAATGTAATTTAAAAACAACTCATAAATCATGATTCAGGTGCAACAACCATTGGATAAAGTGATCAATAAACATCAATCAAAATGTTGTAAAGATTGATGAATTTTTTAATGATAAACCTTGTACAAAAATGGTTGATTTCTGATCAAACGGTTGATAAATTTGAGGTTTTTGAGAGTAAAAATTTGAAATATTAAAATAGAAAGAAACATTTAGAGGTATATAATATTATAGGAAATTAGTGAGTGCTAATTTAGACCAAAAGAGTTATGTATGTTGAAGATCCCATAGATTTAATCCCTTTCCATAAGCTAAATTCAGTGAATAAATAATTTTAGTAAAAATATTTAGATATAGTAATGAATATAAATATAAATTAGGTTGATAATAAAGCCACTTGGTACCTTATTTCAGGACTTGTTTTATATAAATGTCATTGGGAATAAGTGAGTTTTTATAAATTAATTACATTTCCAAGTATAGGTGATAGAGAATAAGAAAAAACTTGTTTGAATAGGGTACTCTCATGTTAAAGGGTTTTATTTTGAATGTTAATTTCCTACAGTCATAATATTGGATCCCATATGAATTTTTATTACCACATAAGTGTACAAAAAATTAAAAAATTATCAAATGTTTGTCATGTATACTAATCTCAATAAATAAACTAAATAGGAATATTTTATACAGAAACATTATTGTATATTTCATTATAATGATAGTGTATGTTTAGAGACCCGAAGCATGACGTACATGGACATTACATTACTTTTGCGGAATACTTAATACATAAAAAAAACAGACACACAAGGACCGTAATAGTTTAGCATCTTTGGAAACTCAGAACGTAATCTTCTAATCGTGGTGAATGATCTTCAACATCTCCCATAAAGATCTTTATCTTTTGTTTTCATACCTAAAACCATTCCTTATATCCTGGGGAAAAGAAAACATATAAAGGGTGAGCTCAAATGCTCAGTAAGGGTAAGCATGGATAAAATAAAACAAATCATAAACCTTTGAAATTAAAAACATGAGCATAATGTTCACACAAAAAAATCTTGAGCAATGACATAAAACATGGAAGTACAGAAGGCATAGATCATAATGGAACATAAATCATGATAAAATAGCATGGGAATAAAACATGTAGTTGTGGAATCCATTGAGCACATGTAATGATTTCCTTAGTAGAAAAGGCATTGCTTCCAAGACCATCTTAGTGGACAAAGTCCCTTTCTGAATCGAGTTCACTCCTCGTTCCAGTCCTGTAATACTGAATCAGATTAACTTAACATTCCATCCATGTCTATCTCATGAGATATAAATCTTTACCCAATGCATTGGAGGGAGATATATGTCCCACCCATCTCATAATGAAATCATTCTTACTTGTGCCACAAAATAAACATACATCATTCATAATAACCCAACAAATAAAATGGGTTTCATAAACATCATCCCATCATCACATAATCCATATAAAATAAATGGATATCATTTCATAATAAGAAAAGTTAAACCATTTAAATCATAGATACTTTATACATGAAACATACACATATGAAATAATGTCATCTTAGATGGAATATGGTTTTGATAAAACACTTGAAATGGATTCCTGAGAATAATATCCTTTCTTCTTCAAAATCAATTTCTTTTCACAAAAAGTCAAGAAATTTTAAAAGAAAAATATTTTGTTTAAAATAGTCATGAAATCTTTTGGAGGAAGTTTCATGAAAATAAGGCTTTATAAAACCGTAAAAATCTGTTTGTGCCGTATAAGTTAAAAAACATTCTTATCGTACTTTTGCCGGAAAAGTCAAAAAAGTACCTCGTAACATAAAAAAAAGAAAGATTACATACATACCATGTAGTAAAAGTCAAAAATGGGTAAAAAGGACTTTAAACATACATGATAACAGTTTTATAAAACATGGACATGGATGATAACAATATCCCCAGTAAATACTTACGTATAAGCAATCTCGGATAAAAATGAGATTGGAAAAGTTATCCCTTACCATAGGTCCGATATGCTTCGTATGGATCCGAACCTCCTGTATATTGATTTAAATAATGTCATTGACTTATTAAATAATCATATTCCTTTTTATGATATAATATATGTTTCACTTATGACTTCATATTACCCATTCTTTTGTAAATTCCATGTTGAAGTAGCGTTTTGGGTAAAATAATTTCATTTATCGTATGTGTATCGAATTTTCATTCTTGATATTATTACTTATATGATGAATTACATAATTCCAGAGTGTAAAACATGATTTATATATAATATATATTCATCATATATAATCTAATTTAGACATGTTTAGGTTTCTATTTTAACCTTATAATTTAGATTTAACTTTAAGTTAGATAATTTAACTTTTACTATGTCTTCTTGTTTTATTACACTATAAGGTTAATAAACATACTATAAAAAGCCAAAAGAACCCCAAGTTGTTTATTATTAACATATATAACCTTATATAAGTCATTTGTCTGAACCTTAGATTTTTTGGAATAAAATAAAAATTAATAATATAATATTTGTTTTAAAAAATATTTTATGTCAATTTTAACACTATTTGGTAATTTATTTTTGTGAAAATCATAACGGAATTATTAGTTCGAAAACATTTAATTAAATCAATACTAACATGTCATATTAACATATAACATTTATGGAATTCATAAAAAGTCTCAAATTACATTTATTTGGGTATTTATAACATCAATTATGTCAACATTTCATTAATAAGATAATTAATGCATCATATTTGTGTCAAAAATAAATTAAATTATTTAATGTCTAAAAATAAAAAATAAAATACCATTATGTAGTAAATATTTTTATCTTTATAATGAATATTTATAGTCGAATTTATCTTATGTATAACCCTATATTAAAAATGATTTAGTTATTCAACTTTGATTTTAACTATTTTAACCCTTCTTTAAATAAATTAATAATAAATGTCCTAATCTAATACAAGTGGGCCAAAATGGTCATATTTTATTACTAAGGTTGTTTTTGGTCGAATTACACTTATCCAATAGAATTCAGACATTTGTTAGGGTAATAATAATAACACTTTTACCCCTAATTACCCTATTTAATTTTAACCGTGGTAAAAAAAGTAAAAAGTTACTATTAACCAAAAATTATTTTAATCTCATTGAACCACATTTTATTCCTTGATATTAACCATGTCACTCAGATTTTTTAAATTCCACTCACGGAAGCGGTAAAATTTTGTTTTATGAAAAATTTTGTTTTTTTAACTACCACTTACTGGTTTTACTATTCATCAAAAAATGAAAGTTTCCAAAAAAATACCAAAATTTAGGCCTAAGATATATTTGATATTATGAATTCAAAAATGATGTCTATTTTACCAAATTCAAAACATATCAGTTACATTAACTAATTTAAAAATTAATTCCCATCGTCAAAACAAATAGCGTGTTTTTAAGGGATAATAACTATCAAAAGATTGGCACTTGTTTTTGTCTGGTTTAAATGTGAAATTACATCCAATGACCAACATTGTATTAAATGGTAAAAATATATTCTAATTACACTTTAAACCCAATTGAAAATATAATCTATCCATATAAATTATTGCAATGAAAAAAGTTGTTTTTAATTAAAATATAGCGTGTTTTTACTATTCATTGAAATATGAAAGTTATCAGAATAATATGAAAAATTTATCCAAGGTAAAAATTTATATCCTGGTTCGAAAGATTAATTTTATTTTTTAAAATTGAACTTATAAACATGTCAAAAACTATATTTAAAGTGGGTTCACCATCAAAAGGCGGCAAAACTGCATTTTTTGAAAAATACTTATTTTACCTGAAAAATTTATTTTGTTCTTATACCATGTTCTAGAAAATGTGTAAGATGAAATATAATGTTATAAAATTCAAAATTTAGTTAATACTATTCATAATGGCTAGTTCATAATAATATTATAATAATATATCGTTGTTTAGTAAGACTCGGTATTGCGTATAACACACGCTATCGAGGAAGGTCGTGATTGCGTGTAATGCAAGCTAAGTCCGGGTTGCGTGTAGTGCATTACTCCTTTATTGTTGTGTATAAAAAAATACATTTAATATATATATACTCAATGTTTTGTAGAATAACTAATATCAAACAAACATGAAATTGTGTGTAACACGATCCAAGATTAGTGTTGTGTATACTGCAAGCTAATACGGTGTTGCGTGTAGCACAAGATAATCTTGGTGTAGCATACAACAGAAGATATGATAGAAATTAAAATGAATATATCTTATAAAATCTCGGGTTGTTTAATTCTACCCCCCTTAAAATGAATTTCACCCTCAAAATTCGTCGGGGTTATAAATCGTTTACTATTCATAGAAACCCACATCGTAAAAAGGAATACTAAAACTTAATTTTAAAAACTAAAGTATGAAACGTAACGATTACCCAAAGTAACTCATCACTGGGTTTCCATATAGGAGAACATAGGTGAAAATATGGATATGGAAGAAAAATCTAACCATCAAGTTATGATGGAGAGTGGTAGAGAACATGGCTATGAAAAGGCCATCAATCACAAAGCCATAGACTTTTGATGATCTAAAGTACCATATTATTAATCGGATATAAGGGAACTAGGAAAACATTTTTGGTTTTCAAGATCATTTCCCTAAAGATGATGAAATTGGAATTAGAAGAAATACTTTCGTGATTTTGGTACAGTCTCACTGTTGGTCGTTCTTTGGACAATTTCCACTTCATCTCTTAAAGAAATGAAGTTGAATTTGTCATTCGTGAAGTGTTAGCAGATCATGTTATAGAATGATGGGTCATTCCATCTGTCTCAAACAAAAGGTTAGAAAAGTTATCAAAAATACATAAGTCTATCTATAGTGAGATTAATCATATATGGTTCCTAAAATGGACTTATACTTCATATATCATACTTCTTAATATAATAAAATCAGTTTCTACAAAATAGGGACTTCATGTAGGCTAGTGGTAGGCGATAAAGGCCAGTCGCACTTCAGTTGTGGGTTCAATTCCCACATCCTTGTCCGACGTGATGGGTTGTCGCCCATCCTGCTAGTTTTCCTTTTTCTAAAACTACATTACTATAAAATCCCATCAATAATATCAAAAAAACATATATCCTTAAACAATACTAACTTATGTCCAACATAATCCATTCCAATCTTTAGGCTTATCCAAAATACTACTGTCCAATCTCATATTATAGTGAAAACGATTACCAAAGAGTTCATAAAACAAGCATGTTAGTACCATCTTTGATCCCCATATATCATGAGATATGTCTTGTTGGTCACATTCCAAACATTCGAAGGCCTTAATCATGTATTCTCTTGAAAAATGAATACCCATTGAATCTTAGTGAAAACATGAGTGCTGTCAAAAGTTAACTATTTTCACATACCAAAACCTCAAAATTCTATATACTCAAACCATGATATAACTATTTCCTTATATAATTCATGAGCTCATGAATACTGTCAAATATTTCATTTTATCTTTATCCCTTTATTATGCGCATATCATCTTTTTTCCAAAAATATCTCAATCACTTTCTTTGGTTTCAGGTACCATAAAATTATTGAAAACCACAATAGACCAATACATAAATATTCCAATATTCCACGATACTATATACAACATTATTTTGGAATCTCATTACATAAACACTTAATCATTCCACCACATTGTTTTCATATTCAACATCGCCAATAGTGATCGCATGTGACTTCCCTTTGTCCTTTTCCTTAAGTGGTGTCTCTTGTCGATCATCACTAACCCTTGGATTAGGGAATTTATTAGCACAATTCCCCATTTCCTTGCACTTGAAGCATTGAAGTGTTGGTGGTGCGTTCTCTACATTCTTTTCTTTATTCACACCATTAGAAACCCTTTTTCCATTACTTCGACACTCAGCTGCTCGATGACCTTGTTTTCCACACTTAAAACATTTTCTAGTCCATTTAATACAATCTCCACCATGCTTCTTTCCACACTTTTATCATAAGGAAACATTCATCTTCTTTTCACCATTATCCTGAGATTTCTCCTTGAACTCCATCTTTCATTTCTTGTCAAAACTATGAGATTGATAAATAACACAAACTTCCATTTCTACCTTGATAGCACAACGCACAATTTCTTCATAGCTACTGAATTCTCTTATAGCTAATGCAATTTGAAAATTTGGTTTTAAGCCAATGAAGAATCGATCAACTTTACTTTCAGGTTGGATGATAAAGCCAGATGCATACCTTGCAATCCTTGTAAAATTCGCTTTGTATACACTAGCAGATTCATCATCCTTTTTCTTTAGTTCAAGAAACTCTTTATCCATCTTTGTTCGAATAATACGCGGGAATTACTTATTGAAAATTATGTTCTTGAACTCGTCCCATTCCATGGACTCAATTTCATCTCTTGGCCTCATATTCTTGATAAGATTACACCATTGATCAGCTTCACCTTCCAAACGATATACTGCTAGGATGACTGTATCATTTTCAGAACATTGAAGAACTGAAAATATCTTTTCAGTGGTACTGATCAATTTTTTAGCAACAAGTGGATCAGAAGACCCACTGAAAGAAGGTGGATGTTGCCTCATGAAGGACTCAATAGAATATTGTTCCCTTCTCTGCTCATTTGGAAGTCCAGATTGATTCATAGCTTGTGTAAGTATAGTAGTAAGATTTTTCACTCCATCTCCCATAACATTTGTTTGTTCAGAAGGACAATCATTGCATTGTCCATTGCATTGATCAACAGGGTTCCTTCGGGATCCAGCCATCATCTAATACCCAAAAAGAATAGTGTGAGAGGCAAAAATCATGCTAGGGAAAACAACATAATAAAGGTAGAGTACCATCAATATCTAACATCTTAGGTTAAATTCTAAGATCATTACCGTAGTTATAGGACTATATACTATATGTATACTTATCCTTAGGGACATCCCTAGACATACCTTTGAAATATATCTAGGTATCTCACGAACGTTTTCGCATCCAAGTTTCCAAAGGTTGACTAAACCTTTCATCTGATACCTACTGTAGAGACCCGAAACATGACGTACATGGACATTACATTACTTTTGCGGAATAACTAATACATAACAAAAACAGACACACAAGGACCATAATAGTTTAGTGTCTTTGGAAACCTAGAATGTAATCTTCTAATCGTGGGGAAAGATCTTCAACATCTCCCATAAAGATCTTCCCCTTTTGTTTTCTTACCTAAAACCTTTCTTTATATCCTGGGGAAAAGAAAACATATAAAGGGTGAGCTCAAATTCTCAGTAAGGGTAAGCATGGATAAAATATAACAAATCCTAAACATTTGAACTTAATAACATGAACATAATGTTCACACAAAAAAATCTTGAGCAACGACATAAAACATGGAAGAACATAAGGCATAGATCATAATGGAACATAAATCATGATAAAATATCATGGGAATAAAACATGTAATTGTGGAATCCATTAAGAACATGTAATGATTTCCATTGTGTCCAAGGAATTGCTGCCAAGACCATCTTAGTGGATAAAGTCCCTTTCTGAATCGAGTTCACTCCTCCTTCCAGTCCTGTAATACTGAATCAGATTAACTTACCATTCCAGCCATGTTTATCTCATGAGATATAAATCTTTAACCAATGCATTGGAGGGAGATATAGGTCCCACCCATCTCATAATGAAATCATTCTTACTTGTGCCACAAAATAAACATACATCATTCAGAATAACCCAACAAATAAAATGGGTTTCATAAACATCATCCCATCATCACATAATCCATATAAAATAAATTGATATCATTTCATAATAAGAAAAGTGAAACCATGTGAATCATAGAGACTTTATACTTGAAACATACACATATTAAATAATGTCATCTTAGATGGAAAACTGTTTTGATGAAACACTTGAAATGAATTCTTGAGGAAAATATCATTTCTTCTTCAAAATAAATTTCTTTTCAAAAGACATCATGAAATTTTAAAATAAAAAGATTTTGTTTAAAATATTCATGAAATTATTTGGAGGAAGCTTTATGAAAATAAGGCTTTATAAAACCGTAAAAATCCGTTCGTGCCGTATATGTTAAAAAACATTCTTCTCGTACTTTTTCCGGAAAAGTCAAAAAACTACCTCATAACGTAAACAAAAGAAAGATTCCTTAAATACCATGTAGTAAAAGCCAAAAATGGTTAAAAAGGACTTTTAACATACATTAAAACACTTTTATAAAACATGGACATGGATGATAACAATAACCCCAGTAAATACTTATGTATAAGCAATCTTTGATAAAAATGAGATTGGAAAAGTTATCCCGTACCTTAGGTCTGATATGATTCGTATGGATCCGAACCTCCTGTATAATGATTTAAATAATGTCATTGACTTAATACATAATCATATTCATTTTTATGATATCATATATGTTTACTTATGACTTTATATTACCCATTCTTTTGTAAATTCCATGTTAAAGTAGCGTTTTGGGTAAAATAATTTCATTTATCGTATGGGTTTCGACTTGTCGTTCTTGATATTATTACTTATATGATGATTTACATAATTCCAGAGTGTAAAAAATGATTTATATATAATATATATTCATTATATACATATATATTATAGATCTATAAAATTAAAGGAAATACACCGTTCATGGAGACGGTAGGCCGTACGTACACATGAACGATGTTTTCATTTCCTTATTGAATTGAATGTACTTAAATAGATAACATACATATATATAAATAAATCCAGTAGCATTATTATTTCATATATTTCATTATTATTCATTATATATACTTTATAATCATTTTTGAATGGTTAATCATGGAAAATGAATCTCATCGCGTTCGTGGAGACGGTAATCCGTACGTACGCACAAGCGATGATATCATTCCCATGATCGTGGAATTGTATTAAAGTGTATGTATAATATTACATAAACAATATCACTTTACAATAATTATATATATTCATTACTTTCACCATTATACTCATCCAAGTAAGGTGGTGGTGGAAAAAAGATTACACCACAGCGTGGAGACGGTATTCTGTACGTACGCACGCGCGGTGATTTCGTTTTCCGTAGGATGGATAGATGGTGAAATAGGGTTGTTTCATAAATTTAATAAAATATAAGTATATGATTTATACTGATGTTATTACTTCATAATGAAACAACTAAAGAAGAATAAGTGGAAGAAGAAATAAAGTTGAAAGAATCTGTAAAGGACATTACCTCTTCTTTGAAGCGCCTCTTTGAGACCTCCTCTTAGGGCACTACAATTGGTCTTTGAAGAAGACCAGAACCTATAGAATGTTTCTATGGATGTGGAGAAGATAATTTTTTAGGGGTTGGCCGAGATTTAAGGCTCAAAGTGGTGTGAGGAAGAGAGGGAGGAGGTGCCCCTCTATACGGGAGGAGAGGGGAACCTTTGAAAAAACTAAAAATATTATTTTATTCTAAAGTCATATTCGGTTTTTAATAGCTACAAATTGATTTATTTAGAAGCTAAGGTGGGGGTGGGTCTAATTCCTCTCATCCAATCTAATTTAGACATGTTTAGGTTTCTATTTTAACCTTATCATTTAGATTTAACTTTAAGTTAGATAATTTAACTTTTACTGTGTCTTCTTGTTTTATTACACTATAAGGTTAATAAACATACTATAACAAGACAAACGAACCCCAAGTTGTTTATTATTAATATATATAACCTTATATAAGTAATTTGTCCGAAAATTAGATTTTTAGGAATAAAATAACAATTAATAATATAATACTTATTTTAAAAACTATTTTATGTCAATTTTGACACTATTTGATAATTGATTTTTGTGAAAATCATAAAAGAATTATTATTTCAAAAAATTTAATTAAATCAATACTAACATGTCAGATTAACATAAAAAATTATTGTAATTCATAAAAGGTCTCAAATTACATTTATTTGGGTATTTATAACATCAATTATGTCAATATTTCATTAATAAGATAATTACTACATCATATTTGTGTCATAAATAAATAAAATTATTTAATGTCTAAAAAGTATAAATAAATTACCATTATGTAGGAAATCTTTTTATCTTTCTAGTTAATATTTATAGTCTAATTTATCTTATGTATAACCCTATATTAAAAATGATTTTGTAATTAAACTTGGATTTTAACTATTTTAACCCTTCTTTAAATAAATTAATAATAAATGTCCTAATCTAATAAAAGTGGGCCTAAATGTTCATATGTTATTACTAAGGTTGTTTTTTGTCGAATTACACTTATCCAATAAAATTCGGACATGTGTTAGGGTAATAATAATAACACTTTACCCCTAATTACCCTATTTACTTTTAACCGTGGTAAAAAAAGTAAAAAGTTACTATTCACCAAAAATTATTTTCAACTCATTGAACCACATTATAGTCCTTCATATTAACTGTGTCTCTCGGATTTTCGAAATTCCACTCACAGAAGTGGTAAAATTAAGTTTTATGAAAAATTCATTTTTTTAACTACCACTTAGTGGTTTCACTATTCATCAAAAAAAAAAGAAAGTTTCCAGAAAAATACCAAAAATTAGGCCTTAGATATATTTGATATTATGAATTCAAAAATGATTTCTATTTTACCAAATTAAAAACATATCAGTTACATTAACCAATTTAAAATCTAATTCTCGTCGTCAAAACAAATAGCGTGTTTTTAAGGGATAATAACTATCAAAAGATTGACACTTGTTTATGTCTGGTTTAAATGTGAAATTACATCCAATGAACAACAATGTATTAAATGGTAAAAATATATTCTAATTACACTTTAAACCCAATTAAAAATATAATCTAACCATATAACTTATTGCGATGAAAAAAGTTGTTTTGAATTAAAATATAGCGTGTTTTTACTATTCATTAAAATATGAAAGTTATCAGAATAATATGAAAAATTTATCCAAGGTAAAATTTTATATCCTGATTCAAAATATTAATTTTATTTTGTAATATTGAACTTATAAACATGTCAAAAACTAGATTTAAAGTGGGTGCGCCATCAAAAGGCAGAAAAACTGCATTTTTTGAAAAATATTTATTTTACCCGAAACAATTATTTTGTTCTTATACCATGTTCTAGAAAATGTGTAAGATGAACAATAACGTTATAAAATTAAAAATTTAGTTAATAATATTAATAAAAGCTTGTTCATAATAATATTATAATAATATATCATTGTTTAGTAAAACCCTGTATTGCGTACAACACATGCTATCGAGGAAGGTCGTGATTGCATGTAATGCAAGACAAGTCGGGGTTGCATGTAGTTCATGAATCATTTGTTGTTGTGTATAACAAAATACATTGAATATATATATATATATATATATACTCAATGCTTCGTAGAAAAACTACTATCAAACAAACCTGAAATTGTGTGTAACATGATCCAAGATTAGTGTTTCGTATACTGCAAGCTAATACAGTGTTGCATATAGCGCAAGATAATCTTGGTGTAGCGTAAAAAAGAAGATATGAAATAAATTAAAATGAATATATCTTATAAAATATCGGGTTGTTACAGTATGTGTATGAAAATTGAAGAAGGAAATCTATGTCTTTAAACACTTTCCAATGGTCTGACACACTATGTTGGAAAACATGTAAAGGTGGATTAAATTAATCAAATTAAATGTCTAAAAAATCTATAAATCAATTACCATATAGTATGTACACTCAGTTATATTTAGTATGTTGATGATTCTTTTATATGCTAGTAGTTCACTTTTTATGATTTTCCCTCACAAATGGAAAATATTTTTGAGATTTCCATGCAAGGTGAGCTAAAAAACATCATCAAGTTACAAATGATTCAAACTAAAAATGTCATTTTTTTATCATTGTAGAATTACTCTAAATAAATATTTAAGAATTTCAATATAGAGTACACCAAGATAGTATATATACCAATTCATGGGTGAAATAAAATTATCCATAGATATTTTAGGATAAAATTGTTAATCATTTGGAGTTTAAGAAATTGATTGGAAGCTTATTTTTTATCATATCTTCCTAGAAATATATATTGTATGCTATGAGTTTCAATAACATATATCAAAGTAGACCAAATGAGTCAAATTTTATGGATATAAAAAATCATGAGATAAATTAAAATAATGATGGATTTTGTATTTATTTAAAAAAGATAAAAAAGTATGAATCTGTCTAGCTTTGTAGGTACATATTGGTCAGGATATTATAAGGGTAGAATATCCACTTCAAGAGGAATATTAAAATTAGGTAATAATTTGTGAGTTAGAATTATATATCATTTACAACCACATATGATGACTATGTAGCTACTAATAATGAATGTACACAAAAAAATTGGATGAAAGAACAGTTGACTGAATTGAGGGTGAATGTTGAGAGACCTATCAGAATTCATTAGGATAATCAAAGTGTTTTATACCTTTCTAAAAATATTTCGGAACAATAAAAGTATATAGATATGAATATCATATTTAATTTCATCAATAATAGGGTTTCTACTGGATACATGAAGCTATAGTATTTCATAATAATGACCATTTGGTTGATATTTTCACTAAGGTTGTTTCTAGGGTAGGGATAATAATGGCACACCATTCACCCTGCTATCCTCTATACTTTCAGCTATGCTTTACCTCTTAGAGATTATGTAGCCATCATAAGTGGAAATAGATCTTCCTATCTTCACCTTCTTCTTTGGTGTTCCACCTCCCCGATCCAATTATTTATTTTCATTTTATCCTCTTAATATAGGTTCTCTATTCCGAGGGTTTTATTATTTCTCTTCTAATTGCTATTGCAGGTTTTCTTCTGTGGATCATTCAGTATTCCCATCAATGGATGCGTGCTATGAAATCCCTCAACCTCTCAAAACCAGATATTTCCTCACGTTCCCTTATGACTCTCATGGTCAGTTTTGGAGTACTGGTAACAAAGAGGGGTTGAGTTATGTGGTTCAGAGGTCGACAAGGAGTTTTTTTATACATTTTTTTTAATTTTTATAAAGGTATAGGTTAATTTTTTTTAAAAAATTATGCTAAAAAGGCAGAATCACCTATTCCTCCTTTGCTCCCCCATGCTACCTTGGGCCCAAATCGATGACATGGAAAAAGCGGTGGGGGGGGAGGATGCCACCTTTTCCTCATCTTCATATAAAATAGAATCCCCGCCTTCTCCTCACTCAATTATTTCCTTCATCTCTCCGAAATCCTCTCTGTCTCTCTCTAAAAAATTCATTTTCTTTTCCGTTTTTTGCGAAGCATCGTATATAGGTATTTTTATTTATTTAATTTATTGTTTTTTATTTATTTAATTTAGTTCTTTTTAGTTTTAAATATTTCAATTTTATGTTTTTTAAGTAGTTCTTAATAATTTGTTTATTAGGTTGTGAAATTAGTTATATATTGTTTGAAATAATTATTGTTAGTAGTATATATTTAGTAAATATTAAGGATAGATTAATATAGGATTAATTAGGATGAAGTATTGTGAAATTTTGTTAGCATAAAGATTATGTGTTCATATAAGAAATAAAAGATTTTTGTGGATAAAAACAAGTGGATGTGGCTTTGGCACATATGTACCTAGGAGTGAAAACTCTGGTAAGTAGTTTCAGGCTTGACCATGGGTATCCTGGTACATGATAATAGGACTTCCTGCACTCCTTGTTTGACACTCCCAAGAGATATGTTTAATATGATTCATATTTTCTTTATAAACTACTAGAATATCTATGAGAAAATAAATAAAATTAGTATATTTATCAATGATAAAATGATAATTATAATGTGATAGAATGGTATAAGGGAAAAAGCATTAACGACTGAATGTTTTTATTAGTAATTAAATATATTTAAGTAGTTTAATTTGTTATATATATTTAATAAATAATAATAATTATTATTGATGACTAATTATAGGCTAATTAATGATAACATAGGATTAAAAATGAATACATGTGATTGTCTAATTATAAATAACTAAGAAATATAACATGATTAAGGATTAAAGAATAATTAATTAAAGAATTACTTAATATTGATTAACTAGTGATTAAATAATGAGTGATTAGTTAAGAAAATTATTATTAGTAATTAAAGATGATATGTATTAAGTAGTTTAGTTATTTATATATAGTTTATAAATAATAAATATTATTAGTAATGATTAATTATATATTAATTACTGATAACATAGTAGTAAAAATGAATACATATGATTAGTTAATTATAATTAACTGTTAATATTTGTTACAGTATCGTAATTCTGATGAAAGAAACATTTTTTATGTAGTGAGTCATGTTTTCCATTGTGTACTGCTATGGGGAGGTTATTCAAACTGATCAAGGAGCTTCTTATAGTAAAAAACCGATAATAGTGGTTAGTATAGTTGATTGTGTATCCATAAGTGACCTTCAAGAGAGAATTCATGGTTCCTTAAATCTGGGACCCGATCAGGAGATCAAGTATTTGAGCTATATGAATTTGAAATTCCTAGAAACATTGTGGCATCTAGCTTGTCCATTGGTTGCTGATGCACAGTGGGTCCAAGCAGGTAATTTTTTTGCTCAATGGTCAGATGGAACAATGATGGAGTTAGGCATTGATGCTGCTACTATACAACAACAACATCCAGTTGTACTAAGATGTAGAATTACAAGAGTGGTTAAAGATATTTCACCACATGAAATTTAGTTTAATCCAAATAATGCAGTAGAAGAGGAAATCATAGATTATCTCATAGATATACATGTCAATCTGACTTCTGATGAAGAGTTTCTTAATCAAGGATTAGATCACTACTGGAAAATGGACATATCCCCACGGTTTTCCCCAAAACCGTGGGGATAGACCACCCCTATACCCACGGTTTTGGAAAACCGTGGCTATATGTGACTTTTCATGACCTATACCCACGGGTTTTCAAAACCGTGGGTATAGGGGGGTCTATCCCCACGGTTTTCCAAAACCGTGGGGATAGGTCCCGAAAAGTGACCTATACCCACGGTTTCCCAAAACCATTGGTATAGGGGTACCTATCCCCACGGTTTGGGGGAAAACCGTGGGGATAGGTATGTGCTAAAATACTTATACCCATGGTTATGAAAACCCGTGGGTATAGGTCAATTTTGTGTGCACGGGAAATTTTTTTTCCGCGGGAAGGAAATTTTTTTGGCGAGTTTTCTATACCCACGGTTCTTCCTTCTATACCCACGGTTTTTATAACTATATTTGACTATATATATATAGGTGATTTTAGGGAAGTGGTTAGATGTGGTGTTTGTAGCGAAGAGGTTGTGAGATCGAAACTCAGCGACTGCATTATTTTAGGACCTATACCCACTGTTTTGAAACCTTGGGTAAAAGCTGTTGACACTGTGGAAAATGGCTATGTTTCTGTGACACGGTGTCAGGAAACCTATACCCATGGTTTTGGAAAACCGTGGCTATAGGATGGGGACCTACACCGATGTCGTTCCAGCCCACGGTTCCCAAAACCGTGGGTATAGGCTATACCCACGGTTTTGGGGGCTATACCCACGGTTTTGAACCGTGGGTATATGCCGTTTTTCCAGTAGTGGATGGTGAAAACAGTGCTAATGAGGATGAATCAGCTGATGTTAGAAAGTAGGATTCAAGAAATGCATTAGTTGAACATCAACACTGACCTATAATAAATCATCCACAACTCTTTTCATCTTGATTAGAATCAATGACACGTGTACCTGAATTTGACAATAATGTTCTCCCACTAGAAACTGAGTTCCCCATAGTTGTACAAATAGATTTAGTGAGCTGTAAAAACCCGTATATATTGGATGGAATTTTCCAAGTAAAGATGCATTATAAAGAATGCTAAAGAGATTTCATTTTTAGAGGCACTAAAATTATATAGTTCACGAATCATTCAATAGTAAATATGTCATATTGTGTGAGAAGTATGGAGATGATAATTTATTTCTCTTGAGGGTGATTATAGACATTACCTTTGGATGTTGGAGAATCTCAAAGATTGAGGTAGATCATACTTGTATTCATCCAAGCCTCACACTAGATCATACCTCATTGGAAGTAGAATTTCTGTCATATATTACTGTTTAGATGATTAGGACATGTCAAAATGATTCAATAGTCCTTGTGCAAGAGAGGATTCAACATATGTTCGGTTATAATATTTCCTATAATTAGGCATGGATGGTGATACAGAAGGCAATTATGAAGGTCTTTGGTGATTTGGATGAATCATATTGAGTGTTTCCACAATTGATAGCTATACTGAGGCATCACAACCGAGTTTTCATCCATCTGGATACAAAAAAATAGGTGTCTCATGGTAACCGACTTGATCCATATCGTGCTCAATTTCATCTGTTGTTATAAGTATTCCTTCCCTATATCTTCACATTTAGTTTTAGCAAATAGTTTATCCAGATTGATGGAAATTTCAATACAAAAAAATACAAAGGCTTATCATTGATTGTGGCAACCCAAGATGGAATATTTTCTACTCTTCCACTTGCCATTTCTATTTTAGAGGAAAAAACTATGAATCATGGAGCTGGTTTCTGGAACATATCAGCAACCATTCCACAACCATTTAGGGTTTTTGTTTGATATCTGATCACTATTAGGCAATTAATGAGGCAGTAAATGTGGATCTTGATACAAGTAGAAACCCAAATTCACATCCTCGATTCTGCATTTGACACATTTCTATCTATGTGCGTAAAAAAATTGTACAACGAATCGATGAAGATGTCAATCATGAGGATTGGTACGCATTGTAGTTGTTAATTTTTACTATATCAACATAACGATAAAATCCAATTATGTTAAATATATCCTATTCTGTGTATCATATGAGTCGGACCAATAACAGTTTGAAGAACATTTTGAACAAATCTGGCTAGCTAATTAAGAAGTTTATGATTATATAATGTAGATTCGAAAAGATAAATGGACATTGGCATATGACAAGGGGAAGAGGTATGGACACATGATGACCAAAATTATAGTGTGAATCAATGGTGTCTTCAAAAGAGCATCTCAGGACACCAATAACCACCCTAGTTCCGAATACATTATATCAATGCATGAAGTATTTTGTTGATATAAAAAACAAGCATCCGAAAGAATATTACATGGGATAAGATATGTAAGACACTTTCTGCGATAGATTGAAAAGAATATTGAAGAATCTCTTGGTTATCATGTTTTCCATTTTCAATGAGAAGTCTCCCGATTTGAAGCTCAAGAGCATTCAGACCCCATCACAAATCGCATCAGGGAAAAATGGTGTTATTACTGGAAACAAGGAAATGTCAATGTGGAAAATTTCAGGCCTTACAGTTTCCATGCACACATGCCATTGAAACATGTGCATTTGTTAACATATCATAAGAAGCATATGTTGTTCCAGTGTATTGGATGGATACCATTTATAACTATTCTGTTGCACCATGGACACCTATTGGGGAGTATCATTATTTACCAATGCTTGATGTCTAGCCAATCGTGATACATGACCTAAATCTGTTGCATCCTCATGGGAGACCTAAGGCCTGTAGGATGCGTAATGAGATGGGCTGGCCTCAAGAACAAGGGAAATGTTTGAGATGCATGATATATCATAAAAAGGGTCATAACCAATAATGATGGCCTACCATTGTTGGGTCGAGTTCACAGTCTCATTGAGAATGATGTGTTTTCTTCATTGTGACATTATCATATTGTAAATTATATATCATTATCTATTCTTTTTTTTCTTAGTTTTCTAAACCCCAAAACCCAAAAGCAGAAAACATAACCCAGAAACATCTTTCCTAAACCGTAACATCAAAATTCAAATCCCAAAACCCTCAAAACTAAAACCCAACCCAAAAACTTATTCCCTTTACCATGGTTTTTGATAACATTATGTGTGAAATTTTAAAAAATATTTATATAAAGAAATAATAGAATCATAATGATTAACATATGTTATTCAATACAGATAATTAGACAAATTCCTAAAACATCTTTAGTAATTTACATGGTTTATCATAATCCAATCCATAATTTTTTAATCATCAATCTCCTCAAAAATATGCCTAATTAAATTCAAGACCCAATAAATTATATAATAGAATTTATTTCCTAAATCAAAAATAAAAACACTTAAACCACATTTTAAATTAAATTTTATTATCACTTTTTTTTTCTTCTCATTTTTCTAAACCCCACCAACAAAATCATAAAAATAAACCCCAAAACATTACAAAAAATCCAAAAAAATAGATATATTCCCTTAAAACATGTATCAATTAATTAAATTCTTACAAAGGTATTTTCATTAATAGAATTCTTTCACAACATATTTTTTTCCATCTATTTATTTCTCTTCTTTCCTTTTGTTATATTTATTTCATTCAGAACCAAAATAAATGGAGGATTATATGTCTTTTGGTAAAAATAAATTCATAAAAAATGTGAATAAACATTTCATGTCTTCTATTTTATATGTCCTAACATTATGCTAACCATAATGTTATATTTCCATTTTACACTTATGACTCATTTCATTTGTTTATATGTAGATGGATGATACCATACTACTCACTCAAAATATTAGCCATATTTCATAGGATACATTAGAGGGTTGTGCAGATCAATTGATCAGGGTGCATCGATCGCACCATTTTCATCACATGGAGCCTCTCCATGCCATTAGACAATAATAGAACCGTGCTATCTTCAATGACCTTGCCGTATCATATTTCACATTTGTAGACCATTACCTAATTTTTTTCCTCATTGATAGGTGGAGACCATAGACACACACATTCCACCTGCCTGAGGGATAGATGACTATCACCCTCAAGGATGTGTCAATGCTTCTCGGTCTTCTTATCCATCAGAGACCCATTATTTGACTCACTCGTGCAGCTTGGCCACACCTTTCTCATCCCTTGTTAGGCATTGATATTTTGTTCGACTGTATGGATATAGATGGAGCATCAATATATATTCCTTTTTTGGAGTCATAGATTCAACATTTATAAGATGAGTATGATGAGCAGATTGTCATGTGTTATGGCCATTCATATATATTACGGCTCATTGTCAGGACCATGTTTACTCATCACTTAGGGATGTATGTGAAAATGATTTATCTACCCCTACTAGAGGACTTTGATCGGGCTGGAAAATACAACTGGGGATCATCTTCCTTGGCATACACGTACACAACATTATGCAAGCTATCCCACTAGGTCCACACCGGTCTTGGGGGATGTGTCATCCCTATTAAAATGTGAGCATGGGAGTGCATCCAAACATTTTTCCTTGAGATTTCTGGTCCGCCAGTCGAGATGGAGGTGTTGCATGATGCTCCACATGGACACTAGTATGATGAGTAATTTTTATTGGTTTCTGATGCTACTATGTGTTATTGACTATAATTTCTCATTATTTGTCACTATCGATGATTTATTTTACTGGTGCTATTAGTGACACAATTTTGACATGGATCCAAGATAGCATTCGGGCATATATCGACTATGGTTGGATTGTCTCTTACCTAATCAGGTATGTATATACAATCTATCTCTCTCTAACATATTTAATAATAGAATCAATTATGGATCTTAGTTAGGTTCTTTTTTAACAAAATCACATGTCATTTCAGATTTCATGGCTTCCAAACTAGATTATTACGAACCAGTTTCAGTATACTGCACTGATGGGCTTGAGGATGATATTGTTGCAGTGCCCCTCATTCACATACACATTATTGAGTGCCAGAAACCTGACTGAGTGATGCACCTATTTTTCTCTACTCATCCGATTCCATTGCCATCAAGACAGACAGACCAGTTTCATGGGATGATGTTGACAAGGAGGCATGATGATGGCAATTCCTGAGTATAGGGTAGTTATTCCGAGCAGCTTGTTCACATGAGTGATGAAGAGGAGGAGGGGGTCTTTAGTCAGGCAGCTGTCCATGATATAGTGCTGGAGGTGAGGGCATATTTTCATGCACTTTTTATGAGTATCTTCACACATCTAGCATGGAGAGTGGAGGTTTCTGCTATAGAGGAACATCTCGTGGATACTTCTAGTGCTGAGGAGCCATGACCACAATGACATAGACAATTACATGTTTCAAGTGAGGCCTCACCTCTTCCACAGGAAGAGGTCGGCCCACTAGTAGTCCGGGATCAGCCGATTCAGGATGTGGCTCATGAAGAATGGGATATGTCTTTCATGACATGATATCCATAGTTCACACCATCTTGGTTTATAGATCCATCATAGCCTTTGGATCCATTGCAGCCTTGGGTTCCCGATCCATCGCCGTCTTGGGGTAGAGCTCCATCGCAGGCTTGGTTCCCCACTACGATGGAGGTAAGTCCTTCTACCACCCTAGTGGGAGAAGAATTTCGAGGGTAGTACGAGATGATGTTCAAAACTCCTCCCACGAACACACAGATGGAGGATGCACCAGTCAACATTTCTGTGCCTCAGAATTAGCCTTCCCCTGCTCATCAGACCGCACTGCACACTTGATGCAGACGTCCTATTCGCATACCACCATGTGGGATATAATGTCCTCTCCATAGACACAGACATTGATTGTACTTGTTTGTATACATGCTTTATGTCTACTAAAATAAAAATACTATTATTATTATTAGATCTCCTTATTTTTTATTTAGTATTTCAGGTTTCATTTATATTTTACGCACAATTTATATTTGATAGCTTTCAAATTAGACTACTGGAAACATATAAATAATTAGTAAATTTTAATTAAATAACTTTAAATTTTCAAAATTATACAGTATAAAAGTAATGTAAATAAAATTTAAGATATATCCTAATAATTTAAAAAGTCTTTGAAAATAAAGAGTTTTATAAATAAAATAAATAAATTATAATGAAAGGAATGTAAGAAATGTAAATCAGAAGTGAGATCGAAATGAATGAAAGGTGAGGAGGGCCCTAATCCACCTACTTGACTTTGAAATCATATAAAATATAAACTACAAATCCCATATAAATAATACTTAAAATTCAACTACTATTTATATGATTAAGAAATGCTTAAAATTTCATTCACATCTGTCTTAGAGTTTATATTATATAGGCTAGCAATGTCACGTACTTGAAATATTTTTTAGTTTCAAATAAGTGGATTAGAAATTTAATAAATAAATTTTTAGCAACATTTTTATGAATTTATTTTTATTTTAGACTACTAGATATATGTTTAAGCATTGTTTATAATTTCATTCATATCGGTCTAATAGTTAATATTATATAGGCTAGAAAATTCATGTACATGAAACATTTATATGTATCATGTATGTGGATTAGAAATCTTATAAATAAATTTTCACCAACATTATTCAAAAATTATTTTTATTTTGGACTACCTGTTATATGTTTTAGAAATTTTTGAAATATCCTTCATATCTGTCTTATATATAATATTATATATGTTAGCAATGTCATGTACTTGAAACATTTTTATGTTTCGAGTAGGTGGATTATAATGTTTATAAATAATTTTTCAACATTATTTTTTAAGAAATTATTTTTATTTTGGACTACAAGTTATATGGTTAAGATATTTTTAAAATTTCATTCATATTAGTTTGATATTTAATATTATATATACTAGAAAAGTAACGTACTTAAAACATATTTAAGTTTCATATAGGTGGATTTGAGAGCTGATAAATAATTTTCATCAACATATTTTCAAAATTTATTATTATTTTTGACTACTTGTTGTATGTATAATCAATGTTTTAAATTTCATTCATTTCTATCTTACAGTTAATATTATATAAGCTAGCAAAATCACGTACTTGAATCATTTTTTAGTTTCAAATAGGTGGATTAAAAAGCTTATAAATAATTTTTCACCAACATTTTTTGGAATTTATTTTTATTTAGGACTACTAGTTATATGTTTAATCAATGTTTAAAATTTCATTCATATATGTCTTATAGTTTATATTTTATAGGATATAAATGTCACATACTTGAGTAAAAGATAAATAATGTTGAAACATTGAGTTTTATATATATATAGATGAATATAATAATAAAAATTAAAATTTTAAATATATAAAAAACATAATTAAAATAGAAAAAATTTACAGTTTTAGGGTAAAGGCGGTGTTGTAGATTCCTTATTTTAGTAGAATTTTTTTAAAAAAAGTACATAATATGTTTAATTTTTTTTTCATAAAGTGTATAAAAAAACTCATCGACAGGTTTCTAGGTGCTCCAAAGTCGAATAAATTTTGTTATGGTTGCTATTGGCATTCATCTTCATCGACAATGCATGTGCTTGAAGCCCTAAGCCCTTCAATGCACTTCTATAGCATCATGTTACTTTATGACCCACCCAGTGGGATCTATAGTGGTGGAACTATTCATATTTAGGATGTTGGTAGGTGGCCGTCGATGTTCCTAGCGTGATATATCTCAGTGATCTGTTGTGAATTTGATTACTTTTTTGTTAGATCTTCTTCATGTTTCTTCTTTATATCCATCGATGAAGGTTTATTTTTTTTCCTATAAGAGCTTGATCCATTTTATTCTCAATCCATAAAGATTTCTATATGTGTTATGGATTTCATTTTTTTCCTAGTGTGGTGTAGAACATCCCTTGATGGTGGCGATGGGGGTAAATAAATGATGTTGTGGGTGATTTTTGTGATGGATGTTGTGGTGGGTTTTATTTAGGTGTGAGTTTCTCAAGTCATCAGTTAGGTTTCCTTTGAGTGTTTGAATTTTTATCCTGTGATTTTTACCCTGCTGGAATATGTGGATTTATTTGGTTTTTGATTTTATTTTTGAAGATGTTATCACTTTCCTACTAGATGGTGGTATTTGAAAATAGTGAGGGCTTCCACTACTGCCCATAATTTTTTTTTTATCAAAATAGAGAAATTATTGGCAGAGTAATCCCTAGGGTAGATTTTATATCTTCAGTATGAGAATGAATTTTCATCCCCTATCACATACTTAAATTTACTTTAGAGGTATTGAAACCAATCATGATTTATATTTTAAAAGGGAGAGAAGTAATTTCATAACTATTTACTTTAAATATATTTTCTATTGATTTATTTCTTTATGATTCAATGGTTTTTTTTATTTTGAAAATGGGGTGTTTGTTTGAATAGGTGAGTTTATTAATTTATGGAGAGATAACTTTATCGCATGGACAACATTTTTACTTTCACTGAGACATACTGATTTATAAAAAACACTAATATAACCCATGGTGTGGTTTTAATATGTTTTTATTTGAAAAAGAATTGTGATTTTTTTTCATGATTTATATATTTTGTTTTGATATGATGCTGATAAAGAGTTTCAGTGGTTAACAATAAATCTATATTAAGATATTGAAGTGAAAATGTAATTTTTTGAGATGTTTTATTTTTTAACCTTATATGTGAGACATTTTAGTCACTTAATAAGTGTTTTGAGTTGATGTAAAATGTTTTTTAAGTATTGGAGAATCATTGAACTCATTTGAAGGGGTTTCCAATTGATTTGATCTAATTCTAGAAATACTATTCTATAAATGAGGTTTCGGAAAATAGTAAAGAAGAATATACTATGTGTAAGTAATTTTGATAACACATGAGATAACTGATCTATCCATGGGTGAGTTGTTATAATATAATATATTTGGAAAAAAATAAAAAATAAATTATTCAATATGGAATTTAATTCTGACCCACATAAGAGAATTGATCTTTATATAAGATATTTGAGCGTGTTGATTGTTTAAAAGAAAAATTCCTATGATATATGAAATTTTAATATGTTGTATCTAATTTTATCTACATAGATGATACTTTTGTCTGTAAAATAAAATTTTAAGTCCAATAATTGAATTTACCTATGTATAATAAATTTCATGTCCTCATATAATATTTATATGTATGCATGATATTCATACATAGATAAATTTTTGAGAAAACTAAAAACTAAATCCGATGATGCTTTATTGTTTGAGTATTTCCAAAAAATAATAGACTCCCTCAACATCTATGATTCATGTAATGATTAATGGATGTTTTAATTTGGTTTTAATAAGAAATACCATTAATGATTTTCATGGAATTTTGAATTCCAACATTCAAAATTATTCCAAATTATTGTTGTTGCATTTTTTAGGAAGACCTTGATCATGTTATTCATAGTAGATGATATATAAAGTGTTTTAAAAATTTATTTTATAAATATTATTCATATTTATCATGTGAATATAAATATGATAAATGAATATGAAAATTAAAAAAAAAATTATAGAAAATGTTGATACTGTGTTGTATCAAAGTGAGAAAATAAAAGAACATCAACATTTGTTATATTATTATTTTTTAAGAGGATGCAGCTAAATGGCTCCATATTCATTGATATAAATGGTTACTATAGAGGTAAAAGAAAATCATTTTTTACATTCTTTATCTCAAGTATTGGTTGTTCATTCTGAACTAGTGAGAGTAATGAATATCTATGTAACGTCTAGGATTTTCAAAGAGGAATAAACCCATATGTTAATATTCATGACCTATATTTTTTATTCTAATATTGTTATCTAAAGAGGATGGAGTGGTTATGTGATTCTAGGGCTCATTTTTAGCCCATGGATCTTGAATTTAATGAAGTTGACATAGCCATGTAGTTTTCACACAATTTGTGCTAATCGTAAAACTCAATCGTGCGAGTCACCCAATGCACATGGGAGGCCCCATAGATTTTTAATAATTATGTGATCCAGGATGCACACCCATGTTGGATTTAAAAAATATCCTTAATATTGTAAAATATCATGGGCTACGAATGGTAGCCAAACTATGTTCCTTTACCATGTGAGCGGTTTTCTTGGAAAAAGGTTAGCGCACAGTTGGTGCACAGTTTGGCCAACTGTGTGACCAAATAGTAAGACCCACATTTTAAGTGAGCATTTACATTTTTACCTCTAAAGTGTTTTAATAACCTCAAACCTTCTTCCTCTATCATTTTTTCAGCATCTATCACCTGAATCTCTCTTGGGAAGCTCTACCCTCCTATTGTATCTTTTACTAGTTTATCTTCCTTAATCCTATGGTATTTTGGTGTGGTATTAAATTCCAAATTTTGATGTAATTGATCTTTTCTTCTATTTTCTCCAGATCGATTCAAGGGACGACACTGGGTGAGGAGAGCTCTATGGGACTCTGGAAGGTGGTCTGGATTGTTTCCCTTATGTTTTGTTAATTTATATATTATATCATAATTCTTTAAATGGAATTATCTAAAGATACATCCTAAAATTTTAGTAAATTATTTTAAATGGATCCTCTTGCATAAAAAGATCTTATCTTATGGAGAATCATCCCTGGGTTGATCAACTTGATGTGATCCTCCCCAAATGTGTGTTCCTTCCTTGATGGATGAATTTAACTCTTCCATAAATTGTTAAACCATCCTTCAGATATGTGTTATTATGTAATAAATTCGTTTCCATGTATGAATTTTATTAAGAATAATGTTGGCCCTAATTTAGGCCCATTCGCTATGCCAAGATGAATTGATTGAATTAAAAGTAGTGTACAAATAAATTTAAAATATTATAAGAGAAATGCCTTGAGCAATGGTATAAATTATAATAGCTATACCATACCTCATATCCAAGTCATGAGTTATACATGCATACTTAAGGGGTTACTTGGATGAGATTTTATTCTCTATAACTATAACTTATAAATGAATTTTATCTACAATGGGAGAGACACTAGGTATTTTAGGGATGGGATCATCAGGTCTTTACCTTACCTTCAAGTGAGTACCACCAATTCCCCTGGGGAGACACCATGGATGGGCTTAGTCTCTATATTGTTATACCAAGACATTATTGAGACCTAGTTCCCTATGTGAGATACCAGGGATGGGGTTAGAGGGCGTTTTTGATGCAATGTTAATAGTGATGCTAGGGATTCCATTTATGGATCACTGTTGATGGGCTCTTACAATATTGGTCACATAAAGTTCCCATGGATTTATACTCTTGATCCCTTCCAGATCTCCTTGGATGACACTATGGTGCCACTTATTACATTAAAGAATATATTTAAATAAAAGAACAAGGATGCATAACTGAAATTTTAGGGATGAGTCCGCTAAGACAAATCACATGGTTGGTGACGGTATACCTCATAATGATTACCTACATTGGCCCATTTTACTATTTATCACAGTAAAACATGTCACCTCAGTTCAGATACACCCATCTTGATCTTATGTAGGTTAGGTCAGATGGGTATACCAAGATGAACCCTATCTGATGTATTTTTTTAATTATTCATTGTAAAGACCCGGAAATTTCAAGGAAATTTTTTTTCTGGATTTTCTTTGGAATTTTACAAGAACACAGTTTCATACGACGCCTGATTCCGAGGCCTGGTGTGCCCAAAATAATTTTCTAAAGTTTATCTTGGGTACGTTCAGTGAACGAACGAGCGGGTTTTTCTATCTTTTGAACCGGTGCTCGGAATTGAAATCCGAGGGCACTGATGGAATCGCAGCATCGATAATTGATTAGAAACAACTTTTTTGGAATTTCTTTTTCTTGGGTGGAGTTTTACTTTATTGGGTTAACTAAAGAATAAAATAAAATACTGTGCAACAGATTTTATTTTTATTCAAGGAAGTGTTAACCTAAGATAATTGTTTGAGTGGGACCCACATCCTAACTAATCTGCAAAGTAGGATATTAGTGGGGTGGGTCCCACACGATCCCCACCCTTTCAACTTCCTCAACCCCTCCTTAATTTCAGTAACGCACCCACACCCCCCCAATTAATGATAGTCAACTCATGCGTTTATTTAAATATTAAACACCTCTGTTCATTGGGTGGTTTAAACGTTGCAATTAAATTCAATTAATTGGTTGATTCAATTTTAGAATTTAAAAGACGTTGGCTTGTGTGTTAATAAAATAAGACAAGTCTTATTTTATTATGGTTGGGTTTGTTGTCTTGAGTTTTTGGGAGGAAAAGGGGAGTCTTGAAGTTCTTCGTTCTTCGTCGAAGAACGCGAAGAACGCACTGCCGCCGATAAAGAACGCTGCCTCCAACGACGGACAACGGTGAGAGACGCCTTCCTCGGATATCGACGACCCGACACACATCTCCTTGTTCCTTCTTTCCGCGTCAAAGGAAAGGAGACACCGTTCCTCCATGACGCGACGATCCGTCTCTTTCCGTGACGAACAATTCCGCGACGTCCCTTTCCGTGACAAACCTCGTTCGATGACTACGCTCGAGGTTGGGGGTTTAATTTGAGAATATTAATAATCTCATGATTGTTTTCCTTCTAAAACAAGAATGCGGATCAACTCATTATTAAGTTGATCCGCACTAGTTTTTTTTGCGAGTTTGTAATTCCCTTTTGATTGTGGAAAAACCATAGGGAGATTATTTCTTTTGTTCCTGATTACTTTCATCGTTGATTTATCGTCTTTTTGGGCTGCATGTTATCGCAATAACGGGAGGAGGTCGGACCGCACGAACACGGCCGACCCTCCTCCCCCTTTTATGTGTGTTCGTTGCGACTCGAACAATGGTGGCGCGGTGAAACAAAACCACGTGGAAACAAGAAGGAATGCGACGAAGGAGCATGGCACCGTCGCGCCGCGCCGTTGAGGCCGAACTAAACCGCGACCGGAGTCGGGGCTGTAGAGGAGAATCAAAGACTCCGCAGTTGTTTATTTGACGTGCCGATCAACAGGCATTGATGAAGCAGGTCACAAAAGAGATTTTAACCCTTCGCAGTAATGTACGGGTCCCGAGAGGGCCTTAGGCGCAGACGGCGGGCGAATTGGACAACCGGACCCCGTCAGGTGGTCCACGGAACGGGCTGCCAGCACAGGTCGGCCGCCCGGAGGCGGCAGCACCACGACGCGCCGCCGATAGGAGCCTCCGCGACGGAGGCGGGATCCCGCGGCTGCATAGGATCCAGTGGGGGAGACGCGGCGATCCGCTGCGTCGCTGGCAGGGACCAGCCCCCACGTGGGGGTCGCGGCTTTATTCAACGTGGGGGCAACATTACCCCCCTGTTCCGCTCAGCCGGACAGCCGAGCGGCCACGCGGAAGGCCAACCGGCCGGGCTGGGCCATGCCCACCGGGCCGGGCTGCGCCCTATTGGGCCGGACCCGGACCCCGTTCAGGTTGACCCGGTTCGGGTCAACCCTGTTCGGGCCGACCTAGGGGGCGGTCTCGGGCCAGGTCGGTCCGGGCCCGAACCCCCTATTTTCGGACATTTTCGCTCAAATTCCTATATCTTGGGCTGCGGACCTTCGATTGACGCACCGTCAGTTGCGATGCGATATTTGGATCGAGACGGTCATTTCAGTATATTGCACTAAAGGTTTCAGAGAACTTTGAGTATGGACGAGTTGGTTCAGATATGAAACCAACCGGGCCATCGGAGAAGAAACACTTATATCTTGAGTTCCGGACGTCTGATTTACATGCCGTCGACTTTGTTGGAATCCACTTGATGAGAAGAAACTTTTGGCGTGCTTCGCCTGAGTTTTGAATGCAGTTGGATAATGGCCTGGTTGGATTGTACCCGAAATCCAACCGGGCCCCTGGAACGGAAAAGCTAATAACTTTCAGACCGGACGTCCGTTTGACGAACCGTCAGTAGCGTTGGTGATCACGTTGAGAAACGGTCCCTATGAGCATACCCTATGAGAGTTCGGGGTACAGTAGAGATACGGCCGGGATGGTTCACACATGAAACCAACCGAGCCCCAAGGACGAAAAGGATACTAACTCACAGACCGGGCATCCGACTGACGCGTCGTCTGCTCCGTTGAGAACCCTATGAAGAGGGGTTCCTTTGAGATACTTCTTCGTGGACCTTCGCGACACTTGGAGTATCGAACAGTATCTCATGGAGCGGACCCTCCCAATGACGAGCTAGCAAAGTGCAGAAACCTAGTAGCTGGCTGAGACTTAACGACTGCTGATCTTTCATCTCGGTGTGTTTCAGAAAGCCCAGTGAGGAGCGTTTGGTTGTAGCGGCAGACCCACGGCGGAGGAGCGCTTGGTTGTAGCGGCAGACCTGCGGTACTCAACAGAAGGAGTACCTCTGGAGGCTATGAGGGGGAGCGCTTGGTTGTAGCAGCAGAACCACGGGGTAGGGGCACTTGGTTGTAGCGGAAGACCTGCGGTACTCAACAGAAGGAGTACCTCTGTAGCCTATGAGGGGTAGTGATCGCATTGTCGAGTGCGTCAAATTAGTTGTTTAATTTTGACTCGAATTCTTGCAGTATAGAAGTAACCCTAGGCCGTCTCTCGACGGAGCCATAGATTATTAATTTAAAAAGAGAGTTTTGATTATGAATTTATACGGTGAATTAGGTTTTTTAAAACTTGGTGGTTTTATGAGTAATGATGAAAATAGAAAATGAAAGAGATAAAACAAAATTTAAATGAACAAGATTGATTAAACGTGATCAACCCCGGGAAGTCTCGTGATGCTTATCCTTCATCGATTCAAGGGATAGGGTTTTGATATTTTAATCCCTGGTTTGTAACTCCAAGAAACAGAATGTTACTGAGTTTGTACTAGGATACCCCCTAGGGTTCAGTCGAAAACACATAACAATTCACCGAACACCGCCGATGATTGGGTGATTTGTGTTCGACATCATAACCGAAACTCATCAAGGAAACACCTGATCAATTCGATGTGCTCTCCAGGTTTGCATGTTATTTCATTGTGATACCATGACATAAATTTACATGGCCTTGAAAGATCTTGTGTGAGTTCTATTGACCAATATGAATCACACAAGCACCACAATTGAAAGGGGGAAAAGAAAGTGGTGAATAGTGTGTGAAACATCACATGAAAGGGTACCCCCAAACATGATCATATGAGTTGAGCATGACTTAACAGTACATAAATCAATAAAATAAGATAAGAGGATGATGAAAAACAACAAAACAACCTGTAATTCAAAAGATCATTCAAATATTACAACATGATGCTTGGGATTTACATCACATTGCTCCCCGGGTGATCACAAGGGGTTTAGAAACCCATGGGAGGGGAAGAAGAAGAAGATGTTGAAGTAGCACCTCCCATAGCCTCCAGAACTTCTACGGATGTTGAGAAGACTTATCGGGGACTCCAAAATGGTAGCACCTTGCCTCTTGGCCGAACATACAAATGGGGAGCCCAAGGTGTCATTTTATAGGGAAAATGGAAGGTGGTTTTAGGCACACAGATTTTATCAATCCACTTGTATCATGAGTTTCGGCCTTCAGACAGTCTTATCTCTCTTTGGAGAAAATAGAAAAGTTGTATCCCTACTACATTACTGCCTCCACTGAATGTTTGGTACCATTTGGACAATTACATATCATCATATTAATAAAATACAGAACACCACGTTTGACTTGATCCAAATTCGGTATCTTGGACATATCAGTTCGGATGGGCCCCATAGATGCCGAATCAGGATTTGGTTTCTTAATAAGAAATGTATAATATGAAATTTTGGACATGTACACAAAATTTCAGCCCATTTGGATGCACGGAAATTGTGTACTATGCAAAACCGTGGACAGATGTCCATGGATCCATGAAATTTTGGCCCATTTTTCTTCCACTTCATCAAGTGCCCTCCAAATCACCTCCACCTACATTGAAACAACAAAAACAAGTAACATTGACCATTATAATATTGATTAACATTAATTTAATGATTAAAACATAAAGTTAAATTTATTATCATATTTGTAATATTCATTACAAAAGTAGTTTAAAACTGTGGTGTAAGGGTGGAATAAAACAGTGAATCGTGGTACGATCACACCACCACACCTAAACATTTTCACTCCTAGGCAAAGTCACATATCTAAATAAAATGATGCATATATATATATATATTTCCAACATCCTGAATATTTAGCATTTGAGGAAATTTTATTTAAAGTAATGTGATCAATACACAAACCACACCAAGGAGTTCTTCCTGGTGAAAATAGAAAAAGATGTCACATAAATCATATCATAGCAAAATTCAAAAAGGTTCACAATACCCAATTGAGAATGGAATTCAGAAGTAAACCATGACACTAACTCTCCATCTGTGTGTGTGAAAACCATTCCATGCTATTCTTTCCACTTGATATCTAATAAATATATGTTATTTTAACATTTTTCAGCTTAAATGATTTTGTCACCGAACCTGTCCAACATCCTTTGCAATCATATTTCAAGACCCACACATTTAAGCATTCCCAGAAGTCAAACCATAATCTCCTGACCTAGATATCCCCATATGTTGCACATTTCATCACTCCCCTCATTTATTAAATTTTTTTTGAAGTTGCAATTGGAATAAACCTCACACTCATCTCTCAAAACTTGTTTGATCTCTTCAGGACACTAATTGAAATAGTTATAACAAGATCAAAGTTTGAGGAGGAGCGGTTTTTGACCTGCCCAAGACAGAACAATTTTTTTTTTGAGGGTGTAAAACACTCGGACATTAGGTACACACACATAGGTCAATCTGGTAGAACAATAAAACAGATCAAATAAGGAATGAACGTATGGGAATATCATCTAAAGCTAAAAAATATTAACCCAACATATATTTACCTTATATTAAGTAAGAAATAATCACACTTTGTGGTTTGGTGTAAACATTTGTGGAGATATTAGTGACACAGTTTTCTAAAAAACTACTCACACAAAGGGCATCAATCATATCAAAGGTTTCACATAGATACGACCATTTATATCATTGACATAAAACCAATTCACTAAAAGAAATGAATCCTTGATTGTAAATTCATACACATATACTTTTTAGCCTTAGTTATGGTATTTGTACTTTCCCCACTTTATGGTCGCCAAATCATGGAACTTCGAAATTGTCGATGGGGGAAAAATGAAATTACCATAAAGAAGGCCAAAAAGAGAAAACAATGAAAACTCCTAACTAACCCAGGAATGTATCCTACCCCCACACCTAGAGTATGCAATGTCCTCATTGAAATAATTGAGAGTGTGAGAAGGACGGATAAAACCTGGTGTGTTTTATTGGTATGATGCATCAAGAAGGTGGATTTCCTCCACCAGATTCTTTGGAAAATCCTAATAGAATTTTTTAATTTGCTGCCCATTGACGGTAAGACTTCGTCCACTCTGCTCATGAAAAACCTGTATTGCACCAAAAGGGTAAACATTAGAAATAGTATAAGGACAGAGCCATCGGGAACGAAGCTTACCTGGGTGGAGCTTAAGCCTGGAATTGTACATGATGACCTTCTCACCAATATGGAACTTCCGCTGGTGAATCATGCTATTATGAATAGCCTTTTTGTTCTCTTTATCGATCCGGGAGTTCTCATATGCGTCACGTCGAATTTCTTCCAACTCTTGAATCTGCAGCTTTCTTTTCTCACCTGCATCTGGAAGGTTCATATTACATTGTTTAACAGCCCAATATGCACGGTGTTATACCTCCACTGGGAGGTGACAAGCCTTTCCAAACATAATTCTGTAGGGTGACATTTCTATTTGGGTTTTAAAAGTTGTACAGTATGCCCAAAGTGCATCATCCAAGCGCAAAATCCAATCTTTCCTATTGGGTTGTACCGTTTTTTCCAAGATGCGCTTAACATCCTGATTTGAAATTTCCGCTTGTCTGTTAGTTTGGGGATGATATGAAGTGGATACTTTATGAACAACCCCATAATTACGAAGCATGTTTTTCATGTTACGATTTCAAAAATGTGAACCCTGGTCACTAATGATGAATCTTGGTAAACCAAACCTACTGAAAATTTGGGACCTCACAAAGTCAACAACCACTCAAGAGTCATCGTTCCTGGTGGCTTTTGCTTCCACCCATTTAGATACATAGTCAACAACAAATAATATGTACACAAATCCAAATGAATTTGGAAAAGGCCCCATGAAGTCAATGCCCCATGCATCGATGATCTCACAAAATAACATGGGCTGTTGGGGCATTTCATTCTTCTTGGAGATATTCCCTGTGAATTGACAATGACTACATGACTTACAAAATCTTTGGGCATCCCTATACAATTTGGGCCAATAATGTCCGGAGTCAAGGACATTTCGAGATATATGTTGAGAGACAAAGTGGCCCCTACATGCCAAGGTGTGGAAAAAAGGCAAAACAGAGGTGAACTCATGGTCAGGGACACACGTACGAACAACCTGGTCACTACAGATCCTCCACAAATATGGGTCATCCCAAATGTACGATTGAGAATCATGTTTAAGTCTCTGGGATTTTGAAGTGCTAAAATCAGTGGGGACCGTAGATGTTGCTAGAAAATTCACAATGTCCGCATACCAGGGGTTAAGGTCCACAACATCACAAAGGTTCTCATAAGGGAATAATTCTCCAATGGGTAGGGGTGAGTCAACATGATGGTCCAATGGTGGGGAAATCCTACTAATGTGGTCAGTCACCACATTCTCTACCCCTATCTTATCTCTAATCTCAAGGTCAAACTCTTGGAAGAGGAGCATCCGCCGAATGAGGCGGGGTTTGGCTTCATGTTTCTTTAGGAGGAAACGAAGGGAATCATGATCAGAGAAGACAATTATTTTTGACCCGAGAAGATATGAACCAAATTTTTTCAAGGAAAACACAATAGAAAGGAGTTTGTTTTCAGTTTTTTTATAGTTTACCTAGGCAGGGTCAAAGGTATGCGAGGCATACACAATGACATGAGGAGCCTTTTCAACCCATTGTGATAAAACTGCCCCAAATGAAAAGTTAGAGGCATCACACATAAGCTCAAAGGGGAGATCCCACCTTGGTGGTTGGATTATGGGAGGTGATGTGAGACTCTTTTTTAGTGAATTGAATGCATCCTCACAATTTTTATCAAACACAAACTCAGAATCCTTTTGTAATAACTGAGATAATGGAAGTGAAATATTACTAAAGTCTTTAATGAATCGGCATAAAAAACCAGTATGACCCAAGAAAGATCACACCTCAAGAACACATTTTGGATATGGAAGGGTTGAAATTAATTCAATTTTATATTTATCAACATGAATTACCTTATTTTATATGACATGCCCAAGAACTATCCCCCGCTCAACCATAAAATGGCATTTCTCATAATTTAAACAAGTTATTTTTCAATGCAGCGGCGGAGGACATAACCTTGGTGTTCCAAACAATCATCAAAAAAAGAACCATAAAATCTAAAATAATCCATAAAGGCTTCTATACAACTCTCAAGGTACTCAGAAAAAATACTCAAAAGACATCGCTGAAAAGTACCAGGAGCATTACATAGACCAAATGGCATCCTTCTGTATGAAAATGTGCCAAATGGGTAGGTAAATGTTGCCTTTTCTTGATCATCAGGGGCTATATGGATTTGGAAATAACCCGAATAGCCATCAAGGAAACAATAATGGGACTTACCAGAAAATCGTTCTAACATTTGGTCAATGAAAGGTAAAAGAATGTGGTCCTTCCGCGTGGCTTGATTCAGTCGACGGTAGTCAATACAGACTCGCCAACTGTTTTGCACACGCATTGGAACCAATTCATTCCTTTCTTTTGACACGACTGTTATTCCTATTTTTTAGGCACAATTTTAACTGGGCTAACCCATTTACTATCAGATATAGAATAAATGATCCCTGCAGCAAGTAATTTACTAACTTCCAATTTTACCACTTCATGGATAGTGGGATTGAACCGGCGTTGAGCCTACCATACGGGCTTAGCCTCATCATCCAAAAGTATATGGTGCATACAAATATATGGGCTAATCCCGTGAATATCATCCAATGCCCATTCTATTGCCTTTTAACACTCTCTCAAAAGTTTGAGCAGTTTCAATTCCTATTGTGGAGAGAGGTTATTGGCAATAATGATGGGCAAGTGGTCAATACCCTCAAGATAGGCATATTTCAAATTTGATGGAAATGGTTTTAATTCCAACACCGGGGGTTTTTGGATTGAGGGAGTGGATTTATGGGGAGTGAGGTCCATGAAACTATCTATTTACTCATTTTTATTCTCAAAGGAAATAGAATCTATTGAAATGAGATTTGCAGAATCATCGATAGTCATGGGTACCTCAGAATAAACACACTCATCAATTAAAGCACAAAATTTACATTTTGCAGAACCCACACAACACTCAAAAACATGAATCAAAACTCAAATCATCCAAGGGTGAAGAAAACAAAAATTAATCAGAGTCTGGGTTGAGGAGAGAATTGTGTGTGTGTGCATCGTTTGAGAGCACTTCCATTGAATAGATAGGAAGAGTGGAGTGCTCTTCAACGGGGTGTTTCATAGCCTCAAAGATGTTAAAACATACCTTTTCTCCACCAAACTCCATGGACAGTGTACCATTGTGAACGTTGATGATCTTCTTTGATGTTTTTAGGAATTGCCTCCCAAGTATGAGAAGGACATGTCCTTGGGTTTGGGTATCTTCCATCTCAAGAATGTAGAAATCAGCGGGGAATATGAGATTCTTCACTCTAACATGGACATCCTCAATCACTCCTTTTGGATGCGTTGTACTCTAGTTGGAAAGTTGCATGATAATTCTTATTGGTTGAAGCTCTCCAACCTGTAGATAAGTATACATGGAGTGTGGAATCACATTAATGGAAGCACCTAAATCTATTATAGCATCAGAAAAGAAGGTCTCCCCTATGGTACACGGTATTGTGAATGTGCCTGGATCCTTGCATTTGGTTGGAATTGCTGGTTGAATCAAGGACGATACATTCCTTCCCAGGTTAACATTCTCATTCCCCTTCAACCTCCTTCTATGGGTGCAAAGCTCATTATGAAATTTGGCATAACGGGTAATTTTCTTGACTGCATCCAACAAAATAATATCAACTTGAACCTTTTAAATGTATCCATTATTTTAGTGTTAATCTCATTATCAACATTTTTCATAGATTCCGATAGTCTTTGAGGGAAAGGAAGAGGAATTTATTGTTCATGGGAATCCTTAATGATAATTTTATAATCATTTTTATTTTGTTTTTCTTCATTGCAATCTTTTATGGGTGGAGAAAGAGTGTTTTCAACAGGGGAACATACCTGTTGAGTAGAATCAGTAGAAGGAGAAGATTTTTTACCACTATAAAGTGTAATTGCACATACATTACCTTTGTTCTTTGGATTGGAAATGGGTTGAGATGGTATTTGTCCAGACCCTTGCATCTTAAGCTCACCTATAGTGTTTTCCAACTATCCCACTTGAGTTCGTAGTTCTTGAATTGCTGATTGTGTGGTTTGTTGGAACTGGAGGTTTTGGGTTGCCATTTGTTTCACCATATCCTAAAGGCTTGGTTCAGACTTGGGAGGAGGAGGGTTGTTTTGAGATGTTGAAGGATAAGAAGGTTTCATACCTTGGCCTTGTTGATACCAGTTCTTCTTGGGGTAGATTGAGTTTCCTCCTTGTCGGTATTGTGGGTGTGCTTGCCACCCGGGGTTTGGATTTGGCCTAAATGGTTCTTGCTTGAAGGGAGGTTCTTGTTAGAATGGATTCCCTGGGAACACAGCTGCACAGGACTTAGATGAATCTTGAATTTTTGGTCACTGGTCAAAAAAATGAGTGTTATCAGAACACATACCACAATAAAATGGAATATAAGTAGAGTGTGAGTTACCTTATTCTTGAGCTAATTGCATTAGAAGGGTACGCATCTCAGCATGTTTAGTATATACCTTTTGTTCTAAGGATGAATGACTTACCTCATGAACTCCTCGGGTTGGTGCAATAGCACGTGTTCCAAATTGTTGTGCATTTTGAGCCATGTCGGCTATTAAGTCACGAGTGGTAGAAGGAGTTTTGTCAACTAGGGAACCACCAGCTACAACATTAATCATTCCACGATCCATGGGGATAAGTCCCTCGTAGAAGTATTTAATTAAAGGTTTTTCACTAATCTAGTGGTGGGGGCAGCTTGAGCAAAGTCTTTTTAATCTCTCCCAGTATTCATGAAGGGTCTCTCCTTGTAACTGCCCAATGCCACAAATTTCTTTCCTAATTGACGTAGTTCGGGAGGCAGGGAATAAATTCTCTAGAAAGAGTCTTTTAAGGTCATTCCATCCCCCAATCGTGGTAGGCAAATAGTATAGCCAATCTTTGGCTACACTATCAAGGGAGAAAGGGAAGGCCCTAAACTTAATGTGGTCCTCAGACACATTTTTGGGGTTTCATGGTGGAGCACACTATGTGAAACTCATTTAGATTTTTTCGAGGGTCCTCTCCAGGAAGACCATGAAATTTTGGAAGGAGGTGGATGAGGCCTGATATTAGCTCAAAATTGGCCGCTTCCTCAGGATATTGGATGTACGCAGGTTGGTACTCCACATCTGGGGTGGTCAGTTCTTTTAATGTTCTATTATTTGCAGCCATGATCTCTGGGGTTTGATTTGGTTAAATTTTTTATTGGTTTTGGAACACCTGAGGTTTCAAAAGGGGTTCATCAATGTTACCTTTTTGACCTTCTCTAAATTCCTTGATTTGGGTGCGAAGTGACTTTTCAATTTCAGGGTCAAATTCGAGTAGTGTTTCTTTACCAGATCTTGTCATGCAACAATGATGTCCACTTTGATTGATTGATTTTTTTGTTGTTTTTTTTATTTGATATGGATAAAATAAAAAAAAACTTAAGAAAGGTGAAAGAAGAATAGAATGTTATACTATTTAATTAGAGAGGGAGATGAAGAAGAAGAGAGAGAGAGATAGAAAGAACAAACCAAAAACAACAAAAAACAAAGACAAAACCCAAAACAAAAACAATCAAATGGGGGTGGGGTATTTAGAGGAGTACTAATTAAGAAGTAAAATAACTAAATAAAAGTAAATAAAGAAAAAAATGATCTTGGATCCCTGGCAATGGTGCAAAAATTTGATCGTGTTGTCGAGCGCGTCAAATTAGTTGTTTAATTTTGACTAGAATTTCTGCAGTATAGCAGCAACCCTAGGACGTCTCTCGACGGAGCCTTAGATCATCAGTTTAAAAAGAGGGTTTTGATTATGAAAGTATAAGGTGAATTAGGTTTTTTAAAAATTGGGGGTTTTATGATTAATGATGAAAATAAAAAATGAAAGCGATAAAACAAAATAGAAATGAACTAGATTGATTAAACGTGATCAACCCGGGGAAATCTCGTGATGCTCATCCTTCCTCGCTTCAAGGGATGGGGTTATGATATTTTAATCCCTGGTTAATAACACCTAGAAAAAGAATGTTACTGAGTTTTTACTAGGATACCTCCTAGGGTTCAGTATGAAACACATAATGATTCACCGGACACCGCCGATGATTGTGTGATTTGCGTTCAACATCATAACCGAAACTCACCAAGGAAACACATTAAGAATTCGATGTGATCTCCAGGTTTTCATGTTATTTCATTGTCATTCCATGAAATAAATTTAAATGGCCTTGACAGAGCTTGTGTGAGTTTTATTTACCAATATGAATCACACAAGCACCACAACTGAAAGGGGGGAAAGAAAGTGGTGAATGGTGTGTGAAACATCAAATGAAAGGGTACCCCCAAAAATGAACATATGATTTGAGAATGACATACCAGTACATAACTCAATAAAATAAGAAAATAGGATGATGAAAAACAGAAAAACAACCTGGAATTCAATAGATCATTCAAATATTACAACATGAAGATTGGGATTTACATCATGTTCCTCCCCGGGTGATCACAAGGGGTTTAGAAACCCATGGGAGGGGAAGAAGAAGAAGATGTTGAAGTAGAACCTCCCATAGCCTCCAGAACTTCTAGGTATGTTGAGGAGACTACTTTGGGACTCCAAAATGGAAGTACATTTCCTCTTGGCCGAACTTAAAAATGGGGAGCCCAAGGTGTCATTTTATAGGGAAAATGGAAGGTGGATTTAGGCACACAGATTTCAGCAATCCACTTGTATCATGTGTTTCGGCCTTCAGAAAGCCTTATCTCACTTTGAAGAAAACAGATAGGCTGTATCCCTACCTCTTGACTGTCTCCACCGAAAGTTTGGAACCATTTGGACATCTACATCCCATGATATTAATAAAATACAGAACACCGCATTTGACTTCGTCCAAATTCGGTGGCTTGGACAGATCTGTTCGGATGGGCCCCATAGAAGCCGAATCAGGATTTGGTTTCTTAATATGAAATGTAGAATATTAAATTTTGGACAGGTCCACATAATTTCAGCCCATTTGGATTCACGGATTTTGTGTAATATGCAATACAGTGGAAAGATGTCCATGGATCCATGAAATTTTGGCCCATTTTTCTTCCACTTCATCAAGGGCCCTCCAAATCACCTCCACCTACATTAAAAAAATAAAAACAAGTAACATTGACCATTATAATATTGATTAAAATTAATTGATTGATTCAAACATAAAGTGAAAGTTATTATTATATTTGGAATATTCATTACAAAACAAGTTTAAAACTGCATTGTAAGGGTGGAGTAAAACAGTGAATCGTGGTACGATCAGGGAGCGCTTGGTTGTAGCGGTAGACCCATGGTGGGAAGTGCTTGGCTGTAGCAGCAGGCCCACAGTACCCGACAGGTGGAGTAATACAGCAGTCCACAGTTAGTTGGGTGCACTTTGTTGTAGCGGCAGACCCACTATACTCGATAGAGGAGTAGTTCTCCAACACTCGTGGTTTCGACATCATGAATAAAATCCTGGTTGAGATGAGTCTATGACCGTTGTGTTACCTCATGATTGAGATGATCCACTTGATAACTTAGGTATATGTATGGGAATATACCTGGGTAGTGGTTATCCATTGATTTCATAATCTTTGTGTTTCCTCTTAATTGATATGGGTTACATGATAAATTTGATATATGTATGGACATATATCTAAGTAGAGGTTATCTGTTAAGATCTTCTTTATGGTTATCCTTTTTGGATTTAGTGATAACTTGAGGGTCTCGGGGTCTCTATTGTGTATCTTTATACTCACCCCTACACGGGCTATGCCCGCTCCTGGTTGTGTTGGTTGTAGACGACGGGCAGCGCAGACAGAGGCCGAGTGTTCGAGGACTGGACGGTACCCGAAGGTGGACCTCACAACGAGACAGTATCCGGTGGTGGACTTCATGATGATTAAACACTCAGAGTAGGTTGAAGGGCGAGAGCATTGTGAAGGCTATCTGTACCTACCCTTCAGGTAGGATATGTGGTGGACGATCGAGGAGCTATGCTATCTATACCTACCCTTCAAGTAGGATCTGTGGTGGATGATCCAGGAGATGCGCTATCTGTACCCACCCTTCAGGTAGGATCTGAGGAGGACGAACCAGGAGCTGCTTCTATATTCTTCAAGCTTCTTGTCTTTGTTGTACTTTCTTTTAGTTGTAGATGTACATTCGATTGGGTTTTTATTCTAGCCCATTTACTTTTTAGCACTTCCTTTTGTACTAAGTGTTTTACTTCTGCTTGTACTCTGTCGTGTTTTGTTACTTTTATAAAGGCAATGCATTCCCAGTTATCGGGATTTACGCCTTTGGTGCTAGTCACCAGCCCCTGGCCTATGGAAGGCGGGCTTGGGGTAGTCACGACACGGGCCCCGAGGACGGGTTGTGACAAATTGGTATCAGAGGATTCGGTTCTACCGCAGAACTTATAACTCTGATATTTTATTTCTGTGAAGCAATAGTGTTAAGGGTACCGAGTGTGGTCTTCAGTTCAGGGAGTCCAGTGTTGGTGCGGCGGCCGACGTATCCATACCCCAGGACCCTGACTTCTGATTTTCGACTTTGTACATGAAAACACTAATTGCGTGTGTGTTTCCAAAAGATTTAATGTCAGCTCAAACCATGTCAGCTCACCAGGTATAAAACGTTGACCGTGTCGCATCTGTTCAGGATGTCTTCAAGTAGACAATCAGTTGGAGTTTTGAGATAGTATAGGATGACGGCCCACCGACCGACGAGGCTCGGGTGCGGGGCCCTTTAATTCTATGTTGGCACCCTCGGGTGGTGTACCAGCAACACCACCACCTATTGGGTAGCAGATGCCACCAGTTGTACTAGTGGATGGTGCACGCTGGCAGAGCGCGATGCACGAGTTCCAGCAGTAGAGGCCTCCGAGGTTACGTGGCGAGGAAAATTCCCAGAGAGTAGAGGACTGGCTGGAGGTGATTTCTAGAGTTTTCCGCCTAGCTGAGACCCCGGTGGAGTGGATGGTAGACTTGGCTACTATTGTATTACAGTGAGTGACCATGAGGATGGTCCGCATAGTAATGAGGCTTCGGTACATGGATCAATGCGTGATATAGTTCCTTCGGGTAGTGTGTCAGCTATACATCACTACCTGTTGGTCAACAGTTACAACTGGCGATATGGGTAGGTGACACGTGTAAGGTGGTGTGGTGTCGTTGCACCGCGCGGAATCTATGAGTTTAGGAAAAGATGGTGCAGATCATCCAGGAGCACATGAAGACTACACAGTGCAGTAAGAAACAGGAAACCATCACCAGTCTTAGAGACTCGGGCATGTTAAATGTTTCAATAAGAGGATGCATTAAGGAGAGATGAGTCTGTGAAGCAGCAAACGTAGAGGCAGATCTAGGAGAGCAGCATGGAGTGGTGTACATTTTAACATGCTACAACCACCCACCTTAGTTTCCCCCGCCAGGCTTAGGGAGCTGGAGGGCTGAGGAAGAGTGCGGCTGCATGTGGTCAAGGAGTGTGACCCAATGTCTCTAAAAATGATTCAAGGGAAAGTCTTTGTCAACTAATAGCTACCGTAGAAACAGACGTTGATATGAATCATTACTTCCTTACACAAATCTTGTCCCAGACCTAGAGTTTCCGATAATCCATGGACTTGACCCTCACATCTGGAGATACCTTAGGAGGAGACTCGATAATCACACTTACGCCGACGGTGTGGTCAGACCCTCGAGGCGAGAGTTTTGGTTGGAATCTCTTGGTGGTAGCGTCGAGGCCTTACGACGTTGGTTTGAGTATGGACTGGGCAATCACAGTTCATACAAAAATTAAGGGTATTAGGCAAATGTTGGGATGGGTTTTCCTTGGCTGGGGAAAAGGAAACCCCAGACAGCACAGGATAAACTCATGTATGGGAGGGTGTATCCGATCATTCTTAGGTCGGCCAGCATTACCCTCATAGAAGCAGGAGTTTGAGTTTCAGTTCTAATCAGGAAAGGCAGGCCTTTAGAGTTCAAGGATGGAGACCACGTTCTTATACGGGTCTCACCACGACGAGGTTTATGGAGATGTAGCCGAGGCAACGAGAGATCTCTGAGGTTCAACGGACCTTTCTAGGTCCTCAGCCGGGTAGGAGAGGTGGTTTACCACTTGAGCCATCAACCTCAGTTGCACCAGGTGCACGAAGACTTCCATGTATCTCAACTGAAGAAATACGTGCTTGACCTAACACATATCATCGATCATGGGGATATGGACTTTGGCGATGGGGTGACCTTCACGGAGGTTCTAGTGGGGATCGAGGATCGACAGGAGCGGATCCTATGAGGACGGTCAATTTCTTGGGTGCGCTTTCACTAGTAGTATGGGAACCTCTAGGTGAGCACATGGGAGCGGAAGGATCAGGTGCGTGCTCAATATTATTTTTGTTTCCCTAGTATGTGTTATTACTTTACGAGGACATAAAGCCCTAAGGTGGGAGTAATGTAAAGACCCGGAAATTTCATGGAAATTTTTTTTTTCTTGATTTTATTAGGAATTTTACAACAACGTAGTTTTTGACGGCGCCTGATTCTGAGGCCTGGTGTGTCCAGAAGAATTTTCTGAAGTTTAGCTCGGGTACGTTCAGTGAACGAACGAGCGGGTTTTTCTATCTTTTGAACCGGTGCTCGAAATTGAAATCTGAGGGCACTAATGGAATCGCATCGCCGATAATTTCTTAGAAACAGTTTTTCCAGAGTTGCGTTTGTTCGGGTGGAGTTTTACTTAATTGGGTTAACTAAAGAATAAAATAAAATACTGTGCAACAGATTTTTTTTATTCACAGAAGTGTTAACCTAAGCTAAGTGGTTGAGTGGGACCCACATCCTAACTAATCCCCTAAGTAGGATATTAGTAGGGTGGGTCCCACACGAGCCCCATCCTTTCAGCTTCCTCAACCCCTCCTTAATTTCAGTAACCCACCTACCCCCCCCCCAAATTAATGAAAGTCAACTCATGTGTTTATTTAAATACTAAACTCCTCTATTAATTGGGCGGTTTAAACGTTGAAATTAAATTCAATTAATTGGTTGATACAATTATTGAATTTCATAGACGTTGGATTGTGTGTTAATAAAATAAGAGAAGTCTTATTTTATTATGGTTGGGATTGTTGTGTTGAGTTTTTGGGAGAAAAAGGGGATTCTTGAAGTTCTTAGTTCTTCGTTGAAGAACACGAAGAACACACCACCGCCAACGAAGAATGCCCTCCTCGAAAGACGGACGACGGTGAGAGATGCCTTCCTCAGAGATCGACGACCCGACGCGCATCTCCTCGTTCCTTCTTTCCGCGTCAAAGGAAGGGAGACACCGTTCCTCCGTGATGCGATGATCCGTCTCTTTCCACGACGAACAATTCCGTGACGTCCCTTTCTGCGACAAACCTCATTCGATGACTACGCCCGAGGTAGGGGTTTAATTTGAGAATATTAATAATCTCATGATTGTTTTCCTTACAAAACAAGAATGCGGATTGTTTCCGACGCTTTCACCGGGGCGCGCGCATCTGTCTGTGAGGACGCGCGGCTTGTTGCCCCGCATTCCCGCTTTCCAAAGGCGGGCGGCATTCGCTCCTTATTCAGGGACGTCTGCTCCTTGATCGAAACAGGATGATGGGATGTCGGTTCTTCCTCCTTCGGATCCCTCCTCAGAACTCATCACCTAGTCCGGGTCTCCCTTATAGATTTAATATGTAGTTCGTGAAACTCTTCCCAGTGTCATGTTTCCATGGACGCCGGCTAATTACACTACTTCTATCGGGACATTCCAAAGGGTCCAGTCAGGGCAGCAACCTTCGGTCAGGGGAGTAGTCACGTTGAGGTATCAGAAGCGTGTCTGGATGCTGGTGTACCTGGCATGTTTGTCTGCTATCCTTGACCACAAGGCTTCTCGAGGGCGTGGAAGCCAGAGGCATCCCACATCGAGTGCGGGGAATTATGTGTCACAGACACATATCTGAGGTTTTCCTCAGCTTCCCGTGTTCAACACAGGGTATTTCGCAAGTTTAACGTCCAGCTGGGACGGATCAACCCAACCAGAGAATTAGCTAGGATAGATCGGATTTGAGGGATCCTCCTTGAAAGGATATCGATACCGGGGCCAGCCCATGGGTGATTGGTGAATGGAGTGGAAGGAGAGTGAAGTGGGACCATCACAGGGGGCGACAGTGAAGTTGGGCTTGAGCCTTGACGAGGATTCCTACGTATCCCCGTGCCAGGGAATCAAAGTCCGCGTAGTTCGGGAAAGGTGGACCTTGGTCCGATGTGCCTTGTTAGAGTACCGATGTGAAGGTGGACCTTGGTCCGATGAGAGATGGTCAGTGAACCGACGTGAATGTGGACCTTGGTCCGATGAGCATCATCGGTGTACCGACGTAAAGGTGGACCTTGGTCCAATGAGGGGTGGGCTTGAACCTCTGGAGGCTTCTTACGTACCATGTCTTGACATGGATCAAAGACCTCATAGTTCAAACGGGAATGGGTGAGCAGTTTAATGTCATGCAGGACAAAGGGGGGCATACAGTTTAACGTCATGCTGGACGAGGGCGAAACTTGACGTGAATGAATGACTGAGCAATGTGGCTTGAACCTCATAGAGGCCTCCTACGTACCATGCCTTGACATGGATCAAAGTCCTCGTAGTTCAAAAGGGGTTTGTCGGTGAACCGACGTGAAAGTAGACCCGGGGGTCCACTATTGGTGGGCTTGAACCTCGTGAAGGCTTCCTACGTACCATGCCTTGACATGGATCAAAGTCCTCGTAGTTCGGAAGGGGTTTGTCGGTGAACCGACGTGAAAGTAGACCCAGGGGTCCACTATTGGTGGGCTTGAACCTCATGAAGGCTTCCTACGTACCATGCCTTGACATGGATCAAAGACCTCGTAGTTCAAAAGGAATGATGGGTCACAATGGCTTACCACTGGACCAGAATGGGAACCGACGTGAACGGATGATGGGTGGGCTTGAACCTCGTGGAGGCTTCTTACATACCATGCCTTGACATGGATCAAAGACCTCGTTGTTCAAATGATGGGTTTGTCGGTGAACCGACGTGAAAGCAGACCCGGGGGTCCACTATTGGTGGGCTTGAACCCCGTGAAGGCTTCCTACGTACCATTCCTTGACATGGATCAAAGTCCTCATAGTTCGGAAGATGGGTTGGGTCGCAATGGCTTACCACTGGACCAGAGTGTAGTTTAACGTCGTGCTGGACGGGGGTGAAACCCGACGTGAAAGACGGGTGGGTCGCAATGGCTTACCACTGGACCGGAGTGCAGTTTAACGTCGTGCTGGACGGGGGTGAAACCCGACGTGAAAGACAGGTGGGTCGCAATGGCTTACCACTGGACCGGAGTGCAGTTTAACGTCTTGCTGGACGGGGGTGAAACCCGACGTGAAAGACAGGTGGGCCGCAATGGCTTACCACTGGACCGGAGTGCAGTTTAACATCGTGCTGGACGGGGGTGAAACCCGACGTGAATGACGGGTGGGTCGCAATGGCTTACCACTGGACCGGAGTGCTGTTTAACGTCGTGCTGGATGGGGGTGAAACCCGACGTGAAAGACGGGTGGGCCGTAATGGCTTACCACTGGACCAGAGTGCAGGTTAACGTCGTGTTGGACGGGGGTGAAACCCGATGTGAAAGGCGGGTAGGCCGCAATGTCTTTCCACTGGACCAGAGTGCAGTTTAACGTCGTGCTAGACGGGGGTGAAACCCGACGTGAAATGACGGGTGGGCTTCAACCTCATGGAGGCTTCCTACGTACCATGCCTTGACATGGATCAAAGACCTCGTAGTTCACTAGGATGGGTGGTCAGGGTCGGTGCTCACTCTAATCCCATGTGAGTCATGCTCGGTGTGAGAAACAAGAGGTTTCAAGGACCCGACGATCACGTCGCGAGGGGTGCGTCCGTGAGAATTGAAAATGGGCTTACGTGTTGGGCAGCCCATGGTGTTGGGACTTACTCCAGGATGGAGGCCCATAGGGAGGTGCCTCATTTCCTATCACGTCCCCCACCAACCTTGGTAGTGGGGAAGTACAGAGATGCATGGGTGCAATCATCCGTTCCAAAGGTTAGGGGCTTACGCTCTGAGGCAGCCCTTCCCCTGTGAACATACGCCACTCTGACAAGGAGGATCTCATTCCATGTGTGGAAGAGATCCATTCCCGTGGAGACGAGTGGTGTAAAGAATGTTCGAGCTGGGGGGACCCTTTGTGAGGGAGACGAGGTTGGGTCACAGTTTAACGTCATGTGTTGAGGACGTGGTGCTTGGCAGTTTAACGTCCTGCAGCTCGGACGAGGTGGGTTCACTCCACACCCCTAGGACATACATAACCGGTACCCTCTGGTCCTTGGGGAAGGGAAGGTACCGGTAAGGCCATGGTAAAGGGGGGTCGTGGGACGAACCATCGAGGGGTCCACGTTAGAGTGGCTATGCGAAGAAGCAATAGTCGTTAGCGTGCCTATGCGAAGAAGCATTAGGTGAAGCAACGCTACGGGTGGTATTGTCCATGGGACTTTGAAATCACATCGTGCAAACCTTGAGGGTCGCACGGGAAGAGGAATCTCTAAGCAAAGGAGTGTGCTTCGCGAAGTGGGGTGCCTTGGCCTTAGCATGGGGCATTGGTGTGAGTGGGAGGTGCTTCGCGAAGTGGAACAATGTTCGCGGAGAACTGCATCGTGAAGAAGGGGTGCCTCGCGAAGCAGGGTCATGAGAAGCAGTGTGCTTCGCGATGTATAGTGATCCTGCCTTGGCATAGGGATCACTAGCATGGGTTGGGTGTTTCGCAAAGCATAAACGCTCCGCGACTGCCCGGGTTCCCTTGGGAATCCCCTTCCTCTGCGAACGCCCTTGAGCTTCGCGAAGGGCATCCCTCCCGGAAGAGGGGCTCAAAACGAGACAAAGCGGAGGCGTCTCGCGATGTAGAAATACCTCGCGGAGCTCATGATTCCCGGGGCAAAGAGTGCTTCGTGATTCGGGAGAGGAGAAGCCGAAAGGTCAGATTTTCCGTCCCCGGGACTCAGGGGGAGTCCAGTATTTATAGGGAAGGGGCGCCGTGAAGCATGCTCGCGTGCCGCCTTCGGTGCTTCGCGGCGGCACGCGAACGTCAAATGGGTTCGTGGAGGATTACCGCCTCTGGTGCTTCGCGGCGGTTCGCGAACGTCAAATGGGTTCGCGGAGGATTACTGCCTCTGGTGCTTCGCGGTGGGTCGCGAACATCAAATGGGTTCGGGGAGGATTACCACATCTGGCGCTTCCCGGAGGGTCGCGAACGTCAAATGGGTTCGCGGAGGATTACTGCCTATGGTGCTTCGCGGCGCCGCCATGGTTGGGGTGCTTTGTAGCGGGGCTTCGCGGCGGCGCTTTGCGGCGGCGCTTCGCGACGGAGCTTCGCGAGGTAGCGCGCCAGCCTTTTTCGTTCCTTTCTTTCGGGCCACATTTTTGGCGCCAACAAATGCCCCCCCTCAGACTTGGAGCCGCGGAGGGCGAAGGGTTGTATTCTGAGGGAAAATCGCCAAAATTTTCGGTGGTTCGTGATGCAGCATCGTGAAGGGGGCCCGCGATGCTCGCTGGGGCCGCGGATCCGGACGCGCCGCGATGCTTCGCGCGGGTGAGGCGCGCCGCGATGCTCCGGGGTCTCCGCCTATAAATAGGGGGTCCGCCCTCTTTTTTCTTCACGTGCCTTCCTTGTCTTTTTGTGCTCTCGACTTCGCGAAGCTCCACGTACTCCGTGATAGCCCTTCGCGAATCGATCTTCGCGGCGAACTGCGGGTCTCCGACTCTGCGTCCGCGCTAGGCGAACTTCTTCTCGGCCTTGGCCAGACTTCGTGGCTTGTTCTCGCGACCGAGCTTCGCGATTCAGCTTTGCGGCCGAGCTTCGTGATTCATCTTCGCGGCTGAGCTTCGCGACCCAGGGGGGAAAAACTTTTCTGAGGGTCGGCATCAAAATGGCCCATCAAGAGGCTGTGCTGGGCGTGCTTGCAGATGCTGCTCGTCGGGATGAGATGGCCAACCATCCAGGCTTGGGGGAGATGATCCGGAGCCACTCGGACCACACTTCCTTGACAGATCTGCTGTCGGAAGGTCAGAAGGATTATCCGCAGTGCAAGAAACTGCCGTTGTACGGCTTCAGGCTGAGGGATGACGTCTTCATCCCTGAGGCACGTAGGGATGAACTAGCTTGCTAGTTCAGGAGCACACCGTGCCAGCACCAATGGTTCAGGGCGGCCGATGGTCATGCGTGGGAGGACTTCACACCCGCCACCGCTGATTGTCTCTACAACCATGTGAACGACATCGATGGGAATCCACTGCAACCAGAGACTTCCCCTCCCCTCTATCGTACCATGCTGAAGGTGGCTTTGCAGGATTCGAAGAGGGGATGGTCCGATGAGTGGGACCTACGCCAGGGCGGCAATTTTACCGATGACTGGGCCTGGGCCTACTGGGTAGGCGCCTCATGCGAGGAGTTCGGGGCCGAGCTGAGGAGATTGGGATTGTATGAGGCGGCGTGGGCCTCCCAATTCCACATTTACCAACCAAAGTAGCTAATGCCGGAGTTGCTGAGTAGATGGTCATCTAGGACCAACACTTTTCACCTTCATCATGGGGAGGTGGGCATCAGCCTGTGGGATGTCCACTAGATTTCTGGGGTCCCAATCTTGGGGGCCATGTATGACGAGTTCATCCCCGTTGCCAGCATGTGGGGGGATGCGGAGAAAATTCCACGACTGGCATCGGCGCTGATGGTGCTTGTCCCTGGAGAGGACAAGGAGGAAGTAAGGGATGTCCACTTCAGGAGATGGTTCAAATTCTTCCTGAATTTCCCAGAAGATCGAGAGTTCCCTCCGAGGCCTCGAACTTGTCCGAGGGTGGCCCAACGGGGCAAGGGGCACTCGTATTGGCAGGTCTTGGAGGACAGCCAATGGAAGACTTGGGGTTTCAGCGTCAGCACTGAATAACAGCCGATAGTCAGGCTGGCGGCGTTCATCGCGGATCTCATCTGTGGTTGTATCCTACCGGTGAGAGATACAAGCATGGGGGTATGGCCCAACTCGTTCATCATGGCGTCGATGTTGGCCATGGGGCAGCGGATCAACCTGGGGATCCCGATGCTCACCAAACTGTACAGAATGCTGCGGCATATTAGCGAGGGCAAGAAGCCACCAAGAATATGCGGGACCTTCCACCTCCTGTATGTGTGGATTGCAGCGCATATCAGGGGGATTTACGAGTATCCAAACCCCATTTCGCCGCTAGGATCGAACTTTCGCCCCTCCATCCTGAATGCAGTTGGGAGCTTCCCGTTCAAACTGGATTTCTCGATGGTGCTGAATCAGTTGTGGAGGGCGAATGAGTTTAATTTCCACCCCTTCCAGTTGCCGACGGGAATACTTGCTGACGACGGGCGAGGAACGGAAGAACATAGAGCTTACCTTCTGGCCTTCCTAGGTGGAGTTTTGGTGGCTCAGATAGATCATGAGCCAATCTGCGAATCGTACACCCCACATCGTTTTGCAAGGCAGTTCTGGTGCCTCCAGCGGCTGACCCCGCAGGTCTACTGGGAGGTGCGTCACGAGCAGCACCCTTGTGTGATGAGGCAGTTGTGGCTCATGTTCATACGCGAAGATGGAAAGATGTGGATTGCATTGCCTCCATCCATCGCCACCTTTGGATTAGTGAAGGAGTATGCCATCAGTTGGGAGGCCTCTTATCCGGGGGAGATGCTGAAGCAGCCAACGATCCGGGTTGGTGACGGTGGGCCTCCTCTATCTCGAGGTCGGGGTCGGAGGGAAGCTAGGGCCGCTCACGGCAGCGGGGCTGCCATGGCGGCGAGACCCGCACCGGACGAGGGTATGGCAGCAGCGGTGGATCCGGTGATTCCGGGAGAGCAGGGTCATCCGGAGGGGCGACCACCGAGGGGATTCCGTAGGATATCTACTCAGGCTCCGGGAAAGCGCCTGCGTCACATTGACATGGAAGAGGACGCCGTCTTCCCAGAGGCTTGGGACATTTGGGATGTCAACCGGAAATTCCTCAGCCCATCCGAGATATGGGCCCACCTGAATCGCCTTGGGATGGAATTACCTGGTATAGGCCCAGTTCGGGCTGGATTCATGGCGTCCCCGGCGGAGGCAGAACAGTACCTGGAAGAGCTGGAGGATTACGTCCACTCCAGCGGTGTTCCTCTCCCAATGACAGATCGGGTGAGGGTACTGTTGAATCAGACGGTCCCCCCACAGTTATCGGCTGCCGATCTGAGGGAGCGCTTCCCCTTGCTGGAGGAATCAGAGGACTCCTCTCGGGAGGATGAGGCTTGCGGAGGGAGCCCGCTGGAGGAGGGCGAGGTCGGAGACCGAGGCTCAGAATCCGACGATTTTGCGGAGGCTCTTGAGGTAGCATTCCGAACTTCTCTCCTTACGACCTGTTCCAGGGTCCCTATGGACTTCTCATCAATGTTTGAGCCATGCAGGAGGAACTTGTTCGTAGGCCTCGTTCTCGCTCCTTCGCAGGTGATGATGCGGGACCTTCAGAACCCGCGCCTATGGCTGCGTCCAGTTCTGCGTCTGGTGGGACCAGGGCGCCCGAGGTGGCTCCTCCGGAATCTCCAGACCTTCCAACAGTATACGGGGCACCTCGTCTCGGGGTCCCATCAGTACCGGCTTAGGAGCAGCGGTCGTAGGTCGATCTTTGTAAGTCTCCTCCACCGATCTCCTCGTTGTCACATGTAGGCCATGCCAACTAACATTTATGTCCCTCTTTGTCGTGCAGTTCTTCGACTGGCGTGGGCTGCTGCGGCGAGGCTGGTCGGGATGTCTGGCGGCATCCCTCCTAGGGGCATGCCGGTGATGGTGGCGATAGTCCCTCCATCTCCTCAAGCTACGACGCACATCATCACTGGCGGGTCTGCCAGCAGGGCCGTACTCGAAATCATTGAGGTGGACTCCGAGGAAGAGGATCAACCGGTCGGTCCTAGCTCTGTCGCGCCTGCTTTGGCGCCAGGTGTTGCGCTGGATTCGACGCCGGATGTTGATCCTGCCGAGGATTTCCTGTGGGCGTATCCCGCGTATGAGCCTGCCAATCGCGCAAACTGGGAAGAAACGGCCTCCGATGAGGAAGACAGCAGCATAGTTCGCCGCCGGTCGTGGAAGCCGATCGCACGCTTTATCAAGGAAACTCCCCAAGCACAATGGCTGGCCGAAATGGATAGGCTTCGCTCGCGGTTGCGCGAACTGTGCGCTGGGGGAGTGGATGCCCAACGTCCTCATGCACTCATCTGATATCTTATGGCTGAGAAGATCAGGGAGCATGATCGTGGGCTCAGCGTGGGCTGGCAGCGGAGGAAGGCGACCAGCATTAAGGAGCTCCAGGAGGCTGAAGGCGAGGTTCAACGGATGCAGACCCGGGCAGACGAGCTTTCAGCCTCTCTTGATGTGCAATCTGAGTTGGTCTCACGGTTGAAGGCCCAGCTGGCAAAGGCTGAGGAGCATATGGGGCAGACCTCTGGAAGGATGGCTGCCGCACAGGCCCAGGTAGAAAGGGCCAGGGCCAGAGTTGACGAATTACGCCCTGCCGCTGCTGAAGAGGAGCGGGAGTTGAATCAGCGACAACAAGCTTTGGACGCCGCAAGTCAGCGGGTGGCGGAGCTGCAACACTCTTTTGACAGGGTCAACCCGTCCATGGGGGAAGTCAACCCCCAAGTATTGTAACAAATCCAAAACCCTTTTATTGGTACTTTCGTGCTTCCAAATTTTACCTTTTTTTTGAATGTCGTACCACGCACGATTTCCACTGTTGAATTGCCTTGTTACATCCCTACAATGTTTGCGGGACGTTTGGTGACAATCCTTCAAATCCACATGGGTCGAGCCCAATGTGAGATGCAGGAGGTAGTTGGCTTGATCGGAGAAGGAACTTCCAAGATAGCCAAATTACCGTTTCTTCAACGTGCTCATATGCACGAACGGGGCAACGCCAGGGGCGCTGAAATCGGTCCAAATAGATGAAAATGGGAAGTGTGAATTACGATTCCCAAGATTCGGAACACTTTGGGGATGGCGTGACAATAAGGGACAACCGTTAACCTTGGAGGGGAAACGGTACCCTTACTGCGTAGCCTGAAATGGGGAAAACAAATGAGCATGGACCGCTGACCATATTCGCAACGCGGGATTTTATCAATTTGTTGTCGATCAATCCTTCGGGACATTGGCCCGTAATGGTAGGAGAGCCCTTGGGCATAGTATCCAGGCCGTTATTGGGGGTCCCTCCAAACATGACCAGTCTTCCGGAACATTGGCCCAGGACGGTTGGTGAGCCGATGCAACATGAGACCAGGCCGTTAGGGGGTTCCTTCAGACATGAAAGAGGAAGAGGGTCCGAATAAGGGGTACGCAAAGCCTGGAATATGGAGTGATGGTTTGTTCAAACATAATCCAACACTTCGGTAGTTACACCACCATGGTGGGAGTATGCCAGATGGGCGCATCGGTCTGATCCCGGATCATTCTTTCTTCCAGATAGGGCCTCTCTGGCGAGGGCTGGAAATGGGGCGAAATAGGATTTTGCGATTCCTGGGGCTGGACCCTAGGTGAAATGCCTGGGTGTCTCTACGTATCCCATGATGATGGGAATCAAGCCATACGTAGTTCTGAAAGCGCAGTTTAAAGTCATGCAGGACGAAGAACAGCCCGACTGTATTGGCACACATCCTACCAAAACTACTAAGCCCACGTGAGTCGTTCTCGGTGTGGGAAACAAGCAGTAGTGGTGGGAATTTCCCGACACAAAGGGGGCAGGTTAGGGAAAAGGGACGCTCAGTGACTATCGGCCCAATGACACTAACACGATCATTTAGCGCACCTAGATTCATGAAGAGAAAGAGCCAAGTATGATGGAGTTCCACTTGAACATGAGGGAGTGGAAATGTGTGAATCATGACGCTCGAGATTCGGATCACGATGGTGGCGGCGTGACGATGGAGGATTACTGCTGACCATGTTCGCAACACAGCATCCTGTCGCGTTAGCCTAAAATGGGGACAAACAAATGAGGGTCGACCATTGACCATGTTCGAAACACGGGACCATGTCACAAATGTTGTCAGATATCCGTAGGGACGTTGGCCCGAAACGATTGAAGGGCCCTTAGGTCTAGCATTCATGGAGAGCCCTTAAGCTTAGTATCCACGTCGTCCGAGGGTCCTTTTGGATGTGGAAGAGGATGGGGATCCAAATAGCGAGCTCACAAAGCTTGGTCATGGGATGAGGGGAATGTCCCTGTGAAAATCTCATGCTTCAGACTCTTGGTCAAAACACATCTGAATACGGCAACGAAACGTATTAGAGAGAGGGAGCAGATTCCTTCCCCTTGGGGAGATCATAGTTTAGGGTCATAGAATTCGGACCATGGATGGGTAAAGGGATCAGGGGACCCATGGAATCAAAACATGATGTGAATGAGGACATAGTCCTACTTACCATGCGTTCTCTGAGGGAATGCTCGAGTCGAGGGACCGAACACAAGGGTTAGGTTGGGCCCACGGGGAAGCACCCGGGCGCTCCTACGTATCTCATAAGGATGAGAATCAAGCCATACATAGTTCTGGAAATGACATGGTAGGATACCAGTGCCAGGGGAAAAGGGGAGTGCGGGCGTGGCCCTTGCACTAAAAGAAGCGGAATTTGATGTATCTTGTTTGTTCATTAAGGTGAATGGTTTTTTTTGTGAAGCGACAGGCCTAGAACAGTAGGTCGTGATGTCTCCACAAGAATCAAGCCGTGATGGGCGTTGACAAATGGCATGGTGCGTGGCCAGTACCCAACTTGATGTCCTCTACAATGAGGTTACCACAATGCGGTGCCGTTTTTCGTCGTGCGGCCAGGACGATAGTGTCACAGTTTAGGGTCGTATGACAGGACCAAGCATGCATTTTATCTTCACGCAGCGAAGATGTAGAAGAGACGATTCTAGGCGGGAAATGTGCGCAGTGTTATAAAACACAATTGACAGAGACATGATCCCACATCAAATTGTACGCCATTCGGAGAGGGAAACCTTATGCCGAGGGGCCTATACAGAGGTGATACAGGGAGAGTGACTGGCTTCCTGAATGGGTTGTACCCGGAGACAGGGCGTCTGGGCGGTCCTACGTATCCCATGAGGATGGGAATCAAGTTGAACGTAGTCCCTAATGGATCTTAGTTTATGTTCTTAGAGCTCGGACCATGGGAGCCCCAAAAGACGCCAGATTGCAGCTTTGTCCCCCTAGCATGAAAAGGTGCACTGAGGGATAGCGCCAAAAGTGTCGAGATTCCACCTGGACATGATGGGGTGGAAAATGATGTGAATCATGCAACCAACATTCAAGGACTGAAGGGGATGGCGTGACGACAGAGGATTACTTCTGACCATGTTTGCAACACAGCATCCTGTCGCGTTAGCCTGAAATGAGGACTAACAAACGAGCATCGACCGCTGACCATATTCGCAACGCGGGATTTTATCGATTTGTTGTCCAAAACCCTTGGGGGCGTTGGCCCGTATCGGTAGGAGATCCCTTGGGCATTGTATCCATGCCGTTCTTGGGGGTCCCTCTGGGTGTGAAAGATGATGAAAGTCCGAATAGAGGGGAATACAAAGCTTGACAAGTGGAAGGAACTTGATCAAGTTGAATCTGACACTCTTGGTCCTAGACTAGAGTGCTCTTAATACATGGGTGAACCACTGCAAGGAGTCAAGGGACTCAACTTTGAGGGTGATCGAGAGATGGAAGGTTTCCGGGGGAAGGGGGCATGATGCCCAAAACCTTGTATCATACCTACACCTCCCCCTCCTGGAGAGGGATAGGCCAAGTGGCCTAGGTGACTGGGAGATCAAGAGATCACCAGGAGGTGGGGCTGGACCCGAATCTTAAACATCCAGGTGGTCCTACGTATCCCATGAGGATGGGAATCAAGCTACACGTAGTTCTGAAGGGTGCCTTTTAATGTCATGCAGGACATGGAATAGGAGGACTGAACCTCAGAATCGGGGCGTGCGTGGTGTAGCTATTACAAACCCGACGTGAATGAGGACGTAGTCCCTCACTTAGCCACACAGCCCTGTAATCAGGGTCCTGAAGGCAGGATAAGAGAGGTAAATTTGCTGAACTTGAGCTGGGCCCGGAGACAAGGGGTCCGAGCATTCCTACGTATCCTATCGAGATAGGAATCACGCTAAACGTAGTTCCAGATGAGAATCTTAGTTTATGGTCTTAGAGCTCGGACCGTGGGTGGTGACAACTCCCGAGTAAGCACAGATGTCAACCCAATCCCTAAGCCCACGTGAGATAAACTCGGTGTGGGAAACAAGGGGGGTATCCTCATCGCAATACTTGGGGCGTCCATCAAAGGGGAGTTGGCGGAGAGTTTCGAAGGACACCTTTGATGCAGCTTGTTCTCCCAACGTGCAGACGTGCACGGAGGAAAAGTACCAAGAATCCTGAGACTCAACTTGGACATGATGAAGTGATGAAGGGTGTGAATCGTGTACCCGGCATTTGGGCTCAATGGGTTGACGTGGCGATAGAGGAAAACTGTTAACCATGATGGAAACACAGCGTCCTGTATCGCGTTAGCCTGAGGTGGGAACAACAAACGAGCATCGACCGCTGACCATATTCACAACGCGGGATTTTATCGATTTGTTGTCCGAAACCCTGGGGGGCGTTGGCCCGTATCGATAGGAGAGCCCTTGGGCATTGTATCCAGGCCGTTCTTGGGGGTCCCTCCGGGTGTGAAAGATGATGAAAGCCCTGATGCGGGGGTACGCAAAGCCTGGAAAGTGGGTGAGGATGTGTCCGAGTAAAGCTTGGCATTCTAGGTAATAAACCAGAGTACTCTTAATCACATTGGTGAACCGCCGAAAAAGGGATCGACGAAACAGCTCAGTAGGGGGGGGGGGGAGCATGGCGTGGTCATTATGAAACCATCGTGAATGAGGACATAATCCCACACCACACCATATAATACTCTCATGGATGAAGGATAGGCCAAGGGGCCGGGATGGGATGAGGATTCCCGAGAGATGGGGCTGGACCTGAATCTTGGACATCCATGTGGTCCTACATATCCCATTAGGATGGGAATCAAGCCACACGTAGTTCTCTATACGTAGTTTAATGTCATACTGGACGAGAAGGGGAAGCAATATACCCCAAAACAAAGGAGGTGTGTGGTATGGTGAAGAAGCCGACGTGAATGAGGACATAGTCCCACATCACACCATACACCCTGGGCAAGAGGGGACCTGGGTCATGGCCCGGAAAGACCAAGGGGCCTAAGGTCAGGCATCAGTCAGGAAGGCCTGACCGGTTCGCAGTTTAACGTCTTACATGAGGACGAGGGGCCAGGGGCCCAAGGAGGCCAAGGGGCCTGAGGCTGGGCCTCGTAAGGGGAGTCATACGGCATGGTACATGGTCCCGACGTGAATGAGGACGTAGTCCTACACCACACCGTACACTCCAGGTGAGAGATTGGGGAGAAGGCCAAGGGGCCTAAGATCAGGCATCAGTCAGGAAGGCCTGACTGGTTTGAAGTTTAACGTCTTACATGAGGACGAGGGTCGGGGACCCGAAAAGCCAAGGGGCCTGAGGCTGGGCCTCGTAAAGGTAGGGCGTACGACATGGGACGTGAATGAGGAAGTAGTCCTACATCACACCGTACACCCTCATGAGGAATCCTGGGTCGTGGCCCGGATCGCTAGCACCACCTTGGGGAAGTTTGTCACCTCGGGATGGGGCAGAATGAACCACTGTTCTTGATGCCTGGGACATCTCGGGGTGGACCCGAAAATCGAAGACACTGTTGACCATATTCGAAACACAGCGTTCCTATGGTGACCCGTATGGGGGCAACAAATGAGCATCGACCGCTGACCAAATTCGCAAAGCGGGACTTGTATCGATTTGTTGCTTGAAAACCCTCGAGGGTGTTGTCCAGTGTCGGTAGGAGAGCCCTTGGGCATTGTATCCAGGCCGTTCTTGGGGGTCCCTCTGGGTGTGAAAAATGACGGAATCCCAGTCAAGGAGTGGGTGAAGCATAGTTGTATCCATCCACGAAAGGGGCAAACACCTCTAGGGGGGAATGTGCAGCCGGGTCGAGGCTTCCTTGATGTGGGTCGGGGCAAAAGTGTGCACCCTGCCATGTCTTGACCCGAGGGGAAGATTTTGGCTTTTGGGCTGGGCCCACGGACGAAATGTCCGGGCGTTCCTACGTATCTCATAAGGATGAGAATCAAGCCATACGTAGTTCTTGAAGGCCATGCATTTTAGCGTCATGCGGTGAGGACGTTGGAGGATTGAAGAACAGGAGTGGGCGCATGGTGCGACCCTTACAATCTTTGTGCGAGCGGGGTTGCATAAGCGGGGCCAAGAAAGCCTACTCCCTGCTACACAAAGATCCTCCAAGAAAAATATTCCTAGGGGGAATCGTGGAGGGGAAAAGCTTGGGGCTGGGCTCAAGACGAGGTGTCCGAGCGTTCCTACATATCTCATAAGGATGAGAATCATGCCACACGTAGTTCTAGAAGTGCAGTTTAACGTCATGCGGGACGATGAGAAGCACCTCATTTGGGGATATGTACAGTACAACAAGTAATCCGGTGTGAATGAGGACGTGGTCCTACACCATACCATACAATCCCACAAGAGGGTAAGTTGGGAAAAAATAACAAGGAGGCCTGGGGGCCAAACCGCGATGGAGACGGGGCCAGGGGCCCAAGGAGGCCGAGGGGCCTGAGGCTGAGCCTCGGTCAGGAAGGACTGGCCGGCTTGCAGTTTAACGTCTTGCAGTGAGGACGGAGATGCAGTTTAAGGTCGTGCGGGACCAAGTCGCGGTTTAGGGTCGTGTAGGACCCTCTCACAGTTTAGGGTCGTGCAGGACCACTTTTTCCCTAGGCAAAGTATCGCTTGAGGAACTTGGAATTGGTGGGAGGGGTTATATGCTCTCCATCCGTGGTCACCAAGGAGTATCCTCCATTGGGGTAAACCTTATGGATGATATAAGGCCCTTCCCATTTGGGTTCTAACATGGGCGGTTTCCTACCAGGAATCATTGGCGCTCGAAGGGCCAATACCAGGTCACCCTGTAGAAAAGAGCGAAGACGAACCTTCTTGTCAAAGGATCTCGCTATCTTGTCCTGATGCCTTTCCAGATTGTGCAGGGCACGAAGCCGGTTCTCGTCTCATGCCTCTAATTCAGCTAGACGGATCTCGGATACCTCATTTGATGTCTGGTGATCATAAACTGCAGTGCGTAGCGACGACAGCTGGATCTCAATGGGTAGGACGGCCTCAGCTCCATACACCAGGGAATATGGGGTCACCTGGGTAGAGTTGCGAGTCGTCGTCCGGTAAGCCCAGAGGGCGTTGGGGAGCTTGTCCGACCAACTCTTCTTGTTCTGACCAACCATCCTCTGCAGAATGTTAGACAGGGTCTTGTTGAACGCCTCGATCTGTCCATTCGCCTGCACATGGTAGCGGGAGGTATGGTTCGACCGGATGTCGTACTTAGCGTAAAATTTCTTCAATTCAGCTGCTCGGAAGTTGGTGCCATTATCGATGAGGAAAGCGTGAGGGACTCCAAACCAGTGGATAATGTTGGAGCTCACAAAGTCAACGATGGAACGGGCCTTGACCTATTTGAGCGGAACTGCTTCTACCCACTTGGGGAAGAAATCTGTAGCAGTCAGGATGAACCTGCACTGGCGGGCTGTTTCCGGTGGATACGGTCCCACTACATCAAGTCCCTATACCGCAAATGGCCAAGAGTACTTGGTGGGGTGGAGGGGCTCTGGAGGCCGATGCAAGAAGTTGGCGTGTACTTGGCATGCGTGGCATCTCTTGGCGTATCCAATACAATCGTGGATCATAGAGGGCCAAAAGTACCCCAACCTCCGGATTTGATGGGACAGTTTCGGCCCAGCTTGATGGGCGCCACAGGAACCGGCGTGAACCCCTTGCATAACTTGAGGTATCTCCCCTCCTTGGAGGCAACGGAGGAGGACACCATCGAAACTCCGCTTATAAAGGATCTGTTCCACGCTGGGGCCGCTCCGGAGGGTAAATTGCAGTGCGCGACGTCGGATTCGCTCACGTTCGGCTCGGTCGTCCGGGAGCTGACCATTTTGGAGATACTCGACAAAAGGTGCTCTCCAGTCGGGGGTGGTTTCAACCACTGCGTCCGACGAACCCGGGATTCCCGATACGGAGGGTCTGGCAGTGAGAGGACTTACCCGCAGGCTGTCACGGTCCTCTTGGGTGACGGGGGCAATGACTCTCCGGTGGGCCACATGTATGACCAAATCATCTTTCTCGGGTTCTGCGAGCGACGCGGCTAATCCAGCCAGGGCGTCTGCTTGGCCGTTCGGCGACCGTGGGACATGGGTAACCTCTGGCCGAGAAGAGAACTGGGCCATTAGGAGGAGGGTGTACTCCAGCAACGGTGCAAGCTCTGGCTTCCTGATGACGTAGTCTCCATTAACCTGTGTGATTACCAGTTCGGAATCTCCCTTCACATGTAGGTGGGGAACATGGATCTCAAGGGCCAACTCGAGGCCGGTGATGAGAGCTTGGTACTCTGCCTCGTTGTTCGTACAACCTTTTGACAACAGGAACGAGTACGACAGGACGGCCTACGCCAGGGTAATGAAGACAATACCCAGGCGCACTCTGTTGAGCTTGGGATCGTTGAGCTTCATACCGGTGGGGCTCCGGGAGGCACCGTGGAAATGCATTTTCCAACACGGTGCAGCATGATCGACTGAGATGATCGTCTCATCAGGGAAGTCCAGGTACAGGGATGGATCTGGGGAGGTTGGATGGGTAGCTAAAAAGTCTGCCAATGCCTGTCCCTTAATGGAATTCTGATGTATAAACCTGATATCAAACTGCTGGAGAATCACCGCCCACCGTGCTAGTCGGCCAGTCAGTATGGGGCGGTTTAGGATGTACTTCAGTGGATCTACCCGAGAGATCAATTGCACCTCGTGGTGTTGCAGGTAGTGCCGCAACTTCTGCACAGCGAAGACGAGCGCAAGACAGCTCTTTTCGACAGGGGAGTATCGAATCTCCGTATCGAGAAGCATGTGGCTGAGATAGTAGAGACTTTTCTCAGTACCCTCGTTGTTCTTCTGGGCGAGCAGCGCACCGAGGGATCTCTCCAGGGCGGTCACGTAAAGGACCAACGACTTTCCGGAGACGGATGGCATCAAGATGAGAGGTTGGAGCAGATACTGCTTGATTTCTTCGAAGGCGGTCTGACACTCCTCATCCCATTCGTAGGCAACACCTTTCTTCATGAGCCGAGAAAAGGGCTTACACTTGCCGGCCAGATTCGCAATGAATCGGCGTATATTGGCTAAGTGGCCTTGAAGGCCTTGGAGATCTCAAATGTTGCTCGGGGGAGGCATTTGGCTGATGGCCTTGATCCTCTCCGGGTCGATCTCGATACCTCGGTATCTGACAACAAAGCCCAGAAACTTCCCGGAGGTGACTCCGAAGGCACACTTCCGCGGGTTCATCTTCAGGTGACGGGATCGGAGGAAGCCGAACAATTTCTCAAGGTCTCTGAGATGGTCCTGGCGCTGATGTGACTTGACTATAAGGTCGTCCACGTAGCATTCCACCAATGTCCCGAGGATCGGTTTGAATATACGATTCATGGCCCTCTGATAAGTGGCACCTGCATTCTTCAAACCGAATGGAATTACCTGGTAGAAAAAGGTACCCTGGGGAGCTCTGATGGTAGTGGACTCCTCATCTTCGGGGGCCATCCGGATCCGGTTATACCCGGAATACCCATCCATGAAAGAGAGGGCTTGGAATTCGGTCGTGGCGTCAATCAACAGCTCCGTCACCGGGAGTGGGATGTCATCCTTTGGGCAGTGGCGATTAAGATCGCGGAAGTCGATACAGACTTTGATCTGCCCATTCTTCTTCCTGATTGGCACAATGTTGGCAAGCAACTTGGGGTACTGGACCTCCTTGATGAAGTTGGCTTTGATTATCTTATCATCTTCGGCCTCAACCATAGCGCCATGGGAAGGGTGCATCTTCCTGGGAGGCTGCTTAAACCCACGATGTTTTGCCGGGAGGCCCAGACGGTGGACGGACACTTGGGGATCCAGCCCCGACATCTCATCGTAACTCCAGGAAAACACATCACGGTGCTGTTTGAGGAAGTCTACGTACTTCTGCCTCTCCTCGAGGGACATGGCCGCAATGATCAATGTGGGTCTCGGATCTTCCTCGCTACCAAGGTTCACCTGTACCAGTTCATCAACCGTGGTAGAGACGCCTTCTTCAAAGGCTGGGGGAGCATCCTCCAAGTCTTCCTCCCCACCCGTGGGGGGACTTACCGCGATGGAAGATACTTCTGGGCTATCAAGATCCACGGGGCAGCTGGTGCCGACTCGTGCAGCAGCGGTCATCACATCAGGAGACTCACATTCCATTGAGACCATGGAAATGAAGGCAGTTGACCCTATCCCATCTAGCCTTTGCCCTAAAGGGCCACGTTTGATGATATCAAAGAAGTGGTGACGTGTCGCCCTGAGTCGGTTAATTCCAGCCGGCGGAAGAGGCACGTATGGCGCACCGCCATTGTCATTAGCTTGATGTCCCGGTACCGTATAAGGGTAGGAGATTCCGGGATCACCTGAGCCTGGTTGATGTAGGAGTACAAGGTGATTTTCCACCGTCACTTGGACACGGGAACATGTCTTCCTTGCGTACCCGAAACAACAAAGCATTGCCCCATGTCGGGGGTCGTGGCCTCCAACCAGTGGATCGGGAGGATGTAGGCGTCATCCATGCTTGCCCAGGGATCACTTGTGATTGGGGTGGGCTCATCCTCGCTTACCAGGATTTTCTTGTCCTTACTTTTGTAATAACCCGCATCCAGATAGCGGGCCTCACAAGAAGCGATAGGGGACACGTCTCCTTGGATCACACCTACTCGACCGTTGAGAGAGTACTTGAGGCACTGGTGATACGACGAGGGGACCGCTGCATGCAGATGGAGCCATGGCCTACCCATCAATGCGTTGTAGGCGGTGTCCTGAGAAACAACCATGAACTCGGTGCTGGCAATTAATCCCCCGAACTGAGTCTCAGGCGGATCTTGCCGACTGGGGTTTTCTCTATCCTGTCGTACCCCTGGATCCTGAGGTCAGAGGGAGTTAAATCACCTTCGGACAGACCCAGCTTTCGCAGCGTCCGGGTCGGAATTAGGTTGATTCTAGAACCCGTGTCAACGAGGCAGCGACAGACTTCCACGCCACTGAAGTGGCCAGTGATATACAGTGGGCGAATGTGCCCCTGTATAGGAGGGTCCTCATCTTCACCGGAGAACGAGATAACCGCCTGACATTCGGCGTTTTCAATCGTATCGGTATGGAAGGCTTCCGCAGCTGCTACTTCCGTCTCGAACTGGGGGGGGCTCCTTCGGGCCTCAGCAAGTGCTTCAGGCATTTCAGATGACAGGGGAAGGTCCTCAAGGATGGAAAGCCTCGCCGGGATGCCATCCAGGTGCTTTAGAACATCGTACTGACATGCCAAACGCGAACCTCTACTTACAGGAGGTCGTTCGGCATTTGGATGCAATGCGGGTCCGGCTGGCTGAACCATCCATTGACTAGTACTGGGTACATCTTGCTGCCTACCAGTAGAAGCCTGAAGAGTAGTCGTCGGGCTATGATCGGGCAGCAAAGGCTGGCCTGTAGCCGGTAAAGACTGACTATGATACGGACAAGGTGGCTCCCCCCGATCCAGTAGCACGAACGGCGGTGGAGGTAGAGCCGAGGGTGTTGGATGGGTCTGCGCGTGCTGAGATCTACGCTGAGCCTGCTGCCTGGTCTCAGTAGCGTTCACGGCTTGGCCACAAGTTCATGCTGACATACCTCGATGACCGGCGCGATTGCGATTCCGCTAACGTTGACGTCGGCTGGAAACTTTGGGGAGGTCTGCCTGGGGTTCCCCCTCGTCGGGGGTCATATAGGGCTTTACCAGCTCCACGGTGTTAACCGAAGCATACCCTTGGCTATCGCTTGAGGATTCATCCGCCGCTGGGCGGATTCTGGGAGGGATCCCCATTTCGGGGGGCATAAAGTCTCCAAGAGTGCGGGATGACGACGACACTGGCGGTGCACGTTTCTTCTTCTTGCGTCTCCGCTGCTTGCCCTTTTGGGCAGAGGTTGACTGTGAAGAAGACGCGGAGGCACCGGCTACTTCTTCTGAAGGTTCTGACTGCTTCAGTCGCGCCCGGATGATACCCTGGGAACGGACGATGGTTTTTCGAGCCATACAGTCGTCATATTTCTGGGATCCGCGGCTAGGGACCTACTGCCACTCACCTTCGCTGTCGCTGCCGATTTCTGATCCTGCAAGGACGCCTACCACTTGCGCTAGTGTTGGGCCCAACATGACTATGTTGTTTTTGACCTGGTCTTGAAGCCAGTCTTTAAACACATATCATCGCTTGAGGGTGTGCCCCAGGATCCGATGATAAGGGCAGTAATTGGGGTGATCGGTGAGGTGCGCCTCTGCCGGCCTTCTGCACTCAGGCAGACGCACAATCCCTTGCTCTAGAGAACTTCATAAGTAGCCAGGGACCTGATTTTCGTTGAACGAATAGGTCTGGTACCTTCTTTCCGGATAGGGGGCCCTGGGGGCCTGGTCCTGAAGAGGGACCAGAGGGGCCTGCCGAGGAGGTGGCGCCTGGTTGTCTCGCCTAGGTGGCGGTGGCGCATTGCGCGGGGGAACCTGTCGGTTCTGAGGCGGTCGCTGCTAGGCGGGAGCCTGTGCTTGAGGGGGAGGACCTCTGCGGGGTTGCGGAGGTGGTGCTACCGGCAGCAATTCCAGCTACCTTGGGGCTTCTATTTGAGCCACCGCGGTGGGTTCAGCCCTGGCGGTCCTCCTGGCTGGGATCATAGGGGGCAGCAAATGTGCCTGACTGGCCTGTTGCAGGGCTTCCTCGAGCCGTTGAGCCTTGTCCGAGAAATATCTGAACCCTCCATGGTAGTTCTGTGTAATCAAGGAGGGTACCAGCTCTGTCATGACATTCCCCACACACATTGTCAGTAATTGCTCCTGAGTCAGTGGCATATCGAGGGAATACGTAAGTCCTTTCCACCGGGCGATGAAATCTGCAACCCGCTCATCAGGCCTCTGTTTGCACTTGAAGAGGTCCACAATTCTGGTCTTTTGCGTGGTGGAGCTGAACTGGTATAAGAACTGCCAGCGAAGATCCTCCCAACCGGTCACCGATCCGATAGGGAGCTGGCTGTACTAGACGAATGCTGGACCTTCCAATGTCTGTACAAAACATCGGAGCTTGGAGGCTTCTTGCTGAGCCGGGGTCCCCAGCATGGGGCCACACCTGGAAGTGAAATGAGCCAAGTTCTGGGGCGGGTCCCCTGTCCCGTTAAATGACGAGAAAGTGGGGTTCCCAAAACCCGGAGGCGCGGGCATATCATCCACCCACGCGGGATAAGGCTTGCCATCCGGTGGGACCGCCACCTGCCGCGTTTCCAATGCCTCGAGGCGGGCTGTGAGTGCCACAATAAGGTCCTCCGGGTGGGGGTCCCTGTCTTGACGGGGATCCCTAACCACAAGTGCATTGCCAGGTTCTTCAACACGGTAGACGACTTCGGCTGCTCGTGGGTCAACTGGCTGGACGACCTGCGGGGCGACTGGGGGAACCCGGGTTGGATTCTTCAGATTGCCCCGTCGCTCAGGGGGGTTTTGCGAGACGTATCATGCCCTCTTTCCGTATGTTCCGGCTTCCGCCCTGTCTGCGGCAGTTTCATGATTAGGGTTTCCTGGAGGCATCTCACTAGGGGGAAATTGTTCCTGCCCCTGCTGCCCCGGCCTGGGATTACCATAGTCGGGTCGTCGCTCTGCGGCGCGTTCAGCCAAGAGTTTGTCAACCAGCCTCTTCTGCTCAGCAAGTTGCTGGCGTAACATGGCCTTCTCAGGATCTTCGTCCATTTTCTGCACAGAGGCGGACGGGTCGGAGTGCTTGACTGTTCCGACGTGCTCCTTACCCTTGCCAGTGTTTCGACTGAGTACCAGCGACTTGGTGAGTACGGGGAGGCCTAGCAGGTTTCTCTGCTGACGGGTAACTCTCCCTGACGGGCCGAGCAGCGGCGGTACGCTCTCGGGTGGTAAGTCTCCATCAAGGAACTCAAGCTCATCTTCTTTATCCACAACGTCAGCCATGTAGACTGTGACCCCTCATGAGGGCATATCCTCGATGTCGCATAGCGAATCGGGCTGTCGTCGGATAGGGTCGAAGAGGAGAGCAGCATAGTGTCCCCAACCACGGACTTGCACATGGGGGGTGGCTTCCCGGACGATTCTGCGGAGTGCTTTAAGACTCAGAACGCATTTTTGTTGAAGGGCTCTCTGGTGGCCTGGCGACTCAGGGTGCTGGGCCACAAGAAGTGCGGCTGCATCGATCAGGCGGCATTGCTCTCCGATTTCTTTGAAGTGCTCACGACTTCTTGGGCACACCACCCATTCACAACGGAGGCAGAAGTGTGTCGCCCACAGGGTTCGACAAAAGCACCCCACGTCTTCAGAGGTAAGAGACTCTGGTATGCAGAAATTCAGTGTCGCCGTCATCCAGAACTTCTCCGGGAAGTAATCCGCTGCAAGGATACTCCAGAAGCTCCTAGGCTCGGACTCCGGGTCTGGCCCTGTGTTGCCCCACTCGTCAACTGGGGGCGACTGAGGAACCGGAAGCGGTACCGAGGAAGACCTTTGGGATAGTAAGCTCAGCGGCGGAGAATACGGCAAATGAGCTGACTGGCCGCCGAATTCTGGGCCATCCTCCGACGAGTGAGGTGACCTGGCCACGATGTCACGATACGACGGGCTGATAATCGCAGCTTCCGGAACAGGACCCGCGGCTACCGGCGACAGGTCGTGTCGTCGCTCTACCGTCGTTGGCCCCCAAAATAACTCTACGTGATCTCTGGTAGATGTAGAGGGCTCTTCTGGTGACAGAGGCGGCGATTGCGTGGCCGAGACCTGCGGAATTCCCAGGATTTCTTCCTTCGGGATGTACCTGCGGAGAGAGACGGGAATCCGGTGGACCTCAAATTCTGGGAGAACGAGGCTAACGCATCTGGTTCCGGCCCCAGTCCTTGATACAAAGGAGCGGGGAGAAGGTTCCATCGCTGAATCGCATTCCGCTTCTGAATCGGAGAAGCGTGAAGGATTGATCTCCACTTGCGCCTTCCCAGGATTCTTCTTGTGGCGGTGACAACCCGCTATTCTGCCCCTGGGTGGCTCTTCGAGACAGGGTTGACCCCTATCAGGCATCCTCGGGGCGGTGCTGGTGCCATGGCGGAGAGGGCCCCCACTCGAGATAGCCGAGGTGCGAGGGGCACCAGGGAAAATGTCGAAGGGTACATGGGGAGAACCTCCATGAAAAGAACCCATGTGGGCGGGGCCTCTGTTGGAACTGGCAGGAGCATGGGGAGGACATCCATGGTCGATGCGAGTGGAGCGAGGCTGACTCTCACTCCTCGAGTGGCTAGGGCGAGGAGGACCTTCACCGGTTGCAGAGAGGACGTATGGAGGGCCCCCACGTTGGAGAAGGACCGGATGAATGGTGCCTTCAGAAGGATGGACTCCATACCCTGTACAGCAGGCGCGGGAAATGTTTCCGCGCTGAGCGTCACTGCCGCGGGGCAGGTCTTCCTGCAGGATGGGGGTAGCACGAGGCATGCCTCCATGACGAACCTCGGAGCGGGGAAGGCCCACGCTCTGTGGAGTAGTGGTACGGGGAGGACATCCGTACGGGGTGGAATTACGGCGGGTTAGCTCGCGGCGATCACCACTTGGGCCTGCAACCCGGAGAGTCAACCCAGCCTGCCCGTGGGGCGGTTGGGGTCTCGATCCTTGTTGGGTGAAGGGGTGCCCCTGCTCAATGTACGCGGGGGCTTCATAATGCCCGTCGGCGGTGGCTCGGGCCACTGTAGTTGTCGACGTGGATGCGCCTGAGCGAGCGTCCTCAGCCCAGGCCCGGTGCTGACGTCGGGTCAGGCGGGCCGGTGCAGGTGGTGCAGGGACGTAGTCTGCTTGCTCTTCCTGCAGGGCCGGACGGCAGCGCTGACGCGGCCGGACGGGAGCTCTCGCCTGGGGGCCCCGGGTCGGGGCCTTGAGCGGACTGAGCCGGACAGCGCCCGCCTCTTCAGCGTAAGGCGAGGAGTCGTCAAGGCATTCCAGGGATAGGCTCCCGAAACGGTTGAATGTCGGGGTGGGGAGCAGGGGCTCCCTGCGCGGCCTGTTAGGTCGGCGTTGACGGCGGGGCCTTGAGGCCTCCAGGTCCAGGCGGGCCATATCCCGGGTTGGGATGACCCCTTCTTCCTCATACCTACGCACGAGGCTGTTGATCACCCTTCGTTGGATGACCTCTGATGGGGAAAGGGGACGTGGGCGTCCCGTATTCCGTGACGTGGCAGCCATCGTGGCGGTCGTGGCGCCATGTGGGGTGGCCGTCGTGGTGTTGCCCCTTCAACTGCGTGGGCGAGGAGCGGATGGTGACCGCATCTCTGAAATAGCAACCTGGTTCCTGAGAAACGAAGGGATCAACTCATCAGTACTGAGAGGAAAAGGATTGACAACCAGTGCCCCAGAGTTCTTCCATTCTACATGTCTGTTAGATGGATCCACGCCAACACGCTGCAGATCGGAGTGCCCCACGTTCTACTACCCCGAATTCCGGTGAGTTTCACGATAGGACCGCTATTTGCTTGGCGGGACCAGGCACCGGATATCTGGATCTGGTGACACATCAATCTACTGGTGTCTCGAACGCTACTAATCACTATATTGAGGAGAAGACTTTTACGTCGGGTTCACCATTTCTGTTTCCGACGCATTCGCCGGGGCGCGCGCATCCGTCTGTGAGGACGCGCGGCTTGTTGCCCCGCATTCCCGCTTTCCAAAGGCGGGAAGCATTCGCTCCTTATTCATGGACGTCTGCTCCATGATCGAAACGGGATGATGGGATGTCGGTTCTTCCTCCTGCGGATCCCTCCTCAGAACTCATCACCTAGTCCGGGTCTCCCTTATATATTTAATACGTAGTTCGTGAAACTCTTCCCAGTGCCATGTTTCCATGGACGCCGGTTAATTACACTGCTTCTGTCGGGACATTCCAAAGGGTCCAGTTAGGGAAGCAACCTTTGGTCAGGGGAGTAGTCACGTTGAGGCATCAGTAGCGTGTCTGGATGCTGGGGTACCTGGCATGTTTGTCTGTTATCCTTGACCACAAGGCTTCTCGAGGGCGTGGAAGCTCGAGGCATCCCACATCGAGCGCGGAGAATTATGTGTCAAAGACACATATCTGAGGTTTTCCTCAGCTTACCGTGTTCAACATAGGGTATGTTGCATGTTTAACGTCCAGCGGGGATGGATCAACCCAACCAGAGCATTAGCTAGGATAGATCGGATTTGAGGGATCCTCCTTGAAAGGATATCGATACCGGGGCCAGCCCATGGGCGATTGGTGAATGGAGTGGAAGGAGAGTGAAGTGGGACCATCGTAGGGGGGGGACAGTGAAGTTGGGCTTGAGCCTTGACGAGGATTCCTACGTATCCCCGTGGTAGGGAATCAAAGTCCGTGTAGTTCGAGAAAGGTGGACCTTGGTCCGATGGGCCTCGTCAGAGTACCGATGTGAAGGTGGACCTTGGTCCGATGAGAGATGGTCAGTGAACCGACGTGAATGTGGACCTTGGTCCGATGAGCATCGTCGGCGTACCGACGTAAAGGTGGACCTTAGTCCAATGAGGGGTGGGCTTGAACCTCTGGAGGCTTCCTACGTACCATGCCTTGACATGGATCAAAGACCTTGTAGTTCAAACGGGAATGGGTGAGCAGTTTAATGTCATGCAGGACAAAGGGGGGCATACAGTTTAACGTCATGCTAGACGAGGGAGAAACTTGATGTGAATGAACGACCGAGAAATGTGGCTTGAACCTCATAGAGGCCTCCTACGTACCATGCCTTCACATGGATCAAAGTCCTCGTAGTTCAAAAGGGGTTTGTCGGTGAACCGACGTGAAAGTAGACCTGGGGGTCCACTATTGGTGGGCTTGAACCTCGTGAAGGCTTCCTACGTACCATGCCTTGACATGGATCAAAGTCCTCATAGTTCGGAAGGGGTTTGTCGGTGAACCGACGTGAAAGTAGACTCGGGGGTCCACTATTGGTGGGATTAAACCTCATGAAGGCTTCCTACGTACCATGCCTTGACATGGATCGAAGACCTCGTAGTTCAAAAGGGATGATGGGTCACAATGGCTTACCACTGGACCAGAATGGGAACCGACGTGAACGGATGATGGGTGGGCTTGAACCTCGTGGAGGCTTCCTACGTACCATGCCTTGATATGGATCAAAGACCTCGTAGTTCAAATGATGGGTTTGTCGGTGAACCGATGTGAAAGTAGACCCGGGGGTCCACTATTGGTGGGTTTGAACCTCGTGAAGGCTTCCTATGTACCATTCCTTGACATGGATCAAAGTCCTCGTAGTTCGGAAGAAGGGTTGGGTCGCAATGGCTTACCACTGGACCGAAGTGTAGTTTAACGTCGTGATGGACGGGGGTGAAACCCGACGTGAAAGACGGGTGGGTCGCAATGGCTTACCACTGGACCAGAGTGCAGTTTAACGTCGTGCTGGATGGGGGTGAAACCCGACGTGAAAGACGGGTGGGTCGCAATGGCTTACCACTAGACCGGAGTGCAGTTTAACGTCGTGCTGGACGGGGGTGAAACCCGACGTGAAATACGGGTGGGCCGCAATGGATTACCACTGAACCAGAGTGCAGTTTAACATCGTGCTGGACGGGGGTGAAACCCGACGTGAAAGACGGGTGGGTCGCAATGGCTTACCACTGGACCGGAGTGCAGTTTAACGTCGTTCTGGACGGGGGTGAAACCCGACGTGAAAGACGGGTGGGCCGCAATGGCTTACCACTAGACCGAAGTGCAGTTTAACATCGTGCTGGATGGGGGTGAAACCCGACGTGAAAGACGGGTGGTCCGCAATGGCTTACCACTGGACCAGAGTGCAGTTTAACGTCGTGCTGGATGGGGGTGAAACCCGACGTGAAATGACGGGTGGGATTGAACCTCATTGAGGCTTCCTACGTACCATTCCTTGACATGGATCAAAGACCTTGTAGTTATCTAGGATGGGTGGTCAGGGTCAGTGCTCACTCTAATCCCACGTGAGTTATGCTCGGTGTGAGAAACAAGAGGTTGCAAGGACCTGACGATCACGTCGCGAGGGGTGTGTCCGTGAGAAGCGAAAAGGGGCTTACGCGTTGGGCGGCCCATGGTGTTGGGACTTACTCTAGGATGGAGGCCCATAGGGAGGTGCCTCGTTTCCTATCACGTCCTCCACCGACCTTGGTAGTGGGGAAGTACGGAGATGCACGGGTGCAATCATCCGCACCAAAGGTTAGGGGATTATGCTCTGAGGTAGCCCTTCCCCTGCGAACATACGCCACTCAGACAAGGAGGATCTCATTCCATGTGCGGAAGAGTTCCATTCCCGTGGAGACGAGTGGTGTAAAGAATGTTCGAGCAGGGGGGACCCTTCATGAGGGAGACGAGGTTGGGTCACAGTTTAACGTCATGTGTTGAGGACGTGGTGCTTGGTAGTTTAACGTCCTGCAGCTCGGACGAGGTGGGTTCACTCCACACCCCTAGGACTTACATAACCAGTACCCTCTGGTCCTTGGGGAAGGGAAGGTACCGGTAAGGACATGGTAAAGGGGGGTCGTGGGACGAACCATCGAGGGGTCCACGTTAGCGTGGCTATGCAATGAAGCAATAGCCGTTAGCGTGCCTATGCGAAGATGCATTAGGTGAAGCAACACTACGGGTGGTATTGTCCATGGGAATTTGAAATCACATCAGGCAAACCTGGAGGGTCGCACGGGAAGAGGAATCGCTATGCAAAGGAGTGTGCTTCGCGAAGTGGGGTGCCTTGGCCTTAGCATGGGGCATTGGTGTGAGTGGGTGGTGCTTCGCGAAGTGGAACAGTGTTCGCGGAGCACTGCCTCGCGAAGAAGGGGTGCCTCGCGAAGCAGGGTCATGCGAAGCAGTGTGCTTCGCGATGTATAGTGATCCTGCCTTGGCATAGGGATCACTAGCATGGGTTGGGTGTTTCATGAAGCATAAACTATCCGCGGCTGCCCGGGTTCCCTTGGGAATCCCCTTCCTCCGCGAATGCCCTTGAGCTTCGCGAAGGGCATCCCTCCCGGAAGAGGGGCTCAAAACGAGACAAAGCGGAGGCGTCTCGCGAAGTAGAAATACCTCGCGGAGCTCATGATTCCCGGGGCAAAGAGTGATTCGCGATTCGGGAGAGGGGAAGCCGAAAGGTCGGATTGTCCGTCCCCGGGACTCAGGGGGAGTCCAGTAATTATAGGGAAGGGGCACCGCGAAGTAGGGCTCGCGCACCGCCTTCGGTGCTTCGCGGCGGCTCGCGAACGTCAAATGGGTTCGCGGGGGATTACCGCCTCTGGTGCTTCGCGGCTGCTCACAAACGTCAAATGGGTTTGCGGGGGATTACCGCCTCTGGTGCTTCGCGGCGGGTCGCGAATGTCTAATGGGTTCGCAGAGGATTACCGCCTCTAGCACTTCGCGGCGGGTCGCGAACGTCAAATGTGTTCGTGGAGGATTACCGCCTCTGGTGCTTCACGGTGCCGCCATGGTTAGGGCGCTTTGCGGCGGCGCTTCGCGACGGAGCTTCGCGACGGAGCTTCGCGAGGCAGCGCGCCGGCCTTTTTCGTTCCTTTCATTCGGGCCACATTTTTGGCGCCAACACGGATCAACTCATTATTAAGTTTATCCGCAAAAGTTTTTCTTTGTGGGTTTTTAATTCCCTTTTGATTGTGGAAAAACCGTAGGGAGATTATTTCTTTTGTTCCTGATTACTTTCATCGCTTATTTATCGTCTTTTTGGGCCGCCTATTATCGTAATAACGGGAGGAGGGTAGACCGCACGAACATGGACGACCCTCCTCTCCCTTTGATGTGTGTTCATTGCGACTCAAACAATGGTGGCACAGTGCAATGACACCGCGTGGAATCAAGAAGGAATGAGACGAAGGAGCGCGGCGCCGTCGCGCTGCACCGTTGAGTCTGAACCAAACCGCGGCCGGAGTCGGGGCTGCAGAGGCGAATCGAAAACTCCGCAGTTGTTTATTTGACATGAGGATCGATGGACATTGATGAAGTGAGTCGAAAAGCCAATTTGGAACCTTCACAGTAGCTTACGGGTCCTGGGAGGGCTTTAGGCACAGACGGTGGGCGAATCAGACCACCGGAGCGCGTCCGGTGGTCCGCGGAAGGGGCTGTCGGCGCGCCGCCGGTAGGAGCCGCCGCGGCTGAAGCCTCAGCAGAGGCGGGATCCCGCAGCCGCGCGGGATCCAGTGGGGGAGACGCAGAAATCTGCTGTGTCGCTACCAAGGAGTGGCTCCCACATGGGGGCCACGACTGCATTCAAGGGGGGGAAACCACACCCCCCCTGTTCCGCTTAGCCGGACAGCCGAGCGGCCACGCAGCCGCGCCAGCGCGGCAGGCCAACCGGCCGGGCCGCGCCCAGGCCGAGCTGGGCCATGCACACCGGGCTGGGCCATGCCCTATTGGGCCGGACTCGGACCCAGTTCTGGCCGACCCAGGGGGGGTCTCTGGCCGGGTCGGTCCAGGCCCGAACCCCTATTTTCGGACGGTTTCGTTTAAACGCACATATCTTGGGCTGCAGACCTCCGATCAACGCACCGTCAGTTGAGATGCGATCCTTGGATTGAGACGGTCATTTTGGAATATTACAATCAAGGTTTCAGAGAACGTTGTGTATGGACGGGTTGGTTCGGATACGAAACCAACTGGGCCCTCAGAGCGGAAACACTTATATCTTGAGCTCCGGACATCCGATTGAAGTGCCGTCGACTTTGATGGATTCCTATTGATGAGACGAAACTTTTGGCATGTTTCTAAAGAGTTTTGGATGCATTTGGATAATGGACAGGTTGTATTGTACCTGAAATCCAACCGGGCCCATGGAACGGAAAAGCTGATAACTTTCAGACTGGACGCCCGTTTGACGAACCGTCAGCGACATTAGTGAACAAGTTGAAAAACGGTCCCCATGATCATACCCTATGAGAGTTTGGGGTACTGTTGAGATACGGATGGGTTGGTTAGCACACAAAACCAACCGGGCCCCTGGGATGAAATGGCGAGTAACTCACAGACCGGGCGTCCGACTGACGCGTCGTCTGCTGCGTTGAGACCCCTATGACGAGGCGGTCCTTTGAGACGCTTCATCATGGAACTTCATGATACTAGGAGTATAGACCAACAGATCTTGGAGCGGACCCTCCCGGTGACGAGCTAGTAGAGTGTAGAGACCTAGTAGCTGGCTGAGACTTGACGACTGCTGATCTATCGTCTCGGTGTGTTTCAGATAGCCCAGTGGGGAGCGCTTGGATATAGTGGCAGAACCACGGTGGAGGAGCGCTTGGTTGTAGTGGTAGACCCACGGTACTCAATAGAAGGAGTACCTCTGGACGCTATGAGTGGGAGTGCTTGGTTGTAGCGGTAGACCTACGGCGGAGGAGCGCTTGGTTGTAGCGGCAGACCCGTGGTACTCAACAGAAGGAGTACCTCTGGAGCCTATGAGGGGGAGCGCTTGGTTGTAATGGCAGACCCATGGTGGGAAGCTCTTGGTTGTAGCAGCAGGCCCACAATACTCTACAGGTGGAGTATTACACCAGTCCAAGGTTATTGGGGCGCGCTTGGTTGTAGCGGCAGTCCCACTGTACTCGACAGAGGAGGAGTTCTCCAGCAGTCGTGGTTTCAACGTCATGAATAAAATCCTGGTTGAGCTGAGTCTATGACCTTTGTGTTTACCTCATGATTGAGATGGGTCACTTGATAATTTATGTATATGTATGGGCATATACCTGGGTAGTGGTTATCCGTTGATTTCATAATATCTGTGTTTCCTCATGATTGAGATGGGTTACTTGATAACTTGGGTATATGTATGGGCATATACCTAAGTGGAGGTTATCTTTTGAGATCTTCTTTGTGGTTATCCTTGTTGGATTTAGTTAAACCATGAGGGTCTCAGGGTCCCTACTAAGTATCATTATACTCACCCCTGCACAGGCTATGCCCGCACCTCGTTGTGTTGGTTTCAGACGACGGGAAGCTCAGACAGAGGCCAAGTGTTCGAGGACTGGACGGTACCCGGAGGTGGAACTCATGACGAGACAGTATCTGGTGGTGGACTTCACGACAAGTCGACACTCGGAGGAGGTTGACAGGCGAGGGCGTTGTGGAGGCTATCTGTACCTACCTTTCAGGTAGGATTCATGGTGGACAATCCAGTAGTTGTGCTATCTGTACCTACCCTTCAAGTAGGATCCGCGGTGGATGATCCAGGAGCTGTGCTATCTGTACCTACCCTTCAGGTTGGATCCGAGGAGGACGACCCAGGAGCTACTTCTATCTTCTTCCAGCTTCTTGTCTTTATTGTACTTTCTTTCATTTGTAGATGTACTTTCGATTGGGTTTGTATTCTGGCCCATTTACTTTTCAGAACTTCCTTTTGTACTTATTGTTTTACTTCCGCTTGTACTCTGTGGTGTTTTGTTAATTTTATAAAGGCAATGCCTTCCCAGTTATCGGGATTTACACCTTTGGTGCTAGTCACTAGCCCTTGGCCTATGGAAGGTGGGCTTGGGGTAGTCACGACACAGGCTCTGAGGACGGGTCGTGACATTCATTGCCTTCAATTTGTTATTATTTCCACACTTCACATTTTAAAAGAAGAAATTCGGTTGTTCTAAAAATCCTTAGTGGGGTACAACTGAGTATATATGACACCCTTTATGGGTCACCTTTAGTATCTAAGAGGAATTCTTGATTATTTTTATAAATAAATGGAAACTTCTAGATTCTGATGTCTGATTCTGAGTTTCATGATTGAGTATGAGAGAAGAGGACATAGCCTATTCTCGTGATGAAAATAATATAAGATTTTGTTTTTATTTGTATTTTTTTCCATGTGGTATATTATTTTATACCCTAAATCTTATTTACTTATTTTTTATGAATACATTACATGATCATCATCATTAATTTTGGTATCTATTTGTGATTCATCTTTCCCCCGTTTAGTTATATTGGTTGATTTATTATTATTATTATTCCAATTTTTGTTTAATTATATTTCTCTTACTTATATGGAAAATATAACATTGATCTATACTATGATATATGATGGAATAATCTCGCCATAGAGACATCCATGGCATTCCCTAGTAGTCAGTAGCCTATAGTGTACGAGGAAGCACGATTATGGTCATGTGGCTGACTGTCTCGAGGAACCTCTATGTGGATTCTGAGGCAAGATGCTTCAAAGTTGTATCAAATATCTTTTTTCATTTTTATTAAAATGTATTTAATAGAAAAGAGACTACAATGTAGTGTAATTTGGTAATGATATTGTTCCTATGAGTTGTTAACCCACGTATAGGGGAAACCCAAATTTCCCAGGATAGGTTGTTGTTGTTATTGGTTTCTCCTATTATAGTTGTACTGAATTCATCATTGGGCCATACACATGTTTTTTGATATTATCAATGTTGATATTATTGTGATGAGATTAATTTACTCTGGCCCAATTAGACGAGTGTGTATCAATTCATGCATTATACTAGGAAACTTGAGACTAAAATTTCTTGCATTATGCAATGAAATATCTTTATCCCTATGTGCATTTCCTATAATGCATGTGATTGCTGTGAGTTAATTCATTGTTATTTATTGGAATGTTCTATCATTTATGTATGGGATAACATAATTGGATTAAATAAATTTCCTACATCAGTTTAAACAACATTTTCTCACATATATTGTTGATGAAACCTTAATTAACCAATTATGCCACATTTGGGCCATGTTCCATTGGTTATATGGGATGAAATGGTTATTTATTTTATTGATGAATAACAACTAAAATTTAAGAAGTACTTGCCTCTATAAATTGTGAATGGTAGTGCATTTAATCATATCACTATACCTGACCATTTATATACTGATACCGAAAATAGGGGTCTGGTTGCAGTTACTTGACCTACCAATGATGGGCCTTTATAAATTGGGAATGGTGACACATTATATTTATAAATATAAGAATTAAATTAAATAAATTAATGTTTTAAAATAAAATAGTTTCTTTTAAACGTGGGTTCCTATTGAAATGTAAATGTTGTTTCCCTATATACTTGGACATTAACACTCCATATTATGGAACCTCTTCCATGTTGTGTGGGACATTGAACCTAACCTAGTCATAGTAGTAGGAAGTAGGAAATGTTTTTTTGACAATTATTTGACTTCATATAAATTAAACCTAGATTTAATATTAAGATGACAGGTGTGACCTATTATATGAAACATTTTTTCCAATCCTCTCACGCGTTCGTCTTTTTCTTTTGTATTAAATATTATTTGAGGAGTGCTCTTGGAAATTGTAGACCAATACAGCCTTGACATCTGTGTATAATATTCCAAGAGGGTGGAGATGGAAATCTCTAGAGGTGGTGGGTCTTGATCCACCTGTAGTACATCTCATATTTCCACCCAAAGTACCACCTTTTGATCTTCTATTGGGAACTAATGCTTAGTTTATAGATAAACACTATCGCATTATGCAGTCTGTATAGGGTCATATACGATCCTCCCCTACCATGGCATGGCTGACCATGATGTTCTTTCAGTTGTATCCTCTCACATTTTTAGTGGAAGGTGACCCTTAAGCTACAAAATCTAGTCTAGAGGTCAATATTTCCATCTTAGACATTGTCGAGACACCACCAAAGAAGAGGGTCAAGCTCCCAACATATATGCTATGAAATTCTACAAAATTTTGGTAGGATAACATTACTGAGGATATACGTCATGATTGTATAGTTTGGAAGGGATTTAAGACATCCTTATATGATTAATTTGTCCCAATAAAATTATGATTAGACAATGCTCTAGAGTTTATTCATATTTATCAAGGTGCTATGAAAATGATAAAATATTCATCTCATTTCACCATGATTAATAATTTAACACCAACTCAGACCTTTGATGAGATGACCACTACATGTTGTTTGAGGATGGTCTTGCATATGATATCATATCATAGGTGAATGTTTTAAGCATGAAAATAACTTCATAGATAGTGAAATATGACCACATCCTAGAGAATAACTTGAGGGAATATGGTATTGTGATCCAGGGCAGTTCAGAATCCAGGAAGGGAGATGGAATGTCTACGATATGAAGTATCATTTTGAGGGTGCATGTGATGGTGGTACTAGGAAAATGGAATGTGCTAACTACTATGCAGTTTTTTCACCAGTGCATCAAGACATTCCAAAATAATTCACAATGTATGGAGAACCCGATCAAATACTAGTCTTGTAGATGGTTGGGTCACCTACATCATTTCTGCTGAACATTTCTTCTTACATCATGGGAGAAGGGACCTATACAGACACTAATTTCTGGTATAATATCAGTGAATCAACATTAGTTTATGAGTTGGTTTACTAATTTCGAATAAAGTTGAGGAGGTGGTCTTGGCTGAAGTAGTCACACATATGTGACATAGCACTAGAAGAACGAACCTTCCCACGTTAATCATGTTGCATTGTAGGGTGTCAGTTTTCTCCATATCTTTGTAGTACAAACTACACCTAAGGAGAAGAGTCAATGTCATTATATATTATGAGGTACTATTATGGTAGCCTCTATTTTAGTTTCCTCCCTATTTGATATAGGTTCATCAAACTACTGTATATTTTCTGAAATTGTGGAAATTATATGCTCAATGATAGAATAATTCAATCACATGATGACTCTCGATACACTGTTTGGGGTTCAATTAGATGGTATACTCCTATGTAATGATTTACCCCTTGAGATAGTTGGGAACCATTTCTTATGGATTTTCTTTATCCTTGAGATGATTGGTTTTGATGTTTTTCTCACATGGAACTGGATAGTTGTTTATCATTCCCTTGTTGATTTCTACTGCCTGGAAGTTTCATTTAACCCCCCAAAGGAATCACCTATATTCACAAGGGAAAATGGGATATTTATGTAGGCTGATATAGACTCAAGAAAACTAGGTTGGGTAGGGTAACTACCCAAATTGATAGTCTCTTTATGATAAATTAGGGAATGTAGCTTGTGTAATTAACTATTAATGTGGATCTATTTAGGTATGTCTTCTAAGACAATTTCTATAGTTCAACTCTTGTGAGAGAGGTTTATTCCACCATCAAGCTAGTTCCAGGTACGGAAAAAGTATAAATTCATCTGTATAAGATGGAATATATATAGATCTAGGAACTTAATAATTAGTTGGAAGATCAAGAAGAAAAAAATTATCCGACCCAACACTTTTCCATGGAGTTCACCCATTATTTTTTATTAGAATGTGGACAATAACCTCAGGTTGTGCATATATTATTGGTGGGATAATAATATATGGTTAAGAACTGATATCCACTACCTCCTATAGATGAAAACTTCAACTAACTCCAAGGATCTTACATTTTCAATAAGATTGATTTGAGGTCGGGTTACAATCAAGTGAATATGAGACATTCAGACATACCATGTACAATGTTCTAAAGTTGGTACAACTTGTAAGTGTTTTTTATTATGTTGTTTGGCCACAAAAACATACTAGAAGTCTTCAGGGCATTGATTAATTGTGGTTCCACCCATACCAAGATTCATTTATATAATATTCAGGGATGACATATTAGTAAATTCCCATAGTAGAAGAAAACATGAAAACCATCTTGAGATCGTGATGATTATACTGAGAGAGAATCAACTATATGAGAATCTCGAAAAATTCAACTTTTATAGTGATAAGATTAACTTATTGGGCCATCTCATTTTATAGGCAAGAGAATATGTTAACCCAGAGATTGTGAGAACCATGGTTGCTTGGGATTATTTCAAAAAAGTATTCAATGTACATAGTTTCATGGGTATGGATGGATATTACATGCGATTCAACCATGAATTCTCATTTCATGATGTAATACTTATGGGATTTACTTAGAAGGATATGAAATTAATATCATCATAAAATTCTGAGATATCCTTTCATGAGTTGAAGGAGTGACTAACTTCATTGTCGATCCTGATTCCTATAGGGCCAAAAAAAATCAATACTATCTATTCTGATTTTTTGGGGATCGATCTAGGAGAATTAATGATATAGGGAGATCAAGTTGTTGAATATGGTCCCCACCATTCGAGGCCATAAGAGTGAATTAACCTATGAACTACCTTGATATAGAATCCAGGGTTCACTCCCTGAGCTTTTAGAGACAATACTTATTAAAATAGAGGTTCATGATTTACATGAATTTAATATTTTTCAAATGCATCTTCCCGTATAGAGACTTGAATCCATGGTTGATTAGGTTGATAGAGCACCTGAATTCATTTGAACATGAGAGAGCATATACCACTGATATTTTTAATGTTGTAACTAAAAAACTAAGCCAGAAGACTAAGACATAAGACATCCAGGAGGACAGTAGTGAGTCGAAATTGATGGATTTGATTTATGAGATGCACTTAAATGTCCATGAACATCATGTCCATCCTGTTCTAGTATCTCTAATAGTGTCATCCTCTCTTATGGTATGGATGATGATGAGAAAACTACAAGATCCTAGTGCCTCATCTCGAGGAAGTGTCTCTTGTGGGAACACGATGCCCAGTTGTGTAATAGATAAAAATGGGATCCTAGTCTTTTATAGGCGTCTGTGGGTGGCTATCGACATATGGGAAGAGATGATGTAGGTATATAATGCATTTACTTGATATTTTCACATAGGGATTTCCAAGATGTATCAAGACATACATCATGAGAATTGGTCGCTATGTTTAAAGAGGAATATTTCATGTTTCATCATATGTTGATACACCTGTCAAAAGGTGAAGTTAGAGAACCATAGACATGCATGAAATCTATAAATTGAATCCATTCATGAGTGGTAATGGAATGAAATCATCCTGGATTTCATTATAGGTATTCATATATATTACCAAGGCAATGATGTAATATTGGTGATCAATGACAGGTTGAATAAGGTTGAAAAAATTATACCTATCAATGAAACCTTCTCAGTTGATGATCATGGGTGGATATATATCTAGGAGATTGTGTGCCTTCATGGTGTTCTACATTACATTATATCAAGTCAAGATACATAATTTTAATCAAGGATATAGATCGAGATACATGGGGAACTAGGATTATTAGTGATATTGAGTTTAGAGTATCACCCTCAAACTGATTGGTGGTCTGAGCAAATAAAACAGCTGTTTGAGGGCATGCTCTGGGAATTTATCTTTGATATCGAATGTTCATGGAAAAAACATACAAATATCATTAATTTTTCATAAAATAATATTTTTAGTCATATATTCATATGTTTTCCTATTATTCCCTTTATGGTAGGTTGTGTCATTCCCCTATATGCTATTTAGAGGAATGTGATGCAGTATTTCTGGGTTATCATCTCATTCAGGAGAATTTCGAGAAAGTGATGCGGATTTAGATGTGTGTGGTTATAGAATAGTTCAAGAATAAATATTATACTAATATTGACATTGTACCTATATAATTATAGGTGGGACATCACCTCTTTCTGTGAGTTTTGACTAATTGGAACATTGACAGATTCAACTATAGGGAAAGCTATTACCTCATAATGTCGTGTTGTTTTTTGAATGTAGATAGAGCCAAGATGTTATCATATTGATTAATATTTCCTCAGATATACTATAAGGCCCCAGTCATAAAATATTTTATAATATTGAGTCAAATAAATAATTCACCTCGATGATCTTTCTATGTTTAGTGTTTTAGGGAATTAAACCATAACTAATACATATCAACTTGAATATTACCTGTATACACTACTACTCAGTATCTATTTTTTCATAAAATTAAAACTCTTAAAAATAATCATGTCTACTTCCATGTTTTAGATAGCAATACTTTTCCTTGTTTTCATCCTTAGTCCTATTCGACTTTATGTCCTGTGAAATACATTTCAAAAGCATGGGCTAAGTGAAAAACTCTCAACAAGGAATACACAAAGAAGGTAAACTATTAGTTTTTCAAAACAAAAAATAAACCATTAATACTTTATCATAAGTACTACTTTTCATCTTTATGAACTAGTAAATACTATTCAATAAATAAATGATCACTGCTTAACCTTTTGAAACAAAAATATTAGTATAAAACCCATAAAAGACACACATAACATATAAAGGTTAATTGGGACATAAACACACATAAATGGAATAACAATATGTTCGACTTCCAGACATATCACTAAATGGAATATCCATATGACTGACTTGCATACCCAATGTATTGATGGTTATAATGTAACCACCCATCCCGGTTTATCACGGTACCACCCATCATTTGATTTATCACGTAACCACCCGTCAAATGTCCAAGTACCATTGTAAAATCATAACACATTAAATATGGTAAATATAAACATTTCACTAATAAAATTTCATTTGAAATCACATTAAATCTATTAAAGATATTGAAATAATCAATCCATTTCAAGAACATCTCTTGACGGTGGCGATAAAGGTGATGCAACGATGGTGTGGATGATTTCTGTGATGGATGCTGTGGTGGGTTTTATTTTTGTGGGAGTTTCTCTAATCACCAGTCAGGCGATGATGGTCGGTGAAGCCGTCGATTGTACCAAGATGTGAAGGCCGACAACATACACGACCATCTATCATGGGTGACCCATGGATCAAGTCCTTCTGGTTGGGTGTCCTTTGAGTGTTTGAATTTTTATCCTGTGATTTTTACCCTGCTGAAATATGTGGTTTGGTTCGGTTTTTGTTTTTAATTTTGAATATGTGATCACTTTCTAATAAGATGGTGGTATTTTGAAATCATGAGGGTTTCCATTACCTCCCTGAATGTTTTTTAGAAAAATAGAGAAATTTTTTGGTTGAGTTATACCTTGAATAGATTTCATATCTTTAGTATGAGAATGATTTTTCATCCCCTATCACATCATTAAATGTGCTTTAGACGTATCAAAACCAATATTGATTTATATTTTCAAAGGGGTAGAAGTAATTTCATAACTATTTACATTAAACATAGTTTTTGTTGATTTATTTTCTTATGATTCAATGGTTGTGTTTATATAGAAAATGGGGTGTTTTTTTGTAGTGGTGAGTTCATGTATTTAGGGGGAGATCACTTTATCGCATGGACAACATTTTTATTGTCTCTGAGACATACTGATTTCTAAAACACACTAATATAACCCATGTTGTGGTTCAAAGATGTTTTTATTTTCACAGATTATGTGTTTTTTTGTTTAATCAATAATCTTTTTTTTGATCATATGCTGATAAAGAGTATCAGTGGTTAAAAATAAATATATATGAAGATATTGAAGTGAAAATGGAATTTTTGGAGATGTTTTATATTTTAACCCTATATGTGAAACATTTTAGTCACTTTATAAGTTTTTTTGTGTTCATGTACAATTTTTTGTAAGTATTGGACGATTTTGTGGTCATTTAAATGGGTTTCAAATTGATTTGAACTAATTCTAGAACTACTATTCTATAAATGAATTTTTGGAAAATTGTAAAAAAGAATATCCTATACGGTAGTAATTTTGATAACAGACGAGATAATTCATCTATTCATGAGTTAGTTATTGGAATATAATATATTTTTAATAAATGAAAAAGTAAATCCTTCTATATAGAATATAATTCTAACACGCATAAGAGAATTGATCTATATATAAGATATTTGAGAGTGTTGACTTTTTAAAATAAAAATTATTATGATGTTTGAAATTTCAATATGTAGTATGTAATTTTATCTACATGGAGGATATTTGAGTTAGTAAAATGAATTTTTAAGTCCAATAAGTGAATTTACCTATGCATAATATATTTTATGTCCTCATATAATATTTATATGTATGCATGATATTCATACCCATATAAAATTTCAAGATAACTAAAAACTAAATTTGATGATGCTTTATTGTTTGATTGTTTCCAAAATATCATAGACTCCATCAAAATATATGATTCATGTAATGATTCATGGAATATTTAATGAGGTTTTATTAAGAAATATCATTAATGAATATCATGGAATTTTGAATTCAAACATTCAAAATTATTCATGATGACTGTTGTTGCATTTTTTAGGAAGACCTTGATCAAGTTATTCATTGTAGCTGAGAAATAAAAAGTTTCCAAAATTTATTTTTGAAATATTATTCACATTTATCATGTGAATATAAATATGATAAATGAAGAAGAAAATTAAAAAACAATAATTTTATAGAAAATACGGATACTATGTTGTATCAAAGAGAGAAAATATGAAGAACATCGACATTTGTTGTCTTACAGTTGTTGAAGAGGATACAACAAGATGGTTCCATATTCATTGATTTAAATGCTTACTAAATAGGAAAAAAAATAATTCTGTGCATGCTTGATATCATGTATGGGTTGTTCATTCTGAACTAGTGAGAGAAGGGAAGAACTATGTAATGTCTAGGATTTTCAAAGAGGAATGAACCCTTATGTTAATATTCAAGGCCTATATTTTTTATTCTAATAGTGTTAACAAAGGAGAAGTAGTGGTTAGGATATTATGGGGATCATTTGTATCGCATGGATCATGAATTTAAGAAGGTAGACCTTGCCATTTGGTTTTCACACAAATTGTGGAAACTGTATGACTCAATCGTGCGAGTCACCCAGTGCACATGGGAGGCCCCATAGATTTTACATAATTATGCGATCCAGGATGCAAACCCATGTGGAATTTTAAATATACAAAATAGTGAAAATTTTCATGGGCTACACATTGTAAGATTAAATTCGTTCCTTTACCATGTGAGGGGTGTTCTTGGACAGTGGTTAGCACAAAATTGGTGTACTGTTTCTCCAACTACGTGACCAAATAGTATGACACAAATTTTAAATGAGAATTTACATTTTTACCTCTAATGTGTTTTAATAACCTCAAACCTTCTTCCTCCATCGTTTTTTCTAGAATCTGGCACCTGAATCTCCTCTTCCTAATCATTCTATGTATTTTGGTTTCTCCCCTATACGATCTCTACTTCCATCACTATTAGGTGAGTTGGATCCCTCTCGGTAATCTCTAACATCTTGTTCTATCTATTACTAGTTTATCTTCCTTCCTCTTGTGCTATTTTGGTGTGATATTACATTCCATATTTTGATTTCATTGATCCATTCTTCCATTTTCTCTTGTTCTAGATCGATTTAAGGGCTGGCACTGGGCGAGGAGAGCACTGCTGGACTATTGAAGGTGGTCTAGATTATTCCCCCCATGTTTTGTCAATTTATTTATTATGTCATCATTCCTTGAATGGAAATATCGAAACATACTTCCAAATTTTAATGTAAATTATTTTAATTGGCTCCTCATGCTTAACAAGATCTTAGTTGGTAGAGAATCAACCCTTGGTTGATTAAATTGATGTGATCCACCCCCAAATTGGTGTGACTTCTTTGATGGATGAATTTAAATCTTCAATATATTGTTAAATCATCCTTGAGATACATGTTATTGTGTAATAAATTTGTCTCTAAGTATGAATTTAATTAATAATAATGTTGGCCCTGAGTTAGGCCCATTCCCTATGCCTAGTTTAATTGATTGAATCAAATGTACTGTAAAACTAAATTTAAAATGTTATAAGTGAAATTACTTGATCAATAGTATAAATTATAATAGCTATTCCATACCTCATATCTATGTACTGAGTTATACATTCATTCTTAAGGGATTCCTTGGATAGAATTTTTTTCTCTATAACTAGAACTTGTAAATAAATTGTATCTATGTTGGGAGAGATACTAGTTATGCCTGGGATGGGATCATCATGTGTTTACCTTTACTTCATTATATTAAAACCAATTCCCTAGGGGAGACACCATGGATGGGCTTAGTCTCTAGATAGTTATACCAAGTCTTGACTGATACCCAGTTCCCTATGTGAGATACCAGGGATGGGCTTAGAGGGTTTTTTTCATTCCATGCTAATCGTGATACATGGGATTCCATTTATGGATAACATTGGATGGACTCTTACAGTATTAGTAATTTATATTTCCCATGGATTTATAATTTTTGATTCCTTCCAGATCTCCTTGGATGATACTATGGTGCCTCTTATTACATTTAAAGATGATATCTAAATTAAAGAACATGGATGCATATGTAAAATTCCTGGGATGAGTCTTCCAAGCCAAATTAAATGGTTAGGGACGGTCTACTTCATAATGTGAACCTGTGATGGGTCATTTTACCTTTTATCACAAAAGAACATGTCACCTCTGTTCAGATACACCCTTCTTGGTCTGAAGTAGGTTGGGTCAGATGGGTATACCTATAGGAACCCCATCTAATGTATTTATTTAATTAATCATTTCATTGAATTTGTTATTATTTCCACACATCTCATTTTATAAGAACAAATTAGATTGTTCTAAACATCATTAGTGGAGTCCTACTAAGTTTATATCACACAATTTATGGGTGAGATTTAATATCTAAGAGGAATTCTTGATTATTTGTGTAGATAAAGGGACAATTCTAGCTTCTGATTCTTGATTCTGAGTTATAGGATGGAGTACGAGAGAAGAGGAATGAGCTTATGGTCGTGATGCTAACAATATAATATTTTTTATTTGTATTTTTTCCATGTGGTATATTATTGTGTACCCTAAATCCTATTTACTTATTTTTATGACTTCATGACATGGTCATCATCAACAATTTTGGTGTATATTTGTTCTCCATCATTCCCCCATTTAGTTATATTGGTTGATTTATTATTATTATTATACGATTTTTTGTTTAATTATATTTTCCCTAATTATATGTAATATATACCATTTTTTATATACTATAATATATGGTGGAAAAGTCTCCCCATATAGGTATCCATGGATTTTTCTACTAGTCGGTAGCCTATACTATATGAGGAAACACGATTGTGGTCATGTGGCTGACTGTCTCAAGGAACCGCCATGCAGATTTTGAGCCAAGATGCTACAAATATGTATCCGAAATATTTTTTTCTTTTTTATTACTATTTGTGTAATAGAAAAGAGACTATGATGTAATTTAATTTTGTAATGAGATTGTTCCTATAATTAGTTAACCCATGTATAGGGGACATCCAAATTTCCTCGGATAAGTTGTTGTTGTTATTGGTATCTCCTGTTATAGTTGTTTTGAATTCATCATTGGGTCATATACATGTTTTGTGATATTATCAATGTTGATATTATTATGAAGATAATTATTTACCATGGCCCAATTAGATGACTGTGTATCAATTAATGCATCATACAAGGCACCTTGAGACTAAAATGAATTACATTATGCAATGCAATATCTTTATTTCTATGTGAATTGCTTATATTGCATGTTATTGTTGTGAGTTACTTCATTTTGATTTATTGTAATGTGCTAAATTTTATATAAGGGATAAAATAATTGGATTAAATAAATTTCCTACATCAGTATAAACAACATTTTCTCACATATATTGTTGATGAAGCCTTAATTAACCAATTATTCCACGTTTGGGCCATGTTCCATTGGTTCTATTTGATAAAATGTTAATTTATTTTATTTATTAACACCAATTAAAATTTAAGAAGTATTTACCTCTATAAATTTGGAATGGTAGTTCATTTAATCAAATCACTATACCTGACTACTTGTATCCTGATACTGGATACAAGGGTCTGGTTGTAGTTACTTGACTTACCAATGATGGGACTTTATAAATTGGGAATGGTGACACACTATATTCATACCCATAAGAATTAAAATCTACAAATTAATGTTTTAAAATGAAATGGTTAATTTAAATAAGGATTCAAATTAAAAAGTAATAGTTGTTTCCCTATGTACCTTGAAATTAACACCCCCTATTCTAGAACCACTGTTCTGTTGTGCGGGACCATGATCCTGATATCCTCATAGTAGTGGTAAATATGAAATGTTTCTTGAGAATTCTATGACTTATTTTCACTAAAACCTAGATTTGTGATTAGGATGAGAGGTGTGACCTATTATAGGAAATATTTGTTCCAATCCTCTCTTGCGTTTGTTATTTTCTTTTGCTGATAAATATTATTTTAGGAGTTATCTTGCAAATTTTAGACCAATACTACCATAAAATCCTTGCATCATATGCCAGGAGGTTGGAGAAAACCATCTCTAGAGGTGGTGGGTCCTGATCAACCAGTAGTACCTCCCATAGTTCCACACAAGGAACCACCTTTTGATATTCCATTGGGAACTAATACTTAGTTCATAGATAGATTCCATCGCTTTATTCAGTCTTTTTAGGGACCTTCGTGATCCTCCCCTACCATGACATGGCTGACCCAGGTGTTCCTCCAGCAGCATCCTCCCACTTTTTTTAAGGGATAGTGACCCTTAAGCTACAAAATCTTGTCTCGACGTCATTATTTCAATATTCGACCATAATGAGACACCACCAAAGCATATTTTCAAGCTCCCTACATACATTTTAACACCCCATGATTTCATAGTATGCTATTTCTTCAAAATAATTCAATAACTTTCACTACATGAAACACTGTGTTCAAGCACACCATGACTTACCAAACTATCCGTTCAAAAGAGGTTATAAATAGAAATAAATAAATTTTGAACATTATATAATCCTTATAATTTTATAATCCATATTATGAGTTTCTTAGACACAATGAAAAAACAAATTCATTTTTTTCTCATAAAAGAAGTATTTTTAAGAAAATGCAATTTTACCACATTTTAATGGAGAACCCTTTTCTAAATCAAATATTTGAAACTTTTATATATTAAATTTGACAAAATAAACTTCTAATTTAGAATCGTGACATAAGAATTTACTTTCAAATAAATTTTTGGGGTTTTTATGATAACATTCATATTTAGATGAATAGTGAGAAATACTATATTTTAACAGAAAACAAAATTTTTAATCTAAATAATTTGTAGTGTAAAATTATACATTTTAATGTTTTGGAAGTATAAATAGATTATATTTTTACAATTTAATCTGATGTTATTCATTGGAAATAATTTCACTTAGAAATTTAACAAGAACAAGTATCAATCTTTTGTTAGTTATTATTTCTTTAAAAGAGGCTCTTTGGTTTTGACAATGAGAATTAATTTTAAATTAATAAATTTAACTTCTATGTTTTTTATTTGGTGAAATAGACTTTGTTTTTGAATTCATAATATCAAAATTAGATTAGGGTGAAATTTTGGTATTTTTCTTACAACTTTCAATTTTTGATGAATAGTGAAAAACACTGAGTTATTGGTTAAAACTGACTATTTATTTAAATAATTATTTATTTTATTTAAATTTATTTTAAGTAAAAATAGATAAATAATACCTATATTAGTTCAATGTAATTAATCGAAGTCATTTTATAATAATTTTAGATATATAAACATTTTATTGAACTTTTTACGGTCTTTTACCCACCTCCTAGGAGCATTTGCAAATTTATATGAAACTTAATTTTATTGCTTATGTGATTTGAATTTAAAAAACCTGAGAGACAAAGATGATAACAGTAAGTAAAATGTTGTTCAATGAGATCAAAATATTTTTTGGTGAATAATAATTTTTGACTTTTATTTACCACGGTTAAAAGTAAAAAGGGTAATTAAAGGTAAAAATGATATTATTATTACCCTAAAACATGTCATAATTCTATAGGATATGTGTAAATCCACCCAAAAAAACATTAGAAATAAAATATGATCCTTTTGGTCCACTTGGATTAGATTAGGACATTTATTATTAATTAATTCAAAGAAGAGTTAAAAGTGTTAAATTCAAAGTTTAATAACTAATCCATTTTTAATATTAAGTTAAACATAAGATAAATTCGACTATAAATATTCATTAGAAAGATAAAACGATTTGCTACATAATGGTATTTTATTTATATTTTTTAGACATTAAATAATTAAATTAATTTATGACACAATGATGATGTGGTAATTACCGTATTAATGAATGATTAAAATAATTGATATTATAAATATCCAAATAAATGTAATTTGAGTCTTTTTATGAATTAAAATAATTTTATAGGTTAATATGACATATTAGGGTTGGTTAAATGAATTTTTTTCGAAGTAATAATGCTTTTATGGATATAGAAACAACAAAATACCAAATAGTGTAAAAATTGACATAAAAGAGTTGTTAAAACAAATATTATATTATTAATTGATATTCTATTACTAAACATTTAATGTTAGGAAAAAGACATATATAATGATATGTTTATAATTAATTAACCACTTGGGGTTATCTTGGAAGTATATAGTCTGTTTATTAACCATATAATATAAAAATTTAAAGAGACATGGTAAATGTCAAACTATTTAAATAAGAGTTAAATCTAAAAGACAAGGATAATATAGTGAACCAAACCTATCTAAAACAAATTTTTTGAGTGGTGTTCGACCCATACCCACCTTATCCTTTAAATAATTTATTTTAGATCCATTAGAAACTAGAAATGATTTTAGAATAAAATAAAATTTCTTGTTTTTCCTAAGATTTCCCTCACACCTCTTATAAAAGGTCACTTCCCCTTCTCTCTAATTCACACTTTCAAAGACATTTGGATCGGCCAAAACATGCACAAATACCCTATAAACTATACTCACTTCATCCTAGAGGTCTTACTTTATTCATAAAGCCAACCTAAGGAGCTCGTTTGATCAAATCAAAAGGAAGAACCCGAAAAGGGGTAAATATTTAATCACCTCTTTCAAGTTATTTTCATTTTCCACTTCCTCTTTCATTGTTTCTTCTATTATAAAATAATAAATCCAGTATCTTCAATATACTTTGATGTTATTATAAACATGGTACATCAATATTAATTATTTAATCCATCCTTTGAATGACATGTCACCATACATGCGTACGTACGACTTACCGTCTCCACGTTGTGGTGTAATTGTTATTCAATACATTATTATTTGGATTTGAATAATAAAGATGTTTAATTGATGTAAATAATAAATATAACATGAAAATTATTATGTATATATAACATACCATCAAATTATATATTATTTTAATATCAAAAGAATGATATTGATGCTTGTGCGTACGTACAGATTACTGTCTCCATGAACGTGTTGAGATTCATTCCCCATAATAATCCATTCAAGACTAATTTTCATTAGTTGATTAAAAATAATGTTTAATGAATTAATATAATTCTGAATATGAATATGATAAATCCTATCCTTAAGAAACATTACTTACGCAACAAAGCATATAAAGGAAACCGAATCAGTTAACACCTGAAACGACGATAATACTAAAATATTATTAACAAAGAAATATTAAAAGATCATATATGATATCATATTATTGTATATGGTTGTTTTATAATTTAATAAAAATTATATCACTATTATACAAGAGGTTAACCTACCCTCAACCAAGGAAAAGTACAAGGTAAGGGTTAATTTCAAAATCTCTTTCTTATCCGAGGTTGTTTTTATGTAAGTATATACTGGGACATATTTATCATCCACATATAGGTTTCTTAAAAATGTATTTAAAAACATTTTTACTATTTACTAGACTATGGGTTAAAGTCATTTATACCCTTATTTTACTTTTTATAAAATGGATTGAAAGGAATCTTTCTGTAATTTTCCAAATAATTTACTTTATGTCCTTTTTGACAAAATTAAGGTAAGAATGTTTTTTAGCTTATACGGTGGGTGCGGCTATTTTCTGCCATTATAACAATGTCTAAGCTTCCATTACAATATCATATGAATATTTTCAAAATATATGTTTTCTTTTATAATTTTATATCTTTTTAATGATTTCAAAATAGTAAGATATTTTTCTCTAAAAATTGGTTTTGTTTTCATCTATGTCAGCATCCTTTGATGAATTTTAAGATCATTTGAAGTTGATTTATTATGATAAGAAACATCCATATTGTATTGAAGGTTTTGTGATATTTTTGACTATGGATGTGTTATTTTTATTCCATTCATGGTTTATGGATAAAGTATTGACATTTTGTATGATAGTTTTAATACGAATGTTTATGATATGTTTAAACCTTTTCATATTAGAAATTCATTGGACTTAGTAAGTGATGGGTGGAGCCCGCTATATCTCCTAGATGCATCAGTATGTCTCAGGAGACAAAATACAGTCTTGGAATAAGGCCTTGACAAAATATTATTTGTAGTCTTGGCACAAGGCCTTGACTATGTGGTTATGAATGTTTGGAAATATGCATTCCATCATTATAAAAGTGGATGTTGATATTGCATGTGATTATTCAGCTAGTAGAATATCCATGTTAATAAGTAAATGGAATTATTTTATTTTATATTTTCCATATTATGCTGGAGTTCAAGTTTAAAAGGATTTTGTTTTAGTCTTATACATTTTCTTAAATGTTTATGCTTATTTATGAAAGTTTCATCTATATTGTTATCCTTACTGAGCATCTGAGGACACCCCTTTATATGTTTTATTTTTACCACGATGCCAAGAATTATATTATAACTGACCAGTAGGGATAGACTTTGGGATCTCAGTGTAGTCTATGGAAACAATGCTGTAGTATTTTTCCATTTTAGGATTTAATGTAAGGCTTATAACTCTATCTCGTACTTTGGAGGCTACTAAACAAATCAGTCTTTCGAGACTTGATCTTTTGAGATCATGCCAATGATACATAATAATTAACCAACTCTGGGTTTCTGGGGTCAGGGCGTTACTGTTGTTTTGAGAGTAAGTTTAGTACAATCCTTGGAAACTAGATTTTGATAAACTTTGATTAGAGCACATTATCCTAAGATAGACATTGAGAATTAGTAAAGAAGAACTTCCTAGAATTTTGGTACTATATAGATTTTTTGAGTTTTCCAAGAAATACATCCTGGTCTAGATATGAGTAGGTAGAGGCGGCTCTGGCCCAGATGTACCTATGGGTGAAACAAAAAAACACCACTTTGAGCTAGACTCGAATGGTAACAGTTGCACGATAATGAGTCTTTCAGCACTCTTGGTTAGGAAACTCCCATGGGATATGCTTATGATAATTCACATTTTCATTACAATACATTATGAAGGATTTAGGAGTAAATACCTTCTCATAGAAAATATTTTGATGATTATGGATTATATCCATAAATTTTTAAATTTACGTTATGTATTTTACATTTTTGAAATTACTCATTACTATTCATAAACTGTCATAGTGTATGCCATTGTTTAGAAATGGAAACCAGTAGAAGGAATGGAAAATCCAGAAATATGTATGACCCAAAGAATAAGAAGGATCAAATATTTCATGGTATTAAGACAAAATTTAAATGGGAAATAGTCTCCCACACATTCTCAAAATATGAAGAAATAGTATCATGTGTTAATAAGATATGTAGAAAATTTTCTAAGTCCTATGGCTTTGAAGGGAAGCAAGAGACGAAAAGGATGGTAGAGAGAAAGATGGATAAATGGAATAAGGGAAAGATGGATTTTCCCATATGTGATAACTATAGAAAGAATCAACTTGGTAAATGCTTAAAGGGAATGTGAGTTTGTTATAAGTGTGGAGAAAAAGGACACCAAGTACGTGATTACAATGGCGAGAAAAAGGTTTCAAATGTACAATGCCCTATCTGCAAGGAGTTGGGACACTACGTGAACCAATGTCCAAATCATCAGAGTATACCCCAAATCCTGCTATTGTATTAGAATCAAGTTATGATAATATCAAAGATGAAGAGGAATGATTTAGAGTTTTTATGTTGTTATTAATGTATTGTGTCATTTGAGTGTTGTATCAATGATGTAATGGTAATATTAATTATATAAATAAATAAGGATTGTATTGTAGTACTATTTCATTGGGAATTTGAGATTATATTGTCCTAATACTAAGGTAGTAATTTTGGAATAAGAGATGTTTGTTTTGGATAAATTATATTGGATATTCATGAATTATATAGAATTGATTAATAGTTTTTTTTATTTTATCATTGTTGGAATATTCAATATTTAAAGATATAAAGAATATATCTAGTATTATATAAAGGATAAGGGACCATGAATGTAATCAATAAGGGTTTATGGTAATTTAGGGTTTTACCATGTTTTAAAATAATACATGATAAAGGTGTTCACATGTTATTATGTGGAAAAATGGATCTTCAATGTGAATAGCTTCCTTATAAATTTTGGACTATGAGTTTGTATAGAAGTATTTTGGATATGTATAATGTTTATTATGGATTAGGTTTGAAATTGGATACTATTTTTAAGGTTATTTTTCTATTTTTATAAAAAGGAAAACATGTAGACCATGTGACAACCCATCGTGTCAGACAGTGCTATGGGAATCAAACCCACTACTATAGTGCAATTGGGATTTATCGCCTACCACTAGACTAGTTGAAGTCCATGTATTATATAATGTAGTATCTTTTTTTAAATGGCCTGATAGGTGAATTATAAATGCAGTTTTTGGAACCCTATACGAATAGAATAAATAGAATATTTTTTACGTTATATTATCTTTTAGAGTGAAAGATGAGTTTGTGGTAGAAATTAGTTAAAGGATGGAAATCATATTGTCAAGTATATAATTTTTTATTCCCTATTATTCTATGAAGAAATTAATTCTTAAACTTTAGGCAAGGGATCTTAAATTTTATTTTTATGTTAATACCTTATATTTTATTGAACCGATGATATTTTAAATCATCATTGATTGATGGCTTTGAGGCCCTCAATTTTACAATTGTTTGTGACTGATGACCTCAATCACTCCCAATTAATATTTAAGTTTTTCCTCCAATTATGTGTCTCTAGTTTCCACCAATGTTCTCTTAATCAAGATCATAATTTGGTGGTGACTTTTTCATTCCCACCCTCTTATTATGACTAAATTTTATTAAGCCAATTTCCGATGTGGGTTTTTCCAAAAAGGTATTTTCGATTTTCAACCATTTATTTTTGAAGAACAATTTCAAATTGCGAGGACTCAATTTATTGAAGGAGGGAAGAATGTAAGACCTCATGATTTCATAGTACATTATTTCTTCAAAGTAATTCAATAACTTGCACTACACGCAACACCATGTTCATGCACACCACGATGTACCAAACTAGACGTTCAAAACAAGTTATGTATATTATTAAATAAATTTTGAAAATTATATAATTTTTATAATTTTAGAATCCATATTATGAGCTTTTTAGACATAAAGAAAAAAAACAAATTCATTTTTTTCCTAATAAAAGAAGTATTTTTAAAAAAATGCATTTTTACAGCCTTTTAATGGCGAACCCTTTTTAAATAAAATATTTAAAACTTTAATATATTTAATTTTACAAAATAAAATTCTTATTTAGAATCAAGACATAATAATTTATTTTCTCTAAATTATTGGTGTTTTTCTGATAACATCCATATTTGGGTGAATAGTGAAAAATACTATATTTTAACTGAAAACAACTTTTTTAGTCAAAATAATTTGGAGTGTTAAATTATAAATTTTAATGGTTTTTAAGTATAAATAGATTTTATTTTTACCATTTAATCCAATGTTATTCATTGTAAAGAATTTCACTTTGAAATTTAACAGAAACAAGTATTAATCTTTTGCTAGTTATTATTTCTTGAAAACATGTTTTTTGGTTTTGACAACAGAAATTAATTTTAAATTAATAAATGAAACTTATATTTTTTGAATTTGGTAAAATAGACTTAATTTTTTAGTCCTATATATCCAAATTAGCTTAGGGTAAAATTCTGTTATTTTTCAGAAAGCTTTCAATTTTTGATGAATAGTGAAAACACCGAGTTATTGGTTAAAACCGACTTTTTATTTAAATAATTATTTATTTTGTTAAACATATTTTAGGTCAAAATAGATAAATAATACCTATATAAGTTGAATGTAATTCATTGAAGTCAATTTATAATAATTTTAGATATATAAAAATTTTATTGAATTGTTTACCCTCTTTTACCCACCTCCTAAGATCATTTGAAAATTAACATAAAACTTAATTTTACCATTTTTGTGAGTTGAATTTTGAAAATAAAAGAGACACGGTTGATATAATTAATTAAAATGTGGTTCCATTTGATGAAAATATTTTTTGGTGAATAATAACTTTTGACTTTTATTTACCACGGTTAAAAGTAAATAGGGTAATTAAAGGTAAAAATGATATTATTATTACCCTAACACATGTCCTAATTCTATTGGACAAGTGTAATTAGACCAAAAAACAACATTATGAATAAAATATGATCCTTTAGGTCCACATGGATGATATAAGGACATTTATTATTATTTAATTCAAAGAAGAGATAAAAGTGTTAAATTCAATGTTTAATAACAAAACCATTTTTAATATAGGGTTACACAAAAGATAAAATATAATATATATATTAATTATAAATATAAAAATATTTCCTACATAATGGTATTTTATTTATATTTTTTATACATTTGGTAAATATATTTATTTTGGACACAACGATGATGCAGTAATTACCATATTAATGAAAGATTAAAATAATTGATATTATAAATCTTAAAATAAATGTAATTAGAGTCTTTTTATTAATTCATACAATTTATTAGTTTAATATTTCATATAATGGTTATTTAGATGAATTTTTTTCGAAGTAATAATTCTGTTATAAATTTAGAAAAAACAAAATACCAAATAGTGTCAAAATTGACATAAGAGTTTTTAAAACAATTATTATATTATTAATTGATATTTTATTCCTAAAAATATAAGGTTTAGAAAAGAGACTTATATAATGATAGGTGTATCATTAATTATCCACTTGGGGTTCTCTTGGAAGTATATAGTAAGTTTATTAACCATATAATATAAACATACAAAGAGACATGGAAAATGTCAAACTATTTAACTAAGAGTTAAATATAAAAGATAAGGTTAATATAGTGACCCAAACCTGTCTAAAACCAATTGTTTGAGTGGTGTTCGACCCATAACCACCTTATCCTTTAAATTATTTATTTTGGAGCCATTATAAACCGAAAATGATTTTTTAATAAAATAATATTTCTAGATTTTCCTAAGGTGCCCCTCACCCCTCTTATAAAAGGGTACTTCCCCTTCCCTCAAATTCACACCATAAAATCCATTTGGCTTGGCCAAAACCTGACCAAATACCATATCAACTATCCTCCAATCATTCTAGAGGCCTTATTTTAGTCATAAAGCCAACCTAAAGTGCCATTTTGATCAAATCAAAAGGAAGAACCCAAAGAAGTGGTAAATATTTCATCACTTATTTCAATTTACTTTCTTCTTCCACTTTCTATTTAATTTTTGTTTCAATTATAAAATAATAAATACAATGTATTCTATATACTTTGATGTTATTATAAATATGGTACATCCATATTCATTATTATATCCATCCATTTAATGACATTTCACCATAAGTGTGTACGTACGACTTACCATCTCCACGCCGTGGTGTAATTGTTATTCAATACATTATTATTTGGATGGGTATAATAATGATGTGTAATTGATGTAAATAATAAATATAACATGATAATGATTATTTATATACAATATTAAATACAATTATATATTATTTTAATATTAAAAAAATGATATTGTCGCTCGTGCGTACGTACGGATTACCGTCTCGATGAATGCGATGAGATTCATTCCCCATCGCAATCCATTCAAGAATAATTTTCATTAGATTATTAAAAATAATATTTAAAGGATTAATATAATTATGAATATTAATAAGATACATCCTATGCATAACAAACATCCCTCACGTAATAAAGCATACAAAGGAAAATGAATCAGTTAACACCCAAAACGACGATAATACTAAAATATTATTAACAAAACAATATTAAAATATCATATATGATATCATATTAATGTGTATGATTCTTGTATAATTTAATAAAAATTATTTCACAATTATACAGGAGGTTAACCTACCTTTAACCAAGTAAATGTACAAGGTAAGGGTTAATTTCACAATCTCTTTATTATCCGAGATTTTTTATGTCATTATCTACTGGGACATCTTTATCATCCACATCCATGTTTCTTAAAAATGTATTTCAATTTTTTTTATATTTACTAAAATATGTGTAAAAGTAATTTATACCCTAATTTTTCATTTTATAAAATGTCTTGAAAGGAAAATATCTGTAATTTTCCAAACAAGATACTTTTTGACCTTTTCAGAAAAATTAAGGTAAGAATGTTTTTTTGACTTATACGGCAGGTGCGGAAATTTTCCGCTCTTATAACAATGTCAAAGCTGCAATTAAAATATTATAATAATATTTTAAAAAATAAATTTTTTCTTTTATAATTATATGACTTTTAAATGATTTTAAAATAGTATGAGATATTTCTCCAAAAAGAGGTTTTGATTTCATCTATGTCAACATCATTTGATGGATTTTAAGTTTATTTGATTTTGATTTATTATGATAAAAAACATCCATATTGTATTGATTTTTTTGTGATATGTTTGACTGTGGATGTGTTATTTTTATACCATTCATGTTTTAGGGATAATGTATTTACATTTAGTATTCTAGTTATAATACGAATGTTTATGATATGTTTAAACCTTTTCATATGAGGAATGAATTAGACATAGTAAGTGACGGATGGAGAACACTATAGCTCATAGATGCACTGGTAGGTCTCATGAGACAAACTAATGTCTTCGCACAAGGCCTTCACAAAATCTTATTTGTAGTCTTGGAACAAGGCCTTCACTATGTGGTTATGAACGTCTGGGATTATGCATTCTATCATTTTGAAAGTGGATATTGATATTGCATGTGATTATTTGACTGATAGAATATCCATTTTAATAAGTAAATGGAATTATTTGATTTTATCTTTTCCATATCATGCTGAAGTTGTAGTTTAAAAGGCTTTTGTTTTAGTCTTATACATTTCCTTAAATGTTTATTATTATTTATGAAGGTTTCTACTGTATTTTTATCTTTACTGAGCATCTGAGCTCACCCCTTTCTATGTTTTATTTTTACTAGGATGCGAAGAATTATATTATGACTGACCTTCCGGGATAGTCTATGGGATCTCAGTGTTGTCTATGGAAAAAATGTTGTTGTAGTTATCAATTTTATGATTTAATGTAATCCATATGAATGTATCTAGTACTACCAAGGCTAATAAAGTAATCGATATTTCGAAAATTGAGCTTTTTGTGATCAAGTCAATGATACATAATAATGAAATGAATCTAGTTTTCTGGGGTCGGGGCATTACATACATGCTATGAAATTCTGCTAAATATTGGTAGGATATCACTACTGAGGATATAATTCATCATTGTATAGTCTGGATGGGATTTAATACATCCATCTATGATTAATATGTCCCACAAAAATTATGATCAGACCATTCTTGAGATTTTATGCATCATCAGAAAGGTGATATGAGAATGATGAAATATTCATCTTGTTTCACCGAGATTTATAATTTAACACCAACTCAAGCCAATGATGAGATGAATACTACGTAGGATGGGATTTCAAATTCCATTATAACATAGGTGAATGTTTTTAGCATGAAAACTACTTCCATGATAGTGAAATAGGACCTCATAATAGAGAAGAACCTATGGGATGTGGGTAATGTGATCCAGGGCAGTTTAGATTCTAGGAAAGGAGTTGGTTTCTCTAGCGATAATAAGTTTCTTTTCGATGGTGCATGTGACCGTTTTACTAGCTAGATAGAATGCACTGACCACTATGTGTTTTCTCAGCAATGAATCAGGACATTCCACATGAATCCCAAATTTATGAGGAACCTGATCAAATACTAGGATTTTAGTTGGATGGGCCATGACCAACATTTCTGCTGAACATTTCCACATACATATTTTGGGAAGGGTTCTATGATGACACCGATTTCAGGTATAATATCAGTGAACCCACATTGGTTTATGATTTGGTTTACAACTTTCCAATCAAGTATAGGAGGTGGTCTTGGCTGAAGTAGTAACACATTTGAGGCTTAACACGAGTAGAACGAACCTTCCCATGCTAATCCCTTTGTATTGTAGGGTGTCATTTTGTGCCATATCTTTTTAGTAGAACTTAAACCTAAGGAAAAGAGTCCAGATACTTTATTAGTATAAGGTACTATTCTGGTAGCCTTTATTTTAGTTTCCACCCTTTTTGATATAGGTTCATCACAATACTTAATATTTTCTGAAATTATGGAAATTCTGGGCCTAGTGGTAGAATAATTCAATCACATGTTGACTCTCAACACACAATCTGGGGTTAAATTAGAGGGTATACTCCAGTTCAAGGATTTAACCCTTGAGATAGTTGGGAACCAATTCTTATGGATTTTCTTTATCCTAGAGATGATTGGTTTTGATGTCATTCTCACATTGAACTGGATAGTTCCTTATCATGCCAATATTTTCTGTTATTGCCTGCATGTGTATTTTAACCAACCAAGGGAATTGCGTATATTCACAAGGGCCAATGAGATATCCATGTAGGTTGAGATACACTCGGGCATAATAGGTTGTGTAGGGTAATGACCAAAATTGATGGTCTCTTTATGAGAAATTAGGTAATGTAGCTTGTGGAATTAACTATTATTGCGGATCGATTTAGGTAAGTCCTCTAAGATAATTTCTATAGTTCAACTCTTGTGAGAGAGGTGTATTCCACGATCAATATAGTTCCGGATAAAAAAAACTATCAATTCATCCCTATAGGAAGGAACCCACATATATTTAGGAACATAATAAGTAGTTGGAAGATAAAGAGGTAATTTTTTACCCTACCCAACACTTTGCCATGGAGTTCACCAATTGTTTTTTCATAGAATGTAGATGATACCCTCAGGTTGTTCATAGATCACTGGTGGTTTAATAGCATATAGTTAAGAACTAAAATACACTACCTCTTATAGACGACTTATTCAACTAACTCTTAGGATGAACCGTTTTTTCTAAGATTGATTTGAGGTTGGGTTACTGTTAAGTGCACATGAGACCTTCATACATACCATGTACAATGTTCATAAGAAGGTAAAACTTGTATGAGTTTTTGGTTATATTGTTTGGCCTCACAAATGTACTACCGATCTTCATGGAATTGATGAATTGGGATTTCTACCCATACCAAGATTCATTTATATAGTCTTCATGGATGACATCTTAGTGAATTCTCATAGTAGAAATAAACTTGGAAACCATCTTGTGATTGTGATGATTATACTAAGAAAGAATCAACTATATGAAAATCATGACAAATTCCACTTTATGATTGATAAGGATAACTTCTTGGTTCATCTCGTTTTTGAGGCAATATGATCTATTAACCCAGAGATGGTGAGAACCATGGTTTCTTAGGAGTGGTCCAAAAAAGTATTGAATGTACGTAGTTTCATGGGGATGGATGGATATTACAAGAAATTTGACCACGATTTCTCATTCCATGAAGTGCCACTTGTGCGATTTATATAGATGCACGTGAAATTCATATCATCATAATCCTATAAGATATCCTTTTAAGAGTTGAAAGAGTGAATGACTTCATTGTCAATCCCTATTACCATAGGGTCTGGAAAAATCTATAATATCTTTTCTGATTCTTTGGGGATCGATCTAGGAGAAGTTATGATATAAGGAGATCGAGTTGTTTCATATGTTTCCCACAGAATAAGGACACATGAGAGAATTAACCTATACAATAGCTTGAACTAGAATCCATTTTTTATTCCTTAAGTTGTTAGAGACACTATTTACTCAATGAGTGGTTCATGGTTTGCATGAATATAAAATTTCCCAAACGCATCTCCACATAGAGATACTTGGATCCATGGTAGATTAGGTTGGTAGAGTACCTACATTAATTTGACATTGAGAAAGATTATACAAGTGATATGGTTAATGTAGTAACTGACACACTAATCCAGAAGACTAAGAAATAAGCCATCTATGAGGATAGTAGTGAGTGGAAATTTAGGGATTTGTTTTTTGAGATGCACCTAAAGGTTTAATAACATCATGGCCATCTTTTTTTAGTAACTCTAGCAGTGACATCCTCTCTTATGGGATAGGTGATTATGATACAACAATAATATCCATAGTGAATCATATTGAGGGAGTGTCTTTGGTGAGAACCCACCACCAAATTGTTTAATAAGTAAAAATGGGATCCTGGTCTTCTATAGGTGTTAGTGGGTTCTTGTCGACATATGAGAAGAAATGATGTGGAGATATCATACATTTATTCAGGATGTTTACACAAGTCTTACCAAAATGTATTAATACATACATCTACAGTATTGCTGGATAGATTTGAAGAGGATGATTTCATGTTTCCTCACAAGTTGTTCCACCTGTTAAAAGGTGAAGTTAAAGAACCATTGACATGCAGGACTTCTATAGCCTCAATAAATTCCTTAGTGGAAATGGAATGAAATCATTCTCGATTTCATTATATAAATTCTAATATTTTCTCGACAAAATTATTTAATATTGGTGATAAATGATTGGGTGAACAAGGTTGAAAGCTTCCTACCTATCAATGATACATACTTAGTTGATGCTCTTGGGAAGATATATATCTGGGAGATTGTGCGCCCTCATGGTGTTCCACATTCTATTAAATCAGATCAAGACACCTGATTTACATCAAGGTATAGTATGGTATACATAGGGAAATAGTTTCATTGGTTATCTAAAGTTTAGAGTATCACCCTCAGACTGATAGGTAGTCTAAGTGAATGAAACAGATGTTAGAGGCCACGCTCTGGGAATTTGTCTTTGATATCAAATGTTCATGGGAAAACATACAAAAATCATTAATTTTTCATAAAATAATAGTTTTTAGTCATATATTCTGATGTTTTATTATGAGTTAATTTATGGTTGGTTGTGTTATTCCCCTATATGATATCAAGAGGAAGGCGATGTAGTATTACTGGGTCATCATCTCGTTCATGAGAATTTTTGAGAAAGTGAAACTGATACAGAAGTGTGTGGTTATTGCTTAGTTGAAGAAGAAATATTATACTGATATTAACCTTATACCTATAGAATTATAGGTGTGACATCAGCTCTTTCTATGATTTTTTAATAGATTGGAACATATATAGATTCAACTATAGGGAAATATATTACCGAATAATGTCATGTTGTTTTTTTATTATAGAGATAGTCAGGTTGGTATCATATCGATTAATGTTACCTCAGAGGTACTATAAGGCCCCAACAATAAGTAATTATATAATCTTGAGTAAAATCAATAATTCACATTGAGGATCTTTTCAGGTTTAGAGTTTTAGAGAATTAGTCCATAAATAATACATATCGACTTGAAAATTTTGTGTAGACACTATGAATCAGTATCCATTTTTTCATAAAATAAAAACTCCTGAAAAGAATCATGTCCAGTTCGAGGTTTTAGAGAGCATGACTTTTCCTTGATCTCATCTTTGACTCTATTCCACTTTATGCCATGTGAAAAAAATTTCAAATACATGGTATGGGAAAAAAAAGCTCAGTAAGGGATACACAAAGAAGGAAAAATGTTAGTTTTTCTAAACAATAATTAAACCATGAATACATTATCATAAGTTATACTTTTCACCTTTATGAAGTAGTAAATACTATTCACTAAATAAATTATCACTTCTTACCCTTTTGTAGCCAAAAGATTACCATAAAACCCATAGAAAGCACAAATAACATAAAAAGGTAACTTGAGACATAAAGATACTTAAATGGAATAACCATATGGCTGAATTCAACACATATAACTAAATAGAAAATTCATACGGCCAACACCCATACCCAATGCATTGGAGATTATAACGAAACCACCCATCCTGGTTTATAATGGCACCACCCTTCATTTGGTTTATCACGTAACCACCCGTAAAATTTCCAAGTACCATTATAAAATCATAACAAATAAAACATTAAAAATATAAACATTTCACTAATAACATTTCATTTGAAATCCAAATAAATCATTTCAAGATATATAAATAATCAATCCATTTCGAATACCATTTTCAAAACCATTTAAAATATTTAATAAAGTGTTTTTTGAATCAATGTGTCCCACACCATGTTGAATATTTTTAATGAAATTTTAATTAAAAAGCATTAATGTCCATATAAATAATTCTTTAAAACCATTTTTAAAAAATGGACATTAATGAGAAGGATTTAGAATAATAAATCATTAAATCATTTAAAATGATATTTTAGTTTAAGAGTTCAAAACAAAATTATAGATGCTTGAATACAAATAATTAAGGAATAACATCAATAAAAGTTATAATATCATAAGAATATATATATTCATGATATAATATTTCAAAAGTCAGTATATACACCATATAAAAATGAATTGGTGTAAAAAAAATAAGACTCAATGGAATGTATATTGAGAAAATTTCCCTTCCAAATATCATATCCTCAGATTAAGGAAAAATAATTGGCATAATTATGCGTGACATATAATAATATACCAAATAAAAGTGGATATAAAGTTTAAAACTATCAAAGTTCATTCACACATATTCATAGCACTAAATAATCAAGAAGTAGAAGTTTAACCCCAAATAATTGAAATTTGGTTTGGAAGTTCTCTAATAGAAATTCGACAGCCTAACGACGTCACATTAAAATTCAGAAAATGATTTTATGAGAGTGAAAATGGTCTATCATCACAAGGAAGTAATATTTACATAAACAAGGATGTATAAGAATGCATCCTAACATAATAAAAATGAAATTAAAAGACATCACATAAAAGAAGTCTTTGACTAAAAGAGTATGTCGAAAGGTTCCCATATCGAATCAGTAACTTATGAAACATACACAACATGAAAGAAATATCACAAAATGAAGATGTAATTACCCATTAATTAAATTATATTACAAAAAATAATACAATCATGGGCAGTAGACGCACCACAATAAAGGAAATAGTGCCAAATATATCATGAATCTCATGGTAATTAAAATTGATATAAAAACTCATTACCACGTTGTAATCAATCGAGACATAAAAAAATGTTAATAACCACAAAATGAATCACAAAATACCATGAATATAAATTGAATCATGATAATATATATCAAATAGAAATACAGAATACACCAAATGAAATAAATAAGTGGTGGACATTGGAAATCTCAAGAAATTAAAATTGAAATAAGAAACTCCTTACCTCAATTCCGACTTGTCTTGTATGTTCCTTTTTATTTATGAATAATAAACATAAGTTAATTTAAACATACTTAATATCCTTTTTCTAGTTTTATTATTTCTTTTATATAACTTATTATCTTTCTATAATAATTAGTAAATTATTTGAGTTCATATCATTCATTTTGTCGATGTTCGGAACTTGAGTAAAAAATTAACTTGTTATAATTACAAATTGTACAACTGGTAAAAATTATATTATCTAGAAAATCATATTAATGGTTTAAATAACATATATATCATATATATCTTGTATATATTAGTATTTATAATATTACATAACATTTGTAGATAAGAAATGAAATGCACCGTTCATGGAGACAGTAAGTCGTACGTACACATGAACACTATTTTCATTTATATTTCATATTTTATTGGAATGGAAAATTAATGATACAAAAGTATATTATAATTCCAGTATAATATTCTATATAATTTTTATTAACTCCATATTTTATACGTACCATGCATGGAATGAATGAGTCATATCACTTTGAGGGGGCGGTAGTTCGTACTTCCTCAAATGAAATTATCATATTTACCAATTATGGAAACCATAATGTTATGCTATAATAAAAAATACATAAGTAAAGAGACAATATAAATAAAATATATATCACATATAAATACAGTTCCATAATAATGGCCACCATGACAGGCAGTTGGACATATTTGAACGATCATTGTTTCGGGAGGCAGTAATTCACCGTCCATAGAAACAGTATGTTCGTATCCATTAGATTGAGGTGTGTGGATGTGTAATTTGAATAATTCTCATAAAAAACCTATTATATTGACTATACTTGTGTTATTATAAAATAAATTAAAAAATAGAGTTTAGGGGGGTTGAAGAAGTAAAATAAAAGAAAACAACTTAAGGGAAGATGTTACCATTAAATCAGGTAACTCCCTTTGGTTTGAAACAAAAGGTTTACTTGAATTTTCTTCTCCATAAGGGAAGGCTTCTAGGGGGAAGAAAATTATGTAGGGAGATTTACTTGGTATATTTGGATGATTAAAGGGTCTTTATAAGTGTTAGGAATGATTTTGAAGTGGTGTTATTTTATAAGGGGGAGGAGGGGATCATTAGGAAGGATTGAAAATATTATTTTATTATATAATGATTTTCAGTTTCTAAAGATCCATAACTCAATAAAGTAAAATATAAGATGATTATTTTTTGAAATAAAATAATTCAATAAGAATTATATAGGTTTTGGATATTGTTTTATATTTTATAATCTTATTTTTTAAATCATTAATTAATTAGGTAAACACTATATCATTATTGGGTCATAATTAATTTTATTTATTTGAAGTCTAAAAATTATAAAAAAATAGCATGATGTAGGAAATTGTTTTATGTTTCTAATTAATATTTATAGTTGAAGAAATTATTTAAATAATTCTGTGTAAAATTTTATTTACAAAAAGATATATGTTTATATCATTTTTTTCTTTACTATAAATTAATTAATATAAAGTGTCATTATCACTCCCAAGTGGCTCCATGGGGTTCCAAAATCGACCCAAATATTCCTATGGTCAGATATTTATCAACCCATAGGATTAAAACACGTGTTATGGCAATTTATTATTATTATAATATTATTTTTTACCCTTATTTTCAATATATATCCTTTAACCACGGTAAATAAAATATTTACTAAAGTAATATTCATAATGAATAAAACTAAAAGTGAACTATTTACATACTTTTGACCTCCTAATTCCAAATATGGAATCCATTTTTACTAATTCATAACACATAAGTTGGGAAAACTAATTTAAAATTAATCCCCGTGGTCAAAACAAAAAGTGTGTTTTTAAGAAACAATAACTATCAAAAGATTGACACTTGTTTTTGTCCAATTTCAATGTGAAATTAATTCAAATGACCAACATTGGATTAAATGGTAAAAATATAATCTAATTATAATTTAAATCTATTTAAAAATATAATATAACTATATATATAAGTTATATTAAAAGGTTGTTTCGAATTAAAATATAGTATTTTTCACTATTCATAAAAAATGAACTTTATCATAAAAATACCAAAAATTTACCCAAATTAAATTTTGGAGTTCCTATTCAAAAGAAATTTTTTATTTTGTGAAGTAGAACAATTAAAAGTGACAAAAACTATATTTTAAAATGTTTCTCCATTAAAAGGCCGTAAATCGACCTTTTAAACAATATTAGAGTATTTGTGCGTAAAATTGGATTCATTCACATTTTAAGCCTCTAAAATTTAGTAGATAAATCTAAAAATATTTAACAAACAAATATAATCTTATATAAGTTATTTATACTCAATCCCACTAATAAAATTCCTAGGCATTAATTGTAATTTAAATTAATAATGTTATTATATTATTTTTCGTTACAACTCAAAGTTTTGTGTAATGTATGTTTTCCAAGAATCCCATTGTTGCGTATCAGGCAGACCATCGAACATAGCATCCCATTTAATGTAAAATTAATATTTAATTTTTGTATTTTAATAAATATGAAAATTTTCATATTCTTTATTTACCTGGGATGCTACATCCGTTCCCCCTTTTGGAAATTGCATCCTCACTATTTTAAAATTGGGATTGGAAACATCATTGAATGTCCCACATCAGAAAAAGAGTAAATAAAACTATCACTTTAAAAGAAATAAATATATGTAATAATGTCACCCAAGATAACCTATAATAGTATTCCATGAAAACCAAGATATGGAGGGGAAAATAATCGTCAAATTCTGATGGATAGTGATAGAAAACATGATCAGGAGAAAGTTAACCACCAGAAAATCACAAACATGTGATGGGTTAAATGGTCTTTGATTCCATAGTAAGAAAAGTTAAAAAACAATGATTTTTTTATGTTACTTTTCATAAATTTTAGGAATTTATTTATGAGCATAACTAAAAATATAAGGAAACATAATTAATTTTCATGTAGATTTTCATCCTTTACTAAATTCCAACCACAAGATCATCAATTCTCCAATCAAAGTTTATTTTGAATGACTTGGTCACACTTGAAGTGCTGGAATCAACTTATAGAGTATCAAATAATCTAGAAAATATGAAATATATATTTTCCCCATATTTAGACATCAACCAAAACCAAAACGTTTAGTACAAGATCATAAAATCTCAAAAAAGGATAATCATTTATAAAAATAAATACTACTCTTAATCTCCAAAATTGAACAAACAATACCCAAAGTTCAAAAGAAACCATTCAATATACAATTGTCTTCAAAATCCATCAATACAATAAAAACTAATATTTAAACCCAAAACTCATAAGGATTTAATCACATTATCTTCCACAGTAAATATTATAATTTATCCCCAAATAACATCAACTACTCTTAATGTCTCATACTAAAATGTAATTAACCTAATCGCATATTCTCTATGATAGGTTAATCATTTCCTTAAATGAACCAAAATGTTTATAAGTCCACAATAACAACATAGATTATTCCAAAATAAACTTCCTCCATTACTCCTCAATTGAAATCCTGAAGTATTCAATTTTCTATAGGTATACAGTGTTTCCCCAAAATAGAAAACATCTTACAAAATAACTATAATCACTTAATCACCAAATAATTTTCCTATATTAAGGATATCCATTTGAAAAACATAAGTTCCCAAAATCAAATTATTCTTGATCCATAAAATCATCTAACTAAAAAGAATATGTCATACTAACTTGGGACATCACGTAGGATAGTGGTAGGCGATGCCACCATGTTTCCCTTTGGCAGTGGGTTCGATTCCTGTGGCCTTTCCAGACACGATGATTTGTCACCCATCTTACGAGTTGTCCTTTTAAAAGATTAAAATAGAACCCAAACATGTTTTGATCTCAATGATTTTTTATACCCTTAATTTTCATCCCAATACATTAATACCTCAACATTTTATATGTTGTTATATTTTCACCTACATATAAAGAAATAAAACTACTCCCAATTGAACGAACGTCATACCTTGATCGTGACGTCCATATGGTTTCATCATCATCTTGTTCACATAGGAAGAAGGTCCATGCATTTAGAAAATGATTTAGAGATCCTTTAATATGATTTACATCCTTCATATAAATACACCTTGTACAACATGGTTCATACGTGTGTTTATAGAAATATAGTTTCAGAAAATAATCATTTATGATATATAATTTTCTTTTGATAAAACATGATTTGTATAAAACAGTCGGACCGAGTTTGAGTCGAAAATTTCAATAAATAGTTCTTTTAAAATACCACATGTATGTGCTGAGAGACTATATTGTAAAAGAAAATATAAATATGATTCACAAGGGTCTCCTTCTTTAGTACCTTTTTAAAAATCATAATCTGCTTCAAAATATTATGATAAGGTAAAATATTTGAAAATTCCTTGATAATATCTACATTTCATGAAAATATGAGAATATTGAGAAAACATGATTTCATTAAATACAACGCATGATCCAAAATGATATCTAGGTATAATAGAGGTGTATGATATCTCAAAATGCTACATAAAAGCGAGTTGTGTGCTGGAAAAAGATTCACAATCATCTTTACACGACTTTTCAATAATTATTTCCAGCATGTCATCAGGAAGAGATAGGAATGAAGTCTGAGATCCCCCTCCTTCCATTTGTAATAGACTTTCCTTGATATGAAAAAGTTATAAAACAAGGATTTAACTAAAATAATAGACATAGGAACTAAACATATGTTTAACAAAAACTCTTAATCACTAATGATTTCTAAACCGACCTCTCATACCAACTATAAGGTCCCAGCCTTAAAATGTTATATAATCTTGAGCCAAATCAAGAATTCACATTGATGATATTTTCAAGTTTATATTATTGGAGAATTAGGCCATAACTAATATATATCATCTTGAATATTACATGTAGACACTACTACTTGGAATCTATTATTATCATAAAATAAAAACCCTTAAAAGGAAACATGTATAGTTCCATGTTTTAGATAGCATGACTTTACCTTATTATTGAACCTATTCCACTTTATGTCCTGTGAAAAACATTTCAAAAACATGGGATGAGCAAAAAAATCTCAGTCAGGGATACACAAAGAAGAAAAATGTTTGTTTTTCAAAAGACTATGAAAACAATAAAATATTTATCATAAGTAATACTTTTCACCTTTATGAAGTATTTAATACTCTTCACTGAATAAAAGATCGATGCTTACCCTTTTGTAACCAAAATATTACCATAAAACCCATAGAATGAAAACATAACATAAAAAGGCAACTTGAGACATAAACATACATAAATGGAATAACCATATGGTCTACTTCCACACATATCACTAAATGGATTATCCGTACGGACGACTTCTATACCAAATGCATTAGTGGTTATAATGTAACCACCCATCCTGGTTTATCATGGCCTCACCCGTCATTTGGTTTATCACGTAACCACCTGTAAAATTTTCAAGTACCATTATAAAATCTTAACACATAAAATATTGAAAATATAAAGATTTCACTAATAACTATTCATTTTAAATCACAATAAATCATTTCTAGATATTGAAATAATCAATCCATTTCCAAAACCATTTACAAAACCATTTATAATATTTAATAAATAGATTTTTGAATCAAAGTCTCCCAGACCACTTTGAAGATTTTTAATGAAATTTTAATTTCAAATCATACATGTCCATATAAATAAAACCTTAAAACCATTTTTAAAACATGGACATTAATGAGAAATATTTCTAAGAATAAATATTTAAAAATTTTAAAATGATATTTTAGTTAGAGTTCTTAACCAAATGAGAGACGCTTGAATACAAATAATTGAGGAATAACATCAATAAATGCATATAATATCATGATAATAAATAGATTAATGATATTATATGTCAAAGGGAAGTATATATAGAGTATAAAAGTAAATTGGTGTATAAAAACAAATAAGTATCAATGGAATGTAAAATGAGAGAAATCCCTTGAAAAGATCATATCTATAGATTAAGGACAAATAAATGGTATAGTTATGTGTTAAAAATAAGAATACATGTAATATATGTGGATATTGAGTGTAAAATAATCATAGGAAATTCAAACATATTTGTAGCATGACATAATCAAGTAGTAGAAGTTTAACCCCAAATAATTGAAATTTGGTTTAGAAGTTCTCTTACTGAAATTCGACAGCCTAACAATTTTTCTATAAAATTCATAAAATGAGTTAATGAGAGAGAAAAGGGTACCTCATAAAATGGAAATAAAAATTAAAAAAATAAGGATAAAGGAGAACATTTCATAACATAAGAAAAATTAAATTAAAATACCTGACATAAAATAATTCATTTGAATAAAAGAGTAAGGTGAAAGGTTCCCTTACCGATTTGGTTACACACGAAACATACACCACATGAAAGAAGGATCAGACAATGAATATGTAATTACCAATAAATTAAATTATTTTACTAAAATAAAAAAAATCTTGGGTATTACATACACCATCCAAAAGGAAATTGGGGAAAATATAGCATTAATCTCATAGGAATAAAAAGTGATATGAAAACCCCTTACCACGTTGTAATCAATCGAATCATAAGACCAAAAGTTAATAAACAGAAGATGAATTAGAGGATTCCATTAATATAAATATAATCATGATAATATATATCAAATGGAAATACAAAATACACCACATGCAATAAATTAGTGGTGAACAATTAAAATCTCACGAAATTAAAAGTTAGATAAGAAACTCATTACTCAAGTTGGACTTGTCTTGTATGTTACTTGTTATTGATGAATAAAAAACGTAAGTTAATTTAAACATTATTAGGAACCTTTTTCAATTTTTATTATTCCTTTTATATCACTTATTACTTTTCTAGAACAAATTTTTAATTATTTTAGTTCTTATCGGACCTTTTGTCGAGTTTGGAACTAGATTCAAAAAATGAACATGTTATAATTACAAATTTTCCATGTGGTCAAAAGTATATTATCTACAGAAACATATTCAGGATTTAAATATCATATATATAATATATATTCAGTATATATATGTATTTATAATATTACATTACATTTGGAGATAAGAAATGAAATACACCGTTCATGTAGACGGTAAGCCGTGCATACGCATAAACGCTACATTCATTTCTATTTAGTATTTTAATGGATTGAAAAATTAATGATACATAGGTATATTATAATTATATTATAATATTATATATAATTTCATTAAGCCTATCATTTATATGTCCCACATATGGCATGAACGAGTCATATCACTTTGAGAGGATGGTAGTCCGCACTTCCTCAAATGAAATTATCGTATTTACCCATTATGGAAACCATAAAGGTACTGTATAATGAAAAATAAATAAGTAAATAGTCAAAATAAATATAATATACATCACATATAAATACATTGACACAATAATGGCCACTATGAGAGGCGGTTGGAGATATTTGAACATTCATCGTTTCGTGAGGTAGTTGTTTGTCGTCCACAGAAACAGCCTGTTCGTATCCATTAGATTGAGGTGTGTGGAAGTGTAGTTAAAATCATTCTCATAACAACAAACTATTATATCTATGATACTGGTTTTTATATAAACTAAATTAATAAATGGAGTTTAGTGGGATTTGAGTTGTAAAATTAAAAAAAAGAACTTAAGAGAAGACATTACCTTTAAATCAGGTAACTCCCGTTGGTTTGAACCAAAAGGTTAACTTGAATTGACTTATATCTAAGGGAAGAATTATAAGAAAAATATAAGGATGTAGGTAGCTTTATTGGGTAGAGGTGAGATGTGCCTAGGGGCTTGCTCCGTGTGAGGAATGGGTTAGATGTGGTGTCCTTTTTTAATGGGGAGGAGGGTATATTTTGGAATGTTTGAAAATATTATTTTATTATATAATTATTTTTGGTTTCAAAAGCTCCAAAACTCATTAAAATCAATTCTAAGATGACTAATTTTGGAAATAAAATCATCCCATAAGAATTGGATAGGGTTTGGATATTGTTTTAATTTTTATAATCTTATTTATTTAAATAATTCATTAATGGGGTAAACAATCCATCATTATTGTGTCATAAATAATTTTATTTATTTGAAGTATAAAAATTATAAAAAAATACCTTAATGTAGGAAATATTTTTAGATTTTTAATTAATATTTATATTATAAGGGATAAATTATATAACCCCATATAAAAATAGATTTACTAAAAGATATATGTTTATATAATTATTGTCTTTACTTTAAATAAATTAATATAATGTGTCATTATCACTCCCATGGGGATCCATGTGGTCAAAAAATCTACCCAAGGTTGACCATGGTCGGACATGTATCAACCAATATGATTAGGAAACGTGTTAGGTTAATTTATTTTAATTATAATATTATTTTTTACCTTTATTTACCACATTTACCCTTTAACCATGGTTAATAAAATATTTACTGAAGTAAATATTCATAATGTCTAAAAATAAAAGTTACATATTTACATAATTTGGACCTCATGATTACAAATATGGAATTAATTTTATCAAATTCAAATCACAAAATTGGAAGAAAATAATTTAAAATGAACTCACGTTTTTAAAATGAAAAGCGTGTTTTTAACAAATAATAACTACCAAAAGATTGACACTTGTTTATGTCCAATTTCAAAGGGAAATTATTTAAAATGACCAAAATTGGATTAAATGGTAAAAATATAGTCAATTTGAAATTTAAAACCATGTAAAAACAAAATCTTAACATATAAATACATTTCATTAAGAGGAAGTTTTGAATTAAATAACAATATTTTTCACTATTCATTATATAATGAACTTTATCAGAAAAATACCAAAAAATTTACAAAAAGATAAATTTAATGTTCCGTTTCTAAAGAAGAATTTGATTTTGTAAAATATAACATAAAATTGTCAGAAACCATATTTAAAAAGGTTTATCCATTAAAAGGTGGTAAATCGACCATTTAAATTTTTTTAGAGAATTTATGCTTAAAATTGGATTCATTCACATTTTAAGCCTATAAAATTTATTGGATAAATTTGAAAACATTTAACAAACATGGGTAATCATATTTTAGTTAGTTTTATTCATTCCTTCCAATACAATGTCTAGGCATTAACTATGATTTAAATTAATAATATTATTATGTTATTTTTCGTTATAACTCAACATTATGAGCAACGTTAGTTTTCAAAGAAACCCATAGTTTCGTATCAGGTACGCCATCAAACATAGAATCACCTTTATAGTAAAATTAAAATTTAATTTCTAAAGATTAATAAATATGAAAACTTTCATCTTTTTAGTTTACCTGGGATGTTATAGGTACCATGCCATGCATGATGTATTCCATGTATCAAATCTTCTCAGCTATCATTATGACCCATTCCATTTGTTATACCCTAAAGATATTGAGCTATAGGTTGATTATTACATTAAGAATTATCTGATACGTATCATTGATCAAATAATGAAGGCTCTCAGTGGTAGTTCAGTTCTACTGGCCCATGTGATATGGAAGAAAAAAATGTTCATGACATGACTTGGGAGTAGGATACTGATGTATATACTCAGTGGCTGGAACCTCTCTCAAATGGAATCTTACCATGATTAGAAGACAATCTCTACGACCAGTTGTTTTAAGGAGGGGAGTTTATATTGCATCATATTTTTAGAGAGTAATCAAACATTATGTTAATATTTAATACCTCTCGTTATATGCAAATAATGTGTTTTAAAGGAAATAGTGGGGTTAAAGAGAGTTTGGGTCTCATTCCGAGCACGAAGCTCTTGAATTTAAGGAGGATGACTGAGCTAAATGGTTTGTGCTAACCATTATACTCAATCATGTGAGTCATCTAGTTCTCAAGGGAGGACACATGGGTTTTATACAAATATGTGAAGTATACCACATGACCATGTGGGATTCCATACATCCATAATAGTGGATAATTTCATAGGATGCACATAGTCAGCCAAAATATTCACCTAGCTCATGCATGGGATGTTTTTGGAGGGGCTGGCACATGGTTGGTGAGCGGTTTGGCTAACCATAAGACCAAATAATGTGACTTCAATTTTTAATATTAATGTAATTTTTTACCAATTAATTGTTTTATTACAGTCACACAATCTTTATCTTTCATTTTCTCCAGTATCATGCAACCAAAGCTCCCCATCATCCTCCTTCTAGTGATTTTGGTATATCCATCATCCGATCATTATTCCCTTCTTTGTCAGGTGTGTTGGATCCCTCATGGTAATCACTGAATTCATATTACATCTATTTATAGTTTATCTTACTACCTCATACACTATTTGGGAATGAGATTATATTCCCTATTTTCAGTGAAATTATTTATTATTCCATTTATCCCGTTACAGATTGATTCAATGGCCGAAACTAGATGAGGAGATAACTATTAGACTATGGTAGGTGGTCAAGTTTATTTCCATAAAATTTCATTTCATTCTATTTGATTCCATCATCACATATGATTTACTTCTATAATGTAACTTCCAAGATTCAAAGTAAATTAATTTAAATGGTTCCTCATGCAAGACATGATCTTAAAAAGTGGAAAATCAATCTTTGGTTGACCACCTTTATGTTAGAAACCCCAAATGGGTGTGAATTCCTTGAGGGACTAATTTACCTCTAACATAAATTGTTAAACTATCTTTGAGAGATGGGTTTTGATGTAATAATTTTTCTGGTAAGTATTAGTTGAATTGAGAAGAATGATGGCCGTGAGTTAAGATTATGCCCTATTCTTAGTTGAATTGATTGAATTAAATGAGGTGGTCAACTAAATTTAAACTGTTATAAGTGAAATGATTTTTTAAATGGAGTAATTTTTAATATCTAATCCATACATCATATACAAACCAAGAGCAAAAATTGGATCCTTAAGGGATTCCATGGATGAGTTCTTCAATCTCTATAATCAGAACATTAAAATGAATTATATAGTTTCTAGGAGGGATACTGGCTATGATTGGGATTGGTTCACTATTAATTTTCCTTACCTCCATATGAGTGACACTAATTACGTAGGGGAGACACTATGGATAGGATTGGTGGATATAAAGTTATACCAGGTCTTGAGTGATATTCAGTCCCCAATGTGATATAATCAATGAAATGCCATAAAATTTAGTTTCCCCAGTCCAATATTAGAATAATATTCTTAAATACATTGAGAGATACAGTAAAAAGTTCAAAATGATGACCTTCTTTTGTAAAATCTTTGTTTACTTGAGCATTTCCCTTTCCCAGGGGCTCTTAGGGCTTTCCCCAGGGCCAGCCCCTGGATATAATGTGGATAGGATCAGAGGGTTTGTTTTCACATCATTCCTAGAGTGATATTTGGGATTCAATTTATGGATTTCTTTGGAGAAACTCTTACAGTATTGAGAATTTACCATTCCCCTAGTGTGTTAATAGGGATTACATCTGGATCACCTTGGATGGGATCAAGGATTCAATTATTGAATTTTATGATGGAATTTAAATTATAGAATAACTATGTGTAAATAAAATTAGAGGGAAACATTTTCAAAGAGAAAGTACATGCTTGGGGATGGTCCACCTCATGATTATTATTTATGATGACCCATTATAACTTATATCACACAGAAATAGGTTACCTTAGTGTAGATATAACCAGATTAGGCTGTAGAAGGTAGATTCAGATGGGTATCCCAAGAAGAACCTGATTCTATGAATTTATTTACATATTCATTACCTTGAATTTTTTATTATAGGAACACCTATATTTTTATAAGCATAATCTAGATTGATCTAGAAACCATTTTTGGTGGCATGTGAATTATATCTCACACCTTACTTGGGATTCCTTTGGGACCCATATAGAATTCATGAATGTAGGTATAGTTAAAGGGAAGAATCCAACTTCTGATGCTTGATTCAGAGTTCTATGATTGAGTACACGAGAAAACGAATGATCCTATATAGATGATTCTAGTAGATGAATATTTTTGTTTTTTTATGTTTTTATAATATGTTATATTCATTTAGCTCCTGTATCCAACGTAATCATCTTTTATAGCTACATGACATGATCATCATCATCATTTTTGGAATATATTTTCATTTTTGGCTTCTGCATATTTAGTTATCTTGGTGATTTGTTATTATTATTATATTTATTGTTTAATTATATTTCCAATTATTATTTTTATCATCTACCATTACTCTATACTATTACTTATAATGTAATAGTCACCTCAAAAACACAACATGGGTCCTCACCACAAGTCAGAAGCCTATGGCTTACGGGGAGGTGAAATTGAGGCAACGTGGCTGACGATCTTGGGGTACCACTAGGTTTCTTCCAGGGTGAGACACAAAAATCGGCTTCTTCATTATATTTTTTCAAGAAGTTATGGTTCTTCCATAAGAAGATCACGAATTTGATGTAGAAGCATCATGGGATGTACTGAATATTTTTTTAATTCTAGAGAGGAGATATACTCTTTGAATATTAGGTGGATCTTGTCTAAATAATGCCTAACATATAAATAGTTGGAAGTTTATGATATTAAAATATATAGATAATTGGATGATACCAAATAAAATATTTTTAAAAAAATTATTTAATTCCTAATATATGTAATACTATAGTTAAAAGAGAATACATGTGCTTGAAAACGTTCAACATGATAATGAATAGTCTCTCACACCTAGATAAATCCTTGTAAAATTAATGTGTGATTCATCTTATTTATATTTATTACATATGGGTAAATAACAGTTTACATAGAGTTAATCACAACATTATCTTATCATAGAAATTAAACAGTTAAAAAATAATTTGTAAAAATATATTGGTACTATTGATTCACCCCTCTCAAAGGTACCCAAATATGAATTTGGCTCAACAATGTGTGTGTATATATATAAATTTTATGAAGTGTAATGATTATTTAACTCTAAAAATAGGACTTTTAGTTGTACTTAACCAATTATTTTCATAGATTATTATAGGTTATAATGAAATTCTAAGGTTGGAATGAGTAGTATTATTGTATTGAGATATTGAATGTTTTTATGCGGAAAAAATAGAAAGAAAAAGTGGTTTCTTCCAATAATCCTGATGGCCCATGATATATTACACATGTAGTTTCATAACTATGCATTTGGTGAACTAGAGGTCTATGGATCATATTAATCCACTAATACTTGAGGTTTTTGAGATACCTACTATAATAACTTTCATACTTCGATACTATTCATATGTAATTAAAAAGTTACTTTTCTAATCATGGGTTATTTGGGTATATGTTTGACATTAGATTTTTTTGGATCTCAAAAAATAGATATTTTTCCACTCATATGATAAGTATGATATATGGGCCCTTGATTATGAGAGAATAGGGAGTGTTAATCCACACCTAGATAATACATTTGATGTGTTATTATTTTCAGAAGAAAGACATGTGATGTACTGTTCCATAAATATGATTGAAATGTGATTTATTCATGAAGCATGTAAGTTTATGCATAGATAATAAATAATATATGAGTTGGATATGTGGGATTGACCCAATTTGTGTCCCATGGACACTTAATGTATTATAAAAGAGATTAAATGAGTTTTCATTCTTGCATGTGATGAAAACTGGTGGAAAGTCATATAAATTTAAATGTGCTTGATTAAGATCATTATAGATAATTTTTAGAGGTTTATCATTGATTAAATTTATTGGATTATGAGATTTATATTCATTATCAATTAAATAATATCATGCGGGGTCAAAAATTTTCATTTATTTAATAAGGACTAAATTTGTATTAGGGGGCTTTTCTAAATGGTGTTTTAGATTTCATAAAAAAGTGTATTTTATGGGGGTTCATAGGGTATTTCATATGATGTAATATACATAGATCTTAATGATAGAATTCCAAATTATTTGGAAGAAATTTAAAATGTGTTTCAATAATGGTTACATAAGTTATTGTATATGATACAATACAACAAGAAATATAATAAATAATATTAGGTTTTAGGGAAAGTTGGGATTGAAGGAGATATCAATAAATGACTATTTACATATGATAAACATTGGGGAATATTTTTTACAACTAAGGGATATCATTAAATCCTATTTTATCCTTATTCTATATATAATTAATGTCTGTATATTAGTATCCATTATCTCAACACTAGGTATAGTGGTTTTCATGATGTGCTACCATTTTCCTAAAATTACAATTCCTATGATGAATATCATTATAGAATAAGTGCATAAAATTTAACATGTAGATATATTAAATCCGATGTTTTATCAATTGACCAAAGGTATTAACTAATACATTATAACATATGAGTTAATATAAAAAACACTTAAGGGACATCCATGGGGACCTATAAATGGATTTTTACCATCCAATGGTGGTAATATGATCTCAAAAAATTGTTAAAAAATCAATGGAAACTAAAATATATATTATTATGAATCCTATGCTCCCATGAAAATATCATTCGATGGAGGATCGAAGGATCCTTCTTACATGTTGATAGATTTAGGCACAACCCATTGATACCTACAAAGGTGAGTGGCTTTCATCCAACACTTCAATTATCTTTATCAACCACATAAAATAAAGATTATGGCATAAAAAAGGAATCTTCAGTGAAATATATTCATATTTAAAATGTTATAAATTTATTTTATTTTACATGATTTAAATTTATCATAACATATAGACTTTGGGAATAAAGTTTTGAATTCAATTTTGCTTCCATGAATATGTGTTTTCTATCCATAGTTCCCCCATATATGATTAAATATTAGGAAATACATGGTCAAATATTAGCATATTTATGAAATACATTAATAGAAATAAGGAAGGAATAAATGTAATTAAATAAATAATAATATTAATTAATTATTTAACATTAATAATTATATGTATACATAATTACATTTATTTATACTCTAACACTACAAAATTGGAAAATTTTGAGATCATAGTGAATGAATGATCATAAATATAAAAAATTGATATCACTTTATCTATGTTAATGAATAAATCACTATGATTACCCATATATACTATTTTAATGGCGAAAAAAGTTCTCATTGTTCACGAAATAAGTATATAAAATTGATTCACACTCTATTAATGCACATGAATTGTCACCAATGAACACCATAACACAAACCAACATCAAACATGAACAACACTCATTATAAATTTGAATCTCCAATAAACATGAATAATAGTCATTGTGAACATGAATTTCTACCCAAAAGAAAACAACATGAGATGATGTACATGTGTCATCGAGGATAGAAAGTTAGCTAGGTGGATACTCACAATGAAGAGGTTGGGTCCCCAATACGGTGCTAGTGTACACCAAGTTTTCTACCAGAACCAAAGGTTGGTTATAGATCTTGAATTATGGTTTTATATCATGTTGGGTATGTGGTATAAATTAGTAATGACAAAATTTATTCTGTATCATACTATGTGAAAGAAGACCTTAGATTCATAGTCATATCACAAAAATCCTAGTGTTCAATGAATGTGGATGGTGATATTTTTCTTAAGTCTAGTTGATACAAGCTAGTAATGTTATGGGTCATCAAGTGAGGAAATCCATAACCACACTATTAGATCTATTTCTAGACATAAATTTTTTTTATACATCAGGAGTATTAAAATAAACTCGGACGAATAAAATCCCAATATATTTGGGAACTAGGTATATCTGTATCTTTAACTATTAGAAAATATATTTTTTATCCATAATAATTTTCAACACATTTAACTATACTGTATGTATCCAATACATTGGAATTCATTGGGAAAACAAGAAATATAAGAAAAGGTGAACTCTAAATCCCAATAAAGGATAAGAATGGAAAAAAACATAAATGAATATCATGTCTAAAATATGAGGAATACTATATAAAATCATGAAGATAAGGGTAAGAGTCATAATATGATCATGAGAATAGGAGACATAACTTGATCATAAATAAATGATTCATAACATGGAAATGTAGCTACAACATAAACATGATACTCTCATAAAAATATCACCAAATATCATCACCAAGGTGTTGTAAAACATATTACGAAGGCTTTTGTCCAAGGAATCAAAATCCATTTCTAATTAATACTGCCAAGGTATCATGAACATGTCATATTTAGATATTAATAAATTAACCAATCCACTAGATCACTATTAGGGAACAACCATTATATTTCATAAGTCATGTGTGTTAAAATAATAAATAATATATAAACCCCTCAATAATCATATCATGATATCATGTAAAATAAATGGGTATCCAATGATTGTATGTATCATGAAAGGTAAAAACCCTTCAATAAAGATAAGGAATTATGGGGTACTTACTCCATAAAAAATAAATGATATATCGTTCAATGAATAATTTCCCTAATAAATTGATAAATAGGTTTCTTGGTGAACACTCTTCATTCAAAATAATTGTACAAGGGCAACGAATGATAAAGGTGATGGATAAAAAGTTATGTATAGTTAATAATAATTAAGGATAAAGGTAGTGATAGATCATTGTATATAGAGATTATATTTCCACCATACCAAGTGTACATTGTAATATATAAATAAAGGAAAATGTTAAAATCCATGTGAAAGATTGAGAGTGGTAGAGAACATAAACATTATTTACAAATTTGGAAGGAAAGGAATTTGTTATATGGATTAATGTGATTATCTTGGTCAATATCCAATGATAAACTTTAGAAACTTTAGGATGTTCATAATGAAAAGGGTAATACCGAAATTGAAGGAATGATAATAAGAAGTGGTGGATGGTACATTCCTGGAATTGGAATATCAAATTAATGTAAATCTCAATCCATATATTCCTATAGTTTGTTATATATAATATATCACTTGTTAATTATACGAATAAAATATTTTGGGAGTGTCAAACCAAATGTGAATTTAGTATAACACCAAGAGATTTTGTGAAATATATGTTTTAATTAATATAAGCTTTTTTATATTCATATTCTAAACAAAAATTAATATAGATATTTTTTATACAGAATATTTAGGTTTTCCTTTCATTATATACAAAACTATGTTAATCATTCACTACATAAACCAATTATATTATCTTTTGGTATATGATACACTATTTTTCTTGGTTCACACATAATTCTGATTCACTTAGATAGCTTGCATTACAAGAAAGACATAGTTGTACCAAAAAACAATGTACTATTAATAATATTACTAAAAAATTATTATAGTAATTATAAAAATATTGATTAAATTTATATATAAGAATAATTATTTTGTGATCTATTAACTAGAAATGAAAATAAAAACCTTTTTAAAATAGAGTAAATATTTGGTTGGAAAACTATATTTATGATATAAAACATGTTTTACATCAACAAATTAATTAAACATATTTTATAGATGATTTTTTTTAAAAAAATATATATTATATTCATTTAACTAATTAGTTTTCATCTGATGTGTTTTTTTAGAAAAGTGATCAAAATAAATCCAATTTATATATAAAGATATATGTTTCTAGAAGCTAATTTTATCACATTTTAATGGTGCACCAATTTTTCATATACTTTTCAACACTTTTCTGAATTTCATTTTGGAAAATAATCTTAATTTTTAATATATAAATATAAAAATTTACTTTCTGTGAATTTTTGTTATTTTTTTGAGATGTTTTATTTTTTTAATTAATAGTTTAAATCACATAATTTTAACTAAAAATTTCATTTTAATATAATATATTTATATAGTTAAATTTTATTTTAAATTTGATTTAAAGTTAATTTAGATCAGTTATAAATCAATTTATAATTTTTTTTAATTTTAATCAATTATACTTTGAAATTGGGCATAAAACAATTCTAACTTTTGAACATTTTCACTCTAAAAACCCGTTGTTTCATCCTATCTACACAATTATTTGTAAAATTAATTTATAACACTTATGTGTTTAGATTTTTAAGAAATTAATTCCATATGTGGAATCAAAATAATATATAATTTTTAATACGGTACACTTATTTTTGGGGAAAAAATTTTAATTAATGCAATTAAAATTAATTATAGTGATTAAGAAAAAACAAGTTTACATAGTGGTTATACTTTAAATTAATGGGTCCAAATACCTTATACACAAGTCCAAAATCCATATTACGGCCATATTTTACTATATACTACCATTCATCAAAAATTTAAAATTATTGGAGGCACATGACATAATGAATTTCTCTTAATAGTTTTTACCTTTTAATATTTAATATATTGCCACTCCTCCACCACTATAAAAGGGCACTCACTACATAAAACTTATTCACACATCTCAAGACCTCTTTATCACCTAGAAAATTCATAAATAATCTTAAAAAATCCCTAATATCATCATATAATCATTTCCTTGGGATGAAATTTAATTAAAGAATCCATTTGATTCAAATCAAAAGGAGTTTCCCAAAAAAGAGGTAACGTTCTTCAACCAACATTTCTGTTTTTTTATTTATCCACTGATTATGTTCTTATTATATTATTATATAATAAAATTAGTATCATAAATATATAGAGATGTTTTTATTTTAATTTATCAATATAATCATACACATACTTCTATTAAATGGGTAATTTACATACATGTAGTGTGTACGATGGACTACCACCCCACGAAACAATGTTCATCTTTCCTTTACCACCTCTAACGGTTGGGAAATATGATGGAAATATGGTTTTTATTTGATATATAATATATATAATATATCTTTATTATTCACTAATTAATATATAAAAGATATCTCCATTATTTCTATTTTGTATAAATAGAATAACTTTTTCTGTGGACGTGAGGACTACAACCTCCTCAAACGATGTGATTTGTTCAAAGTTTATAGAGAATGTATTAAGGATGGGTTTAGTAAAAATATATGATATATATGAAATATTAATTATACTGGATTTAAAAATATATATATATATATATATCATTTACATTCTCTCTTTCAATTTGACAATAAAATGAAAACAACATTCATGCATACAAACGACCTATCATCTTCATGAATGGTGTATTCCACTTTATATTTATATATTTTACAGATAATTATAAATATTTATATGAATAATATATATTAAGTTTAAATTATTTTTTACATTCTATAATTAATCAAATAACTATCCACTTTATAGGATCATGAATAACAATTCAAAACATATATAAAAATCAATGCAGATATTACCCGAAACATAACATTTAATGGAATTTGTTAATAAATGGGAAATATAAAGTAATAATAAAATAATATATGGTACAATATATAATAATAAGGTAATTTGGAATATTTATAATAAACTTATACCTATTATAAAGGAGTTAAGAATGTTTATGAAGAAATTCGGGATATAAGTTAAGGGTTTAATCATCTCACATCCATTTTTGTAAAATATATTCTAAATTCACCACTAAATATTTTTGTGTGGTGTATTTAATACCCTATGAAATTCTATATCACTAATTTCATTTATTTACTAAAAATAAAATTTTTATATATTTTATTCTTTCATTAATCTCATGATTCAAAAGTGACTCATGTAGTTCGAGTATTTCATCTCATCTTTTTATAGTTGTAAGAAACATATCTTATTCACATCTCATTTATTTTGTGTGGAATATATAACTAACATGAATATATTATATAATTATTGTCATTAAATTAATGGGTATTTACATATCCATTTTATTATAACTCTCTAATGGGTTTTACGGTTCAAATGTTTCAAAATCAGTAAGGTAATTGTTTCACAATTTTCCTTCTTTAAGATACATTCCATGTTATAAATAATTAATTTTATATAAGGTGTATATAGTTCCCTCTTTAAATATTATATAATGAATATAAATATTTTTATAATAATTCAATATTCATATTATTTAATTCTTTAATGGGTATTATGAATCAATGTTATAAGAGTCGTAAAAGTTTATTGCAACAATCTCATCATTTATCGGGATTGTTTATGAATATGATTCTATTAATGAAATATTATGATACATCTAACAATAAATATAATTTAATTTATTCTCCTATGGTAATTCATGATATATTAATTTAATTGTACCATTTTTACACTCTTTGGTACTTAAGATAAGTAATAAATGTTTTTTAAAAATTCTACTTTATTTCTCTTTTCAGTCAGAAATCTATTTCCTTGAAAACCCAAGTTTTCAAAAAAATTTTACTAATTTTTATTACAATTTTTTTAAAATAAAATTTACCCATGTTTTACCTTTTTAATATAAATTGGTTTTAAAAGGAATATCCTTGTAATTTTCCAATAAATTCACTTTTCTAAACTTTTTATGATTCAAAAGGAATGTTCATCATGTACAGATTTACTCACCATCATTAGAATTATTTTTTTGAATCATAGTTTTTATGTTTACAAGGATACATTTCTTAAAAAAAATAATTTCCCTAATATATTTGACATTAATTTTGTAATGTTGTTTTCAGATGAAAAGGTTTCAAAAAATGATGTATTTTAAAAAACAATTTAATTGAATTTCAAGATTCCTTTATAAGATTTCAAGGGAAAAGGTTTTCCAAATGATTCCATTGTTCCATTATAATTGTTTATGGAAAATGGTTTTCAAAATGTATTCTATATTATTTTCAAATAAAATGGTATTGAAAATATTTTATGTTTCCAAAAGATTTTTCTTTTCAAATTAGAAATTATATTTTCTTCAAAAGTAATAAACGATTTTAAATATTAATTTATATGTTTTCAAATTATTTTGAATGAAAAATATATATAAATATTTTATATTATTTAACAATCTAATTTAAAATAATCCTTATTTTCATTAATAAATAATCAAAGTGATCTTTCAAAATCCTTCGCCATATATGATGGCATTATTCGATATAGTTTAAGATTTATTAGTGACATGATCTAAGAATACCATTCATATTCTTTCTTGAATGGTTTATTTTTTTGATGGAATAATGTTTTTTTGAATCTTGTTTCTCTTCTATGGGTTATGTTTTTTTGAAACCCACTTATTTTCATGGGTTATACTTTGGTGAAATGATTATGAAACTTTTCGCTATCACATAGGTTATAATGAGGTGAAATGTTTATGATACGTATTTAATTTCATGGGTTATGATATGATTTTTATTAAACCTATCACTTTTTATGGGTCATGATAAAACGAATTTTTATTATCTTATGGTATATATATGCATGATTTTATTTTGTGATTAGTGGGACCTATATCTTCCTTCAATTCATTGTGTAATGATTTATATCTTCTGAAATAATGATCGGAAACATGTCAAAGGGTTTTATCCTCAATGGGAAGAAAATGTGACCTGATCCACAATGGGAACGTGTGTGTTATGATGAATAATGGGAAATAGGTTTGTTCGGATACTCAATGGGAAATAGGTGTATCCTAATCTACAATGTGAAAAGGTGTGTCCTAATCCACTATGGGAAACATGTGTGTCATAATAAACTATGTTGAACATCTCGGTAGCTAACATTGAAACATTAACTATTTGTATATATTTATAATGGTTCCACACTAATATTAAATGAGATTGTGGTTCACAGTTGATTTATAATGATTTATCACCCTTATCATTCAAGTCTTATGAAATTCCAAACATTATTTCCTGGACAATGTATATGATCTCTGATATGTAGTTTATGATCTTCAAATATAATTATCATGTTCTACAACCCTTATTATCATGTTATTCAAACATATCACCATTATTTACCCATACCGAGCATGTGAGATCACCCTTTATTATGTTTCATTTCCCTAGGTTATGAAGAATGTTTTTAAGTATGATTACTAATGGGGGAGATATTAAGGGGATATATTGAAGATCTTTCAACAAAATTGAATAATGTGTTCTACGTTTTTAAAGACACTAAACTATTATAGACCCCAGGCATATCATTTTTTAATGTACTAAATATTCATCTAAAATGATGAAATATCTATGTATCTTAATCCAGAGTCAATATAGTTGATATAAATGGAATGGTTTATTCATCCTTTTGAAACTAGGATGAAAAACATTAGTGAGATCATTGGGGATATTTCAAATTATATGTATAAGGATGTATCTAAGGTTAAAACAAGGATTTTATAAATTTAAAAGAAGGTACACTGATTTAGGAATCATATAAGTAATTTTTCAGGATTATGTGGTTTTTTATATTATATGTTTACCCACAATACGATTTTTAGTCTTAATCAAAAATATGAACAAGAAGGAAAAGGGCTAACATTGAATTATTTAGATTTGGAAAGTATGGGAATTATGAAAATATATGTCCTAACTTTAATTATCATAAAGAGAATCTGGAGGGTGGAATGAGTATTGGTTATATTTCTAACGAATAAGATACTTCAAAAGACATTTGAAAAGTTTGGGATGATCTAATAGTATTGTTTACATGATTAAATTGATATTGAGGAACCTTAAGAAATGAATTAAATTTTATATTCTTGGAAAAAATTATTAAATTATAAGATGATGAAGCCTAAGTAATGGTTAAAAACTACATTTGGACAATTAATGTGTTTATGTATAGGAATTCAATTATTAGATTAAAAGAATCACGAAGTATATGTTTTCCATTAAGCATTTTAAATAATATATTGATTGGTGATGATGACCTAGAAAGGAGACTTAATAGAATTGGGATATTTTGATTAAGAAATGTTAACCCTTAATGTGTTCCTAACATTGAGAAAATTATGTTTAGCATGATGTAACATGCCGGTTCCGGAAGCTTCCAAGAGGACCCCCATGCCCAGTTGGTCAAAAGTCATCAATCACATTTCCCTGAATGCTAGAGGATGCCAACTAGAAATGAGGGCCTTAGGTGTGATAGTGGGGATACTATGCCTTTATTAGATGAGTAACAGAATGGAAGTAAAATAGATTGCAATAACGGAAGCAGTAAAACATTCCATAAACCAGTAAGGAGTGGAAGTCTAAAAGTAATAAAAACTGAGAACATATAAATAAATGACGCATGATACATATGTCGAGGAAAACATAAAAAAATCACAATACTAGAATAAAGTACCAATTCAATGTACAAAATAAAATAGATAAACTCCAGCAGCATCGCAAACCATAACATGGTCTCATGCTATCCAGCTCCACAGCAATCAAGTACCTGAAGTAGAAGGGTGAATGCCATTATCTATACATGTAACAATATAATCTGTTTGAGCCCAAAATCATGACTCAAATAGTGTGTGAGGCTAATCCAAGAAGGAAACCACCCAATTTTATGTGCATAATAGTCATTGAATATATAAGGTTGGTAGTAAGAAAAGTGAAGTAGTAAATAAGGAAGTACTCAAAAGTTAACAATCTTACAATTTCAAAATCATTCAATTTCATATATAAATTAAGAAGAAAATCATGAATAGGTAACCCTATAGGAAGTACTCATAGCCAAATCCCTTTGGTTCAACCAAACAAGACATGAAACCCTGTATAAAGTATACATAGTCTAACCCCTCAGGATCAACTTTAGCATAGACTCTCTACGGAAGCACTCACCGTCAATTCCCCCTATTGTCACGTATTGGTAATTAATAGGATCAATGAGGAAGCACTCAATGTCCAATTCCCCATTTGGCCCATATAGAGAAACTATAGACACCATGAGGGAGCACATACTTCTAGCCCCCCTATGGTCTTCAACATAAAAGTTAAACAGGCACTTTGGAGATGCCCTCAACGTCCACTCTCCCTATGGCCTACTACACTATGTTCTCACAACCGTGTGTAAGTCAATAGTGCACAAATGATATAGGGAAACCAAAGTAAACCTTAAGAACTATTCGGATAAACAATCTGTAGAATATCATGGCTTGACAGATAATAATCACTTCATCCTAACAATACTATGCATGGGAAGCAAGCAGCCTAACAGGCATGCTAGACCAAATGGTCAAAACAAGAAAAAATGAGAAAACCCTCTATAAAATGGAAAAAATAACCCTATTCATAAATAAACAACCTCTTTCCTAACAAACAATGCATTGAAGGGGAAACATGGAAAACAACCATAAACACGCAACACCCCTTCTTGGGAATTGGGAACTTTTTCCCATGAAATTCAAATAATATCTATAGAAAGGCGCAAACCACCTACCTTGGTGTGGTGAGACTGATAAATAGGATCCTCGAGACTTGAATCTCCCTAGAACGTATTAGATTTACAAAATCATTAAAAATGTTCAACTGAGGATAACTCTTGAGAGAGGAGTAATCAGAAGATGGAGTTCAATAAGAAGGATGAACACACTAAAGCAATTGCAACTCAATCGATGGTGGTCGATTTGGAGAATGAACAACGATTTTTTAGGTCAACAGAGATCCACAGACATACGATCACTCTTGGATGAGACAAACAAAGAGAAAAAGGGTTCTATCGATTAGACGCGTCCCCTGTCCATTTAATGAATAAAATAAAGCACACTGCATGTATTTTTAAAGTCATTGGCATCTTCTTGAATTTTTATGGCCTCTACTTTAGGGGGTCTCTAGGTCACCAAACATGGGCCTATACTCGACTATTACATAGCCAGTACACGATCACCCATGGAAATCAGGTATATGGCTTGTACATAAAGTACATGAAGTGTACTATTGAAATTTTCAGAAACTCCCCTTTTCTAAAAAACAACAAGAAAAGAAAATCATACCTGAAAAGAAGATCTTGATTCTTAAATACTTCTCCCCATAATGAAACTCTTCCCCGAATTTCTCTAACAAGGTGGAGAAGAAGAAGAAACCTTAAACATCTTCGGCCATTGTGATCGTAGTTAGGTCTCCCACTCCTAAGTCTCATCCTGCACTCATCCGTGCATCCATAACACTCATACCAAAGGAATAGACTGACCACATATAACCTTCGCACTTCGATCAAGAATCTAGATTTGATTCTCCTTGAAAGATGATCCCACCTCTAACAGAACCTCCTCTGGTTGGAAAACATGAGATGGGTCTGAGAAGTAACGTCGAAGATGAGAAATGTGGAAGACATCATGCATAACCAGATACCTCTATGGTAACTACAGTCGATAGGCAACTGGCAAGAACCTTTCCAAAACCTCAAATGGTCCGACATATCTTGTAGAAATCTTTCCTTATCTACTAATACTCCTATGTCCCAACCTCGATGTGACACACAAGAAAAACAGATCTATGACCCCGAACTCCAGAGGTTATCTCCGTCGATCAGTATAATACTTCTATCGTGACTATGTCGTAGCCATATTTTTCTAAATCAACTATATCTACTCTGTGGTCTCCTAGAAAAGTCAAGCTCCCAGAATAGCCACCTTTGTTACCTCCAGCCAACATAAGCTTGATCATCATGGCCTACCGTACAAATCCTCAAAAGGTTCATTCTGAATAGTTGCTTGAAAACTATTATTGTATGAAAACTACACAAGAGGTATGTGTTTCTCCCAAGAACCTCAAAAATCCAAGATGCCAGTTCGAAGCATGTCCTCAAGAACCTAAATTGTACGCTCAGACGAGAAATCTGTATGGGGATGGTATGTTGTAATCAGAAGTACCGGTATACCCAAAGCCTTCTATAATCCCATCTAGACCTGAGACGTAAAACATGGATCCCTATCTGAAACAATGGAGTGTGGAACCTGATGTAGAATTACAATATCTCAGATGTACAACCTTCCCAACTCATCAATATTGAAGGTATTCTTAATCGATGAGAAGTGACCAACCTTCGTGAGTCTGTTAATGACAAACCAAACTACATTGTTCCCTCTAGGTGACCTTGGTAAACCAGTCACGAAGTCCATTGTGTCATAATTCCACTTATACTCGGGAATGGTAACTGCTGTAAAAGCCTTGAAAGTCATTGATGCTCCCCCTTCACCTACTGATAGGTGGAACACCTCATGAAAAAACCAAAAATATCTCCCTTCATACCTGGCCACCAATACTAACAGTGTAGGTCTCGATACATCTTGGTGACACCAGGATGAGCTTCCCAAATTGGTGAATGAAAGTCCAGCATAATCTCCTCATGTATGTCTGCTGGCACCCACACACGTCCATGAAAATGAAAGACCTCAGCCTTGCCTACAATCTATCCCAAAATAAGATCCTCCCCTAGCACACTATCCCATAAGAATCATCCTTCTGAATTTGATAGCTACTTTAATCTCACCCATTCAAGAAGAATAGAGGTAATAACTAAAGGAGATAGAAATTTCTTCCCTTGTCTGTTGTGCACCTCCAAATTCATTTCATATAATAGATCCATAAGCTAAAATAGAGGCAACACATTTCATACCTCGAACTGTAGAGGGTCTGGGATCCTGCTCTTGTTGGGTCTTCTCCACTAGAAAAAAATGACCTACACTATGACCCTACGACCCTACCTCACCACCCTGAGCCGACCCACCCTATTGTCACTGAAATCCTAGAGACTAGCTACTATGACCATAACCTCCACCTCGGCCTAAACGGTCTAAATAACTCCAGTTCTCTGACTGATGAGGAACTGGTGGTGCTTCTATTGAATGAGGAGTCAAAGAAGAACTTCTGTCACCAGCAGCTGGTGAGAAGAACTGACAGTAGCGTTGAAGATGGACCATCTTTCTGCATGATCGACACTACAATGGGTCTCCCAGGCAATGTGGCCTTGTATTACCTCTCTTCCTGCACTAGTAGCACACTACCTGGATACCGGATGATGTCTCTCATATCCTCAGATCTTCACGCATCGACTTCCTACAGTGATTCTATCTATTATTAGTATAGATACTAACTCTAGATGTCATGCTGCCTAGGATCACAATTCAAAAATCCCTCAGATTTTGCTCTGCGATCAGCGCATGGTTGACTATATAAGTGATGGAAGTCAGCCTGAAGATGTTCACCTAAAATCATATTTCATTCCTAAGACCATACTCAAAAATTATTTTCCAGAAATGACTCATCACCTCCTTGAATAGGCATGAAGTGCTTCATCTTTGTGAAGTGAGAAAAATACTCCATAATAGAAAGATTACCCTGATCCAGACTGATGAACTCTTGGGCTCAATCAGACCTCAAAGTCTCCAGGAAGAAGTAGTCAAAAAAGGCACGCTGGAACTCATCCTAAGGCATAACCTACTGGCGTCCTTACTATGAGATCACATCCCACCATCTCTTATTAGAATCCTGAAGAATATACATAGCGAGCTTCACCTTATTCTATGGAGGCATCTCCAGATGCTCAAAGATAGAAAGCATGGCTTCCAACCATGACTCTGTAGTTTGAGGTCCTCCTTCCCCAGTTAAGGTGGAAGGATCCTACTACTAGAAAACCCATGAAAACTCCACCATAGAAGTGGAAGGATGCAATACTCCTCATATGGTTTTCATAAACCTCATAAATCCCTCTCAGAACTATGAGTAAGAACCTGTGTCTAGAATGACGGCTTCTGCCAAGACTGGAACAACTGGAGAATCTGCGGGTAGTCCTTGATCATCCATATCTGGTGTTTGATCATTGATCTATAACTGGCAGACAACCAGAGGATGTATCGATGGCATGAATCTGCAAGGTCAAGCGCACAACTAAGATCAAGATTAATAGGTACTGAAACATTGATGTTTAATAAGGGAATAAGAGAATTAAAGCATTCATGTTTTTCAAAACATAGATACACGATGCGTAAATTCCTACACGACATATTCCCTTAAGCCTTCACATGGGAATGTACTTCTACCAACCCCAGTGATGTAACTCCCCATACACACGACGTGTTGTCCTAACACATGGTGTGTACTTGAATCCTCTTCCCCTACCCGAGTTCTTCTTCATGGCTAAGCCACACGGTTCTCCTAGAACAAGACTAAACTGTGTGTTAGTGCCAGACATGACATGTACTAGAAAAACTTCACCGACCCATGCTGTTAGTTACACTACTGGTTACATTGGTTACACTACACGGCATGTTGGAGATTGACACCGCATGTATTAATTAAATTTTATCAATCCTTTTCATTAGTTACACAGGTGGAAACATAGTATACACAACATGGAGTGTACATACGGTACATGGTGTGTCTCACCAAGGATTTCCCAACCCCGTGTCCCTGACCACACAGCCAGTGACACAGTTAGAGGCTACAGGGTGTGTACATACAGTACACAGTGTGTACTTAAGAAAAATAGTTCCTTCATGAACAGAAGGGCACATGGAATGTATTTATCATTACACATTGTGTATTCGGGGTTTTTTCAGATAGTAAGCCTTAGAAACAAATCTGGAACCTAGAAAACACTGAATCAAACATTAAGGAGCCAAATTCTAATCAATGAGGGCCCATACTCCTCAAAAATAAAATATTGGCATCTTATACATGTCATTTCAAGCATAATAGTGTAATGATCCACCAAATTCTGATCTATGAGGGACCACAACACCTCAAGAACCAATTTTTGGCATTAATTCAAATAAAACCTTACACAATCTCATACCCTTTCAAAAGAAGGTATTCTATCAAGGAATCTATCACAAAAGCATGCATATCCAACACAACATCTATCATAACAACATGCAATCACTAATGCACCCTAAATAGCATGGTAGGAACGCATGACATGTGATTTCTAACAAGTTCCTATATGATGAAAGAGATGGAATACCCTTATCTCATCAGGTTGCAATAGAAATAGAACCTTAATTATATCAACGTTAACATCACAATACTTTTGAATCACCCAATTGGGAAATAAAATGAACTGAAAAATTGAAAAACCAAACAAATTGCAACAATAATGTAAATTGGTTTTTCCCTATACACGGGTTAGCTACTCCCAAGAACAGCTTATTACCAAGTACTTATTACTTCCTATCAAAGCTATAAGCTTAAAAAATTAAGAAAAAAAGAAAATAATTCCCTCTGATACCACATTGTAATTTCCCAGATCTGGAAGCAACCCAGAGGTGCCCTATGCCCAGTTGGTTAGATTACCTCAAGCACATTTACCTGATTGCCAGAGGCTGTTGACTAGTAGGGATTACCTTGGGTGTGATATTGGGGAAACTATGCCCACATTGGTAGAGTAACAGAGTAGAAGTAAAACATATAGCAATAACAGGAGTAGTAAAACATGCCATAAATCTGTATGTAGTGGAAGACATGAAGTAATAACAACTAAGAACATATAAATAAATGATTCATGATACATATGTCTGGGAAAATATCCAAACAAATCAAAATTATGGAATACAGTAATAAACCAAAGTTCAAAAGAATACAGATAAACACCACCAACATCATAAGCCTCATCTTGGACCCATACACTCCAGCTCCATAGAAATCAAGTACCTGAAGTAGTAGGGCTCTTTCCCTTATATGTTCCTATAAAAATATAATCTGTTTGGGCCAAAAAGAATGACCCAAACAGGGTGTGAGACTAATCACTATAGTAAAACACCCTACGATCTATGCCTAACTATTAGTGAATATATATGTTTGGAAATAATCAAAGAGAAGCTGTAGAAAAGAAAGTACTCAAAAGTAAAAAATCCTACGGTTTTAAATTCATTCAAATTCATATATCAAGTAAGAAGAAAATCATGAACAGGTAACCCTATAGGATGTAATCACAACCTAAACCCTCTAGTTCAACCAAACTAGACATGAAAACCTCTAGGAAGAATACATAGTCTAACCCCTATGGTTCAGCTTTAGCACATACTCTCTGAGGAAGCACTCACTGTCAATTACCCCTATAGTCTAATATCAGTAACTAATAAGCTCTCTAAGGAAGTACTCAACGTCCAATTCCCAATATGTCTAGTATTGAGGAACTACAGACCCTATGAGGAATAACTTACGCCCATCCCCCCAATGGTCTCATAACTTGAAGTAAAACAGACACTCTAGAGAAGCCTTCAATGTCCATTCTCCCTATAGTCTACTACCCCAGGTTCTCAAGGCCCTGTGTAAGTCAATCATGCACAAACAATACATGGAAGACAAAGTAAACGTCAAGAAATACTTGGATAAAAAATCAATAGAATATCATGGCATGTCAGATAATAATCACTTCATCCTAACAATACTAGGCATGGGAAGCAAAGCAGCCTAACAGGAAAGCTAGACCAAATGGTCAAAACAAGAAAACATGTGAAAACCCTCCATAGAATGGAAAAATTAACCCTATTCATAAAAAACCTCTATCCAATAAAATAAGGCATAGAAGGCCATACAGGAAAAAACTATAAACACTCAATACCACGTTCTTGGGTATTGGGAACTTCTGCACATAAAATTCAAATACTATCTACAAAAGGCTCAAAACACCTACCTTGATGTTGTGAAATCAATATATGTGAACCTCAAGCCTTAAATCACCCATGAACGTCATAGATCAACAAAAAAGTAAAAAATGTTTAACTGAGGAAAACTCGTGAGAGAAGAGAAATCAGGAAATGGTGTTCATGAAGAAGGAAGACCTCCTAGAAGTTATTCCAACACAATCGATGATGGTCAATTCAGAGAACAGACAATGATTCTGGGGTTCGGCGAAGATATTTGGTCATACGGTTGCTCCAGGTCAAGACAGACAAAGAGAAAAAGGGTTGTGTCGATTAGACAAGACCCCAGTCTGTTTGATTAAAAAAATGAAAGTACACATCGTGTGTTATAAATGTATACGACGTGTAATTTCCTTTTCTGGCCTCCGCTTTAGCTGGTCTCTAGGTCACCACACATCACCATGTACATGGCCATTACACAGCCAGTACACAGTCACCAGCAGCAACCAGGTATAAGGCATGTACTTAAATTACATGGCGTGTAATCGGGAAATTTCTAGAAACTCTTATTTTCTCAAAAAAAAACTAGAAAATAAAAACGTACCTGAAAATAAGATCTGGGTTCTTAAACACAGATAAAGAGAATATTATGAATAAAGTAAATTGGATAGGATTTTTTACCATAGAATTGAGTAATGATTTGTTGGAAACTTGGTTTTTCCTATCCCAAATGTAGTTCATAAAATATTTGGATTTTAGGAATATTTCTAATAAACTCTGGAATGAGGAAACATGCGTGTTTTTATTTAGGATTTATGGTAATTAGGGTTATTACCAAGTTTCAATAGAATACACAATGAGGGCATTCCCATGTTTGGTATGTGAAACTAAGAGACACTTTACAATAATATGGGGGGATCAGTGTTAATATGGTTTGAATAAATTTAGTGTCCTTCATTATACAGCTTTTCACAATTATATTTCAAAAGGGTTATATGGTTATCCATTTATGGAATGGTATATGTTAAACATTAGATTAGGTTTTATAGAATAAAGTATTATCTCACCATGTGAGTATTTATGAATATTGGGCAATTTGTTCTAACCATTTTTTTGATAAAGATAGACAGAATGACCCATCATTATATTTATGTATCTCATGACCTTATAATGCTTTAAAAATGGAATATTAGCCTTCTTTAAATACAAAAAGAGATGAAGTAGAAATTGATCAAGGCATATAAATATTGATATTGTGAAAAAATTAAGAAAGTATATATTATCATGAAAATGATTTAACATTAGAAAAATGGTCTTAAAATAAAAATTTTAACTATTATAATCATTTTTATGATATTCATTACCTCTTTCATGCCTCTTCGATTTCTAGTTTATTGACTTTTATCTATTTCTGGATCACCCACTTTTTTCATTGATCTTTATAACTAACTATAATTATTTATTCTTTTCCTCCATGCCCAAATCTATACCATTGTTCTCTTATATGGAAACATAATTGTGAGTTACATTGGGTAACCATTATGTTTCCAATTTTCCCTTTTGAAGGAAGTTTTAGTATTAATTTATAAAATTTGGGTTTATATGAATGAGACTTTGAATTATTAATCCTTTTCTAACCCAGAGGATTTCAAGGGAGAAATTAATTTGGGGGGGGGGGGGTTGCATGTAACACCCAAAGAATATATGATTTTTTTTCAAATTAATTTAGCATTTTTAATATTTTGAATTTCACCCAAAAATAAATAAATATTTTTTACAAAAAATTTAAAAGTTTACATTTATTTATACAAAATACAATGATAATAATTCACTAGACACAACAATTATATTATCTTGTTGTATACTCAACAATATTTTTTTCCAATGTCACACACAATACTGATTCACATCAGTAGATTATGTTACACCCAAGACCTAGTTTTAGAAAACTAAAATGTAAAATTAATAATAATATTGAAATATATTTATATTTATTATGAAAATATGGTTTAAACATGCATTTATTAGGAATTATTTTATTATAAATTAACTAGAAATTGAAACAAAACCCATTTTAATTTATATGATTTTTTTTGTCAGAAACTGTATTATGGAAATAAAATATATTTTACCTCAATAAATAAATTAGAACACTTTTAATAGATTAATTTAATGAAAAAAATATATATTATATTTATTTGACTATATATATTTCATCTTATGTCTTTCCCTATACAATTGATAAGCATAAAATCATTTTTATACCAAAAGATATATGTTCATAGAAAGTTATTTTACTTCCATTTAATGGCTCATCTTTTTTGAATATATTTCATGAAACTATAAATGTTAAAAAAAATCATTTTTGATGATAAATATCAACATTTACATTATGTGAAGTTTTGGGTTTTTTATGAGAGGCTTCATTTTTTAATGAATAGTGAAAACACTGTACTCTAATTAAAAACTGCTTTTTCCATATAATTTATTTATATAGTTAAATTGTATTTTAAAATGGATTTGAAGTATATTTTGATTAATTATACATAAATTAAAACAATTTAGGTAATTTTAATTAATTTAAACTTAATATTGGTTATAAGAACAATTCAACATTTTTAACATTTTCACTTTAAATACTTGTTGTTTTGTCCCATATGGGATATTATATTTTAAAATTAATTCTCCCACTTATTCATTTAGAGTTTTAAAAAATGGATTCTCTATTGGTAATCATAATAATCTATAATTTATTATAAGTTCAACCTAGTTTTATTTCCAAAAATATTAGTGAAAGTAATAGAAACTAATTATAGTGACTATTGTAAAAATGAGTTTACTTAGTTGTTAAAAATTAACTTAAGGTGGTCAAACCCCCTATATTCAGGTTAAAATTTCATTTGTTGGAAATATTTATAACATATAGTCCATTTTAGTTAAAATTATCTGTTATTTGGTGCATATGATGTAAGGGAGACCTCTCAATAGTGTATACCTTTTTATAATACAAGAATGTGACTTCTCCTACTCTATAAAAGGGAACTCACTCGCTCACTAATTGACACCTATAAATAAATTTTTATAGATCAAAAAAATCCATAATAAGCACAAAAAATCCATACTTTCATCCTATAAGCATCAGATTGTGTTGAAATCCAACCAAGGAAGCCCTTTGGTTCATACAAAAAGGAGTTACCCGAAAAAGAGGTAATGTTCTTCAACACCCATTTCTGTTTTATTTCATTCTACTCCCATAGAGTTCTTATTATTCTGTGATTATATTATTACATTATTATCATAAATATAATGATATTTTTTATTCTGAGTATATTATCTACACCTATACATACTTCTATAAAATCGGTAACAAACTTACCATTGGTCTGTACGGTGGACTACCACGTCCCAAAATGATGTCATTAGTTTTTCCCTTAACACCTATAATGGTTTGGAATTCGATGGACATAATGTTTTTATACAATATATATGAAATTTATTATTTATATATTCAAATGGATTTATTTTATAATTCATACCTTTATGTTTCCATTTTTTTTAAATATGATAACATTGTTTGGGGACGTGTGGACTACTGCCTCTTCAAAATGATGTGATTCATTCACACATTACATGGAATTTATTAAGGATTGGTTTAGTAAATTTTTATGATATATATGAAATAATAATTATAATATAATGATTATATATAATTTTTTTTCATATAAATCTTTTTATTTCTTACTTTCAGTATGAAAAAATGAAAAAAGCGTGCATGCTTACATACGACATATCATCTCCATGAATATTGTATTCAATTTCAAATTTCATTATTTTATTGATTATTATAAATATTTATATATTCAATATATATGATATTTAGAAAATTTGTTACATTATGTAAATAAGTAGATAATTATCCATGTTATGAGATCAAGAATAACTAGTCAAACATATATGAAAAATAAATCAAATATTACCCAAAACATAACATTAACATGAAATTTTTAATAAATGGGTAATATAAAGTCATAATAAAATCATATAAGGTATAATATATAAGAATATGGTTCTATTGTGTATTTATATAAAACGTATACTTATTAAACATGATTTTTTAATGTGTACAAAGAAAATCAAGACTCAAGGTAAGGGTTTTCTCGTCTCAGTTTTATTTCTATGAGATATATTCTATACTCAAAACATATTCATTTTTTGTAGTGTATGTAATTCCAAATGAAATATAATATCATTTATTTTATTTATTTAATTATATTAAATGTTTTAATTTATGTTATTATTTCAGGGATCTCATGTTTCAAAAGTTACTCAAGTAGTATGGGAATTTCATCTCACTCTTTTAAATTCGTGAGATAAATGCCTTATTCACCACTATTTTATTAGTTTTAGTGTTTATACATACTATGAATGTTCTATATTATTTTTATTAATAAATTTATTAGAATTTAAATATCCATTTTATGATCTCTTTTTTTTGTGGTTTATGGTTCAAATGTTACCAAATCAAAAAGGTAATTTGGTCTCAATTTTTCTTCTTTGAGATGGATGCCTAGTTATACACAAATATTTTTGTATGAGGTGTATATAATTAAATTTTACATGGTATATCATGAATATATTTCTTTTAATAATATTTAATCTTCATATAATGTTATTATTTCAGAGATAATATGATTCAATTTAACCAATGTGGTAATATTGTGCAGCTACAATCTCACAGTTTATCGAGATTATTTATGATTTTGTTCAAATTGATGAAATCATATTATCTATATCTCAATAAATCCCATGAAATTTATTCTAATATGGTTATTCAGGATATATTCAAGTAATGGAACCATTTTTTCACTCTTTTTAACTTAATATAATTATGAAAATGTTTTTAAGAAGGCCAGACTTTATTTTTCTTTTCGGTCAGAAACCTATGTTCTTCCAAAACCATTTTTTCAAAATATTTTTAAAAAAATATTTTAATAATAATTTCAAAAGAAATTTTAAATATTTGTTTTACCTTTTAAATAAAAATTCGTTTAAAAACAAATATCATTTTTATTTCCCAATCAGGGAACCTTCATAAACATTTTACGGTCTAGGAGGAATGTTATTCATGTATGGATTTATTCACCGTCATGACCATCATTTTATTGAAGATCCAATTGTATGTTTTCAAGGATACTTTTCTTGGAAAAAATTTCATTCCAAATTTAATATATATTCATTATTTTTAGAGTGTTTTTAATGGAAATGGTTTTAAAAAATGGTCTACAATTTAAAGGTTTTTTAAATGATTCTAAATCATCCATTATATGTTTTCAAAGAAAATGGTTTTGAAAATAATTTCATGATTAATTTATAACTTTTCAAGGAAAAAAAATTTAATATATATATTTTCCGTATTTTTATAATAAAATTATTGTTAAAAAAGTTTTATATTTCAAAAATATTTTTTCCCAAAGAAAAATAATTTTTTCTCAAATATTTTGAATAATATTTAATATTACTTTATATGTTTTCAATATGTATTTATAGAAAATAATTTGTTAATACATTCTTATATTTAAAATGCAATTTAAAAATAAATGTTATTTTCCTTAATAAATTCTCCAGGTGACCTTCCCAAATCCATATGTATCTAAGATGGAATCATTTGATTTAGTTTAAGATAAATTGAGTACATGATCCAATAATACCATTAATATTATTTCTTTAATGTTTTATGTTTTGATGGAATGATGTTTTTGACACCTGTTTCTCTTTATCTACTAATATACTTTTGAAACCTGCTTATTTTTATGGGTAATTATTTGATGAAATTATTATGAAGCCTATATCATTTCGATAGTCTAACATGTGATGAAATGGTTATGATACACATTTAAATTCATGGGTTTTGATATGATTTTTATGAAACCCACCTCTTTTTAGTGGTCAAGATTTGATGAAAGTTTTATTATCTTATTGAGATTGTGTATATGATTTTATTATGTGATAGATGGGAACAATATCTCCCTACAATGCATTGGGTAATGATTTTTATATCATGAGATAATGATGGTAAACAATTTTATGAGATTGACCTATAATGGGAAACATGTGTGTCCTAATACACAATGAGAAACATGCGTGTGTTGATCCACAATGGGAAATAGGTACAGCCAGATACAGAATGGGAAATAAGAGTGTCTACATACAATATGTGAAATGGGTTTGTCCTGATCCTTTTTATTGATGGTATTGGTAGTTAAACTTGACACATGAAATGGTTTTTTATATTTATGATGGTTTCAAAATTATTTGACATGAACCTACAGTTAATGATTGATTTATGATGATTTTTCATGTTTATGATTCATGTTTTTATGATCTAAAAAACTTAATTACATAGATCTAGTATATTATATTTTATATGTAGGGTAAGATATTGAAATTCTATTATCATGTTCTATTACCCCTATGCACATGTTATTTTTATATATCTCCTTTATTTACCCTTACTGAGTATTTTATATAACCCTTTATTATGTTTCCTTTCCCTAGGATATGTTGAATTGTTTTAAGAATTAATACTAAAGGGTAAGATCTTTAGGGGATATGTTGATGATCATTCACCAAATTAGAATAATTTATTCCAAGAATCTAAATACACTAAACTATTTTTTCCTCAGGCCTTAACTTTTAAAGCATTGAGAATATTCATATAAAATTATCTAGTATCTATGTATGTTAAGACTGGTTCACTATAATCGGTATTAAAGGAAATGTTTAGTCAACCATTGGAAACTAGTATTGGAAAAGTTTTGTGATATCCCTAGGGGTATTTATAAGGATATATCTAGGGATTTATCTAAAGATAAACCACTAATGTCATTGATTTAAAATAGGGTTTCATGATTAAGTCATCCTGTGAGTAATTTTTTCCTTAATATGGGATTTTTTTGTTATGATAAGTGTTTCTCACAATAATAAGGTTTTGGAAAAAAATTGAATGTATTATATTTGGATGTCATGGATAATATGAAAAGAGATTTTATGTGTCAAAATATCAAAAAGAGAATCATGAAGCTGGCATGAGTATTGGATACACTTCTAAAGAAAAAGAGAGTGTGAATGACATGTGAAAGGTAAGGGATTTTATAATAGTATTTTACATGATTAAATTGAAGTTGAGGAACCTTAAGAACTAATTGATATTTCAAATTCATGGAATGTGGTATTAAAAAATAAGATGATTATGCTTAAGTAATGGAATAAGAATAATGTTGTATAATTGATGTTTATTTGTATAATAATTGAAGAATTATGTTGTATGAATAATTAATTATATTTTTTACATTAGGGATTTTTAAAAATATATTTAAAGGTTCTTATAAAAAAGAGAGTTGATTTAATAGAAAGGTGATATTATGATTAAGGTAAGGAAACCCTTAATTTGTTTTACTACTTTTGAGAAAAATATGTTTAGCATAGATAAAGAGATGATTATGGATAATGTAAATTAGATAGTACTGATTACCATGGAACTAGATATTTATTTGTTGGAAAAGTTCTTTATGCTATCACGAATAGAGGTTACAACATTTTTGAATTTAAGTAATATATCTAAGAAACATTGGAAGAAAGAAACATTCATGATTTCTATAAAAATTCATGGTAATTTAGGTTATTACCATGTTTTAATAGAATTTATAATTAATGTATTAATATGATTGGTATTTGAAAATAATAACTGATTTTTGATATATGGTGGATCAATGATAAGATTTTTTTATAAATGTAGTGACCTTCAGTCTAATGTTTTTTAAGATCAACATTTGTAATTTTTACAAGTTTTACAGTTTATGGAATCGTTTGTGTTAAACATCAGATGAGGTTTTACAGAATAATGTATTATGTTTCCACACAAGGATTTATGCATATTGGATAACTTTTTCTAACCATTTTGTTATGAGAAATACAAAATGAATAACCCATCATTCTATTTATGGAACTCATGATCTATAAATGCATTTGGAATGAAAAGTTCATCTTTATTTATTAGAATAAGTGATGAAGTGGAAATTAATGAATGCACAAAAAAGTGTGATATTGTACTAAAATCATATTAGTATACCATTTCATGAAAATTATTCAACTTTGGAAAAAGGGTCTCTGATATAATTTTTTTTCCTATTAATATTATTTTTTATGATAACCATAACCTTTTTCATGCTTGCATGGTTTTTGGTATTATAACTATTAACTTTGTTTCGATCACCAACCTTATTATGATCAATGATATTCATCAATATCTATAATTATTTATTATTTTTTCCATTCCATAATCATTAATTAGGTTCTCCTATGTAGAAACATTGTTATGTGTTACTTTAAGAAACCTTTATTTTTTGATCATTCAATTTAAATAAATATTTAGTGTTCATTTTTATGATGTGGGTTTCTGTTAGTGGAAATTTAATGTATTAAAAATTTTATAATTGAGATGAATTTTTATGGTGGAATTCATTTTATATGGGACATAATGTAACACCGTGATATTTTTAGGAATTTTTTTTCAAATTAATTTAACCATTTTAATATTCATCATTTCAAACAAAACATAATATGGATTTTTTTATATGAAACAACTAATACTGTCTTTCAGTATATAGAACACTGCATTAGGGTTCTTCTACATGAATTATTTAGATTAGCTTATTGTATACGAAACACTATGTTTGGCTTGTTTTACACACATTACGGATTCCCTTATACAACTTGTGTTACATGAATGACCTAGTATTACCAAACTATAATGTAATATTATTAATATTATTAAAATATTATTATATTTATTATTAATTTTTTTAAACATGTATATAAGAAGTATTATTTAGTGACCAATTAACTATACAAGAAAATAAAACCCTTTTTGAAAATATAAGAAATTTTTTTCTGGAAGACTATATGTATGCAATAAAACACATTTTACCTCAATAAATAAATTAAAACCCTTTGGATAAATGATTTTAATAAAGTAAAAATATAGTATATTTATTACACTTTTTAACATTCATATTATGTTTTTTATAGATAAGAAATCAGAACAAATAAAATTTTATGCAAAAAGATATATGATTCTAAAAGGATATTTTACATCCATTTAATGGGGTATATTTTTTAAATTTAATTTTATAATTTTTATAATTATTATTTGAAAATATAATATTACTTTTTATTTAAAAATGTCAAAATTTACTTTGGGGAAATTTTTATTATTTTTCCATGATGATTCATTTTTAATGAACAGTGAAAACCCTAATATTTAATTGAAAACAACATTTTTATATAATTTATTTAAATTATTAAATTGTATTATAAAATAATTTTAATGTATATTTAGATTAATTATACATAATTTAATTCAATTTATGCTATTTTAATCAATTTCACTTAGAAATTGTGTATATATACTATATGAACTTTTAAACATTTCCACTTTAAAAACTTGTTGTTTCGTCCTGTCTATGAGATTATTTTTTAAATTAATTTCTGCGATTAATGTGTTTTGAATTTGAAAAAAATGATTACATATTTTGAATGAAAATAATTTATAATTTATAATAATGTAAAATTATTTTTTTATAGAAAATATTAGTGATTGTAATTAAATTTAATTACAATGATTAAGGTAAAAATGAAATTACTCAGTTGTTATAATTTATCATAAGGGAAAAAATACCCTCTAAACATGTCCAAAATCCATTGAATGAAAATATTTATACCAAATTATACATCATATAAAAAAATAATTTTTTGGCACAGGATGTAAGGGATACCTATCAATAAGGTTTATAATTTTATATTTATAAGAATGCCACTCCTCCTCTATTATAATGGGAACATGCCCAATCATTTTTTCACTATTATGAAGCCCTATGGCTCCCCATGAACATAAAAAAATAAACTCCCAACATCCCTCTTATCATTATTAAGCCTCACTTTGGGCACAAATCCATCCAAGGAAGAACATTGGTGCAAACCAAAAAGAGTTACCCGAAAAAAGAGATAATGTTCTTCAAGATGCATTCTAGTTTTATTTCATTCTCAACCCATTCAGTTCATCTTATTCCATGATTATATAATATAATAAGTAACATAAATATACATATATTCTTTTCTACCTGGCCACTCACTCCTCTTTAGATTCAATGCCTTTCTACGCTCTTGGACCTCAGCTACATTTCCACACATGCTTACCGTGAAGCGAACATGGTTGCTGACAGTCTCGCCAAAAAGGGAGTCAACCAGGATATTACCTGGCTTGATGATTTGCCTGGTGATTTGCTCCCTCTTTATGATAAGGATTGTAATAAGATTCCTTCTTTCAGACATTTGTAGCTTCCCTATTTTTATAAAATAATTTGTGCCTCGGTCTTTGACTGAGGCACCACCTTCTAAAAAAACATATATTCTTTTCTTCCAAGGGTCTTACCTATACCTACACAGACATCCATAAAATGGATAACGTATTTACCCTTCGTGTGTACGGTGAACTACCATATCTCGAAAGGATGTTGTCTATTTTACCTTTACCATATATCATGGTTGAGAATTATGATGGAATAATTTTTTTATATTATATAAAAGATATTTTTTATGCATTTATTCTTCTGTAATTAATATATAAAACATACCTTCATTATTTCCTTTTTTTTAAATATGATTACTTCGTTTGTGGACGTGTAGACTACCGCCTTCTCAAAGTGATATTATTAGTTCACACATTACATGGAATGTATTAAGGATGTAATTAGTAATAATATATGGTATATATGAAATAATAATTATAATTTAATTATCATATATATATATATGTCATTTAATATATTTATTTCAATATTACAACAAAACAGATACAACGTTTAGGCATACGTAGGGCCTAACATCTCCATAAACTACGTATTCCATTTCATATTTATATATTTTATATATTATTATATGTAACGCCCAGACCCTAGTTACCCAGATTCGGTGCATTATTACATAACATTTCCATGATCATAAGAAAGATCAAATCTCGAAAGGCTGATTGGTTTAGTAGCCTTGGAAACACTAGATATATTCATAAGTCTTACATTACATCATAAAATGAAAAACTACTACAACAACATAATGTATCCATAGTCCACACTATTATCCCCTCATAATATCCCTGCAGGTCATTCATAACTTACTTCTTAACCTCCTGGGAAAAAATAAAACATAGAAAAGGGGTGAGCTCAAATGCCCAGTAAGGATAACAATATAGCGGAAACTTTCATAAATAAGAATAAACATTTAAGGCAATGTATTACTAAAACAAAAGCCTTTCAAACATGAACTTTAAACACAGTATGGCATAAATAAAATGAAATAACTCTATTTACTTATTCACATGGATATTCTACTAATCGAATAATCACATGCAAAAACAATAACCACTTTCATAATGATGGAATGTATAATGCCAGACTTTCATAACCACATAGCCAAGGCCTTGTGCCAAGACTATAAATAAGATTTTTCCACGGCCTTGTGCCAAGACACTGGTTTGTCTCATGAGACCTACCGATGCATCGAGGAGATATAGCGGGCTCCACCCGTCACATATTAAGTCCAATGCATTCCCATATGAAAATGTTTAAACATAACATAAACATTCGTATTAAAACTAGAATACGAAATGTCAATACTTTCACCATAAACCATGAATGGTATAAAAATAGCACATCCACAGTCAAACAAATCACAAAACATTCAATATAATATAGATGTTTTGTATCATAATAAATCAACTTTAAATAAGCCTAAAATCCATCAAAGGATGTTGACATAGATGAAATCAAAATTCTTTTTAAAGAAATATCTCTTTTTATTTTGAAATCATTTAAGATCCATATAAAATAAAACATTTTCTTTGAAAATATTCTTATAAGCTTGTAAGGAAAGATTCGAAGATTTTATAACGGCGGAAAATAGCAGCACCTGCCGTATATGTTAAAAAAACATTCTTTCCTTAATTTTGTCGAAAAGGTTAAAAAGAACCTTATTTGGAAAATGACGGAAATATTCCTTTATAAACCTCTTATAAAAATTCAAACATGAGTATAAATGACTTTAAACCATAATCTTGTAAATACTAATTTTTTTTTGAAATACATTTTTAAGAAACATGGATGTGGATGATAAAGAGATCCCAGTAGATTATTACGTATAAACAACCTCGGATAATGTAGAGATTGTGAAATAACCCTTACCTTGTACTTTTCCTTGGATGGGGTAGGTTAACCTCCTGTATAATGGTGAAATAATTGTTATTAAATTAAACAAGAATCATATATATTAATATGATATCATATATGATCTTTTAACATTGATTTGTTAATAATATCTTTGAATTATCGTCATTTCGGGTGTTAACTTACTCGTTTTCTTTTATATGTTTGGTTACATAAGCCATGTTTGTCATGGATAGGTTGTATATTTTTCATATATAGAATGATATCATGTCATTAAACATCATTTTTAAATCATCAAATGATAATTATACTTTAATGGATACGATGGAGAATGAATCTCATCGCGTTCGTGGAGACGGTAGTCCGTACGTACGCACGAGCGACAATATCATTATATTGATATTAAAATAATATATAAATGGATGGTATATCATATATAAAGAATCATTAACATGTTATATTTATTATTTACATGAGTTACACATCATTATTATACCCATCCAAATAATAATATATTGAATAACAATTACACCACAACGTGGAGACGGTAAGCCGTACGTACGCACGTATGGTGACATGTTATTCAAAGGGTGGATAGAATACTGAATATGGTTGTACCATATTTATAATAACATTATAGTATATATAAGATACTGGAGTTATTATTTTAGAATGGTAATAAAAAAGAAAGAAGAAGTGGAAGAAGAAAGGAACTTGAAAAGGGGTGGTGAAAACATTACCTCTCTTCGGGTTCTTCCTTTTGATTTGATCAAAAGGGCTCCTTAGGTTGGCTTTATGATCAAACTAAGGCCTCTAGGTTGTAGTGAGGGATGTTAGGAGAGTATTTGGGCAGAGTTTGGCCGAACCAAAAGGCTTTGAAGGTGTGATGAAATGAGAAGGAGGAGTGCCCTTTTATAAGAGCGGTGAGGGGAACCTTTGGAAAAGCTAGAAATATCAATTTATAATAAATTCATATTCGGTTTCTAATGGCTCCAAAGTTTATTATTTAAATTTTAAGGTGGTTATAACTCTAAAACAACTCAACCAATATAATTTAGACAGGTCTGGGTACTTATATTAACCTTATCTTTAAGTATTAACTCTAAGATAATTAGTTTCACTTTTACAATGTCTCTTTGTATTTTTATATAATATGGTTAATAAACATACTATATACATCCAAGCGACCCCCAAGTGGTCCATTAATGATGAACCTATCATGATATAAGTCTCTTGGCCGAACCTTAGATTTTTAGGAATTTAATATCAATTAATAATATAATATTTGTTTTAAGAACTCTTTTATGTAAATTTTGACACTATTCAATAGTTGATTTGTTGAAAGTCATAACAGAATGATTACTTCGAAAACATTTAATTAAATCAATCCTAATATGTAATATTATCCTAGAAAATTATTTTAATTCATTAAAAGTCTCAAATTATATTTATTTGGGTATTTATAATATCAATTATTTTAATTTATCAATATTATGGTAATTTCTACATCATCATTGTGTCATAAATACATTAAATTATTTAATGTCTAACAATTATAAATAAAATATCATTATGTAGGAAATATTTTTATATTTCTAATTAATATTTATAATCTAAAATCCAACATATATAACCCTATGTAAGAATTGTTTTTGTAAAAGATATATGCTTGTGTCATTTTTGTATTCATTTTAACTTAATTAAAAAAAGTGTCCCTATCACCTACAAGTGGCACCATGGGGTCCCAAAATCGACCCAACGATGCCTATGGTCGAACATTTATCAACCAATAAGGCTAGAACTCGTTTTAGGGTAATTTAGTATTATTATAATATTATTTGTTTAACCCTTATTTACCGGATTTACCCTTAACCATGGTAAATAAAATATTTACCGCATTAATTATTCAAAATGTCTAAAAATAAAAGTTACCTATTTACACAATTTGAACATCCTGATTCCAAATATGGAATCCAATTTTCTAAATTCAAAACACAGAAGTGGCTGAAATTAATTTAAAATTAATTCCCGCTGTCAAAACAAAAAGCGTGTTTTTAAGAGATAATAACTATCAAAAGATTGACACTTGTTTATGTTCGGTTTAATTGTAAAATTATGTCCAATGACCAACATTATATTAAATGGTAAAAATATATTCTAAATATACTTTGAAACCAATCAAATTCATAATTTATCACTATTAATTATTTTGATTAAAAAAGTTGTTTTAATTAAAATTTAGTAATTTTCATTATTCATCAAAATATGAAAGTTATCCGAAAAGTACCAAAATTTCACCTTAGGCAAAATTAGATATTCCGAATAAAAAAATGAAGTCCATTTTAAAATATAAAATATATATAATTTCAAAAAGTAGGTATTACTATTCATAACGGCTAGTTTGATTGATTATGGTGTGTTAGAACTCGGTGTTGCGTACAACACACGCTATCACATTATTCAATGAGAAGCGTACCGTAGAAGCTTGGGGTGTTACATTCTCCCCTCCTTCAAATAATTTCGTCCTCAAAATTTATAGAATACTACCGCATGAAAAGACTCGGGTGGTTCTTCATCATAAGTTCCTCAGGTTCCCACGTTGCCTCTTCCATCTGATAGTTTCTCCACAAAACTTTTACCAGACGCGTCGTCTGGTTTCTCAGCACTTGTTCTCTCGTATCAAGAATCCTGACAGGCTTTTCTCAAAAAGACAGATCAGGTTCCAGTTCTAATTCTTCATAGGTGATTACATGCATTGGGTCAGGCATGTATTTCCACAACAGAGATATGTGGAACACATCATGAACTTTACAGAGACTTGGCAGCATTGCCAATCGGTAAGCTACATCCCCAATTTGTTCTAGAATTTCGAAAGGTCCGATGTACCTGGGACTCAATTTACCTTTCTTACCAAAATGTATGACTCCCTTCCATGGATATACCTTCAGGAAAACATGATCACCGACTTGAAATTCCAAATCCTTCCTTCGATTATCAACATAGTTCTTCTGCCTACTTTGAGCTGCTTTGATGTGATTTTGGATTACCATCACCTTTTCCATCGTTTCCTCCACCAGTTCTGGACCTACAAGTTTTCTTTCACCAACGTCATCCCAACACGTTGGTGTACGACATATCTTTCAGTATAACGCTTCATATGGTGCCATCTGAATACTTGAATGGAATCTATTGTTATAGGAAAATTCTACCAGAGGTAAATATTGATCCCACATACCCTGAATGTCAAGTGATCAAGATCTCAACATGTCTTCTAAGGTCTGAATAGTCCGTTCTGATTGTCCGTCTGTCTGAGGGTGGTAAGCAGTGCTCAAATGAAGTTCAGTATCCAGGGATTTCTGAAGACTTTTCCAAAATCTTGAAGTAAAATGGGGATCACGATCAGAAATAATCGATAGGGGTACTCCATGAAGTATCAAAACTTCATTAATATATAGTCTTGCTAGACGTTCCAGGGGTTGATCTTCTCTTATAGCAAGAAAATGTGCTGACTTGGTAAGACGATCAACAATAACCCATATTGCATCGTTCCTTCTAGGAGTCTTTGGTAGCCCCATGACAATGTCCATCGTAATATTGTCCCATTTCCACTCTGGTATGGGAAGAGGTTGCATGACTCCTCCAGGATGTTGCCTTCCAGCTTTAACTTGCTGACAAACCATACATCCTGACACAAAATCAGAAATCTCCCTCTTCATATTGTCCCACCAAAAATGTTCCTTCAAATCTCTATACATTTTGGTGCTCCCAGGGTGTATAGAGAAATTTGAACTATGAGCGTCATCCATCAATTCCCTTTTTAGATCAGGTATATCGGGAACACAAAGTCTCTTCCCAAATTTCAAAATTCCATCTTCATACACAAAGTCTCTCAATCTCCCATCATTCACAGCTTTAATCTTCTTTTGGAATTCTTCATCATCGGTCTGAGAACTCTCAATCCTTTCTAGTAAAGATGGTTTGGAAACCATTTGAAAAAGCATTGATGTTTCACCTTCCCTAGTTATACCAATTTCCATCTTTACTAGATCCATGAAAATTGGATCCCTTTCAATTCTCATCACATTCAAAACTCCATGGTCTTTTCTTCTCAAAGCATCTGCCACCTTGTTTTCCTTCCCCAGGTGGTAGTGTATCGTGCAATCATAATCCTTGAGTAATTCAACCCATATCCTTTTCCTCGTGTTGAGTTCTTTTTGTGAGAAAATATACTCAAACTCTTGTGATCAGTATAAATCTCACATTTTTCACCATAGAGGTAGTGCCTCCATATCTTCGAAGAAAAGATCACAGCTGCTAACTCGAGATCATGAGTAGGATAGTTTTGTTCATGAATTTTCAGCTGTCGTGATGCATAGACAATAACCCTATCATTCTGCATAAGGACACAACCAAGTCCTTTCTTCGATGCATCACTATAAATAACGAACCCATCATTCCCCGATAGTAGAGTCAATATAGGAGCATTGACTAATCTTCTCTTCAGTTCTTTGAAACATTCTTCACACTCTTTTGTCCAAACAAATTTAACCCCTTTACGTGTGAGCATCGTTAATGGGTTAGCCAATCAGGCAAAATTCTTGACGAAACGTCGATAATAACCTGCCAAACCAATAAAACTACGTACCTCAGTTATACTTGTAGGTGCTGGACATTCTTGGATTGCCTTGGTCTTAGAAGGATCAACAGAGATTCCATCTTTAGAGACAATATGGCAAAGAAAAGAAATCTCATGAAGATAGAATTCACACTTGCTAAACATTCCATATAATTCATGCCTCCTCAGAGTCTTCAAGATAATGCACAAGTGATTTTCCTGATCTTCGTAGGTTTTGGAGTATACCAAGATATCATCAATAAATACCACCACAAATTCATCGATATACTCCTTAAAAACTCTATTCATCAGATCCATGAATAGAGAGGGTGAATTAGTCAATCCAAAAGGCATTACAGTAAACTCGTAATGCCCATACCTGGTTCGAAATGCTGTCTTTGGAATGTCTTCCTTCTTCACACACAACTGATGGTATCCAGATCGAAGGTCAATCTTTGAAAATTATTGAGATCCATGCAGTTGGTCAAATTAATCATCAATGCGAGGTAGGGGATACTTGTTCTTTATTGTTATAGCATTGATCTCCCTGTAGTCGATACATAACCTCATAGATCCATCTTTCTTTTTAACAAAAAGAACATGGGCTCCCCATGGAGAAACACTAGGGAGAATAAATCCCTTATTACTCAATTCCTCTAGTTGTTTCTTTAGTTCAACTAATTCTACAATGGCCATTCTATAAGGGGTCTTCGATATAGGCCTTGATCCAGGAATCTAATCAATGGAAAACTCAACTTCTCGTTCTGGAGGATGTCCAGGTAAATATTCCGGAAATACATCTACAAATTCGTTCACAACAGGTACATCCTCTATTTGAACATTCCTTTCCTCACCCACAGTCATTTCATTCTCTTCCTCCCCAGTAATTGAATTTAGTTGAGCTATTGAGGGTGGATCTAAATAAGAATTAGGTGGTGATGATTCTGCTCTAAAGATAAGGTGATCCTTATCATTATCATAAAGAATCATAACCTCTTTCTTCTTACAATAAATCTTCGCATCATAGTCCGAAAGCCAGTCCATACCGAGGATTATGTCAAACTCAATCATAGGTATGACGATGAGATCAGCAGATAACGAACATTTATGTGCTCTAATGGGGACTGATTCGCAAAACATTGTTGCAATGATACTTCCCTTAAAAGTTTTAACTGACAACTCCCTTGTTAAATCAAATTGGAAATATCTAATTTTATTAGCAAACTGGGAAGATATGAAACAACGTGATGATCCAGAATCAAATAATCCATTTGCTAAACTTGAGGAAACCATTAAATTACCTGCCACCACGTCTTTCGGAGCTTCCACCTCAGCAGTAGTGATAACATAAGTCTGGCCTTGATCCCTTGTCCTTTTCTGAGGTAAGTTCTCCTGATGCTTAGGACATTCATTTGCATAATGTCCCATCTTCCTGCAATTGTAGCACTGAACGTTGGTGGCTTCCCTCTTCCCTTTGCAATCACGAGCTTGGTGGCCTTTTTCACCACACTTGTAACAGACTCCCATTCCCTTCAAGAAAGTACCGGGGTGTTTCTTCCCACATTTACCATAGGATGGATATTCAACCTTTCCTTTCTTCCCCTTATTTCCATTCCCAGATTGATCAGCAAGCCTCTTCTTCTCTTTCTTTTCTTTAAAGTCATAAGACTTAGATAATTCCTTTTCAGTCTTGATAGCACATGAGACAATGTCTTCGTATGACGAAAAGGATTGTGAGACTAATGCTCGATGAAGAAATGGTTTTAACCCATCAAAGAAACGATCAATCTTACTTCTTGGGTTACGTATATAATCTCCAGCATACCTTGCTAACCTTGTAATGTTAGCCTCATACTTTGTGACATTCTCATCCTCCTTCTATCTCAGACTCAGAAATTGCCTTTCCATATCTGCTCGATGGTCGCGAGGAAAGTATTTTTCTAAAAATAGTTCTTTGAACTCCCTCCATTCCATATTTGATACTTCATCATCTTCCTTCATGTTTTGAATCAAAGACCACCATTGATCAGCATCTCCAGTGAGGCGGTAAACTACCATGATAACTTTTTCCCTTTCACTACTCCCTAAAGCCTGAAATATTTTCAATAGGGAATTTATCCATTGCTCAGCTACTAAGGGATTTGTACTCCCATTGAACATTGGTGGTTGTTGCCTCATGAATTGATCTAACATTGATCCTCCACGCTGTGGATCAGGGTGCTCCATACAGGTAAGGTTATTATTCATAACCTGAGTAATTTGTCCCAGTATAGTGATTAGCTGATCGACACTAGTGGCATCACCAGCTCCACTGTAATTATCTTGATCAGGAGAGAAATACCTACATGGAGTTCATGAATTGATACAGTTTCCATTTCTTCCACTAGGCACCATTTCTAAACAATGGCATAAACTAGATCAGTTTATGAATCAAAATACATAATCCCATAGTTATAAAACACTTAACATAAATTGAACTATTTATGGATATAATCCATAATCATAAAAACGTTTTCTTTGAGGAAGTATATACTCATAAACCCTTCATAATGATTTGTAAATAAAATGAGAGTTATCCTAAGCATATCCCCCAGGAGTGTCGTAACAAAGAGTGCAGCAAGGCCCGTTGTCGTGCACCAGTTTCCGTTCGAGTCTAGCTCAAAGCGGTGTTTTCGGGTTTTACCCCTAGGTACATCTGTGCCAGAGCCACCTCTACCTGCTCATATCCAGACAGGGATGTATTGCTCGGAAAACTCACAAAATCTCTACAATACCAAAATTCTAGGAAGTTCTTCTATACTAATCCTCAAAGTTCATCTTAGGTCTACGTGCTCTAATCAGAGTTTATCTAAATCTATCTTCCAAGGTTTGTACTAAACTTACTCTGATAGCAATTGTAAAACCCCGACCCTAGTTACCCAGATTCAGTGCATTATTACATAACATTGGATTTATCATAAGAAAGATCAAATCTCGAAAGACCGATTGGTTTAGTAGCCTTGGAAACACTAGATATATTCATAATTCTTACATTACATCATAAAATGAAAAACTACTACAACAACATAATGTATCCACAGTCCACACTATTATCCCCTCATAATATCCCTGTAGGTAATTCATAACTTACTTCTTCACCTCCTGGGGAAAAATAAAACATAGAAAAGGGGTGAGATCAAATGCCCAGTAAGGATAACAATATAGCAGAAACTTTCATAAATAAGAATAAACATTTAAGGCAATGTATAACTAAAACAAAAGCCTTTCAAACTTGAACATTCAACATAGTATGGCATAAATAAAACGAAATAATTCCATTTACTTATTCACATGGATATTCTACTAATTGAATAATCACATGCAAAAATAATAACCACTTTCATAATGATGGAATGCATAATGCCAGACTATCATAACCACATAGCCAAGGCCTCGTGCCAAGTCTATAAATAAGATTTTTCCAAGGCCTTGTACCAAGACACTAGTTTGTCTCATGAGACCTATGGATGCATCGAGGAGCTATAGCGGGCTCTACCCGTCACATATTAAGTCCAATGCATTCCCATATGAAAAGGTTTAAACATAACATAAACATTCGTATTAAAACTAGCATACGAAATGTCAATAATTTCACCATAAACCATGAATGGTATAAAAATAGCACATCCAAAGTCAAACAAATAACAAAACCTTCAATATAATATAAAAGTTTTGTATCATAATAAATCAACTTTAAAATAGCGAAAAATCCATCAAAGGATGTTGACCTAGATGAAATCAAAATTCTTTTTAAAGAAATATCTCTTTTTATTTTGAAATCATTTAAGATCCATATAAAATAAAACATTTTCTTTGAAAATATTCTTATAAGCTTGTAAGGGAAGCTTCGACGATTTTATAACGGCGGAAAATAGCCACACCCACCGTATAAGTTAAAAAAAACATTATTTCCTTAATTTTGTCGAAAAGGTTAAAAAGTACCTTATTTGGAAAACGACGGAAAGATTCTTTTATAAACCTCTTATAAAAAGTCAAAAAAGGGTATAAATGACTTTAACCCATAATCTTGTAAATAGTAAAAATGTTTTGAAATACATTTTTAAGAAACATGGATGTGGATGATAAAGCGATCCCAGTAGATTATTACGTATAAACAACCTCAGATAATGAAGAGATTGTGAAATAACCCTTACCTTGTACTTTTACTTGGCTGGGGTAAGTTAACCTCCTGTGTAATGGTGAAATAATTGTTATTAAATTATACAAGAATCATATATATTAATATGATATCATATATGATCTTTTAACATTGATTTGTTAATAATATCTTTGAATTATCGTCGTTTCGTGTGTTAACTTACTCGTTTTCTTTTATATGTTTTGTTACATAATCCATGTTTTTCATGGATAGGTTTTATATTTTTCATATATAGAATGATATCAAGTCCTTAAACATCATTTTCAAATCATCAAATGATAATTATACTTTAATGGATACGATGGAGAATGAATCTCATCGCGTTCGTGGAGACGGTAGTCCGTACGTACGCACGAGCGACAATATCATTATTTTGATATTAAAATAATATATAAATGGATGGTATATCATATATAAAGAATCATTAACATGTTATATTTATTATTTACCTGATTTAAACATCATTATTATACCCATCCAAATAACAATATATTGAATAACAATTACACCACGACGTGGAGACGGTAAGCCGTACGTACGCACGTATGGTGACAAGTTATTCAAAGGGTGGATAGAATAATGAATATGGTTATAACATATTTATAATAACATCACAGTATATATAAGATACTGGAGTTATTATTTTAGAATGGTAATAACAAAGAAATAAGAAGTGGAAGAAGAAAGGAACTTGAAAAGGGGTGGTGAAAACATTACCTCTCTTCGCGTTCTTCCTTTTGATTTGATCAAAAGGGATACTTAGGTTGGCTTTCTGATCACACTAAGGCCTCTAGGTTGTAGTGAGGGAAGTTGGGAGAGTATTTGGGTAGAGTTTGGCCGAACCAAAAGGCTTTGAAGGTGTGAAGAAATGAGAAGGAGGAGTGCCCTTTTATAGAGGGGTGAGGGGAACCTTTGGAAAAGCTAGAAATATTAATTTATAATAAATTCATATTCGGTTTCTTATGGATCAAAAGTTGATTATTTAAATGTTAAGGTGGGTATAGGTCGAAAAAAACTCAAACAATAGAATTTAGACAGGTTTGGGTACTTATATTAAACTTATCTTTAAGTATTAACTCTAAGCTAATTAGTTTCACTTTTACAATGCCTCTTTGTATTTTTATACAATATGGTTAATAAACATACTATATACATCCAAGAGACCACCAAGTGGTCCATTAATGATGAACCTATCATGATATAAGTCTCTTGGCCGAACCTTGGATTTTTTATAATTTAATATCAATTAATAATATAATATTTGTTTTAAGAACTCTTTTATGTAAATTTTGACACTATTCAATAGTTGATTTTTTGAAACTCATAACAGAATGATTACTTCTAAAAAATTAATTAAATCAATCCTAATATGTTATATTATCCTAGAAAATTATTTTAATTCATTAAAAGTCTCAAATTATATTTATTTGGGTATTTATAATGTCAATTATTTTAATTTATCAATATTATAGTAATTTCTGCATCATCATTGTGTCATAAATACATTAAATTATTTAATGTCTAAAAATTATAAATAAAATATCATTATTTAAGAAATCTTTTTATATTTCTAATTAATATTTCTAATCTAAAATCCAACATATATTACCCAATGTTAGAATTGTTTTTCTAAAAGATATATGTTTGTGTCATTTTTGTATTCATTTTAACTTAATTAAAAAAAAGTGTCCCTATCACCTACAAGTGGCACCATGGGGTTCCCAAATCGACCCAAAGATGCCTATGGTCGAACATGTATCAACCAATAATGCTAAGACACGTTTTAGGGTAATTTAGTATTATTATAATATTAATTTTTTAACCCTTATTTACCAGATTTACCCTTAACCATGGTAAATAAAATATTTACCGCAGTAATTATTCAAAATGTCTAAAAATAAAAGTTACCTATTTACACAATTTGAACATCCTGATTCCAAATATTTAATCCATTTTTTTAAATTAAAAACACAGAAGTGGCTGAAATTAATTTAAAATTAATTCCCGCTCTCAAAACAAAAAGCGTGTTTTTAAGAGATAATAATTATCAAAAGATAGACACTTGTTTATGTTCGGTTTAATTGAAAAATTATGTCTAATGACCAACATTATATTAAATGGTAAAAATATATTCTAAATATACTTTTAAACCACTCAAATTCATAATTTATCACTATTAATTATTTTGATTAAAAAAGCTGTTTTTAATTAAAATTTAGTAATTTTCACTATTCATCAAAATATGAAAGTTATCCGAAAAGTACCAAAATTTCACCTTAGGATAAATTTGATATTCAGAATCCAAAAATGAAGTCCATTTTAAAATATAAAATATATATAATTTCAAAAAGTAGGTATTACTATTCATAACGGCTAGTTTGATTGGTTATGGTGTGTTAGAACTCGGTGTTGCGTACAACACACGCTATCACATTATTCAATGACAAGCGTACCGTAGAAGCATGGAGTGTTACATTATAAATATTGATATAATGAATATATATTATATTTATATAGTGTTTTACATTTTAAAAATATGAAAATAATTATCTAAGTAAGTGGATCAAGAATAATAAGTGAAAACCTATATTAAAACAAATAAAATATTAACCAAATTGTGAAAATAACATGAAATTGTTAATAAACGGATGGTATAAAGTCACAATATAATTATATATGGTATACTATATCATAATATATTGTTTTGGTAAATTTTTAATAAAAATTTACTATGTATATATTGTGTTTTGAGTATGCTTGTAGAATGTCAAGACTTAAGGTAAGGGTTTTCTAATCTCACTTTTATTTCTGGGATATATATGAAATATTCACAACATATTAATATTTTGTGGTGTATAAAATAACCTAAAAAATTTATACAATGAATTTAATTTATTCTATGATATCCCAATAATTAATTGATGAAACTATTTCATGGATATCACGATTCAAAATTTACTCAAGTTGTGTGAGAATTTCATCACACATTTTTATATTCCAGATGTACATGCCTCACTCACCACTGGTTTCTTTTGTGTGGTGTATATAATTAACTTGAATGTATTATATGATTATAATAATTACATTTATTATTATTTACGTATACATTTTAGGATCTCTCTTTAATTTTTTTATGGTTAAAATGATACCAAATCAGTAAGGTAATTTTATCAAAGTTATCCATCTTTGTGATACATGCCATGTTATGCACCTATATTTTTCTTTGAGGTGTATATATATTACCATTTTACATGTTATATCATGAATCTAATTAGTTTCATTATATTTTGAGAATAATTTAATGTTATTATTTCATGGGGATTATGATTCAATGTTACCCAAGTGGTAATTTTTTATTGCTACATTCTCATCATTTATTGGGATTGTTTATGATTATGTTTTGATTGATGAAATATTATGTTCCATCTCTTAGGAACATCATGATTTTTCTTTTGGTCTAGTTATTTATGTTATCTTAATGTAATGGTACCATTTTTCTACACATTGGTACATAAGATAATTAATAAAATGTTTTTATGAATGTCTGACATTATTTATCCTTTTGGTTAGAAATATGTTTTCTTCCAAAACAATGTTTTATAAAAATATCCTCAAAAATATTTTACTATGTTTTTTAAAAGTCATTTTTAATGATGTTTCAATATTTTAAAAAAAAATTGTTATAAATTTAATTTTCTTTGTCATTTTCAAATTAAGGGGCTTTTTTAAAATTTTTACGATGTCAAAGGAATGTTTAACATGTTTGGATATATCTTCTATAATGACTGTCAATTATATATATCTTAATTCTTAAGTTAAAAGGTTAATTTTCATTAAGAAAATGGGTTTTCCTAATATTATTTAAATTCCTTATTTTTAAAGTGGTATTCAATGAAAAAGGTTTTCATAAATTTTTATTATTTAAAAATGGGTTTAAATGATTTTCAAGATTAATTTATATGTTTTCAATGAGGATGTTTTCAAAATATTTTTAAGCTTACTTTATATGTTTTCAAGGGAAATGTTTTTGAAAATATATTCAAGATTATTTTAAAAAAATGGATTTGAAAAGGTTTTCTGTTTCTAAAACAATTTTTTCAAAGAATAAAGGATATTTTCTTAAAATGTTTTAAAGAATTAATTATATGTTTTCCATGTTTTATTATTGAAAAATATATTTTAATATGTTCTATGATTTTAAATGTGAATTTTAAAAAATGTCTATTTTTCTTAGGAAATTCTCCAAGTGAATGACTGAATGTCCCGAAGGCCTTCTTTTTTATTTATTTTCTGATAACCCCCCTTCCATGTGATGAGGGGGAACCCTTACAAGGCCCGTAGGTTTAGGAATTTCATTTCCCATAGGCTTTGAGACATTAAATGACTCAAAGTTCTTAAAGGAATCATACAGACTATGACTACTTGAAACTGCTCCTCCCAAGCATATGCATCATGATCAGCTCTCCACAATTGCATGACTCTTCGGCTAGAATGTCCATGTGTAGAGGTTCACAAGTGTGGTACCGATGGAAAATTCCATACCCTCCCATTATTCCATAGTCCTTTTATCCCTGCTCTGTTGAATGGGCCCTACTATTTCCTCCTCTAGAGTGGTTCCATGTAGAATCTATCTGTACAACTTCAAATCAGGTGTCCTTGAAGGCCTTGAGTTGGAATGAAGGCCATAAGGGGGCCCGAAAGCCTTACTGACCCAAAGGCCTTGGGTGACCCGAAGGCCTTAATGTAACACCCCAAGATTTTATTAGAATTATTATTTTTAATTTCGTTGATGTATTTTTTTGTATGTTTCTCCATTATTATCATGCGCTATTCGCAACACCATATTATCTTGTTGTATACGCAACACTATTCTTGGCTTGTGATGCACAAAATTTCAAGTTATTTCAATTAAAAATCATTTTACACAAAACTAATTATATATTTTGATCAATTTATAATTTAAATATATGTTGAGTATGTTATATGCAACACCAAAGAAATATTTCCCTACGTGCAACCCTGACTGGGCTTGCATTACATGCCAGAGCGACCTTCCTCAACAGCGTGTGTTGTATGTAATGCCATGTTTCAAAAAACTACAATATATTGTTATAATATTATTATGAACATGAATTTATGAATATTATTAACCAAATATTGAATTTTATAACATTATAGTTCACCTTACACATTTTCTAGAATGAGGTATGAGAAAAAAAATTAATTTTTCTAATAAAAGAAGTATTTTTCAAAAAATGCATTTTTGCCTCCTTTTGATGGTACACCTATTTTAAATCTAATTTTTGAAAAGTTTATAAGTTCAATTTTACAAAATAAACTTATTCTTTTGAATCAATATATTAAAATTTAAATTGTATAATGTTTTGAAATCAGTCTCACAACATTCTTATTTTGATGAAGAGTAAAAACACGCTAAATTTTACTTAAAAACAACTTTTTTCATCCAGATAATTTATATGAATAAATTATAATAGTGAAATGTTTTAAAGTATAAAAAAACTATTTTTTCCATTTAATATAATGTATATCATTACCATTAATTTTACATTGAATCCATGGGTAAAAACATCTCAATCATTGACAATGTTATAACCTTTAAAACCCGTTTTCTTATCAACATGATTAATGTCAAATTAATTACTGAAACTTCTATGTTTTTAATTTTGAAAAATAGATTCCATATTTGGATTAAGTGGGTCCAAATTATGTAATAGGTTAATTTTTTTTATGTTATAAATAGTAACTACGGTAAATTTTATTTACTACAGTTAAAGGTGAATCATAAAATTAATGGTAAAAATAAGATTATAAAATTACCCTAAGTCCTACCAAAATTCTATTTGATGAATAAAAATATACCCATATCATTTAAGGGTCGGAATAGATTAATTTAATGGACTATTGACCATGAAAATGATATAATTATTATTAAAACCAATGAATGTAAAAACATGTCACTCTCTTATATCTTATAAGTGTAATAACTCTAATTTAGTGATAAAACTCATATAACATCGAATATAAATAGTCTCCAGAAAGATAATTAAATTATCTATATCATTATAATTTATTTATAAATTTTTTGGATAATATAATTAACATTAATGATGTCATAATAGTGATGTATAAATTATTTTATTGATTGAAATATAAAATAATTGGTTTTAAAAATATTAAAATTAATATTATATAAACTAATTAATATTATACAAAAATTTTATAGATTAATATTAAATTTTAGGAGTCTATTAAATATTTTGGTTCGAATCTATCCTCGGTGTGGATTTTATTTAAATTCAAATAAATGAATAGTGTCAAAATTGACACTTTTTATTTTATAAAAATAACATATTATAAAATTGTTTAAAAATCACAAAAATATTTAGAAATTATAAATTGAAATATATATGGTCTAAAATGTCATAAAGTATCTAGTTATATAAAATTCACAACACATATGTAATTATTTATAACAATTTAATATTTAGAATATTATTACCACAAATAAAATTAAATAGATTAAATAGGGATAAATCAAGTAGATAAACTTTAAAATAATTTACCAACATGTCTAAATATTATTGGATGATTATATTACAACCTTATCTCATCTAATATTTGGATTTGAGTCATTTATGGAGATTTTTGAGTGGGGTTTTAGTTTTTTATAAATTAATATTTTAGAGGTTTCCAAAAGTGCCCCTTTGTTCTCTTATAAAAGGGAACCTATTCCCTCTCCTCCTCACAACACATTGAGCCTTCATGCTCTGCCAAACCTTGAAAATTTCTCTTATCCAATTTCCTAGAAACATTCTAGAGGTCTTGGTCTCCTTCAAAGACCAACATTAGTTCCCTAAGAGGTGGTTTAGAACAGGCCAATCGAAGAAGAGGTAATATCCTCTACTGATTCTTTCAAGTTCATTTCCTCTTATACGTCCTACTTTTTTATTGTTTCATAATAAATTAATATCATAAATATCACTCATATACTGATATTTTATTATAAATATGAACCAAACCTATTTCACCTTCTATCCATCCTATGGAAAACAAAATCACCGTGTGTGCGTATGTACGAAATACTGTCTCCACGCCATGGTGTAATCTATTTTTCCACCACCACCTTACATGGATGGGTATAATGGTGTATAGAAAAACAATACATGGTTATTATAACATGATAATAATTCTGTGATATTATATCATCCACTCTAATTCCATTCAATAATTATGGGAACGATATCATCGCTCGTGCGTACGTACGGATTACCGTCTCCACGACGCGATGAGATTCATTCTCAATGTTAACCATTCAAGAAGGATTATAAATTATATATAATGAATAATAATGAAATATATGATATATTAATGATACTGTATTTATGTACATGTTATTTACTTACTTCCATTCAATTTTATAAGGAAATGAAAACAACATTCATCCGTACGTACGACCTACCATCTCCATGAAAAGTGTATTTTATTCCATTTATATATATATTATATATATATGTATATTATGAATATATATTATATATAAATCATGTTTTATATTCTTGAAGTAAGTAATCATGATTTTAGAAATCATATGAATAATTAAAGTCAAAACATGGACGATAAATGAAATGATTTTACCAAAAATAGTTCTTTAACATGGAATTGAAAATTGAACGGGTAATATAAAGTCATATAATAATCATATATGATATCATAAATTTTATTATTGTTCTGTTAAAAATTAATAATATGTTTAAACCTTCTATACAAAAGTATCAGACACATATGGAAGAAATTGGACATTAGGTAAGGGATAATTTTTCAATCTCATTTTTATCGGAGATTACTTATACGTAATTATTTACAGGGGTATATTTTTCATCCATGTCCATAAAATGTTTTTCATAAAGTGTTTAATATTATTCCTTGTATGTTAGAAGTCATTTTTACCCCTATTTTACTTTTACTTTGTGTTATGGAATGAATCTTTCTTTTGTTTACCATACGTGGTACTTTTTGACTTTTCCATTAAAAGTACAATGAGAATGTTTTTTAACTTATATGGAATAAACAAATTTTTAAGGTTTCATAATGCATTATTTTCAGGATTCTTACTCTACAAGATTTCAAGATTATTTTCAACTAAATCATTTTCTTTTAAAATTTCATGGAATTTTGTGAAAATAAAATGATTTTGAAGAAGAAATGATATTTTCCTCAAGAATACATTTCAAGTGTTTTATCAAAATCATTTTCTATATAAGATGAAATTATTTAATATGATTATATTTCAATTATAATGTCTCTATTATTTACATGGTTTCATTTTTCTTATGATGAAATTATATATATTTATTTTATATGGATTACGATTTGATGGGATGGTGTTTATGAAACCCATATTATTATTTGTGTTATGATGAATGATTTATTTTTATTTTGTGGCACCCAAAAGAATGATTTCATTATGAGATGGGTGGGACCTATACATACCTCCAATGCATTGGGTAAAATTTATATCTCATTATATAGATATGACTAGAATGGAAAGTGAATCCGGTTTAGTAATACAGGGCTGGAACGACAAGTAAACCCGATTCAGTAATGGAATTTTTCCACTATGATGGTCTTGACAACAATGCCTTGGCTACAATGGAAATAAAAACATGTGGTTAACAGTTTTCAATAATTATATGTTTTATTCCCATGATATTTTATCATGATTAATGTTCCATTATGATCTATGCCTTATGTACTGCCATGATTTATGTCATTTGTTATGTTCATGATTTTACGATCAAATGTTTATTGATTGTTTTTTATGTTCTTAATGTTTACCCTTACTGAGCATTTGAGCTCACCCTTTTTATGTTTTATTTTCCCCATGATATAAATAAAGGTTTTAGTTATGAAAATAAAAGGGGAAGATATTTATGGGAGATGTTGACGATATTTCAACATGATTAGAAGATTATGTTCTGAGTTTACAAAGACACTAAACTAATACGGTCTCTGGTCATATGTTTTGGTAAAGTATTAAGTATTCCAAAAAAGTAATGTAATATCTAAGTACGTCAAGTATGGGTCTCTACAGTTGGAATCAGAGTAAAGGTTTAGTTAACATTTGGAAACTAGAATGCGAAAACTATTGTGAAATCCCTAGAGGCATTTATAAGGTATGTCTAGGGATGTATCTATGGTTAAGAATAAGTATAGGTTATATACCTAGAATTACGTTAACGATCTTAAAATTAAGGCTATGATGTTATATATTTAAGGTAATCCACCTTTATTATTTGGTTTTCCTAGCATGATTTTTTCCTCTGATGCTATTCTTTTTGGGTTTTAGACAGTGGCTGGAACCTAAAAAAACCATGTTGACCAATGTAATGGAAAATGAAATGATTTTCCTCTTGAAAAAACCAATGTTATGTGAGATAGACTACAAAATCTTATTTGTATACTTACAGAAGATATGAATCATTATGGAATTCCAAATGAGCAGAGAAGGGAACAATATTCTATTGATTCCATCATAAGGCAATGCCCACCTTCTTTCGGTGGGTATTCCGATCCACTTGTTGCTGAAAAATGGATCAATACAATTGAAAAGATAATTTCCATACATCGCTCTTTGCAAAATGAAAAATTCATTCTGTCTATTTACAAATTCGAAGGTGATGTAGACTATTGGTGTACTCTAATTTATAATACGAGGCCCCAAGATGAAATTGAATCCATGGAATGGGATGAGTTCAAAACTTATTTTTCAATAAGTACTTCCCTCATATTTTTCGAACAATTATGGAAAAGGATTTACTTGAGCTTAAGAAAAAGGATGATGAATTTATTGGTATATATGAGGCAAATTTTATATGTCTTTCAAGGTATGCATCTGGCTTTACCATCCAAACAGAAAGTAAAATTGATCTATTCTTCAGTGTATTAAAACCAAGTCTTCAAAGGAAATTAGCTATAAGAGACTTCTATAGCTATGAAGAAATTGTGCATTGTGCTATCAAGGTAGAAATGGAAGTTGGTGTTACATATCCATCTCATGGTTTTGACAAAAAAAATGATGGAGTTCATGGAAAACTATCATAACAATGGTGAAAAGTAGGTGAATGTTTCTTTATGCTCAAAGTGTGGAAAGAAGCATGGTAGAGATTGTCTAAATGGTACTAGAAAATGTTTCATGTTTGGAAAAGAAGGTCATCATGTACCAAAGTGCCGAATTAATGGGAAAAACGTTTCTTATGATGTGAATAAAGAAAAGACTACAGAGAACGCTCCACCAACACTTCAATTCTTAATGTGCAAGGAAATGGGGCATTATGGTAATAAATTCCCTAATCCAAGGGTTAATGATGATCGACATGAGCATCCTCTTAAGGTAATGGAAAAAAAGGGAAGTCACATGCGATCAATATTTGTGGTGTTGAGTATGAAAATGATGTTTTGGAATGATTAAGTGTTTATGTAATGGGATGTAAAAATAGTATAATGGAATCTCATTTATAGTATCGTGGAATTTTTGAATATCTATGTAGTGGTTTTCAATAATTTTATGGTACCGGTAACCCTGAAAAGTGATTGAAATATTTTTGGAAAGCATATGATATGCACATAATGAAGGGATAAGGAGAAAATAATATATTTGATATTATTAACGAGCTCATGACTGATATAAGGACAAAGTGACATCATGGTTTGAGTATAAAGAATTTTTTGGTATGTGAAAAGAGTTAACTTTTGACAGCATTTATGTTTTAAATATGGTCTTATGGTAATTCATTTTGCAATAGAATAAAAGATTAATGTATTCACATGTTTGGAATGCGATCAAAAAGATATATCTTATGATATATAGGGGATAAATGATGGTATTCCCATGCTTGGTTGATGACATTTCTAGTATTTGTTTTCTTTATACTGTGAGCTTGGATAGAAGTATTTTGGATAATCCTAAAGATTTGAAATGGATTATGATGGACATAAGATAATATTGTTTAAGTAGAGAACTTATTTTTTCGATATTATTTCTGGAATGTTATAATAGTGTAGTTTTAGAAAAAGTACAACCTGCAGGATGAGAGACAACACGTCACGTCGGATGAGGTTATGGGAATCAAACCCACAACTAAAGTCCGACCGGCCTTTATCGCCTACCACTGTCCTATAGGAAGTCCCTAGTCTGTAGAAAATAGTTTAATTTTATTAAGAGGTAGACAGATGAAGTATAAGTCCATTTCTGGAACCATATACATTTAATCTCACCATAAGATGTACTTATGTATATATTATTTTCTGACATTATGTTTGAGATAGATGGAATGACCTATCATTCTATCACATGAACTTCTAACACTTCACGGAAGAAAAATTCAACTTAAATTCTATAAGATATTAGGTTGAAATTGTTCATGGCACAAACAATAGTGAGATTGTACCAAAATCAAGTAAGTATTTCTTTTAATTCAAAAACTATTCAACATTAGTGAAATGATCTTGAAACCCAAATATGATGTCCTACTTCCATAATATCTGATGAATCAGATTGTACCTTAGATCATCACAAATTTATGGTTTTTTGATTATTGGATTTTCCATAGCCATGTTCTCTACCACTCTTCATCTAATCATGATCTTTATATTTATCTTCCATATCCATATTTTCACCTATATTCTCTTATGTGGAAACCCAATGATGAGTTAATTTGTGTATACCTTATGTTTCTAATGTTCCTTTTTAAAATGATGATTTATTATTCGCTTTTACGATGTGGGTTTCTATGAAAAAACATTCAAGTTGAAAACCATTTATAACCCTAACAAATTTTGAGGGTGAAATTCATTTTAAGGGGGGTAGAATGTGACACCCTGATATTTTATGAGAATTATTCCTTTTAATTTTTTTGTTTTATTTTTTTGCATGTTTCACCAAGATTAGATTGTGCTATACTCAACACCATATTAGCTTTTAGTATACACAACACTATTCTTGGATTTTGATGCACAAAATTTCAAGTTCTTTTGAATAAAATTCATTTTACACAACACTAAGTATAGATTTTGATCAATGTATAATTGAACTATATTTTTAGTATGTTATACGCAACACCAATGAAAGCGTTCCCTATACGCAACCCTGACCTGACTTGCATTACATGCAAGAGCGACCTTCCTCAATAGCGTGTGTTGTACGAAATACCTAGTTTCACTAAACAATGATATATTATAATAATATTATTTTGAAATAGAAATTATGAATAGTATTAACTGAATTTTAAATTTTATTACATTATAGTTCATCTTACATATTTTCTAGAATGGGGTATGAGAACAAAATCAATTTTTCGAATAAAAGAAGTATTTTTAAAAAATTACAGTTTTCCACCATTTGATGGCGAACCCATTGGAAATATAATTTTTGACAAGATTATAAATACAATTTTAAAAAATGAACTTCTTCTTTTGAGTCAATATATAAAAATTTACCTTGGATAAAGTTTTGAGATTTTGATGACAACGTTCTTATTTTTATGAATAGTAAAAACACGCTAAATTTTTTTTTAACTTTTTATTTCCATCGAGATATATTATATGGTTAAATTATAATAGTAAATTGTTTATAGTATAAAAATAATATATTTTTACCATTTAATATAATTTATGTAATTAGCATTAATTTTACATTGAATTCATGGGTAAAAACATTGCAATCTTTGACAATGTTTTAACTTTTAAAACCCATTTTCATAACAATGGGATTATTATTAAATTAATTTCGACATTTTCTATGTTTTGAATTTTTAAAAATGGATTCAATATTTGGATTTAGTGTGTCCAAATTATGTTAATAGGTTACTTTTATTTTTTTTATGTTATGAATAGTAACTACGGTAATTTTAATTTACTACTATTAAAAGTAAATTGCGTAATTAAAGGTAAAAATAAGATTATAAAATTACCTTAAGACCAGAAAAAATACTATTGGATGAATAAAAGTCGACCAATATCATTTAAGGGTATGAATAGATTCATTTAATGGACTTTTGACCATACAAATTATATAATTATTATTAGAAACAAAGAAAGTGACAACATGTCACTATCTTTTATCTTATAAGTGTAATAATTTTAATTTAGTGATAAACCTCATAAAACATAGAATATAAATAGTCTTGTGAAAGATAATAAAATTATCTACATGATGAAAATTTATTTATTATTTTTAGGGATTAAATAATTATCATTAATGATGACACAATAGTGATGTATAAATTATTTTATTGATTGAAATATCAAGTAAATGGTTTTAAAATATTAAAATCAATATGATATGAACTAATTAATGTTCTCCAAAAATTTTATAGATGAATATGACTTGTTATGAGTCTATTATATACATATTTTTGAATATATCCTCTGTGTGTAATTTATTTAAATTCAAATAAATGAATAGTGTCAAAATTGACACTATTGTTATTTTATAAAAATAACATATTATAAGACTGTTTAAAAATCATAAAAATATTTAAATATTATAAATTGAAATCTATATAGCCTAAAATGACATAAAGTATCCAATTATTGAAAATTCACAACACATAAGTAATTCTTTATAAAAAACCAAAATTTTGACTATTATTACCACAAATAAAATTAAATTTACTAAATGGGGATAAATCAAGTTGATATGGTTTAAAATAAATTACCAAAACGCCTAAATATTTCTGGATGTTGATATTAAGACCATATCTCATCTAAGGTTCATATTTGAGTCATTTTTTGAGGTTTTTATGTGGGTTTTGAGTTTGTCATAAATTAATATTTTAGAGGTTTCCAAAAGTGCCCCTCTCCTCACCTATATAAGGGAACCTACTCCCTCTCCTCCTCACACCACATTGAGCCTAAATGCTCAGAAAAACCCTGAAAATTTATCTTCTCAACTTTCCTAGAAACATACTAGATGTCATGGTCTTCCTAAAAGACCAACTTTAGTGCCCTAAGTGGAGGTTTAGAAGAGGCCCGTTGAAGAAGAGGTAATATCCATTACCAATTCATTCATGTTCATTTCTTCAAAAACATACTCTAATTTTGTTGTTTTATAATAAAGTAATAACCTTAGTATCACTCATATACTGATATGTCATTATAAATATGAACCAACCCTATTTCACCTTCCATCCATCCTACGGAAAACAAAATCACTGTGCGTGCGTATGTACGGAATACCGTCTCCACACCGTGGTGTAATATGTTTTTCCACCACAGCCTTACTTGGATAGGAATAATGGTGTAACGAATAACTATATATGGTTATTATAACATGATAATAATTATGAGATATTATATCACCCACTATAATTCCCTTCAATAATTATTGGAACAATATCATCGCTCGTGCGTACGTACAGATTACCGTCTCCACGACGCAATGAGATTCATGATCCAAGATAACCATTCCAGAATGACTATAAAGTATATATAGTAAATAATAATGAAATATATGACATATTAATGATATTGGATTTATTTATATGTTATTTACTTACTTCCATTCAATTTAATAAGGAAACGAAAACAGAGTTCATGTGTACGTACGTCCTACCGTTTCCATGAATTGTGTATTTCATTCCATTTATTGATCTATTATATATATGTATATTCTGAATATATATTATATATAAATCTTTTTTTACATTTTGGATGTTTGTAATCATGATCTATGTAATGATATAAATAATTAAGAGTCAAAACACGAATGACAAATGAAATGATTTTACCCAAAACGCTGCTTTAACATGGAATTGACAAATGAACGGGTAATATAAAGTCTTAAGTGAATCACATATGATATTATTAATATTATTATAGTTCTATTACAAGTTAATAATATTTTTAAACCCAATATACATGAGTATTGGAAACATTCAGAAGAAATTTGATATACGGTAAGGGATAATTTTCAAATCTCATTTTTATTAGTGATTGCTTATACGTAAGTATTTACTAGGGTATATTTTTCATCCATGTACATAAAATGTCTTTAATAAAGTGTTTAATATTATTACATGTATATTTAAAGTCATGATTACCCCTATTTGACTTTTACTTTGTGTTATGGAAGGAATCTTTCATTTGTTTACCATACGTGGTACATTTTGACTTTTCCATTAAAAGTATGAGGAGAATGTTTTTTGAACTTATATGGCATGAACATATTTTTAGGGTTTCATATTGCCTTATTTTCATGAAGATTACTCTACAAGATTTCGTGATTATTTTCAACAAAATCTTTTTCTTTTAAAATTTCATGGCATTTTGTGAAAAGAAAATGATTTTGAAAAGAAAGGATACTTTCTTAAAGAATTCATTTCAAGTGTTTTATCAAAATCATTTTCCATATAAGATGAAATTATTTAATATGTTTATATTTAAAGTATAATGTCTCTATTATTTACATAGTTTTATTTTTCTTAATATGAAATGATATCCATTTATTTTATATGGATTATGTTATGATGGGATGGAGTTTATGAAACCCATATTATTATTTGGGTTATGATGAATGATTTATGTTTATTTTGTGGCACAAGAAAGAATGATTTCATTATGATATGGGTGGGAAATATATCTACCCTCAATGAATTGGGTAAAGATTTATATCTCATGAGGTAGACATGGCTAGAATCATAAGTGAATATGGTTCATAAATACAGGGTTGGAATGGAAAGTAAACCTGGTTCAGTGATGGACTTTTTCCACTATGATGGCCTTGGCAACAATTCCTTGGATACTATAGAAATCATAACATGTGCTTAATGGGTTTTCACAATTACATGTTTTATTCCCATAATATTATATCATGATTAATGTTCCTTTATGATCTATGACTTATGTACTTCCAAGATTTATGTCATTGCTTATGTTCATGTTTTTACGTTCAAATGTTTATGGATTTTTTTGATGTTCTCCATGTTTACCCTTACTAAGGATTCGAGCTCACCGTTTTTTATTTTCTTTTCCCCAGGATATAAATAGAGGTTTTAGGTAAGAAAACAAAAGGTTAAGATATTTATGGGATTTGTTAAACATCTTTCATCATGATTAGAAAATTATGTTCTGTGTTTCCAAAGACACTAAATTAAGACGGTATTTGGGCGTCTTTTTTTGTAATGTATTAAGTATTCAGAATAAGTAATATAATTTCTGTGTACGTTATGTATGGGTCTCTACACATAAGGACTCCAATCCCAAATCGGTGGCCCAAGGTGAATAGTTCCAACTTCTATAATACCGAACAAAACCTACTACAGTAACATCTACAATACTTCTATAGTAACTTCTACAGTGCCTGCTACCGTACTGATATAGTACCCCCAAAATCATGCCTCCACAAGTTTTTGAACCTAGGTCTTGTAAATGCACTTATAGAGACCTCACCAACTGGGTTGAGGCTCATGTGGATATTATTAAAAATAATTCTCCATCTAATATATCATATTTTGATATATTTTAAGATTTGTTGGAGATATGATCTAATAATACCATTCATATTATTTATTTAATTGTTTATGATTCGATGACTTTATATTTATGAAACCCATTTCTCTTCCATGAGTTATATGTTTTTAAAACTTTCTTCTTTTGATCAGTTATTATTTGATTAAATGATTTAAAAACCTATCTCTTTTCAGTAGGATATCATGAGAAAAAATCTTTTTTATACACATTTTATTTCATGGGTTATGATATGATCTTTATGAGACCCATATTATTTTATGGTACATGATTTGATGAAAGTTTTATTATCTTATGGCACACATATTTATAATTTTATTGTATAACTGGAGGGATCTATTTCTCCGACCAATTCACTAGAAAAATATTTATATCTCATGATATAATTATGGAAAACAAGTCAACAATCTTAATCTACAATTGGAAATAGGAGTGTCCTAATCCAAAATGGGAAACTATTGTGTCCTGATCCACAATGAGAAGTATGTGTGTCCTGATCCACTATGGGAAATAGGTGTGTCCTAATCCACTATGTTGATGGTTTTCCTAGTTAACCTAGAAACCTAATATAGTTTCCTCTATTTATGATGGTTCCCTAATTATATGAAATGATCTTATGGTTCATGATTTATTTATGATGATTTATCACCCTTAATATTGATGTCTTATAAACTGCCAAACATTATTCCATGAATTATGTATATGATCATTGATAAGTCCCAATTAGAGAATGCAATTGAATATGAATGTTCGATATAGTTTTTTTATCCTGAATTTTTGTTCTAATTTGGTTGATCGTGATGTGTGTCATGTTTTTAATTTTCAGTTATGTAAACCCCCTTATTTTGAAACATTCTCTATATTTTAAAACAATTTCTAGGAATACGATTTTACTAGCTCCAAAAAACTCTTTGATTATTATATAATAATGTTATTCTCATGTTCTCTTACACTTACACTCATCTAATTACTACGCATCAACTTTTTTACCCTTACTGAGAATCTTATCTCACCATTTCTTATGATTCCTTTCCCCATGTATCGAAGAAAAGTATTTTTTAGGATTAATAAAGGAAAATATATTTATCGGAGATGTTGAAGATCTTTCACCAAATTAAAAGAATGTGTTCCAGGTTATCCAAATACGCTAAACTGTTATGGTCCTTGGGCATGTACTTTTGGAATGTGATAATTAGTTATATAAAATAATTTAATATCCATCTATTTGAAGCCTACTTATCTATTGTTAGTCCTCTTTTCCGTGCACTGATTGATAATCATGTAATACCTAATTCACCCATTTTAGGATTATTACCCCTAGTAATATCTTTACTATAGTCTACATCCAATAATAGTACCCAAATAAAATTTTTTTTCCTAGAAAAACCACACAAACTTTTATTTACCATATTTTAGATGGTTTTATAGCTATAATAAAATTTTAGCATTATAATAGCGCATAAAGGATGTATAATGGGAAGGTATTGTGATATCATAATGATAATATAGTAATGAAATTATAACAATGATTCATTATAGTATTTCAAATTGATATAAAAAGTTATTTAAAAGGGATCATAAAGGTAATGGGAAATGACGGATGTGGAACCCTTATTTCAGAATAGTAATGGATTAGGAAAATTATATAATGAGATTGAATAAATAAAATCAAAATTAAAAATATTAAATTTAATATAATACCATAGAATAAAAATCATGGTATTAAATTAAAATGGAATTAAAAAATATAATACAACAAAACTAAGGAACCTAAAATGGTAGGAGGAGGATTTGAGAAACCCTTACGTTGAGAATAGGATTATTAATGATTGAGAAAAACACCTTAGATACTTAGTAAATCTGTATGAGGTAAATATAGACAGAGCTGGAGAGTAAATTCGTGCTCAATGGGTTTTTAGTGGCATGGAAAAGAAGAAAGGGTTGCTATTTATACTTGTGGAGGGGTGGTTTTAATGGTAAAAATATTAGTCACTTGACTTTATTATTCCTAAAAAAGATAGTGAAATATGATATAATTAATTTTATGGATTATTAATTAAAAAATAAATTTATTTGGTGTTTAAATAAATCTAATGTATAAATTTAATTTCCAACTAACGATGTTAATCATAGAATTACAAAAAAAAAAGTTTTATCTCAAAAATCTAATTTAGGATCCAAAATATCAGGTATAAGCTTTTTAATTATACTTAATATGTTTAAATTGATTATTAAAAACATTAAATGGAATTTTTAATAATTTATTTCACCATGATGACATCATAATGATGCAATATTAATCATGATACTCATAAAACATTTATTTCCCTTTTTCTCATAAAAACTTTTTAGTAAATCCCCAAAAATTCACCATAAGATTATTTTTATGTGTTGAGTGTGAAAATAAGGTCCTTTAATTCAAAATAAATCTCTATATATGTGAAATTCAAAAACACATGTGGGTTTCATAATCGTGTATTCAATGTGTAAAATTTAAAAGCTATACTTTTAGATAATCTAATTTCATTTTTACATAATTTTTTATCTTATTAATCCTAATTTTATTTTATACATTATATAACTGAGAAACTATTTTAAAAAATTTATAAAAAAATTAAACAATTTAATTGATTTTTTCATCAAAACATGTATTTGAGAAAAATTAGTTTTAGTATAAAAACCTTTATATTTCAGAATTATAATGACTTGTAAATGAAAATTATGATTTTCTCAATACTATATTATCATAACATAAAAAATTTCCACTATAATTAAATTTTCATTATATAAAAATAATAGTTAATTGATAATTTTATTTTATTATAAAAAATGACACTTTTTAATATTCAATTTGAAATTTTTAGAGTAATAAAACATGAAAAAAGATGATATTTTTTTTTGAAATTGGGAAAACAAAAATTTATTACAAATATATGATAAGCTATTATTATTTTCTAAAAAATAATATCCAATAATAACATTTAAGAAATTAAATATCATGAAAATGAAACTATTAACAAAAAATGAATGTATTTATCAAATAAAACTATATATTTTAAAAGATTCTGGAATAAAATACAGGATATAAAATTATATATATATAATATGGATGATGGATATCGGTAATCACATAGGATAATTGTTGGTTATACGCCCCTATCCCACTTCAGTCATGCCTCGAGCCCCATTTCCTTATGAAATTCGACAAGTTGTTAGTCCACCGATGATATAATCTTTTTCTAAAAAATTTTAGAAAATAAATGTCTATTATAATAAAAATTGGGTAAAAAAATTAGGTGATAAAACTTTTTATAAGTATTTTATTAATTAAAATGGGAAATTTCATTTAATATTGACACTTATATTTTTGAAATAGAAAAGCAAAAAAAATGTAATTTGAAATTGAGGATTTTATAACTAGTTCATCCACATGGATGTCTAGATGATGAATGATGGATTAGGTTACCGCCACTATAGATTAATTATGATGATGGTATTAGGATAAATTTAAATGGCCCTAGAGGTTGGGTTTAGTAAGCTAACACAACGTTCTCCGACTTAGGAAGTAGAATTCTCATAAAGAAGACCCCCTTAAACTCTTATATCTTTTGAATTTTTAAAAAATATATACATATTTAAAACACTTAATAAAAAACAATAATAAATATAATTATATGATATATATTCATTATTATAGTAGATATATTAGTTTTAATTATATTAGATATGTTAGTTATTATGATTATATTACACACAAATATATAAATATCATAATAATGCTAATGATAATGTTGATACTATTAATAAAAATAAGCAATTAAATGTTATATTATATATAGGTTGAAATAATGACAAATCAAATTATATATATAATTATATGAATTTAAAAATTGATCCTTATATATTTAAGTAAATGTAAATATAAAAATATAGACAATTATATGTATAAAAATAATAAAGAAATATATGATTATAATTAATAAAATTATATATATATGTAATTAGAGATTATTATATTATATATAATAATATAACAATGCAGTTTTGTGGGGCCTGAGTGGTAATCCCTATTAGCCTACATTTAAATGTCCCTAGTTCTAAATAGGGCATAGAAAATTTCCCGAGTCACTGTTGCATATTAAGTATTGTAGTAGTAATATTCATTATATGGGACTTCAGGAAAAAAATTGCCATTCATCCTAGAATTAGTGCTTTTAATCCCTCGTTCCTTTAGTCCATGTTCACAGTACACATATCCTTAGTCATATGAGATATATAGTGGGTATACCTCTACCCAAATAAGAAGAGGTATTTTCATCCATAATAATTATAGTCTTTGGAAATAAATTTTTTATTAAAAAAATATAACAATAATAATAATAGTAAAAAAAACTTGGTAGGAGTAATGATCTTATAAAATGTTTAACTAAGTAAAAAGTTGATAAATATTATTATGAATCTTCCCACAAATGATTAAAAACATGACATCTAACATTAGAGAGATATAGTTGAAAAATATCTTCTTGATGTCTAAGAAAATCAAAGAGAACGTTGCTCAACAACATATATTTATAATACATCTGAATCCTAATTAACTATATGAAAAATTAAAGATGGCCTCAACTAAATTTAATCTAAAAAATTATGTTATTCCATCCATTATCCATATATTATCCAATGTAAAATTTTATAATTTTGGTTTGTGATAACAACAGTTGGAGAAAATTCACTATCAATCCATAAATAATCTCAATTATATTACAAGAAATACCTCATCATAATGATAATGAAACTAATCCCAACATCTGGTGCACCAGATTCCCTAGGATTAAGAGAAATCAACCTTTCCAAATATATTTATTTATGAAAAATATACCTCCATAACTAGCCATGATGAGAGAACTCATAATTTCATCATAATTGTTGACTACGATCCATAGGTTAATGATTAAATCCACTTAATAAATCATGATATAGCTGGTCATCTGGTAATACTATAGATTCCAATAAGATGGATAGAAATGAGTTCATTCATATAGATTCTCATATATTACTTTTAAATACTTCATAGTAATTTAATATCATTATGAATGATATAAATGAAATTTCAAAATGTTTGGTTTACATTATAACATTTTATACCAATCTTAGATTTCCAAAGTTAATGAAGCCCTATCACAAAAATAACAAAAAAAAACATTTTATACCATTAATCTCTCATTAAATCACTATAAATAACCTTCATCAATTAACTCTAGTACGTAGCTTCAAGTATATTATATAATAAAATATTATCAATCTATTTCCAAAAATTATTTTAAAGAAAAAAACAAAAAAATAGATGGAAAATGGTTTATTCACCATTATTATAGTGGCTTTAAATAGAGATAACTTTCATCCCATTTACCTTAAATTAATAAACTATTGGAAACCTATGATTCGACAACATCCACAATAATATCATTCATGTAGAAGGAGTGTAAGGCATCTGAAATTGATTCAAAATTATCTGATTATCTATAAATAGAGCACACTTGTAACCTAATAAATGAATTGGGAATTACCTTCCCATGAGATTAGTCTTAAAGAAATGAAAATCCTTTCTTATAAACACACATCTCCTTAACTTTTTAATAGTTTGATCAGATAACAAACTAGAGAATCTATCAAGATTTTTTTTACAATATCCGAGATAAGTTTTTTATAATATTATAAGGGAATAACACAACACTATTCAATAAGAATATGAGTCTATATTATCTTCTAAGAATTTATATTATTGAATCAAGAAATATACCATTTTGTATATATGATAATATAGGAGGAGCATTCCATTAATATAGAAAAAATATATGAAATAGTATAATGATTATTCCCCATGTAAAATATATTAATAAATTTTTTTGATTGAAATTAATTGTATGGGAGTTCACAGGAAAATAAGTTCGAAACATAATTAGAGATCAGGGAAAAATTGAATGTTCTAAGACTATTAATACCCAATCAAAATATATTATATTCTTTAACGGAGTGCTTCCATGAAAAAAATATAATATTTATTTTAAAGATATAGATAATCTATAAGAAAATCATAGTTTGAATTTACAACCTCATAATGAGAGTATTGTGAAATTGTTAAATGAAAAATGCACAATAAAATATGATTATATTATAAAATTAATGAGTAATAACCAAACACATTGGGAAAAATATTTACTCTTACAAATAGAAACTGAACAAGAATATTTTATTCAATTGTGTTTAAATATGAGGCACTAACTCTACCATGAAAGATAGGTACTCAAATTTAATTAAGTGGGGAAAACCCTAAATTTATACTTATATGCCTTCAAATGTGATATTTTCTACAAATTTAGTTACCATTTCAGAAAATCCATGTAAATTTTGAATATAATGGAAATGTTCCCACTTCTAGGTAAACCTATAATGGATAATAAATAAAAGAATATATACTCTTGTTTCAATTAATATATAATCAGCATTGATACTCTCCATGATCTTTTCCATTTTTTCGTGACTTATGTAATGATATTCAATAACTTTATAATTTTATTTTTCTTATGGGAATTTCACACCTATGTTTTCCATTTTCATCATTTGCCCCGCGACATTGTTGGACCTCAGTTTCTCTCTCGACTCTAGGTGTAACCGGATTGGATTTTGAGGAATATATATATTTTTTATTTTTGGTCTAGTTATCCCTGTTGGGTATCCTTTGAGTAAGTTGAGAAAAATATAAAATATGGATTTGGGAGGGGGTGGTGTATGGCTAACGCAAAGGTACAAGAAATCATGCGACTTTCCTTGGAAACTGTGTGACAACATGTCATATTTTTGGCATAGGTGAATTGCACAGTTGGAATATAGTATTGTGAAAAGTGTTACTAATGATGCGAAATGTACCTTTTGGATATTGGAAACCACACACTTTCAAAAACCGTGTGGGAAAACTACGTTTCTTGTCTAGGTTATTAAAAATCATATTTTTACTTTCTTTCCCAATTCAAAATTTAACCATAAACCCCCAATTTCTTCCCCATCTAGAATTATTTACCCTATTCTCCTTCTCCCAAATCTCTATATTCCTTAGATCATCAATTTCATGGTAGATTTTGTGTGGTTTATTCAAGAAAAGTCAATTAAGTCTCCTTCTCTCATGGTTTCTTCCTCTTTCCTAGGTTTTTATACTTCATTCTTTGGTTTTTATTTTTATAGTTGACTGGGTGTCATTTTTAGGGGTAGATATTTATTTTTTGGGTTATATCCCATCATTTATTATTAAAATATTTACTTTATAAGGTTTTGTGGCGGTGCGGTTGTCATTTCACACCATTTTATTAATGTTTCTCCATTCGATGCAGGTGGTTTCATACTTAAAAGTTAATTGATGATTTTTATATACTTTTATTATATGTTGATTGGGTTCTATATATTTTTTATCATGTGTGAAATATTTTTTTAAATGATTCATGGTTTGTGTGTGTTGAAATGTTATTTTCCAATGAAATGTGTTATTCTCCATGTGTATTCCATATATGATTCCAATTTTATTATTTGAAGGTGTTTGATAAAATGTGCATAAGGTGTGAAATATATCTCTAAAGGGTTTTCATATCAGTATATTGTATAAATGGGGTTTATAAATAAATATGCTACATTTTTGTTGGTTTTTTTATTTTTCTTAAATATATTTTAATCCATGCGTGGAATGTGCTCAATGGGATATCAAAGGTATTTAGCATTACAAATGAATTTTCAAAATGGGATGAGAATTTTTTCTTCCTAAAATTCATGTTGTGTTCCTTCAACATGAATTTAGATTAGTAAGAATGATGTAAAAACATATTTTAATGGTGAGTTAGGTACATGTGTTCTTTTGAAAGGGGTTATGCCCATGGGAATGGATGAATTTCAAATGTTCTCTTCATGTTTTATTTTCAAATGGGTTTTTTAAAATTTGTAAGTGGCGTTTTTTGTGTGTTTCTGGGATGTTTGGAATAAGTGTAGAAATGATATTTATGGTGTGACATGTGGAATGAAAATTTAAAATGAAGGGAAAACCTGAGTATCTAGGTGGATAGACTAGGAATAATATGCTAGTTCACTCTAAAGTGGTTTGTCATAAATTCATGTAGAATGACTAACAATACGGAACTAGATAAATTATAATGATGATTGGAGACAACAAGGGCCATGGGGTGTCCCCTCCCAGTGGCTCGTGCATAAGAACATTGTTGGTCATAGTTTTTATACCACCTTTCACTGATATATAATGTATCTAGATTCCCATTGATAGCTAGTGGCTAAAGGGATTTCCCATGACATAATGTTATTTTATATATTTCTCTCACCATCATAATACTATGTACTTGGGTTGTTATTTCCAAAAGAAAATTATGTTTTGGATTCAAAATGTTGTCTTTAAAAAAAATCAATATTCCCATTATAAAACATTAATGTTATCATGTATTATAGTGTTTATTGTATATAATATATTTTATGGGGGGGAAATCCTACTAGGATTTGTCTCACACCCTAACTACAGACATATGTGTTAGAATACCTGGTTATGATTGATACACATAAAGGAAATGTGTTATGAGATGGTGGTTTGGGATGCTAGTATTATTCCATTAAAGGTGTTGTGGTGGTGTCTTGAGGATCATGATCCAATTATTTCATAGTGGTTTTTTGGATAGTTTGGTTGTTCTGTTATTGGTATACCTATTTTTAATTTTTTTTAAATATGTAAGCATTGAATCTGAAAATTATTATTCCATGTTTGGATATGATTTTTTAATTTCTCTTTATTTATTATAGTTGGTCATTTAGGATTAATTTTATGGGTGAAAACATTCTCATGATACATTGTAGAAACCTAGGAACTTGTTTCCAGCTCATGGGGATCAAAAATTCCCTTTAGGCCATGCCACTAGCTAGGTAAACAGTTGTATTTCATAGAAACTCAGCTTGGTTCCTGAAAAAATCACATCAGTGTAGGTCATTCTATTTTTAGGTCATGATATTTGGGGAAGAGTCTGTGTAAACTAGAACTAGGATGGTAAATACATGATGTTCGGGTTGTGAGTAGGGTTCCTTTCTAGCACACCTCATGATAGAACTAAATTTACCATGGGACGTTATGTTTTATTTAGCCCATTGGGTTTTGTTAGTTTCCTTGTGTATGGGATCTGAAAAGAGAGTTGGTTCAATGGTTTTAGTGAGCTTTCAGAGCCTGAAAAGCCTTGTGGATCATAGGAAACAATCAGAGAAAACTCTTTATGATATTTGTGTGGTTAGGATATATAAAACAACCATATGTTCATGTTAACCATTGATAATATTTTCCCCTTTGATAATTGTTTTTGATTCTCTCTAATTCGGAATGTTTTCTTTAATTCACATGTTTTGGGAATTCTGAAAATAAAAATTTAAAATGGAAATAGTTTAGTTTTGGGAAGATGGAAAATAATTTTTTGGATTTGTTTGAATGAGGCATTAAAAAATGTAATTTTATAATCAAAACAAATGAATTATCATAATTTATTATCTCGATAGCAAAAATTTATTTTCAATAAGGTTTTTAGAATGTTTATTAAATAAAAGAGATCAGTTTTTAACCAAATAGGATTGGATGTAATGGGAATTATAATGCTACTAATTTTTTTTTGAAATGGGATAAAAAGGATTTTTTAATAGAATCCATATTATTTTATTTTGAGAAAAGATCAAGTAGTTTGATGAATGGTATTTTAATATGATTTTTTGACTTGGTGTTGTGTGAAATTTTGAAATTTTTTATGAATTTAGGGAACGCGATGAAAATTGGGATGTTAATGATGTGGGTTGAATGTTTTTTTTGAAAAGTGGTGATTTTTTAACATTGGTATTCCCATGAGTAACCACATGAATGGATATGTGTGGAAAAGTGGATAATTTCTTGGTTTGGAACTTGTATTTGAATGTGTGAGGTGCCATGGAATACCTTTGGTATGTGTGCCACAAACTAAGCTTGTTTTATTTTCAAGAGTGATTTTAAAGTGTGATGTGGTGTTTTTATAATTATTTGTTGTGTGGTGTGTCTCTTTGTGAGTTGAGAGTGTTTCATGTGATGCATTTTAGGTCTGAGAACTCTTTTTTATTGAATAGTGTCTTATTTTTGAGACCTTTTCATTAATTTTTATTGAAAGAATGGTTAATGGTTCCCTTTTAATGATATATTTGGATGCCGTCGAGAAGGTTCTATTTTTCATGTTTAATTTTTATTTAAGGTTTGTTTTTTATAGTGGGTTTTTTGGTGGGTTTCCCATTTTTGTTATTGTATAGTTCACCCCCATGAATTTTGGAAAATTCAATGTTTATCTACTGGGAGTTCATTTTTGTAAGACCTTCCTTCTGATCGGCCCATATACCATCTTCTTGTGTTCTATAATTTGAGTCATCCTTTTTTAATTGTTAATCAGATCCTCTATGGGTGAAATATTTGACATGAAAAATATAATGTATGTTTTGTTTCCTTAAAATACCCGAGTCCTCACTGTTAAAGTTTGATACATATATTCTTGAGGGTGTTAGGGTTTGATTTGGCCTCTTATGATGATGTGTTGAGGTAGTCTTATGTAGTTGTGCTTAAGGAAACTAATATTACCCTATTATCTATAAGTTTTAAGGGATTTTTTTTTAAAGAGATTAGGAATATGTCTAAATATTTTTATGTTGTTTGTGGGATTAAAAAATACTATTGTTCTTTCATTAGCTCATTTTTGGGCATAGGATAACGATTTACCATAAATTTGGCATGTCTGGTAATAAGTGTCCTTCATTCCATTTATGGGAGTATTTTTATATTTTAAAAATATGTGTGTTAATTGTGAATGCTTTTTTTCTTGGGGTGTTGCCTTTGGTAGGTTCTACCTATATTTCAATTTGGTTTCTAATGCCACCAAAATAAGGAGTTCTGATCTAGGGTATTCAACTCCTGACTGTGAGGTAGGAGATACTTAGAACATTAGACCTCAATCTATAGGACCTAAACTAAATATGGATCAAGGTTAGGAATCAATGGGAATTGAAGGGACCTTCTTTATTCCCTTACACCATGTTTTATAAAGGATAAAGTTTGTGTTCCTTGTGTTACTTTCTTTACTGTGAAAAGTTACTTATTTGTTGAAAAGGTTTTGTGGCCTCATCTATTTGTTGTGACCCTTGTGGTTTGAGAATTATTAATTGGTTATAAGGAGGAATGTTAGTATAGTTTTCTTGAAATCATAGTGGATAATATTTCTAGATTTGGACCCCTATTTGGTTGTATATTTGATGGTTTCCTTCGTGTGTTAGTTTCAGTTTTATCATGATTCATGGGTGGGTGTTTCCCTCGTCAATAGAGAGGTTTTGTTGTCCCTTGTTTGTGGGTAAGTGAATAAATCTATTAATTTATCCATTGATGTGTTTCCCATGTCATTATGTTATAGTTGGTTAATCTGGTTGGTTCTTATTGGGGGATACCCACAATTGTTCTCGTTAATATTTATTATGGAGTAAAGAAAATAAATTTTGCATTCATGGAAGGGATTCCATTTGGGCCTTCCCATATTGGTAAACTAGATCCTTCTCTAGGGTAGCTTGACATAAAAAAATATCATTTAGATATTATACCTCTAAAATTATTTTCTATATAAATGTGGGGATTTTAGTTCACACCCAATGGTTTTTTCTGAATTAAGAATTATAACAATTATGATTCATGTTTTTTGATGCTCTTTGATAAGTGGTATGATTGTTTTTTATTTATTTCCAAAGTATTTCTAGATTTATAGGGTGGATAATATGGTTCTGGAACATCAATTTTATTGAATAAAAAATTATTGGGGTAGTAGATTTTGGGGAAGGAGGCATATAATGGGGAGTCCATTCTGGCCTCCTAAGTTAAATCTTGTAAGTATTTGATTTCGTTCCCAGTATTATATCTTACTCCTCATTTGGTGATTTTTGGGAGTATATACGAACTATTTAAGACTATTAGTTCATGTTTTTGATTCAATTATTGGATTGAATTTATAAGGGCAGAATGTTTTCATTGTGTGGATAATTATCTAACATGGGTTTTCATTTTTATCCTTCACCCCAGTTTATTTTTAGACATCATTTTTTCTCTTAAGTTATGAGTGTGATGGGATTAAATTTATATCAATATAATTTTTTTATATCTGGTATAAATTATCCAATTTGGGTTTCCTTTTAATTTTTTATGAAATATGAAAAAATTGGCTTGGGTAGGGGGTGTCGTAAGGATTGTGCATGGTTAGGGGAAACAGTGCACCTTGCCCTATAAACAGGGTAATAAGGTGTAATTTCTAGATAGATATGAATCAAAATATTGATATATGGTTTTTAAAATGATGTGACTAACCACAAGATATGTCCCTTGTGGAATGTATTATCTTCAAGGTTGCCTCACAATTTCGAAAACCAAGCGGGCAAACAGTGTATACCACATGTGCGACTTGTCTAGGTCATTAAAATTTGGATTTATAATATTTTTCAAAATTTTATATTTAACCATAAACCCCAATTTTTCTTCCCCTTCAATATCATTCAATATATGTGCCTCCTCATTCCCAATTTCTCCCTTATAACTTCAATTTCTTGGTAGAATTGGTGTGGTTTCTCCATGATTCTTCATATAAGTCCCCTTATCTCATGTTTTATTTCTCTTTCGCAGGGTTTCTATCCATATTTCTCAGGGTTGTATTTCTCTTTAGGATTTGGTGTCATTTTTAGGATTATATATTTATTTTTAGGGTTTGACCACATTCTGTATGTTTCAATCATTTCTTGCAAGGGTCTTGTGGTGGTTCGGTTGTGGTTTCACACCATTTTCTAGAAGTTCCTCTATTTAATGTAGGTGGTTTAATGCTTAAACATTATTTGATGATTTTGGTATGGTTTTGTTGTCTCTATATTGGGTTATATATATTGTGTATGAGGTGTGAAATGTGTTTTAACATGATTTATGGTGTGTGTCTATGTTGAAAAGTGGTTCTCTAATGAAATGTTTTATACTCCATGTGTATTCCATATGTGATTCTGGTTTAATGCTATGAAGGTGTTTGATAAAATGTTTGGAAGGTGAAAAATACATCTTCATAGTGTTTTGATATGTTATTGTTATAGAAATGGATTTTTAAATGAGTCATGGAAAAGTTTCATGTTGGGTTTTTATTGTTTTTATCAATTATGTTTAATGCCATGTGTGGAAAGTGATAAAATTGATTTCAAAGGGATTTAAAGGTAAACGAGAATTGATTCAGGTTTCCCTTCTTTTTATGCATTTTATATGTATTTATAATTTCAGTAAATATAGAGAACATGTTTTAAATGTGATTTGGGTTCTTATGTGCTTTGAAAAGGGGTTTTTCCCTTGGGAATGGATGGATTTCAAATGTGCTCCCATTTTTTTATTTTCTAATGGGTTTTTATAAAATTTGGAAGTGGTTTTTACGTTGTGTGCTTAAGATATCTAGATTATGTATGAAATTGATATCATATGTATGACCTGTGGAATGGAAATTGAGCATGAAGGGAGAACCTTGGTGACTAGGTGGACAGACTAGGAGTAGTACTCTTGCTGACTTCGAATTGGCTCATCTAAAATTCATCTAGAAATATTGGTGATACGAAACTAACTAAATAATAATGATTATCAGAGTCCAGTAGGCCTATGCGATGTCCCTTCCTAGTGGTTTTTTTCACGAGAACATCATTGTTCATGGTTTCAACATATCTTTTAACTAAGATATGATGTATCTAGTGTCCCATTTCTATCAATTGCCTTAAGGGTTTTCCTGTGACTTAGTGGTCTTTTACTTGCCGGGACCAAGATGGATGGATAGGGAAGTAAGAAGAGTTTACTGTTACCGAGTGTTGTTTTTTATTGTCAAAGTAGCTAAATCAATTAACTTTGCAAAGGACTTTTAAACAAGACGATGCTTTGATGATATGTATTTCACAAAAATCATATGTTAGGAGAACTTGTGATGCAAGCCTTACGATGGAAAGGAGAAGAAATGATGATTCCAGTCATATACAATTTTGATTGGAAGGAATGATGGAGCTGGAAGATAGGGAAGTTTCATAACATTCCATTGTAACTATGATGATTCTTCACCGATTTGTATTTCACAAATATCATATGTTTTGAGAACTTGTGATGAGATCCTTATAAAGGATAGGGAGAGTAAAGAAGTGTTTTTAGAAAAAAGAATAAAAGTGGTGTGCAAGTATATGTGTCGTGCAAGTTTATGTTGCGCGTAAGTCATATTTCAAAATCATCCCATCAAAATATGACAATGGAAATAAAGTGTCATTATAGTGATGGAATGACGTGCAAGTGTGATGCGTGAGTATATGTGGTACGCAAGTGTACGTCATGCAAGTGTTGAAGCGGCACGCAAGTGCTGGATTGGCGCGCAAGTGCTGGAGCAACTCGCAAGTGTATGTGGCGCATAAGTCACTAAAATGCCTATAAATAGATGAAAAGAATACTCATTTTTTAAGGATAAACAATTTAGAAAAAAATTTGATCTCTGATCCTGCAAGTAGTAGAAAGTGGCTCGCAAACTGAAGTGGCATGGAAGCTGAAGTGGCGCGCAAGCTGAGGGTTATTTATAAGGCGCACAATTAGGGTGAAACGCAAGTACGGCGGTGCGCAGGCATGGAGGTGTCTTCAAGAAGTGTGTTGTGTATTATCCAAAAGTAGAACACAAGATATGAGATGTGTACAATAGTGGTGCACAAGTAGTCAGTGTTGTGCAAGCAGGTAGGCATGCAAGCTGAGTGGCGCGCAAGCAGGTGGCACGCAAGCAGGTGGTGCGGAAGCTGAGTGGCACGCAAATAGGTGGTGTGCAAGCAGGGAGGTGTGAAAGCAGTTAGGCGTCCAAGCACGGAGTGTCGCGCCAGTTATTTGTACTAGGAGGTTCTTACCAGCATTTGGGTAGGAAAGTGAAGAATTGTTTTGAATGATTTTATTTGTGAACGTTCATTAAGAAGAACACTATAATTACGTTACCCTATTTGTGCTAAGAGGGAGCACACACACTATTGGATTATTTTCAAAGTGCTACACAAGTGTATAGGTATATCCTACTCGTTGTATTCCACATCAAAGGATTGTTTTCTAGTTGACTGGGTGGTACTGGATTGTTTCTGTACCATACCAAGGACATAACTACTCTTGTTGAGTAGTGAACCTTGTAAATATTGTGTTCCTGTGGTTGTGTGTGTTCAACAGGGAATAAAATCTTTAACAATAGGTGAATATTGTTTCAAAAAGAAGTAAACTTAAAAAGAAAATGATATCACTAATTCACCCCTCCCCTTCTCAGTGATACATGGATCCTGGCTGGGAACTTCAATTGAAATCATAGAGACATGTTCCCTTCGTTTATTCATTGCTGAAGTGGTTGAAGGGAAGTTGTGATGGAGAATATATATTGTGTGAATAGTAAGGGGATTCAAATTTTTTATGGAATGAACTATCACATATGGAAGGACAGAATGATGCCTTATCTTATGTCTCTTGGATATGAAGTTCTTCAAACTACAACAGATGGATTTTCTGCTATTGATGACAAGGTTCCTCTTACTCTCATTGACAAGAAGAATATTGAGAATGATGGAAGAGCTAAAAATGGGTTACTCTCATCCCATTCTGAGAGTGAATTTTTAAGAGTGAAAGTTGTTGCAATAGCCAAAGGAATCTGGGTCAAACTGAAGAACATCTATGAATGAAATACAAAAGCGAAGAAGGCTAAACTACAAATATAGAGACTGAAGTATGAAGACTTGAAAATGGGAGAATATGAATCTATTGGGGATTTATATAGTAGGATAAATGATATTGTCAGTAAAATCTAATATTTTGGTGAAAGGTTCGAGGATTATATAGTTGTCAAAAAGATCTTTAGAATTCTTCATTACAAGTTTGATGATAAAGTGCCTTCATTAGGAGATAGAGACCCTAAAAAATAATCTTTTGATGATTTTCATAGGACTCTCATTACATATGAGATAATATGGGATAAGACTATGAAGTGAAAAATATAAGCTGATAGAGAAATGTCATTGAAGGATACAAAGAGAGAGAAGTCAATGAAGACTCTTATTGAAGATGATGCTGGTGAATCTGATTATAAAGATGAGGTATGTAAAATTTTTTATGAAATTTTATCCTTGTTTTCTAAGAATGTGAAAAGAGGCCCAAGGAAATATAAGGGTAAACTTCCCTTGAAATGTTTTGAGTGTGGATTCATTGGTCACTTTACGGCTAGCTGTCCACAAATGAATAAAGAATAAGACAGTGATGATGATAACAGAAGTCCAAAAGGTTATGGAAGAAACAAGATGAAAAATATAGATATTTCTCAAAGGGGAAGGATATAAATTTCTTAAAAAAACATTCTTTTTATCTAATGATGATGATGAAGAAGACAACGAAGATGAATCCGAGAAATTATTTATAGGAAAAACTAGAGAGAATACCATTATTGCTGTAGTGAATAATGAAGAGTATGAGAGAAATAATTCAGAATAAGAATAAACTCAACATGAATATCATCTGAAAGAAGAGTTGAAAGAATGCTTGAGCAAGATCAGAAGGCTTGAGAAGGAAAAAACAAGAAAATCAATGAAAATTCGACATTAAATAATCAATAAGGTTTTATTGATGAGAAAATCAAGATGAAAAAAAGATTGATGATCTGAAAAATTTTCTTGAGAAAAAAAATTATCATAATGATTATCTTGAAATAAAGCTGAAGGAAAAAATAAAACGAGTTGGAACATGTCCAAAAAAAGATTTATAAAGCTAACTAAACGAATATCAGTTTTAAAATTCATAGCTCAGAAGTTGGTGAATGTTCTAGTAAGAATGTACCAAACAAGGATCCACAAAAGTTACCTTCGATGGTCGAAATGAAAGACAAAACTAGCTCTCATAAGAATAAGCCTGTAAAGACCATGTATGTGGTAAAAGTCAAAAATGATGAAAAATCAGAGGTGCATAAAAATCATGAGTCATGAAATTCTAATAATACTTTTGGTGCTATTAAATATGAAATGAGAAAGGGAGTTACAAATGAAAACATGAAGGTTGATAGTCAGCATAGTTTTATTAAGAAGGTTGTTGAGAAGTGTGTTCAAAAATCTGGTCCACCTAGATGTTTCAAAGGAAAATATTCTTTCTATGGTTATTGCTGGCATTGTGGTGGATTCAGACATATGGAAAATAGGTGTTGGTTCAACCAACAACATTATGACTATCCCACATGTTTTTAAAGACAAGGATTGATGGGGGAGTCAATCCTTTCAAAATAGAATGTCTCCAGATAAATTTCAGAAGATATATAAGAAGACTGGTGTGAATGTTGAGAATAGATTCCAACCACTGGAAACTATTGGTAAAATATTTGATCGACCTGGACATCGTGGAAAGGGCTTCCTTAGTGTGTTACCAGAGAAAAAAAGGATTCTTAATAATTATGAAAAGCCAGAGTTTTTAAAATCTAAAATGGACAAGTCTAATAAGTCCGAAAAGAAAGAGTGCATGGTTGTCTGGCCAAAACACATTGACCTGGCTAGGAAATTATATGAAGCACAATAGAATGTGATGGAAAAGGAAGAACAAAAAGTTCTTATTGTTGAAACTACTTTGAATGCTACAAAATGATAACGTCCATGGATTATTGACAGTGGTTGTTCTTCTCATATGACAGGAGAATTTATATTGTTGAATAACGTGAAAGAATTCAAAGAAGGAACCATTACATTTGGAAATGATGAATCTCAGAGAATCAAAGGTGTTGGATCAACCATCCTTTAAAAAGAAAAAAATGAAATCTAAGAAGACATTATATGTTAATGGGTTGAAGCATAATATTCTTAGTGTTTCACAAATCTGTGATGAGGTTAACAATTTTATATTCAGAAAATATAGGTTCATTGTTAAATGTGAAAATGATGGAAATATAGTTATAAGTGGCCAACATACAAAAGGAAACTTTTTCCAAGTGGGTGAAGTACAAAATTATTGTTACATGGGCATGGTGGATGAAAATCAGTAATGGCATAAAAGTCTACGAAAAATGTGATAGAGAAACATGTGTAAGTTATCAATGTGATACAGTGTCCGAGATATGACTGATTTATCAAGAATAAGATATTGTTACTGCAATATTTATGAAAAAGAGAAGATTACAAACTCTTTTCATAAGAGAGTTGAAATTCATTAAAAACACCCCTTAGAACGTATACATTCTGATATATGTGGACCAATGAGAAAGAAATCAAAAAATGGATATAAGTAATTCATTACATTCATTGATGTATTTACTCGCATTACTTGTGTTATGTACATGAGACATAAGTCAGATTGTTTGAAAATGTTTAAGCATTTCCGGAGGAAAACAGAGAAAGAATGTGAGTATTTGGTGGACAAGTTGAGAACTGACAATGGTGTAGATTATATGAATAGTGAGTTTCAATGTTATCTTTAGAATCATGGAATTCGGCATGAGTTAAGTTCACCATACACTCCTCAACAAAATGGGGTTGCTGAAGGAAATAATCGAAGATTGGTGGAAATGGGGAGAACTATGTTGCTTGAGCATAGTCTTTCTCATTATTATTGGAGGCATGCCATGAGCACTACTGTGTATATTCAGAACCAATGATCCTTTAGACCAAACTCAGATATGGCTCCATACGAAATGTTCTATGGAGAAACTTCAAGTCTGAAACACCTAAGAGTTTTTGGTAGTCCATGAATTATTAAGAAGAAAGGTGGAAACCATGGAACGTTTGAGCAAAGAAAAGATGATAGTATTTTTCTTGGATATGATTTATAAGGAAGAGTATATATATGTCTCAACAAAGAAACAAGAATAATTATTTATTCTTCAGATGTAAAAGTTTTTGAAAATGTTGAGAAAGAAAAGTAGTCATATGTTGATGTGGAAATTGAGCAGGATAGAGAAGCTTTTGTTAATGATTCTGATAATGCTATAGACTATGTTAGTATTAATGGTGAAGAGGAATCTGAGTAAGAAATCTCGAGTGATAAGGATGAAGTTCGAACAACTCATCAAATTTTGAAGAAACAAGTGGAGACTCATAATATTATTGGAGATAAATATCAAAGGGTTCAAACAAGACGAAAAACGAATGCTATATCACATACTTCTCTTTATTATAAAGTTGATCCGAATAAAGAAAATGAAGCATTTGAGCATCCATAATGGGTTCATGCAATGAATGAAGAGCTTAATTAGATAGAGAATAATAATACTTGGGAACTATTACGCAAGCCAGACAAAAAGAACATTATTGGTACAAAGTGGGTTTTCCGGAACAAGCAGAATGATAAAGTTGAATTTTTAATAAATAAAGAAAGATTGGTTTGCAAAGGATATTCAGAAATTAAAGTCATTGATTTTGATCAATCTTTTGCTCTAGTGGCATGATTAGAAATAATCAAAATCTTTCTTTCCATTTCTGCAAAATGAGGTTACAAAATCATTCAAATGGATGTAAAATTTTCATTCTTGTATGGTGACCTTGATGAGGATGTTTACATTGATCAAACTTGTGGATTTTTTATTGGAAAGGATGAAAGATATATGTTCAGGATAAAGAAGACTTTTTATGGGCTAAAATAGGCTCTGAGGGATTGGTATTATAAATTAAGTACTTTTGTGAAAAAGATGAATTTTAAGAAAGGTAGACTTGAAAACAATATTTACATCAAGGAGTGTCAGGAGTTTTCAATGATCGTTATTGTTTATGTCGATGACATTATATTTACTGGTAATGATGAAACATAATGTGAAATATTTTTTGAGAAGATGAAGAAGTAATTTGATATGTCCATGCTCGGTGAAATGAAATACTTTCTTGGGATACAATTCTCATAGAAAAGGAATCGTGTATTTCTGTCTCAAGAAAAGTATGCTAAGGATCTTCTGAAGAAGTTTGGAATGGAAAATTCAAAACTAGTGCCCACACCTATTTCAGTAGCAACCAAGTAGTCTAAAGACTTAGAAGGCAAGGAAGTTGATTAGAAAGAGTTTCAAAAGCTGATTGGAAGTCTGTTATATTTGACTGCCTCAAGACCCAAAATCATCTATGATGTCACTTTATGTGCAAGATTTCAGAGCACTTCTAAAGAATCATATTTGATTGCTGGAAAAAGAATTCTCAGATATATCAAAGGCATAATTTTTTTTGGAATAAGGTATGATGGGTTATGAAATATTGATCTATTCAGGTATTCTGATGCTGATTGGGCAGGAAATGTGGATGATCCAAGATCCACATTTGGTGGAGTTTTCATTCTGGGGAAAAGTTGTGTTAGTTGACATACCAAGAAATAGAATTCAGTAACTCTTAGCATAGCTAAAGCTGAGTATGTTGCTTCTACTCAAGATACAACTCAACTAATGTGGATAAAGACTCAGCTAGAAGATCTACTTGATGAATTAAAGCTACCATTTCTCTCAGGTTACGATAATCAGAGTGCAATCAATCTTACAAGAAATCTTGTACAACATTATCATTAAAAAAACCTTGATAAAAAGTACCACTTCATCAAAGAGCAGGTGGATAAGAAATATTTGAGACTGCAATACGTTTTTACGTCTGATCAAGTGGCTGATATATTCACAAAACCATTACAAAAGGAACCATTTGCAATATTAAGGTTGAACATGGGTTTCCAACCTCCTTCTCATCAAGGTTAAGGTAAGTGTTTCTGTCCCCACTCCAATCATTCCTTTGGATAGTGTTTTCAAGGGGGATAATTGTTTCATAAATCTATCTTTACAGATGCATGCATAAAGGGGGAGTTTTGGGTAAGTTGTGAATCCAGCATGTATGTGTGTGATCTATTCTAATAGTTTGTTGGAGTGGTTGTAGGAAACAATGTTGTTTTCCTGGAAGGTTGAAGAAGTGAATAATGCTAATATAAAATCATGACAGATGATTTGAGGAGGGCCTAGGAGATATGATCACTAGATTTCATAGTCCCAGCTTTTGGAAAACATGGTTTTGCCTGTCATTAATTGTCGTTTCTGACAACGAGTTAGCTCACATAGGCTTAGAATTTTTGATAAGTAATCCATTGCTTAAAGTTAAAAATTACAGTGATTTATGAATCATTGTTGACAAAAAAATCCGAAGGGGTATATTGTTGGGACCAAGTTGGATGGTTAAGGAAGTAATAATAGTTTTCTGTTACAGAGTGTTGTTTTTTGATTTCAAAGAAGTTAAATCAATTAACTTTGTAACGAAATTTTAAACTAGATGATTCTTTACTGATATGTATTTCAAAAATATAATAAGTTAGAAGATGTTTTGATCCAATCCTTACTATGGAATGGTGGAGAAATGATTATGCTAGTCATATACAATTTGGATTGGACTCCATGATTCTTCTAGAAGATTGGGATGTTTTAGTACTTTCCATTGTAACTATGACAATACTTTCCTGACATGTATTTCAAAAATATGATGTGTTTTGAGAACTTGTGATGCAAGTCTTATGAATGATAGGGAGAGTAAAAAAGTGTTTTTGGAAAAATAAAGAAAGCTGCGTGCAGGTGGGGCATGAAAGTGTATGTGGCGTGCAAGTGTATGTTGTGCGTAAGTCATATTTCAAGATCATCCCATAAAAATAATACAATGTAAAGAAAGTTTCGCTCTATTTATGGAATCACGTGAATGTGTGGCATGCAAGTATATGTGGCATGCAAGTATATGTGTCATGCAAGTTTATGTCTCTCTAGTGCTGGAGCGGCGCCCAAGTGTATGTGGCGAGAAAATCGCCGAAATTCCTATAAATAGATGACTAACCTCCTCATTTTTTAAGGCTCAACACTTAAGAAAAAAATTTGATCTCTTGTCGGACAAGTTGTAGAAAGTGGCTCACAACCTGATGTGGCATGCAAGAAGAAGTGGCATACAAGTTGTCAGAGGCGCACATGCTGGGAGGTGTCTTCAAGAAGTGTGTTGTGTAAATGCGAAATGTGGTGCGTATGTTGTGAGCTGTTCACAATAGTGGTGCGCAATTCGTTAGTGGCGTGCAAGCAGGTAGGCGCTCAATCTAAGTGGCTTGCAAGAAGTTGACACGCAATTAGGTGGCACACAAGCTGAGTGGCATGCAAATAGGTGGCGCGCCAGCAGGGAGGGGCGGAAGCAGGGAGGTGCGCAAGCAGGGAGTGGTGTGCAAGCTGTTTGTACTAGGAGGTTCTTACAGGCTTCTGGGTAGGAACATGAAAAATTGTTCTGAACGATTTGATTTGTGAAAGTTCATTATGAAGCACAAAATCATTACATTACCCTATTTTTGCTAAGAGGGAGCACACACACTATTGTATTGTTTTCAAAGTTTTACACGAGTGTAAGGGTATATCAACTCATTGTATTCCACATCAAAGGATTGATTTCTAGTGGATTTTTTATTACTAGATTTTTTCTGTACCATACAAAGGAATTAGCTACTCTTGTCCAGTAGTGAATCTTCTAAATCTTATGATCCTGTGATTATGCGTGTTCAATAGGGAAGAAAATCATTAACAGGAGGTGAATGTTGTTTCAAAAAGAAGGAAACTTAAAATGAAAAAGATATAACTAATTCACCCCTTCCCTTCTCAGTGATACATGCATCGTGACAGAGAACTTCATTTCTATATTTCTCTCACCATTGTAATATGGTGTAAATGGTTTGTTATTTCAAAATTAGATCAATTTAAATATTTTTTCTATAAAATCATTTCATGATTACCTTTATAATACATTCAAGTTATCATGTCTTATAATAATTATTTCACGAAATATCCTTGTTAGGGGGAATCTTATTGGTCCATGGATCACACCCTAATGAAACCCTTGGGTGTAAGTAGACCTTGTTATGACTGATACAGGTAAAGGGATGATGCTTGGTAATGGTGGTTTGAGATTATAGTAAGATTCACTTGAAGGTGTTGTGGTGGTGGCTTGAGGATAATGGTCATTGTAACGCCCCGACCCCAGTTACCCCGAGTCGGTGCATTATTACATAACATTGGCATGAACCCAAGAAAGATCAAGTCTCCAAAGACTGATTTATTTAGTAGCCTTGTAAAAACTAGATAAATTCATAATGATTACATTACATCATTAAATGAAAACAACAACAATATAGTCTCCATCGTCCACACTCTTATCTCCTCATACTATCCCTGCAAGTCATTCATAAAATACTTCTTCACATCCTGGAAAAAATAAAACATAGAAAGGGGGAGATCAAATGCCCAATAAGGATAAAAATATAGCAGAAACATTCATAAATAAGTATAAGAAATTAAGGCAATGTATAACTAAAACAAAAGCCTTTTAAAACTTGAACTTCAGCATAATATGGAATAAATAAAATGAAATAATTACATATACTTATTCACATGGATATTCTACTAGTCGAATAATCACATGCAATATCAATAACCACTTTAATAATGATGGAATGCACAATACCATACTATCATAACCACATAGTCAAGACCTCGTGCCAAGACTACAAATAAGATTTTGTCAAGGCCTTGTTCCAAGATAGTAGTTTGTCTCATGAGACCTACTAATTCATTGAGGATCTATAGCGGGCTCCACCCGTCACTTATTAAGTCCAATGCATTCCTCATATGAACCGGTTTAAACATAACATAAATATTCGTATTAAAACTAGAATACAAAATGTCAATACATTCTATATAAACCATGAATGGTATAAAAATAACACATCCACAGTCAAACATATCCCAAAACCTTCAATACAATATGGATGTTTTGTATCACAATAAATCAACTTCAAATAAGCTTAAAATTCATCATAGGATGTTGACATAGATAAAATGAAAACTATTTGAGAGAAATATCTCTTTTTTTTAAATCATTTGAAAGTCACATAATTATAAAATAAAACATTTACTGTGAAAATTTTCTTATAAGATTTTAAGGGAAGCATCGACGATTTTATAATGGCTGAAAATAGCCGCACCCGCCGTATAAGTTAAAAAAACATTCTTACCTTAATTATGTCGAAAAGGTTAAAAATGACCTTGTTTGGAAAACAACGGAAATATTCCTTTATAAAAAATTTATAAAAAGTAAAAAAAGGGTATAAATGACTTTAACCCATATTCTAGTAAATATTAAAAATGTTTTGAAATACATTTTTAAGAAACATGGATGTGGATGATAAAGAAGTCCCAGTAGATTATTACGTATAAACAACCTCAGATAATGAACAGATTGTGAAATAAACCCTTACCATGTACTTTTCCTTGTTTGGGGGTAGGTTAAACTCCTATATAATGGTGAAATAATTGTTATTAAATTATTTAAGAATCACATACATTAATATGATATCATATACGATCTTTTAACGTTTCATTGTTAATAATATCTTAGTATTATCATTGTTTCGGGTGTTAAATTACTCGTATATGTTTTGTTACATAAGCCATGTTTGTTATGAATATGTTGTATCTTATTCATATCCAGGATGATATCAAGTCCTTAAACATTATTTTTAATCAACAAATGATAATTATACTTGAATGGATATGATGGACAATGAATCTCATCGCGTTCATGGAGATGGTAGTCCGTACGTACGCATGAGCGACAATATCATTCTTTTGATATTAAAATAATATATAATTGGATGGTATATAATATATAATGAATAATTATCTTGTTATATTTATTATTTAAATGAATTACACATCATTATTATATCCATCCAAAAAATAATTTATTGAATAACAATTACACCACGATGTGGAGACGGTAAGCTGTACGTACGCACGTGTGGTGACATGTCATTCAATGGATGGATAGAATAATGAATATGGTTGTAACATATTTATAATAACATCACATTATATATAAGATACTTGCGTTATTATTTTAGAATGGGAATAACAAATAAAGAAGAAGTTGAAGAAGAAAGGAACTTGAAAGAGGGTGGTGAAAACATTTCATCTTCTTCGCGTTTTTCCTTTTGATTTGATCAAAAGGGATCTTTAGGTTGGCTTTCTGATCAAAATAAGGCCTCTAGGTTATAGTGAGTGAAGTTGAGAGAGTATTTGGGAAGGGGTTGGCCGAACCAAAAGGCTTTTAATTTGTGAATTAGTGGGAAGGGGGAGTGCACTATTATAAGAGGGGTGAGGGGCACCTTTGGAAAAGCTAGAAATATTATATTATAATAAATTCATATTCGATTTATAATGGCTCCAAAGTGGATTATTTAAAGTTTAAGGTTGGGATAGGTTTAAAAAAACTCAACCAATAGGTTTTAGACAGGTTTGTGTCATAATATTAACCTTATCTTTTTGTTCTAACTCTTAGTTAATTAGTTTACCATTTACCATGTCACTTTGTATTTTTATATTATATAGTTAATAAACATACTATATACATCCAAGTGACCCCAAGTGGTCCATTAATGATACATATATCATGATATAATTCTCTTGGTCGATCCTTAGATTTTTAGGAATTTAATATCAATTAATAATATAATATTTCTTTTAAAAACTCTTTTATGTGAATTTTGACACTATTCAATAATTGATTTTTGTTAATGTCTTAACAACTTTATTAATTCGAACAAAATTCATTTAAGAAATACTATAATGTCATATTAAGCAATTCAATTCATGGATGTAAACAAAACTTTCAAATTTTATTAATTGTAACATTTATAACACAAATTAACCGATTCTTTCATTAATAAGGAAAATACTTCATCATTATTGTGTCATAAATAATATTAATTATTAAATGTATAAAAATTATAAATAAAATACCATTATGTAGGAAATTGTCTTATCTTTCTAATGAATATTTATAGTCGAAAATCCATCATATATAACCCTATTTAAAAATTGATTTTCTAAAAGATATACGCTTTTTTTATTTTTGTATTTATTTTAACATAATTATTATAAAGTGTCATTATCACTTAAAAGTGGCTCCATGGGGTTCCAAAATAGACCCAAATATTTCCATGGTCGAAAATGTATCAAAAAATAATGTTAGGAAACGTTTTAGGGTAATTTTTTATTATTATAATATTATTTTATTACCCATATTTACCGGATTTACCCTTTAACCATGGTAAATAAAATATTTACCGAAATAATTATTCAAAATGTCAAAAAATAAAAGTTACCTATTTACACAATTTGGAAATCCTGATTCCAAATATGGAATCCATTTTTACAAATTCAAAAGACATATGTGGAAGAAATTAATTTAAAATTAATTCCCGTTGTTAAAACAAAAAGCTTGTTTTTAAGAGATAATAACTATCAAAAGATTGAAACTTGTTCATGTCCGGTTTAATTATGAAATTATGTTCAATGACAAAAATTGTATTAAATGGTAAAAATATATTATAAATATAATTTAAAACCAGTAAAATTCATTATTTTTCACTATTAATTATTTCGATTAAAAGAGTTGTTTTTAATTAAAATTTAGTAATTTTTACTATTCATCAAAATATAAATTTTATCCGAAAAGTTCCAAAAATTTACCCTAGGATAATTTCGATATTCCAAATCCAAAAATGCAGTCAATTTTGAGATATAAAATTTATTTAATTTCCAAATGTGGACATTACTATTCATAACGACTAGTTTGATTGGTTGTGGTGTGTGTTCGAACTCGATGTTACGTACAACCCACACTACTGTATTATTCAAAGAGAAGCATACCATGTAAGCTTGGGGTGTTACAATCTCCCATCCATCAAATAATTTCGTCCTCAAAATTTCAAGAATATTATTTCATAAAAAGGCTTGTGTGGTTCTTCATCATAAGATCATCGGGTTCCCACGTTTCCTCTTCCATCTTATGGTTTCTCCATAAAACTGTTACTAGACTAGTCATCCGGTTTCTCAGAACTTGTTCTCTTGTATTGAGAATCCTGATGGGCTCTTTGCAATAAGACAGATCTGGTTCCATTTCTAATTCCTCATAGGTGAGTACATGTGTTGGGTCAGGCATGTATTTTCTCAACAGTGATACGTGGAACACATCGTGAACTTTGGAGAGATTTGGAGGCATTTCCAGACGGTAAGCTACAATCCCAATTCGTTCTAGAATTTTGAAAGGACCGATGTACCTGGGACTCAATTTACCTTTCCTTCCAAAATGTATAACTCCATTCCATGGAGATACCTTCAAGAAAACATGATCTCCCACCTGAAATTCAAAATCCTTTGTTCGGTTGTCAGCATAGCTCTTCTGCCTTCTTTGAGTAGCTTTGATGTGGTTTTGGATTACCTTCACCTTTTCCATTGTTTCCTCCACCAGTTCTGGGCCTACAAGTTTTCTTTCACCAACGTCATCCCAACAGGTTTGTGTGAGACATCTCTTTCCATATAATGCTTTATATGGTGCCATTCGAATACTCGAATGGAAGCGATTGTTATAGGAAAATTCAACCAGAGCTAAATATTGATCCCACATACCCTAAAAGTCATGTGAGCATGATATTAACATGTATTCTATGGTTTGAAAAGTCCATTCTAATTTTCCATCTGTTTGAGGGTGGTAGGAAGTTATCAAACGAAGTTCAGTATCCGTGCATTTCTGAAGACTTTTCCATAATCTTGAAGTATAATGGGGATATCGATCCGAAACAATTGATAGGGTTACTCCATGAAGTCTCACAACTTCATTAATATATAGTCTTGATAGAAATTCATGTGATAAATCTTCCCTTATAGCATGAAAATGTGTTGACTTGGTAAGACAATCAATAATGACCCATATTGCATCGTTCCTTCTAGGAGTCTTTGGTAGTCCCATGACAATGTCCATAGTGATATTATCACATTTCCACTCAGGTATGGAAATAGGTTTCATGAATTCTCTAGGCTGTTGCCTTCCAGCTTTCACTTGTTGACAAACCATACTTCTTGACACAAAATCAGCAATCTCCCTCTTCATGTTGTCCCCCCAAAAATGTTCCTTTAAATCTCTATACATTTTGGTGCTCCCAGGGTGTATAGAGAAATTGGAACTATGAGCATAATCTAACAATTACCTTATTAAATCAGGTATATTGGGAACACAATGCCTCTTCCCGAATTTCAAAATTCCTTCTTCATACACAGTCTCTCAATATTCCACCATTCAGAGATTTAATCTTCTTTTGAAATTCGTCATCATCGGTCTGAGAACTCATAATATTTTCTAGTTAAGATGGTTTGGAATCCATTTGAAAAATCACTGATGTTTCATCTTCCATGGTTATTCCCATGTCTATCTTCACTAGATCCATTAAAATTGGATCCCTTTCAATGCTCATATTGTTCAAAACTCCATGTTCTTTTCTTCTCAATGCATCTGCCACCTTATTTTCCTTCCCCGGGTTGTAGTGTATCATACAATCATAATCCTGAGTAATTCATGTAATCTACTTTGCCTCATGTTGAGTTCTTTTTGTGAGAAAATATACTTCAAACTCTTGTGATTAGTATAAATCTCACATTTTTCACCGTAGAGGTAGTGTCTCCATATCTTCAAAGAAAAGATCACATCAGCTAACTCGAGATCATGAGTAGGATAGTTATTCTCATGAATTTTTAACTGTCATGATGCATAAGCAATAACCAAATCATTCTCCATAAGGACACAACCAAGTCCTTTCTTCGACGCATCACTATAAATAACGAACCCATCATTCCCTGATGGTAGAGTCAATATAGGATCATTGACTAATCCCCTCTTAAATTCTTCAAAACATTCTTCACACTCTTTTGTCCAAACAAATTTAACCCCCTTACGTGTGAGCTTTGTTAATGGGTTAGCCAATCGAGAAACATTCTGGATGAAATGTCGATAATAACCTGCTAAACCAATAAAACGGTGTACCTCAGTTATACTCGTAGGTGCTGGCCATTCTTGGATTGCCTTGGTCTTAGAAGGATCAACAGAGATTCCTTCTTTAGAGACAATATGGCCAAGAAAATAAATATCCTGAAGCCAGAATTCACACTTGCTAAACATCCCATATAATTCATGTCTTCTCAGAGTCTTCAGGATAATGAGAAAGTGATTTTTATGATCTTCGTATATTTTGGACTATACCAAGATATCATAAATAAATACCACCCAAAAATCATTGAGATATTCCTTGAAAAATCTATTCATTAGATCCATGAATACAAAGGGTTCATTAGTCAGCCCAAAAGGAATTACCGTAAAATCATAATGCACGTACCTTGTTTGAAATGCTGTCTTCGGAATGTCTTCCTTCTTCACATACAATAGATGGTATCCGAATCGAAGGTAAATCTTTGAAAAGTATTGAGATCTAGGCAGTTGGTCAAAATAAATCAACAATGTGAGGTAGGGGATACTTGTTCTTTATTGTTATAGCATTTATCTCCCTATAGTCGATACATAATCTCATAGATCCATCTTTTGTTTTATCAAAATGAACAGGGGCTCCCCATGGAAAAACAATAGGGGGAATAAATCCCTAATTACTCAATTCCTCTAGTTGTTTATTTAGTTCAACAAATTCTACATTGTCCATTATATAAGGGGTCTTCGATATAGGCCTTGATCCATGAATTAAATAAATGGAAAACTCAACTTTTCATTCTGTAGGATGTCCGGGTAAATCTTCTAGAAACACATATACATATTCTTTCACAATAGGTACATCCTCTATTTGAACATTCCTTTCCTCACCCACAATCATTTAGTTCTCTTCCTCCCAAATAATTGAATTTAGTTGAGCTACTGGGGGTGGATCTAGATAAGAATTAGGCGGTGATGATTCAGCTCTAAAGATAAGGTGTTCCTTATCATCATCATCAAAAATCATAACCTCCTTCTTCTTACAATGAATCTTAAAATCATGGTCTAAAATCCAATCTATATTGAGGATTATATCAAAATCAATCATAGGAATGACGATGAGATCAGCGGATAAAGAACATTTATGTGATCTAATGGGAACTGATTCACAAAACTTTGTTGCAATGATACATCCCTTTGGTGTTTTAACTAAAAACTCCCTTGTTAAATCAAATTGGAAATATCTAATTTTCGTAGTAAACTAAGATGATATGAAACAATGCGATGATCCAGAATAAAATAATGCATTTGCTAAACTTGAGAAAACCATTAAATTACCCGCCACCACGTCTTTCGGAGCTTCTACCTCAACAGTAGTGATAGAATGATCTTGGCCTTGATCCCTTTTCTTTTTCTGTGGTAAGTTCCCCTAACGCTTAGTACAGTAATTTTCATAATGTCCCATCTCCCTGCAATTTTAGCATTGGTCATCATTAGATTTCTTCTTCCCCTTGCAATCACGAGCTTGATGTACTTTTTCACCACACTTATAACAGACTCCCATTCCTTTTAAAAAATTACCAGGGTGTTTCTTCTCATATTTATTGCAGGATGGATATTAAATTTTTTCCCTTCTTCCCATTATTTCCATTCCCAGATTGATCAACATATCTCTTCTTCTCTCGCTTTTCTTTAAATCACAAGACTTAGAGAATTAATTTTCTGTCTTGATAGAGCATGAGAAAATGTCTTCGTATGATGAGAAGGATTGTGAGACTAATGCTCGAAAGATAAATGGTTTTAACCCAACAAAGAAACGATCAATCTTACTTCTTGGGTTATGTATATAGTCTCCACCATACCTTGATAACCTTGTAAAGTTAGCCTCATACTTTGCAAAATTCTCATCCTCCTTTTCTCTCATACTCAGAAATTGCCTTTCCATATCTGCTCGATTGTCACGAGGAAAGTTTTTTTCTAAAAATTGATCTTTGAACTCCCTCCGTTACATATTTGATACATCATCATCTTCCTTCGTGTTTTTAATCAATGACCACCATTGATCAGCATCTCCAGTGAGGCAGTAAACTGCCATGATAACTTTTTCCCTTTCACTACTCCCAAAAGCCTGAAATATTTTCTATAGGGAATTTATCCATTGCTCAGCTACTAAATGATTTTTACCCCCATTGAACGTTGTTGGTTGTTACCTCATGAAGCGATCTAACATTGATCCTCCACGATGCGGATTAGGGTGCTCCATACAGGTAAGGTTATTATTCATAACCTGAGTGAGTTGTCTCAGTATGGTGATTAGCTCATCAGCACTAGTTGCATCACTAGCTCCACTATATTTATCTTGAGTAGGAGGGAGATCCCTAAATCGAGTGTGTGCATTAATACAGTTTCCATTTCTTCCACTATGCGCCATTTCTAAACAATGGCATAAACTAGATCAGTTTATTAATCAAAATACATAATTCCATACTTATAAAACACTTATCTTAAATTGAACTCTAAATAGATATAATCCATAATCATAAAAATGTTTTCTTTGAGGAAGTATATACCCATAAATCCTTCATAATGATTTGTAAATAAAATGAGATTTATCCTAAGAATATCCCCCGGGAGTGTCATAACCAAGAGTGCCGGAAGGCGTGTTGTCGTGCACCAGTTCCCATTCGAGTCTAGCTCAAAGTGGTGCTTTCGGGTTTTACCCCTAGGTACATATGATCCAAATCCGCCTCTACCTGCTCGTATCCATACGGGGATGTATTTCTCGGAAAACTCATAAAATCTCAACAATACCAAAAATCTAGGAAGTTCTTCTAAACTAATGCTCAATGTCTATCTTAGGTCTATGTGATCTAATCAAAGATTATTTAAATCAAGCTTCCAAGGTTTTTACTAAACCTCCTCTAATACCAATTGTAATGCCCCGACCCTAGTTACCCAGAGTTGGTGCATTATTACATAACATTGGCATGATCAAAAAAAAGATCATGTCTCTAAAGACCAATTAGTTTAGTATCCTTGGAATAACAAGATAAATTTATAAAGTTTACATTACATCATAAAATGAAAACTGCAACAACATAGCCTCCATAGTCCACACTCTTATCCCCTCATACTATCCCTACAGGTCATTCATAAAATGATTCTTCACATCCTGGGAAAAATAAAACGTAGAAAGAGGTGGGCTCAAATGCCAAGTAAGGATAACAATATAGTGGAAACTTTTATAAATAAGCATAAACATTAAAGGCACAGTATAACTAAAAAAAATCCATTTAAAACTTGAGCTTCAGTATAATATGGCATAAATAAAATGAAATAATTCCATATACTTATTCACATGGATATTCTACTAGTCGAATAATCACATGCAATATCAATAACCAATTTAATAATAATGGAATGCATAATGCCAGACTATTATAACCACATAGTCAAAGACTCGTGCCAAGAATACAAATAAGATTTTTTCAAGGCCTTATTCCAAGACACTAGTTTGTCTCATGAGATCTACTGAGACATCTAGGAGCTATAGCAGGCTCCACCCGTCACTTATTAGGTCCAATTCATTCCTCATATGAGTAGGTTTAAACATAACATAAACATTTGTATTAAAACTTTCATACGAAATGTCAATACTTTATCCATAAGCTTGAATGGTATAATAATAACACATCCATAGTCAAACATATCACAAATCCTTCAATACAATATGGAAGTTTTGTATCACAATAAATCAACTTCAAATAAGCTTAAAATTCAACAAAGGATGTTGACACAGATGAAATCAAAACTATTTGATTGAAATATATATTTTTTTGAAATAATTTGAAAGTCACATAATTATAAAATAAAACATTTACTTTGAAAATTTTCTTATAAGATTGTATGTGAAGAATTTTTGATTTTATAATGGTGGTAAATAGCCACACCCGCCGTATAAGTTAAAATAAAAAACATTCTTACCTTAATTCGGTCGAAAAGCATAAAAAGGACCTTGTTTGGAAAACGATGGAAATATTCCTTCATAAAACTTTTATAAAAAGTGAAACAAGGGTATAAATGGATTTAATCGATATTCTAGTAAAGAGTAAAAATGTTTTGAAATACATTTTTATGAAACATGGATGTGGATGATAAAGAAGTCCCAGTAGATTTTTACGTATAAACAACCTCGGATAATGAAGAGATTGCAAAATAAACCCTTACCTTCTACTTTTCCTTGGTTGGGGATAGTTTAACCTTCCGTATAATGGTGAAATAATTGTTATTAAATTATACAAGAATCAAATACATTAATATGATATCATATATGATCTTTTAACATTTCTTTGTTAATAATATCTTATTATTATCGTCGTTTCGGGTGTAAACTTACTCGTATATGTTTTGTTACATAAGTCGTGTTTGTTATGGATTGGTTGTATCTTATTCATATACAAAATGATATCATGTCCTTAAACATTATTTTTAATCATCAAATAATAATTATACTTGAATGGTTACGATGGATAATGAATCTCATCGCGTTCGTAAAGATGGTAGTCCGTACGTACGCATGAGCGACAATATCATTCTTTTGAAAATAAAATAATATATTATTGGATGGTATATCTTATATACCGAATCATTATCATGTTATATTTATTATCTATATAAATTAAACATCATTATTATACCCATCAAAATAATAATTTATTGAATAACAATTACACCACGACATGGAGACGGTAAGCCGTACATACGCACGTATGGTGACATGTCATTCAAAAGATGGATAGAATACTGAATATGGTTGTACAATATTTATAATAACATCACAGTATATATAAGATACTGGAGTTATTATTTTAAAATGGCAATAACAAAGAATGAAGAAGTTGAAGAAGAAAGGAACTTGAATGAAGGTGGTGAAAACATTACCTCTTCTTTGGGTTCTTCCTTTTGATTTGACCAAAAGGGATCTTTAAGATAGCTTTATGATCAAACTAAGGCCTCTAGGTTGAATTTAGGGAAGTTGAAAGAGTATATGGGTAGGTTTTGGCCGATCCAAAAGACTTTGAATGTGTTAATTAGTGAGAATGGGGAGTGCCCTTTTTTAAGAGGGGTGAGGGGCACATTTGGAAAGGCTAGAAATATTATTTTATAATAAATTCATATTTGGTTTCTAATGGCTCCAAAGTTGATTATTTAATGTATATGATGGGGATAGGTCGAAAACCACTCAAATAATAGGATTTATATAGGTTTGGGTCACTATATTGTCCTTATCTTTTAGTTTTTACTCTTAGTTAATTAGTTTAACATTTACCATGTCACTTTGTATTTTTATATTATATAGGTAATAATCTTACTATATACATCCAAGTGACCGCAATGTGATCCATTAATTATACACCTATCATGATATAAGTCTCTTGGACGAACCTTAGATTTTTAGGAATTTAATATCAATTAATATCATAATATTTGTTTTAAAAACTCTTTTTTTGTGAATTTTGACAGTATTAAATAATAGATTTATGTTAAAGTCATAAAAACTTCTTTAATTCGAAACAAATTCATTTAGTCAATACAGTAATTATATAGTACGTAATAAAATTCATGGATGTCATAAAAACATTATATTTTATTAATTTTAAGATTGATAACACCAATTGTTTGATTCTTTCATTAATATGGAAACTACTACATCATTATTGTGTCATAAATAATATTTATTATTAAATGTCTAAAAATTAAAAATAAAATACCATTATGTAGGAAATCGTATTATCTTACTTATGAATATTTATAGTTGAAAATCCAAAATATATAACCCTATGTAAAAATTGTTTTTCAAAAAGATATATGCTTTTGTCATTTTTGTATTTATTTTAACTTAATTAATATAATGTGTCATTATCACTTAAAAGTGGCTCCATGGGGTCCCCAAAATCTACCCAAAGATGACCATGGTCGCACATGTATCAACCAATAATGTTAGGACAAATTTTAGGGTAATTTATTATTATTATAATATTATTGTTTTACCCTTATTTATTGGATTTAACCTTTAACCATGGTAAATAAAATATTTACCGAAGTAATTATTCAAAATGTCTAAAAATAAAAGATACCTATTTACACAATTTAGAAATCATAATTACTTATATGGAATCCATTTTTCAAAATTCAAAATATATAAGTGTCAGAAATTAATTTAAAATTAATTCATGTTGTTAAAATAAAAAGGAAGTTTTTAAGAGATAATAACTATCAAAAGATTGATACTTGTTCATGTCCGGTTTAATTGTGAAATTATGTCCAATTATGAACATTTTATTAAATGGCAAAAATATATTCTAAATATACATTACAACCACTCAAATTCATAATTTATCACTATTAATTAATTCGATTTAAAAAGTTGTTTTTAATTAAAATTCAGTAATTTTCACTATTCATCAAAATATAAACGTTATCCGAAAATTTATAAAATTTTACCCTAGGATAATTTCGATACTCTGAATCCATAAATGAAGTCATTTTTGAGAGTTAAGATTTATAAAATTTCATAAAGTGGGTATTAATATTCATAATGGCTAGTTTGATTGGTTGTGGTGTGTGTTAGAACTCGAAGTTGCGTAGAACACACGCTACTATATTATTCAAAGAGAAGTGTACTGTTGAATCTTGGGGTGTTACAATCATATTTTTTCTTTTTGGTTTTTGGGATAGTTTTATTTTTCCATTTTTATTTATTATCATTTTAATTTTTGTTTCATGATGTATGAATTGAGTCGATAAATTATTTTGCGATGTTTGGTTGTGATTGTTCAGATTTTGTTTAATTGTTATATTTAGTCATTTATAATTAATTTTATGTGTGAAATAATTCCCAAGAGACATTGTTGATACCCAGGTACCTGTTTTAAGCCCATAGGGATTGGTAATGCCCTTCAGGCCATGCCACAGGCCTGGCCGAGTGTTTGATTTCATGGAAAACCATATTGGTTCATGATAGGGAATGAAAAAAAGGAATACTCCCCAAGATATTTTTCATATAGAGTTGATATCAATTTTTTCTCCTCTAAAAATAATATTTTCTAAGTGAGGCAATGTAGGTATGGATTGTCATAGTTTTTCAAGATTGGTATGGTTTATTTTATATTAGTTTATCACTTTTTAGTGTTTCCTTAAGAGTAGTTTTTTATTAGAGTGGGTTTCGTAGTCTGATCTTTAGTAGTACTTATTTACTACAATAGAATATATATAATGGTTTATGCATGATTTTTTGTTACAATAATTGTGTTATTACTTTTTTTATTCTACTAATGTTGTAATATCATTGGATTATCTATTGTATCAAAGGGTTGTAATAATTCTCAGCTATAATGAGAACCATTAGATACTATGATAATAATCTGAATTATATCTTCTCTAGTATAGATACATTATAATGATGGGATATAGATATTGTGTGTGAATCAAGAATTGGATGTGTATAATCACTGAAATTTATTCTTATAAAGTTCACACATGGTGATATCAAATAGAGTAGATCATGATGACTGGAATTCTAATAGAAACACTACATTCATTAGATTTCATTGGATGTTACTATGTATTGGAATGTAAATTGATCTCTTGAACTAAGATAATTATTAATATATATCATTTTATCATGTACATTTACAAATTATGAAAACAATTATAGAGTATATTTAAGCACATGTATCTTAAATTGAGTCCATTATTGGTGGTATGGAATTTATTGAATGAAGAAGAAGGGATTTATCATTTCTGATTATATGAAGAATTAATATTGGGTTTGATGAATGGTATGGTAGTTCCTTGAAAAAACCAAGACCATAATACATGAAGAAAATTAAATGAGGTATAGTTAAACAAATATAAATAAATAATTACTAGATGACTACACAAAGTATGAATCATATTTTATAACATATCAAAAGACAAAGGGACTATCTTCAGTAATAAATATTTATTAGTGGTTATCAATGGTAAAGATTATCCACATCCTTTTAGAAGTCATATTCTGTAGAAATATACCATTCATAATCTACGTTTATCACTATATATATTGAAAAACTTTCCTAGAGGGTTACACCCAAGATATTTCAAATAATTCCACCAATTTGAATGAATTGGATCATTGGGTGAGGTGGGTCAGTTGTATGGGGGCTAGTGAATGTATGAGGTTGGATGATCACGAATAATTAATAAAATAAATTTAAATAAAGGTTATTCTTGTTTAGAATATTAATAATTGAATTTATTTCTCCGGGTATTCATATGTTTTCTATGTTTATAAGAGTATTATTAAAAAATATATTTTCAAATGAATATTATTTATTCATGGTTCAATAAAGTTATCTTCGAAAAATTAACTAAGTTCGAAGCTTGTATTTCAACACAAGATGTATTATATTAATAATTACGAGTGATGGAATATTCATGAAACTTATGTTTCATTAACTAAGGTATTTTAGATATAATGGGTTGGTTTTAATAATTAATTTTCTTTATGAACTATATTTCAGAAAGGAAAGAAAAACCACAGTATTTAAACCCATTCATGAGTCATGAATAAAGAAAGAATAATTTTTAATAAATTTATCCCAACATGAATATCTCTCTCATGATTAAGATAAACCTAAATGAAAATAATATTGTATGGATCCTTCCTTTTTAATTGAGACTGTTTTATTAATCTGATCAAAGGGATATCGTGAAGATATATACTCTATTATGGAATAAATAAAAGCCTATAGAATTGAATTACATGGGTAGTGGTGTATGTGTGGATGATTCAAAGTGATCCTAGATTGAATTATTTTAACTATAATAATCCAAATTATAGAAGAGTGTTCCAAGATCATAATATCCATGAGGAATGCTTTATTCTTCATGTTAATTTTTATTACGAATTAAATAATTATATAAATATTTTTGGGTGAATCCAAATACTAGTATAGAAGAAATAATGTTATATCATATTTTTGTTTTTTAATATTTAGAAAATATAAGTTATGAACACATTAAAAAGGCCTGGGTTTATTTATTTAATGATTTCATTTATATTATAGTAATTTATTGTTGTTATTTTTATAAAATCATATTACATTATACTTATTTAGGTTTACGGGGGGGGGGGTATAGATTTAATATGTCACTAATATCACGTCCACTCAGATAGTAACATTATGATATAGGTTTAGAGTCATGTGGTAACTCCTAGTTGATTAGTTCCTCCTCACAATATGAATGTTCACTTTGATACAAATAAGTATATAATTTTTTTTATATTAAAGTACATAGTGACCATAGTATATAGGTATATGAAGAGTGATTTGATGTTTATCAGAGATTATGTGTAACTCCCTGACCCCAGAAACCCAGACTCGGTGCATTATTACATAAGATTGACATGATCACAAAAGATCAAGTCACAGAAGAACAACTAGTTTAGTATCCTTGGAAATAGTGGATACAATCATAAGTATTACATTACATCATAAAGTGAAAAACAACATCAACAAAGTCTCCATATTTCACACTCATATCCCCTTAGACCATCCCTGCAGGTCAGTCATAAAATTATTCTTCACATCCGAGAAAAAAAACATAGAAATGGGTGAGCTCAGATGCTTAGTAAGGATAACAATATAACAGAAACTTTCATAAATAATCATAAACATTTAAGGAAATGTATAACTAAAACAAAAGCCTTTTAAACATGAACTTTAGTATAATATGAAAAAAAATGAAATAATTCCATTTAATTATTCACATGGATATTCTTCAAGTCGAATAATCACATGCAATATCAATAACCACTTTCATAATGATGGAATGCATAATGAAAAACTATCATAACCACATAGTCAAGCCTTTGTGCCAAGACTACAAATAAGATTTTGTCAAGGCCTTCTTCCAAGACACTAGTTTCCATCATGATACCTAACAATGCATCTAGGAGCTATAGTGGGCTCCACCATCACTTACTATATCTAATTCATTCCTCATATGAACAGGTTTAAACATAACATAAACATTCGTATTAAAACTAGCATATGAAATGTCAATACTTTATCCATAAACCATGAATGGTATAAAAATAACACGTCCACAATCAAACATATCACAAAACCATCAATACAATATAGAAGTTTTGTATCATAATAAATCAACTTCAAATAATCTTAAAATCTATCAATGGATGTTGACATAGATGAAATCAAAACTATTTGAGATTAATATATCTTTTTTGAAATCATTTAAAAGTAACATAATTATAAAATAAAACATTTACTTCGAAAATATTTTTATAATGTTTTATGTTAATCTTTGATGATTTTATAATGGTGGAAAATTGCCACACTTTCTGTATAAGTTAAAAAAGAAATTCTTACATTAATTTTGTTGAAAAGGTTAAAATGACCTTGTTTGGATGATAATGGAAAGATTACTTTAATTTTTTTTATAAAAAGTCAAACAAGGGTATAAATGACTTTAACCCCACCTCTAGGAAATAGTAAAAATGTTTTTGAATACATTTTTAAGTTACAAGGATGTGGATGATAAAGAGGTCCCAGTAGATAATTCTGTAAAAACAACCTCCGATAACAAAGAGATTGTCAAATTAACCATTACCTTTTACTTTTCATTCATCTAGGGTAGGTTAAACTCATGTATAATTTTTAAATAATTGCTATTAAATTATAAAATAATCATATATATTAATATGATATCATTTATGATATCTTAACATTTCTTTGTTAATAATATCTTAGTATTATCTTCGTTTCAGGTATTAACAGATTAATTTTCCTTTATATTATTTGTTATGTGAGTCATATTTGTTGTGTATGTGATGTATCATATTCATATTCAGAATAATATCAAATATATAGACATTATTTTTAATCATCAAATGAAAATTAGTATTGAATGGATACGATGGGGAATGAATATCATCGTGTTCGTGGAGACAATAATCTGTACGTACGCATGAGAAACAATATCATTATTTTGATATTAAAATAATATATAATTGGATGGTATATCATATATATAGAATCATTATAATGTTATATTTATTATTTACATCAATTACACATCATTATTATACCCATCCAAATAATAATGTATTGAATAACAATTACACCACGATGTGGAGACGATATACCGTACGTACACACATATGGTGACATGTCATTCAAAGGATTGATAGAATAATGAATTTGGTTGTACAATATTTATAATAACATAACTGTATATAGAATATACTGGAGGTTTTATTTAATAATGTAAAAACAAAGAATGAAGAAGTGGAAGAAGAAAATAACTTGAATGAGGGTTGTGAAATTTTACCTCTTCTTCAGGTTATTCCTTTTGATTTGATCAAAAGGGATTTTTAAGTTGTCTTTATGACTAAAATAAGGCCTCTAGGATTATGGTTGGATAGTTAATAGGGACTTTGGGTAGGGTTGGACGGGCCAAAAGTATTTTATAGTGTGAATTAGAGAGAAGGGGGAGTGCCCTTTTATAAGAGGGGTGAGGGACCCTATAGGAAAAGATAGAAATATTATTTAATAACAAAATACATTTCGGTTTCTAATGGCTCAAAAATGGATTATTTAAGGTTTAAGGTGGTTATGGGTCTATAAACACTCAACCCATAGGTTTTAGAGAGGTTTGGGTCACTATATTAACCATATCCTTCAGATTTAACTCTTAGTTAAATAGTTTAACATTTACCATGTCTCTTTGTATTTTTATATTATATGGTCAATAAACATACAATAAACATAAAATAGAAGCCAAATAGGTTCATTAATGTCACATATAAAATTATTTAGGCCCTTTTTCCAAACCGTATAATTTTAGAAATATTATATCAACTAATAATATTGTATTTGTTATAAAAACTCATTTATGCCAATTTTGCTATTATTTAATAATTGATTTTTTTAAAGTCATAACAACATTATTACTTCGAAATAAATTCATTTAAGAAATAAAAACATATCATATTAACCTATAAAATCTTTGTATGTCATCAAAACATTAAATTATATATTTATATTAACATTTATAATACCAATTATTTGATTATTTCATTAATATGAAAAATATTGTATCATTATTGTGTCATAAATAAATTTAATTATTGAGTGTATAAAAAATATAAATAATATTTCATTATGTAGGAAATAAATTTATATTTCTAATGAATATTTATATTCAAAGATACAACATGTATAACCCTATGTAAAAATTGTTTTAATAAAGGATATATGCTTATGTCATTTTTGTGTTTACTTTAAGATAATTAATATAAAGTGTCATTATCACTTACATGTGGCTCTATGTAGTCCCAAAATTGACCCAAAGATTCCCATGGTCGGAAAAGTATTATCCAATAGGGTTAGGACAAATGTTAGGGTAATTTAATATTATTATAATATTATTTATTACCCTAATTTACCGGATTTACCCTTTAACCGTGGTAAATAAAATATTTATTGAAGTAATTATTCAAAATGTCTAAAAACATAAAGTTACTATTTACATAATTTGGAACTCATGATTCTAAATATGGAATCCAGTTTTATAAATTCAAAACACAGAAGTGGTAGAAATTAATTTAAAATTAATTCCTGTTGTCAAAACAAAATGCAGGTTTTTATGAAATAATAACTACCAAAAAGATTGACACTTGTTTATGTCAAATTTAAATGTGAAATTACTTAAAATGACCTAAATTGTATTAAATTATAAAAATATAATCTAATTATACTTCCAAACCATTCATGTTCATAATTTATCACTATTAATTATTTTGATTAAAAACGTTGTTTTTAATTAAGATTTAGTAATTTTCACTATTCATCAAAACATGAAAGTTATCAGAAAAGTACCAAAAATTCACCATAAGGTAATTTAGATATTAAAAATCCAAAAATGAAGTCCATTTTGAATGATAAAATTCATAAAATTTCAAAAAGTGGGCATTACTATTCATAACAGCTAGTTTTAGTGGTTGTTGTGTGTTAGAACTCGAAGTTACGTACAACACACGCTACTGTATTATTGAAAGATAAGCATACCTTGGAAGTTTGGGGTGTTACATTCGCCCCACCTTAAAATAATTTCTTCCTCAAAATTTACAGAATATTACTGCATGAAAATACTTGGAAGGTTCTTCATCATAAGTTCCTCAGGTTCCCACATTGCCTCTTCCATTTATGGTTTCTCCATAGAACTTTTACCTGACAAGTCGTCCGGTTTTGTAACGCCCCAACCCCAGTTACCCAGAGTCAGTGCATTATTACATAACATTGGCATGATCACAAGAAAGATCAAATCTCGAAAGACCGATTGGTTTAGTAGCCTTGGGAACTGTAGATATATTCATGAAGTTTTAAATTACATCATAAAAATGAAAACTATAACAACATAGTGTCCATATTCCACAATCTTATCCCCTCATACTATCCCTACAGGTCATTCATAATTTACTTCTTCACATCCTGGAAAAAATAAAACATAGAAAAGGGGTGAGCTCAAATGTCCAGTAAGGAAAACAATATAGCGGAAACTTTCGTAAATAAGAATAAACATTTAAGGAAATGTATTACTAAAACAAATGACTTTTAAACATTAACATCAACATATTATGGCAAAAATAAAATGAAATAAAGCCATTTACTTATTCACATGGATATTATACTAATAGAATAATCACATGCAATATCAATAACTGCAATCATAATGATGGAATGCATAATGCCAGACTTTCATAACCACATAGCCAGGCCTCGTGCCAAGACTACAAATATGATTTTGTCAAGGCCTTGAGCCAAGACACTAGTTTGTCTCATGAGATCTACCGATGCATCAAGGAGCTATAACAGGCTCCACCCATCACATATTAATTTCAATGCATTCCAATATGAAAAGGATTAAACATAACATAAAAATTCGTATTAAGACTAGCATACGAAATGTAAATACTTCATCCATAAACCATGAATGGTGTAAAAATAACACATACACATTCAAACATATCACAAAACCTTAAATACAATATATATGTTTTTTCATAATAAATCAACTTCAAATAAGCGTAAAATCCATCAAAGGATGTTGACATAGATGAAATCAAAACTCTTTTTAGAGAAATATATCTTTCTATTTTGAAATCATTTAAGAGTTATATTTTTATAAAATAAAACATTTTCTTTGAAAATATTCTTGTAGTCTTGTAAGGGAATCTTCGACGATTTTATAATGGCTAAAATAGCCGCACCCGCCTTATCAGTTAAAAAAACATTCTTACCTTAATTTTGTTGAAAAGGTTAAAAAGTACCTTGTCTGGTAAATGATGGAACGAATAATTTATAAATATCATATAAAAAGTAAAACAAGGGTATAAATGACTTTAAACCATATTCTAATAAATAGTAATTTTTTTTGAAATTCATTTTTAAGATACATGGATGTTGATGATAAAGAGATCCCAGTAGATTATTACGTATAAACAACCTCAGATAATGAAAAGATTGCAAAATAAACCCTTACCTTGTACTTTTATTTTGTTGGGGTAGGTTAACCACATGTATAATGGTGAAATAATTGTTATTAAATTATACACGAATCATATACATTAATATGATATCATATATTATCCTTTGACATTGATTTGTTAATAATATCTTAGTATTATCGTTGTTTCGGGTGTTAACTTACTCGATTTCTATTATATGTTTTGTTACGTAAGCTATGTTTTTCGTGGATAGGTTGTATCTTAATCATATAAATAATGATATCAAGTCATTAGATACTGTTATCAATCATCAAATTAGAATTATACTTAAATGGATATGATGGAGAATGAATCTCATCGCGTTTGTGGAGACGGTAGTCCGTACGTACGCAAGAGTGACAATATCATTATTTCGATATTAAAATAATATATAATTGAAGGGTATAACATATATACAGAATCATTATCATTTTTAATTTTTTATTTACATGAGTTACACATCATTATTATACCCATCCAAATAATAATTTATTGAATAACATTACACCACGACGTGGAGATGGTAAACCGTACGTACGCACGCATGGTGACATGTTATTCAAAGGATGGATATAATACTGAATATGGTTGTACCATATTTATAATAACATCACAGTATATATAAGATACTGGAGTTATTATTTTATAATTTTAATAACAAAGAAGGAAGAAGTGGAAGAAGAAAGGAACTTGGAAAAGGGTGGTGAAATCATTACCTCTTCTTCGGGTTCTTCCTTTTGATTTGATCAAAAGGGATCTTAGGATGGATTTCTGACTAAAGTAAGGCCTATAAGATGAAGTTAGGGAAGTTGAGAGAGTATTTGGGTAGATTTTGGACGAGCCAAAAGGCTTTGAAGGTGTGAGTTAATGAGAATGGAGAGTGCCCTTTTATAAGAGGGTTGAGGGGCACCTTTGGAAAATCTAAAAATATAATTTTATAATAAATTTATATTCGGTTTATAGTGGCTCAAAAGTGGATTATTTAAATGTTAAGGTGGGGATATGTCTAAAACCACTCAACCAATAGAATTTAGACAGGTTTGGGTTACTATATTAACCTTATCATTAAGTATTAACTCTTAGTTAATTAGTTTTACTTTTACAATGTATCTTTGTATTTTTATATTATATGGTTAATAAACATACTATATACATCCAAGAGACCCCCAAGTGGTCCATTAATGATAAAAATATAATGATATAAGTCTCTTGGCCAAGCCTTAGATTTTCAGGAATTTAATATCAATTAATAATATAATATTTGTTTTAAAAATTCTTTTATGTCAATTTTGATACTATTCATTAATTTATTTTTGTGAACCTCATAAAATAATTATTACCTCGAATAAAGTTACTTAATTCACTCATAACATATCAAATTAACCTAGAAAATTAGTTTAATTCATTAAAAGTCTCAAATTATATTTATTTGGGTATTTATAATATCACTTATTTTAATTTTTTACTATTATGGTAATTCATGCATCATCATTGTGTCATAAATAAGTTAAATTATTTAATATCTAAAAATTATAAATAAAATATCATTATGTAGAAAATAATTTTAGATTTCTAATTAATAATTACAATCGAATTTATATTATGTATATCCTTATATTAAAAATGTTTTAGGAAATATACTTTATATTATGTATAACCTTATATTAAAAATGTTTCCCCTTCCATGGTTATTACCATATCCATATTTACAATATCCATGAAGATATGATCCCTTTTAACTCTCATCTTGTTCAAAACCCCATGATCCTATCTGCTCAAAGCATCTTCCACATTATTTTCCTTCCCCAGGTGGCAGTGTATTGGGAAATAATAATCCTTGAGTAGTTCAAGCCATCTCCTTTGACTCATGTTGAGTTCTTTCTGTGAGAAAATATACTTCAAACTCTTGTGATCAGTATAAATCTCACATTTTTCACTATATAGATAGTGTCTCCATATTTTCAAAGAAAATATTACAGATGCTAACTCAAGATCATGTGTAGGATAGTTTTTCTCATGAATTTTTAGCTATCATGATGCATATGCAACAAACGTATCATTCTTTATAAGGACACAACCAAGTCCTTTCTTTGAAGCATCACAATAAATAACAAACCCATCATTCCCCGATGGTAGAGTCAATATAAGATCATTGACTAATATTCTCTTCATTTCTTCAAAAAATTCTTCACACCCTTTTGTCCAAACAAATTTAACCCCTTTCTTGTAATCTTCGTTAATGGGTTAGCCAATCGGGAAAAATTCTTGAGGAATCTTTGATAATAACCTAGAAACAAATAGAACTACGTACCTCTATTATACTCGTTGCTGCTAGCCATTCTTAGATTGCTATTGTCATAGAAGAATCAATAGAGTTTCCACCCTTAGAGACAATATGGCCAAAAAATCTCTTGAAGACATAATTCACACTTGCTAAACATCCCATATAATTTAATCCTCTTAAGAATTTTCAGGATTATGTGCAAGTGATTTTAATGATCTTCGTAGATTTTGGAGTATACCATGATATAATCAATTAATACCACTACAAATTCATGAAGATAATCCTCGAAAACTCTGTTCATTAGATCCATGAAAATAGAGGGTGCATTAGTCAGCCCAAATGGCATTACTGTAAACTCATAATGCTCGTACCTGGTACAAAATTCTCTCTTCAGAATGTCTTCTTTCTTCACACACAACTGATGGTATCCAGATCGAAGGTCAATCTTTGAAATTTTTTGATCTCTATGCAGTTGGTCAAATAAATCATCAATGTGAGGTAGTGGATACTTGTTCATTATTTTTATAGCATTGAACTCTTTGTAGTCAATGCAAAACCTCATAGATTCATATTTATTCTTAACAAAAAGAACAGGGGCTCCCCACGGAGAAACACAATGGAGAATAAATCCCTTAATACTGAATTCCTCTAGGTGTTTCTTTAGTTCCACTATTTCTATAGTGGCCATTCTATAAGGGGTATTAAATATGGTCCTTGATCCAAGAATTAGGTCAATGGAAAACTCAATTTCTCATTCTGGAGGATGTCCGGGTAAATCCTCTGGAAAGACATCAACATATTCATGTGCAATAGGTACATCCTCTATTTGATCATTCCTTTCCTCACCACAGTCATTTTATTCTCTTCCTCCCCAATAATTGAATTTAGTTGAGCTATTGATGGTAGATCTAGATAAGAATTAGGTGGTGATGGTTCTGCTATAAAGATATGGTGTTTTTTATCATCATTATCAAAAATAGTAACCTCCTTCTTCTTACAATAAATGTTTGCATCATAGTCCAAAAGACAATCCATACCAAGGATTATATCAAATTAAATCATGGGTAAGATGATGATATTAGCAGATAAAGAACATTTATATTCCCTAATGGGAAATGATTCATAGAACATTATAGAAATGATACTTCCCTTAAGAGTTTTGACTGACAACTACCTTGTTAAATCAAATTTGGAAAATCTAATTTTCGTAGAAAACTGGGAATATATGAAACAATGAGATGATCCAGAATCAAATAAAGCATTGACTAAACTTGAGGAAACCATTAAATTACCTGCCACCACGTCTTTCGGAGCTTCAACCTCCACAGTAGTGATAAAATAATCTTGTCCTTGATCACTTGGCCTTTTCAGAGGTATGTTTCCCAGACACTTAGGACATTCATTTTCATAATGTCCCATCTCCCTACAATTGTAGCATTGAACATTGTTAGCTTCCTTCTTCCCCTTGAAATCACGAGTTTGGTGGCCTTTTTCACCACACTTGTAACAGACACCCATTCCATTCAAGCAAGTACTAGGGAGTTTTTCCCACATTTACTGCCAGATGGATATTCAACTTTTCCCTTCTTCCCCTTATTTCCATTTCCAATGTGATAATCATATCTCTTCTTCTCTTGCTTTACTTTAAAGTTTTAAGACTTAGATAATTCTTTTAATGTCTTGATAACACATGAGAACATATCTTCGTTCGACATGAAGGATTGTGAGACTAATGCTCGACATAGAAACAGTTTTAACCCATCAAAGAAATGACCAATATCACTTCTTCGGTTATGAATATAATCTTCATCATGCATTGTTAACCTTGTAATGTTATCCTCATACTTTGTGACATTCTCATCCTACTTTTTCCTCAGACTGAGAAATTTCCTTTCCATATATGCTCGATGGTCACGAGGAATGTTTTTTTCTATGAAAAGATCTTTACACTCCCTCCATTCTATATTTGATACTTCATCATCTTCCTTTGTGTTTTGAATCAATGACCACCCTTGATCAACATCTACAGTGATGCGGTAAACTACCATGATTACTTTTTCCCTTTCACAACTCCCCAAGGAATGCAATATATTCTCTATGGAAATTATCCATTGCTCAGCTACTAATTGATTTGTAATCCCATTGAATGTTGGTGGTTGTTTCCTCATGAAGTGATCTAACATTGATCCTCCACGCTATGGATTATGGTGCTCCATACAGGTATGTATATTATTAATAACCTGAGTGAGTTGTCCCAGTATAGTAGTAAGCAGATCAGCACCAATTATATCACCACCTCCACTATAATTATCTTGAGTAGGAGGGAAATCCCTATATGGAGTGCATGAATTGATACAGTTTCTATTCCTTCTACTAGGATCCATTTCTAAATAATGGAATAAACAAGAATAGTTTATGAATCAAAATACACAATTCCAAACTTGAAAAACACTTAACATAAATTGAACAGTTTTTGGATTTAATCGATAATGATAAAAATGTTCTCTTTGAGGAATTATATACTCATAAACCCTTCATAATGGTTTGTAATGAAAATGAGAATTATCCTAACCATATCTCTTGGGAGATTCATAACCAAGAGTGCAGAAAGACCCGTTGTCGTGCAGCACTCCCCATTTGAGTCTATCTCAAAGTAGTGCTTTTTTGTTTTAACCCTAGGTACATCTATACCAGAGATGCCTCTACCATCTCATATCCAGACAGAGATTTATTTCTTTGAAAACTCACAAAATCTCTACAATACCAAAATTCTAGGAAGTTCTTCTATACTAATCCTCAAATTCCATCTTAGGCCTATGTACTCTAATCAGAGATTATCTAAATATATCATACAAGGTTTGTACTACACTTCCTCTGATACCAACTATAACGCCCTGACCCCAGCTACCTAGTGTCGGTGCATTATTACATAACATTGGAATGATCACAAAATATCATGTCTCGAAAGACCTATTAGTTTAATAGCCTTAGAGACACTAGATACATTCATAAGTCTTACACTACATCATAATGTTTAAAACTACAACAACATAGTATCCATAGTCCACACCCATACCCCCTTAGACTATCCCCGAAGGTCGGTCATAAAATACTTCTTCACATCCTAGAAAAAAATAAAACATAGAAAGGGGTGATCTCAAATGCTTAGTAAGGATAACAATATAGCGAAACTTTCATAAATAAGCATAAACATTTAAGGAAATTTATAACTAAAACAAAAGCCTTTTAAACATGAAATTCATCATAATATGGAAAAAAGAAAATGAAATAATTCCATTTACTTATTCACATGGATATTCTACAAGTCGAATAATCACATTCAATATCAATAACCACTTTCATAATGATGGAATGCATAATTCCAGACTATATTAACCACATAGTGAAGGCCTTGTGCCAAGACCACAAATAATATATTGTCAAGGAATTGTATCAAGACACTAGTTTGTCTCATGATACCTAACTATGCATCGAGGAGCTATAGCAGGATCCACCTATCACATACTAAGTCCAATACATTCCACATATGAAAAGGTTTAAACATAACATATACATTCGTATTAAAACAAGTATACGAAATGTCAATACTTTATCCATAAACCATGAATGGTATAAAAATAACACTTCCACAGTCAAACATATAAAAAACCTTCAATACAATATGGATGTTTTGTATCACAATAAATCATCTTAAAATAATCTTAAAATCCATCAAAGGATGTTGACATAGATGAAATCAAAACTATTTGATAGAAATGACTCATTTTTTGAAATCATTTTAACATCACATAATTATAAAATAAAACTTTTACTTTGAGAATATTCTTATAAGATTGTAATGGAAGCTTCGATGATTTTATAATGGTGGTAAATAGCCGCACCCACTGTATAAGTTAAAAAATACATTCTTACCTTAATTTTTTCAAAAAGGATAAAAGGACCTTATTTGGAAAATTGACGGAAAGATTCCTTTAAACCCATTTTATAAGAAGTAAAACGTGGCTATAAATGACTTTAACCCCTATTATACTAAATAGTAAAAATGTTTTGGAATAAATTTTTAAAAAACATGGATGTGGATGATAAAGAGGTCCCAGTAGATACTTCTGTAAAAACAACCTCAGATAATAAAGAGATTGTGAAATTAACCCTTACATTGTATTTTTCTTTGGTCAAGGGTTGATTAACCTCATGAATAATGGTGATATAATTGTTATTAAATTATACAATAATCATATACATTAATATGATATCATATATGATCTTTTAACATTTCTTTGTTAATAATATCCTAGTATTATTGTCGTTTTGGGTGTTAAGAGATTCATTTTACTTTATATTATTTGTTATGTGGGTCGTATTTGTTATGGATAGAATGTATCTTATTCATATCCAGAATTATATCAAGTATTTAAACAATATTTTTAATTATCAAATGAAAATTAGTCTTGAATGGATACGACAACGATTGAATCTCATCGCTTTCATGGAGATGGTAATCCATACGTACGCACGAGGAACAATATCGTTCTTTTGATGTTAAAATAATATATAATTAGATGGTATATCATATATACAGATTAATTATCATATTATATTTATTATTTACATCAATTTCACATCATTATTATACCCATTCAAATAATAATGTATTGGATAACAATTACACCATGACGTGGAGACCGTAAGCCGTACATACACACGTATGGTGATATGTCATTAAAAGGATGGATAGAATAATGAATTTGGTTGTAACATATATATAATAACCTCAAAGTATATAGAATATTCTGCATTTATTATTTTAGAATGGAAATAGAAAAGAAACATGAAGTTGAAGAAAAAAACAACTTTAGAGAGGGTGGTGAAATTATTACCTCTTCTTCTAGTTCTTCTTTTTTGATATGATCAAAAGGGATCCTTAAGATGGATTTATGACTAAATAAAGGCCTGTATGATGAAGTTAGGATATCTTATAGTTTCTTTGTGTAGGGTTTGGTCTATCCAAAAGGCGTTGAAGGTGTGAATTAGAGAGAAAGGGGAGTTCCATTTTATAAGATGGGTGAGGGGCACCTTAGGAAAAGCTTGAAATATTATTTTATAATAAAATAATATTCAGTTTCTAATGGCTGAATAAGTGATTATTTAAAGTATAAGGTGGGGGTGGGTCAACAACTACTCAACCAAAAGGATTTATATAGGTTTGGGTCACTACATTAACCTTAACATTCAGATTTAACTCTTAGTTAAATAGTTTTACATTTACCTTGTCTCTTTGTATTTTTATATTATATGGTTAATAAACATACTATAAATTTCCAATAGAAGCCCAATATGTTTATTAATGTCACATATAATATTATTTATTCCCTTTGGACGAATATTAGACTTTTTGGTATATTATATCATCCAATAAAATTGTATTTGTTTTAAAAACTCATTTGTGTCAATTTTGATATTATTTAATAATTCTTTTTTGTTAAAGTACTAACTCCATTATGGATAAGAAATAAATTGATTTAAGATATAATTACATGTCATATTAACCTATAAAATTATTGGATGCCATCAAAACTTTAAAATTATATTTATTTTAACATTTATAATAACAATTATTTGATTCTTTCATTAATAAGGAAAACACTACATCATTATTGAGTCAAAAATAAATTTATTTATTCAATGTATAAAAATTATAAATAAAATATAATTATGTAAGAAATATTTTTAGATTTATAATTAATATTTATAGTCAAATATATAACATGTATAACCCTATGTAAATTTTTATTTATTTAAAATATATGCTTATGTCATTTTTGTGTTTACATTAACTTAATTAATATAAAGTGTCATTATCACTTACAAGTGGCTCCATGGGGTGTCAGAATTGACCCCAAGATGACCATGTTCAGAAATGTATCATCAAATAGGGATAGGACATATGTTTGGGAAATTTAATATTATTATAATATTATTTATTACCTTTATTTACTAGATTTACCCTTTAACCTTGGTAAATAAAATATTTACCAAAGTAATTATTCAAAATGTCTAAGATAAAATTTACCTATTTACACAATTTGTACCTACTGATTCTAAATATGGAATGCATTTGTCTATATTAACAACACAGAAGTGGTAGAAATTAATTTAAAATTAATTCCGCTTGTCAAAACAAAAAGTGTGTTTTTATGAAATAATAACTACCAAAAGATTGACACTTGTTTATGTCAAATTTAAATGTGAAATTACTTATAATGACCTAAATTGTATTAAATGATTAAAATATAATATAATTATACTTCCAAACCATCCAAATTCATACTTTATAACTATTAATTATTTCTATTAAAAAATTTGTTTTTAATTAAAATTTAGTAATTTTAACTATTCATCAAAATATGACAATTATCAGAAAAGTAACAAAAATTCACCCTAAGATAATTTTGATATTATGAATCCCAAAATGAACTAAATTTTGAAATATGAAATTAATAAAATTTTAAAAGGTGGGTATTACTATTCATAACTGCTAGTTTGAGTGGTTGTGGAGTGTTAGAACTCGAAGATGCGTACAACACATCCTACTGTATTATTCATTGAGAAGCATACCATGAATGCTTGGGGTGTTACATTAGGGGATAAAAAAATAATTAATTTTTATTTATTTATTTAATTCCATCCTTTTTAACATGTTTTGGGAGTATATTGACTAATTTTAATTTTAATTAATTGAGTTATATTTAGTATGATATGTGACATTGGTGAATTTTAGGGAAGGGTCAAGGATGTATCTTGGTTTTATTTTTTAAAAAATTGGTGTTATATATGTTTTCATTTCTTATGCAATTGTTTATTGGTTACTAATTTTTTTGTTTGATTTATTATTAATTTTAATTTTTGGTTGATGTTTATCATTTTTCAAACGAAAATATCCCCTTAATGATTTCTAGTATACCCCTTGCACTAGTCACTGATCGCTAGTAGTTAATGGAAGAGCTTAAACTCCCAGGATGTCAAAACATGGGTATATATTGTATATTTACAAGGATTATCAATAAAAAATGATTACTCGATAAAGGTTTCTAGACTTTTTATGAACTTATAGAGATAATAATTTCAATAATTTCGAAGTAAAATATATATAAGTCTGATCAATATGTTTATAGTAGCAATCATGTAACTAGTACAGTCTTAGAAAGTGTGAAAGGAATGGTATTATTAATTCTTATGTATGTAGTTTTTTATATGATCATACATCTTTACCCAATGATTAATAAGAGGTTAATTATAATAAAATTCATATTTATGGTGGTATTTTTTGGTGGTCCCTTAAAGAACTATAAAATATTACAAATATATGATAATTTAGTAATGAAATATCATAGTGGTTTTTAAAAACTATTACAAAATTCTTTTAAAATCCCTTTGAATATTCATCTAATTTTATCCCTCTACACTCATATCATTATTCTTTTAACTTATCTAGTTTTCATGTTACTATGATTCCACCCATTCCATGTAAATGATAGACACTTAAATTTTTCTAAATATCACCTATAGAAAACATTATCATTGATTAACCTCAAAATATCTTAATATCACAGAGGTTGGTATAGATTCTCCCACTCTTCTTATTTACATGGGATGAATAAATTTTTACCCAAAAATATTCATGTTTTCTTTTGAATATAGGTATCATTTTATTATTATTTCTCAATTTCTATAGTGATGGTTTCAATTTCCACCTTTATTTATCAATCAGAAGCCTTATAAATATAATATTTTGTTTATCAGTTTTGTATAAGGACAATTGAAATTCTCTTCCCTAATTCATCATTGCATAAAACAATAATTTGAATAGTTATTAAGATAATGTTGAGATTCTTTTTATACAGTTTTAAATCTTGAAAACAATTTATCTATATATTAATTATATAAAAATCTATCTTAATTAGATAATACGATTAACTATTGAACTATATTACCATAAATAATGAATAATTTCTTATAATATAATGTTATAATTAAATAACTTAACAGACCATACATTTTTTGGTTACACTAATGTTTATTAGGATCCATAGTGATGAATTCCCATCAGATAATGTGCTATAGAAATTATACAACCAGTTTAACAAGAAAATAATATTTAGTGTTTACCTTAGCTATGAAATTTTTTATTATTATACATACATATTACTATATACATAGAGGTAATAAAAGAAAATTGAAACATAAATTATTAAAACTCATTTGAATATGATATTCCTGGTTGGTTATTTTTTTAGAATTCAAAAGTCTAAAAGGCATAAGAATTTATTCTTAGTGTCCTTTAGTATTTTAAAAGTGATTTTACAAATATCATATATTCATACCCAGAATTGATGAAATCCAAACATAATATTGAGTTTATTGAAAAAGTGTAACCCAATGTAATTATTCTTGTTAAACCTCAATAATTGGAATTATATATATATGTTTATTCCCATTAAATTATTTAAAAAACTATAATCCACAGACATTCTGCAACTGTCATATTTCTATTTAACTATGATAATGTGACTAAAATTAGGACGATTTCAATATTTTCTTATAAAATATTCTATTATTTCATATACATAATTTTCAATCATTTATTTAAGATAAGTTTACAACCTTTATTGACTCGTATTCACTAAAAAATATTCATTTTTTTCTCAAGGTCACTACATGATCTTTTATTTTTTTGGAGGTAACCATTCTCATTCATATAAAGGGTCTAAAATGCATGCATTACACTGAAATATTGTTGTTATTTGAATTCATATAACTATTCTCCGACTCCCGATCAATCTAATAAAATTTATTTCAAACCCATACCTATACAGGTATATCCTTATTTCAAATTAAAAGTTTTAGGGTGACTGGTTTATTTGAAAATTCAATATCCCATTACAACATGAATTATTTCCCTTCTATGTTCAATTTTATGTTTTATTAACACAATTTTTTAAAATAACCAAGTTTTATTAACCATATAATTCCCCAAACCAATTATAACCCTTCATTTCCAAAAATAAACTTTAATATTCAATTTAATTTTTTCCAAAAACACCCTTGCTGTGTTACACAATCTTAATATCATTTCTCTCGGTCTATATCCCAACTTAATTCCAAAAGGATTTTTAAATGTAAATATTTCATTTAAAAAATTATTAAAAATTATATTTTATTTAATGTTTTAAAATTACTAAAATATTATATTATTGAATTTGTTTTAAAATTATTAATAAATATAAATTATGTCTCATTAATGGATCAATTCATATTTTATAGTTAATTTATTAATACCTAATTAGTATAAACACTAATATCACAGGTAAGGTTAAAACATTGTTTTTGTACGTTACATGAACATGTGTTAGAAATACATTAAAAACAAATAATATATTATTTAAATTAATCAAATTTAATATTCAAAATCATTTTTTATAAATTTTCTATTGATTATATCTTTAAGTTACTCTTTTTTAAAAAAAAATTCTAGGTTATTAAGCTAGTTACCAAAGTGAAAACCCAAAATGGTAAAAATAAGGGAACTTAGAAGTTATGATTTTTTTAAAAATATATTTAATTTTGAAGTGGATGTGATTAAAAACTATATTATCCCTTAATAAATTTAATTATATATTTTGGAGAAAATTTAGGTAATATTGACCTCTCAATAATGATTCTTTTGAGTATTTACATAAATACAACTTGTCCTCAACTATAAAAGGGAACTCACTCCCTTTAGTTATTCACACCTATAAAGCCATTTGAATCATCCAAAACTAACCAAAACAAACTCAAAACATCCATTTCCCAATACTAGAAGACTTATCCCTATCATAAATTCAAACATTCAATGCTTTAGTACAATCCTAAGTAGGAAAAAAGAGGAATTGTTTTTCAACCAGTGACTTTATAATATATTTTTATCCGCCTCTTAAAATTTATATCAAACAATTATTATATATTAAACATAGTATATTACACATATTGGAATGTTTTTATAATAAGGTAAGATCCTAAAACCATTTCCACTTCAATCGGATGGGTTATCAAATCATCATTTGTTTTGTATGGCATACTACCACCTCACAAATCGATGTCATTCATTTTTATATTTCATACTCTCAAGGTTACATATGATGATGCATAAAAAGTATATATATGATATTTATAAAAAACATTTTCCTCTGAAATCACTATATCATATATATATTTTTTCTATCCATTCTTTAAGAGATACAATAACATAGTCATGTGTAGGGAAGATACCGCCTCACGAAGTTATGTGATTCATCTTTCACTTACACATAACATGAAACTAGATAAAGAAAAATTAAATGATTATATGTGATATAAATAAAATAATTATGGTATAAATTACATACTAATTATTCTCTAAGGATAATATATATCATTTTCTTTCTTTCCTTTTCACTTATATAAAGATGATAACATCATTCGTGTACGTGTTGACTACTTCCTTCACGAAGTGATATAAATTTATTTTCATTACCACCCCACATGGATAAAATATATATAAGTACAAAATATGGTATTAATTATATTTTGTTAATTATGTAACACAAAAATATTACTTATTTTATTTCCATAAATATCATTGAAAAATTAAAATATTTTTCATGCGTACGTACGACCAAGCATCTCCATGAATGTAACATACTTAATTTTTCATAACCATTATTCTTGATTGGTTTAAAAAGAAAATTTAATATATATATATAAGATAATTATTTCAGTATTATTATTTTTTATGTGATTAAACTCTAAAATATGTGCATGAAATGGTTATATAATACAGAAACATGAATGATAAAACAATGAAATTAATAACCAAAACAATGAAAAAATAACAATTATTAACGAATTGGTGATTAGATGTTATATAATGGTCATATGTGATATTATAAATATTAATATCATTCCCTTATAAGTTAATAACATGTATAAAATCCATATACTTGAGGTTAAATAATTTACAATTAGAAGGAAGCGTGAGGTAAGAGAATTTATCTCATTTTACAGTCCATTGAGACTTATTTCATATTATGCACCATTTTACTTTCATTTGGTTTATATACTACCCCTTTAACTAGTAATATCATTAATATTTCATTATTTATGGTATTTTATGTTTCAATTTGAATTTTTTCATCTAAGGGGATATGGAATAAAATATACCATGGGTAAAGGGATTTTTCCTTAATTTCATTTCATTTGAGGATTATGTACTGTTATGAACCTTATTTATTTTATATGGTGTATATATTGATACTTTGAGATGTAGTATGAGTAAAATATTATTCTTAAATGTATTTTAATATTTATTTGTATTTATTTCATTTAATGGGAATTGGATTAAAACTTACAATGTGGTACAGGATTTTGTCACAATTAACATTCCACTGAGGCATATTTATTATTATGCACCAATAAACATTTATGTGGTGTATATACAACAACATTTAAATTTAATATCATAATTATTTCATAAATGATGGTATTCTAGATTCCAATTTGAGTTATATCATTCAAGGGGGTTTGACTAGAATATTACTGAGTGGTAAAAGTTACTGGGAAAGATCACATTCTTTTATGATTGTTACCTATTTATTGAAATAATCAATTTATTGCAATAAATTTTCATTGAAAATTTAATTTGTCTTAGATATCCATATTATATTGTTATGAATATTATCATTCCAACAACTATATAACTTATTTTGATATGGTTTCCACTTTGAAATTTATTTTATTAACTTTAGAAATATGGATAAATCTATATCCTTTCCTCAATACAGATACATAATGATAAGGAACATTTTTTACAAATTAAATAGATTATTGAATATGTGATTTTTTTTGTAAAATTATGACTTGGGTTGGGGACCATTTTTATAAATCCCCTTGATGTGTTAGTAGTCTCTTGAGACGAATCATTTGGCCAACTAGATGGGTTTTTTCCCAGTATATTCTAATCCATTTTGTGAAAGGTCTAAAAGGTAAAGGTATCATTTACCTATGAAACAGTGTGTCCAATAAATAATTATTTCCTTCATTGATAATTCTATTATTATTTTTATCCTTAATATTTTCAGAATGAAATTATCTATGCATCTACTTTATTTATAGTTTATTGATTAAATGTCATGTGTTTCAATAATTTACTTTTCCTTGTTGATTATACCTTATCTCCTAATGACAGTCAATTTATTTAAAAGGACTATGTGTTTAGTTCTCTATCATGACATATTTATTATTATTATTGATTCATTATATCTTCACAATACATAAATATTAATGAGAATTTGAGATCACCCTATTTTATTTTCTTTCCATAGGATATGAAGATGAATTTTGGGATTGAGTTTTAAAGATGGTGAGATTTTTCTTTTTTTTCTGATGTATTTTCTTTTCATAGTATAAAATGGGTATCATGTTTCTATTTAGTTTTCCAAAACTACTAAACTGGTTGGTCCATTGAGATTTAACCCATTATATATATACTAATGTAATAAAGTAATACACTGGGTCTAGGTTACTGTGGTTTGGGTCATTAAAATGCAGACTTCCCCATATAAAAGAGGATTCCATCCAGTGGAGAGGGTCTAATGAAGCTATGGGGGATTTATTGACTCAATAATCAATACTACATGCCACAAACATAAATAAAATTTAACAAAATCGAATATCATAGTAATGTATATAGTAAATATGTTGTAGAAAAAATATTCAAACATTTTATACATATAAATAAACCAGGATCACAATGGGGAAATAAAAATGGTTGGACTCTTCATGTATTAATAATGTTTTAATTATCACAAATCTAGTTACTATTAAGAAATATTATTATTATTTAAAAATCCTTTTACTAGTTACAAATCTTGTTACTAATCACAAATCCCACTTATCTTATCAATCCTCTGTATTTATGTTTCATGATATCTCTTATACTTTATACTGGATAAGTTCCAATGATCTTATGTATATTACTATCTAAGTCTGAATGCAGATATTTGTGTATGTATAAAGACACCGTGAAGATTGACATAGTAAGACAGACTTTGTGCAAGACATAGTCACAGTGAAGCAGACACCGTGAAGTCTAAGTCTCAGACACTGTGACCAATGAGACACCATGACACCATAAGACAGACACTCTGATTGCCTAAGTGAAAAGACACAATGAAGGACACACCATGACATAGAGACACTGTGATGGTCATATCATGAAGGTATTACCGTGATGTTCATACCATGAAAGACACACCCTGAGCCACATGCCGTGAAGGTAAATCCATGAAGGACACACCGTGAAGGAGACATCGTTTGCATATAAATTATGACACCGTTTCTTAACATTTTTTCAATATCATTTAAAGATTACTAACTGTTATATTTGATGTTTTATTGAAATTAATGATATTTAATGATAGTTGTTGGAATGTCAGGAAACTCTACCTCATACCTATGAAAATGTAATCATTCCTATTGCCAGAGCTCAAGGAATATAAGGAGGATTGAGATGCAACTAGAGGAGATACAAACAAATACACATACTAGAATATACGCGAAGCTACAGACAATACATGTGAGCTCTGTACTGAATAGAAGAACAATCCTGAGCACGAAGAAGAGATTGCAAGATCTTTCAAGAACTCACATGCATGAAATATGACACTACTAGAGAAACTGAAATCGAGAGAACATTCTCACTTGTGAAGAACATAAGATGAACCATGACACTCTTTATTTCTACACAAATCTAGATAAGGACTCAGAAGCATTTCTGCTAAATCCATGGAGTCCAGAGCGGCACTGTTAATCACTAGGGATTTCTAAACTTTCATATACTCTCTCTAAGTGATTCATTATTTACTTTTTCGATCAGTGTGTTTACTCTGTATATCTTACAGGCACACTGACTCCTTTGCCGAACTGGATGATATCACAATCCCCACACGAAAACTTCTTACTCTTTTTTACCCATGAAAACTGTGGAAGAGGTCATTGTGTATCCTAGTCTGTATTTTTGTTTCCCATTAAGAACTGTGGTAGAGGTCCATGTGTGGCCTGGACTGTCTTGTACTGTTGTTATCACTGATCCAGGGTGTGGATCAATTTTATATAAATTGTTTTATAGGACTAAGTCTTGGAATGAAACTGAACCTCTTGGTTATATCTGATGTTCTTATTAGTTTACGTTTAAAGTATTCTATATATATCATTTATAGTTTTATACTATTACATTGCAATACAAAACTATTTTTAAGTTACTTGGATAGTTAATCTAGCTAGGGGTTGTAACTATTTTAAAGCAGTAGATTAGTTTTAAAATCCAATTAAATATTCTGATTAAATTGACTGAGAGCTAATAAATCTTTGAGAACCTATTTGAACCTTTAAAGTTTTACAAATTTACAACAGAGTAACTTGTTTTATAAATTGGGGGATTTTAATAGAAATTATTTTTAACAAAAATTTTTATTGAAACTCAATTCGCCCCCCTCTTGAGTATCCACTCCGACCAACATTTGGTATCAGAGGATTGTTTTTTAAGGATTTTCAAAATACTCTGTTTTTTCAACTCTGATTTTAATTGTATATTTAAATATATTAAATTTCTGTTAGTTCTAAATTTTATCTATTTAAATATATTTTCTAAAATCTAACTGTGGACAATAGAGTAGAGGGTGATGCTACCAACATTCCACCTTTCTTCAATGGTATAAACAATGCCCATTGGAAACTTAAGATGAAAATATATTTAGAATGTATGGGTTTTGATATATGAACTGCTATAGAGTCTCAATATAAAATTACAGAAACTGAAAGAACATCTTGGGATGAACTTAATAATACATCTTATAATAATAATTGTAAAGCTATGAATGCCTTGTATTTTGCTTTAGGAGATAAAGAGTTTAATATAATATGTTCTTTCAAAACTTATTATGAAATATGGGATACTTTGGGTGATTATCATGAAGGAACAACTAATGTTAAGAAAATGAGATTAAATACTTATACTATTAAATATGATAATTTTAAAATGAAGACTGATGAACCTATTTCTGATATGTATCTCAGGTTCAATGAGTTTTTCAACACTATAAACTCCCTTGGAATAGTTTTTCCAGAAAAGGAACAAATCATGAGGATACTCGGATGTTTTCCAGACCGATGGAGAGGCACTTCTGTTTCAATTAGAGAATCACGTGACATTTCTGCTCTGCCTGTCAAAGAACTTATTGGTAAGCTTATGATGTATGAGGAAGAACTCAAGGTGTATAAGGAGGAAGATGTTGAACCAACAAGGAATTCATTGGCATTTAAGTATACATATTCAAAGAGAAATGACACGGAGAATGTTTAAATACCTACTAATAGCTCAACATGTGAAAGTTCAGATTCTGACTCTGATGCTGAAATGGCTCAAATAGCTATAAGGATTAAGAAATTCTATAGGAAGAAGAAATTCGTCAAGAAAATTAAATTAAAAAGGAAAATATGACAACAAAGGTCATTGGAAAAGGGACTGGATGAATGTTGATAAGAGTGATGTGGTTGTTTTCTATGAATGCAAAAGGAAAGGACACATAAAAGCTGACTGTCCGAAACTGAAGTTCAAGAAGAATCATGACTACAAGGACAGTAAGAACAAGAGAGCTATGAAAGATACTTGGAGTGATTCAGAAGACAGAACAAGTGATTCTAAAACTTATATCTCTTAATGGAATGGTGCCAACATGTGTTTCAAGACCAATACATATGAGGAACTTGTTTTCCCAATGCTAAATGATTATTATTCTGGAACTGATTCTGATTTTGAATATGAAAATACCACTAGTGAGGAACTGTTTGAATACTGCAATATGCTTGAGGAAACATGTAATGAACTGAAGGACAAATATAAGTCATTAAAGAAACATCATACCCTCACTGCAAAGGTTAAATCTTCCCTTGATGTAGAAAAAGAAAAGAAGGCTCAACTGTTAAAGGAAAATACTAAACTGAAAATGTCTAATGAGAAACTGAGAAAAGACTTATAAAAGTTCACAATGGTAAAAGATACTATAACTCAAATTCTAAGAAAGCAATTGGCACCAAATTACCCTATTGGAATAGTGCTAGTTCAAGTTCTGGAAATTCATATGCTTCTACTAGTTATTCACATAGTTATAGATCAAATAGAGTTTATCTTTTAAAATCATTTGATTATGTAAAATATATGAGACCCATAAGACAAATTTGGGTTCCAAAATAATTGATTTAAAACCTGTATGGACCCAAGAAGATCTAGGTACCAAAGTCATTTCCCATCTAAATCTATTTTGTTGGAAACCCGCTTGAAGAGATCCCATAAAAAGACATGGTACTTGGACAGTGGATGTTCAAGGAATATTTCTGGTGATTTCTCATGGTTAAAGAGCTTAATCAATATTGATGGATGCCATGTCACCTTTGGTGATAATTCTAAAGGAATGATCATTGGCCTACACCAAATTGGTAACTCTAATTCAGTTTTAATTTCTAATGTTTTGTTTGTTGATGGACATAAATATAATCGATTAAGTATATATCAATTATGTGATGATGGTTTTAATGTTATATTTGAAAATTATTATTGTAATGTTTTTAATTTTAATTTGTTTTTTATTTTTTTCTTTGAGAAATGAATTTGTTTAGGCTGTTGATTTGAAATCTTTAGCCAAGAAAAATGTTACATGTCTAAATGCGTTTCATAAAGAATCTTGGAGTTGGCATAGAAGATTAGGACATTGCAATATACACTCACTTAGAAAACTAACTAGGAAGAGCATAGTTGGAGACTTACCCAAACTAGAGTTTCCAAATGACAAAGTTTGTAATCCCTGTCAAAAGGGAAAAACACAAAGATTATTTTAAATCAAAGAATGAAGTTTCAACTTCTCAACCTCTCATGTTGGATCACATGGAATTGTTTGGACCTTCTAGAGTTTCCAGTTTAAATGGGAAGCACTATGTCAATGTCCTAGTAGTTGAATTTTCTAGATATACTTGGGTGTACTTCTTAGCTCACAAAAGTGAAGCTTGTTATCTCTTTGTTAAATACTCAATGTCTGTAGAGAACCATAGTGGACTTATGATTAAGACCCTGAGAAGTGATCATGGCTGTGTGTTTGAAAATCATGAGTTCGAATCATACTACTCACACAATGGCTATAGTCATAACTTTTCTCCCACTAGAACACCTTAGCAGAATGGTGTAGTAGAAAGATGAAAGAGAACCCTTCAAGAAATTGCTTGATCTATGCTCAATGAGTATGACGTACCTATTTATTTTTTGGAGAAACTGTAAATACAGCTTGTTATATCATCAATAGAGTCTTAATTAGACTGGTTCTTAAGAGGACTCTTTATGAACTATTGAATAATAGAAAACCTAATGTTAGTTACTTTATAGTCTTCGGTTGTAAAGTCTTTATTCCTAATTCCAAGGATAATATAGACCAATTTGCTTCTAAGAGTGATGAAGTAATCTTTTTAGGATATTCAATTTCTAGAAAATCCAATGGAGTTTTCAATAAGAGAACCAAATGTCTGGAAGAATCTATTCACATAAAATTTGATGAAACTGATCCACATGAATTAAGATCATCTCATGAAAATCTTGAAGAAGATTTATCTATTCTGAACCTTAATGATAAAATCAATGAACCTATTGTAAAGATAACCAGTTCTGGAAATATATCTGAATCTACTCCTAATGAACCCGAATCTAGAGAAGAACCTGGAATTTCTAGTCCTACATTTTCTAGACCGACTAGGATTCTAAAGAATCATCCTCTAGATGCTGTTGTGGGAAAACTGGATAGAGGGACCCAGACTAGAGCTTCTCTTAGAAATTAGGTTGAACATCAAGCCTTCTTTTCATAGAATGAACCTAAAAACATTAATGATGCTATTAATGATGAATTTTGTGTAATTGCTATGAAAAAATAACTCAATTAGGTCGAATGAAATAATTTTTGGAAACTTTTTGAAAGACCTAAGGACACTTTCACGATAGGCACAAAATGGGTGTTTTGGAATAAAGAAGACTAATCTAGAAACATATTTAGAAACAAGGCTAGATTATTTGCACAAGGCTATATTAAAGAATAAGTAATTGACTATGAGGATAATTTTGCTCTAGTAGCTATATTAGAAGCCATTAGGATCTTACTTTCCTATGCTGCACATCTAAATTTCAAACTATTTCAAATGGATGTTAAAAGTGCATTCTTAAATGGGTTTATAGCTGAGGATGTTTTTATTGAACAACCACCTGTATTTACAAACCCTAATTTTCCAAATCATATTTTCAAATTATCAAAAGCATTATATGGTTTAAAACAATCTCCAAGAGCTTGGTATGATAGATTAATTACTTTTCTAATTTCCAACATTTTTACAAAAGGTATTGCTGATCCTACCCTTTTTATAAAATGTATTTCAAATGATGTTTTATTTGTTCAAATTTATGTGGATGGAATTATTTTTGGATCTTCAAAAACATCATTGTGTACTGTTTTTTCTAAAATGATGCAAAACAAATTTGAAATGAGTTTAATGGGTGAACTAAAATTCTTCCTTGGATTTCAAATCTTTCAAAATAATGATGGAATTATTTTATCTCAATGTAAATATACTAGATATCTTTTAAAACGTTTTTGATTTGATAGCACAAAAATTAGTGACACTCCCATGAGTACAACCTGTAAGTTGGATCTTGATGAAGATGGTAAATCTGTTGATCAAAACACTTGTAGAGGAATGATTGGAAGTATACTCTACATGATTGCTAGTCCTCCTGATATTATTTTTAGGGTGTGTATGTGTGCTCATATTCATGAAAACCCTATAGAATAACATTTAAATGATATAAAAATAATTTTCAATTATCTCAAGCATACACCCAATTTAGGACTGTTCTATCCTAAAGGACAATAATATGAATTAGTTAGTTATTATGATGCGGATTTTTCTGGATGTATGTTAGATATGGAAAGAACCTCTAGAACATGTCACTTTTTAGGCAAGTCACTAGTATCATGGTGTAGTAGGAAACAAAAATCTGTTGCATTATCTACTGCAGAAGCTGAATACATAGCTGCTGGTAGTTGTTGTGCACAAATTTTGTGGATGAAACACACTTTACTAGACTATGGATATCAATTCATACATGTTCCAATAAATTGTGACAACACAAGTGCTATTAACATTTCAAATAATCCTGTTTCAGATACATGGATAAACCATATTGATGTAAGACATCAAATGTTTTAGGGATCATTATCAAAAAGGTAATATCACTTTAGAATTAATTGGCACTAAATAACAACATGCTGATATATTCACTAAACCATTAAATTATGAGAGATTAGACTACATCATACATGATCTTGGTATGATTAATCACAAATAGATAACTTTCCAGTCTTACTGTTTAATATTTTGATATATTTTACTTTACAGTTTCATGCTCACTGTTTCTCAGTTACTGTTTCATGGTTACAGTCTCACAGTTAACTCCTTGTGTTCACGATCTATCACTTAACAGTCCCACCATGACTGAACAATTCACTCACTGTCTCACCGTGACTGCACAGAATAGTCACTGTGTCATCGTGACTACCCGAAATAGTCACTATCTCCCCATGACGACCACCAACTGTCTCACCGTGACGACTTCTTTTCATCACACCATAATTCCTACTCATGGTCTCACTGTGAAGATTATTTATGCATTTATTTTAATCTGTATCACGATAATTTTTATTTCACCGCTATTTACTTTCCCGCGTTTTTGTTTTTATGACGTTTGACATTCCCAAATGATAAAACAAAAGGGTTTTCACTCAATTCCTCACCCAAGCTCTCTCCTTATCACTCTCTCGAACCATGTTTACCTTACAAATCTTCTATCCTTCTCTCTCACCTAAACCTTCAGTGGATTCCCATGATAAAGTGTCCATCTTCATCTACTCCAGAGAAGTGTAGCTCTAAAAGAAGAAGAATATATCACTGAGGATATCAACCGAAGTACCTCTAAATCCAAACATTGTATGTTGTACTGTAGTTCCTGAAAAAGAGATCTACCCAGAGTGGCTATTGACTATCAAGTCGTTAGTCTTGAAAGTCGTAAGAGAAATAGGATGGATCGAATGGTTCTCTCGAAGGGACATGCCTATTTACCCGAGGTTGGTGTCCTATTTTTACCAATATGTAAAGTTTTCCTTTGATGTTGGAGAATGTTTTATGGTTACAAGCTGGATCAATGGTCAAAAATGTTAATTCACATTGAGGATATGGGATGAATGCCTAAGGATTCCTCATGAAGGTATTTGTGATGACTACTAGAGAGACCCTCCTACAATATCCGATATCTTTGATCTATAAAATTCTTTGGAGATTTTAACTAGAAATGGCACCAAGCGAAGGGCCATAGCAGCTGAGTCGGATGGAGAGTCAAGACTGCTATTCAAATTTGTTCAGAATTTGATTAGCCCAAGGAAGGGTGATTTTTCTATGATGAGGTATCAGGTTGTGTTCTTGATTCATCTAATAAAGAATGGACATAAGATAAATCATTGCAAATATGTCATTCAACATATGTGTGAACTGATTAAGGTCACTTCCTAATCTACATCATTGTTTTATTCAAGGATGATCTCAACCATGCTAGTTGCCAAAGGAGTGGTTAGTCCGAATGAGGAAGTAATTATGGATTTTGATTTTTGTTTGTCAAAACCTACCATCAAAAGGATGAAAATCAATTGGAACCCTTCGAAGAAGCAATAGGTTAAGGATAATGATCAACTGTATAAGAAGTATAATCCTATTGAGTATCCAACAAGGCCAAATAATATTACTAATCCTGGTTTGGAACCAGATGAAGTGTTTGAATACACAGATGCTGAAGTAGAAGAGGAAGAGGTAGCTGAAGTACCTCAAAAGGAATCAGATCCTATTGAGAAATAAAGGACTTTTTTCCCTACTGTTGTTCTTAAAGTACCTATTAGAAAAGAGGATGAAATACTTCTTAGAGAAGAAGTTGTTGTTGAAAAGGAGAGGGCTGCTGAACCTTCTGTTGTTCTTAGAGAAGAAGAACCTCCTGCTCCAATAGTTGATGCTAACCAAGAAATTCAGTATGAGGCTGCAAGATATTTGCTTATCCCTGAGCATGTGATAGAAAACCTCCATACTAAAAAGAATGAAAGTCTGGAAGCACAACCTGTGGAAAAGTTGGTTCCTGAGTACATACCCTCAGTTGAGGAGAGGATGGAAGTTGCCTTTCAGTTGGCAAGGCAGGAAATGCCTCAGTTTAGGAGAGGATGGAAGTTTCCTTTTAGTTGGAAAGGCAGGAAATTTCTGAGGAGAATAGAGTTGATCGTGTGGATCTTGATCATGATGTTGAGCCTATAGTTTTTTAATTGGAAGCACATGGTGAGTGGGAGGAACCTCAAAACCTTGAGATTGATGAATCTGGATCTATTGAAACCTCTCAACCAACTGTCACATATTCTGTGTACTCTCAGTATGAGTTCCCATTATTTTATGATGTAAGTGAATCACAATAAGTTACTAGAACTGGAATGGATCTCACTTCCTTGTTTCAATTGAATTCAGTCACTCACCCTGAACCTGCATCTGAACCTGAGCCTCACCCTGAACGTGCACCAGAACCTGTACCACTTCCTGCATCTATACCTTTTCCTGGCCAGCAATCCTTTGTAACTAAGGATAACTTGAATGTCTTTAGACATACTATCTTAGCTGGAGTGGAGATGCTGTTGACCTCTCAACATCATCCTATGACTTAACTAAGTCAGGAATATGACACGATTATTTTGGAGAATATTATTCTGCACATTCAACCCAGTATGATCTGTGAAATACAAGAAGTCAGTGTTGAAAATATGTTTCTTAGTGCTGATGTTGCAACATTAAAACGTATGGTGGAAATATTTTAAAAAGAATTATCTTCAAGATCAGAGCCTGCTACGTTTTCTGCCCCTATACCTATTGCTACTTCTCCTGAACATTCTGTTTCCAACATCTCTAGAGAGATTTTATCTCAAATGCATCCCTACATATTGTCGTTTGATGAGAATATTGGGGAAAGATAGACAAAGATGTTTCAATGCATGATAGAGCTTGTAGAGAATCTGAATAAGTTTATAGATGAGTATACTAGCTGTCTTAAAAAGGTTTTGAAACAGCTCAATGTTCTCACAATAGCTGTAAAGGCTTCTCCTCCCTCTGGTCAAATCTCTACTCTTTCTTTGGATGATTCACTGCTTAGATCCATAATCAAGGAAGAAATTTAGAATGATTTCCATGGCTTGGATCAGTCTTCTTTATTTGAAGTGGTTAAGAACAGTGATAGAGCACGTGATATTGTTCAGATTCATTATAATATTTCCAATGATGCTCAACAGGAGATCAAAAAGAAGATAGATTTGTATCTCAATCAGATTTACTCAAAATCTAATATGAAAAATCACTTTATGTATTTTGTGGAGAATCTGAAAACCCCTCTAGTGACTCAGGATTTCAAAGCTCAAGTTCAGAAGCTTACTGAGTTCACCAGATTGTTGGAATAATTCATGGAGAATAAGGACGATTTTTAAAAGGCTATGCAATATGGTGGAGAAATCATTGATGATTTCATAAATATTCTGAAGCTATATCTTCATGTGCAGAGTACAGCTATAGTTGCACCATCTGCTACCCCTTTTCGACCAGGTCTACCATCCCTAGCCTCATCTGCTATGTCAGTCAGCCAAGCCCTTTCTCAGATCAGACCAATCATTCATGTCCAACCACAAACTACATCTTCTTTTTCTCTATTTTTGGATACATCTATTTTTAAGGTCTCCCTTTACCATCCTTTTCTACCACCTCTATGCATTACTCTACATTAGCACTATCTCCTTCTCCTAATAAAGGCAAGGAAAAGGAAAATCCCTGAAGAATTCTAGTGACTACTTTCTTTTTGATGGGGATGTCTTTGATTTTTTTATTTCTACTGTATGATGTATTCTGAACGTTTTTAACGAAATCTGCATTGTTTCACTCTCTTCTTTTCACTTTTTGATAATCGCAAAAGGGGGAGAATAAAAAGGAGAAGTTAAACAGGGAAGAAAACGTTATATATTATTCGATATATGTGTTAATCTATATGCTTTTTTCTCTAAAGTGAATTTTTTTATCTTTAACTTTACATGATTTGTGATCATCAAAAGGGGGAGATTGTTGGAATCCTCATGTATTAATCATGTTTTAATGATCACAAATATCTTTTCTATTAAAAAATCTTATTATTATTTACAAATACCATTACTAATTACAAACGTTGTTATTAATCACAAATCTCACTTATCTTATTAATCCTCTATATTTGTGTTTTAAGTTATCTCTTATAATTTATACTGGTTATGTTCCAATTATCTTATGTATATTTCTGTCTACGTCTGAATGCAGATATTTTTCTATATATAAAGACACTGTGAAGCTTGACACAGTAAGACAGACTGTGTGCAAGACACAATCACAATAAAGTAGACACCGAGAAGTCTAAGTCTCAGGCACCGTGACAAATGTGACACCATGACAACGTATGAAAGACACTCTGGTTTCCTATGTGCTAAGACATAGTGAAGGATACACCATGGAATAGAGACACCGTGAAGGTCATACCGTGATGGTCATACCGTGAAGGACACACCACCACATACTGTGAAGGTCATACCGTGAAGGACACATTGTGAAGGAAACACCGTTTTCATAACTACTGTAACACCATTTCTTAACTTTTTGTCAATATTATTTAAATATTTCTAATGGTCATATTTGATGTGTTTAATGAAATCAATGATATTTAATGATTGTTTTTGGCATGTCAGGAAACTGTACCTCATATCTATGAAAAGGTAATCATTCATATTGACGGAGCTCGAGGAATTTAAGGAAAATTGAGCTGCAACTAGAAGAGATACACATAGATACACATACGAGAACATACGAGAGGATGCCAATAATACACGTGAGCTCTGTACTAAACAGAAGAACAATCATGAGCATGAAGAAGAGATTGCAATATCTTTCAAGAACTCACATGAATGCAATTTGACACTACTAGAGTAGCTGAAATCATGAGAACATTCCCCCTCGTGAAGAATAGAAGCTGAACCATGACACTCTATGTTTCCAAACAAAACCAGAAAAGGACTCAGAAGCATTTTTGTTGAATCTAAGGAGTCCAGAGTTGCACTACCAATCACTAGAGCTTTCTAAAATTTTATATACTCTCTCTATGTGATTCATTATTTACTTTTTCGAGCAGTGTGTGTACTCTGTATATCATACATCCACACACTGACTCCTATGCTGAACTGGAGGATATCACAATCCTCACACCAAATCCCCTTACTATTGTTTACCCATGACAACAGTGCAAGAGGTCCTTGTGTGGCCTAGTCTTTATTTTTGTATCCCACGAAGAACTGTGGTAGAGGTCCCTACGTGGCCTTGACAGTCTTGTACTTTTTATAACCCTGATCCAGTGTGTGGATCACTTTTATATAAATTGTTTAAGAGGAGTAAGTCTCGGCTTTAGAATGAACCTATTGGTTATATATGTTGTGATTTTTATTTTACATTTAATGTATACTATATATATCTTTTATATTCCGCTACTGTTACTTTGAAATACCAAACTATTTTAAATTTACTTTGATTGTTAATCTAGAAAGTGTTTGTAACTATTGTAAATCAGTAGATTAGTTTCAAAATCTAATTTAGTCTTCTGATTAAATTGACTGAGAACTAATAAATCTTTGAGAACCTAATAAAACGTTTATAGTTTTACAAATTCGCTACAGTTTAACTTGTTTTATAAATTGGGAGATTTTAATAGAAAATATTTTTAACAGAAATTTAAATTGGAACTCAATTCACACCCTTCTTGAGTATCCAATCTGACCAACAAAAACTGTAGAATATAATATATAAGATAAGAAATAAAGAAACCCTTCAAAATCCTCCAGATTCTATATTGGTACCACTACCAAATCAATTATCTATATCTTAACTATATTCTATTGTCCACATGTTGCTTCCTAGATCCCTAGTCATGAAGTCCACACACACATCTTGGTACTTGTTCATGGTGTGAGTTATTAAACTCATCAGTACACCACCAATCCATCCAGTACATGAGTGTATAAGTATAATAGGTATATTACATGATAAATATGAACACATGAGAAAACATTAACAATCTTATATTGAGAACATATGTAATAACCAAGATACCTAGTTTCTTGTTCGTACCTTCTTTATATCTATGTAAGAAGGATAGTCATAAAAGACATCAGGTTTGATCAAGAGCTGGCCATAAAGATGGTAATGTTATCTCAAAATAGTAATAAGTCATTGATTCAGAATGATCAAAAATGTTAAAATAACCCACCTCCATCCTGATTTAGGACTCAACACCATCACACCCCATTTCAATCATATGTCATGCCTCAATGTCACTGTATCCTTTCTATGAATTGGGGAAGGCTATAATGCCATCATACCACCACGTACACTACTTCATATTTGGTCATAGGTCCATCATGATCCTACCCAATGTTTAAGTCCATATTTATCCTTGTTTCATGTTGTGAACCCCCACCACCATAATGGATTATCATATCACGACGATCCACTCATTCTGAATACCAGTAATAATACTTCCAAAGGTACTATAATAACACAAAATATGGTAGATCACATATGACCAGAACATATCATGTCATAATGAGTATTTTTAGCAACATAAAATTACATATGATTAACATAAAACATGGTCTAACATGATATGTAAGTGTACTCATGGAATCGATCATCACACATGGGTCTCATGGGCCCTACACATACATGCGATCAAAATTAAACATGGGTATTTGAGATATTCAAATATAAGAATCATATCAATGCAATAAGGTTACAAAAGGATGAAAATGGTAAGTAACATACCCCCTTAATATCTTGTATTACAATCTTTGAGGCCCATTGAGAGATGATACATGAGACACACTTGTGTACCAACCAGATCGATCCCTCATGCCAATGACCTAGAGAATCAATCACAAATAATCTAAATCAAGGTTATTGAACAAGATTCAAGATAATTCATGGCCATGAAAATGAATTACGTACCTCTAAAATGTCACTAATGATAGTAGATAAAATATTTATTAAATAAGTAGAACCAAAACTCCAGACACATCACCATTATAGAAACACTCCCAGAATTCATCATTATTTGATTTCAAAGTCCATAGATCTAGACAAATTTTCCATGATTGATGAATCATATAAATGGAATAATGGTAGATATATATTAATGATGAAGAATTGAGGCTTTAGGATCACATACCATAATTTATTAATCACTATTAGGCTTGGATCATCTATAATTAGGTTTTTAAGGGAAGTAAAGCACTAAGGGAGACCCTGTGGAGTCTCTATATTTTAGAGGGGTAAATTTAGGAAGAATAATGGTTCAAAAAAGGTGGTTTATGGTCATTAAAAATGATTTTTTTTCATTAATTCATGAAAATAAAGTTTAGTAAATAAAATTTCTTGAACGCACTCTAACCATGCAAGGATTATAACATTTATGGTTACCTGTGTGATTTGGTCATATGGTTTGGTAAATCAAAAACCAGTTTTTACTTTCTCTTATTTCTCAAGATACATGTTTTTTGGGGGTGAAAAACATTATTTTCCATAACCATGCTCCATATACTTTCCTTCTCCCAATAAGATGAACTATTTATTAGGGAGAACAACATTGTTCCCTTTAACCATGATGTATCATTCTAACCTTATATAAAAGTCAAAAAGTATATAAAACAAACTAAAAATAACCATAAATAATCCAAAGAGATTTATAATTTATTAAAACATGTATAAAGGTTGAAATAAACTCATAAATAACCTAAAAAATTTAATTTAATTATACTTATCTCTCTAAATACTTCATAACCCTAAGAATCATCTCTAGGAATCATTCTAAAAAAATACAGACATTGAGATCAAATATATGGATCCCACTCCTAAGATTACTTTTGGTCCATCTATTCCACCATAGCATCCAGAAAAGTGGCACTATATTCCACTACAATACCTTATCACTATTTATTATAATACACATTAGGCATTCCATATATTATGAATCAGGATCTAGCTCATCACCCTCACTATTGTAAACATGTGTAGGATTGGTCATGTATCCCTAGTGCTGAGACTCATTAATCACATCATTCATAACATAGTAACATGGAAGAAGGTCTGTATGGTAAGAAACATTCTCGATACAATTGGAACACTGTAATTACAAAATAAATCTCTTCAATATATTTCCTTTATTGTGAATCCATTTATACTATTTTCATGTACCCACAGGAAAATAATTTCTACCACAAAAAACTCTAAATGAAACCTCCTATTTTTAGTAGATGATTCATTGTTGCTCTGAGAAAGGAATAACTACTTCAGAATCCATTTCACACATTCCTATTTTTTATACAATTATTAGACCCAAAATAGATTTATTTCTTACCTTATTCCAATATAGAGGTGAATAACACATATTTCCATAGAGATCCTCAAATGGTTCCATAAGAATAGAATCTTGGAAATTATTATTGTTCAGGAATTCAAAAAAGGTTATATGATCATATAAAGTTCCACCAAAATCTAGGATGCATGAATGAAGTATGTACTCAAATATCTAGATCATCTTACCTAATTTCCAACAGTCTATAGATGAAATATTGTTCATAATTTAAACATAGTACCCAAAAACTTATACATGACTTTTCAAAACCACAATGTGAAATGCACATATTTTTAGATAATATTATTGGGGAATCTGTATTTAGGAATAAAATATCATACCCCTAAAAAATCCCCAACTCAACCATGGAATGAGTCTCATGGATTGGAAGGAAATGAGAAGCTTTCATTTTCTAGACAACTATCACTTAAAATGCATCATGACTTCACAGGGTTTAGGGTGAACCCATCATGAAATACATCACTACATCATCCCACATATACATTGGAATTAAAAGTGGATAAAACAACACATGAGGATGATAATGCTCTCTCTTTACCCTATAGTAAGTATGGAGTTGTAAAACAAAACCAACAATATTTCTATTTATACCTAGCCACCAAAGCTAGCATCAAATGTAATAGTACATATTCATTATCCATGGATGTACTACCCATTTTGAAGAATTAGAGTCTCTCATCAGCCCCTCTCTCATGAATAATGAAACTAAAAACTACCTATATATGGTGATCCCATCTTAATGATAACAAACATACATTTCATACATTGATATTATATCATAATTGATTAATAGTAAATATATTTTATAAATACCTAGCTAAGGAATGTAATTATTTATTATATTTTGAGACCAAATACACAATACAATTATTTCATGAATGATTTTAATTATCTCTAATAAATATCATCTCACATTGCACTCTTATTAAACAAACCATACTTAAAAACATTCATAAATCCTAGGGAAATGAAATATAAGAAAGTGTAATCTAAGATGCTCAACAAGGGTAAAATAGGGAGATGTCAATGATAACTTAAGCACTAGACAAGAACACGATTATGAGAACATGGGATTAACATTTTAAACGATTACCCTATATGCCATAAATAATTATCTTAATCATGGAAAAAATATTTCCAGTTTATATGACATGACTCAAAAAGTAATTAGATTACATGATCCATGAGGGAAGAACATTGTCATTAGTTGTAAGTGGTGTCATACACATAATCATAGAAAATAATTTACTTAGTAATCAAAGATCACTTTGAAGAATATAATAGTTGATTGGTTTCACTCCCCATTCCATCATATACATATTAACTGTTCACTCCCAAGATTATCATAGTGGGAAATGTCCCTTATTGTATTGGGTTCATTCCAGATTCCATTATTTATTACCTGATGAGATATCCATATTTACCCAATGAATTAGAGGTTCATAAAATTCTAGGACTACGTGTAAAATAATGAAAATCATATATATCTCTTCCAAAACATAATAAAATATTCCTCATACCATAAACCATTGAAAGGATAAGGGTTTCATAAATATTTCATCATTTCATCTAAGTATAACCCATGGAAAAGAAATTTGTTCCATAAAGGTATCATCATAACCAAATTAACACAATGTAAATAAATGAGTTTTATAAATTCATCATTAAATTATCATAAGTCAAAAAAATGAAAGTGGATTGTACCATTTGATCATATCCCCAATACATCAAATGTAACATTAATGGATATTATCATAGAAGAATTAAGTCTTTAAAAGATCACATGATCATAAAGAAAATAACCCTTTTTTAAATTGAAATAAATATTTTAAAATATAAAATTTAAAAAATATTAAGTAAAAAACTTCATTTTAAAATAACTAATAAATATTATAATGGAAGCTTTAATTTATTCAGAATTCATGATAAAAAGAAATTCTGTTCAGGTAGTATATGCTAAAACAATGATTACTTTCACATTTTTGGTAAAAATTCTAAAAGTATCTCATTAAAAAAAGTGAAATGAAAATTCATTTTAAACATTGTTTAAAAATTACTTTAAAAAATCATATCATATTATTAATAATATATTTATAAAACACTTATAATGATGAAATAAGATTTTTGACAAAATAGAGAAACAATGTATGCTTTCTTTAAAAAATTATTTCAACCTATTGAGTTATTAATAAGAGTAAGATGAAGGGAAAAAAAGAAATATATAGATATAAACCAAATATAATAAAATTCATGAAATTAATTAGTTTTAGATCATTAAATTTCTTCATCATAAAACTATTTGAAAATAATCCTGAAAAACAATGAGATAGTAACAAAAATATCTTACCTGAAGTTCAAAACAAATAAAAATATATCTACACTATTGCATAATAATTTAAATTTATTATAATTCAATTAATGAATCAGTTAAATTATTATAATATCATATATGATCTACTTATAATATTTAAACACCCATGTATTAATAATTCCTAATTAAAATAGTCATTTTCAGGTGTGAACTGATTTGTTTTTTAAGAGAATTTTGTTTTGTTGGTGTATTCTTTATTATCTGATGATTGACTCATCATATAAAGGATATTAGTCGTGATATAAATGTTATATATATTAATTATATATATATATTTATATTCATCCATAAAAGTATATATAGAAAAATAAATTACATCATTCATAGAGACGATAGGTCATGTGTATGCATGAACACTATTTTAAATTTTCATCAAATGAAATGAAATAATGGTAAATGATATTTTAATTTTATGGAATAATTCTTATATCATATATATTATTTATATTTATTAAAACTATCCTTATTACCATCCCTTTAAAATAGCGATGAAAAATGAACCACATCGCTTTGTGGTGGTGGTAGTCCGCACATACGTAGAAGCAACATTGTCATTTTCTAACAGATGGAAAGGTAGTAAGGTAGATATGATATTATAATTATAGTAGGTTAATTATATCATAAATACCATATATAATGGTTAAACTCATAATAATAACCATCCATGAAATTTGGGGATGGAAACTAAATTGTATCATTATGTAGAGGAGGTAGTCCAAAGGTATGCATGAGTGGAACATTCAATTACAATTTATAGAAAAGAGTGTGGATAATGGTAATAAAATAATCATAATGACATTTCAGTACATTTATAAAATGGAATTTATATTTTATGAAAAATACAAAATAATTTTATATGGTAGAATAAGAAATAAATTGAAAGAGGTCAAGACGAATGATGACCTCTTCTTTAGTAGGCCTCCTTTAGATAATTTGTTTGTAAACCATTGAATGAACTTTTAAGAATAATAGAATATATAATTCATGAATTGTAATTTTTATGAGATAATAATTTACGATTGGGCATGATAGATTGATGAAATTTTGTGAAAGAATAGAAAGGAGTGTTGTCCATTGATACGTGGAGGAGAGAAAACACTTGGAATTTCACAAAACATTAAAATATAATAATGTCATTATATAGAAGAGTGCTTCAAAATAGTCAAAGATACCAAGGTGAGATTGGCTGAGGTCAACAATTATTCATAAAATATGATCTAGAAATGAATAAATCAGAAAATTGGCCCCCTTTTTCGGTTTAGCCCCTGATAAACCCATTTTAACCCCGAATGTTCTATTTTTTTACTGTTTTACTCGTAATTATGAAACAAATGATGGTGGAATCATTTTTTTTCAAATTAAGATACCAAATATGAATTTTTTTATCAAATTCAATTAATTTAATTTTTATAATTAACTTAAAATTAAACCTGCAAAATGTACCAAAGAGATGTTTTTAAGGAAAATGTATTCATAAATATAAAAAGTTATTATACAAAAATTTAGTATTAAATTAATTACAAAGAAATTAATTTGAATATTAATAATATTGATGAACTAATTTTACTTTTAAAACCATTTTAAAAAATGGAACCTTGTTAATGATTTAAACAAAAATAATTTTTCAATAGAAAATAGTATATTCATTATTACAAAAATCAGTATATTTAAAAAATTATAACAAAATTTATCTATGATAATTTTGACATGATGATTTCAAAAATGAAGTTAATTTTTTCAAATACATTTACTAATATTATTTTTAAATAATTATTTTATTTTCTCACAAAATTTAATAAAAACCATTTTGAGGAAAATGTATTATTAAATAATATAATAAATTTACTAAAATTGAGTAATTATTTAGTGATACATTTTATTTATATATGTAACGACCCAACACATTAGGGGTTTCCTGCCTGAAGGAATATTGGGCCATGTAAAAAACAAACTCTTATACCCTCTCAAATTGGTACCTGAACCTATACGCCACATACCTATTGGGAATTCATGATCCCATGGGATAGAAACAAGAACCCATGCCTCAAAAAACAAAGGAAAGGATTTATCATAACAAGAAGTAATATCATATCACATATATAGAAAACGGAAAAAAGTGGAAGAAATATATATTCCATGAATAAAAAAACAATAAAAACCAAAAAACAAAAAGAATCTACAATATCAATGTTATAGTCCAACCACAAAGGACTACTAAAACATGAATGAAACAATGAATCCATTTTATATCATGAGAAAACTGCACCATCTCACCATCTAGCTATCCAAACCTAGCTGACTGAAAACTCTACTGCCTCACTGTGGGTTCTTTCCTTTCTCGGCATTGAAAGGAATACAATGTTCTATGCACCGCCAAAGAAGTGTGTATGGTGTGAGATAGTAGGCTTAGTAGTATCCAAACCTGGTGTTTAATAACACGTCTCTGTACAAAAATTAATGTATTCACATTTTTTTTATAAATAATGGTTGATAAGTAGTAAATCAATTTTATCAAAAGAATGGTAAAATTTTTCCCACATACAACAATTTTCAAATAAAGGTATGTATATATATTTCCCAAGAAAAATAATTCATATTAGAAACCAATGAAATATAAATCCAAATCATAGGAAAATCAAACAAAGTAACTCAAAAGGGTAGCCTTTCAGACTACTCATTCCACAATAAATGGCTAGTGTACAAAATTCCATAGAACATAGGCCTAAGGAGTAGAGAAACACCCCATGAGTGAACCTCCAAAAAATGTCAAACATGTCCCTAGAACAACAAGCCTAGAGACCAAAGAAAATATAAATGAGAAAATCCCCTAACTGTAATATGAATGATGGAACTAATCTAAACCATCCACCCATGTATCTAAGGATTCATAGCTAATGCATTCCATAAATCATTTTAATGATTTTAAAATACCCATTTATTCATTTTCCAAAAACATGGGAAAATCCAATTTTTATCAGAAATCTATTTACACACATAAAAAATAATTATAATATTTTATTAAATAAACTTACCAAAATATCTAGAGAAATATTGTTCCTTAAAATTGGCTATAGACGGAACCACATACCTCAACATAGGGTCACACACACCCACACTAGACCACCTAATTATAAGAACAAAACAGTGAAAACATACTCCCTAGAACTAGTATAAACAACATAAAATTTATACAATTCAATAAAAGGGTTGGAAGAGAAGAGTAAACCATAAATACCTTATGAAAACACACCAGATGCACCAAAACTAACAAAGGAAATGGTCCCTAGAACTAGATCGCACCACTGATCATGAAGAGGTTAAGAGGAAACATCATTACAGATCAAATAATATGATAAAATAATGAACAAATGCTACCATGATCAAGGAAACAACTAATAAGAAAGTCCTACTACTCCAAAGATATGAAACCCAACCAAAATAGTGATATAATTCCGAATAGATCAATTCATAATGAATAAAAACCCCAAAAATTACTGCAGAATCCAACTAGGTCAAGGTGCAAAGCATATATAGAAGAATGAATTGAAATTTCACTCATAAGGTGACCTATAAAATTCTTCTTGAAAATTTACAAAGATTGTAGTACATTTATACTTAATGGAATATGTAATGATCACATAATCTAGAAAAAATATCATCATTTTAATTAAAATTGATTTTTAACATTAGACAATGTGTATCCCTTTCATGCTGTGTACACATTTCATGACTTTTGTCTGTAGACTAAGTATAGAACATGAAATCCCTTTACGTGTTTTCTAATCACTCATTGTATAAAATAAACTCTAAAGCCAACTTGGAAATCCTTTGAACATAAGGATAACCCCACAAAGGCGTTAATAATTTTATATCTAAATTCCATTAATTCCAAAAAACATTCATCTACAACGCATATGCCATTTTTCTCAAAACAGTTTCTCCATACATGGGTATCCCAAGGCACACCCCATTGAATATTAAAAGAATATTGTAAAAAAATACCTTAAAGAGGGAAACATGATATTACAAACTCCCTACTATAATAATTTCCATCCTCGAAAATCCATATAGAAGAATGAAGTCTTGTAAAGAGGTGAGGACACTACTCCCTCATCAATGAGTGGTGTTACTAGGGCTCATGAGAATATATTTCATGTCACCATGAAACTCTAAAAATTTTAATCTAGTTCCCATGCATTACTTTCACTTGAGATTCAACGATCTCAACTAGCTACTCAAAAACAGAAACATACGGCTCTGACCAAATCTCCTACAAACATAGAACATGAAAGAGATCCAAATGATATTTATTGAGATATGCTATATGAAAACCCTCATGAATCTCTATCAATTGAGATAGAAATTTAAACTAAAAAGAAACCTTCCCAAGATGGTCACTCAACTCAAATGATCTGACAAATCTTAGAGATAACATTCCATTTCTTCTAAGCCGATGATGACCCAAAATAGGAGGAAATTTCAAGAAAACATAGTCACTTACTAAAAACTTCAAAGAACGATTTTTTTGACCCATATAATATTTATTTCAAATTTTCACAGTAACCATACACCGATGTATATCCTAAGTCCTCACATACATCTCCAAAACTATACTCAATCTCACCCAATAAGCTTTTCCCACAACTTCCTAGCTAATAGGTGACCGGTGCGAGAAACCATAACAAGCCTCAAAAGGGTCCATTCAGTTTGATGACTAATAGATACTGTTATAATAAAACTCATATTCTCCCAGATGGATATCCCAAGATCAACCAAAATCAAAGACACATAAATGAATCATATCTTATCGAATATGAATAACATGATCCATCTAATTATATGTCTATGGATAATAAGTTCTACTCAATATTACATGAGTCCCAAAAACCTCTTAGAGACTTATCATGAATATAAATGTAAACATAGGATCCCTATCTAAAAAATTAATGAATTAATCCCATATAACATCACAACTTCCTACACATACAACAGACCTTAATCTTCAACTTTGGTAGTGTCCCTAATCAGAATGAAATGATCTGAATTTTTCTACTAATCAATCACCACCCAGATAGAATTTCCCCATTAGGGAGTCCATGTTACCCGAATAAAAGTACATGGAAACCTCAACCCAATTACAAATATTCATCATAAGAGGCTAAAGAAAACCAGAAGGTTTCTAATTCTATACCTTTATATGTCGGATTGTGTACCAGTGTGGCACATGATCAAAAATGTTTCACTTCATACATAGTCACTAGAATCTTCATATCGTATCATAATATATTTTCATAGTGCCTAAATGAATGGTCGATGATGAAATATGAAAATGAGACAAAAATAAATTTATTATAGATGATGGGATGTAAAACCGGTCCCCAAAACTAAGAATATCAAATGTAGAGAGAGACCAACCAAAAAAGTTTCCCCACTATATATGATTTCTCAAATCCATTTGAACTCAAAATCAAGCTAATTTTTCAATAGAATATATTCATGAAGAGATGATGATAACTGTACACTTTTTAGAACCATACATGAAAAGTACTCTTGAGAATCAAGATGCAATTACAAATAAATCCTTATAAGGTTCTACTCTTCATTATTTTCCAAAATTACATGAAATGGAAATTTACTTCTAATTAAATCATCAATGAAATTCCCCTTCCCTAGCTTATAGAAAATATCAAAGTCAAACATTTTAAGGTATTCAACAAACCACCTCTATATGTGGTTTAGGTATTTATGATAAAAGATATTTCTTAAATTCATAAAATTTCAAGAGGCTATGAAAAATTACCATAAAATATAATGATGCCAACACTTAATTTTAAAGACCCGCAAATTTCAAGGAAATTTTTTTTTTCTTAATTTTCTTTGGAATTTTACAAGAGCGCAGCTTCAGACGGCACCTGATTCCGAGGCCCGGTGTGCCCGGAATCAATTTCCGAAGTTTGGCTCGGGTACGTTCAGTGAACGGACGAGCGGGTTTTTCTATATTTTGAACCGGTGCCCGGAATCGAATTCTGAGGGCACCGATGAAATCGTAGCGCCGGTTTTTGCTTAGAAACGCCTCTTCCAGAGTTGCGTTTGCTCAGACGTGGTTTTTAAATTTTGCGGCTTTAAGTCAGAAATAAAATAAAGTTTGTGCGGCAACTTTATTTTATTTCACTTAAGCTGCTTGGAAGCCACTTGAAGCCACTTAAAGACGGCTTGAACTGAGTTTAACTGGATAGGATTCTATCCGGAAATATCCTACCCCCTTGGTAGGATATTTGTGAGGTGGGGCCCGCACGAGCCCCGCCGTTTCTTTCGCTAAGTAACGCACCCGCGAAAACCCGTCAAAGTAACTGAAAAGTCAACCGACGCGTTTTCTTTAATTCTTAACAGACCATTTAATTGGGCGGTTTATTTCGTGAATTAAATGGGCTGCTTCTTTCGTGAATTAAATGGGTCGTTTCTTTCGAATTGATGGATCGTTTCTTAACCGGTTTCGTGTGTTGGCATGTTTATAAAATAAGACCAACCTAAAAATCCTTTGAAAGGATTTGAGAGGATCTTGTTTCTTTATCTCCCCGCGAAGAACGCGAAGAACGCGAAGAACGCGAAGAACGCGAAGAACGCCGGCAACCGAAATTCGACGACGCACACTGAGATCTGCGACGTCGACGAGCTTTACCCGCGACGTTCTTCGGCGACGCCTCTTCTTCCGTAGCCGATCCTCGTTCGGCAACTAAGGTATGAATCGGATCGTTAATTCTCCCTTTTTAAATTTCAATAACAACGGATTTAAATTAATTAAATCCGTTTGTTCTTGATCTGGAGTTTGGCGACGCGACGCCGGATACCGCGACGACGTGACGATCCCCCCTTCTTCCGCGACGAGCAATCCCGCGACGATCCCTTGTTCGGCAACGACAGATGCGAAGTAAGGGTTGTTGGAATTCTTTTTTTTAAAATCCCGTGTTTATTCTTTTGAAATAAAGAATCCGATCACGAAACAATTTTAATTTATTTAAAATTGTTGATTGGTTTCTTTCTTGTTTCTCCCGTTGATTATGACTAACGCGGAGGGTGCGGGTCTAACGAACAAGACCCGACAACCCTCCGTCGGTCTTCCCTTTTGTGCGGATTTGGTGGACGACGAAGAACCGCGCGGCAGGGGCGATCTGTTGATCCCGCAGTGAAGGTCAGCCCCCGGGAGGAGCAACGGCGCAGACGGGAAAGGAATCGGGCCACCGGAGCATCTCCGGCGGCCCGCGGAAGGCGGCGGCGGCGCCCGGCGCGCCGCCGTGGAGAAGTTCCGCCGCGGCTGAAGCCGCGGCGGCGGCGGCCGGTTCCGCGGCCGCGCGGAACCGGGGAGGGATGCGGCGGCCCGGCCGCGTCCGCGTGACAGGCGGCCCCCCGCGGGGCCGCGTTTTGCTTGAGCCGCGGGTCAAGCCCGCGGCGCCCTCCTTCGGCCGCTCGGCTGAAGCCGAGCCGGCCGGTCCGGTCGGCCGGGCCGCGCCCAGGCCGGACCGGACCCGGCCTAGCTGGTTCGGGCCGGGTCGGGCCGACCCGGTTCGGCCGACCCCAGGGGGGTTCGGGCCGGGTCGCCCCGGGCCCAGAACCCCCTTTTCGGGCCCTCTTCGGTCTTTCGCCCATATCTTGGGCCTGGGACCTCTGATTGACGAACCGTCAGCGGCTACGCGATCCTTGGATCGAGACGGTCGTTTCGGTATATTATACTCAAGGTTTTGGAAGACTTTGGGTTCGGCCGGGTTGGTTCGTACACGAAACCAACCGGGCCCTCGGAGCGGAAACGCTCATAACTTGAGCTACGGACGTCCGATCGACGTACCGTCAGCTGTGGTAGTTTCCTCTAAGTGAGATGGAACTTTTGGCATACTCCGCCCGAGGATCGGATACAGGCGGAGTACGGTCGGGTTGGTTTTTCCCTAAAAACCAACCGGGCCCCTGGGACGGAAATGCCAATAACTTTCAGACCGGGCGTCCGATTGACGCGCCGTTTGTCGCGTTGAGATCCTGTTGTCGATACGGAACTTTTGGATACATCAACTTCGGACTACGTGTCAGTTGATGTATCAGCCTCTCGGCTCGTGGAGCGGACCCTCCTGAACGAGCTCGCTTTGTGCGGGAACCCTAGTGCTGGCTGTGACTTCGACGACAGAGCAGAGATCCTCCGTGGACTGCGACGACGGCAGAGCAGAGATCCTCCGTGGACTGCGACGACGGTAGAGCAGAGATCCTCCGTGGACTGCGACGACGGCAGAGCAGAGATCCTTCGTGGACTGCGGTGACGACTGTGCAGAGATCCTCAGTGGACTGCGTCGACTACTGTACTCAGCGATCCTACGTGGAAGAGTGCTACCGAACTTGTGTGAGCTGAACCTTCTTTTTTACCTTGAGCGGTGGAGCGCTTGGGTGTAGCGGCGGACCCGTGGTACTTGACAGTGGTGGTGCGCTTGGATGCAGCAGCAGACCCTTGGCGGTGGAGCGCTTGGTTGTAGCGGCGGACCCGCGATACTCTACGGAGTGTGTGCGCTTGGTTGTAGCGACAGACCCGCGACGGTGGAGACGTGCGTGCGGAGTACGGAGACCGTGTAGATGACTGAGACCTGACGACTGCTTGACCGACTCGACTTGGAGTGAGTCGACTAGCCCAGTGGACGGAGCGCCCAGTAGTTGGCAGCAGACCCACGGCGGACGGAGCGCCTGGTAGTTGGCGGCAAACCCGCGGTACTCGACAAGAGGAGTACCTCAGTAGGCTATCTGGGTGAGCGCCCGGTATTTGGCAGCAGACCCTCAGCGGACGGAGCGCCCGGTAGTTGGCAGCAGACCCGCGGTACTCGACAGGAGGAGTACTTCAGCAGTCTTAGGTTAGTGAGCAGTACCTCGGAGTCGTGACAGGACCACTGTACACTTCAGAGATGGGGCTCTTCAACTTTTACGGTTTCGATAATGAAAATCCTGGTTGAGTTGAATCGTATGTTACTCTCCTTTGTGGATTGTGTTGAACTATCCTATGTGGATTTTACCGTTTACTCTCCTTTGTGGATTGTGTTGAACTATCCTATGTGGATTTTACTGTTTACTCTCCTTTGTGGATTGTGTTGAACTATCCTATGTGGATTTACTGTTTACTCTCCTTTGTGGATTTGAGTCTTGCTTTCCTATGTGGATTGAGTTGTTCTTGAGCTCGTGAGCAGAGCTAGAAGTGGGGACTTAGGTATATGTATGGGCATATACCTAAGTCGAGTCAGATGTTACTTCGTGATTGCATCTTTCTTTTGTGCTATATCCTTTGTGGATTTCGGGAGACCTTCGGGGGTCTCGGGGTCCTTACTGAGTAGCTTGTACTCACCCCTGCACGGGCTATGCCCGCACCTTGTTGTGTTGGTTGCAGACGACGGACATCGCTGATCACGGTTGGGGCGTGGAGCAGGATGGTACCTGGAGGTGGACCACTGGGCGGGACGTGCTCGGAGCGGACGTGGGACCCGAGGAGCCTGGAGGCTATCTGTACCCACCCTTCAGGTGGGATTGCCAGTGGACGACACGAGGCCGCCGTCTTTTCTTCAGTTGCTGTACATTACTTTTCAGTTGTACTTTACAGTTGGGCTTGTATTTCCGGCCCCCTTTACCTTCTGCACTTTACTTTCCGCTTGCTGACTCTGTGTGGTTGTTACTGATAAAGGCAATGCCTTCCCTGTTTACTGGGATTTTACGCCTTGGTGCTAGTCGCCAGCCCCTGGCCTATGGAAGGCGGGCTTGGGGTAGTCACGGCACGGGCCCCGAGGTCGGGTCGTGACAAATTGGTATCAAAGGTGGTCGGTTCTACCGCAGACTCTGATCGTCTTTTCTTTCTATATGAAGCAATAGTGTTTAGTGTATTGAGTGTGGTTATCAGTTCAGGGAGCCCAGTGTTGGTGCGGCGGCCGACGTATCCGTACACCAGGACCCTGACTCCTGATTTCTGACTTAATGCATGAAAACATTGATCGCGTGTGTGTTTCAAGTCTTCTTTGTGATTACTTGTGCCAGCTCACCAGGTGTACTGTTCTGACTGTGGTGCTCTTGTTCTCCTTTTTAGGATGGCCCCGCGACGACAGCCAGCTAGGGTTCCGAGTGTAGGGCGCGACGGCAGCCCACCGAGCGACGAGGCCTCGGTGCAGGGCCCTTTGCCAGCAGTGGCACCGGCGGTAGCTTTACCCGCCGAGCCACCGATGCTGCCAGTACCAGACGCTGACGATGCACGTCGCCTCAGGGCACTGCATGAGTTTCAGAGCCAGCGACCGCCCAGGTTTCGCGGTGAGGCGGACCCCCAGGCCGCCGAGGACTGGCTAGAGGCGGTGGTACGGATCTTTAGGCTAGTGAGGACACCAGCGGATCTCATGGTGATTCTCGCGGCGAGCCTCCTGCAGGAGGCGACAGGACGATGGTGGAGCTTGATGCTCCAGGTGCACGATCAGGCATCTCTTCTTTGGACGGACTTTGAGAGCCTCTTCCGCTCGGAGTTCGTCCCAGCCACCCTTCGTGCGGTGCGTATCCAGGAGCTTCTACAGCTGCGGCAGGGCAGCATGACGGTCGCTCAGTACGCGGCGAGGTTCACCGACCTTTCTCGGTACTCGACAGACATGGTACGGGACCCCTTCTTCCGGGCCCGGACCTTCGAGCAGTGTTTGAGACACGAGATCAGGGCATCGCTGATCTCCCTCAGCATACCGACTCAGACAGGAGTACTAGAGCGGGCCCTTCTGATCGAGAGCTTCCTTGCTGAGTCTACACCAGCACAGAGACCCACCGCAGGGCGGCACGTAGCGGAGTCTTCGGTAGCAGGTAGCCGACAGATGACTCAGGGTTCCAGGCAGAACAGACCTACCAGTGGCCGACTGCACGACTCAGGCTCAGTTGTGCGGGGAAGCCGGGGTGGAGTCAGAGCCAGGCGTGCCGAGAGTGGGCAGTGCTACTCCTGTGGCGGAATTGGTCACATGGCTCGTGACTGCCCGACCCGCCATGCGGGGGAGCAGCAGACGGTTGAGGAACCACCTAGGCAGAGGCAGAGGTTCGACCGTGGCGGTCTGCAGGGAGGAGACGGACGAGGTAGAGGAGCTGGCCGAGCAGCAGGTGGTGGACGACGCCTTGAGGTTCTACCACCACCACCACCAGGAGGTCCACCCCGACCGCAGGGGAGAGCTCAGCTTCAGGCAGTCGAGGCCTTCGATCATGGAGCCCTGGGAGCTGATGGACAGGAGCAGAACTAATGGATACATCCTTTGTACTTCTGGTTCCTTGTTGCTTTTGTGTAGCGTCTTGTAATATGAGATGCAATAATAAAAGATGCATACCTTTGTGATATTTTCGTTCCTGTACTCTTTCGTGATGTTACTAGGAGATTCCAGTTTTGGCTGTTGACTTGACCCTCACTTGTGAGACATCTACTGGAGGAGACCCAGTTACCACACACTGATGCCGACAGTGTGACTCAACCCTTGGAGGCGAGAGTAACAGTTGAATCTCTTAGTAGTAGCGTCGAGGCCTTACGACGTCATCCTTGGTATGGATTAGTATCATCCATGTTAGGATTGACTGTTTTAGGCAAAGAATGTGGTTCATCCAGGGGATGAGACCAGATTTCTCTTTTCGGCAAAGAAGAAATCTTGCAGCTCTTGTGGGACCTGTGATGGTCCAGGCCACGACAAAGAAGGTCCAGGTCATCCAGGAGCGGATGAGTACAGCTTAGAGCCGACAGAAACCATATGCTGACAGGAGACGGAGGCCACTGGAGTTCGAGGATGGCGACCACGTCTTTTTGCGTGTCTCACCTCGACGTGGTCTACGGAGATTTGGCCGAGGCGGCAAGTTGTCTCCACGCTTCATCGGGCCTTTCCAGGTCCTCAGCAGGATAGGAGAGGTGGCTTATCGCCTGGCTCTACCACCTCAGTTGCACCGGGTGCACGACGTCTTCCACGTGTCTCAGCTGAGGAGATACGTGCACGACCCGACGCACATCATCGACTTTGGGGAGCTGGACGTGGACGATGGGGCGACTTTTGCAGAGGTCCCAGTGGAGATCGAGGATCGACAGGAGCGGGTCCTACGTGGGCGGTCGATTCCTCTTGTGCGCGTCAGATGGCAGCACGGGAACCTCCAGGAGAGCACTTGGGAGCGGGAGGCTCAGATGCGTGCTCAGTACCCCCATTTGTTCCCCTAGTTTTTGATGTATCTTTACGGGGACGTAAAGCCCTGAGGTGGGAGTAATGTAAAGACCCGCAAATTTCAGGGAAATTTTTTTTTCTTAATTTTCTTTGGAATTTTACAAGAGCGCAGCTTCAGACGGCACCTGATTCCGAGGCCCGGTGTGCCCGGAATCAATTTCCGAAATTTGGCTCGGGTACGTTCAGTGAACGGACGAGCGGGTTTTTCTATATTTTGAACCGGTGCCCGGAATCGAATTCTGAGGGCACCGATGAAATCGTAGCGCCGGTTTTTGCTTAGAAACGCCTCTTCCGGAGTTGCGTTTGCTCAGACGTGGTTTTTAAATTTTGCGGCTTTAAGTCAGAAATAAAATAAAGTTTGTGCGGCAACTTTATTTTATTTCACTTAAGCTGCTTGGAAGCCACTTGAAGCCACTTAAAGACGGCTTGAACTGAGTTGAACTGGATAGGATTCTATCCGGAAATATCCTACCCCCTTGGTAGGATATTTGTGAGGTGGGGCCCGCACGAGCCCCGCCGTTTCTTTCGCTAAGTAACGCACCCGCGAAAACCCGTCAAAGTAACTGAAAAGTCAACCGACGCGTTTTCTTTAATTCTTAACAGACCATTTAATTGGGCGGTTTATTTCGTGAATTAAATGGGCTGTTTCTTTCGTGAATTAAATGGGTCGTTTCTTTCGAATTGATGGATCGTTTCTTAACCGGTTTCGTGTGTTGGCATGTTTATAAAATAAGACCAACCTAAAAATCCTTTGAAAGGATTTGAGAGGATCTTGTTTCTTCATCTCCCCGCGAAGAACGCGAAGAACGCGAAGAACGCGAAGAACGCGAAGAACGCCGGCAACCGAAATTCGACGACGCACACCGAGATCTGCGACGTCGACGAGCTTTACCCGCAACGTTCTTCGGCGACGCCTCTTCTTCCGTAGCCGATCCTCGTTCGGCAACTAAGGTATGAATCGGATCGTTAATTCTCCCTTTTTAAATTTCAATAACAACAGATTTAAATTAATTAAATCCGTTTGTTCTTGATCCGGAGTTTGGCGACGCGACGCCGGATACCGCGACGATGCGACGATCCCCCATTCTTCCGCGACGAGCAATCCCGCGACGATCCCTTGTTCAGCAACGACAGCTGCGAAGTAAGGGTTGTTGGAATTCTTTTTTTTTAAAATCCCGTGTTTATTCTTTTGAAATAAAGAATCCGATCACGAAACAATTTTAATTTATTTAAAATTGTTGATTGGTTTCTTTCTTGTTTCTCCCGTTGATTATGACTAACGCGGAGGGTGCGGGTCTAACGAACAAGACCCGGAAACCCTCCGCCGGTCTTCCCTTTTGTGCGGATTTGGCGGACGACGACGAACCGCGCGGCAGGGGCGATCTGTTGATCCCGCAGTGAAGGTCAGCCCCCGGGAGGAGCAACGGCGCAGACGGGAAAGGAATCGGGCCACCGGAGCATCTCCGGCGGCCCGCGGAAGGCGGCGGCGGCGCCCGGCGCGCCGCCGTGGAGAAGTTCCGCCGCGGCTGAAGCCGCGGCGGCGGCGGCCGGTTCCGCGGCCGCGCGGAACCGGGGAGGGATGCGGCGGCCCGGCCGCGTCCGCGTGACAGGCGGCCCCCCGCGGGGCCGCGTTTTGCTTGAGCCGCGGGTCAAGCCCGCGGCGCCCTCCTTCGGCCGCTCGGCTGAAGCCGAGCCGGCCGGTCCGGTCGGCCGGGCCGCGCCCAGGCCGGACCAGACCCGGCCTAGCCGGTTCGGGCCGGGTCGGGCCGACCCGGTTCGGCCGACCCCAGGGGGGTTCGGGCCGGGTCGCCCCGGGCCCAGAACCCCTGTTTCGGGCCCTCTTCGGTCTTTCGCCCATATCTTGGGCCTGGGACCTCCGATTGACGAACCGTCAGCGGCTACGCGATCCTTGGATCGAGACGGTCGTTTCGGTATATTATACTCAAGGTTTCGGTAGACTTTGTGTTCGGCCGGGTTGGTTCGTACACGAAACCAACCGGGCCCTCGGAGCGGAAACGCTCATAACTTGAGCTACGGACGTCCGATCGACGTACCGTCAGCTGTGGTAGTTTCCTCTAAGTGAGATGGAACTTTTGGCATACTCCGCCCGAGGATCGGATACAGGCGGAGTACGGTCAGGTTGGTTTTTCCCTAAAAACCAACCGGGCCCCTGGGACGGAAATGCCAATAACTCTCAGACCGGGCGTCCGATTGACGCGCCGTCTGTCGCGTTGAGATCCTGTTGTCGATACGGAACTTTTGGATACATCAACTTCGGACTACGTGTCAGTTGATGTATCAGCCTCTCGGCTCGTGGAGCGGACCCTCCTGAACGAGCTCGCTTTGTGCGGGAACCCTAGTGCTGGCTGTGACTTCGACGACAGAGCAGAGATCCTCCGTGGACTGCGACGACGGCAGAGCAGAGATCCTCCGTGGACTGCGACGACGGGAGAGCAGTGATCCTCCGTGGACTGCGACGACGGTAGAGCAGAGATCCTTCGTGGACTGCAGCGACGACTGTGCAGAGATCCTCAGTGGACTGCGTCGACTACTGTACTCAGCGATCCTACGTGGAAGAGTGCTACCGAACTTGTGTGAGCTGAACCTTCTTTTTTACCTTGAGCGGTGGAGAGCTTGGGTGTAGCGGCGGACCCGTGGTACTTGACAGTGGTGGTGCGCTTGGATGCAGCAGCAGACCCTTGGCGGTGGAGCGCTTGGTTGTAGCGGCGGACCCGCGATACTCTACGGAGTGTGTGCGCTTGGTTGTAGCGACAGACCCGCGACGGTGGAGACGTGCGTGCGGAGTACGGAGACCGTGTAGATGACTGAGACCTGACGACTGCTTGACCGACTCGACTTGGAGTGAGTCGACTGGCCCAGTGGACGGAGCGCCCAGTAGTTGGCAGCAGACCCACGACGGACGGAGCGCCTGGTAGTTGGCGGCAAACCCGCGGTACTCGACAGGAGGAGTACCTCAGTAGGCTATCTGGGTGAGCGCCCGGTATTTGGCAGCAGACCCTCAGCGGACGGAGCGCCCGGTAGTTGGCAGCAGACCCGCGGTACTCGACAGGAGGAGTACTTCAGCAGTCTTAGGTAAGTGAGCAGTACCTCGGAGTCGTGACAGGACCACTGTACACTTCAGAGATGGGGCTCTTCAACTTTTACGGTTTCGATAATGAAAATCCTGGTTGAGCTGAATCATATGTTACTCTCCTTTGTGGATTGTGTTGAACTATCCTATGTGGATTTTACTGTTTACTCTCCTTTGTGGATTGTGTTGAACTATCCTATGTGGATTTTACTGTTTACTCTCCTTTGTGGATTGTGTTGAACTATCCTATGTGGATTTACTGTTTACTCTCCTTTGTGGATTTGAGTCTTGCTTTCCTATGTGGATTGAGTTGTTCTTGAGCTCGTGAGCAGAGCTAGAAGTGGGGACTTAGGTATATGTATGGGCATATACCTAAGTCGAGTTAGATGTTACTTCGTGATTGCATCTTTCTTTTGTGCTATATCCTTTGTGGATTTCGGGAGACCTTCGGGGGTCTCGGGGTCCATACTGAGTAGCTTGTACTCACCCCTGCACGGGCTATGCCCGCACCTTGTTGTGTTGGTTGCAGACGACGGACATCGCTGATCACGGTTGGGGCGTGGAGCAGGACGGTACCTGGAGGTGGACCACTGGGCGGGACGTGCTCGGAGCGGACGTGGGACCCGAGGAGCCTGGAGGCTATCTGTACCCACCCTTCAGGTGGGATTGCCAGTGGACGACACGAGGCCGCCATCTTTTCTTCAGTTGCTGTACTTTACTTTTCAGTTGTACTTTACAGTTGGGCTTGTATTTCCGGCCCCCTTTACCTTCTGCACTTTACTTTCCGCTTGCTGACTCTGTGTGGTTGTTACTTATAAAGGCAATGCCTTCCCTGTTTACTGGGATTTTATGCCTTGGTGCTAGTCGCCAGCCCCTGGCCTATGGAAGGCGGGCTTGGGGTAGTCACGGCACGGGCCCCGAGGTCGGGTCGTGACATTAATATCCCACACAAATTCAAAAAGATATAAATCATGAATGGGTTAATTTCTATCTTCTGTTCAAATTTCAAAAGAACCATATGATACATGATGATCATATTTCATGAAAAAAAGACAAAATAGCACCAGAAGAATTACTAAAAACCACATATGCTTCATCAGGCTCTAATAAGATCAAAATAGGTGTCGATGTCATAATTTATTTCAAGTGCTCAAAATAATACTGATACATTGAATCCCATTTTAATTTAAACCCTTTCATAGTAATAGAACTCAAACATGATTTTAACTTTGACAAATCCTTGAAAAACAGTCAATAATATCCTACAAGATCTATAAATCTCCAAATATCAACGAAATTCCAAGACTGTCCCACGAAAATACATGCTTTACTTTCTTATGATCAACAAATAATCCATTATTTGAAATCATGTTCTCTAATAATTTCACTTCTTGTTACTAGAATTTTCATTTTGAAATCTTTCCCTGAAAATGGTGACTTATTTCAATTTTCAAAACCCAACACAGAGAGTGCTTGTGATCTCAATTAGATCATAAGTAATACAGAATATCATCTATGAATAATACCAGAAATGTGTCGAGATTGTGATGAAATATCTGGTTAATGAAATCTATAAAAATATAAATGGCGTTAGTCAGAATAACTAGCATAAAAAATATTCATAATGGCCATAACTGCTTCTAAAATATGTTATTGGAATATAAAACTCAAAAAGATTGATACAATGATAACTCTAATAAATTAAAATATTCAAAAACCACCATTAATCCATTAATTGATCAATCAAATCATCCACTCGATGCAAGGGGAACTAGTTCTTAATCATCACCCAGTTCAAGTTTCGTTGGTCTACACAAAACTGGATCAAAACATTTTCCTTCGTAGAAAAGAGAATTAAGACTACCCAAGAAGTAACACTAGGGATATCAAAGCCCTTTTCCAGTAAGTAATCCAACATACTTTTGAATAGTTTATACTCTACTACTTCCATATGATATAAAGTTATCAATATTGTATATGTTCCGAACACCTATTCCATCATGAAATGCACCTCCTTATCTAGAGGAATCTCAAGGAAATAGTTTGCGAAAACATCAGGAAAACCTAGAAAAATATTGGGAAGATCAAGAATAGAATAATAATAATTATGCTCAATTACAATAATATAAAACAAAATCTTAAGATATGGGTGGGATGGTCATACATGGACCAAACTGGTATCCCAATCTCATTAAATCACCTATGATATATCATCTATCACAAGAAATAAGACACAACGATGATAAAAATCATCCTCATATTGATGGGAAACAATCCAATCCATTCTTATTAAGATGTCAAATTGATCTTGATCATGAACAAGAAAATCATAGAATAACACCATATCAACAATCAATTGTGTAGAAGAAGGAAATTGAAACTCATACTCTTTCCTCTTCTTAGGAGGTGTTTTTAAATCAATAAAAAATTTCTTGAGTTATATTGGAAGGTTTAACATATCATAAAAATAGCATGATATTAACGAATGCAAAGCATGAGTATCAAATAAAGAAATAAATACTAAGAATGAAATAAATTTTATACCTATCACTATTAACGGACACATATATATCTCCACTGGAAACACATCTACTACATGAAGGTGGTTCACCACTGAGGGCTATGGTAGGAACCCTAAATTCCTTAAAGCATATTATTATGATGTAGTATCCTTGGGATCCCATAATCCCTAAACATAATGATAAGTAGACATAGCCTAAAATAAAAAAAGTAGATAACTATATTTCCTATAGTTGTTACATAACTTAGCAGGAGAAGGAAAATAATGTAATGTGTGTCTGACCACGACGCAATAATAGTAAGTCCTAGGAACACAACTAGCTGCAACATGAGGAGTTGAAGAGTCCTACTACTAAAAATTACCCCCACCATTCCTGTGATGATATGAACACTTCATCGTTTTCCCTACAACATTGATGAAGCTTCCAATAGGTGGATGAAAAGGGAAAAAATATCCAACCTTTTGGGCCATCTTCATCTATGTAATCATGGAACTATTTACTACCTCCACACAGTTTAAAATATATAGAATAAATACCAATGACTTGATATCTAGTTGAAAACCATGAAAGTACTTCTGAACCTTCATCTGATCATTATTTATACTCTGTAGTGAAAAACGAACCAACTCAGTAATCTTATTGGTGTACATCGACACAACACACTATCATTTTTTCAAAGGGATTCAGTATATAGATTTATCCATCATTAGTGTCTATGGAAAAAACTACTGGAAGAAGATAGTATTGTAACCCTTCTATTCTAATCTCATGTTCTTATCAACCTATACCATGGAATCACATCAATTATTTCTAGGACCATGTTATTTAGATTCTACACACTTAAAAATTATAATTTTAGTTTTTTTCTAGGAAGTCAATGATATTATAATTCTTGTCATGATAGTACTACACTTCTTGAGGTTTATTTACACATTTAATAGATTGTTTCTTCTCACTCATGAACATATGTGATTCATTCCTTTAACATACATCTCATGGATATACCTCAACAACTATGTTATGAATTTTCTGAACATTCTGGTCTACAACATGAACTTCCTGAATGATTGTCTACATGATGTTCTAATCCATTAAATTATTCCCCTAAGATGACTTAGCATAACCCTCTAGAGAAATTCTCACACCATGTCTCAGTGGTATACTACTATGAACCAAACAAAATAAATGACAAAACAATAGAAAAATCTCATTTCAATCTAGAAAAAATATATGAAAAAATTAATATTAACATAAACATGTCAAAATAGGAGACACAAATCCCAAAATCCAATGGTAACTTGAGTTTCATCCTTGTAAGAGCTAGCCAAGCACTGACCCAAAAAATAGAGTTCTTGTCCTAAAAACCATCTATCTTGTCTAAATGATTTCCTAAGTCAAGTACTATTAAGGATAGACCACCTTTAACACCAAACTATAATGAAGTAACCTGAAGAACCTCTCAAACTGGTACCTGACTTGATACACCACATACCTGAATGGATTTCCTAAACACCATGGGCTGGCCACTAACACCCAATCAAAAAAAATAGAGGGAGAAATTTATCCCAACCAGAATAAAAAACAAGGAACATATATAGATAAAAAATAAAACAATGAAAGAAACATATATTCCATAACTGAAACAAAAAGTAGAAACCAAACAATTCAAAGAAGCCACAAACTCCATGTGAAAGTCCAACCAGATAGGATGAACCAAACATGAAAGGAAAATATGATCAATGTTATATCACTGTAAAACCCTCACCATCTCACCAAAAAACTTCCAAAACCAATCTAACTAAAAACCTTACTACCCCACTATGGTGGCATGCCATTCCCAAAATCTAAAGACATACAGAGGTCTACACACCACTGAAGATGTGTATTGGGTATGACCTAACAAGATTAGTTGGATCCCACCTAGGTTTTCTATAACAAGTCTCAATTAAACACTTAATGTATGATCATTTTATATAAAAAATGTCACGATTAATAGTAAATCAGTTTTATCCAAAGCATGGTAAACATTTTCCGTTATTCAAAAATTTCAAAACAAAGGTATGTATATCAATTTCCAAATCCCAAAGCATGAATATTAAAACCCAAAGAAAATCAATTCCTAATAATAGGTAAATCATGATATGGAACTCAACAGGGTAGAAAAACATACTACTTGAAATATAAAAAATTTCTAATAAACAACAAGTCTATAGAACATAGGCCAGATGAGTTTAGAAACACCCAATGAGTGAACCTCCAAATGACGTCAAAAATGACCCTAGAACAATTGGCCTTGTGAGAACAGAAAATACCCATGATCAATTCTCCTAATGGTAACATGGAAAATGGAACTTCTCTAAAACATTCACATTTATAACCAAGGCTTACCATGTGCTACATTTGATAAATCATTTAAATTCCTTGAAAATACCCATTTTCCATTTTCTAAATTCCAGGGAAAAAGACCTTTTATCAAAAATCTATTGACACACACACAAACAATATGATACATTATTTAAAAATAAAATCATCAAAAGAATATAACCAATAAAATTCTTCATCACATACTAGAGACAAAACCACTAACCTCAACATGGGGTCACACACGCCCATGAAAAATCCACAAACATGAATAATGAAACAAAGAAAACAGAGGAGCTAAAAAAATATACACCAATTATAATTGGTACAGTTCAAAGAAAGGGTTTTTCAAGAAGAGAAAAACTTACATACGTCAATAATGGACACCTACTGCACCACGAAAAACAAAGGAGATGAACCTAGAAACAATATTACACAAATATATAGAAGAAGAACAAGATGAAACTTCATTATATATCCTATAATCAAATAACGAAATTAAACAGTGCTACTAAGATATAGAAAATGATGATGGAAAAAGTACTACTCACCTAGAGAGATGAAGCCCAACTTCTACAGTGAACCAATTGTAAATGAATCAATACAGAAAGAATAGATACACCCAAAATCCTCAGAGAAGCCTTTTAGGTTGAGATCCAATGTAGATATAGGAGAATTAAAAGAAATGTCATTAAAATGACACCCTAAAAAGGTTTTCTAGGATATTTACATGAAATATAATCCATTTACATGTTTTTTAATCTGTGATGATCATATATGCTATAAAACACATTGAATTTTAAATTTAAACGGATCTTTTAACAATACATGTCTTGTAAACCATAGATGACATGTAATCCTTTCACGCAACGTACATATTTCATGAAATGTGTCTTGATACCAATCATACATTCTGTATCCCCTTTATACAGGGTATAATCAATCATCGTGGAGAAGAAAACTCCAAAACCTATGCGGTCATCCTTTTACCATAGGGAGAGACCCAAAAAGTTGTTAACTAATTTATACCCAAATTCCATTAATTCTAACCAACATCTATTTCTGAACATAATGTCATTTTCTGATAAATTTTTCTTCATCATCTGGAGTCCCAAGACACACCTAATTCAGGAAAAAATAAGGAATAGAAAAATACATGAAGCTGGGTAACATGATGTAACAGTCCACCAAAACCCCAAACTGACCTCCAATATGCTAGGGGCTGGTGACAAGAAATGAGATGACAAAAATAAACTTAGAGGTCTTTTTATAACGCACACACAAACACACACCAATTCATCTCCATGAAATAGTGAAGAGGAATATAATGTAAAAACATTATAATCTAGATAGAAATCATTCATGCAATAAACTATCGGTAATACATTAGAGTACCAAAACATACAACCAAAGTGTAAAGGGAGAAAAATGCCCAACCAAAAATGACGCCCAAACAAAAAATAACTAAACTAAAATAAAATTGAGAAATAGTGACTCTTGATATTTAAGACTAACTATAGTTTGTGGTCAATGCACCCAGGTATCACAATGATGCACTATAATCACTTCTAATCTGTTTTTCATTTGTATAAGACATGACACATGTAAGAAAATACCATCAAGGGGTGAGTATATACTTACTGAGAAGGGTGAACCTAAACAAAATTTAAGATATATAGGGAAAAAATAATTTTAAGATAATCCCTAAGAAATAGATAAATAAAACCCCTCATATACACATATATATTCCCATAAAGAATCCAAAATGATGGAGAAATGGGATCTCCATCTCACAATCTTGCTAAAGTCTAAGAGTAAGTGTGCATCTCTAAAAGACATTCACTAATTCCCAGAATCAAATGAAACATCCACATAATATTAGTTGAGGATATTTCACTTCATATATGTTCTCTATAACCAAGGGACCATACATATTACATAGAGTACCCACAATCTTCTAGAGATCGTAGATGAGGGAGTACAACTCTATAGCTAAGGAACATGTGGCTGGTAGAAAGGGGAGTAATGGCCCTACCTATATAATGAATATGGGTAACCCATCCACATGTGGGATATGGGAGTAATCACTCTGATATCTCTCTAATATCTTGAGGAAAAAACACCCTCCTCTGATAGAAATGTACTGACCATGACATATCTCTGGTGTTATGGGAAACCCATAACCTAGTGTAAAAGTAGAGTACATACCCTAAAATCTATCTGATGATCCCACTGGATCACTGCTACTATGACACATCACCCAATTATTAGTAATTATCATAAAATCACACATATTATCTAAAAATAAACAAATATGGCCACTGTCACATTCTACATGAACAAAACCCATGATTGGATACCCGTAGATCAAAATCAGAGTGAAAACTAATGAGATATGAGTGGTTGAAGATTAAAATTGGAGTTCACAACATGTGTGAGTGGGGGGGGGCTCAAATATAGTGTGTGGACCACCTGTGATGCTTAAATGTGATATCCATAGACATTTATAAGAAATAAATGTATCTGTTGATGATGTGTCCTTCAGGATATATACAAAATGTGTAAGACAACCTGGGGTCCTGACTGTGAATACCAACCCATGCTTGTGTATTCCTACCCATTCTAATGTACTACAGTACACATCATGTACCACACATGGGGCCTTATGTGTGTGTAGTTAGAAGATTTATTGGACACCTGGGTAGGGTCACATGGAGCGTAGTCCCACCAAAGTGGTGTGTTATGATTAACTTCACCTAAAACATTTATCCCATTACTAGGGGGCTATAACACGTATTTTTGCGGGAAACATGGAATATAGGTGAGATCATCCATAAAACCAAAGATGGTTTCCCACATCTTCTAGATCTAATTTTCCCATTAAATATCCTTCCATTTAATCACATAGGGCTGAGGTATCTTCATATCGGTCATAAATTCCCACACTTCGGTGGTTGGAAATCAGATTTTGGTGATATTCTAAGAGACCACGCTGCTTCCCATCACCTATAATGCCTCATGATTCCACCTGTCACCACTCCAAATCTATGCTCTATGAATAAAAGACTAAAATAGATCATGATTTCTACAAAAATAACCATTATGATCATCATGAAAACAAACACCGAGAATCAGGGGTTCCGATTGTGCTTGGACACACTTGAAAATGTCGAACCATATCCACATAGACAAAAAATGAAGAAAATAAATAATAGGTGGGGGAAAGGAACAAGAACAATGGTGAAAAAAATTGTTCAAGATTTCTTGGAAAATTATCATAGATCTAGGACATCCATGGTGAGAACATGAAATAATTAATGAGATAAATGTATAATCAATATAATTAATTAGATAGGTTTATATGAAGTGTTTGAAACCCCAGATCAGGAAGAACATATATAGTCAATTCTAAATATTTTAACCAAAGGGTGGGAATAAGAAACTGAAATTACTTAACGTAAAATGGGATTGAACGTTGATGAAGAATGAATTATATAGTTATGTGGGGATATCACTACATCCATTGCATACCAATAAACCTTGATATGATCATCTTTCATCCTCTAATCTTGATTTTCCAACGAAGGATGTTAGATATCCCCTCAATTATTCTAATTCTTATAAGTATAAACCTAGAGTACTTTTATTATGTGTTTTATATAAATTATTTTAGGTAATGAGGGTTTAAAATAACATAAAAAAATTTAATTATTTATCTTAGATAAATGAACCCCCAAGACTACCACAACCATACATCTGATGTTAAACAATAGCAGGACACACCGAGGGTAAACCCGGTATTATGGACTAAAAAACAATTTATGATTTATGTTCTGAGACTCTATTTAAGAGATATTCTATTAATTCCAAAAAACTACACATACATGATATTAAATTATATAATATTTTTTATAATAAGAATTATGATATCGTCAGGCCATTTAATGTATTGTCTTCATAGCTCCTGAATCCAAAAATATTCCTCAAAATATTCCAAAGTATTATATAGGAAAAAATATATCCCTACATTATTCCCCCATTAAGGATTTTCATCCTTTAAAATTACATGATAAATAAAATGGTGGAGATATTGTGTCTGCATCTAACTCTCCCACCCGATGAGCTATCATTCACAATCCCATACTACCCAAACACATTAACCAAGAGAATGGTATATCCGTCTAGGGTCCCCACTTTAGATCCTCATTATCAACTCAGTACTCCAAAATTTTTGGCTCCATCATTAATTTCCATATCACCCTAGTCAATCATGTTTATAGGATAATGCACGTCTCCTCTTGGCTATGACACATAGAAGACATCAGACACCCACTCCAACTTCGGTGGTAGGTATAGGTGATTTCAAAATTTTCCAACCCCAAATAGTATCTCAATCTTCTTGATGAACCATAGGGATAGATTTAATCCCTAGGTAATCCTCTAAAATATTTTGTGTGGCGAGAATATTAAAAAAACATGGTATCTCTCTTCAAACTCAATTATCTTTTGAGGTCGATCTATGTATGATTTCTATTAGCTATGGTATTTATTCATATGCTTGTTGATCAACTGTACTTTCTCTACAATCAACTAAAATATCTCCAGACTAACTAGAGATGCATTTCCAATCTCAGTACAACATATGGGTGATCTGAAGGGTCCCCCTTACAAGGATTCAAAAGGTTCTATACTGATCTTAAGGTGATATATATTATTATAATAAAACTCTACCAAGGTCAAGTGATCCACCTAGCTCTAGAGGAAGTCCAAAACACACAGACTCTTCATATCCTCTCACACTTGAATAGTTCACTCATTCATCAAATTATTATTGGGGTGAAATTTAGTTTCCATTCAAAAATATGCCTCAAATTCCGTATACATGCCTGTCCACATCCCTATCACAAAACACACATCACAGTCCGAGATAATCAAAAAGAGTTTCCCATGGATCTAGATGATCTCTGGAATATACAGTTATCTCAAAATCTCCCCCAAAAACTGTTCCTTGATGGGATAGAGATGTATAAACTTCCCAATCCCTTCCATAGTCGCTTAGATTGTATCATGTCTATGTGCTATCCATGGAATAATTTTCATAATGTACAAGGTTATTTATCCAATTTTCACTTCAGGATATCAAGATGCGGTGTCAAACCATCCAGAACCTGGGGCTCAATCATCACCTACTGACATGTGAGACACTGAGAGATGAACTTCAAAACACTCCACCTCATTCCATCACACCAAAACTAATACTGAAAGTATCTATACATAATTCATACAGTAGGATATAAAGGAAATAGAGATGTGTGAAACTCCTTCATCACCTCCTCTCACATCATGACTAGAACTACTATCCATCCCTGGAATAAGATTATGTGTTCCCATTCATTAAAAAATGAATTTGGTAAATCTCTTGAATATATCTAGTCACAAAGAACCTCATAATCTGTTTCGCCTAATAGATACATGTTCACACATTGGAGAATAAAACTAGTCAAACCCCAATGTGGATTATAATATGCACCCCTATCATCCAACAGGGTCACCTATAAAGAAGAAAACTACTCAGACACCTCCTCTACTATGCATGAACAATACATCCTGCTAATAATATCTTCCACCACATTTCCCTTCCCAGGAGTATATAATATCTAAAATTCATAGTCATTTGGGATCTCTAACAAATTTATTTCTCTTGGGTTTAGATCTCTCTAAGTGAAGATATATATGAGAATCAAATGGTATAGGTAAAAAATAAGGAACTATACAAGAATATATTTCCTTTACATATTCAAAGTGAAGACTACCTCTACCAACACCATATTATGATTCACGTAGCTCTTATCATGGGGTCTCCACTACATAAACCCATATGTGATCACTACATACATCTATATTAATATATATCCTTGCCCAACTCTACTAGAATAAAAATAATCTAGGTACTCCATTAACTCCTACGACTATCTCAAAACATGATCACTTTTCATTCATAGCCTCAACTCATAAAATGATCTCTGAAATAGCTCGATCTAGGTAAATAGATACCATTTAAATTTATAGGTGGTCAAATGGGATATATTCTAGTATGAGTACACCATGAACCTCTTATAGTACCCATAAAATCATAGTAAAACTCACACCCCAACACCCACTTGGGTGTCTCCCAAGAAACAACAGCATAAATATTCATAATGTCTATAGATATTCCATAATAAAAATTGAAATTCTTCTAAAAGTTAACATCCCAAATTTAGAACTGACATTTTGAGAGATTTCCATAAGGATAATGATCTCAAAATAAGTCTAACACCATCCTCATGTTTTCTTTAGGATCCTCTTATGTAGAGTAGATGGGTATATCATCAATAAAGACAACAACAAATTGGTCCATGTATGTATAGAATATTTGGATCATCAAATCCCAAAACAAAGTGGACACATTTTTCACCCTAGAAGACATCAACAAAACTCATAATTTCTGGGTTAAATTTGAATTCCATATTTGAAATATTATCCTCTCAAACACTCAACTAGTGGTAGCCAAATCTTGGAATGATCATTAAGAAATGTATCAAAACTCACAACTAATAAAATTGGCCATAAATTCTTAGTAAAGAATACATGTACTTTATTATGTCCTAGTTTAAGTGAAGATAATCAACAAAAATCCACAAGTTCCCATTTTACCTTTTTATTAAAAACCAAGAGTTTCTTAGGGGACACCATGGGTTTGATAAAAATCAATCTCATGAAGGTCCTCCAACTACACCCTCATCTCCCAGAACATGGTAGGGGCTATCTGATATTCTGGTGTAGTTGTAGGTATCTTATTAGGGTGAAAGTCAAAGAAGAAGTCAATATATTTCCATATAGGTATTCCGATAACATCATTGGGGAGGATATGAAAAAATTCATCCACTGCCAAAAAAATATAGATGCTTGAAGTGTCCACTATTCCATGGTCTAAACCCTCAAACCGATGTGTGATGGGTAGTGACCTCTTGTATGAAAGGCCCAATCATCATGATATGACATATTTCTAACCCATAAAATAGAATATCATTCCATATATCTAAATGAATCTTACCTATATTTGATGGAATAAAATCTTAGCTTGAATCATTGAAAACTAATCCACACCCAAAAAACATCTTATGGTTTTATTATGATGACCTAGAGGACCCATGTGAAACTATCTCCCCTAGGAGATAACTCACACTATTAGAATGTTAAGTGATATTGAAGAATATCTTCATATAGGGATATTTTGTCGTATAAATTTGTATAAGGTCTTAAATTTTTTTATCTCTCACACTAGGAATAAGAAGTTGAGGGAAAGAATCACACCTGTGTCTACTGGTATTGAGGAACAAGTAGAATTAAATCAAATAGTACCACCTATAATCCCATGCGTAGCCCAGTTGTGTCTCTCTATGGCTTGTAACTACTAATAGAACTAATCATGAGCTCCCTAAGCCTGGAAAAGGAAAAATAGTGGTGGTGGTTATAGGAGACCATAACATTATCCAACACTAACTACTCCTCCATTCGAAGCTTCTCCAACTTCTCTTCCAGCACCACTTCCTAATGGGTCACCATACCATGCCTTATAGATACTTGATTATGGTGTTGTGTTTTTAATGGAGGTCCATCCACTGTATTTTCATCTTGCTCAGTGTGATATGTCAGGAAATTAAAATCCAAGTGACCACTTCTATATCAAGACAAAAATCACCCATATCTGGGCTGATTAGATCCTCTTCCGCATTATTGAGCTATATACCAATGAATACAAGTCCAACAATGCCTTCTCCACTAGTATCTTGATATATGATTCCTGATACCTATTGTATAAGAAGCTTGTACTAGATAACTACTACTGATTCTGACAAACTAGTGGCCCTCTTCAAGGAATCTCTTTGTCACTAGGGGATTCCATAACACACCAACATTGAAGGGAAGAAATAAAGAGATCAAACAATCTCTAATTTTTCTAAAAAGGCCTTAATCTTACTTACTCTATAGTAAGAAGCTATCTCAAAACATGTATGTGGTGTGCCAGGAAAATTTTGTGAATATGTGGGTATAGTAAACTATTCTCAAACTACTATGATTCTACATAAGAAGATTTTAGATCTGGACTAGGGTTAAGAATTAATGTTAATAATCCCCATGAAATTTCTATAGGATTTCAAGTATTGAGAGAATCATCTCATCATGGGCCTACATAAGTAAACTCCACATCACCCAATTACTATATGGAAAAGACTAGATGCCAGCCCAACCATATGATCTGTCAGGATCCAAAAAAGGCCTAAAGAATTGTACAACTAACTCGATATAATCATCCATTTCTTAAGGGTCTATATCACCAAGGAACCTATGTGGTATCTTATTCTAGAAATCCTAGAGTCATTTATGCGTGTGTGCATCCTCATCTTAAACTGATGGTATTAATAAATACTTGACAGACAAAATTGATACTACCTAGACACCTAGAGGAAAAACATAATGGGATAGACATTGAACAAATGCCTCATTACTCATAATATAATAATTGGGATCTGGACTACCATGAATTGTCAATTCACCAACGTATCCCTATGATCCATTGTAATCACCATCGATCTATCTATAATCTGCATTGATGTGGCATGCGTAGGAAAATCTCATGTATGGTGGATTATATACATACCCCATAGGATGAACCAAAACCAAAAGGGGGGGGGGTGATAGAGGGATAAAATAATACTAAACTCATCCTAATGAACGAGGAAAACAAAAACTATTAGATACACAAAAATATTCTCATAAAAAACCCAAATGACAGGGAATGTGGATCCCAATCTCACAATCGAGATAAAGATGGTGAGTAAGATTTAAACTATATAAGGATACCAATGATGCCAAAAAACAAATGAAACCTCACCTAAATTTGAGTGGATGAGCCCACACCATTAAAAAACACTTCATAGTAGAGGGAGTACACATCTATTTAGGATAAAATACACCATAAAAATGTTTTAAGATGAAGAAGAAACACTCCATAAGTCGATAACTTGTAACGTATAGTATGGGGAGTACTGAATCTACTTATATTATGAATTTTGGGAACACATGACCTGGTGATATGAGGGATTACTAACCATGATTTCACTTCAACAAACTTAAGAACACATTCTCTAGTGTGATAGGGGAGCACTCACACCTATATTTGTCTGATGAACCCTCCAGATCAAAAATGTCATCAAGCATTGCATAAAAACGAGTCATAATCATAAAATATCACGTAATATATTAAAATACACTATGAATGGAAACATAACATTCTATATGGAAGACAACCCAGGATAGGATACTCAAAATACAAAATAAGAGTCAGAATGTAGGAGATATGATATTTAGCTGGTTTACTTAAGATTAAACAACATGTAGGGGGTAAACATGGTGTGTCACCCTACTACACTGCCTGGATGTGTTCTTCGTAGACAACACATGGGTATCCATGTCCTTATAAATTCTCTATCCTCCTAGATACATAGAATTTATGAACACTCTGTGTCTTGTTTGTGCATCTCTACTCACAACCTTGTATTCATACCCATGGACTTATACTCTCGTACATGACATATATGCCCCCAAACGTCCTTGGGTGTGTGAATATAGTACATGGATTTTCCACCTTGGCAAGGTCACATAGAAGGTAGTCCCAACTACGTGGAGTGTGATATCTTATTTCTCACAAAACCTTGGCATTGTAGCCAGGGGCTATACGTATTGTGTTCTTATAGGAGACATGACATGTAGTCAGTATTTTCATAGATGCCAAAGAATGTTTAACATGTTTTCTAGATACAATATCTACATCATGTGTCTCAAATTTTGACCACCAATTATTTAGTGAATTTTACAGTAGGTTTCAATTCTCAGACTCAGGTGGATGGAAATTGTATTTTGGTAAGCCAATCGAAGACCACATCACCTCAAATAGCCTATAGTGCATCATATCATCAACTGTTTCAACTCCACATTTGAGATAAACAATGAAACACCTATAATCTATCCTTATATGTATGAAAACACATTTTAGGTCATTATGAACGCATATAACATTAATTTGGGTGTTTCAACAGGCTCAGACCCACCCAACAATGCTGAATTGTGGCCCTCTAGGCCAACACTAAAGAACATAAATAATATGTGGGGGAGAAGCCAAATAACAAAGGTGAAAACCTCAAGTAACTATTTTCTTAGTAAAATATCATATATCAGGGATATTTGGGGATATAAAATGGAATAATTAAATAAATAAAAGAATAAGGAATTTAATTTTTAAGATTGGATAATGTGATGGGTGTGAAAATGATGATCACAAATATAAAATACAATCAATGATAAATATTTTAATCATAATGGTTGAAAGACACAATTAACATTACCTAACTTTAAAATGGATTGATCGGGGAGATGAACACAGTTGAAGGTGATATGGGGAACCAACTTTATTCACTGCCTTCTGATCCACCTCAATCCGATCCTCCATCATCTTCTAATCTTGATCGTCCAGTGAAGGATGTCAGTGATCCTCTGAATTTTCCCATTGTTTAATAGGATAAACCTAGAGAATTTTTGTAAAGATTTATATATAGAGGATTTTAGGTTGTGGTTTTTTATAAATAAATAAATAAATAAAATTAATTAATTATTTTAATTAAATGAACCCCAATAACCACCACAATTGGAGGTCTGATGCTGACCAACCATTGGTCATTCCTAGGGTATGCATTAAGAACACGGTTATGGTCTTAAATTTTTGATTCATGACATCGATAAAGAGATATTCCATTAATCTGAGAAAAACTAAATTTTCCTTATATTAATATATTCAATATTTTTATAATATCAATTATGGGATCATTGGGTCCCAAAATTCTATGTCGTCTCACCACTTGGGTCCTAAAATATTATTTAAAATATTTCAAAATCAATTGTGGAAAAAATGGATACAAAAAGTCTATAAATAATAAAAATATTTCGTTAAAATGTTTTTATTATTATTCATTCCACTAATTTATTGTCAAGGATATAAAATTATAATAAATTATCGATCATTTTGAAATGTGTTTACGTGCATCAAAAGCTATCAAAGAAATTTAATTTATTTAAAGATAATTATATCATAAAATCTAGAGGGTATTATATTATAATCTGATAAAATGAATTTCTCCCTTTAATTTCTGTCACCCTAATTCAAAACAATGTGGATATCTCTATTTTATCATATCCTCAAGTACCCATTTAACTAATTCAAATTTTTGATTCCACCAGAGAAATTTAACTAAGTGAGTAGTATTTTTTTGTTGAACATAATCTCTATGAACAAATATTAGTAATGGGATTTCATTATGGAAAAGAGCCTAGTCCAACTGTAAAATCATTGGGTTTAGTACACGTAAAGGATCATGTTTGTACTTCCCCAAAAGTGATACATGGAACATGTCGTGAACTTGAGAGAGGTTTGTTGGAAGCAAAAAATGATAAGATACCATCCCTAATCAATCAATAATTTGAAAGGGTCCAATACCTAAGTCTCAGATATCCCTTATTTAAAAACATAATAAAATTCGTGAAAGGATAAATTCATAGAAATACCTTATCACCAACATTAAATTTTATATTTCATCATTGACTCTATGTATACCTTTCATGTCATATCTAATCTTTCATGAGGTGATGTTGTATTGATCTAACTCTCTATAACATTTACTCATCTATCTTTGATCCAAATATCTTTTATCTCTTCAACTTCATCTCAACAAGTTGGAGTTATACACATCATTCCATTGTGAGATTTATAATGATCCATTTGAATTATTGATTGAAATATATTGTTATAGGATAACTTGACTTGAGGAAGGTATTGATCGAAAAACCATTAAAATCCATAGACAAAGACCACAATATATGTCCCATGGTTCTAATGGTCCTATCATAATGACCATATTTTTTAGGAAGGTATGTAGTGCAAAAAAATGTGAATCTAGTGCTTGTTGATTTCTTTTCTTGAGATTTGAGGTTAACCACAGATCCTGGTCAGATATAATAGAATATGGTACCCCATGAAACCTTAACACTTCCTTAATTTATATTATATCATGATGATCAATAAAGAAATATGTTCTGATATAAATAAATTTTACTTAATGTGTATGGTGGTCAAATACATCCTAAATAACATTATAGACTTTTGACATTTTGGAGATTCCAATGAGAAAATACATGTTGATTTTTTCTCATTTCCAATATTGTAAGAGTAATGGTAGTAACATACACGTGTGATTATATCTCATAACTTTAATTTACTAACATATCATGAACCAAGATACATACTCTACAATATCTCTCTTCATTTTGTTCCACTAGAAAAAATATTCTAGATGCCTATTCATCTTTGCACTTCTTGGATGAGTAGAGAATGTTGAACTCTAAGCTTCATCCAATATTTCCCTCTTCATGCAGTGTATTGATGGCACACAGTCATGGTTATTAAACCATTTCATTCTATTTAAATCATGGTTGATCTCAAGAACATTTCTAAAATTCATTTATAGATCTAAATAATCCTTCTACACGTCTTTAATCATCTCATGTTTAGATAGTAGAACATTCATTTGAGAAAGATAACTTTATCCCCTTATTTTAATATTTTTAGATCCATACGTTGAAAATAACTAAATATTGTATCTTTTTTGATCCACATAATATAAATGTTAACAAGATCTATTAGACTCATAGCTTCTTCCATCTGGTTTCTTTTCGATGGTGGTAATTTACAGAGCATTCATAATATTTAATCAACACCAAAAATCTTCTCTATCACATATTTATCTCTTCCTAAGTGAATATAAACTTCAATTTTCTATGTTATGTATATATATAACATGATTCTAATTAAAAATAATTCCTCTATTTCAATAAGGGAAAAAATACCACAGCTAACTGTAAATCATGAGTTGGTTAAATTTTCTCAAGGATCTACAATTTTCATGAGGAATAATATACAACCATGTATTTCTACAGGAGAATTCCTCAAAGTAACTTCTTTTATGCATCAATATAGATCAAAAACCCTTCTCTACTATAGGGTAGTGTAAGAATATGTGTGTTCACTATTCATCTCTTTAGTTACTTGGAATTTTCTTCACATTTTTCTTTCCAAAGGAATTTAGCTACCTTCCATGTTAACATGCTGAGTAGATTAGATATCCATGATAAATTATCCAAAACATATTGATAATATCCATAAAAACTAGGAAAAAAATATATCCGAATCACAATAGTTTCTTTGGATTTACTTTCAATAACTACTATCTTTGAAGGATCCACCAATATACCCTCAATTGAAATTATATGTCCCTAAATAGAATCTTTTTTTGACTAAAAATCACACTTTGAAAATTTTTTAAACCAATTATACTTCATTAGTGTATCCATTATAATCCTTAATTGATCTTCAAGCTCCTCCATTCTCTTTGAATATACAAGAATATCACATAAAAATACTACCACATATTGATCAAGGAAATCACCACTGATTGTATTCATTAAATACGTAAAGATAATGGGGGAATTAGTAAGACCATATTGCATCACTATAAAATCATGTTTCCATACCTCATATAGAAGGTAGTATTGGGAATGTATTCAATTTTTGACCTTTTTTTAGAAATGCAAGCAACAAAGCTAAATATTAAGAGAAAAGTAGATTTACATAAGTTGAATATAAGGAAGCTTACATTTATCACGTTGAAGTATGGTCATCACCACACATTGTATTTTCTGGTAGTGCTTGCAGTTCCCTTCTGAGGCCACCTGGTTAGCAAGAAATTCAGCATGTTGATTCGCCTCACGATTTATGTGTGTGTGATGATAATGTTCATTGATGCTAGAATTCCTTGACATTTGTTCCATTTTCTTGTGAGCTTCAAGGCAAGATGTATTTTTCCCATCTAAACTGCTTGCACAATTGCAGCTAAATCACTTTCAAACCAGACTCACCTTCAGCTTCTTCTTCATGCAATGTAAACTGCCTTAATAAGGCCCAACATCTCCAGTTCATGAGTTGTGGTATAGCTTTATGTACCATGCCCCCCTCACAAAATTCACCATTATGATATCAGAAGACAATTACGTAGAGAGAAGGTACTATATTTCCCTTTGATGAGCCATCCGTGTTGCATTTGATCTAACTCATGACTAGAAGAAAATAGAAAACGTCCATGGTTCCTATGGGTTTTGGAATGTTACCCATGATTTTGAGCCTTCTCAAGATTTCAAGACCGTGATCCGATTTGTTGCTGCATTCTTAATGTAGATCATTGGATTTTTGAACCATAAAAAATATAGAATATATATCAGAATTTTGGTTGGGGACAAATTCAACAAGTATACATTTATTTGCACATGTCCATATGGTATGAATTGCCACTGAATTGGCAACCAAAAAGAGAATACTTACCGGCTTCGAGAGTTTCATTGTAGCGATGGCCAGAAGAAAATTAGGAATGTTAGTTGTATTCAGAAGAATCACTTCAAAATGTTTAGAGACATATATCTAGAGTAAAACAGATGTGTTTCAGGTGAACAAACGATGGTTCAGATATTCTTGATGCTGGTGGCATAAATTACATCTGGAACACAGGTTGATTCTAACTCATTGAAAGTTCTCATCAACTGGTAGTTTGTTAAGACAAAGGCTCCAAAGTAAGGTAAATCGGGAAGGCATCAGCCATTTTTTATTTAATGTTTCAATCCCCTTGCTATTCCTATGAATAAGGTGAATTTAGTATCCTTTAGAACCTTTGATCCTATTTGTGCTAGGTCCCCACAGTAGCAAGTCATCACCCTCCAGTAAGTCATTGTTTCCCACCATGTTAGCATTTTTAGATGGAAGATCATCAATATTCTCAAGCTGCCTTTTAATGGACGAATCAAAATCAGTGTCATTATTAGTTATGATAACATAATTGATAATAGGAGAGCCTATCCAGTTGTGTTTCTAGAATTTGAGAGAGGATTGAGAAATCACTATCCAACGAGACTTGGAGTTGATATTCTGAAATCTATTTTTCAGCCCAGGCCAAATTGAGGATTGATCATAGGACATGTTCCCAACAATAAGTCTTTTTAGGAGCTTGGATATGAGGAAGTATAGGGGCTACGACCTATAATTAATTAGCCTTTATAGAAACTATGCTCGCAAGGCACAATTTAAGAGTTCAAGATTCTTATGTCGAAGCAAGCCCTTAGCATAAGGTTTACATCAACTATTCCATGGAGTAGTAACCACGTTTTTTTGAACATAGTACCTCTCAACAAAAAATTTCAAATTAAGGAGTTTAATATTTTTATAACTGAGGTGGGATAGGATTAAACCATGAAAGACTAGACCATATTTTATGTGGAAATATGTTTATGTAATAAAAACCTTCCCGCCATAGAGAGATTTTTATTTCCCAAGATGAGAGAGTCATTCTATCATGGCTCACAATTTCTACAAAGTGAGAAGGTCAAGGTCTACCAAAGAACATGGGTACATTGAGGTAGGTGAAAGGGAGAGACCCCTAATGTATTCCTAGATCATTTATCATGAAGGATTTCTTTGAGGTAGAGATATCATTTCTAAATTAAATAAATGACTTTCTCTAATAGACATCTTGTCCTGAGACTTGCTCGTAATAGAGTAAAGACTTCTTGAGGTTTTTAATGTTTTTCCTATCACCATGAGTGAATATAATTATATCATCTGCAAAGATAAGGTGAGAGAGGTCAGTTATAGCTCTTGCTACTATGATTGTCTTAAGTTCACTAGAAATTGTCAGCTGAAGGAGAAGTCTGCTAAGGTAGTTTTCAGCAATGGAAATGATAGTGGCAGAGTGAGGGTCACCATGACTCACTCCTCTTGAACATTTGATGTAACCCTCTGGGGATCCATTAATGAGAATGTATATGTTTGCAGATCTAATAAGATATTTTATCCATTGAATAAAACTTTCACTAAACCCAAACTCATATAAAATGTGACCAATAGAATTCTAGTCAATTGTAACAAAAACCTTTCCGATGTCTATTTTGTGTGTGATATTTCCCCCTCTGGTTGAAAATTGTATATGGTTAACACATTCCGAAGAAATAGGAAGGAAATCCTGAATTTTCCTCCCTTTAACATAAACAATTTAATTTGGGGAGATGATTTTCCCTATGACATGAGTAAGGATATTTGAAATAATTTTGGTGATGATCTTGTAGATAGTTTTTCCAAGAAAAAATGGTCAAAATTGAGAAATATCACTTGCATTTTCCACCTTCAGGATTAAGACAATAAACTAAGCGTTGAAGCATTGAGGGAGGGAAACATCAGGAAAAAATTCTTAACCATTTTACAGATATCTATGTTAATTATTTCCCAATAGACTTGAATGAAATGATTATTGAAAACATCTTGTCCTAGAGAACTCCCATTATTTATCCCAAAAACTACATCTTAGATTTCAGTGTCTAGGGGGTAGCTGTGAAAAAGAGATTATCATTTTCTATGACAAGCAAGGGAACAATGTCATTACTAATATCCTCATTGAATTGAGTACCATTAAAGTTGATAGTGTATTAGGAAACAATATTGTTAGATAGAATTTTACAATCATCCAAGATTGAATCACCATCCTTTATTAAAGAAAGGGTACTTTGAACTTTTCTTAACTCTCTATAGGGCATTGAAATATTTAGTATTTCAATCCCCATATTTGAGCCACCTGATTTTAAGAATCTGCCTTTGAATTTTTTCTTGAATTCCTAGAAGATCATTAAGATTAGATGAAATACTGACTTTATACTCGTTATCACCAGAAGAATTGGTTTTAGTGCTGTATTCTTGAAATTAATGCATACAGCTTTCCAGCACATCAATTTGTTGATTCAAGAGGAAGAATTTCTATTTTCACCACTTCTTCATAATTACCTTGAAATATTTCATCTTGTATATACAAGTAAGAGGTATACCATTCCAGTCTGTCATTTTCTAGTTATTATTCACCAGTAGGAAGCACTCAGGATGAGTTGTCCAAGAATTAGTAACTCGAAAAGGGATAGGAAGATTTTCACCTTTGGTAGTGAAGGTAGAAAGAATTGGATGGTGCCCTAAGTTATGTCTCACAAGAGTAACACCTGAGATGTTTTTCCAACCTCCATGAAGAGAGTCATTTCCAAAGGCATGATCAATTATACTCGCTTGGATCTTAGTTAAATGACTCCTTTACCTAGTATATTTTTCACCAATCAGGTTAATTCCAATAAGGTTTGAAGCCTCAATGCATGTTCTGAAATCACCCATTGAAGTAACATTGGAAGCATGTACAGTCGTCTCATTTTCATGTATTGTGGAATTAATGTCTCTCATTACAACCTAAAGACCTGAGATGGAGTTGGATAATTCATTAATATGATGCCAAACAGATTTTCTTCTTATATAGAAGTTGGAGGTATAAACCATAGAACAATAGTACATCTGACCAGCACTGAGAAATCTTTATCTAATAACTTGTTAATCCACTAGAATAATAATAGGATTTGAAACCCTCTGATGAAAAATAACACAAATCCTATCATGTCCCGAGGCTTCTTGAATAGAACTAAGAAATCAATAACCGTTTCGGTCATCTAGGGGACCAGAATTAAAGCTATTAGATTTAGGGTACTAGATTCTTATGAAAGTAGGCTAATATTTACCCACAAGAATCCTAAGGGAACCTAAAGTGTTAGGGTTTTCCATTCCCTGGTAGTTCCAGTAGAGAATTTTCATCATTATTTTTTAATTGGTATGTTACCCTCGTTCTGTTTTCGCTCATCCTCTTTTGTTTTTATGAGAGCTCCTCAGTTATCTTTTGTGGAATAGGTTTGATTTGTCCTATCTGGGTGTATTCACTATGCTTATCTATTCAATGGGTATAGAGACTGACTTGGTAGGGGATTATTTTTTAATATCAATCTCTATGAAAAGATCATGAGTGGGCTTAGACTCCTGCTTTAGGAGAGATCCCAAAGTGCCATCAACCTTAGAACTGTCATCCAATGTAGCGGTCTTCAGCATGTCTACTATTATATGATCAAAAGTAAGAGATTGATATTGCATACTAAGAGAAAATGAAAAAATATCAACTGAAAAATTCTGATAAAATCCATATTCATGACCACTTTCTATCATCAAATCAACACCAACATCTATTTGAGTGACAACACTCCCTTCTTTTTCATCCTCCTCAACTAACTCACCCCAACACATACTCGTACTATCCCTATTTACTTAGGTGACCTCTTTTTAGATTTCATTAGAGTCTTTTCTCACATAGTGTGTGGAATTAACAATTTTCCCTCTGGATGTATATTTAACTAAGATACTCTTATCGAATGGCTTGGAAAATTTTAGCACAATTCTACATTTGTCTATGGAATTGCCAAACATTCTTTAGTGCTCAAAATAATTCGGTATGTTTTCAAATTAAAATCATTCATAAATAAGTTGATCATTGAAATCATGTGACAACTATTGTGGAGAATATAGTCCAATGTCAATCTCTATGGGGACTCTAGAATATAGGCTGAGGTCAGCGTGCTCCTACCCTGGCTCCTCCGGATCCTCTGGCACCATCTTCGCTGGCTCCTTTGGTTCCTCCGGCGGCTGGGGTTTCTTCCGAGCCGCCGATTTCGGTGCCTGTTCGACCTGGCTGGTTGTTTCAGGATGCTGTCAGAGGCTCGGGGGGAGGGGTTTTTAGCCACTGTTTCCCGGACATTGAGTCGTTTTCTCACTCGGTGGTGAGGGAGGGCTCTTCGGTTTCACTGGTGGCGCCGGAGGCGGCTTTCAATGAGGCGGTTTCAGGCTTAAAATGGACCCTGGTGGCATGGTTTGGGTTCTTCAAGCCTTCTATTCTTGTTTTACTGTCAGTTCGTGGACTCTTGGGGTTTGCAGGGGGGTGCTCGGGTGTCGGTGCTGCATCGGGGCTCCTTCTGTGTGCTGTTATCCTCGGAGGTAGATTTTGTGCAGGCGGGGTGCAGGGCCCCTCGTGTTTTTGGGCGCTGGTGGTTTAGTCTATCACGGTGGTTTATGGAGATGCATCAGGGCAAGGAGGGACCGAAGGCGGTGGTTTGGATCAGTTTACCTGGTTTACCTCTACCCTTTTATAATGGTGCCTTCTTAAAGGCGATGGGAATGCCCTGGGGGTGTTCTTGTGTTCGGCAGAGTCCTCGGTGACTGGCACAGAGACTCTGGCGGCTATGCTTTGTGTGGAGCTGGACCTCTCGCTGCCGGTGCCGGAGAATATCACTATATCAGTGCCGGGTGTTTTGGAGTGGGTGCAAGATGTAGTTTTTCTGGTGTTTCCGCGGTATTTCTCGGCATGCTTGTTGTAGGGGTACTCGGTGTAGTCATACCGTAAATATCATGGGACCCCTTAGCCGGATGTAGGCGTCAATCATCCTGCTCGGTCTACGGGGGCTCGTCCTGGAAACATTGTTCCATATGCTTTGGTGCCGGCTCACAGACCACTTGCCCACGGGAGGGAGTTGGTTCAGGGTGGTGGCCATGCTGTGTATGGTTGCTCCTATATTGTTGTTTGGTGTTGTCAGCTGGTGCTTGCTCCCCTAGACTCCGCGTCAGCCTTCGGGGTTGTGTTAGGGACATTTTTGAGGGGCCTTTGGTTGCATTCTAGTCCTACGTTGGTCCCTACCCTTCTGTATCCTGGGGATGGCTTTGGTAATCCTCGGACGGGTAGTGGGTCTGGCGAGCTTGCAGTGGTGTTTCCCAGGGGTGGCCTTTGTGCAGGGCAGTTTTCTCAGGATGGTGGTTCTTTGAAGGGGATGCTTGGGGACGGAAAGCGGATGTGTAAGGGACCTAGCAGTGAGATGCTAGTTTCTTCCCAGGCTTTTTCTCGTCCCGTGGAGGTTCGGGTCTCGGTGCCTGTCTCAGAGGTGGATGGTGGGTCATCCAGGGATGTCTTTCACCTAGATGGCGCTACTTCCACACCCCGCATGCGGTCTTTCTGTCAGGCTGGGTTGTAAGGAGGGAGTCCCGGGGTGATCACCAGGATGATGAGGAAGAAGTTACTTGATGGGGGGAGGTCCATCTCCCCTATTCGGAGGGCTACATCGCTTGGGGCCAGCACCAGGATGAATAAGGCTTAATGTATCCTATTCTTATTTGGAATTCATGTGGTATAAGGGCTAGGGTTAAAACTGACTACATTGTTTTGGAGGTTAGGAATCAGAATGCCGTCTTGGTTGCTATTATCGAGAAAAAATAGAGGAGTTACAAGATCCATGAGTTTTATCAAAGGATGAAGATGCATGCGGCCATGCATGGGGCCCCATCGAATAACCATATTTGGTTGTTTTGGAAGAGTGGGGTTACAATGAATCTGTGGAAGGTAGGGGATCAAGTTATCACGTCGAAGGTGACTTGGAATGGGTTGGATTGGTTCATGTCGTTTGTTTATGGGTGCTGTGATTGGCCTCAGAGGGAGGGGCTTTGGTCAGAGCTAGTTGATTTTGACACGGGGGATATGCCATGGATGGTGGGACGGGACTTCAACATTATTGCGGGACCGGATGAGAAGAAGGGAAGGGGTGTGTTCTAGAGCTGGGCGAGCACGACGTTTGTGCAATGCATGGCAGGGAATGGTCTCATGGATGTTGGATTTTCAGGTGACCCTTTCACGTGGTGTAACAACCGCAGAGGGGAGAGTCGCAGTTGGGCCAGACTGGACAGGTGTTTCACGAACCTTCGGGCATTTCAGGTGCTGGGGGAGGTGAAGGTCCTCCATTTGACTAGGGGGCCTCTGATCAATCTCCAATGCTACTTTCCTTTGGGAGGGTTGAGAGGCCATAGGAAGGCTTTCGTTTCTCCAAGTTGTGGATCGACGACCCGACTTTCCTTAGATTGGTTACACGGATTTGGGGAGAGCCTTCCAGGGGGAATATGTGGGTGGCGTTACATGGTAAGTTATGGCGGTTGAAATATGAGATCATGCGGTGGGAGAGTTCTATACCTGCGTGGGATAGGAAGCTGGATTCCTTCAAAGCAGACATTGGTATGCTGGAGGTTACTCTGGAAGGCGGGTGGGATGATGCTGTGTTTGAGGATCTCTCGGAGAAGAAGGAGGCCTTGGCTGTGAGGCTACTTTCTCCGGAACACAGGGCAAGGGATCGGTCGAGGGTGAGATGGCTTAGATAGGGAGATAGGAACTCGGCCAACATCCATTCATGCATAAGGGAGAGACGGCGGGTGGTGAAGCCTAACTTGGCTTTGGAGGACAGACCATTCTCGGATGATAGGGAGGTGGTTGGGGGTCTAGCTTTGGAGAATTTGAAGGATCTCCTGGCTGGCCTGAGAGGTTATGGATAAGAGGGGTATCCTATCAGTAATTCTAGGTCATGGGAGGCGATTCCAGAGGTAGTTTCAATGCAGGAGAATGAACAATTTGAAGCCATACACAACGAAAGGGAGGTGCAGGCAACAATGTGGCATTTGCACCCGAATAGTGCTGCGGGGCCGGATGGTTTCCCGGGGTGTTTCGACAGAGGGTGCTGGGAGTGCGATAAGAATGATTTGGTGTTGGCCATTCAGGATTTCTTCCGAGGGGGTGTCCTTCCTCGTGTAGTGGCAGCGACAACCTTGGTCCTTTTACCCAAGTGCAAAGACCCTACTTCACTTAATCACTACCGGCCGGTTAGAATGTTTAATTTTCATTACAAGGTTTTCGCGGTTGTGATCAGTAGTTAGATATCCAATTTTCTACCGAGGTGGGTATCGGCGGAGAAACATGGTTTTGTAAAGGGGAGGTTGATACAGGGAGCTATGGCGCTGGCATAGGAGCTATTGAGGGATCTGAACATGAAGGCTCGAGGAGCTAATATGGTGGTAAAGCTTGATATGAGTAAATCTTTTGATAGAATGGAATGGGGATTCATGAATGGAGTTTAACGGAGGATGGGGTTCTCGGCATGGGCATGCAATATTTTCTTTTGGTGCGTTAGCTCGCCATGGATGGCAGTGTCCTTCTTGGCGAGAACGCACGGATTCTTAAAATCTATTCGTGGCCTACGACAAGGGGACCCTTTATCCCCTAGCATGTTCATACTGATGCAAGATTCTCTTAGAAGACTAATTAACAGGGGAATCGGTAGGGGGGAGATATTGTCGTTCCATAGGAAACATGGGGGCCTCTCGGTATCTCACCTCATGTATGAAAATGATACAATCATGTTTTTGAATGCTGGGGTGAGGTCTGTGAGGGAGATCAATAACATACTAAAGGAGTACTGTAAATGTAGTGGCCAGCTAGTGAACCAGGAGAAGATATGTTTCTATATGGAGACCTCGTGTGGAGAGGACGGGGTGGATGGGGTGGGAGGGACATTGGGAATGAGGAAAGGGCCCTTACCGATGGAGTACCTGGGGGCTCCGGTGTCTACCGGTTGGCTGCGGAATAGGGATTTTTTCACGGATGTTGATAAGATGTTGGCCCGGATAATGGATTGGAAAAATCATTTCCAATCCTTTGGGGGTCGGATTTCCTTAGTTAACAGTGTGATTGCGGCTATACTGGAGCATACGATTGTGGCTTCTAAAGTACCAAAGGGGGTCATTAAATCCATCGACAGGGTGCTCGCGCAGTTTATCTGGGATGCTTTAATGGAGGGTAAGAGACAGTGGGTCTCGTGGAGGAAAATGGCGAGGCCGATCAACAAAGGAGAGATCGACGTCAGGAGAATGGTGGATACGGTGCATGGAGTACATGCGGAGCTTGCATGGGAAATTACTGAGGGAGAGATGTTATGGGGCATGTGTATGCGGGGAAGGTACGAGGATGGCATCTCCGACCTTCCGGTGAGAGGGTTTTCCATGTGGGCCTAGGTGCGTAATATCATCCCGGAGTTGCAGCATCGGGCTGAGTGGATCATAGGGGAGGGGAGGATCTTCTTCTAGGATTACAACTGGTTAGGGAGGGTGCATGCTCTTCCGGGGTGTCTAGCCCCGCTGATATCCTTTAGGGAGGCCAAGCATCACCCTTTTTTCTTCAGAGAGGTTCTGGATGTGGATGTTCGGAGGATCATTGATTCGGTGGTGATTAACCGGGAAAGGGATAAATGCGTTTTAACGCCCTCAGTGTCGGTAAAGTTCAACCTGAATGATTTTTGTAGGAGTTCCAACGATCAGAAGCTGCAGGAGTTGCGAAACAGGGTGGAGTGGAGCAGGAGGGTTCCCTCTAAAATGAACTTTTTAACGTGGAAAATCACGCAAAAGGAAATCCCCTCGAATGAGAATATCAAAAGATTGGGTATAAGCATGGCATTTGGATGTCAGTGTTGCAAATGGAGGAGGGAGGAGAGCATGGAGCACATCTTCCTTGAAGGAGAATGGACTAGAGTGGTTTGGAGTTATTTGGGAACACACATAGGGTATTCTGTTAATGCTGACACCTGGGATCGGTTTTTGGGATTGTGGTCTCAGGGGTGTGGTGACAACATGGAGGAGAAAGAGGCTTGGGCAGTGTTTTACAATGCGGGATGCATGGTACTATGGGAGGCGAGGAATCACGCCAGGTACGAAGGACTCGCATCCAAAGGGATGGCGGTGGTGGAAAGAGTAAGGTGTCTACTGTGTGAACAGGTGAAAACTGTAGGCTTTGGGGAGAATGTTCCCTCTTTACGGGTGTTGATATCCCCGGGGGTGAGTGTTGGACAGAGGACGTCCACGGGTCATGGGTCTTGGGTTCGATGGATCCCTCTGGTGGGAGTTTTGAAGTTGAATTTCGATTGTGTGTGCACTGGAGAGATCATGCGTGGTGGTGGGGTGCTTCGTGATGGCAACGGTAGTGTGTTGTTGGTTTTCGCTTCACACGATGGGAGGGGGAGCTCGGTGGAGGCAGAGGCCTTGGTAGAACTTTCAGGGGTGTCAGTGTGCTTGGACAAATGCCTGGTGGTGGAGCAGATGGAAACAGACTCAAAAATTATAAATGATGCGTTGCATGAACATGGAACGATGCCGTGGAGGATCAGCTACACTATTAGGCAGTGCAAGGTGATTATGGGGAACAACGTAAGGGTAACTCATACCTGGCAGGAAGGGAATAATGTTGCGGACTACTTTTCTTCGATTGTGGTTCCTAGGGACACTATGGTTTGGGTGGATAATGTGATGCCCATTAGACCCATGGGAGTCAATCTCATTAGGGGAGATGCACTTGGGTTGCATTATTTTCATCCATCGTAGGGGGGACCACATTTGTGGTTATTTTGTAGTGGGGTGCTTTATGAAATAAAAATTGTAATGTTGGTGGTGTGGCAAGATCATTAATAATTTTAGGGATCTAGTATGTCCATGTGATTCCATGAATCCTTGCCCAAACCTGAGAAATGGAATTTTTTTGTGTAAATGGATTGAAATTTGGATCCCATTCTGAGAGATTTAGAATCCCTGGTTTCAAATTAGGAGCGCCAAAATGCCAGATTTCATTTAGGTCATCCATACTATGCAAGATACTCTGAAATTATCCATTACCTATTGGGATAAGGAACCTGCCCGAGAGGTTCCAGTAGTGTAAAATACAGTCCTTTAGGTTCACATTGGACTATGGTTTTTCCCCTCATTCATATGAAATTTGACCCAGCAATGAGAATTTCGAGGATTACATACACTGTTTAATCACCTCCAGATCATCCACCACTGTAATATATCATTCACACTAATGCTTGATGATAGGAGGTTTGTACTAATTCCCATCCAATAAGGAAGCTCTGGTATGTACTTCCACAAAAGACATAGCTTTTCTAGAAGGATAAGAGCTGAATGACCCACTGATAGGGTTATATTGACGAGTCTGGAACGATCATTCCCAATCAGGGTTGAACGAATCCATTCTTTGAAGTTGATTTATTCTTTACAGGCTGAGAAAAATCTAAACTGTGACCCTTGATCTATCTCATTTTATAACCAATAATCCCAGGGTTGAAGATTAACTGACAGGACCTTCAATTTTAACATTAATTGATAGAATCTAGATTAAAGATCAATCTTGTAATCATATTTAAATACATGTAATTGATTGAAAAAAAATATCAATATTGTGAATATGATAATTATTATTTATTTTGATGTGGTTATGTTATGAATATTCCATGTAGAGTCTCAACTATCACATTTTATTCTTAATAAATAATTGTTTCACCCCATATTGGATCACTTTTATGAATAAATAAATTATCAAAATACTCAGAGAGCTTCATCTTCAATTCCTACAACTCAATTGTAGACATTCTATATAGATTCATTTAAATATGTGTAACATCAGATACAAGCCGTATTGAAAACATAACATCACAATTTAGTGGAAGACTAGGAAATTCATTTCTAATGACATAAAAAAACTCCCATAAAATACGAATATCATTGATTTCGAGTTTCACTACTTCATATAAGATAGAACTATTTTTAATATAAATCAAGAACAATATAATTGATGTAACTTTCATTAGATGTTATTATTTAAGATAGCATAGATATATGAACATATGTTTGTTTAGAATATCAAATGTGAATTATATTCCTCATTTATTAATCTAGGATTTATATAATGAAATAAAATAAATTCATAAGATAATATCAAATTGAACAAGAGGGAGAATAAAAATATCTTTAAGAATGAAATTCCCCAAAAAATCCAATCGAATAAGAATCACATTCTTGAGATGTGATCATATTACCAATAAGGGTTTTTACTACTAATTAAAAATCTAATTATTGATGTTTTATTGTGATTCCATTACAAAATTATTAATATTTAAAAGAGTTGGATGATCTAAAGTAAAAAATATACATTAAAAGTTCTAGAGTGGATGAAAATTCTACCTTTCAAAACATCATTATTGTACCCCACATTAGCCAGAGTGATCATGTGGGAATTACCTTTACCTATGGGATTAAGAGGTTGAAGACATCGATCATCATCAATAGAATTTTTATTTGAGAACTATTTAGCATAATGACCATTATCATTTCATTTGAAACAATGTAATGTGGGTGGGTTATTTAGTGGTTCTATATGTCCATCATTAGATAATTTATTATTCTCATCACATTGGAATTTTATTTCCCAAAAACCTTCTTTTCAATACAAAAAACATTTACCAGTACTATTGATGTAGTTTTATTTATGCTTCCTTCCACACATTATGAATAAAGAAATTCTCAGCTTCTTCTCTACATGATATTATTTATTATAATTTCCATTGATATATATATTTATTTTATTATCAAAACATGAGGTTTATTGGTAACTCCAATATCTACATCCACCATGATATAATGTTGAAGGATTTATTCAAAACTATTGAATTCCCTTATGTATAAAACCCATAAGATAATTTTGATTAATCCACTAAATAATTAATCGGTCTTACTTTTAGGGAAGATGATAATACCATATGAATAACTCAAAATTCCTGTAAATTTGACTCATATGTATTAATTGAATTATCATCCTACTTATCTATCTCATGGAATTTCTTCTCTATTTTAATAATAAAGAATAAGAGGAATGTATTTATTGAAAAATATTCTCCTAATCTAATCCCTCTCTAGAGAGTGAATTTCAACCCATTGCCATGTGTTCTTGTTTAGAGTGCACTATTGATATACTTTTCTATCTAAATGGTAACAAATTTTTTTTCATGTTTAAAAAAATGGATAGGAAAAAATATATATTAATTGGTATTAATACAATTATTTGTGACCAGTGGACTAGAAGAACCACTAAAATAATATGGATATTACCTCAATAAGGACTGAACATAATATTGTACCCTCCATTGCTGGTTTGGATGCTCAGCATGATTCATATTTTAAGAAAGTTATAGAAGAATACAAACATGATTTTTTTATTCCAAATTCCATAAAATTTTATTATTTAGGAGTAAAATCATTGTACTCTATATCACATTCAGCATTTACATGGTTACATTGGTTTCCATCAATTAACTAAAACAAAAAAGATTAGTGTAAACAATAATAATAATTTTGGGAACCCACATAATCAAGTCAAATCATTTATTGGATGTATAAAAATTGAAACATGATTTTCAATCTATAAATCCTTGGGTAGAACCTACCTTATTCATGGTTAGTATCTCATTTAAATCATTCGTGGAAACTCTTAAAGAAAATGTAAATTTACCTAAACATATCCATTGAGAGTGTCATACTTGGTACACAGTATATGCCAACTCACCATGAACAAGAATAGTGGTAAAAAAGAACTGACCAAATATTTTTGAGGTTATTTACCCTATATTCATTTTTTCTAAACCAATTTCCACTATTACTATCTGTACAAGGATTTATTTCTTGGAAAGTCACATAATATTTTCCTTAATAAAATTTTAGTATGATATCCTATTATTATAGTTATCCTCAAATATTGACTGAACATTTCCTATGATACCAACTATAGTGAACCTTACTTTTCAAATATAATTATTACATCTTAGTAAATTAGTTTTAATTATATATTGTTAATACATGCATTAGTTCTATAAAGATCTAGTGTCTTTGGAGACTACATACACTAAGTTCTTATTTCATGAAATATCCTCAGTATATACCATAAATATCATACACTATTGAAAGCTTCTTAAACAATTCTTACATAAAACCTTTCTTCATAACCTAGGGAAATAAAAAATAATAAAGTGTTATCTCAGATTTTCATTAAGGGTAAAAAAGGAGATATCAAGGATCACTTAAGCATAAAAATTACACAAGGGAATGAAAACATGAGCCTTCAATTTTAAAACCATAACCTACATATCATAGATCATAATATTTAGTCCCTTAGTAAATCATGGATATTCATAAAACATTAACCATAATGGAATCAAAGAACATGATCTATATGGCCACGAAATTGGCATACAACATAAGTTTTGGTATGGAAATAAGTATAAAAAATCAGTTCCTTAATAGTAGAGCCTCAATTACAAGACTATCATAGCATATTGATTTCACTCCCAATTCCATCATATCCCTAGTCAATGTTTATGACACAATTTTAATATGGGAAATTGTCCATTATTGAATTGTGTTCACTCCCCATTCCAATCCATTTTATCTCAAGAGATATCCATATTTACCCAATGCATTGAAGGGATATATAATTATGGGCCTACCCATGACACAATTAATATCATAAATATTTTTTCCAGAAGATAATAATTAATTAATCATATAATGATCCATGAAAAGTAAATTGGATTCATAACCATTCCATGATTTCATCATAGCATAACCCATGGAAATGAAATGGGATTCAAAAGGGGTTAATCACAAATTAATTATCCCATGGGAATGAAATAAGATTCATTGAATCATAGATGAATAATTATAATATATCAAAAAAATTAATATGGGTGGTACTATTATATAATATATATTATAAAGCATAATTGACATAAATGATGTTATCATAGATGAAAAATGAATTTAAAATATCACAAGATTGTATGTTGAAAAAAATACGCTTTCAACTCTAAAATTAATTATTTTAAATCATAAAATTTCTCAAATATTGATGAAAAAAGTTTATTTTAATAAATCTGTGAATAATTTTAAAGGAATAATCTAATCATTGAGTATAAATTAAGGATATAATATATATTAATTCGGTGTATGTTAAAACAAATATCTCATTCTTATTTTTGGTAAAATATCAAAAGAACCTCATTCGAAAAGTGACATAAAGATTCATTTTAAACCATTTTTAATAAGTCAAAAATTGGTAAAAATATATTTAAAAATACCTAGGATAATATTACAAGGATTTATAAAAAATTTATTTAGAAAACATCAATATTTATGAAAAATGATTTTGGAATGGTCAAGGAAGTAATGTCGGCTTTTCCTAAAAATACAATTTCTGTATATTGAGTTATTAAAGAGAATAAAATTAATGAAAAAAATTTAATACAAAAAAAAATTCCTTGGAGATTAAAATTCACAGGATTCATGGGATGCGGGATATGAAATTTCATTATCAAGAACATAATCACAAATAATCCTTATAAACAATGATATTGCAACATAAATCCCATAACTCATGTTTTACTTTCTTTAAATGATCTCTAACCAAATGAATAATAATTTTAAATATAATATAATTATATAATAAAATAATTTTCATACTTATAATATAATATATGATAATTTTATATAATTTTTAAATCTTTTTATACTAATTTATTTTTAAAATTATTATTCCTAAGTGTTAAATGTTTCTTTTTTAAGAGAATTTCAGTTTTGTAGTTATGGTCCTTATTCTTTGATCAAGGTTGAATCATCACCCTATTTTAAGTAATGATATAAATTTCATATTTATTAATTATATATATATATATATTTTTATCCATAAATTTATATATATAAAAATGAATTACAACATTCTTGGAGACAGTTTGTTGTACATATGCGTGAATGTTGTTTTCACTTTCTGATAGATGGAATGAAATAAAGTTAAAAAGAATTTAACATTCTATAATTATTATTATAAAATATATAACAAATATATTCATGAAATATAACATTATTAAGATCCATGTTAAATGAAAATAAAAAATGAATCACATTACATTATAGAGGTGGCAGTCCACACTTACACACCAGCGACATTATAATTTTCCAAAATATGGGATATAAGAAGGTTTATATGATATTGTAATTCCATAAGAATAATTACATCATAAATTTATTATATATAAATATACACCATCATAATAATCATCCCTGAATGATGGTGATGGTAAATGAATTGTATTGTTATGTAAAGTTGGTAGCGCACATTTATGCACGAGTAGTACTTTTGATTCCTATTGAATGCAAGTAGGATGGATAATGGTTAAAAAACCATAATAAAATTTAATTATGTTTAGGATAATGAATCTTTTATTTATTATTAAGACCACAAAATTAGATGATTTAGAAGAAGAAATAAATTGAATGATGATGGGTAGGATGATTACATCTTCCTCTTCGGTATGCCTCATTTAGATCTTTTATAAGGAACCTTGGAATTTTATTTTGATAATAATAAAACCTATAATTTTTATATATTTAAATTTATAATAAAATTTATTAGGGTTTGGTCAAGTTAAATTGATCAAACATGTGTAAATAAGAAAATGATTGGTGTCCTTTTATAAGTGGGTGAGAGGAAAACAATGGAATTTCTCAAAATATTAAAATATAATAAAGTCATTATCAAGAAATATTGTTCAAAATGGACATATATTTAATTTCATATAGGATGAGGTAAAAATATGGTCAGAAAAAAATACTTACCCAAGTTAAATTGGCAATGATACCCTTATCTCTTGGTTTAACCCCTTGGTAAACCCATTTTAACATTAATTATGGTGTTTTTTTACAATTATATCAATTCATTATGAAGAAAACTGAAAGTGGAAACACTAATAAATTTGGAAATTATAATTCCAAATATGTAATCTATTTTATCAAATTCAATTCATTGAACTTATATAATTTAACTTTAAATTAAACAAAAAAATTCCATGAAAATTAGTTTTTTATAAAAAATGTTCTTTTATACCAAAATGAAAATATTAATAATTGAAATTACCTTAATTTTATTATTAATTAGATCAATGTAATAATTTTACAAATAGTTTATTAAAAAATAAATTTATACATTATTTAATCGAAAATATTGTTTTCAATAAAAAGTTGTTTTTCCTATATTCATAAAAAATTAAATCTTTTACAGAAAATTTAAAAAATAATATACAATATAATTATTAAATGATTATTTCAAAAATTATTTTCAATTTTTTTTAAAAAATTCTTAATGTGTTAGAAATTAATTATATTAATTTCTCACAAATAATAACAAAAACCATATTTTCAGAAAAATGTATTTTTAGAGCATATAATGACTATAGTATAATTATGTACTTATTTATCAATTTATTTTATTTATATAAATCCTTTTAACATGTTTTTTAAATAAAAATGTTACTATTAATTATCTAATTTAACGTCTAGGATATAATAAAATACTAAATTATCATTCATTTTGACTTGGGTTTTCATGCATCATAAGATATCAAGGAATGATTTTTTTTATAAAAGAGAACCATATAATAAAATATCTTGGTTTTATAATAATTATATATATATATATCCCATTAATGGAATGGTTCACTTATTTAAAATAATGCTTGCATCACCATACAATCAAGATCCGACCCTTGTCTAGTCTTCACCTAGTCCACTGAGGAAGATGTGTTGACCAAAGGCCCACATATCCGGATTCCACAATCCTTTGATGCATCCAAAAGACATTGAATCATCCATGTAATATTATTCCAATCTGATGATGATGGAAACTAAAAAAATACAAAATATCCAATATCAAACAATCAAGGGAATATAGGATGATATTAAAATATATAAGAGAATATGTTATCTTAATGTCAATTTTAAGCAAATATTATACCTAACCACATCTCCCTCAGGTTGAAATCCTCTAAGAGAAGATATATCAAAGTCTCTTATGATCTACAAAAAAATAAACCTGCCACTTAATATATAATATCACAAAAAATTCTAGTCATAGAAAACAAAACATAACTCTAATTCATCCATCAGGTAGTTCCACACTTGGTGTAACCTCTAACATGACCCATAGATAAATACATGGACCTTCTATATTAGCACATCTCATAACACAATATCAATGTATTCATAGTACATTATATATCTGAAATGAGGATCTAGAATAATGAAGATCAAAGCTAACATCAATTTCCAATTCAAATCAAGAAATCCTCCTCACACTGACAAGCCTATTAAAAATTCACCATATTCTTAGTAAATGCCATTATAGGTGATTCATAGTAGGGGAAGTATCAAATGATTAATTGAAAATATCCTTCCAACCCAAGGAGATCCTGATCTCTAAAATATTTCTCGGGTGCAACCAAGAAATCACCACTTAAACCTTCTATGGGTCTATTGAATTACATCACTCAAGAAATACATGGAAAAGAAAACACACCTCTCAAATCTAGAAGATAAACTTCGAACTCTTGGTATAAATATGATGATTTCGAACTATACACGATAAAATATCAGGGTGTCTATCATGTAATGTATAAGTCCACGAATATTCAAGTATATTCTCAATAAATACCAAAACAAATGGGTTAATATATGAATCAAATACATTTTTTATTAGAGTCATGAATTTTTTTGGTCATTTGTCAAAATTGAAGGAAAGATGATTTACTCAAACAACTAATTTCTACTCTAGAATGTTGTTTTTGAGATATCATCCTATTTGACCCAAAATTATTGGTATACCAAAGCAAGATCAATCCTGAGAAAGTAATGGTTTCCCATAACTGATCATAGAGAAAATCAATCATGGGTAATGGTGAATGTCTCTTCACCATCACATGATTCAACTTTTTGTAGTCCATATATTGTCATAAGATACTGTCAAATTTCTTTAAGAACAACATAGGAGAACCCCATATTTTGGTTTTTGATCTAATGAATCACTTAATCCCCATGTACTAATGTCGAATCATAAAGTCTCTTGACTTGTTCAAAACTATATAATATGTAATATTTGAAATAGGTTACACTTTTGATATGAGTTATATCTCAAAATCTATTACTTGGTTAGGAGGAAGACTATAAAAGTAACCTGAAAGTACATATATATAGATTTTGACAAAAAGAGAAAGGTAAGTGGGCCCTATATCATATTACACTATGAGACATAGGTTAGCTATATGATATATTATTTCTCAAATCTAGCTCAAATATAGTTTCATTCTACTTTGTTCAACATCCAACTCACCAGTCATTATAATCATTACACTCTTATGTGAGATAAAGGATATCCGCCATTGATAATAGTCGATGTGAGAGAAGAAAATTTTTAGCCCGTCCATCCCAAGGATAACATTCAAGATAATCATTTTATGGTTCATGAAATCCTATTGATATATATAGTCAGTGAAAAATATCGGAAACTCTGTACATATTCAGAGAATATAAAGTTTCTTCCAATTGGGATTATTTACTGAGAGAAAATAATAAGATTACTAAATAAAAAATGCATGACCAACAAAATTATGGAAAGATATAAAATATTAGGAAACACCCATATAAAAAATAGTTTTATATTTAGAAGAGGTGATCTAGATAATACCTCGAATAGTCAGTGGTCACTCTCTACAGTCATCAATAATCTGCACCATCTCATACAGTTGTCCTACCTCAGCTTCATGACACATACCATGAGGTATAGAATTTTATTAAGTAAAAATATTATAGGGGTATAAACACACAAATGAGAGTTCCATATAGATCCTTGGGTCAAAGTTGGTGTCTTTTCAGCACACTTGTGGAAACCTGATCTCAATGATCTAAAGTATTACTGCAGGATATTCCCTATCTTTCTACTATATCGACCATTTCAATGAAGTTTTGTGATGCTCCTATGGTAATGTATAACTTTTCCATAGTTTAATTACTACATAACTAAATTTGAGGGGGATAAAGAGGAAAAAAACTACTCAATATACATATATCTACCCTGTTTTACATCCCCAATCATCCTCTTCCTAGTACCAGATCTGAAACTCTCCATAGTAGTAGGAATTCCACCCACCTAAGTACTGGAGGATGGAATAATTCCATCTTTTGATCCTCCTATAAGACTATATCGATAGTCAAGGACTTGCAAAAAACCATCAAGACTGATATTAGGCCAAAGATCATAACCTATCATCTGATATTAGGGAGGGGAGAAATCTCAAATATCTTTTACATGTTTTAATATTTTCTATCCAAGAGAGGAGTGGAACATAGAATTTAAATGAAATGATTGGAGAATATATATTACATCCTAACCCCTGCGAAGGCTTCAATAATTTCTAGTCAGGATCCAGATTTAGTGTGTTAATGAATAATTATCTAAATAATATGTTCTAAAATTCCCCCAAAAAAATACCTTCACGTCTGCCTAAATTCCCCATGACAGACCACAATATCCTGGTAGGTTTCTAAAGTATAAATGTTTTTATGCTGACCCATTGGTCCTCCAATGTCTCAATCATGTTAAAAAATTACCTCAATTATTTTTTTATAGTCTGTAGTATTCTGTTGAAATCCATTTCCCTAGAAGTATGGGAGATGATGGGGCTAGATGTCACAGGAATAGACAACCATGGTTCTTTTTACCTATCCTCCTTGGGTGGGTACAATATAAAAAATACTCAGATGCACTGGATCTGAATCTTGAACTACTAGGGTAGGTATGGGAGCATACTCAAGTGTAACCTTCTACATATCTTATAGTGGCACTGACACAACCACAATAACTATAGATTTATTTCCAATATCAACAAGTGGTTTAGTCAAGAACTTCTGTGTTTCCATTTCCTATAATTCCCAATGTATACTAAGAACATATTTCATATCTTATATAAGATAACAACCTAATCAATTCATAATCACAAATAATGGATTTGTATTAGAATATCTATCCTATGATATACCCACATAAATTGTATAACCCTCATAGTTCCTCCCATGGATAAATCCAAGTCATCCATACATGCATTCCAATCAAAATCATTTATATATAAAAAATAGTATGAATTGGTTCAACTAATTTATGTGAGCATAGATATATCTTAAAATAAGAGAATACAAATATACAAATAGAAAAACGAACAATTCAAGGCATGTAATCAAATAATTTGTATATAGAACACAATATATATATATATATGAATTTTGATCCTATGTACCCTCTAATGATGTGTGAACAGAAAACAATCCCTTAAAATTGTAACAAAAATCCCATTATTGGTAACTCAGAGGACTATTACACATGAGTTAGCCAAGTACATGAAAACACTTCTTGCTGGGTCGCACATAACCTGTTTCTTTTCTACCATAACACGAAATGAAAATATTGGAAATCTTGTACTAGGATATCATTTTGTAATTCCCTAACACATATTTTCTCTAATAACACCCAAGTGGAGAAACTATAAGTCCTCATGTCCTCCACCCAGGATAAAAGATTTTTTCGAATTGTGGTGAGGTTATAAGGGTACTGCATATGGAATATACCCTTAGTAAGACAAACTATATAACATGAACATAAATATAATAACAAATCACTATATCATAGTAGAAGATATATTACTAATAATGTAAAATAATCATCCATTTTATATAGTTAGATTAACTAGGTTCCCAATGTGGAAATCCAAACCAGAGTATAAAAGGTGTAAGTAAAGAAATATAGAAACAACCCCCTAGAGTCCATCCAAGTAATAAAACCATATTTATGATACACATCTCAACTACCTTCAAAGAGGCTCTTTCCATTACCTAGATCCCTTATATTAAAATATTCACACAAATCAAGATTCATATATAGTATGTGAGTAATAAAACCCAAAACAACACCATAAACATGTCATTACATTGATATCACATGTATAAAAGTTTTATTCCATGATAAATATAATTGTTCAAGGAAGCATTAATAATCATATGTTGAGCACTCATATGATATCCAAGCTTCCATGGGCACTGACCATATATGATTCAGATCTATAAAAGAAAGATAATCATAAAATATGTTTGGAGTAATGAAGAAATATCCATGTGGCTGGTAAACATGTCTCACAGTAATCACAAATCAACGAGTCATATCAAAAAACATAGTTTTCATAGTTTTCTTCAATTACAAGTCATGAGTCAAAAACATCAGACCATATCACGGTCAAATGGTTGGCCTTAAGAACATTGTATACTATATATTAATGTGTATGGAAACAAAGTTGGAATACCCCTACTATCACTGCCTTGGATTGAGCCTCAAGGATTTCATACCCCAACCTATTTTTAGGTCCATTTTCATCATAATCGCATTCCATACGCACCCCTATAAGTGATCACCATATAACGATGGTCCACCTATTCTAAATACCCATTTAAATACCTCAAAATGAATGATTATTACATTTAATTGGTTAAGGAATATATATGGAGAACATTTCAGGACATAATGAGAGTTAATAACAATATACAAGTAGATGTTATTTACTTAAAACATGGTATAATAAGCCATATGACTTTACTCATGGAATCAAGAATCATACATGGTTCTCATAGGAAACACACAAACACATGTGATCACAATCAAACATAGTCATCCATGATATGAAAATATTGGAATTATATCAAGGAAACTAGGTTATAAAAGGAAAAAAATGGTATGGAACTTAAAAATTCAATCTTTTTAATGATAATGTCCATGGATTATTGAGATACTATACAAAGCTCATGCTCAGACACCAACTGGATTAAGATCATACAACAAAGACCCCATAAACCAAACCAAAATCAAATATATCAAGGTTATAGAATAATATTTAATAGAATTATAGGCCATGGAAACTATTTCTACACCTTATAGGTTCCACCAATGACAGTAGATTTACGATTGGTCGAAAGAGTGCATTGAAAATCAAGACTTGTCACAACATTGGAAATGATCCAAGAGTTCATCATTAGATAAAATCATAACACATAAATATATCCACAAAATAATATATTTAGTATTCATATCAAGGGAAGAAAGTTAGATCCTCAAGAACCATGAATAACATCAGTTTTTTGATCACATTCCTTAATTCCCCAATCTCAAATAAGATTGGATATGATATAATCAAGCATAATAAGAAAGAAAACCCATAAAGGAGGCCTGTCTAGTCTTAGATTCATGTCGTTTGGATTTAAGTATAATAATGGGTCAAATGAATTTGTTCATAGACATTATGAAGGATTTTTAGAACATAAATTCACACAAATATGATTTGCTATCACAGTTTTCCAAAGCATGAACCAACTGCATGTGGCTTCGGTCTCCCTTTGGCACCCATACAATTTTTTAAATCATGATCCAATAATTATTTTCTACTCTATACCAATCCATACATTTTTTGGGGTATCTAACATGGTTTACTCTAACCCTTCAATAACCAAAATCATTCTCCAAGTGACCATCATGGTTTCTTGGGGAGAACTACATGGATTCCCTTAACCATGAACCAATTATACACCTTTTACGAGGATAAAAAACTCTCAAAAACCAACAAGAAACCCATAGAACATAGCCCTAGAAATTTATTGTTAAGAAAACATGAATAAAGGATGAAATTTATTCATAACACACCTAAAAATCCAAGTATATTTTATGAATTTTTTTTAATGATTAATCATAAACAATAAACAATCATTTAGATATACCATTAACGAATTTATCATGAATACCATGAATACAAAAAACCAGTTTCCCATAAACCTGATTCATTTCATTACCCTTATATGTTTTTTCTGAAATGTTGAATCAATTTAAACATTTTCATTCTCTGATTTCATATGCATCCATGATTATAATTTGACAAAAAGTCTCTAAAAAAGTTTTTTTATTTATATGTACAATTAAATTATTTTATCATAGATAAGAATAAGTTTGAATTTTATATCCAATAATATTAAAATTTATCTACAAGACTGTAATAAATGATTATAAAGGGTGAAATATTTCGATAAAAAGAAATTGGTTTCTTAATTAATAATTATATGGAGATACAACCTCCTACGAGTAGAAACACTTATGAGCATACATTCCAAAAATTTTAAAATGGCCCCTTACTTGATCCATATCATAGATTTATAGGAAAAACTTCCACATTTCAACAAAAATGAATTCTAACTAACATTGTAAAAACATCCTAATATGTAATTCATCATTCCAAGTTAGTCCTTAGGTTTAATCCTTTTATTAGTATGTATAAAAATGGATTTCATAATAAATTTGATTGAAAAAATTAATTAATCAATAAACTCATCGCTAACAATATTCATTCCATCCTTGACCCCCTAATGTATGGGAAAAATAATTTTTTAATTTTTAATTTAATGAAATTATTCTTATTCATTTGATTCTAACATAAAATTTTCCCAAAAATCTTCAAATTTATTTTAGCTTGAAACTATCAATTCATTCTATATTAAAAAATGTAAACTATATAAAACATTCCACCAATGACACTAAGGGTATCATTTAGGGGTTTCATTGGAGACATCCACATCCAAGAAGACATTATTGAGACACTATATATTAGAGATCTATAATAGAATTTCAATGCACAAAATATTAATTTCTTATTTGAATATTTTTCTGGATATTTCAAATATGATTGAAGAAAATATATCTCATTGATGGAATATAAAAATTTTATATATGAAGAAAAAATTTAGTAGTGGGGGAAATACATATGAATATAAAATCACTTAAAATAATATTTTTCACTTGTTAAATGGGAAAATTTATTTTAAAAAATCTTAAAATTTTAATGGTATATGATAAACACCATGTAACAGTTAGAAATTGATAATTTTCTTATTATTTTGAGAAATTTGTATCATTTAGTTTATATTAAATTTATAAATTAAAAAAATTGATAGTTATTGAATGGAATCCATTGTATTTTGATAACTACATTGTCATTATATGGGAATCCTCTACCAGGGAGTAAAATCAAAATATGGATTTTTATAAGACACTTATATGGTTTAAATATATAAATAGTTAATTAGGATGAAAATTATAAAAAATATAATGGTTATAAATGATGAACTGTGGGTTTTTATTAATTGAATAAGTTAGGGCCAGAGACTTATGGTCAATTTTTTTTAAGGATCAGGTAAATATATCCAAATACTTATCTATTTAATTAATGATTGAATCATGTAAGGGTTAGAACTGGATTAATTTAGAGTATATAAGGATTCTATTTTTATCAATTGTTATATATAATTAAAAAACAATTTAATGTATTATAAATAAAAAATTCCAATACAGAGAGGTGGAAATTATTATAGTTCATACATTTTATTAAAGGAAAAAACCATTGCAAAAGGGTTTATTTTAAATCCATGAAGAATCCAAACAACCTAATAGAAATGGTAATATCATATCTTTGAAAAATGATTTGTTTAGAGAAAAAGTTACAAAATCATGGACACCTTATTTGGAGGAACATGAAGCTGAATTAATAAAACAAGATAAATAATGGAAAATAAAAAAATGGGAATGGAATATGGGAATTGAAAACTATTCATTTTATACCACCATCAATTTTTTTTTCGAAAAAAAATTAAAGGTTGTGATTAAATGATTTAACCCCACAAGAATTACAATTATCAAATAAGAGTTGGTAATAAAATGGGAAAATACTGAAAAATTTATAATAAATAGATTATAAGGTATATACAAAAACATTAACGGGATTATAAAACATTAATCATAGATTTTAACCTCTCTATATTATTATAACATTGTACACATTTAAAAATATAACACAAATTATTTTAAAAGTTTATTAATATTAATTTATCTAGTGAGGTATTATAATGATTATCTCTATATACATGATATACGGTGATCAATGAAATCATGGGTGACTATGTGAGTAATAAAACTAATTAAAAATGTAATATAAACATGCATCAAATTCTAATTCTTGATTTTAGTTCTAGACATCCCATCCATATTCAATAAATATCTTATGTTTGAATTTTGTGCCTATTGTAAATCCTTTATAAATTCGTGAACATTGAAAATGAACATGAATAATTCACATTAAATAAATTTCCCAAGAAAATAATTGATGATAATGATTTGGTTTCATTCATGATGCATCTTGGATTCCATAGTAAATTTTTAAATTCACTGGTTGGGTGGTAGGTTGATCTATTTTATGCTAGAAGGAGAGATTTCATCCTTCTATAAAGAAATATTATCAAAATTTATTAATTTTATAGGTTCACCCATAGATTCCTGGGAATTATTTGTTTATTAGAATATGTTGTCTTATAATTTTTTTAATATTATTTTTTTAATCAATTATAAAAAATGGATTAATATTTTGAAGTTATTATTTTATTTGATATTTAATATTTAATTATAAGTATAATAATAATTTATCAACTATTTATAATATTTTTGGAATATAGAATTTGGTTGAATTGGTTTTCTGAATGCAACATGTTATTAATCATTGGATCCATGAGAATGATTTTTGGTTTTTGAACACCGATTAACCAGAATATTTTAATTTTTTCATGATATTGATTTTATGGTCATACCAATTTAATTTTATTGAAATGAAAAATGAAATATTTATATAAGTGCGACAGTGATATTTCTAAATATTTTTAATATAAGGTTTTAAGGATTCTAGTTTCGGTTCATTTGAATTGATTTTATGAGAATATATGTATGATTGATTATTTTAATTAAATGAAATCATGAAATAAATTAGTTCTCTTAAAATGATGAGTATTATTGAATTATACTGTTTAAATATTATATGAAATTATAAACATAGATGTAAATTATTTATGTTTAGTTTTTAAATAAAATATTTATATAATATGGAGTGTTATGGTTCATTTCCCAAGATCATGGGATAATTATAGGATGAACATGGAATTTTTGAGTATCTACCCACATAATGTTGTTTGTCTAGAATTAAATATTCATTATGGAATCATTTAACCTGGATCATAATGATTAGTTTTCAAGCTGTTATGGTGTGATTTTCAAAAAATTTCATTTTTTGGAATCAAGGAGTTTGGTAGAATGATAATAAAATATATGAGGAACACTAATAAATAGTTGGATGATATTATATTATATCCTTATTAAGTATATATATGTTTATCTTAGAGATTCCTTGATAGGTATAAGGAATTAAAGAAAGAAATATCAAGAAGGGATCATAGATAACATAAATTCCAATAAGATAAGTTTGATAGAGAAGAGAAGGGAATAAAAATGAATGAGTTTTCATATGTGTGTGTAATGTGTGTTGCTTCATTAAGGATACATTATTATTATTGAAATGTTTTTTTTTATTTTTATGAAAACATGATCTATAATGTTTCTTTCTTATTTTTTCGATAAATATATGTTTGTTTAATAGGGAGTGGTACTTGGTAAATTATATATATTGTAAATAATATTTGGATAGATATTTATTATCTGTATTACTATTATGTTGATATTGAATTGAACTACAATGAATGAGTCCATTTAATTACAATGAGTTATTTACTTTTAATGAGTGGTGAACTTGTAAATCCATTTTCATCTATACTACCTGAACATTATTACATAATAGAAATAGTTTTATGATCATTTGTTCTATCCAATAAAGTGTGTATTTTCATTATTGTATTGTAATTTTATTGAAATAAAAAAAATACAATCTCTATTGAATGAAGATAAATTGTGATTTTCAAAATAAGTTTTAAAATCCCACACCAGAGGTCAATTAATGGATTTGGGTAGTCATTATCTTCATGCATTATGTGGGGATTAACAAATGGTATTCATGACTTCCTTTAGAGGTCTCAAGTTATAGGGACTTCTTATAGAGATCTTGAATATATAATATTTCTTTTAAAAAATTTATTTTATTAGTGTCCACTAATGGTTGTAGTGAATAATCCCTATTTATTTTAAAAAATATGTTAGACGTATTCAATAGAAGCATCCAATGGAATAAATTTTTTTTGTAAACAAATCATTATTTCTATTGATTTCACATCTTAGTGACAACAAATAGTTCATGATTCAGTTATCAATCGCTAAACCCATCACAATTGTGAATTAGTATGAAAATTAAAACATGAAAAATGGATGTTAAAAACCTATAACAAATAATAATAAATAAAAATAAATAAAAGAATAAATAAATAGACTTTAAAAGTATTCATAAAAATTAGGTATGGTTTCCCCTAGACATTAGGAATATCAAACATATAAAAAAAATAATATGACATAAATCTAACATTGAATGACCTTAAAATACATTAAAATAATAAAATAAATTAAAAATAATTACATATATTATACCAAAACCATAATGACAAAGAAATTCAATGACCAATTTTCAAACTACAATAAGTAATCCAATATAATATATTAATTTTAAAAATTAATTAAAATCAATTATTTATAAATAAACATATTTAATCCATAAAGATAAAAAATTACTATTTTTTATTTTGATATACTATGATCACATGGTATACAATTATATATCCCAATCCCATATAGGGAATAAGAACATAAAAAGATAAAAATTTATTTTTGAGATCATATTGATAGAATAGATAAAAAATAAAATTAAACAAGAAATTTAATTACATAATTGGTTTTATATAATATATGATAAGTGTTATAATCAATTTTGAAGCATTCTCATGAATTTTTAATACAAAGGTAACATGGCATTAATTTATTCTCAGATTATATAGGTGTATTTTCCCTTTAATTCCGATAATAATAGATATATATTTTCTTATGATGATTGAAATTGAATAATATAACAAACAAAGATTTATTGAAAATGAGATCCAAAATGGTAATATTTATTTAATTGAGTAAAAAATTCATTAGGAGTGGAAGAGGATACCAGTATCATAGGGAACATAAAAAATATTACAATAAAAGATTCAAGGAAAACATTGAATCTAATTGAACAATCACGAAATTCACATTAAAACAACACATAGAAATTACAGAATTTGAAACCACAATTTGAGAGCATTACTACAATATATTTTCCTTTTCATAAGAATATTTTTTGAAATAAGAGACCTCCATAAGAAATTTTAAATATTTATGAATTAATAAATAATAAAAATAAATTAATTTTCTTGTGTAATAATAACATTAAAATAAAACATGATAATCAAATAAAATTACTTAATATTTATGAAAAATATTTATGAAAAATATAAATTTTATTACACAAATTCATTAAAAACATATATATTTTTATATTAAATTCACATAATATATATTCGTAAAATTAGATTAAAACCCACTATAAAGATGGATTTAAATAAAATAATCAACAATTCTGAATTATAAAAATTATTTTATTAAAGGAAACATAATAAAAACTTATTTGATCATTTTATTGAAAAGGTTTCCAAGAAAAAAAATTAAAAAGTAGTTAATAGAATAAATTAATGTTTAAAAATGTTATTTGTTTTATTATTAATTTTTAGTAAATTAAAATCATATTGTATAAGCATGAAAAAAACTTTAAAGGGATTTTTAAATAGAAAATTATGATGTAACATGTAACATCATGCTATATTATTTTTTGATCTAATAAAATATTTAATTTCAACTTATATTATAGAATAACATTTGACATAAAATTAATCATTATTATATTTAAATAGAATAATGTAATAATACAGTATAATAAAAATATTTCAAAGGTAAAAAATGATTTTAGATACTTAATTAATTACTGTAAATAGTATTTATGATTTCAGTAAAAGAAATCTTGTCACTATTCCTTTTGTAATGCAGCTTGAAAAAAGATTCCCCATTTTTTTAAAAATAATTATAAATTTTTTTAATAATGCATATTTTAGGGTGTATTAGGTTTTAAAAAAAATCTTCTATATTTATATTCCAAATAAGTGTTAAAAAAATAATAACAATTTAAGGGGGAAACATTATGTGAAATGTTTTTGGGAAAAAAATGAACACCACATAATGTTTCGAAATTCTTATCAAATTAATAACAAAATTCAATAATAATAAAACCATTTAAGTGAAAAATTAAATGGAATAATGAAATATTGAAACCTCATTACTATGAAACATTTACTATAAGCATTCTTCAATAAAAACTTCAAATAACAGTAATAATAACATTCTATGATAATGATAACCTTAATAAAACAAATAATCAAAACTTATTTTTAATTATAAATGTTTTTTTTAAAAATAAATTAAATTAAAGGTACGTTTTAATATACTTTTGAAAATAATTATAGCATTAATCTATAATAATATCATTAAAAATCAAAACAATCTCAGCTTATTTTGAATGAAATTTTTTTACGAATAAAAGAAACGCCACTTTTTTTAATAATGTTTACAAAAATAATAGTATTATTCCTAATAAAAAATAATATTTTTTATTAAAATTAAAATCTTGTTTAAAAAACTAACTAATTAGAAATTAATTGTTAAATTATTTATCAAAATAAAAACAATATTTGAAAATAACAATAATAACTTCATTAACAAATTACAACAAAAATAAAATTTTATAGAAACTATATCTTCAATAAAAAATAAAAAGTACTTTTCCTTCAAACTTTTTCTCAAAATAATAATAACATAAAAAATAATAATTACCTCTAATAAACAAACACCTATAATTTTTTAAGTACAACTTTTTTTTCATAATTAGAAGAAAAAAGTCTTAATTTTTGACAAATATATTATAAAAAAACAATATAACATACTAATAATAAAAAAATTTAGAATGAAATAAAATGTGCATTTTTTAATTTTAATCACAAAATCATATATGAAAATTTAAATTGATATAATATAAAATAAAGAATAAAACAACGATATAAAAATAATAAAAATTATTGTTATATTTTAAATATAATGAAATAATTCAATAGTAATATAATATTATATAATCAAAAAAAATTAATTATCATAACCCAAATTTTTCATCACTAAATAAATGAAAATTATACACAATAAATAAAAAATGTGTGTTTATTTATAAAAAATATATTTTACTTGAAAAATCATAAATAACCAAAAATAGAATATTAAATAATATGAATCCTAGATATAAATACATTAGTGAATCATATTTGATAAATTAATATTTTAAAATTTCCCAAATAATAATTATAATTTATCAAGGAATTTATTAATTTTTTTAAAAAAGTAATATAAACTCTACAATGTTGGTAAAATAGGGTTTTTAGAATTAGTTCATCAATCTAATGCGTGATTCCAATATTTGGAAGCCAAGGACGGGGAAAAATGAGTGGTACAGGGTCAAGGATGGGGTTTTAATACCAAAGGATTTGGTAGGGGAATAAGTTTATTAATGGGGAACCAACATTGATAGGGGGTTATGAAAATGGCATTGATTATTTGGGAGATTATTGAATTAATATTCCTACTTTATACCATCTATTTCAAAAAATAAAATACACATCATATTGAATTGTATTTATATGATTTATTTCATTTTGAGTATTTTTTGATTCATTAACATCTGATGGTTTAAATTCCATTGAACTAAATATATATTCTTCTTACAATAAATTATAAAGATAATGTAAAATATATTAATAAGACATTAATATACTGTAGTGGTGGGAATATATCACTGTGATGGTGTTTATAGTTAAACTCATCAGAAGATAGATGAATAACTAAATTCATCAGAAGATTGATCCTTCTTTGTATATATTTCCAACTGAACCCTAATATCTTAGAATTTTTTTGTTAGAGTTTATTACAATGAATATTCTAGTTTATTCTGAAGATTAATTAAATATATGTTTTCACAATTAGTTTATTGTGATTTTAATAAAATCAATGAATTACTCATTTCCATTGAGTTCTTGGATTTTTAATCTTTTTTTGTATGATTAGAGATAATGTTATGAAATTTTCATTGTAAATATATATGTTCAATTTTAGAAATTAATTTTTAGATCTTGTAGGATTAAGGTGGTTGTAGGATTGGATCCTCATATGTTTATGATTGAGTATTCAGATGTTATTTAAATGTTAAAAGATGTATTTTCCATGTCTCCATTTTTAAAAACTCCAATGGAAAATAACTGTTGTTGATCAATAGATGAAAGATGTTCTTAGCGATAGAATTACCATTGTCTAATGTTTTTGGTGAAGAGATTACAAGTTTAGAATTTTTTATTGATGATGAATAATAGATAAAAAATTATCTTGGTTTGAACTAGGATATGAAAGATCAAGTATATAGATCCACCTACTATAGTGGATAAAAGAGAAGGATTCATTTTATATTAATCAAAATTTAAATATAATATTATTTTATGAGTTTAATATTTTTTCCTTGAATCCACACATTATTTATTAATTTTCATAATTTTTTAAACATTATATTGGTTTATTTTATATCATATATTAGTTAACTTCTCTTAATTTCAATTAATTTAATAACCTTTATGTAATTATATTTGTACGTGGACTTTTAAAAAAATACATATTTTGGAAAATATACTTCTTCGAGGGAATTTTTTTAATATCGATTTCAATTCAATTCACCCTCCCCTGTTTAATTTTTTTACCCACCCTTACTATGAAAACATCTGGTATTAGTGTTTATTCATATTTTATTTTTTAACTGAGTTCCATCTCATCAAAAAGTAGTTTTTATTTTTGATTTTAATTTTTTTCTTAACATATCAATAAATCTTTTAAAAGGGAAATTAGTTTTGTTTACATTGATAGAATGCCCAACAGATTATTTTACAACCTGAATCTAAATAGTCAACCAATTCTTAATTGTAGATTTTATTATTATTAGATAGATCATATGGAAACTTATATAATAAATACTTGTTTATTGAACTATATAATTCTTACTATAAATTAAAATTTTATTTAGAATGAAGATACTAGTTTTATTTGGCATGATAGGGTTAAATAAAAAAATTAACAACCAAGTATGAAATAATTTTTTCATTCTATCTAGAGAAATACTTATAGTAAATATTTATCACAAAAAAATCATGTGTAATATGGAAGAAATTTAAATATAATCGTTTATAACATCAAAATTTATATTGAATAAATAGTCTATAATGAGAGATAAATATTAGTGTTTTAAATTTTTACCTAGTGAGTTTTTTCTCTAATTCATCAATTGTTCAAGTCCATTGTTAACAATGATTGTACTCTTAGAGAGAAAGGGAGAACCATGAAATTATCATCTTGTGGGAATTTGTTATTAATATTTTACTAAGACAATGAGAGTCAGGATGAATAATTATCGATGATATGAAACCAATTATTAATTTTTTTCTAGGATTTTATAATTTAAACCAACATAATATATGTGATAAGTCCTAAAAATATACAAAAGAAGTGAGAAAAAATATAGATTCTCATTTTCTTCCATATCTTGGGATCAACATATTAGTATATCAATAGGAACATATATGAAGTGTTCGAATAATAGTGGCATGGAACCTAGATATTTAGAAATTTAAAATATAGATAGTATAATGTTTATAAATCATAATTTATATAGGTATTCCCTCAAATAACTGAAGGCTAAAAAAACTATGAAAAGAAGGAATATTCAAGAAATTAAATTCTATGAATAAAAAAACCAAAGTATACCAGACCTGATTGTCTTAGGTTGAAGAAGAAGAATAATGATGGAAAATATTCATGTATAAATGGGAGGAAATAGTTAAGTTGTAATAATAATCCATTTAATTCCATTTATTACCCATAATATTTTTATTGTACTGACATAGATTGTGATAAAAGACCGAATAATATCAAATCATACATTAATGACTTCAATAGTAAAATCTATAACTATTTTAAAATTACAATTGGTGAATTGTCTAATTTATCTTCAATATGAGACATTCCATTTTAATAGGATTATGAATCTAAATTAGGTTAGGAGTAAATGGAGTCTAATAACAATAAGGAAATAAATTATTTTTTGTTAAATGAGTAAATATATATAAAATATTTTTTAAAATATGTTTAATGCTCAAAAATGTGTTTTCCAAGAAAAACAATGATATTTATAATACAATAGATGAAGTGATTAAAATAAGGAATCAGAATGTAAAACTCATATACAATTTTTAAAAGATAAAAAATAATGATTTCAAAGAAAACTTCTGATAAAAATGATATGTTTATATAATTTTCAAAAGATATATATTAATCTGTTAGACTTATTCATGAAGTTGAGGGTTTAATGAAATTTCTGACCAAGTTTATGTCTGAACATAATATATTGATAATCTATATAAAAATATGTGAACTAAGAGAATAACTTTTAAACATAGAAATATTTTTACCTGAATGTACCATTATGAGTAAAATGTTTTATTTATGGGTAGTGATCTATTATATACAAAGTTTTTGAGAGGGAATCCCCAGAGCAAGTATATTTCAATGAATAATGTTAATAAATTTTGAAATCACCGTGCATATATTTCAAAGAAACTCATGGATATTATTTTACAGATATATAGAAAGATATTGGTTCCAAACATGCTATTTATTAAAACCTTCATTCCTATGTAGAAATAGAAGACTCAAATGTATGTTTCGAATCATGAACTCAATGTGTACTGATAAATAAATTTCGATATCGTGAAATTGATAAAAGTTTTATTTAATGATTCATGGTATTTAAATTTAAAATTTATATTATCAATATTATGTTTTAATTATTTAACTGTACATTTCCAAAGTCATTATTATTTTTTATTTAGTTTATCTTACATATTCATATCATATCACACATTACAATATCACATTTTTTATTTTATAGTCATAAAATTTTATGTTATAATCGTATGTAATATTTTTAAATTTAAATAAATTATTATAATTTGAATGTTTTCCTTTTTTACATTAACTATTTAGCTAAGGGGAACTCGTTTTTGATAACATTCATATAAAAATTATTTTTCATAATGTTAGTTTCAATTGAATAAGTTAATGTGTTTTGAGAATAATTTATGAAACCATTATTATACAAAAGAATATCACGTGTATAAAATCGAATATAATATCTTCAAGGTTTAATACTTTTCATTATCATATTTTAAAAATTTTATAAACTGGTAATTTATTATGCATTATATAAATTTTTAAATTCTGGTATATTTTTCTTTTAATTTGAAAATATAATTCTCTAAAAGTTAACTTAAATAATATTTTACAAATTATAAAATGATTCTTTTAAAAGATATTTGTGTATTATTTTTTGGAATCAATTTATTTAAATCATCTAATTAAAAACAGTTAAAATCACATATTATAATGGTAGTGGACCAATATTTGGTTGTTTGTAGTCATTAGTAAGCCCAACCAATTGAAAATATTATTATCTATAATTTTTGTTATATTTTATGAGGATTTATGTCATTTATTGATCATATATATGATAGGTAATTTTTTCTTATAATTTTTATTGATGTATATTTATTTTCAATGAACAATCCATTACTGAATAAAGATATTCTATTTGAAGTATTGGATTCTATTACACTACCCATTACGAATCAATGGTTATTCTACCTAAAACATTTTCATCAGTATTATGGGTCTATGATTTTTGGAAACTCGTATGATATTAATAAGGTAAAATTCCAGATTTTTTCTATGGAATTCACAATGTTTCATAATTATTTTTTAAATAAATTTTATTTATATGTCATAATAATTTAATTTTTTTGGAACAACTAATATAAGTAGGGCTGTAGATATTTTTTTCTAATAATGGAAAACTTTTATAAAATAAAATATATATATTCAAAAGTTTGGATTATTTTCTAACGAATTCATGTATTTATTATACCAGGGAAGGGAGATAAAGATTTAGTGAATATTCAAGATTTCTATATCATAATCTTTCTTAATGGTATGCGAACCATTAATTTTATAATGTTTATTTGAGAATACATTAAGCCAATTTTCACTAGGATGATCAATTTAAAGTCATTTACATACTCCTAGACATTGAACTAGACATTAGAGTAATTTATAGAGAATTAAAAAGATAAATATCTGAGATTTGTTGAAGATCCATTGATGTCTTCACTAAACAGTGAGACTATCTACCATATGATGTTCATTTATGGTATTAAAGAGAAGATATTTGTTTAAAATAAATGGAATTTCACCTTTTAGTTGATACCTAGTATCATGAGAAGCATGAAATGGATATAGGAAAGAATAAAATGAGGACACAAAATGAGAATAAGAAGGAACAAAAACAATGATTTTTAGATAAATAGTTTATTCAAATGAATAAGGATTATTTTAAAAGTCTGAAAGATTGATTGAAAAATATGGTATTGATCTAAAATGAAATGTGTATTATGTAATTAGAAAATGAAATAAAAGAATTATATGATAAAATATTTTCAATTATCAAAAGAATTAATGCCATGAAATAAAGATAAGTTCAACAAATAATTTCTACCAATATGTAGAAATATTCATTAAGGATAAAAATTATTGGGTTATATATTCACTTGTGACTATTAGAGAATTAAGTGTAGAATTAAAATAAATACTAATTTAGAGGATGAAAATTCCCAAATACAAATCTAAATGATGGAATAAGACTATTATGAAATCTATAAAGGTTTCCTCTTATAAATTAACCTCACTCTCAACACCTAAACCTGATTCATTTATAACATGAGACAAAGTGCAGAATTGGGTATGGGGAACTCCCCATAAAATCTATAAGATTTTTTATATTCAACTATTTCATAATGTCATTCATAATATTCCATTGTGAATAAAATATTTTGTCGAGTGGAATATTAATCATATACATTTTATTATATTGAACCTAATAAATCTAATGCTTCTTCAGAATAAGACTATCTAGATCATAATAAATCAACGATAGAACTTGGTAAATTCAAAACACTATAATATGCATGATGGAATGGAATCAATCTGATATAATTGGAGGAATAAAAATCATCTCACTCTATTAACTTCATGAATACAAAAATTGTGGAGAAGCATTGATCAAACAGTGCACTTGTGGTATATGAACCTATCGCTAAAGTAAAAAAGTATATCTGAATATTGTTCATCAAAATATTGTTAGAGATATGAATGGAGAGAGAATAAAAAAGGTATTATGGGTAAAAAACTATGAAAAGTATACACTATCATATCCACCATTCAACAAATTTATTCAAGAATAATTCATTTATATAAAATACCAGTTGATTCTTAATTCTTTTTTGAGTTGTAGGATTTCCTTGATCAATAAGTAAATATGAAAAATGAAATGCCCAAATTAATGGAAAATAAATAATGGAATTTATAAAACATTAATATTATGTCAGTTTATCGAAATAATTTAGTAAAATATTTTACATTATTATTCATAATATTGATCAATAATGAAATTTAAAAGAATGAAGATAGAAATTATAAAAATAACAAAAAAACTATAATTTTTCCAAATAAAGAGTAAGATAATTTAATGAAAGAGTTAAAATGAGGAAATAATTTATTAGAAAAATTATAGAAGAGGCTGATGATGTTGGAAAATTTAATTTATGATTCCATTATAAAATATTATATATCCAATTATTAAATAAAATATATCAGATTGATTGATTTATATAATTATTTAAATGTTTATTAATGAATATTTTCATTAATGATCAAATATTTTGAAATTCTATACCAATTTTTAGGAGCGTATTTTATTCTATTATAGTATTTGACCAAAGGGATGAATTTTTGAACATTACATGCTCCATATATTATATAAAAGTAAAATTGCACAATTTATTTTATTAAAAATAACAATAAGAGATATATCCCATTGGGATATTTTCAGAAGATATATAGAAATTAATTGTTTCTATTATATTTTGTTTATATATTGTGGTTTATGATTTTTCTTCTGGAATTTTTTTTTGAAAATAAAAAATGATGAAAATTTGAGAATATATGTTTTCCATTGATTTAGTATGGTTTTTTTATATTTAATAACATATTTTTTAATCAATGTTGTTTTGAATAATAAAGAGGTAATATTTGAAAAAATGGGAGGGGATTAAAAATATATTTCATTTGGATGTCAAACTGAAGGGGAGCTTCTTAAGAATTAATTGAAATAATTTCCATTTAATTTTTTTATCAAAAGCAATTTCTATTTTATGTCTTCTGATTTCTCAAAATGGAGACATTCATAAGGAGATTTTTTAGTCAATATACCACCTTAATATCCTTTGTTTTTAAAATCAAAATACACTTAATATTAATGAGAATTAACATGAAATTTTTTATGTTATTTTTTTTTGTGATGACTTAATGTTTGATGATTTAAGGTTCAATGAACTAAATACTCATTCATGTTGTAGTATATTATAATATTATGTTAAACTATATTAATATAACATTAATATGTTTTAATTGTGGTCCTGTATAACTATGATGGCCAAAATAGTTTAACTTATCAAAAGATAAGGGTATAAATACATTCATCAGAAGAAGAAGCATGCTTTTTATGAATTTGAAACTAAATATGAAGATATTGGAATTCCAATTTTTCAGTTTGTTACATCAGAGTCAATAAATTCAATGGGTGATTCACAGAACAAAATATGATAAAATTGATAAAATTTTTAATATAATAAAATTTATGCATCGAACTCATTTTCTATTAGTTCTTGTATTTATAATAATTTTCTACATGAACTTAGAGTTACCATTTTTTGGATTTTATTTTAATTCTCAATGTTATCTTTTAATCATTAATTGTATGAAATTATATTATCTATGTTTTTATGGGATTGAAAAATGAGTTTTTTTAATTGTGGAGATAGATGAGATTTGAGAGATAGGAGATTTTTTTATCCTTTTTGTTTGATGAATTTTAGGTTATTATAAATATTACCAATATTTAGAATAAAGATGTTATCTAGGATATAGTGAACAATGTATAAAATTTTACTTAAAGATATTAATAATTAAAAATATTTTTCTCTAGATGAGCTACACTAATTGATGTTCTAGGATAGAATTTAGATACCAAGATCAGTTCAATAGATCCTCCTTCCACTTTTCATAAACATGAATGAATCCTTTTATTATTATTATATTGATAATATGATTTCATTTTATGAGTTTAAATATTATTATCCTTGACCCAAATAAATATTTCTTACGTTTACTTGTTAATTTAATTTATTATTGGTTTATTATAATTTATATATTAGTTATTTTTTATATTCAAATTCAATTAATTTTTACTAATTACAAAGATTTACTATATGATGGATTTTTAAAAAATATTTTCCAGAAAACATACTCCTTTAAGTGTTAGAAATATTTTTTTTATTTTTTTAAAATCAATTTCCCATGTTGTAGCTCATTTTCATTCATTTAATTGCAAAACATTGAAGCTATATTTTTTTTGAGTTGAGAATCATTGAAAATAGATATGTAGATTGAGTTGGGGAGGGGGATGTAGTTCGAGAATGAGGATATAATAGTGGGGTGGTATTGAGCCATACCTAGATCTCAAAACTCATTCTCAATAGTAGGATCATGTTGATGATGGGTGGATCACTGGTTAAGGAATGGTAGGGTGGGATTGTTATGGAGGAGAAGATATGTGTGGGTTGAGATTATGAGAGATTATGAGTTGTACTAGAGAAGTGTTAGAGTGTAAAATATTAGTAGAAATTAGGAATTTATGATTAAGGATTTAAAAACTTCCATCTGGTGGTTTTAAAAGAAGGTATTGGTTACCACCACCTGGGTTTTTCAAATATTTGTATCTATAAAATACCATTTTCCTTGTAGTGACTGATTTAAACCCCCAATATATTGGTTTACATTTGTATTAGTAAGATCTAGGTTTTTCATTCCATATTATTTTTATCTAATGTATTATTGTATTTATTTTTTGAAATATACCTTATTAACACAATTTTATAAAAAAATATGTCTATATTTTAGGAAAATAATAATCAGATTTGGAAAGAATTAATGTTTCCGTAACTATTATCAAGAAGACATGATTTAGTTATGAGCAGTTTTGTGCCCTAGAATAACATTTATTCTATGAATCTTATAGAAAATAGAAATATTGAAAATATTATAAGAATGAGAAATATTATTTCATCTTTTCAGTCAAAAAAATAATTTTTAGATTCAATGGGAATGAAATTTACTAATCTATTTGAGATAAATATAATAACATTTATCAATTATATAATAATTAAAAATAAGTAAATCCCTAAACATGAGGATATAATTTTATTAGTGTTTTCGAGTTCTAATGTGTTCTCATTTTTGAATTTGAAATTATTGATGATTTTATTACCTATGTGAATATGAGTGTGAGTACTATCAGGGGTTATGTATATGCCCACAATGTTTTTATTATAGTGAAGTAGATTATGAGGATTATTCTATAGAATTTTGTTGTCAATGTTTCTATTATTAATGAAAAAGATATACGTATTTTAGTTTTGAAAAATTTCATCATGTTTTGGTTATATATTAAATGGTAAAGGAACCAATAATTAATTATACAAGTAAAAGTATAAATTATATTTCTTTTAAGGTCATGATAAATCTAAATTTATAAAAGGATAAAAATAAAATAGTCTTCCTGATGCTGAAAGTGATAATGAAAATTTAAGAAGTTAACATGTTTAATTTCTAGTTATTATAGAGAAGGAAATGGTGAGTAATTGGAGAAAAAATTATTATATATTTCATCATTAGATCCATTTGTTAATTAGGTGGTAATTGTCCATATTTTATGTAGGATAACAGTGATTGGGAAGCTGAAATAGGGAAATCAATTGAAAAAAATTAGGAAATTTTTACATCAAAAAATATTTTAAAATGGAAAGATAAAAAATAATTTTAGTATCTAATGAAGGTGTTGTTTTTATTTTAAAGATGTTAATTTTGGTGATGAAAATGTGATGAATGAGGATTATTAAGATGATAAAGTTTAAAAAAACATTTTTTTTCTAAATTTATGATAATGTATAGGATAAAATATGTGATGTAGATAATGAAGACAAATAAAATCAAATGGAGTATATAATGAAAAGGTATTTAAATGGGTTTATTTTTAAAATAAAAAAATTGAAAAAGGGGAAAAATATTGAATAATTATCTTTAAAAAATGAATATTTTTTTAAAGTGATGGGAAGTGTTTTTGTAAATTAAATTTCTATGTGTGTTGTTTTTATATCTAAATAAAGGAAGATAATAAGTGATTTTGTGGTAAAATATTTTTCCAAATAAAAGGATATATAAATTTAATAAATGAATCTACCTATTAAGTACTCAATTCACCATAAAATTGGGGTGAGGTTGAGTAAGGATATAATAAAATTTTAACTTTGGGAATTCTAAAGTTATTTATCTTCTACTTATATCTTGTCCCCATATAGGTAATTTTTGTTCAAACAATGTATGAAGACTTTTACACAAATCCTTATTGAATTCCCAAATGATAAAACAAGTAACGTAAATATATAAGGGGTATAATTATATTACATGCCTCAGATACATTATGCTACATCCCTAGATAATGAAATCAGAAAAGTATTGATGCACCAAAAATCACTACCTCACTATTTATGTTGATATAAGGGGTTTACGTTACAGATCTCCTTGGATCACTATATGTAAATAGTTATGGGTTGGATCACTATCTCCCAAGGCACAATAACTTATCTCATACTTCACATACTTCTCTAGGGAAGCACACAAACAATTTATATATTTTATTTCTCATCATTTGAATCAGTGAAAATAGAGTTTTTTGTATCCTTAGTTTTGTGTAAATTCACTATTAAACTCCTAATATTTTTATTCATGGACTAAATGTAACAATATCCATCAAAAATTATTTTCTTCTTTTATTGGCAGAAATTACATTTTACTATTCTTCCAACATGATTTTGGAACACCTTCAACCTTCCAGTGTTATGACTAGAACAAAATTTTATTAAAATAATATAGTAATCTACTCTTACGTTAAACATTTTATGTGTTACTAGAAATCAATTTCCATATACATATAAAATAATATCATAAAAATTGTGAAGGTTCATTAATTTATCTTGATTAATAGATATATTAAGGGAATCATATTTTTCATCTAATTATTATTATATCTCATTATTTTCTTATAAAATATAGACCTACATGGGACATGAAATTACTTATTTTAAAATATTTAAATCATAGACAATAATTATATCCTTTAAAATTTATAATTCTTACCAAACCGAATAATATAATGAAAATAATTAGATTCTGAAGATAAAACAAAATTGTGTATCTAAAAATATAGCACGTTTACATTATTTCTGCCTCAACGTTGAAACCTCAATTTTCAAGATGAGGTGTATAAGGAAACATATATCACCCCAAACTCATCCACACACATTCATTAGAAATAGAAAAATATTAATTCTTAAATATATAACACTCAACATTCAAATTCTCTCTGTCCAACCTATTTTAAAATTACAACATCAAATATCATTCTATAATTTAAATATGGAAAACATATAATTCATCCTTTTTATGCATATTTGGTCTCCAAAAATCATAAATACTTAGAAATGTTTCTGGAATGAATATAACGTGACATGAAATATATCCATGAAAGAATATTATTTTTATACCATCCTCCTCACTAGAAGAAATGGTATTTAATCCATAGAATTATAAATATGAATACATCATTTAAATTATTCTAGAATCATGGATTTAAAACAGAATCACTATGATATTTGAAAAAATGTGGATTATTTCAAGGATAATATTATTTTATGGGAATTCATCCAAATATGGTCAAATACATTAATAAACCTTATGATTTCATTATAACAACCTTATGATGTCTTCATATAAACTATATAAGCGATTTTATTATCTATATGAAAACCTCAGAAAAACTTTACAAGCTTTCTTTATGTTATATATAGACTACTAATATTGAAAAATGAAATTATTTTCACACATAGAAGAATCTTTTTTACAATGCTTAAATTTATGCATGGATATATTGAAAAGGACAAATATAAAGACCTGACGATACATATAAAACATGGAATGATTCCTATACAAACCAAAATGATTCTTACATAAGTCACAATTATGTTTATATTGTTTACATAACTAACCGTTATCTTTATGAAGTACTAAATATTACTTATATAAAATTTTCTCTTACATCAACTAAGTCTTACACAAAAAAGACACTTTTATGGGGTTTCTATAAACCACCAACATCCTCTTAAAATGACCCTTACAGTTTTGGGATTATCAAAATTACGAAAATTAATCTTAAAACTAAATTTCTCAGATTTCATCCAAAACAACACAAAACCATTTTGATCTTCAAGATATTAACTTCTCACTCTAAATATGATACATTTAATATTCCTTCCACTTCAATTTAAATATTACAAATTTTGTATGGAATCTATTTCCAACTACTCCTAATCCACAAGGAATTTCCTTAATCCTTACCTCAATTACTTGGGGGTTCCAACTACTTGATCACATATTTTAAAAAAAATCAATAATAAACACTTAAGGATCCATAAAACTCCCCAGTTGTTTTTAATTGAAAATATTTCCTTAAATAAAAATTCCTCACCCTTCATAATCTATCCAAAATTAAATTATCTTAATAATTATTCTATAACCATTTCATAATGAAATACATAGGGACAATTCTATCTAATAGGTCATTCATAATATATATCCCTGTGTTTTTGAGTTACAAGGCAAAACTACTAGTGTTTACTCCCCTTAAAAATTGAATTAGAGAGGGTGTATTTACCAAATACTTTATCAACCTTATTTAATAAATTTCATTTGGAAAACTCCATTATATTAACATCTCTACTATTATAAATAATCTCATTTAATTCTTTGGCACCAAATACATTTTGATTAGTTATTTGATTTTAGTTCCTTATCGGTTTCCTCTTCATTGGTTTCAATTAAATTTTTTTCTATATAAATTTATCATTTTGAACATCTTATGAAGATTTAAAAATTTCTTGATGGATTGTCCTATTATATAAAAAAACATTCCCCAAATATTGGAACCACAATTTCGATTCTAACCACATATACTCAAATAATAATAGTAATTAAATTTTCCACTTATCATTTGAGTTTTCAAAAATTATTCTAAGATTACTATGCCAAAGAATAATGTAGGAATTGATAATTTTTTATAGCATCAACTTTTTCGATTTCACTAACAATTTTTTCATCAAAACACTTTCTACTAATGTAATTCCATTTTTTATAAAAAACCACATCATATGATCCCCTCTAACTTTCACACCAAAAAAATTGTTGATAAAAAAAATACATGGTTGTGAGACATAATAGTTGTTTAATATCAATTTATACACCTTGTTACTTATGAAATAGTTATACAAGTTTTATTTTTCTGGTTATATATTTTATAGGCCTCTTTAACCATGATGCATCTATGAATCCTCTTAAAAACAATCAGAAACAACCCCAATGTTTCAAAATATTTTAATTCCCTTTAAAAATAAACAATTGATACCAATTGTTTGAAAATAAATCGGTAAATATGATGATCATTTATTCTAAAAGTTTAATATTTGTACCTATTTTAGGGATTCCTTTCCTATAAAAAACTATTCAAAAATCGCAGAACAAATATTATATTGATACCACTTATTATAGGCCAAACCCCTCCAAATGTTTCCTTCCTATTTAGTAAATTACAACTACTATATATAAGTTTTTTAAAATCTTTTAGTTATATATATTAAACATGATAAAACTAGATATGTTAGGTATGGATTTTATACCTTTTAATCTCTCAATTAAGGATCATCATTAGAAATCATAGATTCTAAAAAAATATTTTTAAATGAATTTTTAAATAAAGTTGTTAGAATTAAACTAGTTTCATGACACCTTTAGTTGATTCAGTTTTGACCTTATTACTATTATATAATCAAAATAAAAAATTCTTCTTTAAATACATTTAACTCCAATTAATGAATCATTATTTTCATCATCAAAAAGTAAAATTTCTATTTTCACACAAGTTTCTTATTAGCACAACCCCAATTGATAGTATTTCCGACATAAATTTTAAAGCACATCATAAGTAGTTATAAATATTTAAATACCAGGTAAGACGGGTAAATATAAATTCCAAAAGTTGATGAATGGATCTAGTAAATTTATCCCAACCCATCATCTTCACATATTCTTTTCTCCTTTCATAGATCTACAGAATGGAATTCCAAAACCTCAAAAATTTCTTTCTCTTTAGGATCATCCTCAACGGTGATCTTCTTAAACTCCATATAACTAGATATTATTTATTTGATTCCACATAAATATGATTTTCTACTAAATTAATAATTTTCCATATCATGATATTCACCATTCGTAGCTTATACATATTCTTCATTGAGAAAACAATCCCCATGTTTACGTTTCCACTATTTATTCTGTTCCATTTCTATCTTTATCATGATTCTTCCTCTATTGTTAGAAACATAAGAAATTATTCATCTCTTGAATCAGATTTTTTTGAGATCCCTTTAGTGTGCTTCTTCTTTGATGGAAATGAGTTCCAATCTAACCATCTCCTTATAGGGTGGATCCTTTATTATAGTCATTATCACTACTAGGGAAAATCCAATCCTTTATTTATATGTATATTTTCATTCTTTCTAGAAGGGTTTTTTTTGATTTTTCTTACATTTGTGATAAATGCACAATTTTTTGAGCTTAACAAACCTTATAAAAAGTAATAAATTTATATTCCAATAGAACATCCTTCTTCTTTTTATAACAAAATTTACTAATAGATTACAAGAGTGTAAAGACTCTTTTTGAATTTTATTTCCCACTAAATTTATTATATTCCTTCAAAATGGATGTTGTTAGAATATTTAATAAATTTAGTATAGTAAACATACCTTTATGGTCTCCTCCTGAGTAAGATTTTGTTGTAGTATGATTTTTTTGTTTTAATCATTTGAGATTCAAAATATGTGCTTATTATGAACTAAAATAGTCCAAAATAGTTTCATTTTAGATATATACCGGATAATATTAATTACCTAAGGATTTAAAAAAGAATTACATGTAGAATTAATATTTTTCAAATTAATTATTCTTGACCACAAATTATATTTTGATCTATATTTTCTCTCCCTTATTATGTCCTCCATGGGATGAGTCTTCTTATTTTTGATGAATATTTCCATTCTAAATTTAAACTAACTAATTTGTTTCATCATTATCCTACATCTTTTCAAAAATATATTTTACTTTAGGCTTCTTCTTTAGCAATTTATCTCTTATCCAAAAAATGATTTTTAAGAGGGTTAAAAGATTCCTTAAATTATATTTCAGTATCCATTTTCTTACTAATTTAATGAGATATTTTATCATCTGAATCAATTTAATCTTTCATTTTAGTTCCCAATTTACACATATTGAAATAAATAGATCATAACATAAAGGAATAATGATAATTATTCATGACATAACATTAATCTACCATCCTTTGTAAGGATTATATCTCTCCATGTGTGATTTAAGATCATAATTTATTTTAGAATTTTGATGTTATTTATATGTCACCATTGGTATCCATAATTTTATCGATCTCTGGGGTTGAATTCTATTTTATAAATTTACTAGGATTATGGAAAACATGATTAAAATTATTTGAATCACTATAATCAAAATTTGTTTACATAGTTAGTGATTATTTTTATTGAGGTACCCCTTATAATATTTCTTTTTTTACCACAAAACATATGAAATTCGTCATTAAATTTCCACTCTATCTTATTATCTTATCCATTCTTGCATTCATTATTCAACATATATATTTACCGTATAAAAATATGTATTTATTTCACATTTTCTTATGGAACTAAAGATGATAAATTTTATCTAAAATGAATTATTTTAAATCAATACTTAATTTAATTTAAAAATAATCACATAACTTTATGTTTCTCTGATAAAAAAAAAAGATAATTCTTTTTCAACCCAATGAACAATTCATTCCAATATAATTAAATGGGGGACTTCCATAGATACCTCTAAGTGTATTATAAACTCATTTTTCCTTCTATGAAATTTTTTTCAAATAAAAAAATACATCTTACAAATTAACTCTATTCGTGAAAGAATTACAAAATAGCCTTTGGTGGAATATAAGACTAAATCATATGTTGTAATTCCACTTGGTTAGTTCCCACATAACTAAGAGAGGGGATCAATTAGAGTGTAGGCGATTTAAAACTTTTGACCTTCTTATATAATTTATCTCAACTTTTGGATCATTTCCCAATGTAGGTTGGAATCGTGTTCAACCAATATCTAAAACATTTTACCAGAAACCACACCAAATTCATACAAGTAAAATTAGTGAAGTACAGATTTAGGGGAAGAAATTATTTTACATGATTCCCCCAAATCTATTTACATCCAAGGATCATAAAATATGCCGTATACCAATGCAAAAAAATCTATTACTTCGCTTCTTTGGTGGATACAAGAGGTTTTGGTCGATCTGTGCCAAAGATCACAACTTATAAATGGTATTGGACTGACTCATTGTCACCCAAGGTTCATAACCCTATTATAACCTTTGATACTACTATATAGAGGAAAATCGATAATTTAGAGAAATTAATATCTAATCAAAATATATAATGAATGTGTATCTATTTTATTACTCAGTTTTTTTGTAAATACACTTTTAGTATCCTCAAATTCATTAACATCTCATTTGAACATAACAATATTTTTTTTTCCTCTTTAGCAAAAATTCAATGCATACTTTATTTCAGGATGTGTATAAAACATCTTCGTCGTTATAGTGTTGTGATTAGAATGTATATCATTTACTATTATATAAAAATATGCTCTTATCTCAATTACTAAATTTGGTAGTCAGCACTTTATTCCTTCCACTTAGAATATATGTTCTTTAGGAAAGTGTATGTTACTTTCTACCTTTGGAGTAATAAATATTTCAATTAAAGTAATAATTTCCTCATCCTCTTCCTCTTATTTTCCGATATATTCTTATAGAATAAATAACTAAATTCAAGATTGCTTTCCATATTTTAAATCTTGTAAATAACATCCAATATTGACTCAACCGAATAATAAAATATAATTTAAAATTTTATCACCTCAAATTTTGGTCAAATTATGTATTTAAAAACACAAAAACTTCACACTATTAAAGCTTATCCACCGCTATCTTCCTTTTCATGATTATGTGGCCATGGGAAATTCAGATACCACAAATTTAGCCTTACCTTATCCTTTAGAATTTATAAATATTGCGGTTTCACTCTATCCAATTAACATTTTCATAGTAATCCACATGTTTTAATATTCCAATATGAAATATGATTCCATATTTTAATTATGGAAACTAAGGAATTCCACTATTTATTACATTAATGATCTCTAAAAATCAACCAAATTTTAAAATCATTTTGGATTGAATATCATGTAGCTCAAAATATCCTAATGCATTCATATTCTTTATGTCTCATCCACTTCAAAATTGGGAATGATATATAATCTATATAATTATCATTGTAAATATTTATTTAAATTATTATAAAATCACATCTCTAAAATTATTTCTTAATGATATTTGAATCATTAAGGATTAGTTCTTACATAATTTGACTTTAAGGGAATGAATTCTGATGTATTTGAAGCGTTATTTTAATATTGTGAGATCCTAATACCAACCTTATAATATCATCATAATTTCCTTTGGAGGGATTTTATCAACCTTATAAGAACCTCACACCATCATTAAAATCATCCCTTAAGCAACCTATAGATTGCTAAAAGTTGTTAAGGTAATTAACCTTATAATGTAGGGAATCATACATACATAGAAAAAAATTCATGCCTACATAGATTAAAAATGCTATATAAAAATACCTAATGATTATTACACAACTTGAAATTATTATTATATAAACCAAATTGATTCTTTCAAAGATCGTAATTATGTTTCCTAAAAGAAAAATGATTCATACAAATCTCAACATAATCACTACAAAGCTTGGGGTAAACATTATGGAATATTTAATTTACCTTCAAATAGGCCCTATGAATATGAGGGATCATTCCACTCCTTTTCAAAAAATTACCATTAACTAATAGAAATGATCCTAGCAGAATAAGACTTATCAAAATTCACCCAATTCCACTCCAAACCATGTTTCAAATATTGCATCCAAAAATATTCACATATTCAATATATTATATTCTCACAATTAAATTGGATTAATTTAATATTATATATATTTTCTCAAATATTTACTGAATGAAGTTTGATTTCTAATTTTAATTTTTCCCATGCATGAAGTCATTATTTTTAACCATACCTCATTTAGTTTGGGGACTCATAATTCTTCTAAACATATTTTGAAATAATAAAATATAAACCCTTATGTTGAATACACAATTTAATGATGAAAATTCTTTGAATAAACGTAGACTTGACTTTGAGAAGTCAAAAAAATTTATTTATAGTGCTTTAAATAAGAATGAAAATGTTTCAAATGAATCTATAACTCGTTGTACTTTATTGAATAAAAACATATATCATATAGAATAAACAAAATGTGTTAGTTTTTTTGGAGATGAAACTTGTATTAAATCTATAAGGAAATTAGTGGTATTTGTTTATTCAAATGGTAATGTTTTGGGATATTGCTCAACAGTTAGAATGATTGTGAAAAATATGGTGATTTTTTTAGAAATCAGGGTTAAGAGATAAATATTCTTCAAGGTATTTTATTTTAATGTTATATTTTCTAATTATATTATGTTTTCTGAAATTTATATGATTAAAATATTGATAAAAGATAATTTTATTAGAATAAATACTCCTTCTATGATATTTATTGGTGTAGTGACCAATTTGTATATTTTTTCTAGAATGTGATAGTTTAGTGGAAAGTATGATAAGTTAAAAAATTATAGAATAAACATTTTCTAAGGGGGATATGATTAACACATTAGAATAATATTCATAAAAATTATATTGAATAAAAATTTTAACTAAAAAATAAAATTCACATACTTGAATATGTTTTTAGAAGATGAAATATAATAAAACTTATAGATAAAAATATATTAGTTTTCTTTCCAACTAAGTTATAAGAATTTTTTTTATTTTGTGGATAACGAACATATTTAATAACTATAGCTATTAGTTTTTAATTACGAGCTTAAAAAATAAGGATCCATGGATTACAGGTACTGTTTTTTCATATCATATAGAATGTGATTCCAATATTTTTAAATTTTTTATGAAAAATCATAGAAGATTAATTAAATGTAAAAATGATATTACACTCAATCTATGAAGAACTAATGAAATAATCATGAATTTATTAGTGTGTTTTAGTGATGTTCTCTTGTATTTGTAATATTTTACGTTTTTGAAACACCTTTTTAATATAACAGTTAAAGACTTCATGATATGAAATTTACGAACACATGTATCTAATGTTTATTTAGGAGTTTTTATCTATTGGTGATCTTTTTTTTATTTTAGTCATTCAAAAAAACTACAATATAAAAAATATCTAAGTACTACCATAAAATAACCTCTTATGTATATGATTAATTCATTATAACTTCATAGATTAAGTGAAATAATATCTAACTTCTTCCTCTAGGAAGAAATAAGATAGATAGGGTCCAGATCTTCCCCTCTCATGCGTATTTCAATGCCCTATAGATATAGGGTTACTCGAAAATGGTCTTTCCCCACTTCTACGTATCCACGATTTTCTATGGAGATGATATCCCTTCAAGGGTTCCTTGAGAGGCTCCAAATTTATTCGGAAATATCCCATGGTTCTCTCATTCTAAGACGGTTTTGGCCACATTGGGGGAGATATCCCATAAATCATAAATCGATATGACTATGAAAACTGTGGGCGAGGCTGATTTTTTCAACACACCTCAATGGGTGTCGAGTTGAAATACCAGTGACTGGTTGTGGTGATGGATTCTGATAGTAATAGATCTTTGGTGGATAACATAACTTGGGTGAGGTTGGATGATTGGCATGTCCTGATGCTGTTCTTTCCCATCATCTGGAGATAGCCCATGGTGGTAGAGATGAAGTGTTCCTCATTGAAAATTTATGGCTTGAAGGAGCCCAAATAGGTGGGTAATACGACTATGGTTTTACATTTGAATGGGATTCCTAGAGCTGAAGTGAGGAGGGTGATCAAAAAACAGTTTTTGGATATGGAAGAGATGAGACATATTTTTGGTAAATTTAATGTTGTAGGGAAATCTAGAAGGGACATTGAAAGAGTTGGTAGGGATTCTGATGAAAGGAATATCATATTTTTGTGTGATGGTGTTTCTAAGAAAAAATTTAGAAAGGGGGACACGTCCCATGTTGTTTCTAATATGGAGTCTATCCTTAAAATATTTATGATTTGTGAGGATTCAATTATTTCCATACATGAAATTCTTAGTGGATGAAATAAATTAAAAGAAATATGATTTGGTTTCGAAACTGACTTCATTATGGGGGGTTTTATGATTGGAGATGATTAGCTCTTAGATGTTGATTATTCCATAAAATTGTTTCATCAGAGGATCTCAAGATAAGATCGTGGGGGTTATTATAAATTTATCTAAATATAAGTAATGGATCTCTTTAAATAATTGGATTTATGTTTCCACACATTATCCATAAAAAATACTAGGTCTCATGTCTGGATCAAAATTATTAGCCTATACTAGATTCTATGTCATCCTAGAGTCTTTGTTGACATTGACCATGAAGTGGTTATTCCAATTAAAATGGATATATCCATAAGTGATAAGTATTTTTATTATTATAGGGTATAGGTGGTATTTGATCGTTGTTCTTTCCTAATTAAAAATATTTTTTTGTCGACCATGGATAACAATATCCCTCTAAAGTTAGATAATGGGAGATTTCACGTCCTTTTTCTAGAGTATCAACTAATCAGACAAGTCAAAGATAAATTCTGTAAAAATGTTCTAAATATGTTTTTCTTATTAAAAAGGTATCAAAAATATCCTTTATGATGAAAATTAGGATGAAACCAATTTAGAATGAAGGGAATTTTCTTGACAGAAAGCAATGCCCTTGTGAAAGAGGTAATGAATATATGAGTGTTTATTCTTCACAAGTGGCAGAAGATACTTCTCAGAAAATTTCACAAGCAGATCACGTAGACTAGGATACTGAAAAAAGTATGGTGTTCCATCAAATAGAATAATTCATAACAGCCTTGAATGAATTATGGTTAGGTTTGGCCATGAAATTGGTTCCTGAGCAAGGTTTTCTTGTTCGCGTTGAGGGTGAAATGAGGTTAGGAGTGATTTTGTAAAAGAATAAGGAAGTATTTCATCCTATTACTGAGGATAAATATAACCTATTGAAGGTATGAGGATTTCAAATACCCAAGAAGAAATTATAAAATTAAAGGAAATGTAGGGAATTTAGGAAATGTGGGATGAATTAGAGGATGACTCCCCCGAAAAAACCATCATATAACAAAACATTGTCTAAAGGAAAAAATGTTTCTATAGATGATGAATGTTTTCAACCTCTTCCTCATAGTAAATAGTGACTTAGGAATGAGTATTCATATATGAGGCCACCCATGGTTACAATGTCTCATGGAGATTTTTATTGTCATTTTGTCTAGTATGGTGATTATAATGCTTCCTACCAGTGTGAAATTGATATTTGTGATTTTTTATTTGGTTCTTCTTGGAATGCGGGCATGTGTTCCTATATAACCCTATCAATTTTCCTAATATATTTTCATTTTATTTTCTAACAATAGGATCTATGCTCTAACCATTCTAGTATGTCATGGAAAACTAAATAAATTTAATAACAATACAATTATTCTATTTTACATATTTAGTTATCTAAATATATATATGAATATATTTGTAGATAATATAATTTTATAGAAGTATATAAGATTAAATAGAGAAATATGAATGTTATGTAATAGTGAGATTTGATTTATGAAGGATATAAAATAATAGACTGTGATTTTTGAAGACTGTGAAAGGTTTAAAATAAATTTACTTGCATTATACAAGATTAGTCATAAGAATTATATTACATTAGAGATTAATAAGAGTAATATTTTGTTTTTATAATAGTAATATAATGATATGTTATATTGATTAATGGAATGTTGAAATTTTATAAGATAAGTCTAATAGTTTCATGAGATATATATATAAATTATCAATATTGGGAATGAGATTGAATGGTTCATTTGAAAGTATTTTTGATATCAAATTTAATAGTAACACATGATTTTAATCTTATGTTTTCAAAATAATTATTCATTATTTTCATTATTTAAACAATGAGTCTTTATTCATAGTTATTAAAAATATTAATTAGATAATTATTTGACAATAATTTGAGTGAAAATATGAATCAAAATTAATATATTATGATATGATATTTTTAATGATTCAATATATCATAACATCAATATCTCTTTGAGATGTTCTTGTATAGGAATGATGACTTAAAATTGATTATGATGAATATAGTTGAATTTATTATATTTTCTTTCAATATTTTTATGTGGAGTGAATTTAATATGTGTTGAGATGTGATGAGGATTCTAATGAGTCAAGAGTCAGAATTACCCCATGGATGATGAAGAGTAAATTAAATATAAAAAATTAAGATATTACTGAAGAAGTATAAAACTTTGAGTCTCAATGATTGGCATATGTACTACCTTCCATTATATATAATTATAGATATATATTCACTTTTTTGAAATAAATATGTATATTGGGGTATTTCCCTTGATAATAGGCAATGTATTCTAATTTGTTGAGTTTGTAGATAAGCTTATTCAAAGATGTATTACGTAAAATCTGATGATAGTTGATATATTGTTCCTAATGAAAAAATTTATTTAGAATCCTACATAAATATTGTAAAATAAAAAGTTAGTTTGAATGCATAGGGAAATACTATGTCTGACCCAAAACCTAAAAACAACAATCCAAACAAGTAAATAGAGAGAACAATTAAAAATAATACTAGTAATGAAAAAATATTAGGGTAATGTTAAATAAAAATTTCAAAATAAATGAAATTCAAATATGTGAAATACATTTTAAATGAAATTTGCACAAAAGATAGAAGGGAAGAAAATTGGAGTGAATAATTAGCTAGGATAATTTTGATTGAGTGGTTGTTAAAATATATTCCTCTATTCTTCTAAAATTGATATTAAATAGAAATAAAAATCATAAATTAAAGTAATATACTCTATAATGTAGTTTATTTTTGTATAATTGAAATATAAATTATATCAACTCTTTATTTAAATCTACTATAATAAAGAGTAGAAACATATACACCTAGATGAGATTATCATTTTGATATGGTGTGTTACAATCATTGATAAAAATATTTCTTTTTATATGGTTTTAGAAAAAAAGGTTCCTAGACAAATTTAATCATGAAAAAATAAAAACAACCAATATAGATTCTTGAATATTTGATAAAATTATTACCTTTATGGACAGAAATAGGGGAGAGATGTAGCCCAATATAGAAAATAAATGTACACATTTTTGTAAACATGATATAATCAGAATAATGTTATTACCCAAATGAATTTTCAAGGAATTTTGATTAATTTGATATAATGAATATTCTTCATTAAAATATAGAAAAATGGGAAATATATGTGTAATAAGGGGGAAGAAGTTTTTAATTTAGTTGATCATACTTACTCTATAACCTGTCATCACCGTTACTCCCTATCTCATTACTATAATGAAATGCCCTAAACTTCTTCTTTGTCTTCCATTTATTCATGAACTCCCTCCCCACATGTAATGTTTCCTAGAGAATTAAAAAAATCCCCAAATTCATTTCCTTATAGTGATGAGTACAATATCTCATCCCAAATATCCATGAGGCAGTCATCACTATTCATCATCTCAATATTAGTCACTCAATCTATTCCTTTTAAGAGAATTCCCCCCACTTACATCATCTTAATATACATATAATCACCATATTAATGAAATACCATCATGATTAATTCTATAATTATTTTATTTAACAATATTTAGTATCTTCCAAAGCATTTACTTTCATTGGTCTAGAACCCCTTTTATTATTAGTTTTGAGAAATTAGTGTTTGACATATATTAATTTTTATATTTAATTATTGGAATCTTTAACAAAATTATTTGAAATTACAAGTCCAAAATATTACACGGTTACTCTTACATTTTAGAAAATGAAATTTACATATATGTAATCTATGAATTTGACACTTATGAATGCTTGGAATAACACTTTTTCAGGGGATAATTAGCTAAATTATAAATCTATATTCCCAAAACTGATCCTTATTAAACTCTTACATTGGTTTGGATGATTCTTATATTGGTATTCAATTTTCTAAATTATTAATCAAGTCTATACAATGACTCTTATATAATAACTATAACCCATTAATTTGACTCTTATACGAGTAGAGAGATGAACAAATTTTCTATATCGTAGAAGAATGTCCCTTTAGCAGGTGGGAATGGTCCTTACATGGCCAAATTTAACCCTTATGAACATAGCCTCAGTGGAATTCAATAGCATAGAAGAGGTGTTTCTTCACACTGTAGTGAGTATTCAGGCCAAGGGGATTGAGTTTATCAAAGGGTATGTCGTAACACCCTAATATTTCATAGTATGTATTTCTTCAAAACAATTCAATAACTTGAACTACACGCAACACCGAGTTCAAGCGCACCATGACTTACCAAACTAGCCGTTCAAAAGATGTTATGAATAGTATTAACTAAATTTTTAACTTTATAGAATCCTTATAATTTTAGAATCCATATTATGAGTTTCTTAGACATAATGTAAGAACAAATTCATTTTTTTTTCAGATAATAGAAGTATTTTTCAAAAATGAACTTTTACCAACTTTTAATAGGGAACACTTTTTAAACCTAATATTTTAAACTTTTATATATTCAATTTTACTATATTAATTTATTCATTAGAATGGGGACATCAAAAAATTACAATGTAACACCCAAGATTCTACAGTACACTTCTCTTTGAATAATACAGTAGTGTGTGTTGTACGCAACTTCAAGTTCTAACACACACCACAACCAATCAAAGTAGACATTATTAAATAGTAATGACCACTTTTTAAAATTTTATAAATTTTCTCTCTCAAAATGGACTTCATTTTTGCATTCGGAATATCGAATTTAGCCTAGGGTAAAATTTTGGTACTTTTCGGATATCTTTTATATTTTGATGAATAGTGAAAATTACTAAATTTTAATTAAAAACTACTATTTTAATCATAATAATTAATAGTGATAAATTATGAATTTTAGTGGTCTTAAAGTACATTTAGAATATATTTTTTACATTTAATACAATCTTAGTCATTGGACACAACTTCACAACTAAACCGGATATAAACAAGTGTCAATCTTTTGATAGTTATTATATCTTAAAAACACGCTTTTTGTTTTGACAATGGGAATTAATTTAAATTAATTTCTGACACTTATATGTTTTGAATTTGAAAAACTAGATTCCATATTTGGAATCAGGATGTCCAAATTGTGTAAATAGGTAACTTTTATTTTTATACATTTTGAATAATTATTTCGGTAAATATTTTATTACCATGGTTAAAGGGTTAATCCGGTAAATAAGTGTTAAAAAATAATATTATAATAATAATAAATTACACTAAAATGTGTCCTAAACTTATTTTTGGATACATGTACGATCATGGGCATCTTTGGGTCGATTTTTGGGTCCCCATGGAGCCACTTGTAGGTGATAAAGACACTTTATTTTAATAAAGATAATGTAAATACAAAAATGACATAAGATTATATCTTTTAGAAAAACAATTTTTACATAGGGTTATATATGTTATATTTTGGATTATAAATATTCATTAGAAAGCTAATAATATTTCATACATAATGATATTTTATTTATAATTTCTATACATTGAAAAAGTAAAAATATATATGACACAATAATGATGCAGTATTTTCCTTATTAATGAAAGATTCAAATAATTGGTATTATAAATGTTAAAATAAATATAATTTCAAAATTTTGATGACATACACGAATTTTATTTTTTAATATGACATTATAAGATTTATTAAATTAATTTGGTTCGAATTATTAATGTTTTTAAGACTTTAAAAAAAAATTAATGAGTATTTTCAAAATTGACATAAATGAGTTTTTAAAACATATATAAAATTATTAATTTATATACTATTCCTAAAAATCTAAGGTTCAGCCAAAGGACATATACCATTATTTGTTTACCATTAATGGACAAATGTGGAGTCTCTTGTATGTATATAGTATGTTTATTATCTATATATTTTAAAAATACAAAGTGACATGGTAAGTGTTAATCTAATTAACCAAGAGTTAAAACTAAAAGATAAGGTTAATATAATGACTCAAACTTGTCTAAAATCTGTTGGTTGAAATTATTTCAACCCATCTCCACCTTATACTTTGAATAATCAAATTTTTATATATTATAAAATAAATATGAATTTATTATAAATTAATACTTTATGTTTTTCCTAAAGAGCCCCTCCTCACCCTTATAAAAGGACCCAACTTCTAACCAATTTATCACAGCATCAAAGCCTTTTGGTTCGGCCAACCCCTACCCAAATACTCTCTCAACTTCCATCACTTAATCCTAGAGGACTTAGTTTGATTATAAATCCTACCTATGGAGCCCTATTGATCAAATCAAAAGGAAGAACCCGAAGAAGAGGAGGTTAAACGTACCCTCGACTAAAGTAAAGTGCAAGGTAAGGGGTTTTCATCTCACTCCATATTCCCATGAGATTCATGCCATATTTCTACTATTACCTTTTGTGTGGTGTATGTACTTCCCATAATTGTATTCTTTGTGTAATAAACTTTAATTTATATGTATTTACATATTCATTGTATGATACGTCTATCATGGGTTGTATGTTTCGTATGTTACCAAATTGGTAAGGGTTACTTTCACAATATTTTTATTATCCATGGTTGTTTTTACATAAGTATATACTGGGAAACATTTATTATCCATGTCTAGGTTTTATGAATGAGTTTTTAAATAGATTCTTTTAAGGGAATTTTTGCTAAAACGTCATTTCAAATGTTTTAAATACTTATTCTACTAATTCTATCTCATTAATGTCCATGTATTCAAAATGGTTTTAAGGATTTATTTATATGGACATGAATGTTTTTAAAATGTTAATTCCTTTCAAAAGTTTCAAAGTGGTATGGGACACTTTGATTAAAAAATGTCTTTAAATGACTTCTTTTCCAAATTGTGTGTCTTTTATAAGATTTCATGAAAAAAGAGATCTTTATCTCAAATAGTTTTGATTTCATCTATGTCAAAATCCTTTGATAAATTTTACACTTGTTTGAAGTTGATTTATTATGATAAAAATATTCTATATTGAATTTATGGTTTTGTGATATGTTTGACTATGGATGAGTCATTTTTATGCCATTAATGGATTATGATTAATGTTTTGGAATTTCATATTCCAGTTTTAATACGAATGTTTATGTTTTATTTCATCATATTCTTAAGATTAATGTCTTGGAATAGTATGTTTCGGGTTGGGGACCGGTTAAAGTAAGCCCTCCGGGTTGGTGTCCGGTTATTAGAGGCACTCAGGGTTAGTGTCCAGTTATTATAGGCACTCCGGGATGGTTTCCTGTTATTAGAGGCACTCCGGGTTGGTGTCCAGTTATTAGAGGCACTCTGGGTTGGAGTCCGGTTACAAAGGCTCTCCGGGTTGTGTTCCAGTTACAGTTATCCCTTACATTTTAGCATAAGGCCTTAACAGAAAAATTAATGTTCGACATTATGCATATAACCATTATGAACGTGGTTAGCGATATTTCATGTTATTATTCGACTAGTAGAATATACATTTGAATAAGTAAATTGAATTAATTCATTTTATTTTTTCCATATTATGCTAAAGTTCATGTTTAAAAGGATTTTGTTTTAGTTATACATTGCCTTAAATTTTTATTCTTATTTATGAAATTTTCCACTGTATTGCTTACCCTTACTGAGCGTTTGAGCTCACCCCTTTTTATGTTTTATTTTTTCCAGGATTCCATGAAGTGTATTGTGATTGATATGAAGGGTTAATGAAAGGGAATAATGGCATTCATAAATATTATTTATGTTGTTTTTTATGTCTTATGGTGTGATGTAACAATCATGTATGTAATATATTTTCCAAGACTTCTAAACTGATCGGTCCTTTGGGACATCATTCCTTGTAATCATGCCAATGTTATATAATAATGCATCAAGTCTGGGTAACTGGGGTCAAGGCGTTACAATTGGTACCAGAGGGAGGTTTAGAAATTACCTTGGAAACTAGATTTAGATAAACTCTGATTAAAGAACATAGCCCTAAGATAGACTTTGAGGATTAGTATAGAAGATCTTCCTAGAATGTTGGTATTGTAGATATTTTATGAGTTTTCTGAGCAATACATCCCTGTTTGGATACGAGCAAGTAGAGGCAGATCTGGCATAGATGTAACTAGGGGTAAAACCCAAAAACACCACTTCGAGCTAGACACAAACGGGAACTGGTGCATGACAACGAGCCTTGTTGCACTCTTGGTTACGACACTCCTAGTTAATATGCTTAGGATAATTCTCATATTCATTATAAATCATTTTGAAGGGCTCATGAGTATATAATTACTCAAAGAAAACACTTTTATGGTTATGGATTATATCCCTAAACTGTTCAATTTGCGTTAGGTATTTTAAAAGTTTGGTAATATTCATTGCAATTCATAAACTGACCCATTTTATTATACTTTATAGAATTGGATCCCAGTAGAAGGAGTGTGAACTCCAGTAATACGTATGATCCAAAGAATAATAACGTTCATATATTTCATAGTATTAAGCCATATTTTTGAAGGGAAATATTCTCCCACGTATTATCATCATATGAAGAAATAATATCATGTGTTGATAAGATAAGTCAAGAGTTTACTGAGTCTTATGGCTTTGAAGGGAAGAAAGAGAAGAAAAGGATGGAAGAGAGAAAGATGGATAAAGGAAAGAGGTAAAAGAATAATTTTCCCATATGTGATAACTGTGGGAAGAAATACACTGGAACTTTCCTGAAATGAATTAGAGTTTTTTATAAATGTGGAAAAAAAGGACACCATGTACATGACCACAAAGGTAAGAAAATGGTTTCAAATGTATAAGGCTTCATCTGCAATGAGTCGGGACACTATGCAAACCGATGTACAAATCATCAGAGTATGCACCAAATGATGATATTGGATAATAATCAAGTTATGATACTACCACAGATGAAGAGGAATGACTAGTGTTCTTATGTTTTTATCATGGAATTGTTTTATTTGAGTGTTGTATCAACAATATAATGGTTACATGAACTATGGAGGTAAATAAGGATTGTACTGCAGTACTATTTTATTGAGGATTTGAAATTATATGGTTCTATGAAAAGTTACTTAATAGTAAGCTATAGTTTTTAAAAATACATTGTTGAAGGAAAGGTAATCCTTGATATGGTCCTGATGATGAGGTAGTGATTTTGGAATAAGATATGGTTGATTTGAATAAATTATATTGGATATTCTTGACTACCATGAAACTGATTAATGATTTTTCATTGTTGGAGTTTACAACATTTTTGGATATAAGGAGTATATCAATTATTATATAAATAATAAGGGACCATGAATGTAATTAATATGGTTTTATGGTAATTCAGGATGTTGCGGTGTTTTAAAAGAATACATGATGAAGGTGTTCACATGTTATTACGCAGAAAAAAGGATCTTCATTGTGTTCCTTATAAATGGTGGACTGTGAGTTTGGAAAAAAGTATTTGGGATAATTCTAGTTTGAGATTAATTTTGGATTGCCATAAAAGGACAACTCGGAGGTCGGGAGGCAACCCATCATGACGAGCAAGGCCGCAATACTTGAACCCACAACCGAAGGGCGACAGGGGTGTATCACCAACCAGTGGCCCACGAGATGTCCTAGATCAAATAGTGTAGTTTATTTTAAGAAGGTCTTGTAGATTAATTATAAATTCATTTTTTTAACCCCAGAACAATAGGATAAATAGAATATATTTTTTAAGTTATATTATCTTTTAGAGTGAAAGACGAGTTTATGGTAGAAATTAGTTAACATATGGAACTCTAATTTTCATGTATATATTTTTCTTCTCCTCTTATTCTATGAAGAAATTAATTCTTATACTTTATTGAAGGAATATTAAGACCAAAAATGTGTTATCCTAATACCTTATGCTTTGTTTAACCGAAGGTATTTTAAATCATCATAGATTGATGAATTTAAGGACCTCAATTTTAAACATGTTTGTGATTGATGACCTCAATAACTACCTATTAATATTTAGGTTTTCCTCTAATTATATGTCTTTAATTTCCACCAATGTTCTCCTAATCGAGATCATAAATTGGTGGTGACCCTTTCATTTCTGTTTCCCTCTTATTAAGATGAAATTTTATTAACCAAATTTTCAATGTGGGTTTTCCCACAAAGATATTTTCTATTTTCAACCATTATTTTCGAAGAACAATATCAAATTTCGAGGACTCAATTTATAGAAGGAGGTAAGAATGTAACACCCCAAGATTTCATAGTATTTACTTCTTCAAAACAATTCAATAATTTTCACTACACGCAACACCGAGTTCAAGCACACCATGACTTACCAAACAAGCTATTCAAAAGAGGTTATGAATTGTATTAACTAAATTTTTAACTTTATATAATCCTTATAATTTTAGATTCCATAATATGAGTTTCTTAGACATAATGTAAGAACAAATTCATTTTTTTCAGATAAAAGAATTATTTTTCAAAAATTCACTTTTACCAACTTTTAATAGTGACCCCTTTTTAAATACAATATTTTAAACTTTTATATATTCAATTTGAATAAATAAATTTATTCTTTAGAATGGGGAGATAAAAAATTTACAATTTAACACCCCAATCTTTCACGATATGCTTCTCTTTGAATAATACAGTTGCATGTGTTGTACGCAACTTCGAGTTCTAACACACACCACAACCAATCAAAGTAGCTTTTATGGATAGCAATACCAAATTTTTAAAATTTTATAAATTTTATCTCTCAAAATGGACTTAATTTTTGGATTCTGAATATCAAATTTATCCTAGGGTGAAATTTTAGTACTTTTCGGATAACTTTTATATTTTGATGAATAGTGAAAATTAATAAATTTTAATTAAAAACAACTTCTTAAATAAAAATAATTAATAGTGATAAATTATGAATTTGAGTGGTTTTAAAGTATATTTAGAATACATTTTTACCATTTAATACAATATTGGTCATTGTACATAATTTCACAATTAAACCGGACATAAAAAGCGTCAATATTTTGATAGTTATTATATCTTAAAAGCACGCTTCTTCTTTTGACAGCGGGAATTAATTTTAAATTAATTTATGAAACTTCTCTGTTTTGAATTTGGAAAAATGAATTCCATATTTGGAATCAGTATGTCCAAATTTTGTAAATAGTTATCTTTTATTTTTAGACATTTTGAATAATTACTTTGGTAAATATTTTATTTACCATGTTTAAAGGGTTAATCTGGTAAATAAGGGTTAAAAAATAATATAATAATAATAATCAATTACCCTAAAACGTGTCCTAACCTTATTTTTAGATAATGTCTGACCATGGAAATCTTTAGGTCGATTTTTGGGACCCCATGGAGCCACTTGTAGGTGATAGGGTCACTTTATTTTAATTAAGATAAAGTAAATACAAAAATGGCATATGCTTATATCTCTTAGAAAAACAATTTTTACATAGGATTATATATGTTATATTTTCGATTATAAATATTCATTACAAAAGCTAAAAAGATTTAATACATAATGATATTTTATTTATAATTTTAAGACATTAAATAAGTAAAAATATATATGACACAATAATGATGTAGTATTTTCCTTATTAATGAATGAATCAAATAATTGGTATAAAAAATGTTAAAATAAATATAATTTGAAAGTTTTGATGACATACACGAATTTTAGTGGTTAATATGACATTTTAGGATTTCTTAAATTAATTTGGTTCGAATTAATAATGTTATTAAGACTTAAAAAATCAATTATTGAGTAGTGTCAAAATTGACATAAATGAGTTTTTAAAACAAATATTATATTATTATTTTATATTCAATTCCTAAAAATCTAAGGTTCATCCAAAAGACTTATATCATTATTGGTTTATCATTAATGGACCACTTTGTGGTCGATTGGATTTATATATTATGTTTATTAACTATATATTATAAAAATACAAAGTGACATGGTAAGTGTTAAACTAATTAACCAAGAGTTAAAACATAAAGATAAGGTTAATATAATGACCCAAACCTATCTAAAATCTATTGGATGAAATTATTTCGACCCATACCCACCTTATAATTATAATAATCAACTTTTTAGCCATTAGAAACCGAATATGAATTTATTATAAATTAATAGTTTATGTTTTTCCTAAAGAGCCCCTCCTCCCCCTTAAAAAAGGTCCCAACTTCTATCCAATTCTTCACACAATCAAAGCCTTTTGGTTCGGCCAAAACCTACCCAAATACTCTCTAAACTTCCCTAACATAATCCTAGAGTCCTTAGTTTGATCAGAAAGCCAACCTATGTAGCCCTTTTGATCAAATCAAAAGGAAGAACCCGAAGAAGAGGAGGTTAAATGTACCCTCGACAAAAGGAAAGTGCAAGGTAAGGGGTTTTCATCTTACTCTTTATTCACAGGAAATTCATGCAATATTTCCACTATTACCTTTTTTGTGGTGTATTTACTTCCCATAATTGTATTTTTTGTGTAATTAACATTAATTTATGTGTATTTACATATTCATTGTATGATACCTCTTTCATGGGTTTAATGTTTCGTAAGTTACCAAATTGGTAAGGGTTAATTTAACAATATATTTATTATCCGAGGTTGTTTTTATGTAAGTATCTACTGAGAAATATTTATTATCCATGTCCATGTTTTATGAAAGAGTTTTCAAAAGGATTATTTTAAGGGACTTCTTACTAAAACATCATTTCAAATGTTTTAAATATTTATTCTTCTAAATCTTTCTCATTAATGTCGATGTCTTCAAAATGGTTTTAAAGATATATTTATATGGATATGAATGTTTTTAAAATGTTAATTCCTTTCAAAAGTTTCAATGTGGTATGAGACACTTTGATTCAAAAATGTCTTTAAATGATTTCTTTCTCAAATTGTGTGACTTTTTAATGTTTTCATGAAAAAAGAGATATTTCTCTCAAATAGTTTTGATTTCATCTATGTCAACATCCATTGATAAATTTTACATTTGTTTGAAGTTGATTTATTATGATAAAAATCATTCATATTGTATTTAAGGATTTTTGATATGTTTTACTATGCATGAGTCATGTTTATTCCATTAATGTCTTATGATTAATTTTTTGAAATTTAATATGCTAGTTTTAATACGAATGTTTATGTTATATTTCATCATATTCTTAAGATGAATGTTTTGGACAAGTATGTTCCGGGTTGGGGACCGGTAAAAGTAAGCCCTCTGGGTTGGTGTCCAGTTATTAGAGGATCTTCGGGTTGGTGTTCGGTTATTAGAGGGACTCCGAGTTGGTGTCCAGTTTTTAGAGGAACTCTACGTTGGTGTCAAGTTATTAGAGGCACTCTGTGTTAGAGTCCGGTAACAGAGGCTCTCCGGGTTGGGTTCCAGTTACATTTATCCCTTAGGTCTTGGCACAAGGCCTTAACAAAGAAATTAAAGTTTGTAATTATGCATACCATCATTATGAAAGTGGTTAGTCGTATTTCATGTGATTATTCGACTAGAAGAATATCTATGTGAATAAGTAAATGGAATTACTTCATTTTATTTTTTCCATATTATGTTGAAGTTCAAGTTTAAAAGGCTTTGGTTTTAGTTATATGTTGCCTTAAATGTTCATGCTTATTTGTGAAAGTTTCCACTATATTGCTTACCCTTAATGAGCATTTGAGCTCAACCCTTTCTATGTTTTATTTTTCCCAGGATTCCATGAAGTGTATTGTGATTGATATGCAGGGTTATGCCAAGGGAATAATGGCGTTCATAAAGATTATCTATGTTGTTTTGTATGTCTTAATGTGAAATGTAACATTCATGTATGTAATCTATTTTCCATAACTGTTAAACTGATATATCCTTAGGGAATTCATTCCATTTAATCATGCCAATGTTATGTAATAATTCACCGACTCTGGGTAACTAGGGTTGGGGAGTCACATATGCGCTTGGTAATCATCATTTTTTTCCACCCTAGGCCCTTTTGGAAAATGGGCGGGGGATGGGTATTCCCCCATTTCATTTTTTTGTTTTTCTTTTTTAGTTTTCTACTTTTCCCTTTTGTACACTTCTATTCATTCAATAAAAACATACATGATGATGAAGACAAAGAAATGAAGTCACCTCACTTTTTGTTTGTGGAAAATCATACATACTATTTTTTTCAAGAAATAAGACTCAAAAATAATGAAAAGGTCCATCAGAATAAGGAAAAGTTTGCTGGAAGAAAAGGATTATTAGAATCATCTTGATTCTAGAATGAATGATTTAACCATAATGAGAACGAATGAGAGTATTCATGAATATGACATAAGTATAGTGATGACATGTTGTTTTTAATTTGTCATAAATAATTTTTATTCCATAAAACATTTGATTCAAGAATTATTGAAGAAAGGGGGAGAAATGTTGCTGGAAATCATATTTAGTCTGATCATAATATTTTCAACCATATTCATAATGATATGGAAAGAAATATGGTAATTTTTAATTCACATTACTTTCCATTGTAAATGAAAAGATGCTAATTTACATATTTAACATAATAAATTTCATGAAGGGATTCATGATACAATATAATGTTTGTGAAAGAATAAAGTTTGTGATACCAAATTTTTTCTGTCTCAAGATCATCGTATTGAGTCCTACCAATGCATATTTGATTTAAGGAAGAGAGAGATGATTTTAATGAAGAGTAGAAAAAATTTATTTAAGTTGAAGTTGCTGAAACTAGTCCATCGTACTTAGTATGTCATAGTATTAATCAGAGGGAAAATGATTTGTGTAGGAAAGGTCATCAGTATCATATTTCAAAGTGAAAGAATCTTCTAAATTGGAAGCTAATGATACAGGTCAGTCAGACTCGGTATGCCATCATAATCATCATAGGAATATTTTTGTGGACCGATGAATGAAAATAAAATAAAGTGATATAGGGACTAGTATGAATGAAAAATAATAGTTCATCATTGATGTAGTCAACCATTTATAAAATTTTAACTAATTTATTTATCATTCATGTGGGTCATGTGAAAATAATAAGATTAATTATTCATTTTACAATTTTTGTCATTGTAATTAGACAGATCAAAATGAAAATATGAATTGAGAATCAAAATCACAATGATGTTTGTGAATAAATTCAGAGGTGAGTTGATGTTTTTATAATATTCCAGATGGTTTTAGAAGAGATGATAAGAGTTTTGAAACATTGACAAAGAAAATATACACTAGAAATTCAAAATAAATGTGGGATTCAAGTAATTTGGTTGAGTGGGAAAATTTTAGGAATCCAGCCCAATCCATTTTTGGGGAATGTATAAAAGGTAACATCACTTATAATTTTTGATAGATGTATTACTCATGAAAAGAAGTTGTGAAGATCGAGATATGATAAAATTTTAGAGAGAATAGGTTTCCAAATTATCTTTCTTGAAGAATTCATGCTGGATAGATGAGAAAAGAGAAAATACAGGATTGAAACATTTCAACAAATCATATTATTCATAATAGTATCGTATTCAATAGATTATCATAACGAACACGGATTTACAAATCTAAAACAAAAGTTATTCAGAATTGTCTCAATCATATTCTGTAGAGTTATATTATCATATTAACAAGATCAGACTTTATAACTAGACATTGAAATTAGACTATGTTTTATTACGATGTACAAAACATTTCTTACCAGCTCTTGGGTAAGAAAGTGAAGAATTATTTTAAAAGATCATATATGTGAATGTTGGTTAATAAGCACTGTAACATGTGGTGTAACAAATTTTTTTTATAACATCATATTTTCTAGATTGATAAAATGCACTATTATGTTTTCATATAGTTATACATGTATGTAAGGGAAATTATACTCATTTTACACCACAAAAAGGATTGTCTTCTTGTGAATTGTAGGATATGGGATAATTTACAACACATACCAATTATATAAATATTCTTATTGAATAATAAACCTTGTAAATTAGTGTTTCCATATAGATATGTGTTTAAATTTTTATCTTTAGGTAAAGTAATATTAAACTAGTGGTGATTCTTATTTCATAATCAACGAAACATAAATGATAAATATCACTAATTCACCCTATCCCCTCTCTGTGATAGAGTTATCATGATTGGGATATTACAAATTGTAATTTCCTAACTGTTCTAAATGGAATGGACCATTTTTTTTATTTTTTAATTTTTTGGTGTGACCTTAATAAGTATACCTAATAGATTTAAGGATGTATCAGTGGTGTTTGGGTCTAGTTTGGATCCTCGATCACCAGGCAGACTAGGTCGCATGCTTAGTAGAAACTATTCCACCAATATCACACCATTTCCCTAATCGTGTGGCTTAAGTCAATAGGGTTCCAAGGGAGACACTATTTTTTAGAAACCATATGACCATAGCCTCATGACCATAAAAGATTGTAGACTAATTAGATAATGGCCATCTGTATGATTAGATCATGGTTTGTCCAACCATACTGCCAAACCACGCACCCATAAATTTGGGGTGAAATTCATGTTTTCCCTTGTTGAATGTTTTCCTAACCCAAAATTCTCCTTACATTATTCTATAGTATAATATTACCTATACTATTCATTAACCATTCTTCTCTCCTCCTCCTAGGTTCCGTTAAGTCTCTTCAATTTGATCACCAAATCACCCACAGTATATTGTCTCGAGATATTCGAAGGGGTGTCGATGATCAGTTTTGATATAGAATCTTTCAGTTCATGTAGACCATTCAGGGTGCTCCCCAACCATCCCCTATTATGGAAGAGTAGACAAGGGAGTTCCAATAGTAGTATTCTCCCACCTTATTAGAGGATGGAGGATTGTAGGCTAGTGAGTCTTGGATAGAGGCCACACTATCTATCATTTATAATACCAAGATGCCTCGAGAGGGGAGGGTCAATATCACATGTATATGCTACATTATTCCCCCAAGAGATAGTGGGAAATAAACACTTAGGATGTTTTATATAAATGTATAACATATAATGATATTTGGAAATCCATATATGGCTACTTTTGTCCTCATAAATTGATAAAAGACCTTGGATAGTAATTTATGCACCATTAGTAATGTAAAATTCAGTGATGGAATATTAAGCGAGTTTCACAATATTAAAGTGTTTTCCCAACCTTTTGCAGTAATGAGATAACATTTATTAGATGATTCAAGGACGAGATTTCACACACCATCCAACCACTTGTGAGGTTTTTTGGCTTACCATAATTTCCAAAATAGTGATTTGGGAAGTCATCAATGAGTGAATGATAAGAGAATACTACAATGTGAGCCAAGGTGGTTCAGATTCCAGGTAGGAAAACGAGTAATCCAACATAAGGAAACATTGTCTTGGGGTTACACATGGGGGTAGTACCATCCAAGTGGAATGCCCCGAAAGCTATGTGGGGTGTCTCCAATGTGGTAGGACATGAAATAAAAAAGACTTAATGTCTGGGAAACCCCATCGAGTGTTGGTATTTCGGTAAGATGGGCCACCTCTAGTATTTCTCCCAAAACTTTATACCCATTCCATGTGAATGGGGTTCTATTATAGCAATTCTATCAAGAGAAAGATTAGTGACATCACATCAAAATGGAAGTTGGTATTCTACATGTCATTTGAGATGAGCAGGTGGTTGTTTTTGAGTCAGTCATTCCTCTATGGTTCAACGTTAGTGGGGTGGACCTTCTCAGGCTAGTAAAGAAGCAACTTAGAGGTACAGTTCACACCATATATATGTAATGTATCCAATCCAAGAGGATTAGATTCAAGGTTTATATATAGTTAGAGGTACTATTCTCATAGCCTCCACATTAGTATCTTCTTTGTTTGATTCATATGAATCAAATAATTTTCTATAGGCTTCAACTATGGGATCATTATTATAAAATAGACATAGAATAGAGAAAAACAACACTTTATCAGTTCTAAAAAAAGTGATGACAATTAGAGCGCAGTTAAAAGCCAAAAAAATTTATCATCACTAAAAAAGAACTACTAAAGTCCCCCTTTAAGAGTACTAAAAATTGTTGTTAAACAAGTCATTTAATAGTTCTATTTTATCACTTTTAAAGGGGGCCTTTAATAGAATTTTTTAGTGCTGATAAAGGTAGCGCTGTTAAAGGGCATAAAATTATATTTTTTAAGAAAACTATCAGCCTGACCCTCTCTATTAGCACCACTATGATACCTTTATCAGTGATACCCCAAAATTATCATTGATTTTCACCACAACACCCCTTTTATCAGCACTTTGTTATTTTTTGCCTTCATTCACACCAACGTGGATTTGAACTATACACCTATCCTTTGATGATGGTATGCTTTTACCATGACACCATGTTGTCCTGTTGTTAGTTTAATGAATTTTTTTATTATATATATAAATGCATATTTATTTTTTAGTCTTATATATATATAATTATTTATAAATAAATTTATTCACTATATATGTGTGTGAGATATATATATGATTATATTTATTTAAATATGTTATATTTCATATTCATTTACATATACTAGAATACAATATAAATTTATATCTTTTTATTCATCACAAAAATATCTATAAGTATATATAATGTATAAATTGGTTATTTATTGTTTTAAACACAATTTTATAATATGAATTTTTTACATATATTAGAATATACATTTTTTATTAATATGTTGATATACATATTTATAGGACTTATTTATTATATGTAAATATAAGAAAACATGCATATATATATTTATAAATAAAATTATGATAAAAAATGAAAAAATTTGAAAACCATAATATGAATATGAATGTAAGACCCAATAATAAATTTAGTGTCTACCAGAAAAAGAAAATAAGACCCCCTTAAACGAGGCATAAAATCCATTGAATTTTTAAAAAGTATGGCGCCCCAACTAAAAAATCAATTTTTCTTAACTCTTATGCCTTTTGACCTCAAAATATGTGATAGAGGTTTAACTGTATCAGTAAGGTAGTAGAGATTATCACAAACATCTATTGGATATGTGGTAATGCCAAAAGGGACACTCGGATCCAATGTTTTGGTCGTTTGAAGTTCGAGTTACATTTTCAACATATTTTAGATCTATTATTTATTTTTTGTCATGAAATTGATATTAATTGGATATTAATCGGTAATTATAAGCTAATTATTAATTAATTGTTTAATTATATTATAATTTATTTTCACTGGATATATTATATATTAAGTGTAAATTCCTATTTAAATTATTTAAAACATATATTAAAAAGCATATATTATATTTATATCAATATAAATATATTTATATATTATTATATAAATATATTATTTGTAATGAAATAATACTTTTTCAAGTATACCCTTATCATCGCTACTATAAAAGTGCAGATAAAGGGAGTCTTTATCAGTAGCTCTTAAAAATAATTGATAAAACCCCTATTAGTGATTTTTTTACATGCATTAACAAAGAACCCATTGGATAGTTCTAAAAAAGTGTTGTCAAAGATCCCCTTTGACAATTATTTCTTTCCATTACAAAGGGGATATTTAAAAAAAGTCTACCACTTTTAAATCCATTTCACTGGATAAACCTAGTTTTGTAGTAGTGGAAGACTAGGCATAATGATATAATATTCCAGTAGTGTGATGAATCTTTTCACACCATTAGGGGTCTGATAAGAGAACATAATCTTGTGTAGGGAGTGATCCCTTGAGATATGTGGGAACCATTTTCTTTAGAGATTCTTCATCCTTGAGATGACCTGCTTCGATTTAATTCCTTGTATGTACTGTCATATTCCATACCAAGCCTAGGTGGATCTCTATTACTATCTGGAATCATTCACATCACTCAATAGAATCACATATATCCATAAGGGAGAATGGTATATCCATGCAAGTTGAAGTGGATCCAAACGTACTCGTCAATAAGGAGTGACAACCAGATGAACAATCTCTTTATGATAGAGTAGGGAATAACATTTGTGGAATTCCACCTATTTTGGATTGTTTAAGAGATATCCCCATGGAAATTTCCCTATTTTACCTCTAGTGAGAGTGGTTGGGATCAACATTGAGCTTGAGCTAGGTGTGGAACTAGTGTCTATTCCTCATTAGAAGATGATACCTAAAACAATCCAGGAACTCAATAAGTATCTTAAAGATCTAGTGGTGGAGGTTTATATCCTACCAGACACATCTCCATGGGGTTCTCAAAAAAAAATTTCACCAAGAATGTGGATGGTACCCTGAGATTTTACCTGGAATTCCACTGATTGACATTTCATAGGATGAAATACTAGTATCCACATCCTTGTATAAATTACCTATTTGACCATCTGTAAGGAGAGTTTTTTTCTCAAATATCATTTTGAGTTCAGGATACTAATATGGGCATTTGAGATAGTCAAACATAAGAAGTACAATGTTACTTAGAATGTATAACTTATAAGAGTAACTAGTTATGTCATTCTACATGATGAATGAGACAATAATATTGATGGTTCTAATTAATATGGTTCCCCACATTAATGTTTATTGTTTTTTGGTAGTCTTCATAGATGAAATATTAGTTTATTCTCACACTCGACACGACTATTCCAATCATATAGATATCATACTGAATATGATGGGAGACCAGTAGATATATATCATCCTCATCAAATTCAAATTTTTAATCAGTATGGTTCACTTCTTGGGTTATATAATATCTAAATCAGGATTTTTAGTTAACCCAATGAAGGCGAGAATTGTTGTTTCATGGGATAAGACCAAGAATTCCTTAGATATATAAAGCTTCCTAGTACTGAATGGCTATTAAAGGATATTCATTCAGGATTTTTCTTCTTACTAGAACTGCATATGGGGATGAATAAGAAGTGGGTGAAATTTGACATGAATAAATATTAGGAGACATTCTTTCAAGAGTAAAATGGAGGACTAACTTTTTCTATGATCCTACTTCATTCTAGGTTGGGAAGAATTTTTACTGTTTGTTGGGATTCTTAATGAATTGGGATGTAGGCAGTTCTGATGTTGGGAGATTATATTATAACATATGGGTACTCCCATCTCATACCTCATGAATATAATTACCATATGCATGACATCATGCTAGATGTCATGGTGCATGACATACACTATTGGAGGATTCATCTTTTAGGTGAGAAATTTTTCATCAATAGGGAGCTCAATATTCTCAAATACATATCCACATAGTGAGACATTAATCTATGGTACTGAAGGGCAGTAGAGTACCTAGAGTAGTTCGATTTTGAGTATTCTTATACACCTAAAAGAGAAATTCCATAGATTATGCCTTCATCAAAATGACATAGATGAATCTATAAAGGATTCCACAATGAGTGGTAGATGATGGATCTATTTTGTAAGATGCACCTAGAGGTTCAAGAACATCATGAGAAAACTATTTTAGTATCTCGGATAGTGAAATCATATGTTAATAAGAATATTTAGATGAGGTAGTTATGTGATTCTAAAAGCCTTGTCTTTTGGGAGAGTTTCACATATGAGAACCCACCTTCAGGATAGGTTGTCGATGAGGATGTTGTTTTACTCTTCTATAGGCATGTCTGGGTGCCTTCTTATCTACACGAAAATGTTTAGTGAATATCAATACTCTTATTAGGAAGTTCATCCAAGTGTTATCACGATGCACTGAGACACAAGTCATCAGTACTGGTGGTCCGTTATGAATATGATGGTGGCAGGTTTCAACATGAGGTATCCCCCCTATCAGTAGGTAAAGTTAGGACACTGGTGACCTCCTGTACTTATATAGGCTCTCTCTATTCTTGAGTAGAAATTTATTAACGTCACTATGGATTTTATGATGGGCTTGAAGAGATCCCCTTTACGGGGTGATACAGTATGAGTGATCATTGATAGATTGAATAAGTCACAACACATCCCACCAATATGGGAGTCCCTTTATATTGATTAGATAACAAGGATTTATATATTGGAGATAGTTCACCTTCATGGTGTTCCCAATTCTATCATTTCAGCCCTAAATTCATGGTTTATCTCACAGTTCTGGAAAGGGTTGTAGAAGGAACTTGTTTCATGGGTAATCTTAAGTACATCAAATCACCCTAAGACCAATCAGTTGTATGCACGAACAATACATGTGTTTGATGATATTCTTTGAGCATATTTCCATGACTTTAGTGGTTTATGGGAAATGAATCTCCGTCATGTTGAGTTTTTATAAAAAAAGTATTTCATGAAATTATTCATGTGTCCCTATATGACAACCTTTATGGTTGGATGTTCCATTTAAATCATTGATAGTTAGAGATAGGTGAGGAAGGACTACTGGGTCATCATCTCATTAAAGAGACTTTAGAGAAAGCCCAACTAATTTAGAAGATTATAGATATAGCTTAGTCTAGGAAGAAGTCATACACCGACCATCACCATAGACCTATGTAGTTCAAGGTGGGACACCAGTTCATTATGTGAGTTTTTCTTAGGTTAGGCCATATATGTCATTATAAATATAGAAATTTATCTCTTTAATAAGCCAGGTGTTCTAAGATTGTGGATAGATTTTTTCCGACAGCCTATCAGTTATAGTAACACCGAGGTACCATGCCATTCATGAAATATACTACATATCATAGATTTAATAGTATTATTTTAACCCATCTCATTTATTTAACCTTGGTAATGTGGAGATAGAGGTAGGTGAATATATACTAGAGAAACTGGTAAATATCTTCGATCAGGGCACAAAGTATCTCCATGGTAGGTCAGTTCTGCTGGTCTGGGATCCATGGAAGCACATGCATGTATAATACAATACCTAAGAGTTGGAGGATGATGTTTGTGAGGAGCGGCTCAACCTCTTTTCATAAAATGTTATACCATACTAATAAAGGAATTTCATGGATTATTTTTCATAATGAGGGGAGGTTATAACCTCCCAAATGTTTAAAAATGGTAAAACCATTGGTTTTCAGTTTAAATTCATTGATTTGGCCTAAATAATGATTCCAAATGGAGTCAAAGAGGACAAGGGGGTTTCTAGGGATTGTTCAGATTATGGACCCCAGAATTTGAAGATGACGACCAGGATGCAAAGTATGTTGAAACCATGATTCCAATCCTATATTGTTTATAAAATGGTACAAATTCACAATGTGGGGTGTTTGGGAAACAACGTTTGTCTGGAACCGTGTAATCCTAGTTTTATAGTCTTATAGGATTGCTGACCACTTAGACAGTGGCCTTCCACCTGGTTGGTGCACATTTTTTCCAACAGTGAACCCCAACCATGGTCCCCATACTATTTTAGTGAAAATATGATTTTCCATAAATGAATGTTTTTCTTACCCCTTTATTCTTCCTCCATTATTCTCCAATGGACCGACACCTCTCCCATGCATGATGCCTTATACTCTCCTCCTCCTATATTTCTTTCTATCTCCTCCATCTGATCACCAAAAACACTCATCATCAGATCCATCATTATGATTATGGTAATTTATTAAATCATCTTTTTCCTATTTCAAGTTTCTATTTATATAAGTTGTGCTTTATTAGTACATGATAAATTTGCCTATTTTTATGGAATTTTTGAATTCTATTAATAACTCTCATTCTAAACTGATTGAAGTGATTATAGTGAATGGTAAATTGTTAATGGACTAAGGTAGGTGGTCTAGGTTATTTCTTCTTATTTAGTAGCATTTTATAACTTGTTTCACTGTTCCAAGAGATGTCCCCTTCACAAATCTATTCTATCATTTTAAATAAATTCAATTGAGTTGTTTTCTATGCTCGTTATGACTGTAGTGAGTGGAGAATCACCACATAGGTTGTTCTCCAAGACTTGAGCCACCCCATTGGGTGTTCCAGCTCATTGATATCCCATCTACCCCTATTTTATTTTGTGAATCACCACTTGAGGTGTGTTTCCACTATAATTAATTCCCTGAATTAACAAATTAAATTGATTATAATGATAATCCATGAGTTTGGCCCTACACCTTAGTCCATATATTGTTCTCTAGGTTAAATTCTATGAACACCATGTTAAATCATGTTATAAATTCTTTTTTTGAAAATGTTATGGGTTTTCTAATAAATTCAGTCAATTAACATCTACTGTGGCTAATTCAATGGGTTCCGAATTAAGGAATAATTGTATAGAGTCATCATCAATTATTTAGAATTTGTTTGTGATTTGTATACATGTTGTGGGAGAAACTAGGTATGGCTAGGATGGGATCACTGAGAATTATTCCTTTTTTAGGTCCACATATGTGACAATAGTTCTCTATAGTAGATCCCATGGATAGGCTTTGTGGAATGTTGGCTGCACCATTCCATGAGAGAGACTTGTGGCCCAATGTGCAATACATGGGATGAACTCGATGGTCAGTTCAAGATGTCATCACACCATGAATCGAGTGAAACTTGGGATCTAATTCTTGGGTGACCTTGAATGGAATCACTTAGCATTGGAATTATATGGATCCCCTAGACTGATACTTGAAATTGTCTTATAAATTCCTTGGATAGGCTTAGGAAGACTCTTAAAAATCTAATATTGGGTTAACTAAATTAAATGGTAAGAGAGTATTTTGAATAATAAAAAAATCACGAAATTTAAACATCAAGGAAGTGTTTAACAATAAAAATCATAAACTTGGGTAAAATCCACCTTGTATTATAATTTCCCACTCACTTTACATATATCAAATCCCATGGTTCAAACACACCGACTTAGGGTGAAGCATGTAGAATTGATTGTTTTCCTATGTGGAACCTAGTCTAGTGTATTTATTATTTATTCATGTATTACATCAATTATTAATGGAATAGAGCATATTTTATATAGCATGAAACGGATTGGTCTAGACACTATTGGTGATGGCCTATTGTGATTGTATCTCACACCCTACTTTTTCCACCTTTAGTCAAATAGACTTCTTGGTTTATTGTATATATAAATGGAAGCATCCAAATTCTATTGATTGATTCATAATCCTAGGATGGATATTGGGAGATTATTACCAATCCCATTCTTGAGATTCATGTAGTGAATGCTTTGGATTTTTTTTTGTATTTTGATATCATGTGTTATACAGCAGTATCCCCTATCCACATATAGTCATTTTTGTATACATACATATACATAATCATCAATTTATATATACTTTTTATTTAGATTTACCTAATTTTGTATTAATATTCAATGTTTTATTATTATCATTCCATTGATATCTATCTATTCACACAGATTCCACTACAACGGGTTATTGGGCCGATCATTTAGGGGTAACTTATGTTGTTTCTTATTTCTTATATATTTCTATAATCTAATATGATCAATGAGGGAATAGTCTTCCCATGAGCACGCCCTTGGCCCTAGGTATTATTTATAGCCTCTCATGTTTAGGGATTTACTCTGGAGGTTTTGTGGGCCCCATCTCGGGGCACCATTATATGGCATATGGGGTGGGACACGACAATAATGACCATTAAACAGCAAAATTTTACTCTAAAAAATTGGGTACTTAGGTGAATATTCCTACCAAATAAGTGGAAGTGACCCTTTTGTTATTGGAAATTTCCTCATCTCATCTGGAAAATTCATATTATGTATTAAAAATTGAAAATACAACCAATTGTAAAAATTAAATAAAAAATTTCCAAAAAATCAAAAATAATTTTTTAACATCAAAAGATCAAAAAAATCACACAATATATATCCAAAATAAAAACTTAGAACATTGAAATTATAAATTTCAAAAATTGAAACCATTCAAACTTTTAAAAAATAAAATTTCGTTAGAAATTTTTTTAATCAACAAAAATAATTGTTTTGAAAAATTTATAAAAATTATAGAAAATATCATTGACCAATTAAGTACCTAAAATTCACTCATTCATAAAAATATTCAAAAAAATTAATTTCAACATAAAATGATCATTAATCAACAAATTTTCAATAAATAAACATATAACGACCAAATAATTATAATTTTTTAATAGATGTAGTAAAAATATATCAAATTAAAGTCACATAAAATCTATTCATACATATTCCATTGAATATAATCATGAAATTAATTAAACATACTTAGTGAATACCAATTAATAACAAAATAACGAATTATAATGTGCATAATGAAGTGATTTTCAAAAATATTTTCCCTTGTGAAATCAATCGAGTAAAAAAATTCTCTCTAAAAAATAAATGGTTTAGCATAAATATAGTTTCAAGTTTTATAGAAATTTTATATTTAAGAAATTTTCAAATTAATTTAACCAACACCATTTTTTCAATATAATGTTCTTATAACCGTATATTTCTCTCCAAAGTGATCATGATCTCAAGAAAAACATTAACTAATAATATAGAGACTTCGTATAATTTAATTTAATATATGATGGGTGAGTGTCCAATAAAATAATTAATAGATTAGTATATTCAATCTCTACAATAATTTTTATCACACACAACCAAAGCATCACTAGAAGTACATTTCTTGACCATTAAAATTAAAATTTCACCAATTTAAATTAAAATAAATTGATAGAGTTCAATTGATAATATAAAAATTACTCTACAAATATTATGGAGTTTGTGTATGTTCAAGATAGAAAAGAATATATTTAATTATATTTAATCCATGGGGAAATAAACATGATTAATTTTTTAAAATTATTATAATAATCTCTTAGTTTAACAAAAAAATTTCTCTCAATTGATCAGATTTTTTTGTAAAAATATTCAACTTTAAAAAAATCAGTCTATAATGATGTGTAATCAATGAAATATAGTTAAATATCTAAATGATTTATACAACACACTATATTTACACAACATCCCATATTTTTTAATTTCAATATTTAAGAAATTGTGAAAAGAGCAAATGTTCAATTATATTTTTCGAATCAGTAGTTTAATATAAGGAAAATAGATATAATAAAATAAAAAAGAGTATGTTTTCCACATGACCACATAAATAAATAGAATCAAAAGTTTATTTTAAAAAATAATATAAACAACTTATTACACATATAATTTTTTTAAAGAAGACATGAGGCATTAATCTATGATCAGAAAAATATTTTCTGTTATGAACAAAGAACAAGATTGTATAGAAATAATTTTGACACACATTTCAAATAAATATTTTCAATAAAATATTCTTTAATTATGTAAAGGAGAAAGGATATGAGATAAATTATCTAGAGAGTCCCTTGATGTATAATTAGTGTACATATGAATTTAGCTAAGAACACATCCATTCATTTACATTTAATAAAATCCATTAAATTACATAATTACAGCTCTTTAAAGTTGATTTGATACTGATTTATTAAAGAATTTTGTTCTTAAGGGAATACATTACAGTTTCACTCACCACATAAACACTAAAAAGGAATAGCTACAAATTTTCCCACTTTTTAAAGGATTCAAAATATTATAAATTTTTAAAATGATTATAAAAGAATAAATTTTACACTAAATAAGTAATAATTTGGATGAATATATAAGAATAAAAATATAACATCTATTTATATTCACACAAGAAAGAAAAAAGGAAATACCATGGGTTGACTCCCATGATGTAATATGTTTAAATTATTATATTATACTTTCAAAATGTTCATATTTGAAGCAAAAAATTGGAATCTATGCTCATTAGATTATCATCAATTTAATTTTTGGTTATAAATATTTTAACTATAATTTTTTATTTTTATCTCTTTCCAGCTAAAAATCTCTCTTAACTGACACCCTTAGGACAATGAAAGGTCTATTCTATTTAGAACCCAGTTTTCATGAAAAAAATTATGTTTGGAATTAAAATGTTCCAATTTATAAATAATATTGAAATTTATATTTAAAGTAATTGAATAATTAAAATATTCATTTATTTCTTTGAAAATACTTTCATTTGAATATGATTCTATCCAAATATCATTCATGTCACTCTACTATTGGTATATTCTTTCACCATTAGTTTTAACTTCATAATTCAGAAGCTTCATGGTTAAATAATATTTGGGTTGTAATTCCAGAGGTATATGGAATGGTTTATCAAATATATTCTTTTCAAATTACATTTTAATAGATGTCATTAAATTAGTTAAATAATCTCTCAAGGCTTCATCTATTTTTGAAGATTAACATTTCGTAGAACTCATGATATTATTTTTAAAAAAGAATTCTTTAATTATCTTCTTGGAATCTCAACTTATCCAATAGACTATGGATGATATGAGATTATAATTTTAATAAAATAACCATACATTTACAAAAACTATTTTAATATAATATTCTTAAAATGAGTTCCATTATTAGTGACAGAGGCATTAGACACTGAAAATATTTAAAATATTTTTCTATTAATGGATTTTTGGACACTAATAATTGGAATATCTAGATTTTATAATTCCTGAAAACCTTTAGAAACATAATCAATTAAAACTAAAATATACTCATTTCTATGAAAATATATGGGAATGGTGCCATAAAATAAATTACCCTATTCTTAAGAATATATACCACTGAAATTACTCTTTTAAGTACCTATTTTTTTCTTTAGACATTACACACTCTTTACAACTTATCACATCTAAATAAAAAAATTCTAGTATACTGAAAAATAGTTATACAATAGAATATTTCATGTAATTTTTTTTATTTATCCTCTCCCCCCAAGGTTACCTCCCCATTTTTAAGAGTAATAAATCACTAAAAGTTGAGTTATATCATTCTTAATAACACAATCCTCAAAATATGACCAAACATCACCGTAAATTTAATGGATTTACCCAAAAGTAATAGTTATGGTTTGTTATAAGTTTATTTAATTAGATAAAGCCGAGACAACAAAAAAATATACCATTTTCTATGAAATTTAAAAAATACGGAAGCCAATAAGACTATTTTATTAAAACACTGAGTAATTTTCATCTTAAAATGATGAATTCATTTTTACGGGATCACTATTGCAACTTTTACACCACCTAGAAATGTGGTTTATAAAATATTTTTCTATAATTTTTTTATACCTAATATCTAGATCTAATTACTGTAATAAAAGAATATACATAATGAGTTTAATATTAGCCTCATTCTTATATAATTGATATTTTAAAGTTCAATAATTAATGAAAATAATGACCTTAGACAAAAAAACAATTTCCAAAAATTATAAATGGAAAAAATCCATTATCTATACTAATGCAGGTCCCCTCCCCCTCCATGTATCTTCACATCCTCCATTTCCCTAATGTGTCTTGCTCACTGTTATTCTCGACTACCTCATATTATTTTATCCTATTCCTCCCATCCCAATTCCCTATCTCCGTCCCCAAATCCCCTTCCACAACACCTCCATACCTTCTTCTAAGATTCATCCTGAACTCCACCTCCTTAATACCTGATACACCCTCTCCTCTTGTTTCGGCATACCTCAATGTGCTCATCCTCTTAGATACCTAATACCCTATTTTCCCCTTTCATCCTTGTATTAATCTATCTCAAATATTCTCATACCTATAATATACTCACAATAGACTTCATCATTACTTCAGTGGTTTCATATCCCAGAAGTTACATCCAATTTATTACATTGAGGATGGTTTAATTTATTTCAAATCTATATAATACATAGATGAATCCAGATCCATAACCTCCCCATTCGGCGGTACTCTAAAGAAAACTCTCCTTCTCCCTATTTCCTATTCTAGCTCCACCTCTCCTGATACCCACATATTCATATTCATATTCATTATCCGTTTAAAATCCTAGATCGGGATCCCCCTCTTCTCCTCTCTCAATCCTGTATTCCTCATTTTCCTCCAAAAAAATTCTAAACCAATGGTAGAAATAACACTTGTACAGGCAAATTGGGGAAGGGAGCCCAATATATGGCAGAGAAATTGGCTATTGATAAGAGACATGGACTCATGAATGGATGTTTCTTCATCTTTCACCATTTATACTTTTTATATAGATATATATTAATTTTCTGTATTTAGCATTTGATATCCTAGAAATGTTTTTTATTCATTTTTTGATCTTAATAGAATTAGAAATTCGATGATTGCCTTAATTAGAAAAAACCAAATTTTTATTATATTTGATTCAGGTCAAAGAGTTTCTAATGGGATCAAATTACTATTGAGGTTAAAATTTACATCACTCTTCAGCCAAATGTTCATACAATGAGATTTTATATAAAATTCAGTCCATGAATATTGAATTTGGAATAAAGGGAAACCATCTATGTATTAATTTTAGTTTTGATATTCATTAGAGTGCACTGATTTCTCCTTAGAACATCTTCATAATATGTATACTCAAATTACATGAAATCATTTATATCGAATCATTTATTCACATCATATGATTTTCTAGTTGATGAAGACTAAATCTTTCTTATCAACTATAGTTTAGATTGATAACCATTTCTATAGAAATCCATATTAGTAAAATTTTAATTTTTCCTATTTTTTGAACCATTTTGAAAATTGAATTAATAATTAATTGTTTTTTATTAATATCTCTTTTTATACTATTATTTTTTAGTCTTTACCTATTCATATCACAAAATAAATTCTTGGATAAATCTAAACCGACATCCATGCCTCAGGTCATCACATCTTTAAAACCCATTCCGATTTACTTACATTAGGATACCCTTGTTTAAATTAGGGAGGAACAAATATTATATGTAATTGTTTTATTTTTTGATTTATATCCACACAATTAGATGCATATTTATGTTTATTTATAGAGTTCATCTTGATTCTTATGATAATTGGTTCATCAATTTTCTATATTTTAAATTTTTATTGCATTTTATTATTTCAATAAATATATTTTTTGTTTGAAAAAATAATATGTATAATTATTCTCAAGTATATAGTTTTGAAATATATAATAGTTATTCAATATTCAATTTTCTATAGTGTGTGCATGAATAGATATTCTTCTGAGTTAGTATAATGATATTAAATAATAGGAAATTCATTAGAACAACAAATGAAAAGGGAAGATATATTCAGTAATATATTTCTTCCATTATAAGTCAATTGTAAATGGTTCAGTAGGATTATAGTCTACTCTCTCAGAACATGATATCATTCTCCCATGAAATGTGTAGAAGTTTGTAAATCTTATGATATTTGTCTTAGGATTCACATGTGGTTAGGGAAGTGTAGAAGCTTGAAATATCATGTGGCATGAATGTAAGGATTTTTATATAGGCTATTAGATGTTTTGAGATAAATGATGCTACAATTATTCTATTTTATATTATTTTTGGTTCACTTATCTTATAATAATTTTTCCAAAATAGTTATTTCTTAATTTATTCTTTTATTTGGACTTATTTTGGGGTCTATTATGGAATTAAAATATTTTTATAGAAGGGTAGAAGCATTACATATCGTGGGTTATGCGAGTTATACTTTTCATGTATTTTATTTGATGTTGGGAGTAATACAATGGTGTAATTATCTCATGCAGGTGATTTTTTAAAATTTTTCCAACTGCATTTTTCCAGTAACAGTTTCCCAAAGACTATTATATAACAATTAAATCATGTAATAGTGACCTTAAAACAAATATGTCTTCTAATTGAATTATTTTAGAATTATTTGGAATTTTTAATTTTTTTATTTGTTTCAACAATATCTAAATATGTATTAAATTTATGTTGATTATCATATTATTTTAATTATTAAAACCTTTTAATCCTATTATTATATAAAAATGAATATTATCAATGATATGTTTCTTAATTTTATAATTTTTTTTCATATCATATGATGCATATATATATATTCTCTGTTTTTTTAATTTTCTTTTATTTTAATGATATATTTTAAATATATGTTAGATTCAATGTTGAATAAGAAATCTTAAAATTATTTATGATGTGTTTTCTTCTTAAATTTATATTAAACACATTATACACAACAACATTCTTTTGATCTGATAAAATTTATTCAATTTTCTTTAATCAACATTTTATCTCACGAACATACCTAATATTTTAGAAGGTATTATAGATATAAAATCACAAGGTACTAATATAAAAACTAATGTTATAATTTAAATCAATATTCAAAACATACCTATCATTATTTATTCCATAATAATTTGATTTAATTTTCTCTACTTCCTTCCCTTATTCTTTTATGTTTTTTCATGTTTTCAAGAAATCAAAAAAAAAATGTTTGAAAATAAAACATTAAATCTATACTATCATATGACAATGGGAAAATACAGGTTTGATTATTTTATTGTTGTGTTTTTATGCAAGTTTTTTAATGAAATAAAGGTCATCATTCATATTAAAATATAAATAATGATAAACTTAATGATCTAAGAAAACTGGAATCTGGAACCTTTTGTTCCTTGATAGTGAGTATTCGTTTGGGGGGTTGGGATGGAAAATATAAAGCCTTCATCTTTTTTATCAAGTTATTTTTCACTACAAATTATACCCATTACAATTTTTTATGAGGATTTTATTCCATGATTGTGTTTGTTTACAATTCAAGATTTATATCATCATTTTGACCCCTATAGTAAATTATGGTACATTTCACTTTTGTAGTGTGAATAATTTTTTTATCAATCCTGATTCATGTCATTATTTCTAAATGTCACTAGATTTTATATTTCTTTGGTTCTATTGTTTTCTCAGCATCAATGGTTCGATTAGTGTCCAACTCAAGGTTCATCCATGGTAACTGATATTAGTTGTTTATCATAACCCCATTTCTATAGCACATTACGAAATAATTAATGTTGATGTTTCGTTAAACATATAACTAAGATCTAGTGTAGAATATGAACACCATTTTCCCAAAATTGTATAACCTCTATATTAATTACTTTATGAAATATTAATGCCACTTAAAATTCTTATTCTTTCACTTTCAGATTTAAGTAACTTCGAAAACAATGATAGAAATTAATATTCTAATATTGTTACTCTCTATACATCCTAGTATTCTAATTGAGATCCCATAATATGAATTTAATCCTTATTTTTAAATACTCTTGATTACATTCTTACTCCTCTATGGTCTCATTCAAATAATCTGATGTTGTAAAACTGTATTGACATGAATTTAGGCTTATATTTCTACTCATTGTATGAGTAGATCCTCCCCATGAACATCTTGATTCTTAATAACAGTGTCGTAACTATCCCTGTGAGTCTTCTTATTTTAGGACTGTTGATGTAAGATATTATTTTCAGATCTATCATGCTTTTAATGAGAGGTATTATTTTTAGATCTCAACATCCTTAAAAACATGAAAGAATAACATTACATAAAATATTGTAATAATTATAGTGAAGTAATTTAAATTGGTTAAAAATATTTATATAAATATTCTGGATATATATTCTGAATATATATTCTTATTGAAATAAATTTATATTCTGATATATATATATACACTTTTATTTTATGAGTAATGGTATTAGTTTAAATATAGTATGTGCATTCATTCTAAATTGATAATATTTGTTTTAATCATATCTTTCATATTTTATATATATAAAAATTTTCAATTTGTAGACCCATATTTATTTAAACATTCTTTCCATATTCCATCCCGATCAAATTATAGGGGTATTGTATATACATGATATTTTATCCCCTCTACTCACTATTACATGGGGTGGAACTATTGACCAAATGATTTATTTATTCTTACTTATATCTCATGCCCCATTATGTGTTGTCTCTGAGTGACACCCCTCTCTATTTTGTTTTGTAATGTTTTTAAATGGTTTATTATTTATGTTTTTATGTTATTTTTTGAAATTTATGGCAATTATGGAGTACTGTTATGATGGTAACTCCTCATTCATGTTCAACATTGGAGACCATGGTTTCAGTTCTTGATTATTGTGTAAATTTGGATGGATTATATTTATTGGTTACTATTTAAGGTTTTTGGTATTTTTTGAAAAACATGATCTTGGGCACTGGCTTTTGTCATGTTCATCTCCGAGAAGTTGATGACATCTATATGTTTTTTCTAAATTCATGGTTATTTTCCATTTTTATTTATTAATGATTTTTAGGTAGGTTTAAGGAGGCATTATTCGGGCTTGATTTCATTTTTCTATTAATAAATATTGGTTCCCAAGATAATCATGAAAAGTTTTCATTTTTTCCTCCACTTATTTGAGTTCATTCATAGACAGGTTCTCAAGTAGCCTATTCAGCTCCCCATCTCACCAAGAGGTGTTTGAGTGATGAGATCATGAATAGTGAACCAAAAAATTATCAAATTTTTCCCCACCCCAACTTTTAGGTCTGAGTGCACCTTATATTTCATAACATAATCAAAATCTAGGATACTATCACTCAATTAAGGATGATTATTGATCATGGGTACCGATGTTGTCGATTTTATATCATCATATATTAAATAGTCTCAATTTTTGGTTTTTGAATAATATCAGAAAAATCATGAATGAGATCATTGAGATTATCTTTAGTCGTTGGTAACCATTTCAGGTATTATGTTTTTTTATAAAAACTAGAACTTGGACACTGCCTTTCTCTAGGTTCATCTCTGAGTAGTGATGATATATGTCAATGATGCTAAATTATAGGCTTTTTTATTCTATGTGTTAGTGGTTTCATAGCCATGTTTAAATATGAATTATTTTGGCTTACATTCATTGTTATATTAATAAATATAGGTACCCAAGATGATCCAAACAAGTGGCCATTCTCACTCGCCACTATCTTAAGAATATTCATAGATAGGTTCTCAAGTAGCCTATTCAACTTGCCTATTCACATATAGGGGGTTTAGTGATGAGAGCATGAATGTTCCTCCACAACCTCAGTAACCATTTCTCCACATTAAAGTTTAGGTCTGAGTCCACATTTTCTTTCTGAATAGACTCATAATCTGGGATATGACTAATCTGTTAAGGATGGTTCGTTATTATTATTACCAATGAGGTTTATTTATATGTTATCACATTTTAAATAGTTTCGAGTATTGTTCTAATAATAATAGTAGAGAAACCATGAATGTTATCATTGATAAGATCTTTATTTTTTGGTGACCATTTTCCTTTTTGGTGTTTTATGAAAAATTTGATCCAAGGCACTGGTTTTTTCTTTGTTCAGCTATGAGTAGTTGATGAAATCTTTATGTGATGATAAATTCCATGTTTTTACTCTTTATTTGTTAGTGGGGTTTAATATAGGTTGAAAGATATATTCATTTGGATTTATTTATTTAATCTATTAATAAATATTGTGACCCAATATGATCTTGAAAATTGGCTATTGTCCCCTACCACTACTTTGAGAAAATTCAAAGAGTGGTGCTCAAGTAGCATGTTCATCATCCCATCTCACATAGAGGGGGTTTGAGTGATGATAGCATTAATGTTTCACAAAAACCTCTACATTATCACCTATTTCTCCTCCACCTCTTAAAATTTGATCATATTTGTGATCTAATTTTCATAATGCATGTTTTGTTGTTATTCCTTGGAAGAACACATTTGTTTTGAATATGATATATAATTAATTTTGTTTATTTAAACCTTTCAATCATGAACAACCACATATGATTTCCATAAATTATTATTATATAGTTTGTCTTTTAAAGTTTCATTATTATATTTTAATTCCCCTTATTTTGGATCGTTTAAATTCATTTTTAAACCAACTATTGTGTGTAGAGTGGGAATCTTCATGTGTTGGATTGTAATTTTCATCCATGTGGAACCTACATGTCATCCTCCATGCATAGAAGGTGGTTTAAGGTGCACATCCCAAACCAATTCATTACTAAATGCAGTAGGTGAGAATCAATATTAATACTGCAACTAGGTAGGAGTATTTTCAAGAAAATGTTCAACCATCTATAGTAGAGATAGAATCAATCAAATGATTTATAGACTATTATAAGTTATTTCTATATAAAATATATTATTATGTATTCATGATATGTATATGTTTAGTAATTATATAAAATTTATCATCTATATTATTTTTACATCACAATCTGTATTGAATTTATCATCTATGTATATTTATTAAATTTAGTAATAGAAAATTTTCATCTATATTGATTCTTCCATGTTATAAATTTTTATAATATTTTAAATATACATTTCAATTTTATTATTTCATTATAATGTGTATCATTTTAATGTGTATATCATTCTTACCAATTTAGGTGAGTACTCCTTTCTCTAGAATTTTCCTTTATAATGATTTAGTTAACTACTTATTCCTCTATAATTTTGTGTCATTAGAAACTCTATCAGCAATTATATTTCATTTTTTATACTATAGTTTATGGTGTTTATATATCAATTTTTAACTTTCAAATATTATTAATGACATTAATTTGGATTTGATTGAGGTATTGTCCCTGAATAATTTTCAAACAACATGATCATCTAAAATATGTGAATACTTATCTCCCAATAGACATGAAATCTATGTCATTCTATCAAGAACAATATCATATTTTTTAAGGGATACCTGAACCTCTTCTATAGTAGAAATATCAAATGAACGGTGCACTAAATGACCAGTCTATCCAAAGCCTCCAGAATTTTCTAGTGTGATTTTACCCTGAGTACCATATTTAGAGGCATAAAAATTTTCATTATGGACAGTGCTTAGTAGGATTAGTCTCTTGATTTATATATTTTTCACCCTTTTATTCCCCAGAAATATGCATTATGAAAAGGTTCTTATATAGTGTTATGTGTTTATTAAAGTGAAAAGATATGTGGATTGAATCATATTCATTATTTATTATTGGTTTTATACAGTAATGTTTATTTTATTTATTATTCTATTTTTTTTGTTTCAAGTATATACTGGGTATTTGATTTTGTTGAATTCTATTAAAATAGTGGGTCCTATTGATAATTAGTCCTTCTAAAATTTAATGGAATTACTCTTGTTGGAATAACCTTTGTAAAAAATAAATACAATTTTATGTAAAATTTATTTTTCTATCAAAACATGAATACATTTTTTATATATTCCATGAGTGTCGTCTTGGTTATAATAGTCTATAATTATGAATAGTTATGGTATGATTTTATTAATTTTTTATAAGAGTTTATTAGGACATTTTTTACTAGAAAAATTTAATGTCGATTAATTTATGCATCAAATACGGTAATATTTTATGAAATGTTGGTATATAGAAATCGATGCCAAAAGAAATATTATAACTAGTTTGATTCTTGTGATAGTTCAAAAATAATAGAAACAAAATGTAAGTATACATTTTCATTATGTATTTAAATTTTATATTATGGATGATATGTATATGCATTATGTCATTAATTTATATGTTTTATTCTATATACGGAATTAAAATTTTCAGTATTCATTCATATTATTTAAACATATCTTAAAAAGATATATACCATTTCAGGTTTATAAATCATTATATTTCAATAAAGACTATTATATTTATATCATTCCAATCCTACATTCACCACTTTTTCAACAATATATTCATATATTATATACTCTATTAAATGATATTATGCATTCCTTCTAATTTTAGTTTACTATTCTGTCAATGCCTTTTCTATATGAACTATTTTCATATACTACTATGAATATTTGAAATGTATGCATGCTTTATCTATAAATATATTTAATTTATATACACCCATGAACATAAAAGAATATCTATAGTTATATATAATGATTTCAGATAATTTTCACCACCATCTATCACTCCATTTCCATGAGACACAAGCACCCCACTCAATTCATTTATTCTTCCAATTTTCCCCAACTCTATCAAAAAGTGACACAAATCCATCGATAAAAACCAAAAAGGTTCTTAAAAATACATTTATAGAACATCAATTCAATATGAAAAAAATTGAATAGGCTGACCAAAATAAAATTAATATGTCCACTATTTATTTCTGAGTTGATATTTTTATATATGAAATATTATTTAATCAATGGTTTCAATCTTATCCTATATTGCATATTTCTAAAAGTTTTAATAACAAAATATGATTATCGTGATTATAAATTCTTTTAATTGAATGATCATTCCATTTAAATTCACAAGTTGGGTAAAATATTCAAAATAATTACATCTAAATGTTGGGATTATTCAATTTGGAATCCTCTATAAGTCTACGAGAATAATACACCACATCCAACCCATTATCTTTTTTCTAACCCAAAACATCCCCTATATCTGTTTCACTAGCTTTACTCATGATCAGAAAAGGTAACTTACAAATCCAGGATATTGATAATTGATCAATAATTCAATATTTACTAATAAGTTTGAAATATTAAGGAAACATCTCATCAATGTGTTAGGATGTATCCTTGAATATAAATTAAGAATAGGACTTACTAGTCATTTAAAATACCTTTATGAAACCTTGTTAAAAAGATGAATTCCCGATGAAAAATCTCAACCCTTAACATTCATAGGAGGGGTTAAATTTTTAATAACCACTATTTTAGTAATTTTTAATTTAATTAAGCTACTAGAAACCTTGGGAAAATCATAATTTCTTTGATAATAAAAAACCATTTTTTTCTAATTGGATATATAGTTTGTCTCATGGATCCATTAGAAAACCAATATCATATTCTTATATTTTCTCTCAATAAATGTTCTCAATAATGGAAAAACAATAAATGAATATTTCAATTTTTATCTCCATTATATCGAAAAAATAGTTATCATACAACTTTTAAAAGTTTTGGGAGAACCTCCCAACCCGAAGGTAATTTTATAACATAAAACGATTCCAAATTTACTGTTTAATGTGTTTTTTATTAATCATAATAGGTTCTTAAAATTAGGTTTTAACCAGAATATCCATCAAGAAAACAATAGAGCTATTTCTATCCACCCTCTCATGAATTTGGTAAAAAAATACATGGGATAATTATCTTCCCTAGTGGTATAATTCTAATTTCTATAACATATACAATCATACTATTTTGTAACTTTCTTTGTTTAGATTTGTTTACTATTAAAATTCGAGGCAAGAGACACACCATCATTTTTTGGAATTACATATACTCCACTAAAATAAGGGCTATTTGAGATTATGTAGATGATTTAAAAATCTATTGTTTAGATAAATTTATTCATAAAACCCCATTTTTGGTTAAGATTATGCATAATTTTACCCACCATATTAGGTTGTGATTATGTTCTCAAGTGATCTTATGAATGAAAAATAATGGACTAATTCCATTAATATTTTCAATGTATTAACCAATAGTAGTTTTGAACTCTCATATGATTGTAAAAAAACCTACCTTCTTGACTATTTTAGTACAAGTGGTATAATTATAGGAAGGGTGGACCTCTCACAGAAAATAATAATATTTTTATGTGATATTGTAGTGATTTGAGCTCTAATTTTGATGTGTTAGATATAAGGAATAATTTCGTGCTGAGGTGGCCCAAGATTATCAATATTCATATCAAATAAAGACATGAATCTTTAAAAATTTAATTTTCCCTCAATATAATCCATATTCGATAACTTATAACATTTAGAATATAGAATTGTGTTCATTAAAATTACTTTATAAAAATCATCATGATAATCCGAGAAATAACAATCACAATCATCCAAATGTTCCTTATCCTTACTAGAAAAAACATGCATACAAGTTTCGACCAATGTGGGTTTATTATCAATTTTGAATAAATTACTAAAAATATTTATCCATTTCATCAAAAAGTTTCTCAAATTCCTACAGCTCAACTGTTGAAAAGTTTTCATCGTGTAAAGGTTCCTTAGTTTTTTGAAAACATTGAACTCATATTTTTGTTAACCAAAGATAAAAATTAATTCTCCCTTTAAAAAATATATAATATCCTCTATTATATTAATGAAAATCTTAACAAGAATGTTATAAACATGCTTATCAAATTTTGTATCTATAATAACAGAACCAACACTCAAAAACAAATTACCTAAAACAACCAAAAGGCCATACACTCTCATAATGTTTTGAGTAATATATTATTCAGCCATATACATGTAAAATTTGTTGTGTTGTAACTCTCATAATCTCATGTGTTGGAATAATGGTAAAATAATAAAATTCATTCTCTCACTAAGGTCACAAAAATAACTGAGTTAACCACTATTTTATAAAATGAAAGGGAAGAAAAAAAGTTGTTGATTCTTGATGTTTATGGAGAATCTTGATCTAAATGAATGAAATAAACACTTCCGTGAGGTTCTATGGTGCAAAATCCTCAAATATTTTCTATTTAAAATAATATTTTATATATTTATTTAAAATATAAAAGGATTTGAAACAAATAAGCAGTCATGCATCTATATGACCATGCATTTAAGGCCTATGAGATCATGAATAAGGGACTCTAACCCACCATCTTGAGGCATATATTCCTTATTGGAAAGGAACTCTAATTATCATGATCCCCAACAACACTGTAAGAAAATTTATCACTATAGGTTCTTTTTTGGTTAACCATGATATGTTTTATTCAATCCACGAGGTCTGAGATAAAAGAACAAAACTAATGTAGAATATGGGTTGAGATACACGATCTTAAATTAGAACATCAAATAGTCTGAGATCAAATACACTAAACTACTTAAAATCAATATTTTAATTTGTAGGGCCTAAAAAAACCAATTGAAATTTTCAAAATGCTCACTAGGTTAAAAAACTGAAATGGAAACCCTAAAAAAATACAAGTCTATAATTTCTAGTCATGAACATTATATAATATATGAAATATTTAACACTAATAAAACAAAAAAGGAATAAAACCTATCAGGTCAAAAACCCACTAGAGGGTGTACTAAGTAAAATCCATGTCCATGTTAATTATGAATTCCCTATATAAATCATAGGTGAATGTTAGGTTAGTATTAAAATAAAAAAATTCAAAACATTTATAGATAATTAGTTTTCACTAGAAAAAATAATTATATGCTCACTAAGTCCATTTACTTCAAAAAATATTGAGTTATCCTTCCATGACGTATATCAAACCCAAATTACCATTTTAATTTTGGAAATCTTAGAAAAACCAGAGTAGGTATATCAATGTGTAATCTTATGTCAATGGGAATTCATGAGTAATTATCATGGAAAATCTATTATTAGTTAAAAATTCAAATCCAGGATTTTGTGTTTACATGGTATTATACAAATAATGTGTATCATTTATTATCCATATTATATCAAGTTGATTAAATTTCATGAAAATCATGAGTTAAAGAAAGTTAGATAAAAAATTTAACATTCAAGAAGATTTATTCATTGGTATCAAGATAAAGAAGGAATATAAACCATTTAAAGACACTATAAGTATTCCATCAAATATGGTGGGGAATTTTTTATTAGAAAATAACAGAATTCCTTAAGATGAATTTTCCAAATCAGTAAGAGTTTGGTGAAATGTGTCGAATCGGTGCTGAAGTGTTTTCGACCATAGTTATTTGGATTCTATCTGAGGATGAAGAGTCCCAATAAAAGAGTACATATCTGAAAATCCTTCTAGTGTATTGGGAAATAAAGATAGTAAAATAAAAAATTCATAATTTAATCAATCTTTGATTTACTTTTTTTATATATTCACAATCAATTAATCCATATGAGCATGAAATTGAGAGATTATATAGAGTTTTGGTTCTAATACATCCCAATATTCCCTTAATAATGTTACCAAGGGTGTATCATCATCAAAATTGGGCTTTTCCTCATAGTTACTACCAACTTGTTATTGATTCATTATAATTTTTTAAATGATATAATACATCAGACGATAATCAAAGCCACCTGCCACTATATCATGAAAGAGCTTGAAAAGGCATTCCTCTTGTCTATGAAACTCCTCTAAGGGAGTGTTGGTATGTAGAACATGGATTTGGTAGTATAAATTCCTTTGTGATATTTGGCTCTTTATTACAACTGGGGTGGGCATTTTGAATGGAGGAATTATTAATTGAACTGAAGAAGAATCAAGAGAAGAACCTTCGTATGCTATACTGTTAATAAATGCATCATCAATTGCTAATATTGAAGGACCAATATCCCCAATGAATTCTATCACACTAATGGGATGTTTTTCAATTTAATTATAATGCTTCCATGGATGATCTCCCATGTCCTAAATTAACCCCCTTACTATAAAAAATAAGGGGGTTGGTGAAGCACACGTTTATTACACCTGATTTAATAATATATTTAATACATTTCATGAGTAGTCTCCCAAAAAATATTTTCCATATTCATAATATAGAAAGACAAGTTCATCTATTATTTGAATAATAATCACAAAATTTGTGTATTCACAAACTAACATTATCCAAAATTGGAAAATAAGTCTAACATGTAACTATCATTGTGTGATAAATGAAGGGAGAGTAGAATCCATTTAAACACAATTCAAATAGAGAGAGAATCCATAAGGGGTATATGGATCATAGATAACCATCTCATCTACATGAGATTAAAGAACCCCATCAGGGATAGATATTTCATATGACACCTCATCGAGAGATCAACTTACGTTATCAACAATTATGTCATTCAATGTAGGAAGAGGCATGAAGTTGAAATTATCTTGCTAGATTAACATTTAAATAACATCATCATGATCTAGTTTCATTGCCTCAACTAGAAAAAATCATCAATTTGGTTAGGTATGAATCATTAGGGATTCCAATATTATTATGATATATGTAATAATGAAAATTATATCATATCCATCCAAATAATAACTAAATGGGGATAATAATTATTTATTGATGATTCCTTGATGGATATGACCAATGATTTGGTAATGGTGAGAAAGAGTTGGAACTAATATATTGAGAGGATACACTCCTGGTAATCCAGATTCAATCACCAAAAAATCAATTTTAATTCCAATGCATCCATCCCTAGTAGAAAAAATAAATCCACTAAAAATATTGTTAAAAACCCTAATAGATGATGGTTAAGGGGGGACTTCGGTATCACCTAATATCCCAATAAGGTAGACTCCCCAAACTCAAGTATGACCCAATTGGATCATGCACTATTTCAAACCGGTCTGAAAGGGCATCAATGAGGGTGTATAGTAGTTGGCCGACTTTTTCTATAATAGAGGAATATGTAGGTACATTCCTTAAATGAAATGATTAGGGATATGTTTAGCTCCTTCCTTAAATATTCCCTCATGATGGTGAGTATTTCCCTTTCCATGGTTTGATTTTGAGTGGGGTTATCCTAGATATCTGCAGTAGGAAGACAGTCATTATACATCTCCCCAATATGGGGTTTTCTTCCCAGCTAGTAAATATCCCAAATGATGATCCCTATTTATCAAAGTGTAAAATGTATGGATTTATTACCAGGGCACTGATGGCTAATTAGTTCCTTGATATGCTCTATCTGATGATACATGGAAAAATAATAATTCCATGTCTTCTCAAAATGATGAATAACATGTAGATGATTGGTGAATTGTAAGCATCTCTGTCGAACCTAGAATGATCATGCCCATTCATTATAGAAACTATGACCAGGTAACAAGTCCCACATTGAGATCCAACAATTTTTTAGATTATTCAAATAGGAGATGATATTTCATGAAGAACATTGAGAAATGGGATCATGGGTATGATCGCAACCCTATAGATTCTAAAGAGAGTTAGCCAACATACTAGACAACCCCTTGAGAAAAGCTATTTCCAATTGAATGTATTCAAAAATAATCTATTGAATATATTCATGGGAGGATGATGAAAGAAATATGCAAGGTTGTAATTAGTTTTGGGAATGAAAACATAATCCAACAGGCTGAGTCCATACAAATGAATTTGATATGATAGGGGAAACATATAATGTCCATGAATGAGATTACCTTTAAAAGTATCATTTTCATTGAAAATTCGATACTTATGGTCTATATTATTATTCCAAGAATTTATAGTGATCCAAATGGCTAAATTGGAAATTTTTTTAGAAATAAAATAAATTTATTTTAATGGATAAGGACATGATATATGAGAAATAAATTCTATCAAAATAGATGAATGAATCAGAAAGTATCATGCAATTCTTGTGAACCTTAATAGGATTCCTGATCAAAAGATCTTATACGGGTCTCATGAATTTCATAAACCAAGGAGCATATCATTAATCACATGGCCCATGTATAATATTTCAAATGAATATTCTATTATAATATTTTTGGTTGCATGAGCCTGTGATGGTCACATGAACTGTGTAATGATTAGGAAACCACACGACCAAGCCATCATGTAATGAAAAACCGAGAAGATAGTTATGTGACTGAAAGAAAGTATTAAGACTCAATAAAATTTATAATGTTGGTTTCATTGTTAATTTGGGAAGTTAATAAAAAAATAAATCACATGATCGAATCATATGAAATAATCACATAAAGAGTCATTGGGATCTATTCTTTGGAAACAAATCATGTTGTGAGATCTTGCAAAAAAGTCACATGACATCATAAATTGAAATGTGTCTAGAATTTCAAGTAAATAATGGAATGATCCTCCCCTATCACCTATATTAATAGGATATCCCATATAATACCAATGGTCACATGGAAAACATAAGGCCACTTAGGGTACTATTCAGTGGAAGCCTTAAGGACTCATGTGGGAATTTACTCTCATCGGAATCCATCCTTTTTCCATATGGACCATGCTCTTAAGGGGATGAATTTTTTTATGACTTTCAAAGGATCCAAGAAATTTTTTCTAGTTGAGTAAATAATCTATGAATAGGTATTAATTTATACACAAGACAATGGAGGTAGAATCATAGTTCCATAATAATTAGGTGATAAGATCACAAGAATCACATAATTCATATGAGGAACCCGATCACATAAAATTGAAAAGGATACATAAGAGAATAGTTATATTTTAATGATCTATGGATGATCATAGAATTACCATATGGTGATTCCCTTTGATCAAAAAAATCGATTCAAATGACCCACCATGTTCTTATGATGTTTTCCATACAAGAGTTGATGATTATGTGAAGGACACCTGGAGTTCTCCTTTAATCTTGAAACATTTATGGAGATAGATGCATAAAAATCACCCAAATTACAAAATAAAATAATGAAATAAACCTAAAAATGTTATAGGATTAATGGGACCAAATTGAAGTTAATCCTTATCAAAATGGGTTATGCACATCTTCTGATCGCCTTTGGTCACACAGAGGTCCCTTTCCAAACAACATTGATCTCATAAAATATATCTGACAATCCAACTTGTTCTTGTGCATGGCCATAGAAAATTATACTTGATCAGGTAAAAACATCCTCCAATGGTTACTTAATATCGATAATAATCTTGTAATTTTCATCTAAATTATTTCAACATATCATTAACATACCAATTTGATCACATGACACATCAAAAACATGTAGAGTGACTATAAAAGATAATTTTCACACACCATTATGAGATCTTCTATTGATAATGTGACAACATGATGAAAAATTTAAGGGAAAGGTCTGAATGCCTTTTAAAATAAAAAATAAAATCTATAAAATGAATAAGCATCTCATGAAGGGGAGATACACATGTTTTCATGAGAATGTGGTTTTATGCCTCATGTGATCACCATTGATCATGTGAAGCACCTTTGACATGTCAGTCTATTCTTATGGAGGCTCCCATGATAATCCATCATGATCACATAAGAGTCTCCTATCAAGAAGTCATGATAACATGAAAGGCCTTTGATAAGCTGACTTAATCTCAATAGGGACCCATGAAAAGTCTTTTTTGATCCGGAAAAATCATTTGTAAGGATATTGATCTAGTTTATACAATAATACATGTCATATAAAGGGTGAATATGTGGTTTGAAATGTTTACATGATTATTAGAAATCCCTTTGATGAGATGGGATACTATAAATATGGAGTTGATAGAGTGTTCTCAAGGTCCATGATTATAATATGACTCCTTAGACAACAGATGAAAATATTATAAAAAGAAAGCAAATCAATACTCCCTTAACCAACTCCTTAATTTATATGTGATATACATGCCAAGAAAGGTGGAATATAGCTACAAATGTGAGGCCTATAAATTCCTCCCTGTTGGTACCCAAACACACTTTTGATGAATGGAATTATTATGTGAGTGTATAACAGAAGACAAAAAAAAGTGGAAAAAATCATGATCACAAGTGTTTTATATCAGGAAATATTAGTGAATAAATAATGGGATTATAAGGCATGAATATACTCTTTGAATTATCACCTTATTGATCAGGTGATGGACCTTTGATTCACATGGTAAATTGCATAAAATAATTCTTGCTTATAGACTTATTCAAGTGAAACCTCAATAAGATACTTCACAAAGAACCTCAAGGAACATGTGTAATAAATTCTAAAAGGCATAAGACTTATGGTAATATGGATGAGTTAATTTTCATGTGAAGTAATCATTCACATTACATTACCTATCCTAATCATGCGACAATTCTAGGAAATGTTAAGCATGTTTGGCGAAGTCCTTCGTACATGTATCGAAAGTATTTCAATGTTTTTTGAACAACTTTTACAGGTCCTGAGAGGTCTTCAAAAAATATCATCTAGGTTATGTAAAGTCCTCCATAAATGACATCGATGTCACATCGTAGTCTTCAAAAATGTTAGTCTTGATCAGATGAAATGCTTTGACAAGTCAGCGTCGATCACTCAAAGACCGTTAGACATGTCAACTAAGTCATGAGACTGTCCTTTGAACATGCCATCTACATCATGTGATAGAACTCAAAAACGTCTTCTTCAATAATTTTTATCACCATACGATAGGTATATATTTTCAGAATGAAACTTATGACATGAAAATTAGACACTCGGTACATGTCCAAAAAAACATTGGGAGATGAAAACCTTTTTTATTAAACAAATTTGTGCATACCCTAAACTAAAATAAGGAGAATCTAATTCCTACTATAAATAGGATACATTGGATGCCTTTATAAGGCCCAATCATCAAAATGGAATCCACATAGGTGTCATTTCATACATATTTTAGACACATCAACCCATTGAACACGACCCCACCATGGGTCTGTTGTTATTCCTCATCCATTAGTGGATTGAGAAGGTAACTAAACTTTAAGGGTTCTGATTCATGTCCATGAAGGATACATAGGATTCATTCCTATAGTCTAAGCTCCAAATCAACTATCCATAGGGATTACACATTGAATAAGTCCCATACCAATATATGATGCAATTAATCCGTTGGTTTACCCTATTTCTCACACTGACTGTGGTCCACATGGGTTGGGGGATTTGAAATGATCATATCTTTCAAATCAATAATTTCCCCTAGGTAAGGTGGCCTTAGCATGTAACCCCCATTTAGTGACCTGATACGATTTCCCCCATACAAGGGAACTCACCTCGGTGCATGCCCTATGGGAATTGCCATATTGGTAAACCATTGAGAAATAAATAGGAAGGGAATTTATTATTAGTTACCTCCCATCACCTGGTTGTGGGAATATTGAACTATAATGACTACAATTTCTATTATAAAAATGATAAATTGGACACCATCCTGAGGATCTATCTCAATTCATGGTTCTGGAGTTCCCTCATATATGTCATTTACACATGATTTTAAACTGAGGGGATCAAACATAATTAAACTACATGGGTTTTGATTCCACTTATGAATATGTTATATAGGATACCTCATAAAGGTTCAAACCCAACATTGGAACATCAATTCCCTCCCTAAATGGAAGTAAACTCTGTATTAGTTAGTTACATGGATTCAAAATATAATAATCTTCCAATTCATAAGAAATAATTGAAAACATAAGAAGAAACTCAAATACACCCAGATGGTATTATTAATAAAACCCCTTATTTTATTAAAAATGATTCTATACCTGATCATATTATTAAGGTAACCACACCTATATCATGGTTTGGAAGAGATTTGAGAACATATATTAAATCTACTGAAGTTTCCCAATAAAGGAAAAAATTCTCCCTAAAAGGGACTGATGATCCCATCCTCCCTTTATATTGACTAATGTGTGTTCATAAGTTTCATTTGGTCTAAAACCCCCAATGACTACCAAGTTATGAAAGTAAGCCTATAACTTGTTATAGATGTGGGTCCCTTTGGAATTTTTTAATATATGAAAATTGTTAACCCAATGTAAATTATTGTAAAACAATATTTCAAACCCAAAAAGTACCCTCGAAATGGAAATAGAAATGGTAAACTCTATGTGATGTCATGTAATGACAGAATAAATAAATCATTATAGGCATCAGATATAGTGTCCTCTAAATAGGGGACAAAATTTTTTTTTAGAAACAAATAGTGACATAAACTCTTATATCTTATAAATAAGTCTATGGTAATTTCTTTATGATTACATGGACCTCTAATGAATTTTTTTTTTGTTTTGACCCCTTGGTGCACATTTTTAATGACCTTGATATATTTGAAAACTTGTTATTGATTCATTTAGAGAAATCTACACATCAGATATATTTTTTTCTTCTGAAACACATATATCTAATTCAACCATGGTTTTACCATGATTTCATATCAAGACAAGGTCATTTATTCTGGTTTGGACAGTTAAACATATGTTTTAGAGTACTAAAACACTAAAAATACGTTTATTACACTCCTAGGAAAAATCCAACATGGATTAACATGGTTTCAATTCATACATTCCAAAAATAACTCTATGGTCATTATCATATTATTTTACAACCCTTGGATATCATTTTTTTCCTTTTCACCCGCAGAAAAATGTTTTAAAAGACATTAATATCTTATAAAAATGTTTATTGAGCAATTTTGAGAATACCCCATATCATATGGAAATAATATATTGTTTTACTCATATAAAATTATTCAAATGACCTTTCCCTTAATTCACATTAATATTTGGTCGTTTAATATGGTTTTGATAGTTATATGAATGTTTTAGTGTTTTTGAACACTAAAATTGAATTTATTAGAATCCTACAAAAAATTGAAACATGCAATGATGAGGCATTGTATCCTACATTCCAATAATCAATCGAGATATATTTGAATGATTTAATTGACCATGAATGATTTTTGTTGTTTTTACCCATCAATGCACTTTTTTAGAGACATTATCTTTAAAAATTTCTTATTGAGTAATCCTAACCATACAACATGACATATGGATTTGTTGTTTTCTCTTACAGATCATAAATAATTCATCAATAGTTTCCCCATGACTTTAAATAAATAAGGTCATTTTCCATGGTTTACACCATTACATGCTTGTTTTAGTGTTTTTGAACACTAAAAATGCATTTATAGGCATGTGGGGAAAATAAAAACTCAGATTGACGCAGCTTCAATTTCTACATTCAAAAATTAAATCTACAGTTTTGTCCAATGATTTCACAACCCACCAATATCTTTTACTTACTTAAAACCCATTAATAGAAGTTTTTAAAGACATTGATATAATTTAAAATAGTTAATTGAGTAATTTCAATGACAGTAGATTCCATATGTATTTTTTTCTACACATACACATAAAAAATAATTCAACAATTTCCCCCCATGATTTCACATAAATTAGAGGTCTTTTCCAATACTTTTGACAATTACACGAACATATTCATTTTTTAAACACTAAAAACGTGTTTACATGCATTTCGTGGAAATGATAACTCATATTGATGTGGTTTTAATACCTACATTTAATAAATAAATCTACTGTCTTTTTCTTATTATTTTATTCTCCTCTAATGTCATTTGTTTAAATTTATCCCTATGATGCATGTTTTTTAAAAACATCAATATATTTTTAAACTGCTCACTATACCATTCTAAGAACACCACATTTTAGATGGGTGTGTTGTATACTCATACATATAAAAAATAGTTCGACCATAGCTTTCCAATGATTTAACAACAATATGAGTTTTATATCTATGTTTTTTCAATTAAAATCATGTATTAGTGTTTTGAAACACAAAAAATGAATTTACAGTCATCCTGAGAAAAACTAAACATGGATTTATGTGGTGTCATTTCCAAAATTTTAAAAATAAATATATGGTCATATTATTGCATGAACTTATTATGTAATTTTCACGGTTTTGACCCCTTGATGAACATTTTAAAGACTTTGATATCTTCTAAAATAGCTTATTTAGTCATTTTGAGCATGTATAATTTTACATGGATGTGTTATTCTATCTCACATGTCAAAAATTATTCACCCATATTTTCCCAGGATTTTATGTCAATTTCAGAATATTTCCATTGGTTTTTTCCATTACACACATGTGTTAGTGTTTTAAAAAATTGAAAACTTTTTAGGCATAAAAAAACCATCACTATTATTAATATGATTAAATTAATAAATTTCAAAAATCAATCTAAAGTCACTTTTTATTATTCAATGACTCAAAATCATTATTTTTTTCACTATTGGATGAATGTTTTTAAAATAATTTATATATTTTAAAACAGCTAATTGTGTCATTTTGAGCACACTACATGCCAGATCACTGTTTTTTTATTCTTTTGCAAATCCAAAATAATTATACAAGAGAATTCCCATGATTTAACATTAATAAAATTATTTTTCTCTTTTTTTTAATCTTACATGCATGTTTTAGTGCTTCAAAACACTAAAATTATGTTTACGATCATCCAAAGAAAATAAAAACTCAAATTGATATAGATTTAGTTCCTAAAGTTCTCATATCTATCTACATTCATTATTTTAAAATTTCATGGCCCATAAATGTCATTTGTTTAGTTTTGACCCTTTGAAACATGTTTTTGTTGATATTGATATCACTCAAAATATCTTATTGAGTTATTATGAGAACAATGCATGTCAGTTGACATTTTTGTATGCTCTTACACCTAAAAAATAATTTAATGGTGGTTTTCCCCAGATTTCATATCATTATAATGTCATTTTATATATTTTTGACCATTATATGCATGTTTTAATGTTTTGAAACACAAAAATACATGTTTATTGGCATGGAAAGAATAACAAAACTCCAATTAACAGAGTCTCACTTTCTAAATTTCATGAATAAATATATAGTTGTTTTCCTATGATTTTGTAGTCATATAATGTCTTTTTTTTGTTATTACACCCTAAAGAACTTTTTTATAGACCTTGATATCTTTTAAAACTACATATTATGTTATTCATAGAATACTTCATGTCAAAAAGAAATGTTTTATACTCATACATGTCAAAAAAATTCAATCATTTTCCCATGATGTCATATCAATATGATAATGTTTTCAATGTTTTTTATTATTACACACATGTTTAAGTGCCTTAAAACACAAAAACGTGTTTATGTGAATATCAATAAAAATGAAACTGAGATTAACAAGGATCTTATTTCATATTTTTAAAAATAATATATAGTTATTTTCATTGATTCCAGGACCATCTGACATATTTTTCTTGGTTTTGAACCTCTAATGCAAGTTTTTATCAACATTGATATCTTTTTAAATTGCTTATTGAGTGATTTTGTGTACACTACAAGTTAGATTCATGTGATCCCTAATTGTGCATGTAAAAAATAATCCAAAAATTGTTTTTATGATTATTTAATTACTATACAAGGATATTTATGATGTTTTTTTACCATTATAATAATTGTTTGGTGTTTTAAAAAACTAAAAATGTATTTATGGGCATCTCGAGAAAACTAAATCTCATATTGGTGTGGCATTAGTTACTATTTTAAAATACTAAATTTTTAATATTTTTATGTAATTTCATGTCACCTCAATATTGTTTGATTATTTTAAACCCCAACGCATGTCTTTTAATGCTTTGATATCTTTTATAATTGTTTATTGATTTATTTTGATGACAACAAACATCTAATGGGATTTTTTCCTTACTATACACATCAAAAATAATTTAGCCACATTTTCATGTGATTTATCATTAATAAGAGGTCTTTTTTATATTATTTTCTATTATATATCTGTTTTAGTGTTTCAAAAATAGTAGAAATACATTTTAAAAAACCTCAGAAAACCACCAATTAGATTGTTGATGCATCATTTTCTAAATTCTAATAATAAATTCTTCATTTATTTTACTATTATTTCATATTCATTTTATATAAATTTTTTTAACCCCTAGAAATATATTTTTAAAAACATTTATATCTTTTAAATCTGTTTATTATGGCATGCATTGATATTAGAATTTTCTAGTGGTAGGATGAGATATAAAACAAGAAATTTCTTAATGGATCATTCCCATTATCCACTAAAATACAGAAACTATTCAATTTTCTTTTTTTGGACACCACTAATAATGTCTTTTCTTATAAATGTCTTATTATTTCACATTTTTCTATTAACCATGTAATTTCCTTCTCTACTTCATTGTCAAAGATAGTTCTCAAATCCACACTAGTTTAAGCAGTAAATGATGATGATTCCTTACTAATAATAGTTGATGGAGTCGGCTCTGATCCAATCCCCCATACGTGACATGTATTTTCCTTCCCTAAAATTATTTCAACTATAATGGTTTTGGAAACTAATGATGATTTTTACGGGTTTACATCCCTGGATTCATGAATTTCAATCTATTAATACAACAATATTAACAATTAGTTTATAAATTATCTAAAAAACATAATATCACATAATTATTAAAATTTTCATTACTATTTGATGTTATTTATTTAAAATAAAATGATAATAATGAAACATACATTTTAAAAATAGGACGACCTCCAACCCAATTAATTTGGGAAAACTATATGGATCAATCATCACAAATTGAGATAATTGACATCATTTATTCCTTGTATCCAACCCAATTAATAGGTTTTAAGGATTTTTTTAATATATTTTCCATTATAATGTTTTTAATGTATTGAAATAACATTAAATTTTAATGAAAAGTACTTACTTCACTATATTTGGTTAGTTCATTAATAAATCAGTCATTAGGTTTCCAATAAAATTGAATCCACATCTCTGTCCAACCAACCTAGTGATCTAATTCCTGAGAATTTATAAAAAAATAAATACATGACAAAAAAATTAGTTAAAATAAAATAATAAAAATAAAAATGGGTAAAATATATCCAAGACTGTTTTTTTCTATAAACATATTGTGAACCAATGATAAGTGTAATTACTTGTATTCACTGGTTCATTGTAATTTTTAATATATTTCATACAAAAAAATTTAAAATTAATAAAATTTCAAGTTTTTTATGTTTTTAAGATACTGTCAAATATTAAATTTCCTATTGAGATTCACATGATATAATTTTGAAAAACATATTTCACATCTAATGATATATGTATGAAGAAACATTATAATTAATCTTCAGAGTTCTTAGATATGTGTCGTTAAACTCATTCTATAATCTTCATTTAATAACTCTCCATTTAATACAAAATTTTTTAAATTCCCATGTGTGTGAAACAGAGTCACGCAAATAAAAATGAAAAAACATATATAATCAAAAAACATAACACATTATAAGTATTTTAATGATTTTACTAGAGACAACATTTTTTTATCAATTAATATTAAATTAATATTAACTTTTGATGGATTTCAAAAAACTCATTTACCAATATATGGAAAAATTCCTCTAATATTTATAATTAGTGTGAAATATCACATCTTGAAAAAAAGTACCAAATAATTGTCAATATATTTTGAAAAAATCACAATTAGGTACCCAAACTCATTAAGTAGAATGATAATTTCTAATTCTTTCATGTCCAATACATGTATTGTGTTTATGTTTATATTCATTATGTTGTGATATTTATCTATTAAAAAAATATATTAATTAATTAATGATTTATAGTTTTTTGTAAAAAAGATATATATAACAATTATGTAACTCTCCAATATCCCCCGGATGTTGGGGTGAAATGTTTTTACATATCTAGAGGTGCATTGTACTGTAATATACCAAAAATATATGGGGTCTTTTCTGGATTTCTAAAACCCTATAGTCAATAAGAATCAGCTGGATCCAATAAAACTGATAGTAGTGGTAGTGTGCTCTAAGATGTTGATCAGATATGATCTTCAATTTTTCTATTCTCAGTATTCTCACAATTTGAATGGTTTAGAATATATTTATGGTATAAAAAAGTCAAATTTAGATGTTTTTTTTGAAAAACGGAAAAATAGAATGTATCATTTTTTGTAAAAAACATATTAATCAGAGATTTTAAAAAAGTTTCTGTAATAAATTCTATATCAAAACATCTTCATCAGAATATTCATCATTATTACCAACCTTTATTTTGATAAGTACTTTATTTTCACCCTCTCTTAAATGTTATATTGATTCAATATTTTTAAGGAAAATGTTGAATGATTTATGGTTTTTGACGATCACATTCACAAATTACCAATTGAACTTAATCACCAATATCTTATAACTCTATCTATATTATGTACATAACCAAAATCCATCAATCATGTTTTTTATCATCCACAAAATAAAAAATCTTTGCCTATGACGAAAAGAAAAATGGATTAAGATCTTTACTGTCACAGGTATAGATCAAGAGATAGAAGTTTACATCTATAGAATGTAATGAATCGTTTATTATACCACTACTAATGTTTATCGACTTTAATTTGAATAAGATAACTTAAAACTGACTATGATAGTTTATTTTTATTAAATCAATCACACATTCACTCAAAAATTACTTCTTATTAAAAAATCCCAGAAAAATAGTGGGATATAATGCAGTGAAAACTAATATCCTATCTATTGGAAAATAATTTACAATCACTATGTAGGGAACTTTTGTTATAGTAAAGAACATGTACACCACTAGGACTCCCCTTATTAGCAAGACTATCACCAGAAAAGTTTCCCTCCCTCTAATTATGGGTGACCTCTCTGTCTTGATCAAAAAATAACATATACTTATATATAAAATAAATTAAATACCAAGGAATTATAGAAATGTCAAAGAGGTAAAATACCAAAATTATGTAGTCTGGTTCAATAATAGAAATATTGATGTTGTAATGTATTTTAATGGAAAGGTTGCTAAGTAAAAATCTAGTCTCCTCCATAGTGGATTTTCCAGAACTATAAAATCAACTATATCAAAGAATAACTGACCCCCTAAAATCAAAAACTATCTTTTCTTCTATCATGACACCCGAGACACATGAATCATCCACATTTGATTTCAATTGGGAACTCGGAGGACACCAACAGACCCATCATCCATGAAAAGAATTAACACCACTATTAGGGTCCTAGAATATAATGCCTTTATTGATGTAATCAATATTGTAGGAATCAAATATAATTTCATACCTTTAGTACCTCGATTAAAAAACATCCAATCATTTGATATTTGAGATCGATTATGAAAATACACTATTAATAGAAGAACATATAAGATATTAATTTTTAGATTGATAACATAACTATATATCAATATTTAAAATATGAGTATACATTAACATAATTAGTGAACCATTTGAAAATCTATTTATTAACATCTTTTTTTAATTAAAACTTATTTAGAGATCGAACCCTTAATTTTATTTTTTTAATATAAATTATTTAATAAAAAAGAATATAAATAATATTAGTGGGTATTATATTTCTATTTTATTATATTAATTTCAATTTAGTGGGATTAAAATTATTGCCTATCTAATGGTTCATCCTATAGTAAAAATACATATGAATAATTTTTATAATGAGAATTTTTGGAGATTTCGTCAACATTTACTACATGATTTAATATAGAATCAATACCATCCAAATACCTATAACATAGTGTCAATTATATTTAGCTAATGTGACCTTCAGTATTAAATCATTCTAGTTGAGGTTTATTCCTCAAAAATGATTCAAATTACCTAAGTACTAGATTAATGATAAAAAGAAAACTCTGAATTTTTTTATACAGTGATTTGAGAAAATATAATTCATCAATAAAAATAAAAATAATATTAATGTACCTATCAATTGGAAACATCCATTTATAGTGTACTGACTAAAAAATTTAAGCATTATCGACCAAATGAACTATCAAAAGAATCACGACATTGAAATATGAAATAGGAAGTACAATATCTAAATGAAAAAGTAATAAAAAAATATTTCTTATAGTTTCTCAAGATAAGTTGGATTTTATGATTTTCCACAAAGCAATATGAATAAGATATAAAACACAATAATAACTGATTTTACTTTTTAAGATAATAAATTATGAAAATATAATAGAGAAAATACAACATCAAAATGTGTGAGTGATGGATTTTCAATTCATGTAACTATCAATGTTTTAGGTCATTTCACCATGAATTGTCGCATTAATATGAATCTAATAATTTTATACTCATTAATGTTATAAGGAATATGTCTTTATCATGAATTTTTAATTTTAAAATAAATGAAGGATATTTTATATTCTCATTTTCTCAAAAACCGAAATTTATATTTGTGGATTATGAATCCTTACAATTATTAAGGTGACTCCATGATTTACCGTTCGCATTATGCAATGTAAAAATTAAAATATCACATATATTCTTCGAAATATGTATTATTTCATGATTATGACATATTAAATTAAATTCCCAATAATGTTTTTTAAAAAATATAATCCTTTTTATCAAATATTGTGTTCCACCTACTTCAGATAATTTACCTTATACACTTTCCCCATATCTTTAAACTCAATACATTTTCCAAATTCTATAATGACATTAATTAATTTTACTATGTTTTCTGAACCAAATAACACCTACATTGACATTCTCAATTAAATATATCGATTGAATTAGGTGTTTTTAAACTTTAATTTATATAAAGCATCAAGAAATCAGTGATGAAACATAAAACCACAATTTTTATTGTGGGGGAATTTTTCAGTTTCAAAATCAATATTAAAAATTGGATAATCCAAATTGGTATGAGTGTTCCGAATAGAAAATTTTCATACTACATGGAAGAAATTTAATATCCTCATTTAAGAAGATTTCATTTTGAATAGTTCATTTATTAAATAATCATATATTACCCTGGAATCCTCCCATAATTCTCATAATTCTTTGATTGGGGGTTCAGGTATTCATTAATGTCATTTCTTGGAATTTTCAATCAAGTAAAAATTATGAAAATAAGGTAGTATGTTTCCTTCATACAAAAATATAGTGGTATATAATACAATATCAAAACAACTAGTTATATGTTATAATTAGTATTTATATTACCAAAAGGGTTAGATAATAATCAATATATTTTAATTATTCATGGTTATAGAAAACACCACTAATACTAATTTTTTTGTAGTGTTTTTGGATTATAAAGTATATAATGTTATGAAATGAAAAACGTTTATTGTTTAATGTTGTAACTCTTATATCATAAACTACAAAATTATGTGACATGGAAATTTATTTTAACATTAACTCAATCAATACATCATCATATGATCTATCATAATATAAATTAAATATGATAATTGGTATGCAGGGTTACAGAGTGATGAATTAACAAATTATTATACTGAAGAACCATAATAGTAATTGATTTATGGTCAAACCCATAATGATAATGTTTTAAGAAACTAGTAATATCCAATTAGTATTTGGAAACATTTTTGTTAATGTGATAATAAAATAAAATTTTTAATAATTAAATGATGACCAGTTTAAATGAAATAAAAAAATCCTAGTGGATCATAGTAGAGATATATAACATTTAGGATGTAAAATTTTTTGAGTTTTAAGGATGAGTCCATAGATTTATGTATAGATATTAGTAATGGTATGTTAATGATTAAAATAGTGAGATATGATGGTCTCTCACCAAAATATTAGTGAAGATGCTAATGTCGAGTATAGATGAAGGTTGTCTATGTGATTTTGATTCATGGAACACTGAGGATTGGCTAAATGAGGTGGAACCATGAAGAATAATCCTGTATAAAAAATAGGGTAATACCAATTGTAAAAAAAGAAAAGGAAATGAAAATTGTAGATGAATATTATATATTACTAATAGAATGAATTTCAAATCCTTATAAAAACATAAATTTATGTAAATGTAATAAGATAATTAAGAAAAAGTCCTTTATTAAAATTGTAATAAATTATAACGACATACATAATAATAATATAATACTAATACTAATAAATGTTTATATAAATTAATATTAGAAATAAAAATAATAATATCAATACACATAATATTGATAAAACCAATATAAATAAAATTATAATGTTCAATAATATGTGAAAATTATATATAAAATTAATTTAAAATAATAATAAAAATAAATAAAGTAATATTATTTAGTAGCCCCATCCCTTATCTCTAAACAATATTGGGAACGATTTGAACCCATTTATGATGGTCATACATATAAGTATTTACAGGCGACCAAATCATTAATGTTTTGAAAAAGAATACATTAATATAATAATATATATATATATAGATAATTACATATAAATGTAATGTTGGGGTGGTAAGGGAGTGGTTGAAACACATTGTAATTCTATGTGATTTCTAAGTTCAAGTCATTGTGGAATGAATTTATGAGTTCATATAGAAGGTACTGTAGCTATATAAACATTATTCCAATTTGGGCTTAAAATCTATAGATTTGGGCCTTTTGTCCACCATATCCCTTGAGGCCACATGGTATCTAGGTCGCAATAGGACTTTAGTTCACATGACCCTTGAGGTAGTCAAGTCCAGATTCATGATGGTAGGAACTAAAAGAGTAATTCGAGCATGTAGTAGCCACGAAGAAGATATAACTAAATTAGAATAATGAGATTTTATGGAAACCATCATTATTACCACACTCTATATAGCTCTACATGGGTAAATGTTATATGATCATCTATGGAATTTGGGGAGCTAGTTGATGGGTTTCTTGAGATCATTTTATAATCATATAAAATAGAATATAACTAAAACACAAGCCAATATACCTTCAAGAATCAACAAATAAATAATAAAGTATAAATATTGAACCTAGAAAGTTACAAAAAAATAGTATAATTCCTCCTCAATGAAGAATAATGCTTGATAATGATCACAAATCAGTGAAAAAACTCACTCTTCCTCTAGGGGGTACACTGGCCAATGGATCCACAATTGTATCACGACGATAAACTATAATGACCCATAAATTACATAAATTGGCATTACATAAAAATTGAAGAATATTAATTACAAAATAAAATAATCCATGATAGGACCATACATGTATACTCTCTTTAGAAACGGGGAAACATAAATAACTTTTTCATAATATATAATCATTATCTCTAAATTATTCAATCAAAACTAGACCCCCTATTGACATATATTGATTTTTAACTTTCTTCATGACCCAAAGAAAAGAAACATATGAAAAAGATAGCTAATATGATCAGTAAGGGTAAACATGGGAGATATCAATCATATCATAATAATAATATATAAAACATAACAATTGAAAATTTTATCCTGTATATGAATGATGGTGATATCATTTCATGAGATAAATCATAAAAGTTCATAACAATCAATGAATGTAATCCAAATATTCATAATATAGGGCATTGAATTTTTTGGCTAACACATAAGCAGAGAAAATCATATCATATTTTTCAAGGCTCATTTCCACGACCATCAAAGCGCACAAAGTCCATTACAAAAAATGGAGTTCACTCCTCATTCTATCCCTTCACTACATAACCGATATCAATTATCATTCCATACCTATCTATCTAATGAGATATAAATCATTACCCAATGAATTTGTGAGAGATATAGGTCCCACCCATCTGAAAATGAAATAATTATTAAATTTTCTACCAAAACATAAATAATTAATCATAGTATAACCCAAGGAATAAAAAGGGTTTCTTAAACATCATTCCATCATAACATAATCCTTGTAAAAAAAATAGATTTCATAAATATAATTAATTAAAAAAATACATAAGAGTCGTAGGAATAATATAGTTTAAACATAAACCTATTAAACAATTCATTCTTATATGGAATATAATTTTGAATGAACAAATGAAATTAATTCTTGGAGAAAATATCCTATCTTTTTTAAAAAAAAATTTTTTCTCAAAATACAACAAAATTTTAAAAGAAAATAATTTATTTTAAATAAAATTTAAATTGTGTAAATTAATCATCATTTAAATAATGAGCTATTAAAATATACAAATCCATTCGTGATATATAAATTTCAAAAAAATCTACGCGTAATTTTTTTTGGAAATGTCCCAAAGTATCTCATTTCAAAAATATATATATTCCTTTCATAATATTTAATAAAAATAAACCAATGGTTAAAATTGACTCATAAAATTTAACAATAAAAGAGTTAATATTTTGGAATACATAATTAGGAAAATCGATATGGATGATAAATACACCTTAGTAAATACATACATATAATTTTTTTTTGATAATAATGAGATTTTAAAATTATCCCTTAAAAATTTATAACTAGTAGATTCATATATTTCATAAATTAAATAATATTATATTAATATTAAAATTTCATAACATTTATAATATGTATCATATAAATATTAATGGGCAACATAAACACCACACAGAAGAAATTGGTGGTGTATAAGGCGTATGACGTACATAAATAAAAGCGAGAAAAAATAATCCCATAACATAAGTCTGATTTCCATTTTATGTATCTGAACCTTCTATATAAGGAATTAAATAATGTAATTGATTTTTTCAAAATCATATTCAATTTTCTGATATCGTTTATAACAATATTTTCATCTATTTGTTAGTAACATTATTACTCATCCATAGTGTCTTAATTTCTTTATTTTCATATGCATGTTTTGTCAAATAAGTTTTTATTCCTCTTATTAGGTTATAGTTATATAATTTAAAGAATTCTATTATTATAGAATATATCATATTTATTTATTCCATTAATTTATATAATCATGATATAACTAATTTCATGTAGAATGAATCACATGACATCTGGGAGATGGTAATCCGTACGTATTCAAGAGTGACGATATAATTACAATAATTGTTGAATTGTATTAAATTAGATATTGTATAATATTTCATAATATAAATATAGTAATAAAAATTATATATTGTTATTATTTAAATCATTATACCCATCCATGTAAGGTTGTTGTGAAAAATAGATTACACCACAGTATGGAGACAGTAAGTTTTACATATGCACACATGATGATTTCATTTATTATAGGACGAATGGAAGATGTAATATAAAAGTTAAATAATAATAATAAAATATAAAAATATTAGTGATAAAATAGTTATCGATTTATAATTAAACAACTCATGAAGAGTATATAGAAGAAGAATGATGTTTGAATGAATCGATAGAGGAGATTAACTCTTCTTTAACGTGCTCCCTCAAAATATTCTCGTAAAGAACAGGAGTTGGTCTTTTAAGTATACCAAAACATCTATAATGTTACTATGAATGTTTATAAAGGAAAGGGGAAGGGGATGGCTAGGATTTAAGGCTCAATGTGAAGTGAACTAGTGAGGGAGGATGTTCCCTTTTATAATTGAGGTGAGAAGCACTTTTGGAAACTCCAAATATACTAATTTAATATAAAATTAAACCGTCGAAAAAAACTAAAAAATGTCCCATTTTAAAATATATGATGATATAGGGTAGTAATATAACATACCAATAAATATTATAAGTTTTTTTAAATCAATACTAATCATTTTAATTAACACTGGGTTATTATTTTAAATTGTATACTCGGGTAACAAATATTTCAACATTAAAAGGGTACAATATTTACTTATTTGATATAAAATAGACCATTAATAAATGAATTATAAAATTTTAGATCATATCATAATTATTATATAATTTTTAAAAATGTTTTATGATTTCTTAATTATTTAATAAAATAATATATTGACCAACAATCAATAGTGTGAATTTTGACACTATTCAATTCAATGATTTTTAAAAATATTAGAATTACAATATAACTTATAAAAATAATTTTATTGGATTACTATGTGGACAATTTCATCTCTAAAATTTATTGGGCATATCAATTATAAAAAATTATTGTTAATTTAACATTTTTAGAACATTTATTTGTTATCTCAATTAATAAATTAATTACAACTGTAATTTTGTGAATCTATTTAATATACTTATATGTTGAGTTAAAATTAAAAATAAAATTATACTATGAATATAAATATACTCTATTTTTTAATAATTATTTTAGTCGAATATATCTTCCAGAAATTCTAACATAAAAAATGTTGTACTTATTAAAACATGAATCCGACAAGTTTATCATCACTTTAAATAAAATAATATAAGTGTCGTAATATATTCTATAAGGGTCCAAATGGTATATAACTCTACCCTTGGGTGGTTATGGACGAGATATATTCAAAAAATAATATTTTCTAAAGTGTTTGGGTCCTTTAATATTTATCATCACTTTAATAATTATTAATTTTTAAATTTATCACCAATTAAATAATTTCTCTATCACTATTGTATAAGCCTTTGAGGTAATTATTTATATCTGAAAAAATTTAAAACAATTATCATGGTAAATATAAACATTTTATATTTAAAATTAATATTTATTATTAAATTTATCTTTTTGTATAACATTATATAAAAAATGGTATATTTATTAAACATTGAGTAAGAAATATATAACTTTTTTCTAAATAATGTAAATTAATTGTCTTAATAGAATCCAAGAGGCATCCTAAGAGAACCATTTAGACCCAAGGATGATTTATGCCACAACACACTTATCCAATTATATTAGAACATGTGTTATTGTAATTGTATAATATTATTTTCAACATTAATATCTTGATTTACACTTTTACTCTATTAATAAAAATTACAAATGTTATTATTCCTAAAGAAAAAAATAAAATAAATCTATTTATATAATTTATAGGTATTTAATTAAAATATTTAAAGCATTTATAAAAAGTAAAAAAAAAAATTTTGTTGTAATTAATTTTAAATTAAAAATATTGTTGAATTGAAAAAATATGTTTTAAAAGTTAAATAATTGCCAAAGACTGAAAGGTTTTTATGACTAAATTCAACATAAAATTAATTCCAACGACTGAAATTATATTAAATGATAAAAATATATTCTATTTATACTCTAAAACCATTCAATAATATAATTTATCCATATAAATTATTTCGATGAAAATAAATGTTTTCAATGAAAATTTTGTGCAATTTTAATATTTATCAAAACATGAAAGTTATCAGAAAAATATCAAAAATCCATCCAAATTAAATATTTATATCATAATTTGAAATAATTCTATTATGTCTACATATAAATATTATCAATGTTTTCTAATTTTACTTCAAAAAGGGTTTTCTATTCAAAGGTGGTAAAATTACCATTTTAAAAAAAATTAGGTTTTTATATAATAAAATTGGGTTTATTCATACCCAATGACAAAAAATATCTATTGGATGAATATAGAAATATATTTACTATATAAAATATAAATTTCATTTATTTCATTTACAAATAGTAATTCACTCAATTTATTAATACATAAAAAAAATTGATTTATATTTATCATAAATAATTGGTATCCATTGTATTCACTATACATTTTCCTAGGTTAGTTATATTTAATCCTGATCACCTATTGTATGGGTTATAATGGACATTTTATAATAATGGAATCTTAATGTTCATTTAAACTCACAATTACCTACAATGAAAGCTATTGCAGAAATAAAATTATTTAAAGAAAATATTTCATAAAAACATCTATGTGTTACATTTTACTACCCTTAAACTAAATTTCTCCCTAAAAATTCATCACTTGGATACAAATAGACATGGGTACCTCTACCTCATCGCTTTCTCAATTTCCCATATAGCTTCCTCAAGTTAGTGGTTCGACCAAAAAAAATTAACCAAGACATTAGTTTTGATTTGAAGAACATTTTCTCTACAATCCTGAATCTGCATCAGTTGATCTTCATATGAAATAGCTTTCTACAGTGGTACAAATTTTCAGTTTAGTACATGTGAAGATTCATGTATGTACTTTCGTAGGTGAGATACATGGAATACATCATCAACATGAGATAGATTTGTTGGAAGTTCCAATCGGTAAGTTACCTTCCCAATACGATACAAAATTTCAAATGGGAAAATATACCCATGGATCAACATGCCCTTTATTAAAAATATAATTACTCTCTTCCATGGAGATATTCATAGAAAAACATTTTCAAACACTTCAAACTATAGGTCTAATCATCAGTTTTGAAAAAAACTTTTTTGTTGACTCTGAGCAGCTCTTTTGTATTGTAGAATAGATCTGACCTTTTCTACCATTTCATTAACAAGATAATGTCATAATAGATTTTTCCACAACATCATCCTAGAATTTTGTATTTTTTCACTTCTTTCCATTTAATGATTCATAATTATCCATCTAAATACTGGATTGAATGAAATTTTTGTACGAAAATTCCCCCAAAGGAATATGTTAATCCCAACCACCTTTGAAATACATAGATCATGCTCTCAACATTTATTATAGAGTTTAAATTTTCCTCTCAGATTTACCATCTATTTAAGGATTATAAGAAGTGTGGAAACATAACTCTATATCCAAGTAATATTGAAGATATCTCCTGAACTTCAAGGTATACCTCAAATACCGATTAGATATAATGGAAAGTGGTACTCCATGAAATATTACAAATTTATTTACATATATAATGGAATAATGATCATTTGAGAAATACTATCTAATAGAAATTAATTTTTCCAAATTCTTAATGTGATAAACTATTACCCATATAGCGTTGTGGCCTTCAGCTGTTTGGGAAGGTCAATGATAATGTCCACAATGATTTTTTCCATTTATATTCGGGTATGGGTAATGGTTATAACATCTCCTTGTACTTTATTATTTTAACTTTAACATGATAAGAAACAAATAATTGAGAGATAAATTCAGAAACATCTCTTTATGTAAATAACACTATAAATACTCTTTTTGTTCTATGTACACCTTTGTGCTTCTAGGATGAATAGACAATGAAGAACTACAAGCCTCATCCAACAGCTATTTTAATTCTCATATGGGAGGATTACAAACCCTGTTGTTGAGCCTTATTATTCCATCATAATAAATTTTGAATTCAGATACATTTCTCACTTTATTTCATATCTCTATAACTTCCTTCTTTTCCACCTTAATCATAAATTCTATAGATGGATGACCATTAATTTTACAAAGATATGATTTGTCCAGTTCTTTTAAAATTTCAAGAATCATATTATGTAAATCCTTAAATATTGGATCATTTTTGACCCTCATCATGGATAAAAAAGCATGGACCCTTCAACTCAACACATCTGCACCTTGTTTTCTTTCCAATGATGGTAATGTATTTAGAAGTCATAATCATTAATCACAAACAACCATCTTATTTAATTCATATTCAACTCCATTTTTGTGAATATATACATTTAAATTTATGATCAATATAAATGTCACACCATTCACAATATAGAGAATTCCTCCATATTTTTAGTGAAAATATTACCCCACCAGAATCCAAATCATTAGTTTTGTAATTTTTTTCATTGATATTCAATTATTGTGAGTCATAAGCTATCACCATATCATTTTGCACGAGAAAAACATCTATCCCTTTCTTGGATGAATCACTATAAGTTACAAATAATTCTCTACTGTAATGTAGAGTGAGAACAAGTGAAGTTTTTTAACATTCTTTTTTATCATTTAAATGTCCTTCACATGTATCCATCCAGTGGAAATTTACTCTTTTTGAGTCAACATGGCGAGTGTATTTTATTTTCCTGAAAAATATTTCATAAAACATTAATAATATCAATCCAAACCAAGATAACTTTAGATCTCACATACCATTGTTAGTGTCAACTAATATTCAATATCCCAGGTTTTTGTGGGATCCACATATATCCCCTCTCTTGTGATTATGTTAAAAAATGTGAATTTATGAATAAAAAATTCACACTTGGTATATTTTTTATAAATATTATCCTTTCTCAGGGTTTTCAATACAATTCTCAAGTGATATTCATTTTAATTGTTTCTTTTTTAATAAAAAGTAGTGTTTCCTATAAACACTACAATAAACTGATCAATATAATCACAAAAAATTTATTCAATAGATCCAGGAAGATAGTTGGGGAGTATTAATGCCAAAAGGAATCACTATAAATTTATAGTGTCCATAACATGTACAGAATTTAATATTTTGTATATATTCATTATTAACCCTTAATTGATGATATCATGAATAAAGATCAATATTGGAAAATTATTGAGCATAGCGTAGTTGGTCAAATAATTCATTAATGTGAGGAAGTGGATATTTGTTATTGATAATGATTACATTAAGTTCTAAAAAATTAATGCATAATCCCATTGATCCATCTCTATTCATAGAAAATATAATATGTTCACACCAACGTGACACATTGTGGAATATTAATATTTTGTTAATATTATGAATGAGTTGATTTTTCAATTCCTACAACTCTGTTGGGGCCATTATATATGGTGTCTTTGAGAAAGGCATAACACCCGACATGAGTTATTTGGAAAACTCATCCTCATAATTTGGTGGAAGGCCTAAAAATTATTATTGAGAGACATTATCATACTCACATAAAATTAGTTTATTCGTAATTATTAGTTTCTCTAAAACCATTTAATATAGATAACCATCATTTATAGGGATCAAAACCCATAGGATGGAATAAATTTCTACTAAAAGGTCATATTCATCATTTCATCGATAGATGATCGTATGTTTATCAGGAATATGAAATATGAATTCCCTTCCTTGTAAATATATATGAGCTCTATATAGGGAATGTAAATCCATGCTAAGAATCACATCAAATTCTACTATAGGAAGGATTACATGATTTGCAGGATGCATTGTCACAGAAACTTTAACAGGAAGATAATTTTTAAACTTTTGATGTGATCATAGATCCATTAAAAGTTATCATATATAACTCAATATCTAATTATTGAGTTAATATAGATATACCCTTAAAATATTATTTAGAAATAAAATATTGGGCAGATTTAGAATAAAATAAAACATTTTCTACTTTTGAGTGGATGTTATGTGTATCTTTCAATACATAATTATAAAAATCCACCTTGCTGGTGGTGATCACATGTGACATACCTTTTTCATTAGCCTTAAAAATTTTCAGATGTTAATAATCTTCAATAACCCTTGGACAAGGTCATTGATTGGAATAATGCCCCATTTTCTTTCACTTGATACTTAAAAGGGAATGATATGTATTACATGTATCCTTTTCTCTATTCACATCATTAGACATAATTTACCCATCACTTCAATATTCAAATGCCCTATGAACTTCTTTTCAACACATAAAAACATTTCTAGTCTCATTAAGAAAAGTTCTCATAGGTTTTATTCCACACATTGAATATAATTGAAAACATGTCTTCTTTCAAGAGTTTTTTTTGGGAAAAGAAAATAATTATTATTAAGACTGAAAGGAGAGTGAAAGATTACATGAAACGAAAAGATGGAATGTTATTAAAATCTCTAATGAAATTGGGATGGAGCTTAACTAGCATAGAATCACTCCATGTCATGGATTTGTTGACTCATTTGTTGGAAAGACTATCCGTGACCATGTTTACGTCTTGTTAAGTATGAGTGGTAATGTATCTGATATCAAGAAGGTCTGTGAGAGAGTTCATCCATCGAACAGTGAGAGGCCATACTAGGTGTTGCACTCCATTCCAAATAGGTTGGACAATAGTGGTGGAGTCACTCTCAATCCAGATGTTATTCAACCTTTTAGCTTAACAAAATCAATGGCCTGAATGACCACCATAATCTCAGCATCTAACGCAGAGGCAGTGCCATAGCTTCCAAATAAGCATCTGTGACAATGACCAAGATAATCTCTGATGAAGGCCCCACATCCTGTAGGGCCCAAATTTCCTCTGGAAGCTACATCAACATTTAATTGATCCATCCAGGTGTGGGAGCTTGGAAGAAAACCTCAAGAGGGAGATTTGGATTAGTTTAGATTCCATCAATGTTGAGGCGTCGAAGAAACATAAAGTTCCCAACCGATTTATGGCAGTGTCCTTTCTGAAAGAGGTATGCTTCCCAGATGGCAGTAATGATCATCATCCGACCTACATTAAGATTAAATGAGTAATTTTTGTGAATAATTTCATTTTTATCATACCAGATCACATGTACGTTCTCCACAATCATAGATAGGAAGTGATTCTTGATTTATTGAGAGGAATCAAGTTCTTAAAAATGTTTAAGCTGTGAGTAGATAGATTCTCTGTCTAAACATCTGCATCAAAAATGTCAGTAACATAATTCCAATGGGAAGTGTTTGTAGCACAGGATAATAAAAGGTGATTATTGTCCTCCCTATGTTGATGGCATAATTTACATTTAGCGCATAGTTTAATGCCGAAAGACAGAAGAAAAACCTCTGTAGGAATGAAATTGTGGAGAATGCGCTAGACGAGGATAAGCCTTGAAGGATTAATCCAAGACTTATCAAAAGATTTCAACCATGAACGAATGGGTTCAGAATTATTAAAATAGTGTTGATAGAAATGTTTTTAATCGAAAATACCGTTGTGAGACGGGTCCCAAGAAAGGAGGTCATCCCCATTTATAAATGTGTAATTGTCCACAATTTTCTTGATCTAATCAGGGAGATTTTTTGTACTAGAGTTCATAACATTATTTATTGTTAGATTGGAATTATCTGGAGGGTTTTCAGGAATAAGAATTCAGATGAGGGGAGAACCAGCCCAGTTATCAAGCCAGAAATGTATAGTTGAATATGAACTGACCATCCATCTTGAGTTATCATGATATCAGCAAATCCATTATGAATGGATGGCCAGAGGGAGGAGTTGAGGTAACTAGTTTGACCATTTTTATGTTTTTGCAGGAACCTGTTACGAAGGTAGGGTATGGAGTCAGATTTGTTGTTGATCAGCCTCCAGGTGAGCTTTGTTGAAGGGAATCATTAAAAAAATTATGATTTTTAATACCAATACCACCTTTTTCAAGGGGTTTTTAATATGTAAACCAAGGGACAGTAACAAGATTTCTTTCAAGAATGATACCAGTCCAAACAATATTTTACATGTAGCCAATAACTTTTTTAATGAGTCTATTAGGCCAATTATAAATAAACATGTGGTAAACCATTTTGGATATAGTAGTGGATTTCACGAGGCAGATTCTTCCATCTAAAGAAAGGGATTTCCCTTTCCAAGATGTATGTTTTTTAGTGACTTGTTCCATGGTCGTACTAAAGTAAATTGGTTTAGGTCTACCCAAGAAGAGGGGAAATCCAAGATAGGTAAAGGGGATGTATCTCTCTTTGATGCTAAGACATACAATGATAAAACCTTTTCTAGTATGGGGAAGGCTTTTCCAAAATAGATTGAAGATTTATTCAAGCTAACTGACTGTCCAGAAACCTCTTCATAGTGAGACATGGCCTTTTATGGTTAAGAATATTTTTCCTTCCCCCATTAAGGAACAGAATGATATCGTCAGCATATAGGAGGTGGTTCGGAACAACAAGGTTTCTAGTAACCTGAATGGGTTTGAGCTCATTTTGGTGAACAAGAGAGGAGATATACCTACTGAGGTAGTCTTCCGCAATGGAAAAGAGAATAGCAGAGAGGGGATCACCTTTCCATACACCTTTTGAGCATTTTATGTATCCCTTAGGGGAAACATTAATAAGGATGGATATAAAAGTCGAATTGAAAAGGTAATTTATCCTTCCAATAAATATTTCCTTTAAACCGAAGTCCTTAAAGATGATAAAAATAAAGTTCCAATCAATGGTGTCAAAGGCTTTTTTTAATATCATGTTTGATAGCGATATTCCCCCCTCTAGACTTTTTATTTAAAGAGTTAATGCATTCTTAGGCAGTGCAAATGAAATCGTGAATAGATCTTCCCTTTATGAACCCAAATTGATTCCACGAAATAATATTTTTACATATGGGAGAAAGCATATTGGAAATGAGCTTAGTAATTATTTTTTAGAGAGAGTTGATAAAGGAAATGGGACGGAAGAGGTGTATCTTAGCGACAATATCTACATTAGGAATAAGAGTCCGGAACTGGGGATTAAGCCCATATTGAAGAACATCATTAGTGAAGAAGTGTCACACCAGTGTCCAAACATCCATCTGCAAAACCTCCCAATGATGTTGAATTATGCCATTATTGAAACCATCCATCCCAAGGGCACTATTGGGGTTTAGGTTGAAGACTGTATCGTTTATTTCATGGTCCAGAGGAGTTCTGAAAAGGAATATATTATCCTGTTCATTGATCATATTTGGAATGGTCCCAGGGATGAGATATTTATTTATATTAGTCCCATTAAAAGTGTTGTGAAATTAGGAGACCATTGGATTAGATATATCTTCATTAGAATCAAAAAGTGTGTCTATATATTTAAGAAAGGATAAAGGGTGGGATAATTTCCTAACTCTCTGAAGAGCATTGTAAAATTTTTTGTTCCTATCACCATCAGAGAGGCATTTGGTTTTGATGGACTATTTATGAAAGTTGTACTTGTGGATCAGAAGAGAATTGAGATTAAAGGAGATGTTCAGCTCATTCTCGGGATCGGAAGAAAAATTAATACGAGTCGATCTATTTTGAATTTGATTGAGTTCTAATTCAAGAGAGGCAATCTCAATGTCTATTTGGTTGGGTTTATCCTTACACCAACCCCTTAAGCAGTTTTTGATATGTTGTAGCTTATTGACACTAGAAAAATTGTCAGAATGTTGGTTCATGGATATCGAGCCATTTTGGATGAGTGGAGAGCATTCCATGTTCTCAAACCAAGCATTATTGAATTTAAATGGAGTCCTGAGTTTTTCTTTTTTAGATATAAGACTAACAATGATGGGGTGACGGTATGAGTTCAGTTTAGGTAATATTAAATGCTTGTACAAAAAGTTATAGGTACCAACAGTTTCATCATACATTTTCTTAAGGTCAAGGAACTCCTTGTACATAATTGTTTTAAAAATACAAGGAAGGTAATTAATGAAAAATATGTTTTTTAACTAGTCCCATTCCTTGGATTGAATTTCATCTCTTTTCCTCGTATTCTTGATAATCCTCCATCTTTAATTAGCATCAACATGAAAATTATAGGCTAATAATTTGACTTTATCATGTTATTAACATTATTGAACTGAAAATATCTTCCCAGTGGTACTGATCCATAGTTCATCCAATATTGGATTGGAGGACCCACTAAAAGAATGTGTAGACTACGTCATGAAGAACCCAAATTTTTTTTATTCCCTATATTTTCATTTGAAAGTCCTTTATGACTCATATATTGAAAATGTGGTATGAGCATAGCTAAAATATTTTTAATTCTATATCCTATATCATTTTGTTGGTCAAGGAGACAATAATTGCATTTCCGTTCACATTCATCATTAACACAGTTCCTATGGGTTCTATATATTTACTAAAACCATGAAGAATTATATGAGAAACATTAACCATAATAGAAAACCCACATAATAAAGAATAAAATTTCAATTTAGGATATTTTATGTTTTATTCTAGTTTATTCAAAATAATTTATAAATCAATAGGATTGTATCCTATACTTCAGCATATCCTTAGGGTTCTTCATATGGATTTCTCATCGTAGCTTCCAATGGTTATCAATACCTTTCATCTGATAGAAACTATAAAGAACCATTCTTTACATATGTTGATATATATTAAAAAGTGAATAATATTCATTACACAATATAAAAAATCCATTAAAGGGCCATAAAGGTATAGTGTCTTTAGAAACTCGGAAACCAAAACAACAGGTTCATAAGACATATTCATTGTCTCCCACGTATTTTGTCATAAATAGACCCCTATTTTGACATATCATACTTGATACACATCTTTATTTACCGGTGAAAGAAAAAATATGAAATGGTGAGATCATTATCTCAGAGAGGGTAAACAACATAGATATCAATAATATCATAATCAAAACATATAAGAACATAAAATTTGAAAATATTTTCTTGTATATGAATGATTATGATATCATGTCATGGGACAAACCCTTAATGTAAATAAGAATCAATAAATGTAATCCCTAAAGTCATAACATAAGAAATGTATATTTTTGGCATAAACATAAGGATATAAAATTATTTCATATTAGTCAAGGCTAATTTCCAATACTATAATACAATGAAAAATCGATTACACGACCAGGTTTACTCTTCATTAAAGCCATGAAATATTAAATCAAGATCATTTCCCATTACAAAACTATCTATATAATTAGATATAAATATTTAAACAATTAATGGGAGGGTGATATCGGTCCCACCAATCTCATAATGATATCATTCTTATGTGTTCCAAAAAAACATAAATCACTCTTCATATCACATCCTATTGAAAAATGGGTTTCTTAAACATCATTTCATCATAACCTAATCCATTTCAAACAAATAGATTTTATAAATATAATTCAATATAAAAAATAATAAAAACATAAGAATAACATGGATAGTATAGTAGAAGAAAAACGGTATTAAATAATCCCAACTTATATGAAAAATAATTTTATTGAAAACATTAAATTGATTGTAGAATAAAATATACTTTATTCTTTAGTTTTTATTAATTTCTAAAAATAGTATGAAATTTTAAAAGAAAAGAATTTATTTGAAAATAATCTAAATATCATGTACATAATGTTTCATATAAATAAGGTGTTATGAAAATGTAAAAATTCTTTTATGTCATGTAAGTTAAAAAAATATCTTCGCACTTCTTCTAGAATAGTCAAAAGGTACCTCATATTAGAAATAAAAAATGAGAGTCAATGTGAAAACTATATACCTGAAATTTATATTAATATTTTTGGAAAAAATGAATTTTAATAGTAAAAACTATAAAATTTTAATTTTACTACATTCTAGATACATAATAGACTGGACATCATCTATTTATTTTCTCTCTCTCCCAATGAAATTAATTTCAATAGATACCAATTGTTTAGTGGTATCATATTATTATTACATTTCCAAACTATATTTATAGTTATGACTCATAAATATAAACCAATAAAATCTCATGTTTATTATATCATTACTTTTATATTGATCGTGAATAGTCTAGGATTTTTTCTCTCCACTATATTACCTTATAAAATAGTTGTTTTTAAATACAAATTTTTATTATATGTTGGATAACTTCATCCAAAAATAAAAATTGTATGACATTAAAATTATAATATGGGAAGAATATAATACCCCTATCCAATTAATTTTTTATTAAAAATACTAATAAATGAAACATCATTTAAAAATAATTTGAGATATGATCACTATAATACAATTAAATTCTATCAATTTGGTGTCATAAGAATGTTTTCATTCATATCAAAATTGTAAATAGTAATTAAAAAATACATAAAAACTATGAATATTTTGAATAATAAATCATATTATTTTAGTTATTTCATAATTTATTTTTTTTATTTTTTTCCTCAATATAATTTAATTTAGATTATTTTTGATAAAAAATAATCCAATTAAATACATGTTTTTATTAATAACATATTTTAAATTTTGGTTTATTTTTAATATGAAATAAATAAAATACTAAAAAATTGTATTTATCATGGTAATCATCTATTAAATAGTAACATCATTTTCCCTATCCTGTATGAAAACTTATATCTTTAATAAATATTTTTTTAATGGTAAAATTCATTATATCATTAAGAAATAATTGTGTTTCAATTCTCTAAAAAACATTTCACAAAGGATAATCCAAACCCAATTTTTAAAATTAATTCCATCCAATAATAAGAGATTAATTATTCTATAAACAATTCATACTAGTAGTGAGATAAACAAAATGTAAGACATGGATTATAATATCCTCAAATATACACTACTAGTTCATGTGCTAAAATCCTAATCACTAGATTTATGGATGTGATTCTAATAATAATGGCCCAAATTTAGTCATCAAAAATAAAATCATAATAAAAAAATATTAGATCACATATATACTAAAAGACCATTTAGTATTGGAAAATTTGGGAACTAAAAAAAACACTTACATAACAATAGACACGCATATCAGTTCATTTTAACCAATATTTCATACTTTTATTATTTCATTTAAATTATTAATCCTTCCTTATAAAATTATTGACACTTGAAACCATACTATATATTATTAATTTTACATAAATATTCATAAAATAGGAAAATGGAAAACATATTAATGGTGAGCTTAAATACTCATTAAGGGTAAACATAATCATTAAAAACTAAATGTTATCCATAAGCATAAGGTTATAATGTCCAAATCAATGTGTGTTATCATATAATAAGGTAATTAAAACAAAAAAAACTCAGATTATAAATCGTGATACATAGAAAAAATATTTCACACAACAAAATAATATTATATGTCAATAATCCTAATCCATGGGAAAATAATCCTTCAGTGATTGATCTATTATAACTAGGTGAAATAATTGAAAAGCTATTTAGTTATCTTGAACATCAAACATTCACTATTTAATCACTGAACTAGATAATTCTCATATATCATAGGAGAAACCTCTAACTGGTAAAATTCAACATCTATTTGGAGTGACATAAAATATTTTAACATGTTTATTTCCTAAGAGTATCATAACACAATTATCTCATAAGAGTAGCTTTAATCTAGTTAACTTTGTATGTTTATCCAAAAAACAAGATGTATATAACAGACCCAACCATCATATATTTGAGAAATTACCCTTATGATTAGGAATCACTCCACAATCATTATTTTATTAATAATTTTCTAATACCATATCATGAAACAAATAACACATATTATTGAATTTCATCAAAAAAATCATATATTTATTTAATGATGAAAAAGAAATGGGTTTCTTTATAAGATCATTAAAACATCATCATGAACTATTTAGATATTATAATTTAATGATATAATACAATCATATCCCCAATTAAGCATAAGAATTATTAAATTATTTTGACATAGATGAAAAATACCTATCATACATCATTCAAATATTTCATATAAAACATGATAATAAATTATCTTTTGTTGATAAAATTTTAACTAGAAAACCCAGAATATTTATAAAATTATTTTAATTGAAATTAAAACAAGATAATTATAAAATAATATTAAAATAAAATATTAATACTAATAGTGGGAAAATATATTGATGTTATAAATGGGAAAAATAATCATTTTTTATTTTGTATAAATATAATCAAAAGTAATCCATCCAAGAAAAAAATAATTTAATTCCATTAAAAAATATTATATGGACATAAAAAATGGGAAATCAAATTAAGAAGTAATTTATTTTTACCAAATAAAATTTATGAAATACTTTTAGAGAAAATCTAGTAATTTTTTTGTTCAAATATTTAAAATATTTTAATTAATGTTTTTCAAAAACACCATTTATGGAATTTTAAAACCATGAAAATATTTAACGAAGGAATTTAAAAAATAACATAGAAAACCAAGAGTATAAAATTAGTCATGATATTATATATCACGAGTTAGTATATAATACATGTTAAAAACCATAGGTGGAAAAATAAAAATTTTTCCCAAAGAAGGATGTTGGAGAGGATAATCCACTGAAATGTGGGTAATGCTTGAATCAAAAATCCATTGAATGAATGAAAAAAAGATTATTTCATAAGATACATAATTTCCATAAAATATTATATTAAAAAACATTCATGTGGAATCATGTACACCTTATAAAAAAAATCATTTTGTATAACATGAATTGTGTATAAAATAATTGAAATTATAACCATGAAAACCCTTATATCATTAATAACATTTGAATTAATATCTTATGAAGGAGAAGAAACTAGGAGGACTTTTAATAACATTATAAAGGAGTCAAAAATTATATAATATCAAGAGTTTAACTATATAAATTTTTTAATATAAAGTATCTGTTAATATAATCCATCTATCAAAGAAACAATAGTAAGATGAATAATCCTTACGTTGATCATATTATTATAGTAAGAATTAAATAAATTAGGTGATTATGTGTACAAATTATATAACCATAAAAATTAAAAATATAACCTAACAAAATAATTAATCATTTCACCCATAATCTCATCATGATATAGTATATCATGTATAATTATATCATAATTAATGAAAATAATGTTAATTAACATCTTAACTCATATATGAACATCCTATGTAGATCAATTACTTTATTATATAATAATTTAAAACTGATTATATACTTTTTTTATGAATATTTTCCACGATTATAGTCTTATCGTTAAACCTATTATTTTATTTATTATAATGAAATACTTAACTACTTAATTGGTTTAGTGCTCTTTGGATGTTTTTTGGATGTTTCTTTCGTAATTGAAAAATGAATTTGGTTGGTTAAAAGTTGTCGAAGGGGTAATTTTTACATTACATAAAGAATAATAATAAATACATAAAAATAGTTTTATATGTAAAATAATATTTTAATATCACCCTTAAAAGTCAAATGTGAAAACATAATAATGTCACTTCATGAAGGAAATATTCTACATGTACACATGAGTTGTATTATAATTTTAGAACGGGTGGATAGTTAAAATTATAAGTGATATTTTATATTTCCAAAAATATAATTACGTTGTGAATATAATATATATTTATTAAAACAACACTAATGAATAGTTTTGTTAGGTGGTATCTAAAAACCAAACACATCGCTTCATGGAGCTGGTTGTCCACATGTACACACAAAGGATGATTTCATTCCCAATTGGATGGAGAAGAATATGAATAATGTTTTTACACAAAGAGAATAAAATAAAAATCTATTTTATATATTTATTTTTTTATATTTGAATGGTTGGGAAAAAATTAAAGTTGTAAAATAAGTAAATTAATAGAGATTAGTTAAAACTATTTCCACCTCTTTGAGCAACCTCCTTTGGATTTATATTGATGGATCCTAGGGGTGGACTTTGAAAAATATAAAACAAATATAACTTGGATAATGATGTTTAAAAGTTTTATTATAAGGGTTTATTTAGGATATTTGGATTAGGTTGGTGTGAATTATAGAGTTTCTATGGTATCATTTTATAGTTAAGTAATGGAAAGACATATAATTGCTTATAATATTTAAATATTGTAAATTATTGTTAATTTGAAAGTGGCAACAAGTGACCAAAATTTCAAAGTGAATATAATTGAAGGTTTAAATTCAATCACCTGATAAAACTTTTAAAGGGTTATATTTACTTTTAAACCTTAAATGTGGGTTTAATCCATTCATTTACATATTTTAACCTTAACCATGGTAAATATTTTTCACTACAAATGTTTAATATAATTCAATAAATGAAAAAATTTACCAACGAATTGAAAATGGATATAAATTTTAAAACATATGAAATCAGATGTTTCCTCTTCAAATATTTTTTTGGGTTTTAAATATTTTAACAACATATTATTTGACAAAAAATAAAATAAATCCATTATAAGAGATATTCCTGTATTTTAACTTTAAAGATTTAAATTAGGGTATTTAATTCAAATAAAATATATTTAAAATTCAATTAGAAAGTATTATAAACATAAAATTTATTTTACACCATAATTCATCAATAAAATATTATTTTTAATGTTTTTTAAATCATTTAATTTTATTTTAATTTTAGTGTCAAAAACACTGTGTCATTGTGGTAAAATAATTTAATGTAATTATGCCAAAAGTGAAAATTACAAATAAATTAAAATCATAAAAATAAAAATATTTTTTTAAAATAATATTTTATAAATTTTAACAACATATTATTATCCCTATGTGAACATATAAGATAAATATAAAGCAAGACTATTTCTTTTCAGAATTTTCCATTACATAAAATAATTTTAATGTATTTATCAAACTAAAATGGTATGAAGATACCATATTTTATTTTATATGATTTTTGGTTAATTTAATCACCTAAAATATAAATATTTATAGAATTATATATATTTTTAGATCCTTAACACATTATTTTTAACCTTAATTAATCAATTTACCCTAACAAAGATGACAAATATTTACCATGCTACTATTTAATATGTTCAAAATTAAATTTTCAATATTTAAAAAATAAGATCCTTGTGATAAAAAATATATAATTCTCCTTTCTTGATCATAATTTTATCTATCTTTAATCAACTTTAAAATAAATTCATAAAATATAATGAGAAATGGGTTTTAAAATTGTGTTTTTTAATCCAAAAATGAAATTACGTCTTAATAAATGATAAAGATGATTCATTTTTAATTTATTATATTGATTATAAATAAATTATAATTATATTAATTTAATATAATATTAAATTCTCAATGAAATTTTTTGTTAAAAATAAATTATAATTTTAAACAATTTATATTTTTCACTAGTCGCAACAAAATCCATCATTGATGTAAAATAATAATTTTAAGACTGCGATAATATTTATATGTTTATTTTGAGATTTATATCATTTTTATTAAATAATATTTATAAAATTGTAATAAATTAGTTATTATATTCTCTCACAAAATTAAATAAAAAACATTTCTAAATAAATCATATATTTGAAGTATAAAATGTATTTTATGAAAATATAGTTCTAATTTACTAATAATTATTCAATAATATTGTATTGTTTCATAAAATTTTATATATATTTTATTACTCAGTTAATTGTATTCATCTTCACCAATTCAACAACTAAGTTATAATGGACATATTTAAAGAATAACATTTCGTGATTTGTTTAAACTCAATGTTACTTGTCATACATGCTATAGAACATAATGTAATTTTAAAATATCATGGTGTTAAAATCTACCCACATTAAACAATTATGTCCTAAAATGTTATTCTTATTCTTCATAATTAATGGGTTAACATTTAAAACTACCTTTTTTATAATCCCATATCGTAAAAATGTTATATAAAACATTTTTTTTGAAAAGTGGGGAAATCAATCATATTGGTAACCTATAATAACACAAAACTAGGATTCCAAACTGGGGAACATTAGTTGGAAGTGAAAATATGGTCATGGGGAACGAATTTAATGTTGAAATAATGATGGAGGGTTATAGTGAATATTTTTCACAAGAAATTGAATGATCATGAGAAAGATAATGACCAAAAATACCTAAACTAGTGGGGTGTTAAAAATACCATTAATTCTTCATAAATAATGGTCATAGGATAAATGTTTTATTGAAATATCATATTACTGTATTTGAGGAATTAAATTACCATATATTCTATGAATACAATGAAATATATGTAAAAACCCTGACTCTAGTACTCAGAGATGGTGTCTGATTTATTACATTGGCAATGATATAAAGGGTCAAATTCTAAAGGACTGATTAGTTTATTAGTTTTATAGACCCATACACATTCATTATAACCATTTTTCATTAGTAATATAAAATAAATCATAGTACATAACAAAATAAAATGTAATAAATCCTTTAAAACTTAATGAAAGATCTCTAGACCATATGCTGAGGGAAGAAAACAAAACAAGGGTGATATAAAATGCTCTATAAGGGTTAAGTACAATAGAATATATCATGAATCAAAAAATAATAAGTAATATTTTAACGTAAATAACTAATAGAACTAGCTATTTTGATATCTTGACAAGATGAATAGATAAAAAATAATCAATATGGAAAGGTAAATAACTGAAAGTTTATATAGTTTAATGGATAAATTGATAATTAAGTGCAACTAGAGATAATATTATTGTGAAAATATAATGTATAACAAAAAAATTATTAATGAACGAAATTATTAGATATTATATTCTATGATCTCGAACGTAATGATACCTCTACTTTAAAGACCTTTCACGAGATAGTTTAAAGACTACAGGTAGAAACCAATTAAATTTTTCCAAATTAATTGTCTCATTATTTCTAATAATTTACGAAGAGTATATATTATATTAGACCCAAAATTAAATATAGGACCATATCATTTCTCACATGTCAAATGATTGACCTAATATAGGAATCAATATCCATTATAATCAAATATTTGTATTGATTAAAGGATACACAATTTTCAATATTTCCAATGTTATTAAAATTAAATTCAAAGTAAACACTATTTGTAATAATAGAATGTGGTTTCAAAAATAATAACATTAATCAATCCAGAATATGGATATTTAAGAGAAATTTATCTTCTAATTAAAATGATCACATTGAAGTGATTCTTTATATTGAAAGATATTAATAACAAAGAAAATAAGATAGTACAATAAATTTTAACACTTGGTAATTTTGAAGTCAAATAACCTTAAATGAAATAATTCAAATTGAATATTAAAATACCAGGAATTATTATGTAAGTGTAATTTTATATTTTATATTGGGTATTATATACACAACATAGATAAATTAGGGGTAGAAAATTATAAGATACCTCAATAAAGAATAATTGAGAAGAAGCTCCTTACATAACGATTTATTTTGAGTGAAAATTTGTAATAATTATTTATAGTGGTAATAAATATTATATTAACATCTACCATAACCATATTTATATTTTTAATATCATATATATTTCTTTTATAACATATTATCAGCTGTTTGTTAATAGTCATTCATTTATTTCATATTATCGGGTGTCAATTGCACTATTTTCTCATGAATGTTTTGTCATAAAAGATATGGTTATTTAGAAAATTATATAGTTTCATTTCCTGATGAATAAAACTCATTAAACAATTATAAAATAATTTAATCAATTATAATTTTATGAAAAATCATCAAATGTGGTTTTGATAAATTAATTACATTACGATCATTAGGATGATATGTTGCACGTATACATGAGTAACATTTAAATTTTTTATAATTGATAATGTAAAATAACTAATAAATATTTTATATTTATATAATGATTATAAAATCTTAAATAAAATTTTATTATTTACATATAATTATATATATCATTCGTGTGGTGTGGTGATGAAAATAATGTCACATCTTTCTGTGAAGGTGGTAGTCCACATGTACACAAATGATGTTATCATTCTTCATTAAGTGAAATACTTAGAAAGAAAATGATATATATTTTATTTTTATAATGATTAATATTTCATTAAAATAATATTTATTTCATTACTATCCCATATAATCATTAACATTATCCTTACCTCGTTCCATGAAATGTGTAAGTGAAACACAAATAAAATAACTTCCCAAGGTGGTAGTACACCGTACACGTGAGAAACATTATGTTATCCCCTAAAGAATAGAAATTAAAAAAAATCTATATTTGATATAATTACTACATAGGTAAAATCGTGATAAAAATATCATATATATACTTAGATATATCATCATTCCTAACCATGAGAGTAGTTAATGGGAAAACAAATGGCATCTTTTTGTGAGGTTATAGTGAGTCTTACACACAAATGATGACCTCTTTGCACATTTGATGGAAGTGGGATATTTTTTAGTTAATTCACATAGAACCATAAAATACCATTATATATTATATATTGATATTTTTATATCATCATGTGTTAATAATAATTTAATGATATGGAGGAAGAAATAATATAAAAATGTTCATTGAAGAAAGTTATCACTTCTTTAGGTATCCTCTTTATGTTTGTGGAAACATCTTCTTAAAATCAAATTATTCAAAAAAATATGGAAACTATATTTAGATTATAAAAATTGGGAACTGATTTGGGTAGGTATGGGGTGAAGAAAAATTATTTTAAAGTGTGGAGAAAAGAGGATAGAGGGTGGCCTTTTATAAGTGAGGCTAGTGACACACTTGTAATTCATGAAATGAAAATGTGTACCCATGTTTTCTAAAAAAGGTCTAAAATGGAGTATCCCAGATAATTATACATGATAGTTCATATATTTGTACATAAAAAGGATTTTATAAAAGTTTTTAGGTTATTTTATCAATTATCATTTACATTTAACCCCCAATAAATATATTTTTACAATATGTACTATAAATAATTATAACTGTTTTTACTATTAATTTCAATCAATAATTATGTCTAAATCATTTGATAACTAGTACTCCACCCGTGCATTCGCAAGACACTATAAAAAAATTTTTATATTAAATAATATAATACCATTTTCAAACAAAATAATTCATATTAATGTCAATAATATTTAAAATACAACTGAGAGGTATATTATAATGCATTTATAATGAAATAGATGTTACAAAAATGATGGGAGTGAGAAATAAATCCCTAAAGAATAATGGTAAGCTATTGGTAGCTTAACGAAAGACCCATTAGGCATTTGAACAATTAGAATAATCTAAAATATCAATTTTTACCTTTACAATAAATTCCCTATGGAGGAAGAAAAGTAGATGTATCATCCATAATAAGTTGTGGAGGAACCCAAATACAGAATCTCTTTAAACTTTAGAAAAATATTTCCTTCTAGGGATCATTTCCACACATCTCTTCCTCCAAAAGAATATTCAATTTCTCCATCAATGCAACATAGAAAGATTTATCATTCATTTGAATAGTTCAGATCAATTTCAATGTATAAATCATCTCCCTCATCACTAATATAGTGATTGTTCTGGAATATTTTGATCAAATATTAAAGAATGTACCTTTGGGGGTGACCTTGTTTCTTGTATTTGTGATAGTATTTCATGTGTACATAACATCTCCCTCATGGTGGATGTTATTGATCCAACCATAGTCACAATCTAGCATTACAAGTCTCCTCTCAAAGATAAATCCAATGATGTCCAAACTATAATGATACCAAGGAAGGAGTGGTGGATTAAAATAGTCAATCCCATGATGTTACTCCCAAGGACATTCAATTATAAACAATTAATTCAATCAAAACCTATTATGGAACCCTTTCAGGAAAAACTATGTTCCTTTGGAGGGGACATTGTTTCTTGGATTCAAGGTAGTATTTCCCAACTACAGAACATCTCCCTCAGGGTGCATCTTGTTGATCCAATCATTGTGATGATCAAGTATTATGAGTCCCCTCTTAAAGACAACTTCAATGTTGTCCAAACAATAAGTAAACAAAGAAAGGAGTTGTTGGTGATAAAAAATCAATCTCATTATCTTACTCTAAAGGATACTAAATTTGTAACAATTAATTCTGTCAAATTTCGTTATAAAACCCTTTCAGCACAATCTATGTACCTTTTGAGGGGACCTTGTTTCTTGGATTCATGGAACTATTTCCTTAGTACAGAAAATCTCCCTCATGGTGCATGTTTTTGATCAAACCATAGTCACTATCACGCACTGTGATTCCCCTCCTGGGGATAACTCCAAAGCTATCCAAACTATAATGAAACGAAGAAAGGAGTTGTGGGTGAAAAAAAATCAATCCCATGATTTTACTCCCAAGTATAGTAAATATAAAACAATTAATTCAATCAAAACCTCTTATGGAACCCTTTAAAGAAAAACTATGTACCTATGGAGGGGACCTTTTTCCTTGGATTCATGGTTTTATTTCCTGATTACAGAACATCTCCCTCATGGTGCATGTTGTTGATCCAAACATTGTCACAATCATGAATTGTGATTCCCCTATTGAAGATAACTCCAATGCTATTCAAACAATAAGGAAACCTATAGAGGATTTATGGATGAAAAAAATAAATCCCATGATCTTAATATCAAGGAAAATCAATTGGAAATATTTAATTCAATAAAAACAATTTATGGAACTCTTTTAGAAAAAAACTATGTACCTTTGTAGGGGACCATGTTTCTTGGATTCATGGTAGTATTTTTCAAGTACATAACATCTCCCACACGGTGCATTTTGTTGATCCAACCATACACATGATCAAGAATTATGAGTCCCCTCTTGAATATAACTCCAATGTTTTCCAAATAATAATGAAACCAAGAGAGGGGTTGTTGGTGAAAAAAATAAATCCCATGATATTACTCTCAATAACAGTGAATTGGAAACAACTAATTCAATCAGAACCTGTTATGGAACACTTTCAGCAAAAACTAAGTACCTTTATAGGGGACCTTGTTTCTTGGATTTATGGTGGTATTCCCAAGTACAAAACACCTCCCTCAAAGTACATGTTGTTGATCTAACCATAGTCATGATCAAGAATTGTGAGTCCTCTCCCAAAGATAACTCTAATGTTGTCCAAACTATAATGAAACCAACAAAGGAGTTGTGGGTGAAAAAAGTCAAACCCATGATCTTACTCCCAAGGAAAGTCAATTGAAAAAAATTAATTTAATCAAAACCTATTATGGAACCCTTTCAGAAAAAACTATGTACCTTTGGAGGGGACATTGATCCTTGAATTCATGGTAGTATTTCGTGAGTACAGTACATCTCCATTATGTTTCATGTTGTTGATCCAAGCATAGTCACGACCATGCATTGTGAGTCCCTTCACGAAGATAACTCCAATGCTGTCCAAATAATAATGATACCAACAAAGTATTTATGGGTGAAAAAATTCAATCCCATGATCTTACTCCCAAGGATAGTAAATTAGAAACAATTAATTCAATCAAAACATGATATGGTTCCCTTTCAGAAAAACTATGTACCTTTGGATGCGAACTTGTTTCATGGATTCATGGTAGTATTTCCCAAGAATAGAACATCTCCATCCTTTTTAATGTTGTTGATCTAACCATAGTCACAATCAAGCATTGTGAGTCACCTCCTTAAGATAACTCCAATGCTTTTCAAATAATAATGAAACCAAGAACGGAGTTGTCAGTGAAAAAAATAAATCCAATGATCTTACACCAATGGAATGTAACATGGAAACAATTAATTTAATCAAAACCTATTATGGAACCCTTTTAGAAAAAACTATTTGATCTCTTTATGATTGATCAAATTTTAGGAGAAAAGAAATTTTCATCTGAAAACAGTTTCAGAGATTTTAGTAATAGGTTATTGGGTCAACTATAAGAAATCTGAATATGAAATATATAATAAAACATTAGTATATGAATACATATATAAAATTAACTTGCATGTCACTCATTCTGAGGAAGTAATGATAATTAGATGTATTAAACACATGGCCACTAATAACTAATTCAAATATTTCATGTTCCATAACAACCGGCAACAACTACTTGAATCCCCTCTAAAAACATATTAATTTTAATAATTATGACATTAAATGAAAATCTCAAACATACCGATTATGAGTCATGAACCAATGATCCAAAAAGCCTGAAAATACAATAAATTGTATGTCATAAAATGACAATTATAAAAAAATGATGAGAATAAAAAACATGACCAGGAGTATTAAAAGTTTAGTGATATTACCTTAAAAAGCATCATGTTTTACATGTCTTTGTGATATCAATATTGAAGAGAATAAAATTTATTCTAATTACCATATGTTCATTATATTTTATTGACATTATTTTTTCATATTAATCATATTCATTTAGAATTTTTCAAAAACAGAATAAAATTTCATATTTTTCTTTGTTTTTAATGTTGTATATGATAGAAAGTGTTGTAGTGATTTGAATTCCATAACATTATGTGGTACCAAAGAAGTCCTTCATGACCACGATGGTGAATTTATGTCACTAATTCAATCCAAATAACCAAGATCTAGCATGACAATAATATATGTAAGACCATTTATTCGAATAGAACATCAACATGTAATACATGATCTAGTTCTCTAAAAATATCTAAGTTAAATAAAATAGAATAAAATAATCTACTGCTCCAAAAATTGTCTCTTCATATTTATTTGGTGTAATATAATTATCCACAACTCGAATACATGATCCACTGCTCTAAAATATATTATCCAATGCTCTAAAATACCTAATCCACTACTCTAAAAAATTATCCATTGATCAAATAAAAGTAATGATCAAGTACTCGAACAAAATGGATGAACCACTTCCCAAATAGAATGCATGATCCACTACCCAAACAAAAATACCTGATCCACTGTTCAAATACAAAACTTGTTCCAATTCCTTAAAAATGATCATAAAATGAAATAAAATATTTGATCCAATCTCCTTCTGAATGAAATTAAAAAATCCACAAATTTAAAAATTGATCCACTACTCTAATAAATTTCATGTTAGATTTTGTATAAGTAAATGTATCTAATAACTCATATAAAATAAAATTGATACATTTCTCTAATACATGTCAAGTGAAATTTTTCAGAATAAATAAACTATGTTGAAAGAATAATGGAAGGTAATATTCATTTTATTGGAAAAACTAATGGAAGTGAAAAACTGTTACGAAAATATAAATATTAAACATTTAGTAAAAGATATAAAATAACTAAATCTCTGATGATTATTTTTTCTCAGTGTATATAATAAATAATGCAGATAATAATATATAGATCATAATAAAATATTTTTTTATAAATCATTGAACATATTGTGAAAATTAAATGAACCCTTTTATACATTGAAAAATAAATGAATCCTTCAATTACTTTAAAATTAACCAAAAAGTGACATCAATCCATTAAAAACCATTCAGGATATAGACATGATGGTGTTGATAATAGAAAATGAGATTTTAATGGCTCTAGGAGGCTAAGTAAAGTGAAACATGATATTGTCTTCAAACAATAATGAAAAGAAAACATTTAAGGGATAAGAGTCCCAACCATGATTTCACAGCTAATGTAAGCCAAAAAAAATAATTAAATGAGGAAGAAATAGAAAAAACATGAAAAGCTCAAACAAAACATGAATATCAGGAAACATAAAAATCAATATTATATAAAGAATAACTTAAAGAAATAATCAGGATGATTGGTTGAGATTACACATAGAGAAGTATAGGTTTTACAGGTACCAAATTTAACTGAACCATCACTTTCCAATTAAGAAACATGTTATTAAATGCGAACCATCTCCTGAAGAACAAAAGAATAAAAAATCAACTATGCAATTACATATAAAACCAGAATGCAGAGAGGTTGAGGCCAGCTGAATATTTTATGTGAACACGAACCTAGCATCATTTGAAGAGGAAGACCATGAATCATAGAGCACTGTTTATGTTATTAGTTTCAACCGAGAATGATGAATATTCTCTATTAAACGAATCCTGATCATAGGAGATGGGATCTAGAGATCATTATTAGAGTCTTAATGATGATGTCTGTAACAGCCCAAGATTTTATGAAAAATATTCTTTTTAATTTTATTAATGTCTTGTGTTGTACGCAACACAAAAAGGAGCTTGTACAACACACATCCTTGACTTTCCTTTCATTACACGCAATCGCGACCTTCCTCGATAGCGTGTGTAGTACGCAATACCGAGTTTCACTAAACAACGATATGCTATTAAAATATTATTATAACTAGCCGTTATGAATAGTAATAACCACCTTTTAAAATTTTATAAATTATAGCTCTCAAAATGGACTTCATTTTTGGATTCGGAGTATCGAATTTAGCCTAAGGTGAAATTTTGGTACTTTTCAGATAACTTTCATATTCTGATGAATAGTCAAAATTACTAAATTATAATTAAAAACAATTTTTTTAATCAAAATAATTAATAGTGATAAATTATTAATTTGAGTTGTTTTAAATTATATTTAGAATATATTTTTACAATTTAATACAATGTTGGTCATTGGATGTAATTTCACATTTAAACCAGACATAAACAAGTGTCAATCTTTTGATAGATATTGTTTCTTAAAAACACGCTATTTGTTTTAACAACGGGATTTAATTATAAAATTAATTAATGCAACATATATGTTATGAATTTGGTAAAATAGACTTCATTTTTGAATTCAGAATATGAAATACAGCTTATGATGAAATTTTGGCATTGTTCTGAAAAACATCAATTTTTGATGAATAGTGAAACCACTAAGTGGTAGGTTAAAAACTGAATTTTGCATAAAACTTAATTTTACCACTTCTGTGAATGGAATTTCGAAAATCCGACAGACACGGTTAATATCAAGGACTAAAATGTGGTTCAATGAGATGAAATTAATTTTTGGTGAATAATAACTTTTTACTTTTTTTTACCACGGTTAATAGTAAATAGGGTAACTAAGGGTAAATATGATATTACTATTACCCTAACACATTTCCTAATTCTATTGGATAAGTGTAATTCGACCAAAAAAACCTTATGTATATAATATGACCATTTAGGTCCACTTGGATTAGATTATGACATTTAATATTATTTTATTTAATGAATAGTTAAAATAGTTAAAATCAAAGTTTAATAACTAAAACATTTTTAATATGGGGTTATACATAGGATAAATTCGACTATAAATATTCATTAGAAAGCTAAACAGATTTCATACATAATGATAATTTATTTATAATTTTTAGACATTAAATATATTAATTTATTTATGACACAACGATGATGCAGTAATTACCCTTTTAAGGAAATATTAACATAATCGATGTTATAAATGCCCAAATGTATGTATTTTGAGACTTTTTATGAATTAAAATAATTTTATAGGTTAATATGATATATTATTGTGGATTTAATCAACTTGGTTCGAACATATAATTCTGTTATGACTTTCACAAAAATCATATATCAAATAGTGTCAAAATTGACACAAAATAGTTTTTAAATAAAATATTATATTATTAATTGTTATTTTATTCCTAAAAATCTAAGGATCGGCCAAAGGACTTAGATAAGGATATATATATTAATAATAAACAATTTGGGGTTCGTTTGGCATGTTATAGTAAGTTTATTAACCATATAGTGAAAGAAAACAAAAAGAAACGGTAAAAGTTAAATTATTTAACTTAGAGTTAAATCTAATTGATAAGGTTAAAATAATACTCTAAACTTGTCTAAATCCTATTGGTTGATAGTATTTCGACCCATACCCACTTTAGCTTCGAAATAAGACCCTATGGATCCATTATAAAACGATTTTGACATTGATATAAAATAATATTTTGAGGTATTTCTAAGGTGCCCCTCTCCTCCCTTATAAAAGGACACCTCCTCCCCCTCCTCCTCACACCAATTTGAGCACTCAAGCTCGGAGAACCCCTGCCATTTTATCCTCTCCACTTTCCTAGAATAATCCTAGAGGTCCTGGTCTTCTTGAAAGACAAATCTTAGTTCCCTAAGTGAAGGATTCAAAGAGGCGTTTCAAAGAAGAGGTAATATCCATTACCGATCTTTTCAATTTATTTCTTCTTCAACTTCTTCTTCTTTAGTTGTTTCATGATAAAGTAATAAAATCAGTATTACTTACATACTGATTTGTTATTATAAATATGAAACAACTCTAATTAACATTCTATCCATCCTACGGAAAAAGGAAATCACCGCGCGTGCGTACGTACGGAATACCGTCTCCACGCTGTGGTGTAATCTATTTTCCGCCACCACCTTAATTGGATGGGTATAATGGTTTAATGAGTAACTATATATTATTATTATAAAGTGATATTGATACTGAAATAGTATACATACACTTCAACACAATTCCACGATCATAGGAACGATATCATCACTCGTGCGTACGTACGGAATACCGTCTCCATGATGTGATGCGACTCGTTCTATATGATCATCATTACATAGTAATTATATAAATGAATTGAATGAATAAATATGATATATGTTACACTAATACCATTCTGGATATTAGGTATCTATAACTTTAAAATAAGAATAAGAATGTATTCGGCAAAACACGCATAAGAACAAAAGGCAATAAAGACCCGAGTAACAAGTAACAATGAAATATTACTAACAAGAAGCTAAAAATATGACCATATATGATATCATATCAATATGTATGATTCTGGAATAAGTCAATAACATTATTTAAACCATTATACAGGAGATTCAGACACGTACAAAGCTAATCGGACCTAAGGTAAGGGAAATTATCACAATCTCATCTTTATCCGAGATTGTTTATACTTTGGTATTTACTAGGGTGTAATTTATCATCCACATCCATGTTTCCTCAATATGTAATATTATTTCCATCCACATAATATTGTTTGAATCCAATTTTACTCTTCGGTGACTTTTTAGTAAAAAAATATGAAAGGAATATTTTGACGTTTTTCATACGAGGTGTTTTTTGACTTTTCCGACAAAAGTACGAAGAATGTTTTTTTACTTATAAGGCATGAATGGATTTTTAAAACATTATTTTCAAGAGGATTCCATTAGAAGTTTTCATGTTAATTTTAAATCAACTTCTTTTAGTTTAAAGTTGTATGACATGTTAAGAAAGGAAAAATGTTTTTGAAGAAGAAAGGATATTTTCCTCAGGAATGGAGTTCAAGTGTTTTATCAAAATTATTTTTCCATCAACGATAATAAAGGGTTTTGTTTTTATCCCTATTATTAAATTGATTTGATTATGTTGTGATGGAATTATTTTTATGAATTCCTTTATCTTATATGAATTGTTTTATGATGTCATGATGTTTAAGATTCCCATTTTTATTACATGGGTTATGAAATGATGTATGATTTATGATTTGGTGGCACACATAAGAATGGTCTCATTATGAGATGGGTGGGACCTATATCTCCCTCCAATGCATTGGGTAATGATTTTATATATCATGAGATATACAGGGCTGGAATGGTAGGTTATACCGGTTCAATGAAACAGGACTGAAACGAGGGTTACTCGATTCAGAAAGGGACTTTGTCCACTAAGATAGTCTTGTCAATGAGTCTTGAATAACAAGAAATGATTCTCTATGATTATGTGTGAATGCCACAAAGTTTCATGATTTAAGTTATGATTATTGTGATTACATTTCACTGCCATGATTTACCCCATGTTATGAAATTATGATCTCTTTTGCAGGTTAAGATTTCCAAAAGTTATGTGCTTATGTATATGATGTGATTGATATTTCTTTTGTTTACCCTTACTGATAATTTGAGCTCACCCTTTTATGTTTTCTTTTCCCCAGGATATAAAGAAAGGTTTTAGGTAAAAAAAAGAAGATCTTTATGGGAGATTTTGATGATCTTTCACCACGATTAGAAGATTACGTTCTGAGTTTCCAAAGACACTAAACTATTACGATCCTTGTGTGTGTGTTTTTTATGTACCAAGTATTCCACAAAATTAATGTAATGTCCATGTACGTCAGGCTTCGGGTCTCTACAGTTGGTATCAGAGGAAAGGTTTAGTCAACCTTTTGAAACAAGGATGCGAAACGTTAGTGAGATCCCTAGAGATATTTCTAAGGTATGTCTAGGGATGTCCCTAAGGATAAGTATACGTATAAGGTACAGTCCTAGAACTACGGTAACGGTCATAGAATTTAACCTAAGAAGTTAGATATTGAGGATACTCCCCCTTTGTTATGTTGTTTTCCCTAGCATTATTTTTGCCTCTCACACTATTCTTTTTGGGTTTTAGACGATGGCTGGAACCCGAAGGAACCGTGTTGGTCAATGCAATGGACAATGCAATGATTGTCCTCCTGAACAAACAAATGTTATGGGAGATGGAGTGCAAAATCTTATTACTATACTTACACAAGCTATGAATCATTCTGGACTTTCAAATGAGCAGAGAAGGGAACAATATTCTATTGAGTCCTTCATGAGGCAACATCCACCTTCTTTCAGTGGGTCTTCTGATCCACTTGTTGCTGAACAATGAATCAGTACCACTGAAAAGATATTTTCAGTTCTTCAATGTTCTGAACATGACAAAGTCATCTTAGCAGTGTATCATTTGGAAGGTGATGCTGATCAATGGTGGAATCTTATTAAGAATACAAGGCAAAGGGATGAAATTGAGTCCATCGAATGGGACGAGTTCAAGAACTTATTTTTCAATAAGTACTTCCCTCGTATTCTTCGAACAAAGATGGAGAAGGAGTTTCTTGAACTAAAGAAAAAGGATGATGAATCTGTTGGTATATACGAAGCGAATTTTACAAGACTTGAAAGGTATGCATCTGGCATTATCATCCAACCTGAAAGTAAAGTTGATCGATTTTTCAGTGGCTTAAAACCAAGTCTTCGAAGGGAATTAGCAATAAGAGACTTCAGTAGCTATGAAGAAATTGTGCGTTGTGCTATCAAGGTAGAAATGTAAGTTGGTGTTACATATCCATCTCTTGGTTTTGACAAGAAACGAAAGATGGAGTTCAAGGAGAAATCTCAGAATAATGGTGAAAAGAAGATGAATGTTTCCTTATGCACAAAGTGTGGAAAGAAGCATGGTGGAGATTGTCTTAAAGGGACTAGAAAATGTTTTAAGTGTGGAAAAGAAGGTCATCGAGCAGCTGAGTGTCAAAGTAATGGAAAAAGGTTTTCTAATGATGCGAATAAAGCAAACACTACAGAGAACTCACCACCAACACTTCAATGCTTCAAGTGCAAGGAAATGGGGCATTATGCTAATAAATGCCCTAATCCAAGGGTTAGTGATGATCAACATGAGAAACCACTGAAGGCAAAGGACAAAGGGAAGTCACATGCGATCACTATTGGCAATATTGAATATGACAACAATGTGGTGGAATGATTAAGTGTTTATGTAATGGGATTCCAAAATAATGTTGTATCATTGAGTATTGCAATATTTATTGATGAGGTATTCAAAGTGATTGAGATATTTTTTGGAAATAAGATGATATGCGCATAATGAAGGGAAAACGAGAAAATGAAATTTTTAATAGTATTCATGAGCTCATGATTGATATAAGGAATAAGAGATATCATGGATTGAGTATATAGAATTTGGAATATTTTGGTATGTGGAAAGTGTTAATATTTAACTGCATTCATGGTTTCACTATGGTTTAATTGGTATTCAAGAGAATACATGATTAAGGACTTTGAATGTTTAGAATGTGACCAAAAAGGCATATCTTATGATATATGGGGATCAACGATGGTATTAAATCTCTGGTAATTGTTTTCACTATATTATGAGAGTGGACTGCAGTATTATGGGTAAGCCTAAAGATTGGAATGGATTATGTTGGACATAAGTTAGTATTGTTTAAGGATAGAAGTTTTTTTTCGATATTATTGATGGGATGTTATAGTAATATTGTTTTAGAAAAAGGGAAACCTGCAGGACGGGCGACAGCCCATCGCGTCGGACAAGGCTCTGGGAATCAAACCCACAACCGAAATGCGACTGGCCTTTATCGCCTACCACTGGCCTACAGGAAGTCCCTGTTTCGTAGAAACTAGTTTTATTATATTAAACAGTATAATATATGAAGTATAAGTCCATTTTAGGAACCATATATGATTAATGTCACTATAGAATGACTTATGTAACCTTTTGTTTGAGACAGATGGAATGACTCGTCATTCTATCACATAATCTGCTAACACTTCACGAATAACAAATTCAACTTCATTTATTTAAGAGATGAAGTGGAAATTGTTAAAGGCACGAACAACAGTGAGATTGTACCAAAATAAAGTAAGTATTTATTCAAATTCAAATTCTTTAACTTTAGGGAAACGATCTTCAAAACCAAAAATGTTGTCCTAGTGATCTTATATCTGATGAATCAGATGGTACCTTAGATCGTCACAAATTTATGGCTTTGTGATTGCTGGATTTTCCATAGCCATGTTCTCTACCACTCTCCATCAGAACATGATGGTTAGATTTTTCTTCCATATCCATATTTTCACCTATGTGGAAACCCAGTGATTAGTTTATTTGGGTAACCGTTAAGTTTCATACTTTTGCCTTAAAATATTGGTTTTGGTATTCCTTTTTACGATGTGGGTTTCTATTAAAGAAACTTTCGAATAGTAAACCATTTATAACCCCGACGAATTTCGAGGGCGAAATTCATTTTAAGGGGGGTAGAATGTAACAGCCCAAGATTTTATGAAAAATATTCTTTTTAATTTTATTAATGTCTTGTGTTGTACGCAACACAAAAAGGAGCTTTCACAACACGCATCCTTGACTTGCCTTTCATTACACGCAATCGCGACCTTCCTCGATAGCGTGTGTAGTACGCAATACCGAGTTTCACTAAACAACGATATGCTATTAAAATATTATTATAACTAGCCGTTATGAAAAGTAATAACCACCTTTTAAAATTTTAGAAATTATAGCTCTCAAAATGGACTTCTTTTTTGGATTTGGAGTATCGAATTTAGCCTAAGGTGAAATTTTGGTACTTTTCGGATAACTTTCATATTCTGATGAATAGTGAAAATTACTAAATTATAATTAAAAACAATTTTTTTAATCAAAATAATTAATAGTGATAAATTATTAATTTGAGTTGTTTTAAATTATATTTAGAATATATTTTTACAATTTAATACAATGTTGGTCATTGGATGTAATTTCACATTTAAACCAAACATAAACAAGTGTCTATCTTTTGATAGATATTGTTTCTTAAAAACACGCTATTTGTTTTAACAACGGGATTTAATTATAAAATTAATTAATGCAACTTTTATGTTATGAATTTGGTAAAATAGACTTCATTTTTGAATTCGGAATATGAAATATAGCTTAGGATGAAATTTTGGCATTGTTCTGAAAAACATCAATTTTTGATGAATAGTGAAACCACTAAGTGGTAGGTTAAAAACTGAATTTTGCATAAAACATAATTTTACCACTTCTGTGAATGGAATTTCGAAAATCCGATAGACACGGTTAATATCAAGGACTAAAATGTTGTTCAATGAGATGAAAATAATTTTTGGTGAATAGTAACTTTTTACTTTTTTTACCACGGTTAATAGTAAATAGGGTAACTAAGGGTAAATATGATATTACTATTACCCTAACACATGTCCTAATTCTATTGGATAAGTGTAATTCGACCAAAAACAACCTTATGAATATAATATGACCATTTAGGTCCACTTGGATATGATTATGACATTTAATATTATTTTATTTAATGAATAGTTAAAATAGTTAAAATCAAAGTTTAATAACTAAAACATTTTTAATACGGGGTTATACATAAGATAAATTCGACTATAAATATTCAATAGAAAGATAAAAAGATTTCCTACATAATTTTAATTTATTTATAATTTTTAGACTTTAAATAAATTAATTTATTTATGACACAACGATGATGCAGTAATTACCCTTTTAAGGAAATATTAACATAATTTATGTTATAAATGCCCAAATGAATGTAATTTGAGACTTTATATGAATTACACTAATTTTATAGGTGAATATAATATATTTTTGTTGATTTAATCAACTTGTTTTGAACATATAATTCTGTTATGACTTTCACAAAAATCATATATCAAATAGTGTCAAAATTGACACAAAATAGTTTTTAAATCGAATATTATATTATTAATTGTTATTTTATTCCTAAAAATATAAGGATCGTCCAAAGGACTTAGATAAAGATATATATATTAATAATAAACAATTTGGGGTTCGTTTTCCATGTTATTGTAAGTGTATTAACCATATAGTGAAAGAAAACAAAAAGACACGGTAAAAGTTAAATTATTTAACTTAGAGGTAAATCTAATTGATAAGGTTAAAATAATACCCTAAACTTGTCTAAATCCTATTGGTTGATAGGATTGTGACCCATCCCCACATTAGCTTCGAAAGAAGACCCTTTGGAGCCATTATAAACCGATTTTGACATTAATATAAAATAATATTTTGAGGTATTCCTAAGGTGCCCCTCTCCTCCCTTATAAAAGGACACATCCTCCCCCTCCTCCTCACACCAATTTGAGAACTCAAGCTCGGCCAACCCCTGCCATTTTCTTCTCTCCACTTTCCTAGAATAATCCTAGAGGTCCTGGTCTTCTTCAAAGTCCAATATTAGTTCCCTAAGTGAAGGATTCAAAGAGGCGTTTCAAAGAAGAGGTAATATCCATTACCGATCATTTCAATTTATTTCTTCTTCAACTTCTTCTTCTTTAGTTGTTTCATGATAAAGTAACAAAATAAGTATTACTTACATACTGATATGTTATTATAAATATGAAACAACTCTAATTAACTTTCTATCCATCCTACGGAAAAAGGAAATCACCGCGCGTGCGTACGTACGGAATACCGTCTCCACGCCGTGGTGTAATATATTTTCCGCCACCACCTTAATTGGATGGGTATAATGGTATAATGAGTAACTATATATTATTATTATAAAGTGATATTGATACTGAAATAGTATACATACACTTCAACACAATTCCACGATCATAGGAACGATATCATCACTCGTGCTTACGTACGGAATACCGTCTCCACGATGTGATGCGACTCGTTCTACATGATCATCATTACATAGTAATTATATAAATGAATTGAATGAATAAATATGATATATGTTACACTAATACCATTCTGGATGTTAGGTATCTATAACCTTAAAAGAAGAATAAGAATGTATTCGGAAAAACACGCATAAGAACAAAAGGCAATAAAGACCCGAGTAACAAGTAACAATGAAATATTACTAACAAGAAGCTAAGAATATGACCATATATGATATCATATCAATATTTATGATTCTGGAATAAGTCAATAACATTATTTAAACCATTATACAGGAGCTTCGGACACGTACAAAGATAATCGGACCTAAGGTAAGGGAAATTATCACAATCTCATTTTTATCCGAGATTGTTTATACATTGGTATTTACTGGGGTGTATTTTATCATCCACATCCATGTTTCCTCAATATGTAATATTATTTCCATCCACATAAAATTGTTTGAATCCAATTTTACCCTTCGGTGAGTTTTTAGTAAAAAAATATGAAAGGAATATTTTGACGTTTTTCATACGAGGTGTTTTTTGACTTTTCCGAAAAAAGTACAAAGAATGTTTTTTTACTTATACGGAATGAATGGATTTTTAAAACATTATTTTCAAGAGGATTCCTTTACAAGTTTTCATGTTTATTTTTAATCAACTTCTTTTAGTTTAATGTTGTATGACATGTTAAGAAAGGAAAAATGTTTTTGAAGAAGAAAGGATATTTTCCTCAGGAATGGAGTTCAAGTGTTTTATCAAAATTATTTTTCCATCAAAGATAATAAAGGGTTTTGTTATTATCCCTATTATTAAATTGATTTGATTATGTTGTGATGGAATTATTTTTAGGAATTCCTTTATCTTATATGAATTGTTTTATGATGTCATGATGTTTAAGATTCCCATTTTTATTACATGGGTTATGAAATGATGTATGATTTATGATTTTGTGGCACACATAAGAATGGTATCATTATGAGACGGGTGGGACCTATATCTCCCTCCAATTCATTGGGTAAAGATTTTATATCTCATGAGATAGACAGGGCTGGAAAGGTAGGTTATACCGGTTCAGTGAAACAGGACTGAAACGAGGGTTACTCGATTCAGAAAGGGACTTTGTCCACTAAGATAGTCTTGGAAATGAGTCTTGACTAACAAGAAATGATTCTCTATGATTATGTGTGAATGCCACAAAGTTTCATGATTTAAGTTATGATTATTGTGATTACATTTCACTGCCATGATTTACCCCATGTTATGAAATTATGATCTCTTTTGCAGGTTAAGATTTCCAAAAGTTATGTGCTTATGTATATGATGTGATTGATATTTCTTTTGTTTACCCTTACTGAGCATTTGAGCTCACCCTTTTATGTTTTCTTTTCCCCAGGATATAAAGAAATGTTTTAGGTAAAAAAAAGAAGATCTTTATGGGAGATTTTGAAGATCTTTCACCACGATTAGAAGATTACGTTCCGAGTTTCCAAAGACACTAAACTATTACGATCCTTGTGTGTGTGTTTTTGTTATGTACCAAGTATTCCGAAAAAATAATGTAATGTCCATGTACGTCAGGCTTCGGGTCTCTACAATGTCCAACTAAAAACCTAGCATGAAGATGAAATCCCGCTCATGAATCTGCACAAAACTATAAAACAATTCTAATTTTCAATAATATAATACCAATTTTTATACATTGTAAGTTATATTAATATTGGTAATATTTAAAACACCAATGAATGGTACATTATAATGGAATAGAAGGAGAAGAATTGGTGGGAGTGGGATGTCAATCCACATTGGGAGACAAATTTTAATTTAATATATCAAATATAAGTTTAACAACAAAATGGGAGTGAAACGTACCATTTGTAGTGTAGTTTTAAAATTGAACTCAATATGCGAGGATTATCTTATTGTGATCTGGACACAAATGACTTGTTTTACTCGAAATAAGCATAGGAAAATTTAATTTAAAATCACCATAATAACAATGGGGACAAATATTCAGGGCTCTGATCAATGAAAGGATTAAATTATCATTCAGGTCTCTGATCAGCGCATGATTAATCTTAATCCGGGATTTGATCAGTGCAGTTTGACGGAAATCATTAAATAGTTACATCATTCTCCCTCAACCTCATTGATGATTTGAGATAAATAAAACTCAAAATCAATAGTCATATAGAATTATAAATTTGAAATAAAACCATAAGAGTAATAATTCTATAAAATAATAGTTATAAAAAAAGGAAAACCATGTGAAAAAGATTAAAAAATGAAAATAGAAATATGTGATAATGGAAATATACTATACGGTAAAATGAAATTTCAAGCCCGATGTGGTTATGACACTGTAAATTCAGGGTTTCCTAAGATCAGATGAATGCAGAGTAGGCATAGGAGATGTGGTTTTGACACTGTAAATGCAGGGTTACCATAAGTGCAGATGAAGGCAGAGCATGCCTAGGTTGATGAGGGCGAGGAGCCGAAGGAAGAACTTATTGAGGCATTCAAGTTGTAGATAAGGCATCCAGATGTGGAGGTTCCCCGGAGGCAGACTGGATGAAGGAGGATCCTTCATAGGTAGACCAACCAGATGCATACGTTCTAGAGATAGAGTTGAAGCAACAGGATGTAGAGAAGGTGGTTTTATGTCAGAACCCTAGGTAGTGTGGAGTACCCAGAGGTGGAGGAGACGATCTTGGAGTTTCAGGTTGCTGAGAAGTCATCGAAAGAGGAGACGAAGGTGGAGCACGCATCAGCGGAGATGCGGCCAGAGAGGAGATCTGGGAAAGGGAGCGGGTGATGAGGGTCTCGGGTGGCAGGGGGAACCCAAGGTGAAGTGAATAAGTGCTGAAGTTTCGTGGGGGAAATAAAAATTCAGACCACGAATGCTCGATAATAGATAGGGGATTATAGGTTCCTAGGTGACATGACAGCATAATAAGGTGACACATCAGTAGGAAGATTCCAACTTTAGTATAGATAATTGATATACATTATAATGAATAAAAATAATTAATAATTTTTTAAAATTATATTTGTATAATTAGAAAATTTTAATTTAAGATAAATCCAACACACATGATGAGAAAACATGTTTTTAATGAGAAAATGTTCAAAGGTGTATAATGTTTTTATATAATAATTCCACATGAAAATAATTCCAATGAGGTAAATTGAATTAATAGATATATAATTTAACTTTTTTTACTTAAAAAAATCCAAATTTAATATAACATTATACATTATTAAAATGTGAATAATATTTTTAAATAAAAATTTGTATGTTTCACTATACGAAAAAATGAAACATTTCATAAAAATATCAAAACCTCATTATAAGAATTTTTTTTTATTCTGATTTAAGAAAATTATTTTCATTTAGACAAATAATATTTCTAATTATAGTAAAAAATAATTTTAATTTTTTTCTCTAATCTTGACTAAACCGTGTTTAAAGAAAAATAAATTTTTTAAGAAAACATTTATTTTTCTTCTAAATGATTTTATTCTATATATAATAAATAAATCACAAAAAAAAATTATAATATAAATATTAATATTTACCCCCCCAATAATTTAGTTTCTAGTTTATAATGGTATACTATATTATTATTCATTTTGACTTGGGGTTCTGTGTTCTACAAGATATAAAAGAGATTAATTTTAATGAAATATATTTCATGGGTTTTTAAAGATTAATTTTTGGTGTTTAATAAAAAATGTAATAAAATATTATTATTATAGAATCCATGTAGGTTATATTCTGCAAAATTATATAAATTTTATCCTCATAATTTAACAAATATATAAGAAACCAATGGTTTTATATTTAAATATTATTTTATTGAAAACCCACATAAAAAAGTGTTAATAAAAAATAATCTAAATAAGAGAGAAAGGTTAGTAAAAATGGCATATTTAATAACTCATAACTATGTTTCTAATTTGGAAATCAATATTGGAATTTGATGATATTAACATGAAATTAAATTTTAAATAAATATAGATAGTGATTGATGTTATTGACCATAATGAAGTGAATGATTAGTTGAATGTTTAAGGCATCAAAAAAACTATAATGATTTAAAAGACCATATGATTCCTCACATATGAATGTAATTGTATACTTTGGTTGTTTCCATATCCTATTTTAAATTTTGAGGATTTATTTCACTCTTTAGTAAAGTAGTGAAATATAATTACTTGATATATTTATATTTCATGAGAGCAATTTTATCCTTTTTATGTGGTTTAATCAATATCCAATTAATCTATTTCCCCATGAAATGAATATCAAAAGACAAATTGTTTATTCCAAAAGGAAAATTTTTTACTTTTAAGATATTTTAATATCTATAAATGTGTCAAAAGTATTTATTTATGTCTCAAACTATTCTCCAAAAGTAATATGGTTAGAAACAATTATCCAAAATAGAAAATTAATCTCTAAACCTCATAATTAAGACCATTGGTTCATCATTAATATTAATTATTCAAATAATTTAGTGAAAAACCAAAACATATAGACAGTGTAATCAAGCAGGATCGTTGTAGGCACTAAACCCTTATAGTTATTTGGTCATGGGATCTGGCCTCACATCCTTACTAGTAGAAACAGGTTGATACCCATCATATGGGTCATAATATTTCTGAAATATTTTTATATAATTCCTATAAATATCCTAAGAAATATTATGGAAACCAATTAAATAATATTAATAATTAAATAACGTTTTTAGTATGTTTCTAATAGACATTTTTTCACAAATGATAACAATAATAATTTAAAATTTTTACAATGTCATTATTGATCATTAAAATCCTAATGTTATCAATTCCCTAAAAATATGGTTAAATAAATTTAAATTCATTATTCATATAATTAATTTTTCACTAAAACATATTATAAACTAATTGGTTATATTTACAATAATTTATCCCAAGAATTTCATTAATCAATTTATATTCCAACCACAAAACGTTTAAAAATGTATTTTAATACATGGATCATTTTATTAACCATAATCTCATAAACCCATGATGGTATCATCAAATCTTATATTAATAATGATATATATTTTGAAAATTTCCATTAAAATCCTTAGATGTTTTACAATTCTTCTCAGCAAAATACCATTGGTAAAAATAATTCAACAATTTAATTCATTAATCCCAATACCTAAACACATCAACTGTTTTATTTCTATATAGGTACTTCCTTGGTCTATGATTTAACTTTTATATGATTTTATTGACATGGATAATTGTTTGGTGCTCTAAAAATATGAAAATAGACTAAAAACGGATCACTAGGATGAGATTAAATTCTTTCCATCATACTCATTATTTTTTATAATAAATTCTTACCTTTATGCACATTATTTACACAAATAAATAATATTCCCATTCCATTGTGACAACTATTTATCAATATAAGAATCCATAGGTTTAACCAAGACCATTTATTACCATCATCTATTTAAATACTTTAAAATAGATTGTAATGAAAATGCGAATTATCATTAGCATATCACATGGGAGTGTAAAACCATTTGAATAGTATATACTATTTTCATCCACCTTGTGATGGTAAGGTCAATACCAACACATCCTTTTCAGTGTTATTACACCTAGGTAAATCTTTGCTATAACCACACCCACTTTAAGTATTTAGACAGGGTTTTATTTCTAGGAAAATATCAATAATCTATTTCTCACCAAAAATTTAAGATGTTCTTATATAAATATCATCAATGTATATAGAGGATAATGATCCCTAATATATGTATTTTTAAATATAGTTCCCAAGGTTTCTTCTAAAATTTTTCTGATATAAACTGTATGGACCCTGAGTGCAGTAACAAAATGTCGATCACTACTTTATTACATTATCATATTTTCAAATTGTTAAATCATGAGATACCAATTATTTTAGATATTTTGGATAACAAAATACACACAAGATACTATTTATTCATTGGGAATATAAAATAAAACACGATACACAAAAAATAATGTGAACTGAGTCATTCGAAAATCATTCAACAATATCTTCTTCATATCCTAGGGAATGAAATTAAAATAAGGGAGAGCTCAAATGCTTAGTATGATATAAGTAGTGTCAAATATATCATGAATAATCAAATAATAATCAATATTTAATGGTATATAACTAAACAAACATGAAATTTAAACATTTTGACTATATGAATAGATAAGGAATAATCAATATGGGAATGTAAATAACTAAAACACATGACATTTAATCAATAAAATAATAATGAATTTTATTAAGAGATAATATCATTCTGAAAATATCTTGGAAAATGATATATAACTTCTTAATAAATAAAATTCCCAATTATTGGAAACAATGATTTTATGAATCATGATACAACTACTATAAAGACCATTCACAACACAGCTTAAATACTACTCGTAGAAACCATTTTAATATGGAGAACTTATTTTTCTCATGAGATATATTGATTCATCAAGGGGATATATTATGTATGGACCCACCAAACACTATTGTTAGATATAATTACTAACAAATAGAATGATTAATTTTATCATAGAATCAATAAGACTTATCATTAAATATTTATATTGATTTACGGATTCTGATTTATCAATATTTCCCAGGATAATCAAATAACATTGAAATTAATCACTATATATGACAATGGAATACAATTTATGAATTAAACATATCTACCATAAAATAATATGTATATTTATTATAAATTCATTTTATAATAAAAAATTATCACAATGAATAAATTTTTTTCAATAAAATGTTAATAATCACTAAAGAACGTAGGATTCTACAATAACTTTTACCACTGTGTAATTTTAAAATAAAATAAAATTGGTTAAAATAAGTAAAATTGAATCATAAAATAAAATGAATTATTATGTAATAATTATATTATATGATAAAGGGGTAATTATACACACTATATAGGTAATTCAAGGTTTACAACATTATATATATACCTCAAAGTAGAGAAATTGAGAAAAAGTCCATTACCACATGCTTTCTTTTGAGTAAACAACGCTTACCATCATGTATAATGGTTTTAAACATGTTAATAAATTATGAAATAACAAATTAATTTTTATAATATCATATATGACAATTTTATAAAATATTATCACTCTTTCATTAATAATATTTCATTATTTCCAATGTTTTGGTGGTGAATTGCATTATTTTCTCATTCAAGTTTGTTAATTAATGATACATTTCTAATTAATATTTTATAGTTTCATTAAATTAAAAATAAAAATAATTAAATAATTAATTACTTATTCGTCAGCTATAATTTTTAGACCAATCATAAATTATCGGTTTGGGGAACTGTGTACATTACAATCATGGATATGGAAGGATATATATACACATGAGTAACATTTACATTTATCAATGATCTTTATAGAAATGAGATCAATAATATTTTCTCTTTATAGAATGATATTAATATCATAAATAATATTATAATTAGTGAAATTTATTATGTATGTATATAATAACCTTTTTGTGGTGATTAAAATAGATTCACATCGTTTTGTGGAAGAAGGAATCCAAATGCATGTGAACATTGTTGCCATCGTTCATTGAGTGAAATGGTAACAAAGAAAATGATATATATTATCCTTAAATAATAAAGAAGATGTGATTAATATAATAATTATTATATTTAAATCACATATGATCATTAACTCTGTATTTATAACTTCTTATGTAATGTGTTAGTGAAAGATGAATCACATCGCTACAAAAGGCGGTGGTTGGTTGTACAAACAAGAGACGTTATTGTGTATATTATGGAATGGAATGTAAAGTGGTATATATGATATAATGACTCTATAGGTATAATTATGTAAAAAATAACATACAGACACATATACATATGTATATATATACTTTATATCCAACATCAAATCCAACCATGAAAGGTGGTGATGTTAAAATGAATGACATCAGTTCGTGAGGTGGTATTCCTCCACACACATGAATAACGATTTCATAGCCCATTTGAGAAAATTGGGGGTGGTTATAGGTCCTGAAGAAAACATTACAACCTAAAAATTTATTTAATATTCTCAGGTTATTAAATAATCATTTTTTAATAATAATTTAATTAGGAGGAGGAAGAAATAAAATAAAAAATATTGTAGAAGAAGATTAACTCTTCTCCGGGTATCCTCCTCAGGTTTCACTAATCCTTCATAGGTTGTATTTCTACCAAAAAAAAGATCCTATAAGATGAGAGGAGTGAATTTGGGAATTTATATTCGTATTTATTTTCTAGAACAATAATATTTTAAGTTTTAAATAAGTGAGGAGAGGGGTTGGCCATTGATAAGTGAGGTAGATAGCACACCTATAATTTTTGAAACAAAAAATGTTCGTCCACATTTTTATATTAAAAAATGGTAAAAAAGGAGAATTATATAGTGTTAGACATTAAAGGGTGTAAAAATGTCAAGAAACAATATTTTATTCATTTTTTATTGTCATTTTAACACTTATCTTTTTAGTTTAAACCTTGATAATTCCATTTTTACCTTAGGCATGAAAAATATTTTATTTGTTTTCACTATTAATTTTAATAAAAAACCAAGTAAAAATTTTTAGATGTTATAAATTATTATTATTGAAAATATTTTATCCATTTTTTCAAATTACATTCACAAAATTGTAATGTTTTAATTTAATATTAATCTCGTAGATGTGATGATAAAGCAGGGCTTCCAATAGAAAAAGGTCAAAAGTTTAAAAAGTATTTATACCAAAATTGAATTATAAAATAGGTCCAATTTATAAAATTAGATTAATATATAAATAATTTAAAAAATTATACATTAAAAAATGAAAATATATTTTTACATTACATATAATTTAATTGAAAAGTTAGTTTTCAATTAAAAATCAGTATTTTTCACTATTCATCAAAAAATGAAACATTTTAGAAAAATATCAAAAAATACCCTAAAATAATTTTTATTTTATGATATAAAAAATTAAATTAATTTTATGGAATAATGTTATTAAATTTTTGACAAATTAGTGTGAAATTTTATGTGAAAATCAAAACTAAACTGTCCTTTAGAAAAAAATCATGTTTTTAAAATGCTTTTATTTTTATTTTAAATGATTTTTTATATTTTAATCAAAATATAATCCTTATTTTGATATTTTATTTAGTATTATTAATAATAGAAAATTTAAAAAAAAATGTTATAATTGTATACTATATAACAGTTCATTTAGACTTAGGGTTGCGTGTCATTTAAAATGCCAAAGGTATTAAATTTAAAGAAATATATTTAATGTCATAGTTACGATTGATGTAATGTATCACATACACTATAGAATAAAATATTATTTTTTTCTAATATTTGGATGTTACAATATACTTACATGATCTTCCTGAAACCCATAAATGATATATCATCATTTGGTTTTGTGTTTCAATTTGTTTCCACTTTTATCTCATCTTTTACATCAAATTATGAGTATGAATATTTAATGCCTGAAGCATTATAATCAAATTATGATTGACCATGAGGTATATAACAAGATGAATATTTTTTATTCAGGTCTATACTAATACCAAATTAATTGGATATGGAAAGATAATAAAGAAAATTATTGACCATTCATATTAATTAATAATAAATTAATATCTAAATTTAAAAAATAATACCCAAAGTTTTAATTATATCATTCCATAAATAATTAACCCTATATATAAATTTAAATAAATAATAACATATTAATCTAATGGTTTTTTTAAAAACATTCACCTAACATACACAAAATAAAATATCATTCTTCTGAAAGAATCCTTCATGTGAAATTATATGATACACCTATTGGTCAGTTGTACAAAGACATAATAAAACACCCATATAATATAATATATCAGTTTAAAAAAAACATAAATTAAATACCATAAAAGGGGAGACTATACCTATTAACTTATGAATAACATTAAAATTTTAAAGCCATAATTGTATCCATTACTCTTAATTTATCCTCACTTGAAAAAAAATCGAATATCTAAATTTATCTAAACCATTATCCAATACCAACTATAGTATCCCAAAACCCACACTCTAAAAGAATATGTTAAGAATAAAATACATATATTATTGTATTTTAAATCAAAAATCGTAATCATGTTTTAGTCATCAAAAACATAAAACATAATAAAAAATCATTGGATCACTTACCCACCCAAATAACATTTAGGTTTAGTTTTTTATAGAATTAAGAAAAACCCTTTCATTACAATACCAATGTATTTAAGTGAGGATTTTCATTATTAAACCAAAATATTCTTTTTTAAAATTTTATCTTTGACATGTCCCATAAAATTCTTCACACATATATCATTTTTTTGACATAATTCAATTAAGATCAATATTTATAACAAGGGGAAATAGAAATAAAATCAATGTTGATCTCAAAAGCACTCTTTAGGAAAACACAATCCTTTACATTTGAATGTCATATTTGATCATAAGATGTGAATAAGGTTATGATGAAATAAAATAAGTGAATAAGGATATCATAAGATAATTAATTCTTTTAAATCATGTATCTTAAATCACGATACATGTAATAACACATTAATATAATAAAATAGTCATATATGTCTATAATCACAATCCATGTGAAAAATACTTCACAAAGGAATTCATTAGAAGTACTAAAAAGCATTAAAAAATATTTTAGGTATCATTGAACATCAAAAATTCCCAATGGAATTATATAATAAGATAATTCCCATATATTTGTGAAGGTACAAATGACTAGTAAAACTTTTAATCAATTGGGAGTAATTTATAACAAGTTTAATATATCAACACATATGAGTTACATCACTATTTCATATCTTAAAAGTATCTTCAATCAAGTTAATCTTGTCTCAATACCCATACTCATTAGATGGATATAGAAGACCCACCGATCAAATATAAAAAAATTCACATTAAAATTTGGGCTCAATCCCCAATCTCACATTCATAAAAAACTTCAAACTACTGTATCATGAAGAAAAATAGAAGGATTACTCCATTTCATTAAAACCATCATATAATGACTTAACAATGAAATAACAAAGGGGACTAATGAAAATATGTTTTAAACATCATATTATACCATATAGTTAAAGGATCTAAATGGTTTCGTAATATAATATCTGCAATAAATAATTATAATCAATAATGCATTTTGACATAGAAGAAAAATACCTTGAAAATATCTTTGAAAAATTTATTTGGAAACATAAAAAGATATCATTTTCCTCTAATAACATTTTGACTAAAAAATCTATAAATATTTGAAAATAAACATGTTTTAAAATAATAACTAAAACATATAAAGGAATCATAAAATTAAAGAATGGTCCTGCCAAAAGAAAATCCTTTAAATTTAATTTTTTAATTCTTTTTTATTGTTATTAATAATTAACCATGTCAAAAAAAATTATGATATTTATTTTTCAAACCTTTGAAAATGAGGTCAAAGATAATGGAACAAAACATTAGAATTTTTTTTAAATGAACATTATTATATTAAGACAAACAAAATTGCGGATGATTTTATATTAATGCCTTCATTAAAAATCAAAAATCATTTCTAAAGATATTCCATTTAGCATCCTCTAAAACAATGAGTAATTTGAAAGAAAGAACATAATAAGAATATAATATATCAGAAGTGAAAAATATTAATGATATTAATTTTAATATTAAATATATTTACCATATATATTATTATTGGCTCATTAATCAAAAAATGTATCAAAGATGGAATTTTTAGATCATAAACCCTAGAAACAAGGTTAATTAGTGGAACCTCAAAATTTTTTAATACAAACTTCAAAACAGATCAAAAAAAACATGTGTAATAATTAAATATAAAATTATATTGATTTAAGTAACATAACATGATTATATTAAAAAAATAATTTATATAAAAAAATATTTTCTAACCCATTATTGGGTTATTAAGTACAATTTATAAACTAAATCATAGTGGATTACCTAAATTAGGTATCAATGAATAGAAATTGTGATAGTGAAAACCCTTGTAGTTTTTATAAAATATTAATCAATACAACATAAAAGAGAGAGTTTTTAAGGAACTTTTAATGTCATGATCGATTATTAATCCATGATATAATATTACAATAGGTATTGTTTAACCCTTATAAAATTTATTAGGTTTATAATACATGACATGTCTCAAAGAAACAATAATAAGATGAATAATCATTAAAAAGAACATAAAAATGATGTTATAATTTAATAAAACAACTGATTCTGTATAAAAATTGTAAAACCTCATAAAACAAGTGAAAATAGATCATAATAAAACAAAAGGTCATTTCACACATAATCATGGATTGAAAATGTCAGTGAAGTAAAAATATAACCCAATAAATGTAAGAAGAATTATGAAACTACAAAATATGACTTTAGACTTGATACATACATCAATAAAATTCTTATATAATAAATTTATATTATTTTTTTACTATTTATTAAAATATTCTCGGTATATTCCATTATCATTAATCCATTTACTTCATTTGTTATATTTACTTTTCTAATTGGTTTATTCCACCTCAGGTATTTTGACGATGTTCAGTTCATAATTTAAAAATTACTTTGGTAGGCTGATCATTGTCAAAAGGGTTCATTATTTCATTATATATTGAGTAATAATAAACACATAATTATCAATTATATACATAATATTTAACTTTTATAATCAACCTGGAATAGTGGATGTGAAAAATGAATATCATCGCCTCATAGAGGTGGTATTCTACCGATACACATAAGTTAATTTATCTATTTTTAATGATTAAAAGGATAAAAAGGTTGGTAATATTATATATTTACAAACAAAACATTATTCCAATAACATCATATAAATTTTTTAAATTCGTCACAATAGCCATTCTTTTGAGGAGGTGATGAAAAATTAAACTCATCGCTTCATTGTGGTGGTTGTCCATATATAAAAAAAAATATGATTTCAATCCCCATTTTATGGAGAATGATATGAATAAAATTTGTAAATTAGTATTTTAATTTAAAATTATATTTTAGATTCTGATATAATTATATAGAAATGGTTTTGAAATAATTAAATGAGATAAAAGATAAAATAAATGAAAGTTATTGGTTTAAATGATAACCTCATATTTCAGAGACCTCTTTTTGATTTATTCTTAAGGAAAATAGATATGTTATTTTAGATAAATAAACCTTTAGGACATTTATAATGATGTTTCAAATAGGTTTTGGATTTTCTTGGTTGAAATATGTTGTTCAAGGTGGTGTAAAGAATAGTGTAGAGGGGTGTCATTTTATATGGAAGGAGATGACACACTTGAAATTACATAAAAAATTTAAATATAATAAAAGTTTACTCATTTGATGTGGCATCCTATTTGAAAAAATAAAAATCAAAGATAGTTTAATTTTAAAATCCTTTTAACCAATAAAATATGTAATGGTTTATGTGGAATTATAAACTATAACTTTGTTTTTAACCCCGCCATTAATCAATTTTTTCCATAACCATGGAGAAAACATTTTCTATTGTAAAATAATATAAATTTACTTATAAGGTATCAATTGAATAAAAAATTTTCTGTGGATTTAATTTTATACTATATCCATCCCATTACCACTTTAAGCATTTTTATGTTTTTTGAATCATTTAATAATTTATATATTGAACATAAAATAATATTACATTAATTTTAAGTATTATTCCCAAAATTTGAGAACAAATACATCAATACTTATATATAATGATAATATAAAAACATTATAAATCAATTATACATTATTATTGGGCATAAAATTATTGGGAAACTATAATGTATAAAAAACTACATTTACAGTTTTTAATATCATTTATATTGATTATCATTCTCATGCACAAGAAATGTGTCATTTTTGTATATGAATTGAAGTAAATTATATCATAAATAAAAATTAAAAATTAATAATAATAATAAAAATAAATAATTTTATTATGTTGAAATATAATTTAAAATCAAGAGAGTTACCTTTTTGAATTTGCAATACTAAAAATAATATAAAGGAAATTTTTAGTTAAAAATGCCATTATGATGCCACAATTTAAAATATAAGAATGGTGTGGTCAAAATAAACTCTTTCAACAGAAATACTATATGAAATAGATATATTTATAAATCTATATCACATTATTTTTAACCTTAATTACCATATTTACCCTTACTGAGGTGAAAATATTGACTATGGTCACTATTTATTTTAACAAAAAAATATAGTAGAAATATTTACTAATTTTGAAAATACTGATTAAAAATATAGCATCTAATTCTGAAAATTCAACTTCCACAATGGGAATAAATCAATAATAATATTTAATTATAAATTAAAATGGGGAAAATTTTTAATATAATTCATTTTTAACCCAAAAATGATGTTATACGAAAATTAATTATAATGGTAAATACTATTTAATTATGTATATTTTTTATTGATAAATAACCACTATGTAAATTTAAAATAAAATTCAATAAATAATGGGAACTTTTAATTAAATGAAATAATAGTTTTAAAAAAGTATGTATTGTTTACTATTCTTTGAAAAATAAATCTATTCAAAAACAAAAAAAATTCATCCTATGATAATTTGGATAAACATATTTGAAAATTGATGTAATTTTTATAAAATAAAATTTATTAAAGTTGAAGAAATTATTTATAATATTAATATTTAAATATAAATAAAAATGAATTTTGAAGAAAAATAATTTTGATGTATAAAATGAATTTATTGAATATTCAGTGTTTATTTCCTATGAATTAATAAAAAAAATCTTTCATTGTTTAGGTAAATATAAAATAAATTTCATAAAAACATTAGTAATAATCATGTCCACCAATTCAGTTAAAATATTATAATTTTCATATTTAAATAATAATATTTCATGGTTTCTTTTAGATTGGTGTTGTGTGTCCTATATACTATCAAAGAAAAATTTAATTTTAAAATGTCAGTGTGTTACTTATAAAGGGAATAAATTATTACGTACTACTAAATTTTGTCAAGTATGTGATAAAAAATTAAATGAGAAACAATTAATTACGAACATGGTTATTCAAAAATTTCACATCATATTAAATTCAAATTAATGATTAATATACATTGATTATTAAAATAATAAAAAAAAAATTAAAACCCCCTAATTATGTAACAAAATAGAGAAATTACTAAAATACATATTTACATAATTAGGTAAATTATGTAACGCCCCGACCCCAGCTACCCAGAGTCGGTGCATTACTTCGTAACATTGGCATGATCACAAAGGATCAAGTCTCGAAAGACCGATTAATTTAGTAGCCTTGGAAACACTAGATACATTCGTAAACGTTACATTACATCATAAAGTGAGAAACTACAATAACAAATTCTCCATAGTCCACACTCATATCCTCTTCTGACTATCCCTGCAGATCATTCATAAAATACTTCTTCATATCCTGGAAAATATTAAAACATTGAAAGGGGTGAGCTCAAATGCTCAGTAAGGATAAAAATATTCTGGAAGCTTTCGTAAATTAATCTTAACATTTAAGGAAATGTATAACTAAAACAAAAGCATTTCTAAACTTGAACTTTAGCATAAAATGGCAAAAATAAAATTAAATAATGCCATTTACTTACTCACATGGATATCCTACTAGTCGAATAATCACATGAAATATCAATAACCACTTTCATATTTATGGAATGCATAATGCCATACTATCATAACCACGTAGCTAAGGCCTCATGCCAAGACCACAAATATGATTTTGTCAAGGCCTCGTGCCAAGACACAAGTTTGTCTCATGAGACCTACCGATACATCGAGGAGCTATAGCAGGCTCCACCCGTCACTTATTAAGTCCAATGCATTCCTAATATGAATACGTTTAAACATATCATAAACCATAACATAATCGTATCACATAAAACATGCATAAAGGAAACATAACATTTCCACTTTTCAATCAAAAGATATCAATACAACACATTGATATAATAAAAACACTTTCAAAACCATTTTCAATACCAATATAAAAGAATGTTAAAACTTTGTATTTATTTTTCATTTTAAAAAAGTGATGGCTTGTAGAGGAAGACGAAACTCAAATAATGGTCATGACGGCGGAGAAGTCGTTGTCGCCGCATATGTACGGAAAGAAAAACATTCCCTTTTTTTTGTTTAGTAAAACGCTTCTTATAAAAAAGATTCCTTTTGAATAAATGTAAAAGTCAAAGGGGTTTATACACTGTATAAAAGAAAGTTGTGTATAAAACCAAATATGCCTCAATGAAAGGAGATTGAGACGAAGTCCTTAAAAAATAATTTTTAAAATAAAATAGATCTATTATGTGTATTCACTATAGTTACACATAAAGAAATTACAAATACAAGATTGGACATAATAATTTCATGACATAATTTGAAAGTAGGAGATTAACCCAAAGAATGGAAATTGCGTTAAGAAATTCCCTTACCTCGTGTCCGACTTGACTTGATCATTCTTTAAACTCCAGAATAATAAACTAGAGTTAATTTATATTTACTTAAGAACATTTTTCATGTTCATTATTCCTTTTATATCACTCATTACCATGTCATGAACATTATGTAATTATTTAATTTTATAACGGTCGTTTTGTCGATCTTTGGTACTTCAGTCAACAATAAACTTCTTATAATTACAAGTTGTTTATGTGGAAAAATATCCATTATATCCAGAATTATATTCATGATTTACATATCATATTTATCATATATATCACATATATACATTCATTCATAATATTACGTAACATTTAGAGGTAAGAAATGAAATGCACTGTTCATGGAGATGGTAAGCCGTACGTACGCATGAACGCCACTTTCATTTCTATTTAGTATTTAATAGAATGAAATCATAATGATATAAATGTATAATATAATTCCAGTATAATATCGTTTATAATACCATTTACTCCATCCTTTATACATCCAACATATGGTATTAACGACTCAAATCACTTTTAGGGGGCGGTAGTCCGCACGTCCTAAAATGAAAATATCGCGTTTACCCATAATGGAAACCATAAAGGTATGCCATAAATGAAAAATTAAAAATCATAAGGAAAACAAAAGAATAATATATATCATATATAAAAATAGTTTCATCATAATGGCCACCATTAGAGGTGTTATATGAGTGTTGAACAATCATCGTTTTGTGATGCAAAAATTCACCATCCACGGAAACAGTATGTTCTGTAACCATTAGATGTAGGTGTGTATAAGTGTAGCTCGAATCCTTTTTATAACAACATCCTAGTATATTGAGGATACTGGTGTTTTTACAAAAGAAATCAATAAAAAGAGTTTAGGGGGTTGGAGAAGCAAAATAAAACATAAGAACACAAGAGAAAACAATACCTTTAAAATGGGTAACTCTTTTTTGATTTCAGCCAAAGGCATCCTTGGGAAGAATTATGCCCAAAGTGAGGCTTATAGGAGTTATAGAGGGAAGTTGGGAGAGTATTTGGGCAGAGTTTGTCTGATCCAAATGGCTTGAAAGTGTGAGTAAGGTGGTAGTGGAGGGGGCCTTTTATAACTAGAGAGGAGGGGCACTCTTGGAAAGTAAAGAAAAGTCACTTTATTTTAAAATGGTATTCGGATTTAAGAGGTCCCACATTGATATAATTCGAGGATAAGGTGATAAGGGTTCTAAATACACTCATCCAATAGGTTCTGGACCTGTGTAGGACTTAGATATTACATTATCTTTCCATTTTATTTAAATCGTTAAATAACGAGGTCATCGCTGCATCATCATGATGTCATAAACAATTTAAATTATTTAATGTTTAAAAATTATAAAAAAATACTATCATGTAGAAAATATTTTTATCTTTCCAATGACTATTTATAGTCAAAAATATGACTTGTATAACCCCATGTAAATTTTTTTTTAGTAAAACATTTCATGTTTGTGTCATTTTTTACTTTAACATTAAATAAAAGGTATTTATGTCATTTTCCAACTAAAGTGGCTCTATGGGGTCCCCAAGTTGACCCATGGATTTTCTAGGTCGGCCATGGAACACAAAATGAGGGTAGGACATGTGTCAAGCTCATCTCATATTATTAAAACATTATTTTTACCTTAAACTACACTAATTACCTCTAATCGCGATTAAGAACTTAAAAGTTACTGTTCACCAAAAAATTATTTTATCTCATTGAAACACATTTTACTTCTTAATGACAACCATGTATGTCAGATTTTTGATATTCAAAACACAGAAGTGGTAAAATACCATTTAAATGAAAAATCAGTTTTTATAAATACCACTTAGTGGTTTCACTATTCATCAAAAAATGACGTTTTTCAGAAAAATCCCAAAAATTCACCCTAAGCTATATTTGATATTCCTATTTCAAAAATGATGTATATTTTACAACATTCCAAACATATAAGTTTCATTAATTAATTTTATAATTAATTTCCGCTGTCACAACAAATAGCGTGTTTTTAAGAAACAATTTCTATCAAAAGATTGACAATTGTTTATGTCCAATTTCAAAGTGAAATTAATTTTAATGACCACCATTGGATAAAATAGTAAAAATATATTCTAGTTATACTTTAAAACCACTCACTACTATAATTTATCACTATAAAATACTTTTATTAAAAATGTTGTTTTTAAGTATTTTTCACTATTCATAAAAATTGGATGTTCTCTGAAAATTACAAAAAATTCAAATTTTGATAATTTTGATATTACGAATACAAAAATGAAGTCCATTTTGAAATATAAAATTTCTATAATTTTAAAAAGTGGTTATCACTATTCATAACGGCAACTTTGATTAGTCGCGGTGTGTTAGAACTTGAAGTTGCGTACAATGCAAGCTATTGCATTATTGAATGAGATGTGTATCATGGAAGCTCGGGGTGTTACATTCTCCCCTCCATCAATAAATTGCGTCCTCGCAATTTGAAAATTTTCTTGGAAAATAAAAGGTTGAAAATAGAAAATATCTTTGTGGAAACCCCACATCGGAAATAAGGTTAATAAAATTTAGCCTTAATAAGAGGGAAAGGGAAATGAAAAAGTCACCACCCAATTATGATCTCAATTAGGAGAACATTGGTGGAAATTAGAGACAAATAATTGGAGGAAAAAAGTAAATATTTATAGGGAGTGATTGAGGTCATCAATCACAAACAAGTGTCAAATTGAGGGCCTCAAAGCCTTCAATCTATGTTGATTTAAAATATCATCAGTTCAATAAGAAATAAGGTATTAGGATAACATATTTTTTTGTTTTAATATCTCTTCACTAAAGTTTAAGAATTAATTTATTCATAGAATAATATATAGGTATATATATATTTTTATTCTTGACAAGTAGAGTTTCAACCTTCAACTAATTTCTACCACAAACTTATCTTTCACTCAAAAAGATAATAGAACTCAAAAATATTATATTTATCCTAATCATACAAGGTTCAAAATATTAACACATACCATTTAGATTACGAAAACTATTTTGTAATAACTAGGGACTTCCTATAGGCTAGTTCTAGGAAATAAAGGCCTGTCGCACTATGGTTGTGGGTTCGATTCCTGCAGCTTTGTCCGATGCGACGGTTTATGCCCCACCCTGCAGGTTGTCCTTTTCCTAAAACTATAGTATTATAATATTGAAAAAATAATTTTCATAAATGTTTTAACCATAAACAATACTATCAATGATCAACTTAATCCATTCCAACCTTTATAGTTATCCAAAATACCTCTGTCCAGACTTTCTCTAAAAGGTATCTAAATTCCAAAAATCAATTGTACCATCAGATTACTCTAACAAGGTAACGTTTCTCTTATTGTCACATACAAAAATATGATTTCCTTCATCATATTAAAACCTTAATGAAATCAACAAGTACTGCAGTATAATCCTTATATATATATATCACATTATTCTAATAACTAGAATATAATTATTGAGTCCAAAAACACAAATAAATAAATTATTCAACTTCATCTGTAGTAACAGCATAAGCTTGGCCATGATCCCTTGGCCTTTTCTGAGGTACGTTTTCCTGACGCTTAGGACATTCATTTGTATAATTCCCCATTTCCCTACAATTGTAGCATTCAACATTGATAGCCTTTTTCTTTCCCTTGAAATCACGCGCCTGGTGACCTTTTTCTCCACATTTATAACAAACTCCCATTCCTTTTAGGCAAGTACCAGGGTGATTCTTCCCACAATAATCACATAATAGAGAATACTTCTTTCCCTTTGCCCCTTTATCCGTCTCATGTTCCACCGTTCTCTTCTTCTCTTAATTTACTTAATTTCCATAAGACTTAGAGAATTCCTTTTCTATCTTGATAGCACACGAGACTATATCATTGTATGTTGAGAAAGATTGTGATACTAAATCTCGACAAAGAAATGGTTTTAACTCATCAAAGAAACGATCAGTCTTACTTCTTGGGTTACATATATAATCTGCAGCATGTCTCGCTATCCTTGTAAAGTTAGCCTCATACTTTGTGACATTCTCATCCTCCTTCTGTCTCAGACTCAGAAATTGCCTTTCCATATCTGCTCAATGGTCATGTGGAAAGTATTTTTCTAAGAAATTTTTCTTAAACTCCCTCCATTCCATACTAGATACTTCTTCATCTTCCTTTGTGTTTTGAATCTGCGACCACCATTGATCGGCATCTCCAGTGAGGTGTTAAACTTCCATGATAACCTTCTCACATTCGCTACTCCCCAAGGCATGGAATATATTCTCTAAGGAGTTTATCCATTGATCAAATACTAATGGATTTGTACCCCTATTAAATGTTGGCGATTGTTGCCTCATGAAGCGGTCTAACATTGATCCTCCACGTTGCAGATCAAGGTGTTCTATACGAGTAAGGTTATTATTCATAACCTGAGTGAGTTGTCCCAGTATGGTAATAAGTTGATCAGCACCAGTTGTATCTCCAGATCCATAATAATTTTCTTGATCAGGAGGGAAATCCCTACACGGAGTGCGTGCATTGATACGGTTTCCATTCCTTCCACTAGGTGCCATTTTTTTATACAATGGCATAAACTAGATTAGTTTATGAATCAAAATACATAATTCCATACTTGTAAAATACTTAACATAAATTGAACTATTTATGGACATAATCCATAATCAGAAAAATGTTTTCTTTGAGGATGTATATACTCATAACCCTTCATAGTGGTTTATAAAAAACGAGAATTATCCTAAGCATATCCCCCGGGAGTGTCGTAACCAAGAGTGTAGCAAGGCCCGTTGTCGTGCACCCGTTCCCGTTCGAGTCTAGCTCAAAGTGGTGTTTTCAGGTTTTACCCCTAAGTACATCTGTTCCAGAGCCACCTCTACCAGCTCGTATCCAGACAGAGATGTATTGCTCGAAAAACCCACAAAATCTCTATAATACCAAAATTCTAGGAAGTTATTCTATACTAATACTCAAAGTCTATCTTCGGGCTATGTGCTCTAATCAGAGTTTATCTAAATCTAGCTTCCATGGTTAGTATTAAACTGCCTATGATACCAACTATAACTCTCGGACCCCAGCTACCAGGAGTCGGTGCATTACTTCGTAACATTGGTATGATAAAAAAGGATCAAGTCTCGAAAGACCGATTAGATTAGTAGCCTTGGAAACACTAGATACATTCGTAAACGTTACATTACATCATAAAGTAAAAAACTACAATAACAAAGTCTCCATAGTCCACACTCATATCCTCTTCTGACTATCCCTGCAGATCATTCATAAAATACTTCTTCACATCCTAGAAAATATTAAAACATTGAAAGGGGTGAGCTCAGATGCTTAGTAAGGATAACAATATTGAGGAAACATTCGTAAATAAACATTAACAATTAAGGCAATGTATAACTAAAACAAAAGCCTTCTTAAAATTGAACTTCAGCATAATATGGACAAAATAAAATTAAATAATGCCATTTACTTACTCACATGGATATTCCACTAGTCGAATAATAACATGAAATATCAATAACCACATTCATAATGATGGAATGCATAATGCCAGGCTATCATAACCACGTAGCCAAGGCCTCGTGCCAAGACCACAAATAAGATTTTGTCAAGGCCTCGTGCCAAGACACTAGTTTGTCTCATTAGACCCACCGATGCATCGAGGAGCTATAGCAGGCTCCACCAATCACTTATTAAGTCCAATACATTCCTTATATGAATAGGTTTAGACATATCATAAACCATAACATAATCGTATCACATAAAACATGCATAATGGAAACATAACATTTCCACATTTCAATCACAAGATATCAATACAACACATTGATATAATAAAAAAACTTTCAAAACCATTTTCAATACCAATATAAAAGAAAGTTAAAGCATTGTATTTATTTTTCATTTAAAAAAAGTGATGGCTGTTAGAGGAAGCCGAAACTCAAATAATGGTCACGGCGGCAGAGAAGTCATTGTAGCCGCATATGTACGGAAAGAAAAACGTTCCCTTTTTGTCGTTTAGTAAAACTCTTCATATAAAAAAGATTCCTTTTGAATAAACATCAAAGTCAAAGGGTGTTATACACCGTATAAAAGAAAGTTGTGTATAAAACCAAATATGCCTCAATGAAAGGAGATTGAGACGAAGTCCTTAAAAAGGTAATTTTTAAAATAAAATAGATCTATTATGTGTATTCACTATAGGTACACATAAATAAAGTACCAATACAAGATAGGACAAAACAATATCATGACATAATTTGAAAGTAGGAGATTGACCCAAATAATGGAAATTTGGTTATGAAATTCACTGACCTCGTGTCCGACTTGACTTGATCGTTCTTTAAATTCCTGAATAATAAACTAGAGTTAATTTATATTTACTTTAGAACATTTTTCATGTTCATTATTCCTTTTATATCACTTATTACCATGTCATGAACATTATGTAATTATTTAAGGTTATAACTGTCATTTTTTCGATCTTTGGTACTTGAGTCAACAATAAACTTCTTATAATAACAAGTTGTTCATGTGGTGAAATATCCATTATATCCAGAATTATATTCATGATTTATATATCATATATATCATATATATCCATTATATACATTCATTCATAATATTACGTAAAATTTAGAGGTCAGAAATGAAATGCACTGCTCATGGAGACGGTAAGCCGTACGTACGCATGAACACCACTTTCATTTGTATTTCCTATTTAATGGAATGAAATCATATTGATATAAATGTATAATATAATTCCAGTATAATATTGTTTATAATACCATTTACTCCATCCTTTATACATCCCACATATGGTATTAACGATTCAAATCACTTTGAGGGTGCGGTAGTCCGCACTTCCTAAAATGAAAATATCGCATTTACCCATAATGGAAACCATAAAGGTATTCCATAAATGAAAAATAAAAAATCATAAGGAAAACAAAAAAATAATATATATCATATATAAAAATAGTTTCATCATAATGGCCACCATTAGAGGTGTTATATGAGTGTTGAACAATCATCGTTTCGTGAGGCAAAAAATTTTCATCCACAGAAACAATATGTTCTTTAACCATGAGATGTAGGTGTATGTAAGTGTAGCTCGAATACTTCTTATAAAAATATCCTAGTATATTGAGGATACTGTTTTTGTTACAAATTAAATCAATAAAAAGTGTTTAGGGGGTTGGAGAAGCAAAATAAAACAGAAGAACACAAGAGAAAACACTATCTTTAAAATGGGTAACTCTTTTTTGATTTGGGCCAAAGGATTCCTTGGATAAAATTCTGCCCAATGTGAGGCTTCTAGGAGTAAGAGAGGGATGTTGGGAGAGTATTTGGGCAGAGTTTGTCTGAGCCAAATGGCTTGAAAGTGTGATTAAGGTGGTAGTGGTGGGGGCCTTTTATAATTGGAGAGGAGGGGCACTCTTGGAACGTAAAAGAAAATTCACATTATTTTAAAATGGTATTCGGATTTATGAGGTCCCACATTGATATAATTCGAGGATAAGTTGATAAGGTTTCGAAATCCACCCATACAATAGGTTTTGGACATGTGTAGGTCTTCGATATCACATTATCGTTACATTTTATTTAAATCATTAAATAATGAGGTCATCGCTGCATCATCATGATGTCATAAATAATTTAATTTATTTAATGTTTAAAAATTATAAAAAAAATACTATGATGTAGGAAATAGTTTTAGCTTTCCAATGACTATTTATAGTAAAAAATATGACTTGTATAACCCCATTTAAAAATTGTTTTAGTAAAACAATTCATGTTTGTGTCATTTTTTAACTTTAACATTAAATAAAAGGTATTTATGTCATTTTCCAACTAAAGTGGCTCCATGGGGTCCACAAGTTGACCCATGGATTGTCTTGGTCCTCCATGGAACATCCAATGAGGGTAGGACATGTGTCAAGCTTATCTCATATTATTAAAACATTATTTTTACCTTAAACTACATTAATTACCTCTAATCGCGATTAAGAACATAAAAGTTACTATTCACCAAAAAATTATTTTAATCTCATTGAACAACATTTTACTTCTTAATGACAACCATGTATGTCGGAATTTTTAAATTCAAAACACAGAAGTGGTAAAATTTCATTTAAATGAAAAATCAGTTTTTATAAATACCACTTAGTGGTTTCACTATTCATAAAAAATTGAAGTTTTTCAGAAAAATCCCAAAAATTCACAATAAGCTATATTTGATATTCCAATTTCAAAAATGATGTCTATTTTACAAAATTCCAAACATATATGTTTCATTAATTAATTTTATAATTAATTCCCGCTGTCACAACAAATAGCGTGTTTTTAAGAAATAATTTGTATCAAAAGATTGACAATTGTTTATGTCCAATTTCAAAGTGAAAATAATTATAATGACCACCATTGGATATAATAGAAAAAATATATTCTAATTACACTTTAAAACCACTAAATAATATAATTTATCACTATAAAATACTTTGATCAAAAAAGTTGTTTTTAAATATTATTCACTATTCATAAAAATTGGATGTTCTTAGAAAATTACAAAAAATTCATCATTGGATAATTTCGATATTAAGAATACAAAAATGAAGTCCATTTTGAAATAGAAAATTTCTATAATTTTAAAAAGTGGTTATTACTATTCATAACGACTACCTTGATTAGTCGCGGTGTCTTAGAACTCGAAGTTGCGTACAATGCAAGCTATTGCATTATTGAATGAGAAGTGTATCGTGGAAGCTCAGGGTGTTACAAATTATATTACACAAAAATTAAAATTATGCTAGATTTATGTAGTAATGAATTAGAAATTAAAAAAACCCATAAAATACAATGAATAAAGACGATTTAGGATCTAGGAGGATCTCAGTTAGTGTTTGATACTTGGATAAAAATTAAAATGATGCTCAATTGAAAAGAAGATGGATTGGGAACTCAGTAATTTGATATTGATAGCGAAATAAATAAAAACAAAAAATTTGGGGAGATAACCAGGTATAAGAGAGGGTATGCCACCACTCATGTAAGGAAAAAATAGAGATCATGGGGTGGGAGGGGAGGTGAGGAAAAAAAATATAAATCCCTATACAAATATTTTCTAAAAATTGTTGGTATAGAGCACTAAAAATAACTCTTTACTAAGAGTTAGTTTTAATTATTAGTATAAACCAACCTATAGTAATATTTTTAGAAATCCATTTGTAGATGGGAATGGGAACAAACTGAAATTCTATTAATGTTACTCATTATAGAGTCATTATCTATTTTCATATTCTGATTCTTATTTTAGAGGATCTATTTAGGATAGAAAAATTAAATTAGGAAGCTATCACTATTGAAAAAATAATTAGTTTCATGGTGAAGTATGAAGAAACACTCTGCTGCATTATCTATTAATGGGGGTCAATTTATTATATCAATTTTTTTTTGAAAATTTTTTATAGATGGAATAAAACATAATTAAATTCAAATTTATTTTTGACTATGTTCCAATAAAATGGGATAAAATTGGTGTTATCATAATTTATAAAAAATTCATATAATAAATTCAAGAACAATGTATATATATATAATAAATAATTATACAATAAATCAAACAAAAAATGGGTGAAATTTACCTTGAGTTCATAAATATTGAAATTAATTATTATAATTTCCTTATAAAATACTTAGCAAATGAAATTTTTGATTTCATCTAAAATGAATTTTGATTATTCAAAATTATTATTTTTTAAAATATTTATGTTTAATTTTAAATATTTATTATTCAAATTACATATCCTATTTTTAATATTGAAATTTCATTTTATTTATTTCAATAAATTCTCCCATCAATAATTGAAACAAAACCTTATTATTTTTGGTTTTTATTTTATTTTATCATATCACTCATAGTTACTCGTCACAATTTTTAATGATGTGTTATAAATTTTTGGACATAAAACATGATCATTAAGAAACCTTAGAGTATTATCTCTCAAATATAAACCATTAATACCCAAAAACTAAAATATTTAAATAATAAACTGAATATCTATGTTGATCATGGAAAATATGTTGAGAGTATAAGAGACTATATTTGATAGTTCCAAGAGAGAAAAAGTTATTGGCATTGTTTTTTGGTGGAATGGTTTTTGATTTCAAATGGAACGATATAATAGATTTTTTGTTAAATGAAGTACTAAATTTCCTAGGATGTGAATTTTTATGAAAAAAGAGAGTATTATCTATTAAAATATGTTTTACATTTCTATGAGAATATCATTTTTAGTTGAAAAGATTATAGATACTTGGTAGATATTATGGTGAACACCACAAATTTATAAATTTATCCAGTATAATTGGATAAACATTATTTTTTTCCTCACGTCGGAATTTTATAGTTTGATTTTTCTCTTTTCACCATATATAATGTTTTTGTTTCTTAGATAATGTTTTGTATTTTGGGAGTTTAAATTATAAGAGGATATTTTATTAATGATAATAACGGTAAGAATACTATTATTGTTATGGTCATTAAAACATGAATTACCTTAAATGCATGAGAATTTGAAAATAAATTTTTCTAATAGTGTTGTGAATCTTATAATTATCTCATTTAGGGGAATGTGAATTTTCTAAGGTTCCTATACATGAATATTACCCATATCAAGAGAAAGGTGTTAATTTTCTATCAGTTAAGAAGTATTTAACACATATCCCTCAAAGAATAGAAGTTTATATGAGTTAATTTATGACATCCATGTTTCATGGTGTATCAATGTACGAGTAAGAGTGATAAAAATATTTATATTTCAAAATTTTTTCCTTCTGAGGGGGTAATCCTATAATAAGAAAATATCACTCTGACTTATTGACTAATTATGGCCTCTAGGTTGTTAATTTTGTAGACTAGGACACTAGAAAGGTTATGATTACTAATATTTTTAATGCAGGTTGTTTTTAGGATATAAGATTTAATTTTTAGGTTGTCGTAAATATTGAAGGAACTATTTATTGAAAAAAAGGAAATAAGTAGAAATATATATTTAGAGAAAGAATATTATATATCAAATTATGTAAGATTTACAATAGGTAATTAATAAAATAAAGCTTTATAAATTTCTCATGATGAGTAACATGTGGAGGCTACTACAAAGGTTAAAGATATTGAATATTAACTTGTTTTCATGTTTAAAATGATCATAATGATTTTCCAAGAGAAGAATAAGCTAATTTGTAAAAAATAAATAATAATTTACTCTTTGATAAAATTCAGTAATTCATTGATAAATCTATATCTTACTCAAAATAAGAATTTTTTCAATGAGGGAATGTTTTTATCGATCTAGCTATGTTTTAGGTGCATGTTGGTGATGTTGTTACACCATAATTTCACGAAGAATTAGTTTTTACTAATGATGTATAGAGATATCTGGGAAAATTATTTTTATTTACCTATCTCAAATGATAGTTATTATTGATAGTGATAGAAATTATAAATATACCTTCCAAGATAATTATTGTACCCATGTTGGGATTCCTAGAGTTATTTATGATTTTGATATTCTAATAGGGATATATGAAGATATTACAGTTTTATAGACAAATATTGAAGTAGAATTAAAGACTATACATTTTGTAAGATATGATATTATTGGATATGAGGAGTAAAATATTGAAGAAACCACAATAAAATTGAATACCAGAAATAAAATTATTGAGTTTGAACTTTCTCATGTAGAAAAGGGGATAAACATACATATAAAATAATTACAAAGGAAACTCAAGATTAAATAGTCATGTTTATAAAATTAAGAAATAATATATTTTAAAATCAACTTAATAACATAATTAATAGATAGTTTTAAGGAAGATATTACTGATTCTAGAGAACAAGTGAAATCATTAAATGAAATATCTATCATAAAACATGATTTTTATTATTTCAAAGATATGATGGTTTGTAAAATAGATCTTAATTCAATGAGATCCATGTTTATGAACATGAGGTAATTTAATTTAACGAAAAAATATATTTAGATACTAGTTTAGGTTTATTAAATTCCAAAAACCCACCTAACCAACTGCCGCTTCATTTGGATTATAATGGACAAAAGAAATTCAATAAGAGATAATATATATTTTTAAATATTGTTTTAATGTAAATAAAACTTTTATTCCCTTAAATTTCATCTTGTATCAATGGTCACTATTGGATAAATTAAATGGGAATTCATTTCTGAAGGATAGGGTTCTATGTGTGTTATTATGATATTCACTATTTAGTTACCACTATTTAGGTTCTTATTCATAATTTCAACCTGACCTCAGGTGTACCTCCCCATATTCAAGAGACGTACGACTATTATAAAGGGTAATCTGTTTTATGATAAGAAGAGAATATACCCATATTAGAGTTCTATAATAATGTATATTTAAAAATTAATATATACCCATCTAAAGCTATAAATAGATATCATGGTAGTTCCAATATTGAATATAACCCACATAATATCAAAATTATTTCTATATAATTAATTGAAGACATACCACCAAATAATATCAAATAATGAAAAAACCATAAAATAAAAATATAAAAAAAACTAAAAATTGGAGTCCCTGTAAAACTTGGTTTGAGTACAAGAATAATCTAGTATCCCATGATCTATCCTAGTTATCCAACAAAATAATTCATAATACGGATCTTTACCATTCCATTTAGTATAACCATGAAACTCAATTGAGTAGCAAATGTTAGCTCAATCAGTGTGTTTGTATGACTTAGTTCGGAAAACCAACAGTGTTTAATGTTATGTTTAGTGTTACTATATAGTGAAAGTTGATGTGTATAATAAAATGAAGGAAAAATATATAAACAAAAATTAGTCTTTGTATATTAGCTTCTATGGTGACACCCATGATAAACCATATCTTCTCTAGCCTAAAATGGATACATTTTTCCACATTATCCCATAAAGGAAAAAAATAATCAAAGGAGGAGTTACCTATGGAATTGAAATTTAAAATCATAAAATGAATCCATGGGGGGTACCCAAGGAAATCAAAATCAAATATCATAAATTATGAACCAAATAAATATACTCTTACTATCCATTAATTAAATTATATATTCTATTATAAAAATTAATATGTTAATTAGATCCTAGATCACATTCTAGGCATCCTCAGTCACTCACATAATGTTATATCTTATATAACAGCCTGAAACCTGCACTCCATGATTCATTGCTGAAATCATAAGCATTATATTTCTAGTTCAATACTGATAAATTTGAACAATGTTTTATGACCAATAATTAGTAAATCTAATGAAAAAATTAGATTTCTTACCTTCCATTGGACTATTTAGGGTTAGAGTTTCAGAGAATTAGGAAACACTATAACATAAGAAATACCCATAATTTTAAATGTGCATTTAACCCATATAACAATGATTTTCATAATTCACATTAAGTAATCATCATCATCCAAATGAAACACTTAAATAAATAATTTATTTAAACTAATTCATCATAACCCAGGAAAAATTAAACATTAGAAGGTTTATCTTAAATGCACAATCATGAAATCCATATGAATTAAAAATTTAATGTCATTCGTGATTATAGTAATATCATAAGGGTATGATAACATAATAAAATTTCATGAGTTTAACATAACAAGATTAATACCCATCAGTACCTGGACAATCATACATGAATATATAGAATTTGGATTTATCAAAGGAACGAATCATCAGAATTAATAATCTTGCGTCTTGTGACATAATTTTTATTAATGGAATCCTTATAAACCAAAATAATGTATAAATAAATTTAAAAAATATATTATAACATTATCATCGTATCAATCTTACAAAATTAGTAACTTATATAGGTGAATTCTATATTCAGATTACACCATAAATTATAGTGTTTAAAAGGACCCACACATCAATGGTTAATATCGTAACTACTCATCCTTGGTTTATCATAGAACCACCCATTCGTGGTTAAAAATTTAATAAAACTTTCTATGATTATAATGGAACAAAGAATAATCATAATCATTTCCCAATAACCACAATATAATCCTAAAACATGGACTCTCACGAATCATCATAAAACTAATTAACCAACAATTATTATTTTATGTACACACTTAATGTGTGGAAATGAAATGAGTTTCAAAAAAGTGTTTTTGTAACATGATTAAACTAAGGTAATGAAATTTTTTTCATGAAAATATCATTGAAATGGGTTTAACCCATGAAAAAAACAAATTCTATAAGAATATAATTGAAACATGGATAACCATTGGAAAAGAAAATGGTCCTATAACAATCTCATTGAAACATTATCAACTATTGGAAATGAAATAATTTCCATGATAAATCACATTGAAAATAATGATAGTCTATATAGAGAAATAATGAGGTTGGTATAATTAAAAAATATCCCCATTGGAAAATAATTTAAAAAAAGAGTTGTTTTTATTGATGAATGGAAATACCATTAAAATATTATTAAAAAATTCATGAAAATAACAATTTCAATTTGAAAATGCATTATAAAAACTAAAAACCCACAAAATATTGTGAAAATTGAATTCATTGAAAATATTTTAGGATTTATATAAGGAAACCTTCATGGAAAATAATGTATAATATTTTAGGAAAATCCATTTATGTAATAATTTTTAAGAAGAAGCATTATTCTTAAAATATTTTGAAATATGGATTCAAAAGTTACCTATATAGAAAATGTTCTTGAATTAAATTTTATAACCATTTAATATAAGATGAAATACCAAGTAAAATGTAAATAAGAAATAATTCATTTTTTATGAATATCATTTTTAATTTTTTTAGAAAACATGAATATAGATGAGACATATACTCAATCTACAAGTAAATACAAGATCAATATCACTTACAAATGACTTTATATATATTTCTTCAATCAATAAGGGAGGAAAAAGAAATAAAACATATTATTTCATTTATAACCAGTGGATAATAAATATATTTGGTTCATTAAAAAATATCATGTGATTATTTCTAAAGGATCCTTGAACATAAAGAAACTCTAAAAAACAACGATTTTAAAATTAAGCATTTTCCACTTTGTTAACTCTCCAATCATAATTCCCATAAATGAATAACCTGAAATTATACATTATATGTCATGAACATAAACATTTTGATGATATTACATGACAAATGTAAATATATAAATCTCACAAATGAATAAAGGTCCACATTATAAACACATTTTTGAAAGAAATATAATTTGAGGTGAATAGCCCCTATTAAAATAATACCAATGAGTTTATGAAATTAATCTATGAATATATTATGTGTATAAAATATAAAATAATATAATATAAGAAGAAAATACAATGTAGGATAATAATAATTCATTACATATATAATATTACAATATATATGTATATGATGATGTTAAATAACCCAATTATATTAAATTTTGAAATGAAATTATTTTTAACTTAATAACATTCATGTAAATTCATATTGGATTTATTAAGTAAAAATGCAACTTAAAATAACATTATGTTTGAAGGAATCATGATATTATATGTAAAACTGAAATTACCTAAACAAAGAAAAAAAATAATTGTTGAATACGACATATGTCTCATAGTAGTAAAAGATAGTTGAGAAAAAACCATTACCTAGAGTCTAAACATACCTAGAATGTCCTTTAACTCATGTATAATGAGATCATATAAATTATTTGACTTCAAAAGAACCGTTTTTTCAATGTGTTGACTTCAGTAAAATAGTTAATTATCAATATATATCTTGAATAATAATTTAGAAGTAGTTTTCATATTTATATATCAATTATTATTTTAAAATAAATAATTATATATTATTATTTAAAATGAATGATTTTTCAATTCTAGAGTTAGTAGACCATACATACACATGACTAATATTTCCATTTTTCAATTATCATTATGGAAAGAAGGTATGAAATATGTTATCTTTAAAAAATGGTTAAAATATCACAAATTATATATTACGTCATTAAATATACTTATATAAAAACCATCCATTATATTTAGTGATGAACAAATAGAATAGCATCGCTTAATGAATGTGGTTGTCCAAATAAGCATTAACAACATTATCATTTTTCTGTGTAAGAAATAAAATGATATATTATATATTCATTATGATAAATATTTCATTATTATCATTATTATGTAATTTATATCACATATTATTATTATTATTATACTCCTTACCTTCCAATTATATACTTACTGAAAAATTAATCTAATCGCTTCGTGAGGAGGTAATCTTCCATACATAGGAGGATATTTTCATGTCCCCCATAGAATGGAATTACAAAGATATATATGATAATAAAATTAGAGAATCGTAATTATATTAAAAATATCATATATATAGTCTTAATACTTTATTACATCAATTTGTGAGAGGCTATGATGGAAAACTATGGATATCAGTTAATGAAATGGTTGTCCACCGTACAAACGAATAGTTTTTTCATATCACATTTAATAGAGGAGGAGATAGATTTATCTTATTAAATTAATATAATAACATATATGTATTGGGGATATATTGGGTTTTATCATATTATAATAATTTAACAATTACTTACGGATCTGGAAGATTAAATAAAATAAGGATGCTTGGTTAAGCATGATACGTCTTCTTTATAAAACCATCTTAGGTAAGCACTAAACACCTTCTTAAAATAAATTTATGATCAAAATAATGGTTGAGGTCATGGTTATTGATTTTAAGAAGGTATTATCATAATTATTGGAATATATAAAGTTAATTTAATGTGGTAATATGAGAGTATAAGAAGTGTATTTTTATATTTGGGGTAAGGAAACCACTCAGGAGCTATTTAGAAATTTCAGAAAATAATCCATAAGGAAATCCATTCCCATGAAAAATATTATAATAGAAAATATATTAGAAAATGTGAAATATTATCTTTAAATATTTACATCAAATAAGTTTTTTAAAATTTTAATTTTAAAACATACACTTATCTTTTTAGTTTACCGCATCGTAAATCTGTTATCACCTTAATTGTTGAAATCAATTTATTTTATTTTCACTATGCATTATGGTAAAAAATATAGATGAACGTATTAGATAATATATTTTATAATAATTTCAAATAGGGAATAGATTTTTAAAAAATCATTTAACCCTATTTTTTTTAATTTATATAAAAATAAACCCACCGACATGACGAAGATGTAGGTTTTCAAGAAGTATTTTATTAAACAAAATGATTATTTTATATTAAATCTATGACTAATAGTATTAATTACATGAAGTTAAATAAATATATATTGATCTATAAAAATTATATTTAATTTAAAAAATTATTCATTAGGTAATATCATAGTAAATTACAACGGGGAAAATTATGCGCTTTAAAATAGTTTTTCACGAGGAGCTTATTTTTAAACCAAAAAATAATTATACAATAAGAGACAATATAAATAAGATTAAAATGGATTAAATAAAAATAAAAAATACTGAAATTAATTTAAAAAATAATTAAAATATAATAGGTCTTCATAATTACTTAATTTTATCTAAAAGATATGATTGTTTTACAAAAATCGGTATTTATCACTATTCACTTAAAAATAAATATTATTCAAAAAATTCGATAAAGTTTACCATAAATTAATTTGAATATTATTTTCCAAAAAATTAGATTAAATTCATCATATGAATTTTATAAATGTTACAAAAATTAATTATAATATTATTTTTCAACAAAAAAACATTATATATTTTTAAGAAAACATATTTTTAAACCAAAAAATCACTTCACTAATAATTAATTGATTAATTACAAAGAATTTATTGATAAAATATATTGATTAGTAAATATATATATGTATAATTATATAAATATATAAATATATATATACATATTTCATAGATTATCTAATACTATTTATTCCCACTAATTTAACAACAATGTTATAATGGTTATATTTTTTGTGGGTTATTAATCTCGCTATTATGTGTCGAATACACTAACAATCATAGTTTTATTTTCCAAAATATCTGGATGTTTCATCCTCTACATTTAATAAATTACATCCATAAAATTTTAAATTTATTTTATTAATAATCATTTGGACATTGGAAAACACTTTTTTTGGAACCCCATATTATGAACATGGTTAAAAATACATCCTCTTTGTAAGTGAGAGAAGGAAGTACAATGGTCATTTAGAATATTGCAAAAAAAGATTCCCAAGTAGGATAAATTAGATGGCATGTGAAGATATAGATATATAATTAATGATTAATTCCAAAATAATTATATAGAGTGACATATATCATTGGTCACAAGAAAGTGAATGATCATGAGAAATTCAAAAACCACAAAACCATAAAGCAAAGATGTGTGAAAAAGGTCTTTGATATCATCAGAAATGTTGGTAACCTGATTTTTCTTTCAAGACAATTTTACTAATGTTTAGGAATTAATTTTCCATATAGTCTAAAACCATAACAAAATATAATTACAATAATATTATAATTTCACACTTAGGTCAATACCCACACAATCTTGTCGTTTCTCCCAAATATGAGTAATCAATATGATTTTTTCTTGTCTAATGCACTAAAAATAGAAATTGAAAGCATAATATTACGATAAAGGGAGTAAAAAAAATATTAAACACATATTTGTAAATTAAACAAAATTATAATGGTTAAAAATTGTAAGATAATTCCCAAAATTAATATTCATTTATAAGATAAAATAATACATTAATTTTATTAAGTCCACAATAATACCGAGAGATAGAAATAAATCATTTATGAATAACCTAAAAATATCGATTGTTTCACCGAAAATGTTATCTCGTGCCTTTCATTTTTCGAGCCCAAAAATTTGGTAATATTAATTTTAAATTAACCATAATCACATAGTCACAAAATAACTATTAAATACCATGGTTATCTAAATGTTAATAAATGTTTTCTCAATATCATTTTTCATATATACCTTAAAGGTTGTCAATACATTTTTTATTATATCCAAAAAAATGTAAATGCATACATCACATTAATCAAAATATTTATATATTCCTCAAACTATTAAAACATCTCAAAAAATTTCACAAATATTTTTAGGAACTTAATGATTAAAATCTCAAAGGGATGTCTAATAATATGAACATATGATATTACTTAATTTCGTATAACTATAATTATATCAGTAAATATTAAGATAATTTTACATTAATACATCATAATCATCAAATTTATCTAAACCCTACTATGATACCAACTATAAAATCTTCTAACCTTCACTCTCAGATCTAGTGCTAAAATCATAAGCATTATATATTTTTTCTCAATAATGAGAAATGTGACCCATTTTCTCCATCAAAACATTACAAAATCAAAATAAAATATTATATTTATTTCATATACATGGACAACATAGGATTATAGTTTCATAGAATTATGAAAAACAATCATATAAACAATATTTATTTCTTTAAATATTATTTTTTGACCCTTAACAAAAAATTTCATATTTCACAATAACTCACAATCATCATCCGTATGAAACCCATTGAGACAAAATTCATTTAGCATCATTCTTCTTAACGAGGGGAAAAGTTAAAATAATATGGGTGATCTCAAATTATTGGTAAGGGTAAATATAATCATTAATAACTTAATATCATAATTGAGAAAAATATTATCATAAGGTTATGTTGAAATAGTCAAAATCCATAAGTATAATATTATAATATTTATACCCATCAATACATGGGAAAAAATAGGAAAACATAGAGTATGGATTTAATAGAGGAATGTGTCATTATAATTAATAATAATGAGTCATGTGAAATAAATCTTGAACAAATGGAACATTACAATCCCAAAGAAGACATAGATAAAATATAATGGCATCTTGAAACACTATCATCATATCACTATTTCAAATAAAATGAAAAATATAATTGAATTCTATCTCAAGAGTATCCAATGTATTGTAAGGATATAATGGACCCACCTTTCCTTGTTTAATAATGTAACCACCCATTCTTGGTTTATCATGTATCCACCAATTTTTGGTCAATAACACAATCACCTGCCCTTGGTTTATGATGGAACCACAGTTAAAAAAATTCCAAACAACCATTACATAATCCTAAAACATAGATCAAACATAATTATAAATCCATAAAACATCCATCAATAATTTTATTACATAATTAACCTAATAAAAATAATTTAGTTTCAAGAAAATCTATTAAAAACATAATTGGAATGTGGAATAAATGAGTTCTTTAAAAATATCATTTAAACACAATTCACCCATAGAAAATAAAAGTGTTCCCAAATAATCTATATTAAAAATGATTAACCAATGGAAAATAAATGAGTTCCATAACAACATATTTGAAACATGATTAACCCATGGAAAAGAAATGGGTTTCATGATAAATCTCTTTGAAAAAAATTGTAATCCACATGGTGAATGAATGGGGATGGTACCATTATAAAATACACCAATTCTGGCATATGTAACAACAAGGATTGTTGACAATGACGAATGAAACAACCACTAAAAGATCATTAAAAATGATTTTTATGAATTTTTTTTTTTAAATCAGGAATTTATCAAAAGTAGTTAAAGGTCATTATTATTGTTATAGAAGTGATGATAATAAAGGTGGTGTTAATGGGTTAGAAATAAAAGCATTCATAAAAATCACTCATAAACGCCCCCATTATTTAAGAAAAAAATTGCACGGAAATGATGCCTTTATCAGCTCTTTTTAATATCTAATAAAGGGGGCCTTTATAAGTTCTTTTTTAGAACTGCTAAAGGAAAGCATTATGAATCATTCATTTATATCGTACAAACTTCTTCTCACAACCTAGCCCCATAGACCAACGGCCCAATAAATTCCCCAATGTAGTCCTAATGCATAATGAGTCCATATCCCCACCTCAGAACCACAATGCGGCATCACTTTAGTTTTCTACTAAGTTTACTTATATTCTATCCCCATGTATATAAATTGTTATTAGGCTTCTAGGAGGACTTCAAGGATTGAGATGGACCTTACTAGCTCGGGAATCATGATTTTTTATTGTTGCTTAATAGACTCTTTTCTTTTGGTTATTCACTTAGGATTTTTTATTGTCAATTGTATCAGTTTCACTTTTTAGCATGCATGTGGAAATGTATTTTGGATTTTCTTTCTTTCTATTAGTATGTGGAGTTTTTTGATATTTTACATCTTTTCTCCAGATCCTATTCAATAAAAAGTGTAAAGCCTTCCATTTTTGTGTGAGATTATATAACCTTAGTGATATTCACCATTCCAGGTCTTATTGAAGGTGGGACTCATGGGTCATTATATGTATTTCATATTAAATAAGTTGTTGATAAATCCCATACTGGTTAAATGTCTAATTTTGTCATGCACTCTTTATCATCCCCCCTTCCTATTCAGTTATCCCCCTCCCACTTTGTCGGTTCCCCCCTTTATCATCACTTTAGCCTGTGCCCCTTCCTCCAACATGATTCACATCTAGGACCCCTAGCATATACACCATCTCTTTTTCTACTCCCCTATACTGTTTTTTTTTTCATTTTATGTTATATCTAAATACTCATATATAACTCTGTATATATTTTTATCCATATAGTAATATATATGTTTGTATATATATATTTAAATAAATACTTATTTATATATTTTTTTCAAAAATTATATTAACTCTAATGATCCTTTAAATCACATAAAAACATTAAGAAACTATGAAAACCCTAAAACCTATAAAAACAAGAAATGGCCAAAACTATTTATTATGATGTTTTCTTAGCTCCAAAACTAGTGAAATTAATGCTTATGAAAATTTCGTAAAAATGATATGTTTTACAAGACAAATAGACCCCTAATTAGATGTTACAAACATTTCAGTTTTAAGAAATCAGGGTCGGCAAATAAAAATCAATTTTGAGGGTATTCTGGGCCTTTTGGGATTTGAAAAATAATTCAAAGATCTTAAACCACAATCCTAGAACATGTATGGCATATATTTCATTGAAGGCATAAATTTGATCTGTTTTGGAACCCAAATGGACACCCAGAACAAAAGTTACAACCATTTAAAGATCAAGTTCTATGTATGGCATTTTTGAAATTCTAATATATTTTATTCCTTCAATTAATAGAAAATTTAAATCTTATATGTTTTATATCATTTCAAATTCATTTCTTTTAATAGTTTTCTAGGTTAAATAGACTCCCGGTTTTGTATGTTATGATATTTTTTGTGTTTTTATCGTTTTTAGGGGTTTTATGGATTTTAAGTGTTTTTTATATTTTATGGGCATTCAAACAACCATAAATTCTGAACAGGCTTCCTCTTGTCCTATACCATATATCAAATTGATTATTGTGATGAGTTTAATGCCTCGTCTACCAACAAGAATGATTTATTTCATCTATTGAGGCAAACAAATACCCAGAAGGCCTCTAAATAGGAATAAATTCTTCCATGGGTGTCCGTTAATGAAATATTTTTTTATGAAATATAACATTTAAAAGTTCTTGTAAAAACACTAACAAAGAGGGACCATTACGTAAACATATAATAAATTGTAGTTAAATACCACCCTTTTATCAGTGCTTTTTTTGAAGCATTGATAAAGACCCCCCACTTTATCACCACTTTTAAGATGCAATTATAATTTCTTAGTTTATCAGTGATTCTAAAAGATGGTTGATAAAGGCCACTCTTCTATTAGTGCTTTTTTAAAAGTTCTAATAAAGAAAAATCTTTATGTGAACTTTTTTAGATGCGCTGATAAATTCTATTTTTATCAGGGCATTTTTACATGTGTTGATAGGGGGCCCCCTTTAACAGTGCTTTTTAGCACTACAAAATACCCCTCGAATAACAATAAAAATAGGGTGGTTAAAGATCCTCTTTAACAATTCTAATTCTCACACTGTGAATGGGGGTTTTAATAGCACTTTTAGTGAGTGATGTTAAAAATCTAGAGCTTATAAAATCTATTTTTTATTAGTGAAAAAACATTATAATTTTCAAAAATAACTTTAAAAATAAAAAATCACAAAATATTTTAGAAAGAATTTTCCATGAAAACAAATATGGAAACATATAATCAAAAAACCAAGTAAAATAATGGAAAAAAATTAAAAAATATTAAAATGTTATAAATATTGAAAATAATCATTCATTTCGAAAAAAATTTGAAAAAGGGATTCAAAAGGGTCCAATTTGGAGAAAGATGTGAAATTACAATATAGAAGCTTACAAACAAGTTAAAAATTAGGTAAAATTTCACTAGAAATCATTTATTTTTATAAAATAACATTTTTTAATAATTTATAAAACATGGATATGGATGAGAAAGATACACAATTTAAAATAAAATACATGATCAGTATCACTTATAAATAATTTTTTTGATAATTACTAAACTAATATGGGGAAAATAAAAACTCAGACATGTTACCACTTTCATTACTAGTAGATAATAAATGAATGCAATTAAATAAAAATAAGAACACATTATTTATTATAATTAATCTTTAAACAAAAACATCCTCAATTGGAAAGATATGGAAACCTAAATACTTTTTCACTTTTTTAAACCTTTAAGAATAATTGCAGTGAAATAATAAAATTAAAATGATATTTAATATGTCGTGAACCCACAAATATTCATGATATACCCTATAAAATGGATGTAAATGTATAAGGACCAGGACTTAAACATTTAAAAATATAGTTAACTAAAATAGATAACACTTATTATATTCCCAATGATATTTTTAGTTTATATTTTTTGAATGCTAGGACTTAAGCCATACATATCAATCCAAATGTATATAAATAAGGTACTCCTAAAATAGTGTCCATTTCTTCAATAATAAAAATATTTTTTATAAAAAAAATATGTTCACAAGAAGTGTTCACAAAATTAATATTGGACTATAATTATATATTACCCACCTTTAAACCCTGTGAAAGAATACTAAAACTTTGGATGAGCACAAAAATCTCAATAAGGGTCATAAATAATAAAGAGATATCATTAGTAAATTAATACTTGTAAACTTATAGAATCACTTTCAAAATTAAATACTTATCTCACAATAAGTATCATATAGTTATATTCTTAGAAAATGAGATTTCCAAAAACATAGAAAACATAAACAAAACGAATTGGTTACTTAGGGAATTAATTGCTTAATATTTTAACCATAGCGACTACCTTATGATTTGTAACCCTCATAACTACCTTTCATTGTATCCTTGACCACTACCTTATGGTGTAACCATCACAGTTACCCTTGGAGTAACCATACAGCTGAACTTTATTATAATCATACCCATTGCATTGGAGGGATATATATGTCCCAAAATTCATCTCAAAAACTACCCAATAACCTGAATATAACTATAAAACATGAAAAATTACATAAAAACTATTATTTTAAATTTTGTAAACTAGAATTTTAAAAGCGGATTTTTAAAGAAAATCCACTTGAAAATATCATATAATTAATGTGAGAATTAATAGAATGAAAGGAATATTTGTATACAATATAAATAAATATGATAAAAAAATATAGACAAAACTCATTACACAAATAATCTTAGTACAACATAACTGATGATATATATGTTTAAACCAGAGAATACAAATTTGTTTAAGAATTTCATTACCTCGGGTTCGTCTTACAACAAATGTGCTTAACCCTCTTATATATTGATTTAAAAATTTTGTTATTTAATTATAGAAACATATTAATATTTCACATTAATTTAACATTTTTACACCCATTTATTAATAATGTTTTTTTTTTGTTATTTCGGATGCATTTATTTCGATGTTTCCATAGTTGGTTTATTATAGATTTTTTTTTAAGAAGGGAAAAGACTCTATAATTGAAATTAAATGTTATTAATGAAAATATATATTATTTAATTCTATTATATTTAATAATATTATGTTGTATAAGGATTAATCATTATAAAAATCATTATTGATGAACACTAGTTTATTTTGGTTCATTTTGATCATTACGAACCACTATTGATTTATTAATTTCTTTTATGCATAATTAATGAATATATAATATAATATAACATATAATATTTTTAATAAAATATCATTTAACCAATATTAATGGTTTAATGATCACACTTGAAGGTGGTTGTGGAAATTGAAAACACAATGTCCACTATGTCGATAAATCGAAAGATCACAGACTCTGTTTTAATTTTTGGAATAAAAGGATGAGGATAAGAAGCCTTGTGATTAATTTTTCCATAAAAATTATAAAATTATAATATATATATATATATATATGATATGGTAGTTTTAATTACATTTACTATAGGGTAGCTGAATATAGTATAAGAAAAGAAAAATAATTAAAAAGAAAATAATAGAAAATGAAAGTGGATTTTTACCTTTTGAATTCTCATAATTGAGATCCTCTATAGGGACATTTGTTTTTGAATTTATGGTTAGAACAATAGGTATTGGACATTGAGAAGATTATTTTTAAGGGATGTGGGCATTAATTAATTAGTCTATAAGGCCATGAGTTATTATGAGACGAGGTGTTGTGGGGTGGTCTTTATAGTGGAGAAGTGGGGTGTTTTCCCATTATTATATTAATTGATTTTTTAATTTGGATCATGATTATGAATATATTAATAATTATCATAAAATATTATAAAATAATGTTTTTACGTTTGAGATTTTTGGCTTAAAATATCCTTACATCATCATTGAATCAAAAGATCATCTATTTAGTGTACATTGTAAATTACCATATTTCACTATTCACCAAAAATTCAAGTATTCTAAAAAAATACATAAAATTAACCCCAAATTTCGTTGAGAAGTATAATTTATAAATTAAAACCAATTTTTAAAAATAATTTTCTATATATGAAAAATTTTATTTATAAATAAAGTCCAAATTTATTCTGATAATTCCAATTTTAAAAGAATAATTGATTTTATAGGACATTGAAAAAATATTTAAAGTCTCATAAATTAATCTTATAATAATAAGAAAATAAAATAATAATTTATGAATATATTTTATGAAAATATATTTTCTTTTAAATAATTATATTAATGTAAAATTTTAATTAAATATTTATGACTCATTGAAATACCAAACTTATTTTATAATTTTAAAAAATAAATATTTACATGGTCAATGATATAAATATATCATATATTCCCTTATAAGATTGGTAAATTATAATTATACTTTATTAGGTGATCTTTCTATTATATTGGCCAGATGACCATTACTAATAGTTATGTTACTATTCTTAATCCCATGTTACTATTTCATCCATTAATTTCTATGAAATCCAATTCATTCATTATACATTTATATTGAATTTATATTTTTAATTCTAGAGATGAATGATATTATTTTATAAGTACATGGGTTGTAACATTTTCCCTACCTTTTGGAAATTGTGTCCCCATAATTTTTATTTACTTATTAATCAAGTGGGGGCACCTTCCCCTCATAGCTTTTTTAGATTCCCATACTCCTTCTTCAACCATGTGGTTTATCCAAAAACCCTTAACCTGGTTATTTACCATATTGTATAATAATTGATCTCTATGATCAGGAATCTTAACAGGTTTCTTTTCATATGATCGGTGCTTTTCCAGTTCAACTACTTTAGGGCTCCAAACATGAGAAGATTCTGGCACATACATTCTCAACATAGAAACATGGAAAACAAAATGTTATTGAGATAAAATTAGAGCCAAATATACTCAGTAGGAAGATGGTCGAACCTTGTATAGGATTTCATAAGGTAAAATGAAATATGGAATTATCATTCCTTTTTTTCCAAAAATGTATAACACTTTTTTATGGTGTGATATTAATAAAAACATAATCACCAACTTCAAAAGAAAAGAAATTACCTCTATTATCGGAAAAAGTTTTTTCCTACTCTATGATATCCTCATGTGTTCCTAGATCATCTTTTCATTCTTATATACTTCATATACTAATTATGTTCCCATCAAATTTTTTATCAGACTTCATCCCAAAAAGATAGAGTTCAAAATATTGTCTGATATAATTCCTCAAAAGGTTCCATCTATATACTTAAATGAAAACTGTTATTATAAAAAATATAAACAAAATAAGGACATTGATACCAAATTCCCAAATAATCCATTTAATAGGGATGAAACATATCCTCTTGGGTCTGAATTATTCACATGTTTTGGCCATCAGATTGGGGATGAAAAGTAGTACTAAAATAAAATTCAATTACCAAGATCTTCTGAAGGCCTTTCCAAAAGTTATTAGTGGAATTGGGATCTCTATCAAATAAAATGGATAGATGAACTCCATGTAACTAGATAATATCTTTAAGGTACACTCATTAAAGATAATACAAAGACATAATATCTCAAAGAGTAAGGAAATGTGTATATTTAGTCAGTCGGTCAACAATAACCCAAAATCACATTTTTACCTCAATAAATCTTTAGTAGTACCACAACTAGGTCTATGGATATATTCATTTATCTCCACATCAGTAATGGAAATTTCTGAAGCATCACATTTTCTAATTTTTAATATTCTTTATACTATTTACTTGTCAAATTATTTATGAAAAAATCAATAATATCTATTTTTATTCCATCCTACCATTAAAAATCATGAAAGACTCTGTACATATTTGTGTTTCCATAATGAACTTAAAACATAGAACTATGAGATTCACACAATAACTGTTTCTTAATCTAGGAATAAATAGTCATAGATAACCTCTTCTGAAATTGTAAAACAATCTTTATCAATATTAAATTTCGGAAACATAACCCTTTTCGTCAATTCTACATTTTTCAATAAATTTCCATCTTCCTTCTACTCTTTCATAATTCTATATGAGAGAGATGACTGCATTCAAAAATAAAACAAAAAAGTGGAATTTCATGCACAAAAATATTCTAAGAAAAGATTCAACAAATCATTAATCAAGTTATTTTTCTCAAAATGTAATATAGTTAATGATGCACAATATTTTCAACTCAAGGAATTATCTATATTGTTTGATTTTCAGGGATGGTACATAATCATGGAATCATAATCTTGTATAAATTCAAGTCGTCATCTCTACCTAATGATTAATTCCATCTGAGTGAATATATATAATGGACATTTTTTGTCGAAATATATTATAGATTTGGATCCATATAAGTGATGACCCCAAATTTTCAAAGTAAAAATCAACATATCCTAAGTCCAAATCATGTGTGGGATAATTGAACTCATTTGGTATCATTTTTCTGGAAGAATAAGAAATTATTTGATCATTATTTATCAGAAAACATCATAGTCCCTTCAATAGAGCATCATTGTAGATGAACAATTTAACATTTCTAGAAGGCTGGGACAAAACTAGAGCATTCACTAATCTATTATTCAATTTCAGAAAAAAAACATCACATTCTTCTATCCAAATAAATATAACCCCATTTCCTGTTAACATACTTAGTGGGATAGATAACAATGCATATTTTTTTTAACAAACTATCGTTAGTTAACAACTAACCTAAGAAAACTACAAATCTCAATAACATTTGTAGGTAATTTCCTTTCATCATCATCTTTATTTTTGGTGGGATAAACTATTATTCCATTGTTATTTACAATATTCCCAAGAAAATTTAACAGTTTCTACCAAAAATCACATTATCTATATTTTCTATATAACTTATGTTGTTTCAGAGTTTTGAAGATATTCGTTAAATGTTTTTCATGATCCTTGTCTCTTTTAGAAAAGATAAAAACATCATCAACAAAAACAAAAAAAACATATACAAATAATCATGCACTAATAAAAATAAAAGATTCATGAATATAGTTGATGAATTTTCCAAACAAATGAGAATAAAAAATTATAATTCCCATATATAGTATGATTTTTTTTGGATTTCATCATATTTTCCCTTTAGCTGATGTTACCCAGATCTGAAGTCAATCATTGAAAAATTCCCACCCTCTTGGAGTTGATCAAAAAAGTTATCCATATGAAGAAAAAGATACTTATTCTTAATAGTAATGTTATTCCAAGCTCTATAATCAATACCAAATATCCTGGAAATTTCATTATTTTTACTGAACAAAAAGAATCCCTCTTTATTTAAGTGATTGGATAAATGAATCATTTATCATGAAAATCTTGATATTTTTTTTTCAATTCTACAAGTTCTACTTGATCCATTTGATAAGGGTAGTTTGATATTTTCATAACATAATCAATAAAGTAAAAAGTAAATTCATCTTTCTAATCAGGTATAACACAAGAAAACTCATAATGAAAATCATCATGGGATTCATTTACCATTAAGAAATCATGAATATGTATAGTTCGCTGGTTTTCAAAAATCTGACATCGATTAATTTCTTTTATATATTTTAATAGTTGTTCATCCTCCTAATATGTTATCAATTTTATTGGTTATTTACTGTACAAAAAATGAAACTTTTTTTGAAAAAAAACTTGTTCAACTTTAGAATCTATCTTATCTTGATAAACAGAAAGACAATCCCTACCAATAATGACATAAATATCTACCATGGAACAAACCACAAGGTTTTCAAGAAATTTCATTCAAGAAACAATAGACGAAATAATATTATAATTCATTTTTTCTAATTTACTTCTCATTGGTATTTTAACCATATATTTTGATCTCAATTCTTGAGGAGGAATCTCCAATTTAATAGAAACTTACTTAGAAATAATGAATGTATTGACATTGTATCAATCTATAAATTAGAAATATATTACTAAAGAAACATAGTACATGATACCACATTATTGTATGGACCAACATCTTTTGAAATATTTTTAATGAATCTCACTGCATCTTTTTTTCAATAATTAGGATGCTTCCCATCATTGAGATCATTCTTTGGGTAGGTATTTCCATAATGAACTATCTCAAAAAATTCAAAACACTTTATAGTTTTCTAATTTTAAATAATTATAAGATCATTTTCAATAGAATATCATTCCATATGTCCAAACATTCTACATTGAAAACACTTACTAGTTCTGTTAAGTCATTCCCAAAGGTTATTTTTACCACAGTTTTCACAAACTGATAGATGGAATTTCTTACATTAATAATTATATGATTTAGTCTTACCTATTTCCAATAATATATACATTTCCATCTACATGTTTTCCAATTACAAATGATCATCATAAAACTCCATTTCTATCCTCTCAGCAAAATAGACATGTTTCTCAAGACAATTTAATTCATGGAAGGAAAATTCTCTTTGATAACATGGCTTCAATCCTAAGTAAAAATGATTAATTTTTCAATGAAGATGCTAAAAACAAATTAAAGTGTTTCTTTACAATATGGTGAGGTTGTATTCATACACAATGACTAAATCCTCTTCTTTTTTAACAATTCAAGGAATTTATTTTCCATCATATGTTGAACCACCTTAGGAAAATATTTTTCAATAAATTATATTTATAAATTCATCCCATTCCATGGAATAAATATCTTCACTCTCCATTATATTCATGAAAATTTATTACAAATTATCATCTTTACCTTAAAAATGATAAATTTATTGACTAACAGTTTGATTATCCAAACACCCCGTGACATCGAATATCTATTCATGTGATTTAATCGACCCATTAGATACAATTCCCTCAAAATAACTAGTAAAGGATAATGGTTGTTGCCTCATAAAAGTTTCCAATATCATCATGTTCCTTTGTGGTAAATATGGATGATCTCTTTCTTGGAATCCACCTCTATTTATATCCATGATAAAATAAACAATTACACTTAGAAAATTTTCAGTTCCAATTCCAACCATTCTCGATTTCAGATACAGAATGATATCATACACTTAGAGCCTTTAAAATGTAGTTTCCATGTTTATTCATTAGGAAACCATTCTGAAAAAACGTATAACGTATGAAGAAACTAGGTAATCTTACAATTATATATCATTTAAATTTCAAAATGGTAAAAACTATTTACAGTATTCTATTTACATCGTCCTAACCCCTAATGTTATCTAAAACATGGTATGATTCCATCTATAAGGATATGACCTTAAAATTTTTATAATCTAGTTAACTAATATAGAAATCACTTATTATATAACAAATAATATTTTTGGTTTAGGGTTTCATAATGTTAGTATTTAATTATCACATATAAACCCAAAAGAATTTAAAGTGGTTACTGCTATAGCAGTATCCACTTATCCGATAATATAATTTTTTAAATAAAACCATGTAATCATTTCATGAAATATCTTCTCAACATTCATCTTGGATTTCGGTTTTATCTCACCCATCTTTTAACCCTAGGAAAAATGTATTAAAACTTGTGATTTGCACAAAAATTTCTATAAGGGTTAGAAAAAATGAAAAGAAACGGTATGTTTATGAATACTTGCAATCTTATGAAATATTTTTCACAGATACATACTTCTCACCAAATAATAATCATATATATACATTTTGAGAACATGATATTTGAAAAAAAACATAGAAACAAATAAACCATATAGGTTACATGGGAAATTATATACTTAATATTGTAAAAAACGTAACTACCTTATGATTTTTCACCCTCATGGATACCTTATAATGTGACCATCAAGACTACCTTATGGTGTAACCATTAGAGTTAAATTTAGAGTAACTAATTGTATGACCTATAAAATTATAATACCCAATGAATTGGAATTTTATATAGGTACCTCCCTTCATTATAATAAATGCTCAAGTACCAAAACATAATCATAAATCATGAATTATTCCATAAAAACATTTATTTTGAATTTTGTAAAACATAATTTTAAAAGAGTATATTTGAAGAAAAGTCACTTAGAAATATAATATAATTTATGTGAGAATTAATAAAATGAAATGAATATGTGTATACACTATAAATACACATTATATAACAAAATAAAATAAATTCATTACCCAAATAATATTATTACCATATAACTAATGAAGTATATTGTTAACCCAATGAATTTAAATGGGGTTAAGAATTCTCTTACATTAGGATAATCCAACATAAAATGTCATTACAACTTATGTAAAATGGTTTAAAGCGTGTTATTAATTCAATGAAAACCCATTTTAATATTTATAAATACTTATATAATATTATTATAACATAATTTCGCCACTTATTAATAATATTTTGTTATTTTCATTTTGTCAAATACATTTATTCCATGGTTTCTATAGTTGGTTTATTATCGATTTTCTTTTCCGAAGAAAGAAAAATTCATGAATGAAAATTAAATTTTATTTTTGAACATAAATAATATTGTACGGAATTATAAATAATGTTTGTTATATGGTATGAGGATTTATCATTAGATAAAACATTAGCTATGAATGTTATATTATTTTTGCGAATTATGATCATTACAAACCACATTTTTTAATTAATTTGTATTATGCATAAAAATAGGTTCTAGAACATAATAAAATATACAATATTAATACGGAAATATTATCTATGAATATTAATTTTTTAGTTTTGATCCTTGAAGAAGTTATAGAAATTTAAAATACATCATCCATGATGTCAGTAAATCGATACATCACAAACGATGTATTTATTTTTAGAATAAAAGGGAGACAAGAAGAAATATGATGATGATGTTTTACAAAAAAAATGAAAAAATTAAAGTATATATATAGGATACCAATGTTTTAAAGCCACATAGATAAGTCGAGGTGAAGAGAGTATAAGATGAGAAAAATAATTTAAAAGAAAATAAAGAAAATGAATTAAAGTTTTTACCTCTTGAATTCTCTTCCTTGAGTACCTCTTTAAGGAACGTGGACATGGAAATTTGGTGATAAAAACATTTTTTGGACAAGGGGAAGAGTATTTGGAAGATATTTGTGTATAAATAAAGAGAAATAAAATGTTTTGAGTTGTATGAAGTAGAGGTGGTGAGGGTGGTATTTATAGTGGAGGAGAGGGGTGTTTTATCATTATTATATTCATTTGTTTATTATTTGAATCCGGACTCTGAATAGTTTGATCATTATGATGAAATATGTTAAAATAATTAAGTATAGATCTGAAATTCATCTTAAATAATCCTTAAATCATCTATGACTCTATAAAATCATGTATTTAGTTTATATCGTAAATTACTCAATTTCACGATTCCCCAAAAATTCATGTATTTCAAAAAAATCCCAAATTTTCACCCCCGAAATTTTTCAATGATTAGATTTAAAAAATGCTATCCATTTTTTGAATATAATTTTCCAAAAATTTAGAAATTTAATTTTTTTTATTAAAATCAAAATTTATTCTAAAAATAAAATTTTTAAAAATATGTGTGATTTTATTAAACATTGAAAATATATTTAAAGGCCCACAAAATAATATTATAATCATAAGACAATAAAATATTAATTTATTTTTCTATTTTATGAAAATATTTTTTCTTTTAAGTCAATTTATTAATTATCAAATTGTAACTAAATATTTATGAATCAGAAATATACAAACAATTAATTAACAGTATTTAAAAACATTATTTACTTGTCTATATATGTTAATATATAATCCTGTAACTTATATGATGGATAAACATTATTTATACTTTATTAGGTGATGTTACTATTATATTTAGTAGATTAATATTCTTAGTGTTTATCATACTACTCCCAAGGTTAAGTTACTCTTCCATTCCTTAATTTATATTAATACCACTTTTTCATTATACATTTATAAATAATTTAACTATATATTTATAAGATGAAAAAAAATATTTTATAATTACTTAATTCATAAAAATATGAACCCCACAAATGAATATTGGTTTATATCCTAAATTTATATTTCAAAGAAAGATTATTTGAGAAGAATAACACTTATAAAAACCATACCACTAAATTTGTGAATTAATCAATGAATAAATTAGTTGTATAGAATGTAAAACCAGATTAAATATTTGGAAATAAAACTGATGAAAAATAAAAGTAATTATACACATAATCAACAAATATAGAACCCAATTCATAGAAAATGGGTTATTAAATTATTTATAACTTAGTAACATTCAAGTAAAACAACCTTGAAAATTTAATTCAAATTGAAACATAAAATATAATTACAAATGAAAGATTATTTATATTAAATTTAAAATAAATAATATATAAGAAACAATATAGAATCTAGTCGTGAAGATGGTATATGTCTCATAGAAGTGAAATTGAGACAAGAAAAATCCCTTACCGAGAGTTCATACATTCCAAGCATATATGATAATGCTTGTATAATAACATTATATCAATTATTTATTTCATAATAACCCTTTATTGGTTTAACACCTTATAATTAAATAATTTATTTTATTTCCTCATAATGACATATTTGAATAATTCATCAGTTATGTACACATCTGGTGTTTTGAGGATGCTAAGTTTATTGATTCAAAACGGATTTAGTGTGTTGATAGTGGAAAAATATTTCCTTCTTTTAACATATTAGGAATAGTAGTAATGAAATATTTATCATATTTATTCATCAATTATACTTATGAAATCAATCATGAAACATGGTAATGAAAAATGAACTATGTTACGATCATGGAGATGGTAGGTTATATGTACACATGACTAATATTTCCATTTTCAATGATATGTATGGAATGATGGTATGAATTATTTGATATTTAAATAATTATATACATATAATTAATAACATATTATTTCATTATGTATACTTATATATATGTGTACATATAAATATATATATATATCATTCACATGATTTAGTGATCAAAAATATAATCACATGTTTTCATGGATGTGATAGTCCACATATACCCGAATGATGTTATCATTTAATATTGTAAAAAATAAAATAAAATAATTTATTTTAAAAATGAAAAATAAGTAATTAATATAATTATGATTCCAATATATAAAATATATTCATCGAAATTTTCCTCACTACCTTCCATGTAAATCAAAAGTGAAAAAAGGATTACATCACTTCGTGATGTGTTAGTTTTCTGTACACTCGAGTGATGTTATCATATCCCCCATGGAATGGAATGCAAGAGGATAAATTTGGTATAAAAATTTAATAAGTATGAATATGTCCAAAATATAACATATATAAACTACTAATAAATCATTACATAAATATTTTATAGGTGATGGAGGAAAATTAATGACAACGGTTCACGATGCTATTATACGTTATACACAAGAAAAGTGATTTCATGTCACATTTTTTAGAGTGGTAGAACGATTTTTGTTATGAAATTAAGATAATAAAATATAATTAAGTGGGAGATACTATTATTATCAAATAATATTAAATAAATATTTTTTATGTACGTGGTATAATGAATAAAATAACGACAGTATGTTAAGCATGATACTTCTTCTTCAGATAGCCTCATTATGTAAGAACCAAAAGAATTAATAGTGTGGTGTTATGATCAAAATGAGGGTTATAGTTCTTATTGAGAAATGGTATTATGGTATTTGGGTATTAATTTTCGTTTCTATGGATATTTTATGGTGTGTATAGAAGAGGAGCAAGGGTGTAATTATATAAGTGGGGAGATCAACCCACATGGAAACCACTTGTTCATTTCTCGAAAGAATAGAAAATGATGAATGTATTTACCATAAAGAACTTTAAATACCATATATTTTAAAATTTTATTTATAGGAAGTAAATATGTTCATAAAATATGAGTTTTAGATGTTTTATTGGGAAAACAAACCATATATTTTTAGTTTATCCCTCTGGTAAATTTTTTACCTTAACAGCAGTAATAAGTGTTTCTAGTATTCACCATTCATTATGCTAAAAAATAATATTTATCATAATATATAATATAAATTATAATGATTTCAAACATGGAATCCATTTTGAAAAATTAAATTCAGATAAGTATGCAATTTTAATTTATAATTAAAACCACAAAATCGAAGAAAAAGTGGGTTTTCAAGAAGTGTATTTTTTAAGAAGAAGATGGTATTATATTAAATTTAAAAATAATATTAATCATTACATTAATTAAAATTATTATTCAATGATATTTAATCAATAAATTTTATTTCAAATATTACTTTTTAGGTATTATCTACATTAATTAAAATGAAGAAACATTAGGTACACTAATAAAATTTTCATAAAAAAAGTATTTAAACCCAAAAATAAACATATACTAAATTAAAATATAACGATGAATAAAATTTAATTATCTGAATTAAATATAAATTAATAATATTTTTTCGTTAAATAAAATTTAAATTATAATAGTTCTTTAACATAATTAATTTATTGAAAATAAAATATTGTTTTTAAAAATTCTATATTTTTCACTATTCATTGAAAAGTCCAAATTTTTTGAAAAATAAAAAAAATCACACCAATCGAATTTTTTCTGGATACCATAAAAAATGAAATTCAATTTTTCATATAAATTTTAAAAAATTTATAAAATTCATTATAATATTTTTTTTTGAAAATAAATATAATCAATTTGGAAGAAATATATTTTTGAAGAATAAAATTACTTTAAAAAAACTGATTTATTAATTTCTAAGAATTTCTGGATAAATTATCTTTATTGGGGGACACAAATATATATATATATATATATAATAAATTATAAATTACTAGTCGTACCTTACAATTTAACAGCTAGGTTATAACAGTTATATATTTCATGGGCTATTTAAGCTCTGTGTTGTTTTTCAAATATGCTATCAAATGTAGTTTTCATTTATAAATTTTCAAGGTGTTACTTATTAAGTCAATACCACCCATATGGAACCTTTTTTTCCTAAAATAATTTAAAATTTTAAATACACCTGATATTTAGATAAAAAAATTAGATTATTTATAATAGATAACTATGGGCACATATAGTGGTTTCATTTCCTGATGAAGGGATAAAAAACATTTACTTATATTATTGGTCTACTGTATGGTATGTTACAGTGAAAACAAATCAAAAACCTCAATTAAATATTATTAGTTTTATGAAATATCTTTTATAAATCCTTTATTATTATCATGATTTTCTTCCTATTTAATATCTATTATCAATTCAAGATAAAATAGAAAAAATTAGAAAAACAGATGAAATCCTTATAAAAAAATAATAATGGATGAGAGACCACTTGAAAATGAATGAATTTAAGAAGGGATAGATATGAGAGGAAATAATCACCTTCTTTTTCCTGTAATAATTAATTAATGTTTATTCCATGTGGTAACAATGGAGAAATCAACCTTAAAAATGGAGAGCTACCATGGGAGAGGAAGGCATTTTGTGAAGGGTTAGGGAGAACCAATTTGAATCAATAACACAAATATTATGTAATGAAAATATTTATAAAAAATATAACTTATGAATTGTGTATGGCATAAAAAATGTTTTTATTCCATAAATAAGTTGAGTCAAGGGGCCGTACACTCTACTCAGGCCTATCATGCCACGATGCTTAGTGTCACAATGCGAATGTATGTGGTCAATTTAATTTTTATCTTTAGACCTACCCATTATCCCAAATACCTCTTTGGAGTTATTTATAATACCAAAAAGTACTAAATAGTTAAAAAATTATGAGGTATGAAAAACAAGAATGAACCATACATAGAAAAACATTGGGTTTATACAACCTCTCCACTATATTGAAGGTTATCCTCGAGCTACTATTTTAAACATCACTACACCACATCACCGAATAAATCTAGATATGAGAAAACATATTTTACTCTTTCCCACACATTTTACTATAGATACACATTTACTACAACTTCAGTCATACTAGGGGAAAAACATTTCTACTGTCTTCTCGCTCCAATCTATAATACAAACTGGAAACTCTTCAATATATGTGTTATCCCTGAGATAAATATCATCATTATCAATCATGTGAAATGTGTCTTGATAATTATATCAATTTTATGATACATTTAATACATCCTACATAATAGTAGAATGTGTTTGGATATACAACCAATATTTCATTAGAATAATCCTATAATCTATATTGAATGAACCCATATACATTGGAACTATCATCCATTATATCTAAAGACAATGATATCACATCCTCAGAAACTCTTATAAGACTACTCAGTCACCCTACTCTACCTCAAGAGGTTAGTTTGAAAAATTTTTGTGAGATATTTTCCATCTTAAGGAAGTCACCATCCACTTATTGTAAAATTTAATAAACATTTAATTCTCAAGTATGAGACTCATCATGATAATATATGACCCATCAAATTCCAACCAACATTGAGGTTAATGAAATGGACTACCATATAAAGGCACAAAACATGGTATATGTATTAATACATGTTAATATTAATTTTTTTTCAACTCCACCAAGGTTGAGTGGTTCTCTATTGAACCACATAAATCCATGAATCATGATCTTATCAGTTCATCTTTGATATGTATTGTTTGGTCAGAGATTTAATCTGTATGTAGATGTAAGGCATTTATTTGAAGCATCTATTTACCAATTTATTTTTGAATACCCTGAAAGAAGTGTGACTTATATTAAAAAATATATATGAAATTATATTTGAAGTGATTCCATGAATGTTTATTACTACTCATACATAAATATTCCATATCTCATCAACTAAAAAGGTCACATGGATTTATAGAAAATTAGATATTTAAATTATTTGATCCATGATCACCCATATAAGGTCACTACATCATGATTATCTCAATATACCTATCAAAAAATTCACTGACAATTTATCATATTTCTACTCAATACCATGAAATTGTTTTTGGGGACCAGTAGGTTATTGGTGATCATACATCACCCACTAATAGGTGAATAACCACTTAATGAAACTCATTACTTCTTCAATTTTTCCTACCTAATAGTAATTTTAGGGCATTTCAAGATACATTTTGGTGAGACCCAAATAAATAAACAATTTTGATTCATGTGAATCCCTCATAAAACATTAATTCATGTCCATGGGAACTATGAAACGTGATGGAATATAAAAAATATCACCTTCATCATTGGTCTATTATGATGGAGACTCCCCACTATATATGTCATCCTTCAAATCTGAACAAACTAAATTTAGTTGTTTTATCCTCTCATTACCTCTAGTAAGTGACGGTTCACATGATAAAGGAATGAGGGTCTACTAAAAAAGGTATTATGATACATGAACATTTATATTAACAAATATATACATAAACAACCACTGGATGAAAGTCTCCCATGCCACTTAAGTATATGTCATCTAGATTAATGAATATACAACCACATTCCACATTCCAAGAGTGTAATCCAACTAAAAGTCAATATTATTTTAGTATTTTAACAACATTCTAATCATAATTTTCATATTCTATTGTAATATAAGGTATTTTAGGATTTTTTCATCTGTATAAACCAAAAATTTCATGTTTAAAAAGTGATACCTCTAATACGATATGGAATACACTAGTACATAAACTTAAGGCCATGTATAAGGTAATTCCCCAAAGGTGTCCTTAGATTTATAGAAACTCATTTGACTAACTGATTTTTATATATTAATAATACTCACACCATAACCCTAGATATTTCACTATAAAAAATTTACTCCCATCCTAGCTAAGTTATGTTCTAAATAGGGATTTTTATAAAACATTTCCTCATCTCCCAAAAATCAGTCTTGTAGGAGTTGGACATGGAGAAAATCAATCAAATTCTTTCCAAGGATATCATCGAAACTACTACATGCGATTATTCAATGATAAATATTCAATAGTTGGATAATCTTATAAATCTATGTATATATAAATCATTCTTATCATTCTCATGTGAAACCTCTAGTTTGCCTTTCTTAGTCATTATAAATAATCTTTCCTTATGTAACACCCTGAGATTTTATGAAAAATATTATTTTAATTTCATTAATGTCTTTTTTTGTATTCTACACCAAGATTACCTTGCGCTATACACAACACCGTATTAGCTTGCAGTATACGCAACACTATTCTTGGACCGTGTTACACACAATTTTGATAATAGTTATTCAACGCAACATTGAGTATATATATATATATATATTAAATGTATAAATGAAATATGGTTGGATTCTGTTATACGAAACAATGAAGGATTCTTTCACAACACGCAACCCTGACTTGGCTTGCATTACATGCAATCGTGACCTTCCTCGATAGCGTGTGTTGTACGCAATACCGGGTTTTAATAAACAATGTTATATTATTATAATATTGTCATGAACTAGCCGTTATGAATAGTATTAACTAAATTTTGAATTTTATAACATTATTATTCATCTTACACATTTCTAGAACATGGTATAAGAACAAAATAATTTTTTCGGGTAAAATAAGTATTTTTCAAAAAATGCAGTTTTGCCGCCTTTGGATGGCGCACCCACTTTAAATCTGGTTTTTGACATGTTTATATGTTCAATTTGACAAAATAATATTCTTCTTTTGAATCAGGATATAAAAATTTACATTAGATAAAGTTTTGATATTTTTCCGATAACTTTCATATTTTAATGAATAGTAAAAACACGCTATATTTTAATTAAAAACAACTTTTTTCATCGTAATATCTTATGTGGTTAAATTATAATATTGAATGGTTTTAAAGTATAAATAGAATATATTTTTACCATATAATATAATGTATGTCGTTAGCATTGATTTTACCGTGAATTCGTAGGTTAAATCAATTCAATCTTTTGCAATGTTTTAAAGAAAAACCCATTTTCTTTCGACAACGGGATTAATTTTAATTTAATTTCTGCATATTTTATGTATTTAATTTGGAAAAATGGATTCCATATTTGGAATCAGTAGGTCCAAATTATGTTAATAATCTACTTTTTATTTTTGGGAATTATGAATAGTAACTACGGTAAATTTTATTTACCATAGTTAAAGGTAAATCGGGTAATTAAGGGTAAATATAATATTTTAAAATTACCCTAAAAATTTTCAAAATTCTATTGGATGCCTAAAAGTCTACCCATATCACCTAAGGGTCGGATTAGAATCATTTAATGGACATTTGTCCATGTAAATAACTTAATTATTATTAAAACCAAAGAAAGTGACCACATGCCACTCTCTTAAATTTTATAAGTATATTAATTTTAATTTAGTGATAAACTTCATGAAACTTCGAACATGAATAGTCTCCAGAAATATAATGAAATTATCTACATCATATAAATTTATTTATAATTTTTAGGGATTAAATAATTATCATTAATTATGACACAATAGTGATGCAGAAATTGTTTATCTAGTGAAAAATCAAGAATATTGTTTTTTTTAAAACTAATAGTGACCATAAAATGCACAAATACCTAACAAAAACTTATTGGCCATGTAAATGTAAACCATAAGCATCCAATGGTAGAATATTTGACCATTTGGAGCCTTATAAAAGCGATTATGACACTTATATTATTTTATTCTAAATGATGTCACAGTTGTCACCTTCATAATTTAATAAATATAACAATTTAAATATTGTGATTTTAAGATGCTAAATTAGAGTAAAAGTATTATTGTGAAAGGTAATATATTTATCTTCATCAGAGGATTTTATTTTAAATTTTTATACAACAAATAAGTATATTAAATAATTATACAAAAATGATGTAGTAATTATTTTATTAAGAGATAAACCAAATAAATGGTTTTAAAAATAATAAAATAAATACTATATGAACTATTTAATGTGATACACTAATTTTATAGATACATATGACCTTTTATTAATATATTAAAGCTTTTAGTTCGAACATATCTTCTGTATATAGTTTATTTAGATTCAAATAAATGAATAATGTCAAAATTGACACTATTGTTATTTTACAAAAATAACATATTATAAAATTGTTTAAAAATCACAAAAATATTTAAAATTTATAAATTTATATTTATATGTTCTATAATGTTATATAGTAAACAATTATGGAAAATTCACAAAAAATAAGTAATTATTTGTTATAATTTAAAATTTACAATTTTATTACCACAAATAAACTTAAATAGATTAAATAAGGATAAATCAAAATGATAAGGTTTAAAATAAGATCCAAACATGTCTAAATTTGATTGGTTGATGATATTACAACCCTATCTCATCTAATCTTAGAATATGAGTCATTTTTGGAGGTTTTTATGTGGGGTTAGATTTATTATAAATTAATATTTTTAAGAATTCCAAAGGTGCCCCTCTCCTCCCTTATAAAAGGACACCTCCTCCCCCTCCTCCTCACACCAATTTGAGCACTCAAGCTCGGACAACCCCTGCCATTTTCTCCTCTCCACTTCTCTAGAATAATCCTAGAGGTCCTGGTCTTCTTCAAAGACCAATCTTAGTTCCCTAAGTGGAGGATTCAAAGAGGCGTTCCAAAGAAGAGGTAATATCCATTACCGATCTTTTCAATTTCTTTCTTCTTCAACTTCTTCTTCTTTAGTTTTTTCATGATAACATCAGTATTACTTACATACTGATATGTTATTATAAATATGAAACAACCCTAATTTACCTTCTATCCATCCTACGGAAAAAATGAAATCACCGCGCGTGCGTACGTACGGAATACCGTCTCCACGCCGTGGTGTAATCTATTTTTCCACCATCACTTTACAAGGATGGGTATAATGGTGTAATGAGTAACTATTTATGATTTTTATAAAGTAATATTGATACTGAAATAATATATATATACTCCAATATAGTTCCACGATCATAGGAATGATATCATCACTCGTGTGTACGTACGGAATACCGTCTCCATGATGTGATGCGACTTGTTCTACATGATCATCATTACATAGTAATTATATAAATGAATTGAATGAATAAATATGATATATGTTACACTAATAACATTATGGATATAAGGTATCTATAACCTTAAAAGAAGAATAAGAATGTATTCGGCAAAACACGCATAAGGACAAAAGGCAATAAAGACCCGAGTAACGAGTAACAATGAAATATTACTAACATGAAGCTAAGAATATTACCATATATGATATCATATCAACATGTATGATTCTGGAACAAGTCAATAAAATTATTTAAACCATTATACAGGAGCTTCGGACACTTACAAAGCAAATCGGACCTAAGGTAAGGGAAATATCACAATCTCATTTTTATCCGAGATTGTTTATTCGTAAGTATTTACTGGGGTGTATTTTATCATCCAAATCCATGTTCCCTCAATATGTAATATTGTTTCCATCCACTTACAATAGTTTAAATCCAATTTCACCCTTCGATGAGTTTTTAGTAAAGAATATGAAAGGAATCTTTTGTCGTTTTTTTCGTACGAGGTACATTTTGACTTTTTCGACAAAAGTACGAAGAATGTTTTTTTAACTTATACGGCATGAATGGATTTCTAAAAAATTATTTCCAAGAAGATTCCTTTACAAGTATTCAATTTTATTTTTAATCAACTTCTTTTAGTTTAAAATTGTATGACATGTTAAGAAAGGAAAAGTGTTTTTGAAGTAGAAAGGATATTTTCCTCAAGAATGAAGTTCAAGTATTTTATAAAAATTATTTTCCATCTAAGATAATAAAAGGGTTCTGTTTTTATCACTATTATTACATGGATTTGATTATGTTGTGATGGAAACATTTTTATGAATTCCTTTATCTTATATGAATTGTTTTATGATGTCATGTTGTTTAAGAATCCCATTTTTATTACATGGGTTATGCGATGATGTATGATTTATCATTATGTGGCACACATAAGAAAGGATTCATTATAAGATGGGTGGGACCTATATCTCCCTCCAATGCATTGGGTAAAGATTTTATATCTCATGAGATAGACATGTCTGGAATGGTAGGTTATACCGGTTCAGTGAAACAGGACTGAAACGAGGGTCACTCGATTCAGAAATGGACTTTGTCCACTATGATAGTCATGGCAATGAGTCTTGACTAACAAGAAATGATTCTCTATGATTATGTGTGTATGCCACAAAGTTTAATGTTTTAAGATATGATTATTGTGAATACATTTCACTACAATGAGTTATCCCAGGTTATGAAATTATGATCTCTTTTGCTGGTTAAGATTTCCAAAAGTTATGTTCTTATGAATATGAAGTGATTGATTTTTCTTTTGTTTACCCATACTGAGCATTTGAGCTCACCCTTTTATGTTTTATTTTCCCCAGGATATAAAGAAAGGTTTTATGTAAGAAAAAAAGGGAAGATCTTTATGGGAGATATTGAAGATCTTTCACCAGGATTAGAAGATTACGTTCCAAGTTTCCAAAGACACTAAACTATTACGATCCTTGTGTGTGTGTTTTTGTTATGTAATAAGTATTCCGCAAAAGTAATGTAATGTCCATGTAAGTCAAGCTTCGGGTCTCTACAGTTGGTATCAGAGGAAAGGTTTAGTCAACCTTTAGAAACTAGGATGCGAAAACGTTAGTGAGATCCCTAGAGATTATTCTAAGGTATGTCTAGGGATGCCCCTAAGGATAAGTATACGTATAGCATATAGTCCTAGAACTATGGTAACGATATCAGATTAAACCAAAGATGTTAGATATTAAAGTTACTCCCCCTTTATTATGATTTTTGCCTCTCACACTATTCTTTTTGGGTTTTAGAAAATGGCTGGAAACAAGGTGATTCACGATAATGGAGGATATGATAGACAATGGAATGATATTATTCATGAGAAACCTAATGAAATGGGATTTGGAAGTCAAAAAATCATTATTATGACGAATCAGCAATCTCATAATATGATCAATAAAGTAAAATTTGGAATGTTTCCTGACTCGACTAATAAGAGAAAGATGGAGTTTCATGATGATCATAGAGGAAAGAAAGTTAAATTTCCCCTATGTAAATCATGTGGGAAGAGGCATCAAGGAGAATGCTTCAAAGGAACTGGACGATGCTTTGGGTGTGGAAAAGAAGGACACAAAGCCAGTAAGTGCAAAGGAAAAGGTTCAGTTAACACCAGGGATGAGGATAATGGTATTTCTACGACATCCACAATGGTTAAATGTTTTAAATGTGGAATGTACGGGCATTATGCAAACCAATTCCCTAAGGGAAAGTCTCATGAAGAGAATCAGTATGGTCGTATGGGTAGTATTTATGTTGATGATGATGATGAGACTACAAATTTTATGTGAGATGAAAGAATTGTTGAAGCTCGGTCAATGGTTTAAGAATGTAGTGGAATGATTACATGTTTATCAAGTGTAATGTTGTATAAGTAATCTCATGGTACTATGGGATAAAGAGACATCTAAGGATTGTTACATTGTTGCCTTTCCTTAAGTTTTGAAAGTATGTGATGAATGGTACCAGTATTTTTGGAAAGTAGATGATATGCGCATAATAAAGGGATAAGACGATAATGAGATGTTTGGTTGTATGCATAAGCTCATGATTGATATAAGGAATAAGTGATATCATGGTTTGAGTATATAGAATTTTGAGGATTTTGGTATGTGGAAAGTGTTAACTTTAAACTGCATTCATGTTTTCACTAAGGTATTCAAGAGAATACAAGATTAAGGACTTTGAATGTTTGGAATGTGACCAACAAAACATATCTTATGATATATGGGGATCAACGAGGGTATTAAATCTTTGGTAATCGTTTTCACTATGTTATGAGAGTGGACTACAGTATTATGGATAAGCCTAAATATTAGAATGGATTATGTTGGACATAAGTTAGGATAAAAAGTTTTTCGATATTATTGATGGGATGTTATATTAATATAGCTTTAGAAGAAGGACAACCTGCAGGACGTGCGACAACCTATCACTTCGGACGAGGCTGTGGGAATCGAACCCACAACCGAAGTGCGACTGGACTTTATCGCCTACCACTGGCCTACAGGAAGTCCCTGTTTAGTAGAAACTAGTTTTATTTTATTAAGCAGTATGATATATGAAGTATAAGTTATTTTTTTGAAACCATATATGATTAATCTAACCATAAGATGGACTTATAACTTTTTCTAACCTTTTGTTTGAAAGAGATGGAATGACCCATCATTCTATCACATGATCTGCTAACAAATCACGAATAACAAATTCAACTTCATTTCTTTAAGGGATGAAGTGGAAATTGTTCAATTCACGAAAAACAGTGAGACTGTACCAAAATCATGCAAGTATTTCTTTTAATTCATCAACATTAGGGAAATGATCTTGAAAACCAAAAAAATGTTATCCTAGTTCCTTTATATCCGATTAATCAGATGGTACCTTATATCATCACAAATCAATAGCTTTGTGATTGTTGGCTTTTTCATAGCTATGTTCTCTACCACTCTCCATCAGAACATGATGGTTAGATTTCTATTCCATATCCATATTTTCACCTATGTGGAAACCCATTGATTAGTTTATTTGGGTAACCGTTACGTTTCATACTTTTGTTTTTAAATATAAGTTTTGGTATTCTTTTTTACGATGTGGGTTTCTATCAAAGAAACTTTCAAATAGTAAACCATTTATAACCCCGACGAATTTCGAGGGAGAAATTCATTTTAAGGGGGGTAGAATGTCACACCCCGAGATTTTATGAAAAATATTATTTTAATTTCATTAATGTCTTTTGTTGTATTCTACACCAAGATTACCTTGCGCTATACGCAACACCGTATTAGCTTGTAGTATACGCAACACTATTCTTGGACCGTGTTACAAACAATTTTGATAATAGTTATTCAATGCAACATTGAGTGTATATATATATATATATATATATATTAAATGTATAAATGAAATATGGTTGGATTCTGTTATACGAAACAATGAAGGATTCTTTCACAACACGCAACCCTGACTTGGCTTGCATTACATGCAATCGCGACCTTCCTCGATAGCGTGTGTTGTACGCAATACCGTGTTTTAATAAACAATGTTATATTTTTATAATATTGTTATGAACTAGCCATTATGAATATTATTAAATAAATTTTGAATTTTATAACATTATTATTCATCTTACACATTTCTAGAACATGGTATAAGAACAAAATAAATTTTTCGGGTAAAATAAGTATTTTTCAAAAAATGCAGTTTTGCCGCCTTTGGATGGCGCACCCACTTTAAATCTGGTTTTTGACATGTTTTTATGTTCAATTTGACAAAATAATATTCTTCTTTTGAATCAGGATATAAAAATTTACATTAGATAAAGTTTTGATATTTTTCCGATAACTTTCATATTTTAATGAATAGTAAAAACACGCTATATTTTAATTAAAAACAACTTTTTTCATCGTAATATATTATGTGGTTAAGTTATAATATTGAATGGTTTTAAAGTATAAATGGAATATATTTTTACCATTTAATATAATGTATGTCATTAGCATTGATTTTACCGTGAATTCGTATGTTAAATCAATTCAATCTTTTGCAATGTTTTAAAGAAAAACCCATTTTCTTTCGACAACGGGATTGATTTTAATTTAATTTATGCATCTTTTATGTATTGAATTTGGAAAAATGGATTCCATATTTGGAATCAGTGGGTCCAAATTATGTTAATAAGGTACTTTTTATTTTTGGGAATTATGAATAGTAACTACGGTAAATTTTATTTACCATAGTTAAAGGTAAATCGGGTAATTAAGGGTAAATATAATATTTTAAAATTATCCTAAAAAATGTCAAAATCCTATTGGATGCCTAAAAGTCCACCCATATCACCTAAGGGTCGGATTAGAATCATTTAATGGACATTATTTCATGAAAATAACTTAATTATTATTAAAACCAAAGAAAGTGACAACATGGCACTCTCTTAAATTTTATAAGTATATTATTTTTAATTTAGTGATAAACTTCATGAAACTCCGAACATGAATAGTCTCTAGAACGATAATGAAATTATCTACATCATATAAAATTATTTATAATTTTTAGGGATTAAATAATTATCATTAATTACGACACAATAGTGATGCAGAAATTGTTTATCTAGTGAAAAATCAAGAATATTGTTTTTTTAACTAATAGTGACCATAAAATGAACAAATACCTAACAAAAACTTATTGGACATGTAAATGTAAACCCTAATCATCCAATGGTCGAATATTTGACCATTTGGAGCCTTATAAAAGCGATTATGACACTTATATTATTTTATTTTAAATGATGTCAAAGTTGTCACCTTCATAATTTAATAAATATAACAATTTAAATATTGTGATTTTAAGATGATAAATTCGAGTAAAAGTATTATTTGGAAATTTAATATATTTATCTTCATCATAGGATTTTATTTTAAATTTTTATACAACAAATAATTATATTAAATAATTATACAAAAATGATGTAGTAATTATTTTATTATGAGATAAACCAAATAAATGGTTTTAAAAATAATAAAATAAATACTATATGAAATATTTAATGTGATACACTAATTTTATAGATACATGTGACCTTTTATTAATATATTAAAGCTTTTATTTTGAACATATCTTCTGTATATATTTTATTTAAATTCAAATAAATGAATAGTGTCAAAATTGACACTATTGTTATTTTACAAAAATAACATATTATAAGATTGTTTAAAAATCACAAAAATATTTAAAAATTATAAATTTATATTTATATGGTCTATAATGTTATAAATTAAAAAATTATGGAAAATTCACAACAAATAAGTAATTATTTTTTATAATTTAAAATTTAGAATTTTATTACCACAAATAAACATAAATAGATTAAATAAGGATAAATCAAAATGATAAGGTTTAAAATAAGATCCAAACATGTCTAAATTTGATTGGTTGATGAGATTACAACCCTATATCATCTAATATTCGAATATGAGTCATTTTTGGAGGTTTTTATGTGGGTTTAGATTTATTATAAATTAATATTTTTAAGAATTCCAAAGGTGCCCCTCTCCTCCCTTATAAAAGGACACCTCCTCCCCCTCCTCCTCACACCAATTTGAGCACTCAAGCTCGGCCAACCCCTGCCATTTTCTCCTCTCCACTTCTCTAGAATAATCCTAGAGGTCCTGGTCTTCTTCAAAGACCAATCTTAGTTCCCTATGTGGAGGATTCAAAGAGGCGTTCCAAAGAAGAGGTAATATCCATTACCGATCTTTTAAATTTCTTTCTTATTCAACTTCTTCATCTTTAGTTGTTTCATGATAACATCAGTATTACTTACATACTGATATGTTATTATAAATATGAAACAACCCTAATTTACATTCTATCCATCCTATGGAAAAAATGAAATCACCGCGCGTGCGTACGTACGGAATACCGTCTCCACGCCGTGGTGTAATCTATTTTTCCACCATCACTTTACAAGGATGGGTATAATGGTGTAATTAGTAACTATTTATGATTATTATAAAGTAATATTGATACTGAAATAATATATATATACTCCAATATAGTTCCACGATCATAGGAATGATATCATCACTCGTGCGTATGTACGGAATACCGTCTCCACGATGTGATGCGAGTTGTTCTACATGATCATCATTACATAGTAATTATATAAATGAATTGAATGAATAAATATGATATATGTTACACTAATACCATTCTGGATAAAAGGTATCTATAACCTTAAAATAAGAATAAGAATGTATTCGGCAAAACACGCATAAGAACAAAAGGCAATAAAGACCCGAGTAACAAGTAACACTGAAATATTACTAACAAGAAGCTAAGAATATGACCATATATGATATCATATCAACATGTATGATTCTGGAACAAGTCAATAACATTATTTAAACCATTATACAGGAGCTTTGGAAACATACAAAGAAAATCGGACCTAAGGTAAGGGAAATTTCACAATCTCATTTTTATCCGAGATTGTTTATTCGTAAGTATTTACTGCGGTGTATTTTATCATCCATATCCATGTTCCCTCAATATGTAATATTGTTTCCATCCACTTACAATAGTTTAAATCCAATTTTACCCTTCGGTGAGTTTTTAGTAAAGAATATGAAAGGAATCTTTTGCCGTTTTTTTCGTACGAGGTACATTTTGACTTTTTCGACAAAAGTAAGAAGAATGTTTTTTTAACTTATACGGCATGAATGGATTTCTAAAAAATTATTTTCAAGAAGCCTCCTTTACAAGTATTCAAGTTTATTTTTAATCAACTTCTTTTAGTTTAAAATTGTATGACATGTTAAGAAAGGAAAAGTGTTTTTGAAGTAGAAAGGATATTTTCCTCAAGAATGAAGTTCAAGTATTTTATAAAAATTATTTTCCATCTAAGATAATAAAAGGGTTCTGTTTTTATCCCTATTATTACATGGATTTGATTATGTTGTGATGTAAACATTTTTATGAATTCCTTTATCTTATATGAATTGTTTTATGATGTCATGTTGTTTAAGAATCCCATTTTATTACATGGGTTATGCGATGATGTATGATTTATCATTATGTGGCACACATAAGAAAGGATTCATTATAAGATGGGTGGGACCTATATCTCCCTCCAATGCATTGGGTAAGGATTGTATATCTCATGAGATAGACATGTCTGGAATGGTAGGTTATACCGGTTCAGTGAAAGAGGACTGAAACGAGGGTCACTCGATTCAGAAATGGACTTTGTCCACTAAGATAGTCTTGGCAATGAGTCTTGACTAACAAGAAATGATTCTCTATGATTATGTGTGTATGACAAAAAGTTTAATGTTTTAAGTTATGATTATTTTGAATACATTTCACTACCATGAGTTATCCCAGGTTATGAAATTATGACCTCTTTTGCAGGTTAAGATTTCCAAAAGTTATGTTCTTATGAATATGAAGTGATTGATTTTTCTTTTGTTTACCCTTACTGAGCATTTGAGCTCACCCTTTTATGTTTTCTTTTCCCCAGGATATAAAGAAAGGTTTTATGTAAGAAAAAAAGGGAAGATCTTTATTGGAGATATTGAGGATCTTTCACCAGGATTCGAAGATTACGTTTCGAGTTTCCAAAGACACTAAACTATTACGATCCTTGTGTGTGTGTTTTTGTTATGTACTAAGTATTCCGCAAAAGTAATGTAATGTCCATGTAAGTCAAGCTTCGGGTCTCTACAGTTGGTATCAGAGGAAAGGTTTAGTCAACCTTTAGAAACTAGGATGCGAAAACGTTAGTGAAATCCCTAGAGATTATTCTAAGGTATGTCTAGGGATGCCCCTAAGGATAAGTATACGTATAGGATATAGTCCAAGAACTATGGTAACGATATTAGATTAAACCAAAGATGTTAGATATTAAAGTTACTCCCCCTTTATTATGATTTTTGCCTCTCACACTATTCTTTTTGGGTTTTAGAAAATGGCTGGAAACAAGGTGATTCACGATAATGGAGGATATGATGGACAATGGAATGACATTCTTCATGAGAAACCAAATGAAATGGGATTTGGAAGTCCAAACATCATTATTATGCCAAATCAGCAATCTCATAATATGATCAATAAAGTAAAATTTGGTAAGTTTCCTGACTCGGCTAATAAGAGAAAGATGGAGTTTCATGATGATCATAGAGGAAAGAAAGTTAAATTTAACCTATGTAAATCATGTGGGAAGAGGCATAAAGGAGAATGTTTCAAAGGAACTAGAAGATGCTTTGGGTGTGGAAAAGAAGGACACAAAGCCAGTAAGTGCAAAGGAAAAGGTTCAGTTAACACCAGGGATGAGGATAATGGTATTGCTACGACATCAACAATGGTTAAATGTTTTAAATTTGGAATGTACGGTAATTATGCAAACCAATCCCCTAAGGGAAAGTCTCATGAAGAGAATCAGTATGGTCGTATGGGTAGTATTTATATTGATGATGATGATGAGACTACAAATGATATGTGAGATGAAAGAATTGTTGAAGCTCGGTCAATGGTTTAAGAATGTAGTGGAATGATTACATGTTTATCAAGTGTAATGTTGTATAAGTAATCTCATGGTACTATGGGATAAAGAGACATCTAAGGATTGTTACATTGTTTTCTTTCCTTATGTTTTGAAAGTATGTGATGAATGGTACCAGTATTTTTGGAAAGTAGATGATATGCGCATAATAAAGGGATAAGACGATAATGAGATGTTTGGTTGTATGCATGAGCTCATGATTGATATAAGGAATAAGTGATATCATGGTTTAAGTATATAGAATTTTGAGGATTTTGGTATGTGGAAAGTGTTAACTTTAAACTGCATTCATGTTTTCACTAAGGTATTCATGAGAATACAAGATTAAGGACTTTGAATGTTTGGAATGTGACCAACAAAACATATCTTATGATATATGGGGATCAACGATGGTATTAAATCTTTGGTAATCGTTTTCACTATGTTATGAGAGTGGACTACAGTATTATGGATAAGCCAAAAGATTAGAATGGATTATGTTGGACATAAGTTAGGATAAAACGTTTTTTGATATTATTGATGGGATGTTATATTAATATAGCTTTAGAAGAAGGAAAACCTGCAGGACGTGCGACAACCTATCACTTCGGACGGGGCTGTGGGAATCGAACCCACAACCGAAGTGCGACTGGCCTTTATCGCCTACCACTGGCCTACAAGAAGTCCCTGTTTAGTAGAAACTAGTTTTATTTTATTAAGCAGTATGATATATGAAGTATAAGTTATTTTTTTGAAACCATATACGATTAATCTAACCATAAGATGGACTTATAACTTTTTCTAACCTTTTGTTTGAAAGAGATGGAATGACCCATCATTCTATCACATGATCTGCTAACACATCACGAATAACAAATTCAACTTCATTTCTTTAAGGGATGAAGTGGAAATTGTTCAATTCACGAAAAACAGTGAGACTGTACCAAAATCATGCAAGTATTTCTTTTAATTCATCTACTTTAGGGAAATGATCTTTAAAACCAAAAAAATGTTGTCCTAGTTCCCTTATATCCGATTAATCAGATGGTACCTTAGATCATCACAAATCAATAGCTTTGTGATTGTTGGCTTTTTCATAGCCATGTTCTCTACCACTCTCCATCAGAACATGATGGTTAGATTTCTCTTCCATTTCCATATTTTCACCTATGTGGAAACCCATTGATTAGTTTATTTGGGTAACCGTTACGTTTCATACTTTTGTTTTTAAAGATAATTTTTGGTATTCCTTTTTACGATGTGGGTTTCTATCAAAGAAACTTTCAAATAGTAAACCATTTATAACCCCGACGAATTTTGAGGGAGAAATTCATTTTAAGGGGGGTAGAATGTAACACCCCGTGATTTTATGAAAAATATTATTTTAATTTCATTAATGTCTTTTGTTGTATTCTACACCAAGATTACCTTTCACTATACGCAACACCGTATTAGCTTGCAGTATACGCAACACTATTCTTGGACCGTGTTACACACAATTTTGATAATAGTTATTCAACGCAACATTGAGTATATATATATATATATATTAAATGTATAAATGAAATATGGTTGGATTCTGTTATACGAAACAATGAAGGATTCTTTCACAACACGCAACCCTGACTTGGCTTGCATTACATGCAATCGCGACCTTCCTCGATAGCGTGTGTTGTACGCAATACCGGGTTTTAATAAACAATGTTATATTATTATAATATTGTCATGAACTAGCCGTTATGAATAGTATTAACTAAATTTTTAATTTTATAACATTATTATTCATCTTACACATTTCTAGAACATGGTATGAGAACAAAATAAATTTTTCGGGTAAAATAAGTATTTTTCAAAAAATGCAGTTTTGCCGCCTTTGGATGGCGCACCCACATTAAATATGGTTTTTGACATGTTTATATGTTCAATTTTACAAAATAATATTCTTCTTTTGAATCAGGATATAAAAATTTACATTAGATAAAGTTTTGATATTTTTCCGATAACTTTCATATTTTAATGAATAGTAAAAGCACGCTATATTTTAATTAAAAACAACTTTATTCATCGTAATATCTTATGTGGTTAAATTATAATATTGAATGGTTTTAAAGTATAAATAGAATATATTTTTACCATTTAATATAATGTATGTCATTAGCATTGATTTTCCGTGAATTCGTAGGTTAAATCAATTCAATCTTTTGCAATGATTTAAAGAAAAACCCATTTTCTTTCGACAACGGGATTAATTTTAATTTAATTTCTGCATCTTTTATGTATTGAATTTGGAAAAATGGATTCCATATTTGGAATCAGTGGGTCCAAATTATGTTAATAAGCTACTTTTTATTTTTGGGAATTATGAATAGTAACTACGGTAAATTTTATTTACCATAGTTAAAGGTAAATCGGGTAATTAAGGGTAAATATAATATTTTAAAATTACCCTAAAATTTTTCAAAATCCTATTGGATGCCTAAAGGTCGACCCATATCACCTAAGGGTAGGATTAGAATCATTTAATGGACATTTGTCCATGAAAAAAACTTAATTATTATTAAAACCAAAGAAAGTGACAACATGTCACTCTCTTAAATTTTATAAGTATATTAATTTTAATTTAGTGATAAACTTCATGAAACTTCGAACATGAATAGTCTCAAGAAAGATAATGAAATTATCTACATCATATAAATTTATTTATAATTTTTAGGGATTAAATAATTATCATTAATTATGACACAATAGTGATGCAGAAATTGTTTATCTAGTGAAAAATCAAGAATATTGTTTTTTTTTAACTAATAGTGACCATAAAATGCACAAATACCTAACAAAAACTTATTTGCCATGTAAATGTAAACCATAATCATCCAATGGTCTAATATTTGACCATTTGGAGCCTTATAAAAGGGATTATGACACTTATATTACTTTATTTTAAATGATGCCAAAGTTGTCACCTTCATAATTTAATAAATATAACAATTTAAATATTGTGATTTTAAGAAGATAAATTCGAGTAAAAGTATTATTGTGAAAGGTAATATATTTATCTTTATCATTGGATTATATTTTAAATTTTTATACAACAAATATGTATATTAAATAATTATACAAAAATGATGTAGTAATTATTTTATTAAGAGATAAACCAATTAAATGGTTTTAAAAATAATAAAATAAATACTATATTAACTAGTTAATGTGATAAACTAATTTTATAGATACATATGTCCTTTTATTAATATATTAAAGCTTTTAGTTCGAACATATCTTCTGTATATATTTTATTTAAATTCAAATAAATGAATAGTGTCAAAATTGACACTATTGTTATTTTACAAAAATAACATATTATAAAATTGTTTAAAAATCACAAAAATATTTAAAAATTATAAATTTATATTTATATGGTCTATAATGTTATAAAGTAAAAAATTATGGAAAATTCACAACAATTAAGTAATTATTTGTTATAATTTAAAATTTAGAATTTTATTACCACAAATAAACTTAAATAGATTAAATAAGGATAAATCAAAATGATAAGGTTTAAAATAAGATCCAAACATGTCTAAATTTGATTGGTTGATGAGATTACAACCCTATCTCATCTAATCTTTTAATATGAGTCATTTTTGGAGGTTTTCATGTGGGGTTAGAATTATTATAAATTAATATTTTTAAGAATTCCAAAGGTGCCCCTCTCCTCCCTTATAAAAGGACACCTCCTCCCCCTCCTCCTCACACCAATTTGAGCACTCAAGCTCGGCCAACCCATGAAAGTTTCTCCTATCCACTTCCCTAGAATAATCCTAGAGGTCCTGGTCTTCTTCAAAGACCAATGTTAGTTCCCTAAGTGGAGGATTCAAAGAGGCGTTCCAAAGAAGAGGTAATATCCATTACCGATCTTTTCAATTTCTTTCTTCTTCAACTTCTTCTTCTTTAGTTGTTTCATGATAACATCAGTATTACTTGAATACTGATATTTTATTATAATTATGAAACAACAATAATTTACCTTCTATCCATCCTACGGAAAAAATGAAATCACCGCGCGTGCGTACGTACGGAATACCGTCTCCACGCCGTGGTGTAATCTATTTTTCCACCATCACTTTACAAGGATGGGTATAATGGTGTAATGAGTAACTATTTATGATTATTATAAAGTAATATTGATACTTAAATAATATATATATACTCCAATATAGTTCCACGATCATAGGAATGATATCATCACTCGTGCGTACGTACGGAATACTGTCTCCACGATGTGATGCGACTTGTTCTACATGATCATCATTACATAGTAATTATATAAATGAATTGAATGAATAAATATGATATATGTTACACTAATACCATTCTGGATATAAGGTATCTATAACCTTAAAAGAATAATAAGAATGTATTCGGCAAAACACGCATAAGAACAAAAGGCAATAAAGACCCGAGTAACAAGTAACAATGAAATATTACTAACAAGAAGCTAAGAATATGACCATATATGATATCATATCAACATGTATGATTCTGGAACAAGTCAATAACATTATTTAAACCATTATACAGGAGATTCAGACACGTACAAAGCAAATCGGACCTAAGGTAAGGGAAATATCACAATCTCATTTTTATCCGAGATTGTGTATTCGTAAGTATTTACTGGGGTGTATTTTATCATCCACATCCATGTTCCCTCAATATGTAATATTGTTTCCATCCACTTACAATAGTTTAAATCCAGTTTTACCCTTCGGTGAGTTTTTAGTAAAGAATATGAAAGGAATCTTTTGTCATTTTTTTTGTACGAGGTACATTTTGGCTTTTTCGACAAAAGTACGAAGAATATTTTTTTAACTTATACGGCATGAATGGATTTCTAAAAAATTATTTCCAAGAAGCTTACTTTACAAGTATTCAAGTTTATTTTTAATCAACTTCTTTTAGTTTAAAATTGTATGACATGTTAAGAAAGGAAAAGTGTTTTTGAAGTAGAAAGGATGTTTTCCTCAAGAATGAAGTTCAAGTATTTTATAAAAATTATTTTCCATCTAAGATAATAATAGGGTTCTGTTTTTATCCCTATTATTACATGTATTTGATTATGTTGGGATGGAACCATTTTTATGAATTCCTTTATCTTATATGAATTGTTTTATGATGTCATGTTGTTTAAGAATCCCATTTTTATTACATGGGTTATGCGATGATGTATGATTTATCATTATGTGGCACACATAAGAAAGGATTCATTATAAGATGGGTGGGAACTATATCTCCCTCCAATGTATTGGGTAAAGATTTTATATCTCATGAGATAGACATTTCTGGAATGGTAGGTTATACCGGTTCAGTGAAACAGGACTGAAACGAGGGTCACTCGATTCAGAAATGGACTTTGTCCACTAAGATAGTCTTGGAAATGAGTCTTGACTAACAAGAAATGATTCTCTATGATTATGTGTGTATGCCACAAAGTTTAATGTTTTAAGTTATGATTATTGTGAATACATTTCACTACCATAAGTTATCCCAAGTTATGAAATTATGATCTCTTTTGCAGGTTAAGATTTCCAAAAGTTATGTTCTTATGAATATGAAGTGATTGATTTTTCTTTTGTTTACCCTTACTGAGCATTTGAGCTCACCCTTTTATGTTTTCTTTTCCCCAGGATATAAAGAAAAGTTTAAGGTATGAAAAAAAAGGGAATATCTTTATGGGAGATATTGAAGATCTTTCACCAGGATTAGAAGATTACGTTCCGAGTTTCCAAAGACACTAAACTATTACGATCCTTGTGTGTGTGTTTTTTTATGTACTAAGTATTCCCCAAAAGTAATGTAATGTCCATGTATGTCATGCTTCAGGTCTCTACACCTTAGATATGATATTCCTTAATAAGTATACCATGTGGATCTAAAAGAGACACATGGAGAGTTCAGAATAATGTTTATGGTCCCTATGATTAATTTAAATGATCTATAAATATCGTGAATGATCCTCCAATGAGTTAGATTACATGAGAATTTCATTTTTAAAAGAACAATAATGTCCTGAAAATATGGATGGAATCCATTCTTCATCAATGCCATAAATACTACCATTGTGTCTTTCAGGATGAAAACATCATTTAATAATCATATAGAATATAAATACTCTTTAATGAAATTTGTGTTATATATGATTGTCTCACTCAAAACTAGTGATATCCTAATAGTAAATTGATATTTAATAATACACAGTCTCTAATAAGCTAATCAAAAAGGATTTCAATATAGAGATGTTGATATCAGTTATTTATCTCTGTGAGATCGAACATAAAATAGATTATTTATCACTACACATAACTATACTCATTCATGGTAATAATTAGTGGAGATCCACATGGGGATGTTCTACGATAAATAAATCACTTGGTCTCTAGGTTATGTAACTGAGCCTTAAGGTACTGTAGCCTTGAATGATCCAACATATTCTGTTGAATAAAAAAAGTTGAAACCCCTAAAATCTGATCAATAGTAAACTCAAAATCCCAAATGAGACGTAACATTGAGAAATTTATAACAAAGATATCGTAAATGTGATAAAAAATTATTTGAAAAACCTTCATTTTCATGTCCCCATAATCCAACACAAATATGGTAATCTGAGATGAATTCATACCCACCTTCTAGTAACCTGGTCTTACATGGCCTGTTCAAATGTCCCATTATATATTATAAATGAAAATATCACAATAAATGTATGTGAATGAAACTCAATTTTTATGGGCAATGTTATTATACTATTGCTTTAGAAGTATCAAATAAAAAATATCATCTTTATGTTGAGAAGATCCAATAATAATTTATAACCATCAATCTCCATGGAAATTCTCTAACATAATAAATACCAATTTATCACAATACTAGTGACATTTCAATATAATACAGCCATTATAGATACACTATAGTCATATATCATCCATCCATATACACTTTGGATATAAAACAATGTTAATATCATGTATTGAACAAAGCACATTCCAAAGTAGAAGGTACGAAGACAAGTCCTCATAATGAAGATGTTTTTTCATCATAACATTAATTATCTTTTATATTGAATTTAGATAACCATAACTATTACCTTTATTACCTTCCTATGATCCATATGTTTTACTTTCCATTTGGTACAATTTCCTCAGCAATTGAGCTCTACACCCTCTACCTCAAATCAAAAAGTTGATGACAATTAAATTGACTAAACATTATAATAGTACATGTAACTAATCAATGTAGACACCGAGAATGACATGTGAGACGTACATGATTGATATGATGCATGATCACATTCTATGCTTCCATTCATTAATGATACAAAATCCCATGTAAAATATTTTTCAAAAACATGTACATCACTCAAGATGAAAAAATTTATCTGTCAATGAAAAAATAAGCAAAAATCCAATTATTGGAAATTTTGACATTCCCCATACTTGTGTTAGATACTATAAGGAACATGTTCTATAGATGGTTTTGTTACACTTTATATCTTATCAATATTACCCAGATAATTTGGTAATATAAAAGGGTCCTGATACCACTTTATGATGTTCCTTAGATGAAGACCATCGGTCAATTACTCTATCAATGATTCCACAGGATCTGAGGTATAACGCATCATATGCTAAAGGATATGAACTTGTAGTTTTGGTCTAAACCGGAATAGCAGTGAGACCATACCCTCATATCATAGTTAAATTATATTAAAAATAATTACATTCACATGTACCAAGAAAGAAGAGTCAATAGACATTAGAATAGTTCCATGATTTTATATAATCTATGCCTTATCAAAATTATGGTCATAAAATGTGAGGAAGTCGCAAAACTAAGGCATATAAAATACTATATAAATAAAAAAAATTAAAATATTAAAAAAAATGGAAGATGTAAATTTCCAAAAAATGTGCTTTGAAACATAACATGGTCATATCTCCCATGCTCCATCAAATATATTGAAATATTATTTCAGACCTAGGGTTCTTTCCATTTTCTTATTCTATTACCATAAATCCCACACAAGATACAAAAAAAATCTTAAATAGGGTGTGATTATAATGTATTTATCCCCCACAAATTCCATCTAGCAGAATTTAATGTCAAAGTGTATAGTCTATGCTGATTCTCATAATAAAATAAAGTAAACAATATATATATGAAAAATCACCATCAATCCTCATGTTCCACGGTGACACTCCAGACCAAATGTACTTTCTTCTGCTTATGCAATATGTATCTATCTATAGTATCTTATAGATTAAAAAATCAATCCATGCTGGCTTTCCCGAATGAGTTGAAAATACATAATCACAATATGAATCCTTAAGGGGTTTCTTCAAGTCATTCCAACCCAATTATCAAAATTATATAAAATCAAGAAATATTATCGTACATTATTTTAATTCAATTTAATATAGTATAAAAAAAATTACTAGATTATATATTATGTTTGAGTCATCCATAATCACACACACATTGTTTCATCATATATAAAATAAAACCCTAGCATTTACTTTTTATTTCTGAAACTCGTTTTAAAATTAAAGAAAACCTCATCGTTCGAATGATTCTTGATCTATCCTCTCAAAAAGACTTCTCATATCCCATTAAAATGCTTTGTTTCATGATTTTATGATAATAAAAATATAATTATATATATTTTTTAGTGTGGGGTATGTCAGTATGACCAAAATCCGCAAGAATAAATAAAATAATGTAACTTTTAGGGAAGGGGTTTAAGAAAACATTCCTTATACTAATATATAATAACTAATTGAATATTGGTCATTGAATTGAGCTTAAATGGTATAAGTTTGAAAATTATAAGAATGACCCAGAACTAGGGAATAATGGATGAAAATGGAGTGAGCCTGTAGTATGTCAAGTGAAACTAATAAAGGGTGAAGATCGACGAATATACTCAACATTAGCTTCCACTATAAATAAATGATGAACAATTAAATGGATAAATAAAGGATATATATATAGGGAATAAGGATATATACAAAGTGGGAGTAAGACAACATATATAGGGGGAGTGATAACCTATTTAAGTTATTTAACACCCCCATTAAATAATTAGTTAATTAAAAAAAAGGAAAAACATAAGAATGTTTAATAGTGTGGAAACTATTTTAATAACATGAAGTAGTCAAGTTAGGTGCATATTTCCCTCAAAAGGCTAATTATTTCATATAAATCCAAAATTCATGATGTTAATGACTCTATTCTATATTTTGTTAGCTGTAATCCAACCCAATCATGTAGATACATCTAATGTGTCATTCATAATTCCTAAGACATTTATAAAATGGTAAAATATGTGAGGTAATACATAATATAAAAGAAAGAAACCCAGAAAAATTTGGGAATTTTATAGATAGGAGAAAAGTTATGGATGGGATTGACATATTCATAAATGATATTATTAGATTAATTGAACAATTTTTTATCCATGAAATAGAATTAAGTATAGGATATTGATGAACCACCATGTATCGGGAAATGTATAGAGTATTTAATAGCTTTTGTAATTCAGAACATTAACATATTGTAAACAAAATTGATAACCCTACAATATGTTATTGAGTATGTTAATATTTCTCAACCTGATGCATCATTATAGGAGAATACTTAGGAAGAAATTGATTTTTAGTAAGATTTTTCAAATAGACAGGATGATTTATTTTCAAAGAATATCAAAAAAATTTATTCACGTAACCCCATTTTCCACTTGAAAAATTTAAATTATTCCGATGGAAGTGGTGAAATTTATGATTATATCCTTTTATTTAATTTCAAATATTCAAGAATTTATTGACTCGTTTTGTCAATGTTTTGGAAAGGATTCACTGTGAATATAATTTTTCATAGATAGAATAACATAAAAACGATTGAAATGTGTGTTGAGGAAGAATTTTAGTTGAGATTTATATGAATACTAGTTCCGACACTTATTGATATATTTCATGTAACCAATGAGAATTTAAATGAAAATTTTAATCAACCTACATTCTATTAGAATGTATATTAGAAATATTCTGTTGATGTTAGAATATAAAATGCATGTTCTCCAACTATAAATTAATATTTATCCCATAAAAGCATGTATGATAAGCATTAATATTCAAAATCTATAACAACTATTTTTATTCTTTTTTGGTGGGTTGTAAACCGAATAAAATTTATAACATCCAAAAATTTAATTATATATTCTCCTTAAATAAATATAATGTAAACATATTATTCTACATGAATCACTCAAAAAAAATGAAAATTAGATAGATTTCAATAAATTTTTACTATTATTATAATGATATTAAATTTATTGTTATAAAATTAAGTAACCATATTAAAAAATATATGATGAATAAGGAAATAAATTCCATCAGGTAGTGTACATATCCCTAATGAAGCAAATTTATTCAATCATTAAAATGAAGTATTATAATAAGAGTTTTCCCAAGACCAATACCATTCCAAACTCAAACCATTAGGATACAATGGAAATGGAATTCTAGATAATTTTGAGTTCATTGAAATTACCACAATATCCATACAAGTGCAATCACAATCGTCGATTTCAAGCACAACATACCTTATTCATACATCATATATGAGGATATATATGGGTTATGTACCAAGAAATTAGGATGATATAAATAATTAATTATTTGAATAATATGTTATTTATCATATTTATTTTATACTATCAATATTTTTATATTTAGTGAGAAATAAATTCTATTCACTAATGCATTGATAAAATTTATAAGAACATTTTACTCTTAAAATTGTATTTTTTGAATATAATTACATTTTAATGTACTTTATTTTATTAAACAATACATAATAGAGAAGATATATATTTTTTATGATTAATTTATTGAATCCAATAGAATTACTAATTTATAATGAATATGGATAAGAATAATTTTTTAAAAAATTTATTTTACTTTGAAAAGATTTTTCATTATATTTCTTTTGAAAAGTAAAATTCCCATCTATTATAATTTTAATTTAAAATATTGACCTATTTTATTAATTTGTAATATCTTTACCATCACAAGATAATTTTTTTAATTTTATAAAAAATATGGATTATTATGCTAATAGTGAAAAATACATTTTTTTTCAAAAATTGTAATTTTTATGAAATTATTAGTATAAAATTACAACTTTAAAATTTATTTTTCCCTTTTCTAGTAACAAAAATTATTTTATAAATATTTCTTTAATAAATTATGTATTTAGTATTTAAAATTTATTATTTTTAACTTGAATAAAGACAATATAACAAAATATATTTCAAATTTTAAATTCTATTTTATATATTATTTAGCATGAAATATTTTATTCTTATCTTTATAAAATGAATTTCTTGGGTAAAAATTAGTAAACCACTAAAAGAAAAAGGAATAAAAAGAGGTAACAAAAGGGTTGAATGGACAAGCGTGTTAAAAATATGTTTATAATTATAATTTTAAGTTGTTTCTTTTCCAAAAAAATATCAAAATTTTATTATTATCTATTTTGGATTCTTCTCGACTTGTGAATCATATTCTATCTATATATTAAGTTTTCAATATTTATTAAAATTCTATTTTCACTACTTATAAAAGAGGCCCATATCCACTCCTTAAAGACTACTCTGAATTTTTGTTCAAATTTTAAAATAAACACCAATTTTTCCCCTAAATATTTTTTCACTTCTATAAGATAATGGATAGATGAGTTTTCCCAAATTTATATTTTTCTAAGGAATACCTTATGAGATGCAAACTATTCTCAACATAAGAACTAATTTTCCATAACATTATTTATTTTCCCATATTTCCCTTTAAAATAAAATACTCCCAATATTATTAATGAATTCAGTATATGCATAATAATTTAATTCGATATAATTTCGAAAAAACATTAAAAACCTTTCACATTTTTCATTATGAATTTTGAAAACATCATTTTTTTGTTTGTCTATACTATTTACTCTATGATGTAATATAATTAAATTTTAATTTAGTTTTATTATTATTTATTAAAATCACAAAAATATTTTTAAAAAACGCAAAAATATTTAAAAATTACATTGTGAATCTATGAAAATGATACTAGTCCAAAAAAGAATTTACATTCAGAACCATACTCATTTGTTTATTATTTTATGGTCATATTTCGATCTATCAAAAAAGATACTTGAACAATGATATAGAATTATATTATGGATGAATATAAAAACCTAAATACTAATAATATAGGATAAAAATGTAATTAATTATTTTATTTTTGTTTTTTAGTCAAAAATTTAATATTAGACCAAATTAGTAAGATACCAACACGTGTTCAATCAAAATAATCAAAACATTACCATCTCTAATTTCATCATTAAGTATTATAACAAAATCATCGAATAATTTAAATTGTAAAATTAGGAATAATTGATAACCATCAAAATCATTACTTTTAATAATAATTGGAAGATGAAATTTTGGAAAAGAATTAATAACAACACAATTTTTATGAAATTGGTTAAATAGTATTGAGATTTTCCTCAACCAAGATTCCAATTAGTTGAAAACTAACTAATATATATATATAATAACTATAAATGAATTTGAAAAAATAGAGATATGATTAATTTTATGAAATATTTCATTAAGATAGTTAATTTTTTCTATATGATATTCAAGCACTTAACTAGAAGTTTGGAATTAAGGTATGGGGTTCCTTATCTCGAAATTATTTTCTTGAGACATATTACTTATTGTGAAGAATTATATATATCATATGGTGTTATTAGTTCCTAAAAAATTCATCATACCATATATCTGTAATAAATTAGGTTTGAAGATATAGATTGGGTTATTTTTTTATATGGGGTTCGATTCAAATAAAACCATGGTATAAGTGTCTTTATTAACTGAACACTCTTTTTTTAGTTAGAATTCATATTCATGAACTTATTAATTATATAATTGGTTTCTTAAATCCGTTTATTTCATGTTACATTCTCCTCCTCTCTAGGGAGAATGCATTTTTTTAAAGATTGTACCTTAATGTATTTCTCCATAAAAAGGTATATCATTGTTGAAAATAACCCATATCCTCATTAACAATAGTTTCCCATACTTTTCCATATTTTATTCCCCCAACAATTCACTCCTTTATAATTTGAATGATAAATATGTGTTATCTCATTTTTCCTTTTTTAATTCCATTCTCATCTTTTGAAAAGTATTTATTATTTCTGAGTTTATGATATTTGTTTTCAAAAAGGCATTTCAAAATATTATGAATGGTTATCCATCATTTCAAAAATAAATATTTTTTCATAGACTAGAAATTTTATTTTTATTAACTTTATATCTTTTAATGTCATTATTAATATTTTTATAAAAAATAGTATTTTCCAATGTTTACACATCACATTATCTAAACCTTTATGTCTTTTTCAATGATCAATTAATATATATGATTTTAATAAATTGATATTTTTAGTGATGTTTTCACTTCAAATTTTAAAAATATTTATTTATTTTTAATTTATATAATATTGAATGTTATATTTAAAATATATTCTTATTCAAATAAATTCATCAAAACTTTTAAAAAATTAATTTCCAAAGTGACCATAATTTTATCTTTTACACCAATGATAAATGAAACTTTTAAAAACAATTTTATAATTTTGAATCAATTATAGATTATTTATCTCCACGAATTATTTACATGGAATTTAATTTTCATGAATGGCCCTCAAAAGTTTCCTAAGATATATTATCTTTGTGTGATTTAATTTTGGGTATCAGTCATTTTCATTTGTCGGGTCAATTTTAGTGATTATAACAACCCTTTTTTATTACACACATAAACATTATTGATTACCTAAAATATTCACTTAATACAACATATAATATTGAGAGGTCTGGTGTCTTTGGGTATTAGGAACATTACATAACGACTTTAAACATGAAACACAACATCATTATTGAAAACACCCTTTATATGACCCCTACATTACCTCGAACTTATCATTTAATGAGATAACATGAGGACATGCCTAAGGAAAGGGTGAGCTATAAAGCCCAATAAGGGAATAAAAAGTAATAACATGAAGTATACAATACATTATAGGAAATAATAATATCAATGGAGCATAAGAGAAACATGAACCTAAAGGCATGATATAGCATGATTATTATAACATGGAAATGTGGAAACACTACTTAACATGGTATTAACACGAGACAATGATTATTTCACATAGACCATGAGTAAACCCTCAGTTAAATTAAATTATCATGAGTAAAACATAATTTCACTTGACTTATCATGATACTATTCCTTACCCAATGCATTAGAGTTCTATAAGGGCACACCGTTCTTAAACATTTCATTTCATGCATTAGTGTGCCTCATAGATCATAAAAGATGTATTCATTAAAAATAGTAATTTATTCCATGATAAAGGAATGTGGAATTTATAAATTAAAATATATAATCAATAATTAAATTCTCATAATGGTGAATATCCATGATTGATAAATGGGTATGGTATTCACTACACAATGACTTTTTCTTGAGAAACATCGCAGTGCAATTTCTGCAGTACAACGACGTGACATAGGAATTCATAAAATGGTGGATGAAAGTGAAAGATGTGTCTCATAATATATACATGAAATGGAAAGTAATGGGTTCATATATATACAAATACAAACAAAAATTAATGGAATTTATATTCATAATTCAAAATAATTTCTTGAATGTGAAGGGGAAGAGAGAAATTCATTACGAAATTTCGGCATGCCAACAAGAATACATGATAGTCATTAATGATAGAGAAATATGTCTCTAATAATTTAAATCATATAGATGGAAATATAAGGTAGGTGCAAAATCATACCCTAGTATTTTTATTTGATTGTATAAGGGTAAGGAACCATTAAAAAACATAGAAAAAAATTAAGAAAGGAATGAATCCCTTACTTAGAAAATTGATCCCAAAGGCTTGGAAGAGGCTTGAGAATGTTTTCTTAAGAGATTGGGGAACATTGGTAGGATTATTGAGAGAGGATTTAAGAGTTTGGTCAAGCTTCAAAGGCTATGAGTGAAGAGGAAGTGGGAGCTTGGGTGGGTTTATATAGGGAAATAGAGGGAATTCGTTATTATTTAGGTTTTGGACACCACGCATTAAAAAAATTAAAACCAAAAACCGGCCCATTGTTTATACTCATGATTTTTTACAATGTTGAGTGTAAAACAATATTTTATAGTATCAATGGCCTAATTTCTTAAAATATTAGGCTTTCTTATGTGGAGGTGAGTCACACTCTAAAGGAAATCAATTCAAATAGGTAAAATGTTTTGTAAGTCTTGGATAGTCTAGTAATGCATGGCAAAATAAATAAAACAATCCTAAAGTAACATTATTTTAATTAGAAAAACATATATTTTCCCAAAATCTGTTTTATATTATTTTATTACATCAATATTTGGTCATTATGATGTCATAAAACACGTTATATAACTAAAAAGTATTTAATTTTTTCACAAAAAGTCGACTAGCTTAGAAAATGATGAAAAATTCACCATTGGATAATTTCGATGTCCTAATTACAAAAATAATATTCACTTTATGTAAATAATTTTAATAATATTTGAATTTTTACTTTTAAAATATAAAATGACATTTATCAAAAAATCATGGGTTTTGAAGAAATAGAATTCAACCCTTAATATAAATTCGATTTGTATTCACAAAAATTATACGGTCATTTTTATTTAATAAAAAGTAACTTAGTAAAAATGTTTTATTAAAATATTATACAATTAAAAAATTCATTAATTCCTCAACATATATTTCTTAACTCAATATTATCTGAAAATACTATTTGTTCTTTAAAAACTATTTACAAAGTGGGAATAAAAAAAGAATGTATATTCCTTATTACATACAAAAAATAATGCACAAAATAAGAGGTCTAAGGTCTTGTTACATAACCCCTTATAACACCATCATAAGACCAAAGTGTAAGGTGTGCGATGGTGATATACTCTTGGGGTGGCTTAGATAACATCACTCGGGTGGTAAACTCTATCAACATCCACTTCTCATATAGGTATTTCTGCTCGACCTTAATGTGTTGATGCATAGCTTGGTCTTGGTCAAGAGAAAAACCCAATGGCTCCACCTTCATTCCAAGATTCCACTAATGGTATTTTTATGGGTAAAGTCTACTAGATGAGGTTATCACATCATTTTTCTGAGTAAATTGGATATTTTAAAGCCCTATATTTATACAAATCATGTAATCACTTTTCAATGGCTATATTAGTAATGATCACAATTCAAAATGGTATTTTTTAATCCAAAAACATAAAAACATGGAAGCGCATATGTTATACATAAATATTATTCATAATAAGAAATTGAATTATATCATGAGGAATTATCATAAATTAATGTTTGTGTCATTACAATATTCCCCCTTAAGAAATATCACCCTCAAGATTTACTCTTCCAACACTAAAATAGATTGGGGTAACTTTGCTACATCACTTCCTCATATTCCCACGTCACTTCTTCAAACTTGTGGTTTCTCCATAACACTGATGAGGGGCATTGTCTTATTTCCTAGAACTTTTTCCCTGCGATATAAGATCATCACCGTCTTCTCATCATTAGATATGGAATTCACTAATGGTACCACCACTAGATTAAGTATATGAACTGGGGCAGGTATGTACTTCTTCAAAAGTGATACATGGAATACATCATGTACTTGAGACATGTTTGTTGGGAGTTATAGTTAATAGTACACTGCTCTAATGTGATCACGGATCTCAAAAGTTCCAATGTACCTTGGACAAATCATTCTATTTTTCCGAAATCTCATAAATCTCTTCCATGGTGATATGCAGAAGAATACCAGGTCTCTGACATTAAACTCTAGGTCTCACTGATTATTATCAGCAAATCTCCTTTTTCAACCCTGAAGAGATTTAATGTGCTTTTGGATGGTCTTATCCTTCTCCACCATTTATTCATCAATTTCTGTTCCAAGGAATTTTTTCTCACCAAAATGTTCCCAACAAGCCAGTGTCCTACACCTCTTCCCATAAAGGGCTTCATATGGAGCCCTATGGATTGTTGAGTGGAAATTATTTTTTTCAGAGAACTCAAATAGTGGAATATGTTTATCCCATCCACCTTTGAATTCCATTGACTATTCTCTTAATATGTCCTTGAGTTTTTGGATAGTCTGCTCAGATTAGCCATCAGTTTGAGGATGATAAGCCGTACTGAAATTCAGAGTAATATTCAGATCATTTAAAACACTCTTCCAAAATTTAGTAGTGAATCTTGGGTCTTCCTCGAAAACAATAGTTAGTGGTACTAAAGGCATCCTTAACAAATATCTTATGTATATCTATGCCAGTTCATCCAATGAAGAATCCTCCTGAATTATAATGAAGTGTCCAGTATTTGTAAGACAATCCAGAAAAACCTAGATAGCATTTTTTCCTTTGGATGTCTTCAAAAGTCTGGTGATAAAGTCCATGGTTTTGTTCTCCCATTTTTATGATGGCATGGATAATGGTTTCATCACCCCCTTATACTTTTTCCTCTCTTCATTCAATTTCTAACATACTCAGCACTTTGATGTATACTCAGAAATCTGCTTCTTCATGTTATCCCACCAATAATTCTCTCGGAGATCTCAACACATCTTTGTGATTCCTAGGTGAATAGAGAAATTTTAACTATGAGCATCATCCAAAAGTTCATTAAATTTGGATTTTATGGATCACATAATATTTCCCCAAATCTCAAAATCCCTTCTTCATTGACATTGAACTCCGAGGATTTCCATTTTCTGATCGTTTTCACCTTCTTTTGAATTCCCACATCATCTTTTTTAGCATCTTTGACTATTGAAAAATAGATGGTTGAGAGATAATTTTTGAAAGTAATGATGATGTTCCCATCTTTATGATTCCCATGTCCATGCTTATCAAATAAATGAAAATTGGATCCTTTTCAATTATCATCAATGATAGAATCGCTGGGTCATTTCTATTTAGAGAATCTTCTACCTTGTTTCCAACGATGCTAATGGATTGGAATTCATAGTCTTTGATTAGCTATAACCATATTCATTGGTGCATGTCCAACTCTTTTTGTGTGAATATATACTTGAGGCTTTTTTAATATATGTATATTTTACACTTCTGTGCAAAGAGGAAATGAAGAAAAATTATCAAATCAGAGACCCCTACATCAAACTCTAGGCCATTTGTTGGATATTTTTTCTCATGAACATTCAATTGACTTGAAACCTAGGAAAATAATTTTTCATTTTTCTTCAACACACAAACCATGCACTTCTTCGAAGAATCAATTTATACCAAAAAAAATTCTCTACTTGTGGGTAGTGTGAGCACAAGAATAGTGATAATCCTCATTTTAAAATCCTTGAAGATATCTTCACATTTATCATTCCTTGAAAACATTAATCACTTTTGAGTAATCTTAGTAAGAGGGTTTGAAAATTGTGGTAAATTTATCACAAATCGGCAATAATATCCAGCTAACCCTAGGATGCTCCAGATATCAATTACTGATGTCAGCCTCGTCCATCCCTCAATTGTGTATATGTTATAGGGATCCTTAGATATTCCATTTCTTATGATGATATAAACCATAGTGAGATCTCCTTCAACCAGAACTTACACTTGATTACTTTTTATTGAGTTTATCCTTTCACAAGGTCACTATAACAATTTTTAGATTGTCCTCATGATCCTCTTTTGTTTTTATGTATATTCTAATATCATTTATAAATACTACCACAAATTTTTTGAGGTAATATTTAAAGACTATATTCATCAAGTATATAAATATTGTTGGAGAATTAATGAGTCTGAAAGGCATTACTATGAATTCATAGTGCTTGTACCTTGTATAAAAATCAGTCTTGGGGATATCCTCTTTCTCCACTATTACTTGGTAATATCACAACAAAAAATATACCTTAGAGAAGAATCTTGCTCCACATAGTTTATCAAAGAATTCATAAATTCATGGTAAAGGATACTGGTTCTTTTTGTTTATTTTTTTAAGCTCATTATAATCAATGAAAAGGCTCATTTACCCATCCTTCATCTTGATGATGAGGATGGTGCACCCCAGGGTGAAGCACTTGGGCCTATTAATATTTTATCTATATTCTTTTGGACTTGTTTATTCAGTTCCTCAATCTCCAATCCAACCATTATATATGGAGTACTAGATATTGTAAATTCCCCAGGTATAAGATCAATTGATAATTCAACATCCTTTCTATGAGGAAGACCAATCAATTTATCGAGAAACGCTTCAGCGAATTCCCTCACAATTTGAATGTCTTGAAGGATGGTTTCATCCTTGGAATAAATCATCTAAGCCAGATACGTTTTCTCATAGGGAAGTAATATCCATGCTTGAGATGATGGTTTTAATGAAGATTCATCCTCCTCCGTGAACTTGTATTGAATCGGGGGTCGTTTCACCATATAGAGAGTAGTTTCCCTCTCACAGAAATTTATGTTGGATCTATATAAGGAAATACAATCCATGCCAAAAATTGAATCAAATATATTTAAACGGTGTGTGATGAGGTTATCTGGAAATTTCAATCGTTATATTTTGACCCGAGAGGAATTATATTCATGGGATGCAATGATTGCAACATTTTTCTTTATCACCGAAATATGTACTTCCATGATTTGTGGTGGTGTTGGGATTGTTCTACTAAACATTCAAGATATAATAGAATCCATATAACCAAAATCAAAACGTAAATTACCTATTATTTTATGAATAAGTTGCGTACCTGTCACCACTTCATTGTTGGGGTTCACATCGGCGGTTGTGATGGAAAAATATCACCCTTAATGCCTTTGAGGTTGTTGGTAGTCTCTAAAAACCCATGGCTTTAGGAACTGATTTTCAAGGTTCACTACTTATTTACAATTGAATCAATTAAAAATGTGTTGAGGGTAATATGGGGTGTTCATTACCTCTATTACAGCCACACGTTTCTCTTGATGACAGTTAATAGCCTGGTTCCCTTTTCTCCCACACCTAATGATTTTCCTCATCCCCTTCAAGCAATTTTCTGGGTGATTCTTTCTACACATTTGGTACGTGGGGTGCTGGATTTTCATATCACCAATGTATTTATCCATAGGACCACCAGAATTAAATTCCACATTACACTTCTTATCCCCATGATACCTCTGATATTCTACAATCTCCATTTCAACATTGAGGTCACATCAAAAAAATTTCTCATATATTTTGATGTCACGGCTTGATAGGCCTTTCCGTAGGCTATGTTTTATCCCACCAAGAAGTGGACAACCTTGTATTTGTGGGTAATGACAAAGACGGAGGAAAATAATTCATGAAATCTGATGGTTTCCTCATATGCTCCGATGAATTCATCGTCTTTTTTATTTATGGCAAGGAAGTTCCTTTCCATCTTATGTCAGATTGTGCACATAAAATATATATCAAAAAACATATTATGGAAATCCTTCTATTACAACGCCTCGATATCCTCCTCATACATTTTATTTTTCATCAATGTACACCATTGATTAGCTTCACCCTCCATATGATAAGCATCAGGAAGAATATTCTCTTTTTCAGAACATTGAAGGATTGAGAAGATCCTCTTAGTGGAATTGATCCATTGATCACCAATTTAAGGATCAGACGATCCATTAAAAGTAAGAGGCCATTTTCTCATGAAGCTCTCGATTGAGACTTGTTCTTTATTTGTGGGGGGGGGGGTTAATGTTCCTCTTGACCTATGTTTCTTTTCAATATAAGAGGTAACTAATAGAGTAACATGATAAAGATCTCAATTCCCTCTCCCATCAGATTTGGAATCTCATTAGAATAGTCGTGAAATTGATCTTCACATCAGTTGTTAGCCCCTGTCCTTATATTACCGTCCATTGGATGGAATAAAAGGAATGTTAGGGGTGAAATACAAAGGGTAATCCAAATATAAAAACAGTTAACTTATAAATTACTTCTAATTCCTTAGCTAATGAATTTAGAGGCTTCAATATATGTTATCCACGATCTACATCCCAGAATATATTCTTAGGGGGATTCTTTATTACCTTAATAAAGGTTCATAATTAGATTATGAATTTTCCAAAGCATATCACATGGGAGTTTCTTAACCAAGATTGCAGCAAGGCACATTTTCCTGTACTAGTTCCTGTTTGTGTCTAGCTCAATGTGGTGTTTTCAAGTTTTACATCTAGAAACATCTGTCCTAGAGCCACCTCTAACTACTCGTACCCAGAAACAGATATATTTTCTTGACAAAAAATTTACTCAATAATCACCAAAATTTAGTGATGTTTTTATTATACTTAGTCATATCACTAAGGCTTTCACTAGGGTTTTCAAATCCTGACCCCAAAAATAACTAAACCAATCCTTTGGTACCAACTATAACAATCCTGCTTTTTATTACACACTTAAACATTATTTATTACAAAAAATATTCAATTTATAAAACAAAGAAAATAATGAGGTCTAGTGTATTTAGGGTTTAGGAACACTACAATATGAATTAAAACATGAAAGACAACATATTTAACAAAAACATTCTTTACATGACCACTATATTCCCTCGTACATAGTATTGCATGGGATAAACTAAGGACATGAAAAAAATGGTGAGCTATAAAGCCCAATAAGCGAATAAAAAGTTATAACATTATGTATACAATAAAATTTAGGAAATAAACATATCAATGAAGCATAAAAGAAACATGAACAGAAAGGCATGATATCGAATGATTATCATAACAGGTAAATGTGGAAAAAACACTTTACATGGTATTAACCTGAGCCAAGGCCCATTGATCATGGAGAATTAGTAAACCCCCATTGAAATTCAATTATCATAAGTAAACCATCATTTCACTTGACATATCATGATACTAATCTTTACCCAATTCATTGGAGCTCTATCAGGGAACACCCTTCTTGAACATTTCATTTCATCCATAAGTGTTCCACATAGATCATACAACAAGGATTCATTAAACACCATAATTTATTACACGATATAAGAATATGGAATTAATACATGAAATTATATAATAAATAAGAAAATGTGCATAAATGTGAATACCATTGATAAATAAATGGGAATTGTATTCACTACACAATGAATTTGGCTCAAGAAAGATCAAAGTGCAATTTCGACAGCAAAACAACATGGCATAAAAATTCATAAAATGGTTGATGAGAGAAAAAGTTGTGTCTCATCATATTCAAATGAAATGGAATGTAAGGGGTCATATAGATACGTGTCCTAACAAATTTAATGGAATTTATATACATAATAAAAAAAATTCTTAAATGTGAATGAGATAAGAGAAATTCCTTACGAAATTTGGGGATGGTAACTTGTGTACATGGGAGGCACTAATGAGAAAGACATATATATCTCGTCATTTGAAACATAGATATGGTAATATAAGGGAGGTGAAAAATCATACCCACAAAATATTTAATTGAATGTAAAAGGGTACTAAAACATAAATAAACGTGGATAAAAAAAAGAAAGTAAGAAATCCCTTACTTGGATGAGTGATACCAATGGCTTGGGAGAGGCTTGAGAGAGGCTTCCTAAGAGCTTGGGGAACCTTTGGAGTATTATAGAGAGAGTAGGGATGAGTTTGGTTGAATTAAAATGTCTTTGAGTTACGAGGATGTGGGATCTGGGGGGGGGGTTATATAAGAAAAGAGAGGGAATTCCTTACCATTTATCTTTTAGACCCCACACATTATACTAATTAAAATCACATACCAGCCCACTGTTTTTGCCCCTGATTTTTTCCAAATTGATGTGGAAAAAAATATTTTATATTTCCAATGGACGAACTTCTTAAAATATTTGGCTTGCTTATGGGGAGGTGATTCACACTCTCAAGGAAACCAATTTAACAAGTTCAAATGTTTTGTATGTCTTGGAGGGTCAAATAAGGCTTTGTAAAAAAAAATAAAACGAATCTAAAATAAAATTATTTTAATGTTAAAACCATTATTGTCCAAAAATACCATTTAAAGTATTTTATTACATCACTATTTTATCATTATGATGTCATAAAACACTTTATATAATTAAATGGTATATAATTTTCTCCCAACAATTTGACGGTCTCATAAAATAATATAAAATTCAATGTTGGAAAATTTCAAAATCAAGATCCCAAAAATAATATTAATTTAATCTAAATAATTTTATAAATATTTGAATTTTTTATTTTAAAATAAAAATTGACATTTATCGAAAATGCTTGGGTTTTGATAAAAACGGATTTCAAGCCATAATTAAAATTACATTTGTATTGATATAAATTATAAAATCATTTGTATTTAATAAAAAGGAAGTTAGTAATAATATTTTATTAAAATATTATTTAATTAAAAAATCCATTAGTTCACCAAAATTTATTATTTTATTTAATATTAACTAAATATTCTATGCTTTGAAAACTATTTACAAGGTAACACTAATAAAATAAATGTATATTATTTATTACATTAATAAATAGTACACATATTAATAGTGCTATGTTTATGTTACAAAACCCCTTATAAGACCCAAATAATACTGAAGGGTAAGGTGTGCGATGGTGACAAACTCTTGGGGTGGCTCGGAAAATATTGCTTGGGTGGTAATCTCTATCAACTTTAACTTCTCTTATAGGCAGTTCTGTTCAAGCATAACATATTGGATTGGTCAAGAGTGAAACACAATGATGCCACCTCATTTCGAAGCTCCAATAATTGGGCTTTTTATGGGGTACATATATGGGATGAGGTCATCACATCCTTTGTCTAATAAAAATGTATTTGTTAAAGCCCTATATTTAAACTAATTATGTGATCACCGTTTAACAGATATATTAGCAACAGTCAAAATTTGTAATGTTATTTTAAAATACAAAAACATAAAACCAAGAAAGTTAATATGTTATACATAACCATTTTTCATAGTAAGACATTTAATTAGATTAACAAGAGTTTTTGTTAATGAATGTTTGGGATGTTACAATGGAACGATTTGGATATTTTTTTATAACCATTTTTATTTCTAGTGGTTCTTTAGGAAATCATGAAAAATTATTTTATGGTTCCACAAATATATATTTGATATTTATTAGTGAGGTCTATTATATCCATCCAATGAATGGGATATGTTGGTTATCATCGAATAAAATGATATTTTTGTGTATAATTATAGTAATTTTATTCTCATAAGATTATGCATGGGTATAGTTTGGTTTAATCTATTCTCACGAGGATGTGTGTGTGTGTATATATTTTTATTTATGATATTATGATAGTGTTTTACGAGGTTATAATTAAGTTTTTTCTACACACACAAGGATTTATGTTGGTATTGATTCTGTTAAGTTATCCTCATAAGACTTTTCATGGACATAATTGTGGTCTTGATATATTCACAATGATATTTTTTTCATATGACATTGTTTATTATGAAATATTGTAGGAATTATTATTCCAACATTATGTTCTCATAGGTCATGATTATTTAATAATTCTTCCAAATGATTTAAATTCTTGTATTATGTTATTGCAAGTATTATACCATGCTTTGATATTTAAGAACCATGTTTTGATTGGGTATTCTTTTCATATATACCATGATTTTACCCATATTATCATCTTATTCTCACATATAAAAAATTATTTTTATTACATATGTTTACCCTTACTAAGAAACAGATCTCACCCAATTATTATGGTTATATTTCCCTTGTTTAGAACAATTGTAATAGATATGTTTTTTAGAATGGAATACAATATCAAGAATTTATTTTTGATATCAATGATATATTATGGAATAGATATTTTTTTAGTTTGTGGGAGAATAATTTCATCTATTTAAAAAAATCATGGGGTTTTTAGTTAATTATTTTTAAAAAACTCAAAAAATATAAAACAAAATGATTATGGTGAGTCATTACAATGAAATATATTCCTAAATTCATATAATTATGAGTTGGTCACCGTCATGGGTTATCCTAGGAAGTATTATACTATGGTTTTGAAAACGTCATATATTAGGATGTTATCAATGGATTATAATTTAAGTGTTATAAATTTTATCAAGGGATTTTTTGTTAAGGTTGATAAATTATCTAATGTTATAGAAACCCCTATATGTTAGTTGATATAAAATTGAATGTTTTAGTAATTAGGATAAAAGAACATCATTCAAAACCCTTGAGATAATTCTAACAAACAATTCATGTATAGGATAATATATTTATGTATTTATAAAGTAGATATTCTAAAATTACCATTGAAATTACATCCTATTATCGATACTAGATTGTGAATGAAGCTATAACACAAATACAACAGGGGTAGTCATCCCAAAAAAGTTAGGTTGAGTATAAAATCAATCTTTACTCCTCTTCACAATGAGTTAACTTATGACTATACAATTGACTAGACACTCTAGAGGGATATGATTTAGTTAATAAAAGTTTCTTAAAATCAATTATCAAGGATTTATTTTTCTATGGAATTAGGTTAAGAAATATTAGAGAAGGTAATCCAATGAAAACTCGATTGAACTTAGAGACAAAAGTAATAAGTTTTGTATTTTTAGATTATTTAACCTACATTTTTATACCTTGATGGGCCACAAAAACATAAAATTACCACCTCTATGACTAGAATTTGAAAAATTAATAAAAATTCATACATGTATGATTATTGCCACCCATGTATATAAAAACTCTCTTAAAATTTTGATAGTAATGGCCTTCCTAAAAATTTATTATCCTTACTGAAATTTGATATGAAATTAGGTATTTATTATATATCTTAACATAGAGGCCATGATAATTTCCACAATAGAAATGTGAAAAATAAAAATCAACCCATGAACACCTAATAATGCTGATTGTAAAATCCGTAAGAAAATAATTACTAACATTAAGTTTGGTTATTTAGAATTTATGGATAATGAAAACCTCAACATTTATTATATTCATATTATGAGGGAAACAATGATTTTATAAGTCATAACATTGATAATGAGGATGAAAACTTAATATAAATCAAATAATGAGTCATGCATATCTTATAGACATCATTATTAATTTTATTAGTTATTAATAGTTAAAAATTTGAGAATGATATTTATTTTTTGGGGGGTGTAAAACCTCATAAAATCACATATTATTTTCCTTAAATAAATAATAATTTAGTATTATTCCATATAAGAAATGCTTTAATAAAAAATATTTATATGTTAAAATAAATTTTTATTATTATAACATGGCTATTAAATTAGATATTATAGAATAATTAAACTATAATATAGATCATATAATTACAACGGAATGGAATGGAATTGAGTAGTATGTTTCCCCCCTTTTGATGCCCATTTTTACGAGATAGAAAAGAACATAGATTTAGAATGATTTTTACTTGATCAAGACCACTCTGAAATCTGAAATTTATGATAAGGAAATTTTCAAATGTGAGAGAAGTTCGAGCTCGTGGAAATTTCAAGAATATCCAGGCTACTAGAATCACCACCCTTGTTTAGCATGAGAGATTATCATATGCGTAGATATTCAATCAATACCCCATGGGGTTATGAACCTAAAAATAAGGATGATATAAAAATTTAATTATATTGGTAATAAGTTATTTATAGAATTTATTTTACACATTACCTTATTTTTATTTATAAAAGGAATTATCATTTATTTACTAAAGGATTAGTTAAATTAACAAGATCGTTTTACTATGAAAATGTAATTTTTAATTTTAAAAATTGAATTTTATTTAATTTATTTGAATTAAAAATATATAATATATAACATATATTTTATAAATTAATAATTTTATATTACTAATATATTTATTAATTAATATTTAATTCCAATAATAACATTTATTTATTTTCAACAAGTTATTTTCCATGGAAATATATTTCCATTATATGTCAGTTTAAAATTTTAATTTTCAAATTATAGATTTTAGATCTTACTAATTAACAACATTTTGGGATTTGGAAATACAGTATTAGCATGAGATAATTTTTTTATATTTTTCTAAACATATTAATACTTGGTCTAATAGTGAACAATACTATTTAAAAAAAATGAATTTTCTGAAATTATTATAATATAATTCTGACTTGGAATTTTATGAATCCAATAATATGAAATATATTTATTTTACAAGTGATATTAATAATTTTATGCCAATGAGCCCATACCAGAGTGGTTAGGGCTCTTTTTTTGCATCAAAGAGACCCAAGTCCAATATCAAGTGGAGGTGAATTATTGTGGTTATTGTAGCAGTAATGTAGTAGGTACTAATGCCATTGTTGTTTGGTACTATTGCAACCAAAAAAATTCACCTGATTGGGCCGTCAGGCCATCAGTTTGGGCCTACATGTCTCAAGGGCCTTCTAGCCATCAAAGTCCTTTGGGCTACAGGGACCTTGGGTCGTTGAGACAATGGAGTTGCACAATTCATACAGTGCAGACCCCATAAGTGGATTAGAACAACAATAATAGGAAACACCAGATGCAGAGCTAATCAGATTGGAAGAATGAGTGGGTATGACAACAGCCATAGGTACCAGGCACTGTGCAGCTTTGTACAGTGCAATACTAGCCGATCAGCAATGCAAGGTGGGGAGCTAGGCGATTGGTGATGTAGAAGTTGGGGATGGGTAGTTATAGTTGGTTGGGCCAATGGGTTAAGTATTGGGAATGGTATTCCTCTAGGCCTTCAGGTCATGTATTGCAAGTCATGTTGGTCCTTGGACCATGGGCCTACGGGTCATGTACAGGTTCCCCTTCAACATATAAAAGGGGGATTATACATAATAAAATAAAAAAGAAGACCTTTGGTCCATTCATGTATATTAAAAATTATCTTACTATTTATTATAGTTTAGAAACCTGTGTTTGATATTTTAGAACATAAGCTTCACTATTATCTATATGTCATTAATACATTATGAATTTATTATTAAAAAAATTAATTTTTATGACTTTTAAAAGGTGAATTTAATAAAATTAATATAAAATTTTTAATTATTGGTTCGATATTATTTAATAACCATCGTTTTATTTTTTTTCATAAAAATGCATTTCATAGGAAAAAACTAATTTCTGGGATAAAAGCCAAAATGGTTAAAAGGATTAGTCAAAAGTTTAAAAACAATATCACATTAAAATCATATTTATAATTGTTCTTTGAGGTTTTTATAAACCAAAAATTATATCCAATATGTTATTTTTATTTTTCATGTCATCTTGTTATGTGAAATACATTCTCTCTTTATATGAAGATGAAATATTTTTTTTTTAAAAATACAGTATCGCCAAATATACAAGTGGAATCTAACCACCACATAAATACTATTATAAATTTAGGTTTTTTATTCAAAAAAAACCATATTACCTTACCTATAACCCAATTCCACTTCCATAAGTATTAATACACTATAGCTTAAACTATGTCACCCATTTCTAAGGAATCCTCGAAATGATGATCAATGTTATCAACATATGTAATAATTTTCCCTAACATTTTTTTAAAAGTGTTGAGGCGCAAAGGCCTCTATATTAAATGAAAATAGAAAACATAAGAGGTACTACAGAGAACCACAAAGAATATAAATAACCAGAACTAGGGTCCTTAACCCAATCAAGCGCCATATTCTGATTGAAGGAGTCCCGCCTGAGTCCAGGCATTGCTGTCCATTAATTGACTGGAAGCCTAACCCAGAGGCAGGGAAGTCATTCTATGAACTCTTAACGAATTAACATCATTTAGAGAGCCACCAGTACCCCGGGTGATTTTATCCTTCTCAAGATGGGATGGAGTTCAAATTGATGTCGTTTCATCTCTTGTGTTGAACTATTCATCCATCTCCAGCACCAGAAACAGACCGGCTGGCTCCTTTAAGTCTGATACATTTTCCTCCAAACTAAACCATCAAGCTGCGCCTTTTCTTCTCTTGAGTGTAAGCTCATCAGATAATGCAATCATCATCAAAGAGTCTACCCATCCATGCATGCCTCGCCAGGGTCCTCAAAAGGAAACCAGATAAAGATACAAATGAATTAGAAAGATAGCAGGAGAAAAATATAGATAATAGAACATCACTGGTCAGATAATGAAGAATCAAGATGAGGTCGAAAATATAGGCGAAGATGAATATAAATTCTTCAAATCGGAAATTCAGTATCTAGAAACTCAAACGTAATACCAAACCTTACCATGCATAGCTTGATAATGCTGATAAACCGCATTCAGAAAAGCACCAATTCAAGAAATGATACTAAAAATAAGAGATCTGTCCAAATCCCTTTTCAATAGGGGTAAAAAAACATCAGGAAGCATGTCATACCAAATGAAGACAACACCTTCAGCTCCTTTGTTAGCCAATCCATCTGCAACAGAATTAGCTACCCTGTAGACATGAGTAATAATATGATTCCTAGAGAAAAGGGAATCCATCAATTTTGAAGCTTCCAGGAAAGGTGACATGAACTATCCCTAATAGCAGAGACAATCCGAGTCGAATCACTATCTAGACAGATATTATTCCAGCCATATTTTTTGGCCTGATCCACTGCAACGATGATTCCCATCATCTCAGCATCAATTGCAGAAAAAATACCACAAGAACCATGAAAGAAACCAACCACCATTCCCTTATGATCTCTGAACATGACACCATATCTAGAAGGACCTAGATTCCCTTTCGATGCACCATCCAAATTAACATTCAACCAACCAAAAATAGGCTATTTCCATAGAACTTCAAAAGTTCCAACTGGAGGTTTGAAATTTCCTTTGATACCAATTCGGTCAAGAACTGTGAAATCATGAATCTAATTAGCACAATAATGCTTCTTAGGTAGGCCAACTGCACGTATCTCGTAAAGTACACATGAGAGAGCAGAGGTTACCTAGAAGTATTTATTCTCATGGAGAATTTGATTCCTAGAGAACCATAAAAAATGCAACAATATAAAAGAGAAAACTTGAAATAAATCCAATAGTTGTGAGGAGAGACCAAGATAGTTCCATCTTTGAATAAATTCCACAATAGAGGACATCCTAGGAAGAGAAATCTCAAAGATATCTGCTAAAGCCTTCCATATTGATGCAACAGTTTTGCAATAGAGGAATAAATGATCAGCATCCTCTCTGTGTTGGTGACAGAAAAAGATGAACATAAATATATACCACAATGTTGAAGATAATAATTAGTTGGAATCTTGCAATGATCAATTCTCCAAACCAAATTGGAGTGAGATGGTCTAATAAAATATTTATGCAAGTCCCTCATCCATTTATTGTCAATGTTGGGGTTCAAGGAGAACTCATAAAAAACCTTTGATGTGAGAATTCCATTAGCCGCAGGCTCCCAAGACCAAAAATCCTTCTTGTTTGAAAAATAATAATTGTTGAAAATGTTTATAATGTTACTTGGAAGTCCTTCCAAATATTGAAGTAGGTCCCTGATGGTAATATCTAGATCAATGTTTGTATCATCCATCACCAACTCTATAAGGGGATCATCATTCCATTTGGTTTTCCAAAAATTAATAGATGAGTCCTTCAAGACAAACCATCTAGAATGAGCATCAATTGAGGAAAATATGTATTTGAAAGCAGGCCAGACAGAGGAATCAATATGATTAAAAGACCCCATCTTTAGACTGTTAACGTATTTTCACCAAAGAAAGTGTAAACTATCAGAACTGCTATTAAAAATCCTCCATAGGAATGAATCATGCGAAGAATAATTAATGAGAACCAGATTCTTTATACCTAAACCCCCAACATCATATGGATTGCAACAATCTAACCAAGGAACTGTGGCCAGCTTTTTTTTGAAGATATTGCCACTCCAAATAAAGTTCCTAAGAGAGGTATTGACACATTTATTATGTGAAATAGGCCATTTGTATATAATAATAGAGTATACCATCTTGGAGATAATGACTGATTTCACTAAAAAACCCCTTCCAGCCATGGAGGGGGACTTTCTTTTCCAGGTATAGAGACTCCTTCTAATCTTACTAACAATCTCTGTGAAATAACAAGTTTTCAGCTTCCCCAAAAACAAGGGAACTCCCAGATAATTGAAGGGAAGAGCTCCTTCCTTAACACTAAGCTCGTTGACAATAAAATTTTTCCTTTGCTCACTTATGTTCTTACCGAAGTAAACAGAAGATTACTCCCAGCTAATATCTTGACCAGAGACAGAAGCATGGTATAAAAGAGCTCTTTTGATATTCTTTATATTTCTCTTATCACCCATAGTGAATATGATGATATCATCTACATATAAAAGGTGAGTGGGAGCAATGATACCTCTGCAAGCATTAATAGACTTCATCTTCCCATTTCCAGCCATGATAGAAAGTAGTCTACTCAAATATTCCTCTGCTATAGAGAAAATAATTACAGAAAGGGGATCACCTTGTCTATCCCCTCTAGAGAAATCAAAGAAACCACGAGGGGATCCATTAATAAGAATTGAAATATGAGCAGAGAAAAATATGGTCTTGATCCAAGAAATGAAAACTTCATTAAACACAATGATAAAAAGAACTTTGCAAAACCCCAATTCATAGTATCAAAGGCCTTTCGGACATCATACTTGAGGGAAATATTACCACCTCGTGTAGGTTTCTTAAGAAAATTAACACATTCTGAGGTAGTAATGAGACAATATTGAATAGATCTTCCCCTGATAAAGGCAAATTGATTATGGGAAACAATCCTACTAGCAATTGTTTTCAGTCTTGTGGAAAGGATATTACAAATGATTTTAAAAATGGTGTTGACTAAAGACACAGGTCTGAACAAATGAATTTCATTAGAATTATCATTTTTTGGATTAAGAGCAAGGAACTAAGCATTTATTCCATAAGGGAGGTCCCCACCTTTGAAGAAATGAATTACAATCTTACAGACATCATATTGAATGATGTCCCAGTAATTTTGGAAAAAGATGTTACTAAAACAATCTGGACCTGGGGAGCTTTCAGGTTTGAGACTAAAAACAACCACTATAATTTCAATGCTCAATGGAATATAATTGAGATTAGCATTATCTTGATAAGTGACCAATTTGGGGATAATACCCTCCACCGGCTCATTCATTGAAGTATGGTCGTTAATGAGATCCTTGAAATAAGAAATGACATTTTCCCTAACATTGTTTTAGTTATATATTTCCCATTAAATGATATTTTTACAAATATTATATGATGAATTTATTAATTAGAGTATAATAAATGTTTTTAATTTTTTTAATTACCATTTACCACAATTAGAATGTTCCATTAAGAAAAAAAACCGTTTGTGAGTTTTTTCGGACTACAAACTCCATGATGTATGTTATCCCATTATTTATATTTTTTCACTCTAATTTGTTAAAATATATTAAAATATTAATGAAAAACATTATAATAACTATATAATATAAATATCATTCTATTATAATAATATTATTCCAAAATAAATATCTTTCTTAACCATTCTCATCCATTAATAATGTTATTTTCATTTTTGGGTATGTCTAACCACTTACATGAAAAATGTTATAATAATATATCATGTACATATATGGGAAATTAGAAAATAATAATATATTAGTTAAATATTTAAATATTGTTTTGATATTGTTTATTTGATGGTAACTCTAATTTTAAACTCCTTCACTAGGATAGAAACATTCATTCCTTAAAATTAACCAAAACATGATCATCAGTTATTTAATATTTAAGGACCATAAACAAAACTCCCATTAATAAAATTCTTCAATTATAAAAAATTATATAGAATAAATCAAAATACATTTCATGCAATGGGGATGATAAAATTTGGGAGAATAATGAATACTTTCATTACTATTATGAAATATGCTCTAAACAATCTGTTCAATCACACTCAATATTTGTAAATTATAAAAAATAACTCTTATAAATATAGAGAATTAATATAAAATATTTCATGAAATGGTAATTTATATTAATAGACTTATAAAATAAGTTATTAATATAGTTATTTTTTTCATATGGAATATTCAGGTGGTTTTTTGGAAGTGAATAATTATGGTAAGCAGTTATTTAGCTCAAATTCGATTTCTTATGATATATTTATCATTTTACAACCTTAAATATTTGATATGGTGTTATTAAAATATAATTAAGGTATTTTATCATTTTAATTTATAATTTTTCTAATTCATTCATACCAATTTTTTTTCTTCTACCCAATGATTTTATTTGTTTTTACATTCTATTACACTTCATGGATATTTAATTTTCAATTTAAGTATTTTAATTTTTTGAATTTCATTCGAAAAAATTATTTTATTTTTTGAGAATATTTCCTATTCTCTTTAATAATTTTCTCCCTATTTATCGATATATTCCTTTGCCACCGATGTTATCCTTTATAATTACCAACATAGTTATATGTTATATTTTCTAAACCTTATAAAATCCTCATTCTATTTTTAAACGTAAGTTTTTATTACTATTTTATGATGAAATTATTAAACAAAGGTACCTAAAAATATTAAAAATTGTATCTCATCCATTCATGATAATTTTTTTATTCCGATAAAATTTTATTTCATAAAACCATAATGTTTTTTCATAGAAATATTATTGAAGATTATTTTTAAAACTGATAGTTTATAATGTTTACACTTAACCATTTTCAATCATGTAGGTATTTTTAAAAATATACTTTATGGAATATTATTTTTAATACATTTATGTTTTTATGATGATTTATAATCACTTTTATTAAAATATTGGGATCTTTTTAAATTATTAGCTACAAAAAATATTTTTAAAAATAATTATTTTTTAAAAAAGTCACTTAACATTTATAGAATAATAATTATAATTAACAAAAACATAATATTTTAATCCAATAATATATTTTTTTTCTAAAAAATAGTTTTCAATTTATCTTCCACTAACCTATATATATTAAAATTTATTATTTACTTGGAAATTGTTTTTCTTCAATAACACTTAATTTTCTAATGATATAATCTTTTCGGATTATCGATTATTGTGTATCATTCATTTAAATTCTTAATTTAGATTATGGTGATACTGTCTTGAATTACTATGAAACTCAGTCTTCCATCCATGGGATCATTATAGATACAATGATTGATTGATTTCAAGAGGAACACTTATATAAGAACTATGGGTGGGTGGGATATTATATTTCCCTCCATTGAATTTGTTATGTTTGATATCTCAAGAGATAAAGGTTTTGTGAATGGGTATATTTATGGTCAGTCTATATGCATAGGATTATTCATGGGTTTTTTGTTAATCAGTTATAACAAGGTTGTTATTTTGTGTCATTACAGTTAAGCTATTATCAACAATCTATATTTGGGTACAATTTCAATTATGGTATACTCATAATACTTTTCAGGGGAATAATTATTTTTAATATATTATTATAGGGAAACACATGGACACAATTTTGGTTAATCAGTGTTTATAATGATATGTTTTTTTATTTATATGTTGATACCACACAATTATAAAAATTCTTTTCCCAAAATTAGGTTCTCATGTATCACATATGTTAATTAAATTTTCAACACTATTTTGAATCATTACTTACGTTATTGCAGTCCTTATTAAATGAATCATTATTTATAATACCTGATTTATTGTGTATGATTTTATAATGTCTCTTTATTATAACCAAGTTCTCCTATTATGACAAAATATAATCTTTGAATGATATAACATATTTTTACTCTTACTGAGCATCGTTTCTCACACCCATTATTCATTATATTTCCCCACATTATGAATATAAGTAATAGGTGCCATGTGACTAAAATAAAATATTATTTGGGGAATTTATGGGAAATATTGAAGATATATTATGGGATAATTAGTTTCTAATATATTATGGGAAATGTTTATAAGTTGAGAATGGAATGGGGTTGGTTTGTGAATGTTTTTTCCCAACACTAAATAACTATAAACCTGTAACATAAGTGAAATATATCATAAAGAAAATATTTCCTTATGACATGTCTTTATAATATTTTCACATTCATAGGCTATAATAAAGATTGTAATATTAGTGATTCATATTAATATATACACATTAGTGATCATTTAATTTAGAATACTAATGTAAAATTATCAAATCATATGATAGTTATTGACAAACTTATTTCTCATCATGTCCTTCTAATCCAAAACTTCCACCATGTGTCAATCTAATCTCATAGTGACAACTCTTATATCATTCTATATTTCATTTTTCTATTTTACATTTTAATGTTTTATTTTTTTTCATATTTTAATCATTATACATTTAATTCAATTCAATTAAATAACACTATCCATTTTTAGGATCGTTGTTCTCTTAGTACTGTAATTTAGTGTTCTATAGTTAATTTTTTTTTATCTAACTACCATATATTTGTTTTTGATAGTACAAAAATTAGGTGATGATATAAGGAATCACATGATTTCTTATCCTCGTTTTCAACCTCCATCTCAATACAATTTTAAAATACAAGAAATTCATATATATGGATAAGGGATATGTATATAAAATAGAAAATTTTAAATTTTGTAAATATAATTTTTATTTTAAAATATTTATTACCTATGATAATTTATTTTTTTCTAATAAATTTATAAAAAATTGATTAAATTTTCATTGGTATTCAGATAATAAAAAAATAGGGAATTTTTTGATAAATAATAATTTTACTCCAACAAATCCAAATATTTTTACAAATTTTAAAGCTCAAAAAATCCCATTTTACATAACGGATTTTATTATAAGTTATTTTAGGTTAATAATTAATATTAATTATGTTTTATTTATTTTTTTTGTTTTTAAAAAAATAGCATATTGATTTATCATTAAAAATGTTCCCAAATAAAATTATCTTACACTTATAAATGAATATCTTATAATTTAGTTTTTAAAATTTGAATGGTGGAATTTAAAATTTTGTTTAATTAAATTATCTTATAGTAATAATTAATAGTTGTCCATTTATAGAAATAGTATATAATGTAAGAGAAATAACATATATCCTAAAAATTACTAAGAGAAATATCTTACAAAAGATAACTTAATATGAGAAATATATTACTAAAGGGAACATTTATAGGAAATAGATTAGGAAATCATAAGGTTATATGTGATCTATATTTTGTGAAATTAAATATATTATAGAGTCTGAAAATATCATACATGAATAATATATCTTATTTGTGCTTGAAATATCTCATTATATAGAAATTATCTTTTATGAATAGTATTTTTTTGATCATCTTACATGACATATAATCATATAATGATTTAATATGTCATACACAATATAATTATATATATATAATAATACTTCAAATGGAATTAAAGTCATACAAGAAAAGATAATATCATATTAAATTGATTATATTTTAATATGAATAAATTGTTGGTATGTTGAAATAAATTATTTTGAAACAATAATTTTAATGTTATTTATCTTATTAAAATTTATCCCTTTATTAGTATCAATGATATTTTATAATTTTTAAGGTGGATGTTGATTTAACAGATGATTATGTAATCCAATGTTTCAATTTATATATTGAAAAAAGTGGTCATTTTTGAACTATATATTTTTTATGATGTTGTATATCATCCATTTTATGAATAACATTATAATATATAAGGATATTTTTTTTCAAATATAAATACATTATGATATGTATTTAGGATATAACATATGGAAAATCATTATGTAAAAAACTCTTTAATATTCCTATGAAGAACTACTACTCATCTTTAATCACTCAAGGTTTTATATTTATTCTCAAAGAAGAATATAAAAAATAGACTATTTCTACAATTATAATTATTTTAATTCTACTATAGTAAAAGTATCTATCTATAAATACACATTGAATACATATCTATCCTATAGAAGTTATACACCTATTGTATGTTTCTGGTCAAGTTGTTTGAAGAATATTTTCTCTCGTTTACATTTCTAATTCTTTCTAAAATTAGAATATTCTATAATATTATCTATGGGAAGGATATAGAATGTTATTTAAACACTCAATACATATTAAAGTAAATTTAAATAATCAAGTATTATTTTTTGAAAAAAATTAAGAACTCAATTAACTTCATTATTATATCATTTTGAAACACCTATGAGACAAATAATACATCCATTTATATATTTTATAAATATTTAAGGATGAATGAAATTTATAAGATGGATTTTTATGAAAAATATAGACCTAAAATTTGAATTATTTTTATTCGTTGGGCATCCAAGAAAACTATTTGATACTATTTCTATAATGTTTCTAAAATTGAAGTGTTTTTAGGCCCAAAGGGTGATTTTATTAAGAAGGAAGACATAAATTGAGGTTTATTATAGAGTTAAGTTAAACTTGGAGAATTTGAAGACAAAAATATGATATATTTCAATGGTTGATGTTTTCTCAGTCCCAAAAAGAGAAACGGAAGAAGAACCAACTCAAATTACACAAGAACCTAGATAGCTTGCTAAGATTTATCCTAATCTCCTGAGATATAGATTTATTATAGTTAATGATAATGAGGAAATGTTCATATTAAATGGACCTATCACATAACTGGAGGGTTTGTACATATTTTATAATTATTTTTTTATAATTCATGGAATTTTAATTAAACTCCATTTACACTAACATGGTTTGAAACATGGTGAATGTATCGAATGGGGTTAGAAACAAAGGGTATAAGTTGGGTTCTTGTATGAAATCTAATTTTAATGATAGAGTGTATATCTATAAATAATTAATTGTTTCAAATATTTAAAGAAAATTCTTGGTATTGAGAATAAATAACCCAATTAACCAGAAATGATGATAAATTACATTTATATATTATTATTTATAACAACATACATTAATTAGAAGATATATATACACATATAATTGATGAAGATAATTATTACTTAATATAAATTTATTGTCGGACTTATACATGTTGCAAATAAATTTTTCTAAAGATTCAAATTAGACTATTATGGTCAGAAATCTAAAAAGGTACATTTTGGAATTGAAGTAATCTTCTCATATTTAGATTATCTGGGTTGATAATGAAATATATGAGGTTTTTTGAATAAAAAAATTATATGATTCTAGTTAATATAATAGGATTGGTGGGAATGTTATATAATTTATTATAATGTATTTATATGATATACTGTTTATCGTAAATAAAATCCTATATTTTCTACATTTTTGGTATTTGGATGGGTTAGTGCTTCCCCAGGAGAGACATGTGTGACGTATCAAACATATTTGATGTGAATAATTATAGATAGAGATATAAATTTTTATTATACATAGTCAGGAAAGTCTCTATGGTGAATTATTATTGATGTTTGGCATAGAGAACTCCATGACGAGACATTTGTTAATGTAATGTGGCATGCATCATTGGAAGGTTTAGAGTTGTAGTAAAGAATTAGTTAAGAGGGTTATAATGCATAAACCAGATGTCCAATAATGTATTCTATATTATATATACCACTTGATGATTTATATTTTCTTATAATTACAAGTATATTATAATATAATTCCATTGAGAGTAACTTTATTATATTAAATAAGATCATGATGATCATTAGAAAGATTGAAGAAAAGTTCTTGATCTTTGGAGGACAGGATGAGAATTTTTTAATGTATTACATAGATGTATGTTCCAAATCTGATAAAGATGATATCAAATCATAATATGAATACATTTTCCCCTAAATGATGGATCTATTGGTTAGAAGATTTTCAAATAAGAAACCTTGGATATCATTATCTCCTCAAAATAGGATTAATACAACACTTTATGAGATTATATGTTGAAATCTATTTGGATTAAGAGGTTTATCTCTAAAATAGTTGTTTTTTCAAGTATTTATTGTTAAATAATGCTTTAATGTGAAAAAATGGAGCCATATTGTAGCTTGAGGAACCACAGTGTCACTAATAAACCTAAAATATCTTCTAAATTACCATATTTTTAACGATATAGTTGGGAGGGGGTGATGTTAGGATATATTGGGTGGCTATAGAAGATAATGTAGAAAGTCCATTGATGAAACTATTATCAAATACGAAGCATAAGAGTTATGTAGATCATCTCTGTATTTTAACCATACTAGAGTTTTTAATGGTTTCATAATTTATCATTTTATAATAATAAACAATATAAATATATATGAATTATTCATGCATTATATAATTTAATTTATATTATCTGTCAAATGATCATTTATTCTCAAAGTATAACTTTGATTTGTACCTAATCAATAATTACAACATATCATTATATGTTGTGATTATATTCTAATATTAGCATGAATAGAAACATATACTCATTATAAAGCATTGTATGTGTGATAAGAGGAATAGATTCATAATTTAAATGTCAAATTTTTTTACATATTATATATCACCAAAGTATATCTCATGGAATTTCATTATGTCATAAATATAATTATTGGTGTATACTTTTATAAAATCCATTTTACCTGAGCTTTAATCCATTGTTGTATGCCGAGTAGGGTAAAATGGAAATAGGGCATGGTTACATCTTAAAAACTAAAGTGTTAAATTCAATAATGGAATTTAACATAAATGTTTAATAAAATATTGTGGGATGAAATTGATTTAGTGAAAACGATAAATTAGATTCATATAAAAAGTTAAAATTTAAATTAAATAATCATTTAAACATTAAATTAAGAAGAATAATCAATTTTACGAAATTTATGTGAATTGATATTAGAATGACTAATATAGAAAATTAAATAGAAGATAATATAAATTGATAATGAGTATGAAAATATCAAACAGTTTACCCCTCTATGTGTAACCATCAATTAGAGAGATAAGTGTTATTAAGACATTAACATTTTTTTAATGGAAACCCATGAACCAACATTCCTTGTTTCTATCTATGACCCTTGGACTACATCCATTGTTTTTAACAGAAAACCCTAAACAACATACCTTTGGTTTAAATGGGTAGAACAAGAAACCCATCCCTCACTTTCTGGTTATTATAATAGATCCCTCACATATGGCTATGAGCACATTGGGATGATGTGTTGAGAAAATATAAACATTATTAACAGAAATCCTTTAAAAATTTGGTCTTATATCTCAATAAAAAAATATAGATATTATATGAGATATAAATATTTAAACAATGGTGAAAGACTTCTAGATTTGGAAATGTAGAATGTATCATAGAGATGAGGGATACGAAATTACTATTTATTCAGTAATGATTCATTTGAAGAGTAATTAAAATAATTTATTTAAATACCAAAGCACCCAACACCCATATCTATCAGATTTAAAACTATTAATAAACTTGTGTAATTTAATATGTGTATTAATAATGAATAATAATATCATAAATTCTTGTTTGATTACATTTTATGCTTCCTTTTAGAGCCAATCCTAACAGCTAGAAATACCTATTAGGCTACATAAGGTATCTAATGAACTACCTGGTGGTCAATGATCTTATTCAAATTGCACTAACATACTAGTGCACCTCAACTAACATTCCAGTGGACCCAAAATAGTGAGAGGATTCTATCTACTCTATTCTCTATTTATTTTCACAAGGGAAGGTAGCTAGTGTTTCATGATTCATAGTGAACAACACCTTGGCTGTCAAGCTTCCTTCATTGATCTTTAGTGGAATATTATACTTTCTTTCAAGAATTTAACAAATAAAATTATACTTCAATAAAATCAACAATGATACTAAAATACTTTTAAATGATTATTAAACCTCAACTTGATCACATCCCATTATATTGAATATATACAATTTAACTCACTTAAAAATAATTTGATATGAACAAAAGTGTTTGTTCACTAAAAAACTATGAGTGGATAAGTACAACAACAGACCAATATTAAATGATACTAAGACAAAACATAAAAAAAGTAAATTTTAGTGTAAATATATTGGTAAAAATATATTCAATAAGATCTTGAATTTTAACATGAATATTTTCAACAAGGTCAATATAAAAAGTAAATTCTCTTTCCAAACAAAGAAAATATCACCAATTTAGTAAAAAATAATTTCTTTCCACTTTTGAAAGAAATTATCAATAATAAAAAATAAACAAAAGATGACTCCCCCTTTAAAATTATAAATCGGTAAATGAGGAATATAAAAAATGAGATAATAAATCAATTTAATGATTCAAATATTTAAAATAATCATTGATCATAAATATTCTGAAGATAGAACATACTTAGAAAAATAAAATACATTAAGTATATTCATAGTCAAAGTAGTAATGGAGACTAAATTGTTAAAAAATACCCATGGTTGAATGTAAATAGATCATAAAACATTAATTTAATGTGAATAAGAATAATTTAACAAGTATAAACATGGTTAAAAATATTTTGAAGAAGGATTTAGAATAGAAAATTATTTAAAAAAAATAAAATTAATTTTAAAAATTATAAGTAAATAAATGTTTTAAATTAAGAGAGTATTTTTTATTGAATATAAAACTTATTATGAAAATGATATGAAAAATAGATATTAAAAATAATAGAAAAATGATTTTGAAAAAAACAAAACAATTTGAAAAATAGTAAGTTGGAAAATAAAAAATAAAAAATATAACTTAATATTCACCTCATTTAGGAATTAACATGGGAAAGAGTTGATACCTAGAAAATATGTTCAAGTGTGAAATAAAAATAAATATATTAAAAAGAATTCTTATAATGATGATGGTAAGAAAAAAAAATTATCAAGAAAGGAATTCATTAAGATCCTCCCTCAAATATACCATTATCTCAATATATAAATTCTGTTTATAAATTATTTGAAGGGGGGATAACCATTTAATATGAGAATCCAATATTTGATATATCAAAAAAGTTTATATGAAGACATGTAAAATTTAAATGATATTTCAGTAAAATGTTCAATTTTTTATCCATGAGGGGTTGGTATTCTGAGGAAATAAAAATTTAGATCTAAAAACAATCACAGGTCAACGAATATTAGAAAATAAAAATTTATTAACCCATATTTGTTTCAAATAATTTGTTATATAAAATATTTATAAGAGAATAAATATTTTTGGTTTACCATATCTAGAATTTTTGAAATCACATTCATAAATAAAATTTTTTTTAATAATAAATGAAAAAAATATTTTTAGAAAATCCATTTACAAATTTTGTATCCTTCCAATAGATCTGATTATTTCAAAAATCAAAACATGAACATTTTTTTAATAAATTTATAAATGTAGATCATTTCATATTTTTCTCACCATGGTTAATATTTTGAAATAAATTTTGATATCCTTGATTTTATTTTTACAAACATCAACATTATGTTCATTTTTTATTTCAAAACAAATTAAAAGATTTTATTTTAAATGAATACTTCTTAAAATTTGAATGTTGGTTTTTCTTATTAATTTTTTTTATTTTTCCTTTAACTATAATCATAATTATAGAAAATTTATTTTCAAAATATTCCCATTTAATATTCTTAATTAGTAGAAAAATAAGTATATATTGAATGATTGGAAGAAGTGGAATGAGAATGAGAGTGATAACGAAACTATTTAACCACCTAAATATGATCCATGAAACATTTATTATTTTATTTTTTTGATTCATATGTCAAAATAAAATCTAAACTAAAACTCTATGTGAAAACATCTAGATAATTCTTACTATTTATCAAGAGTTTATACTTTTTGATCAATTTAAAAAACTACTTGACGTGAATGATATTTTTGACATCCAATGAATGTTACCTATGAAACTGTAATTTGATTTATCTATTTGGTAAATCAAAGGTATTTATTATTTTTATTCAGCATGTAAATTTTCTTATTCTTATCATCAAGAATATAATTTGGATTAATTATGAAAGTAACTTTTCAAATAATAATTATCTTTGATTTTATTAAAATCAATCATTATTTTGAATTTTTTGAATTTTTTTATTTATCACTTTTTATTCTTAAAATTATTTTTTATTCCATGATGGAGATGATGTGTTCATCAAGTGTCTAATTTTTTATGTCATTTTCTTCAGAGATTGTCATTAATTTTATATCCCTAAATCTAAGTAACACCCAAACTATATTGTTCATGAGAATTTGATTGGGTAGATAATCATTGAGATATTTTATTCTAATGTAAATATTGGTAAACTCCATAATATTATCATTGATAGATTAATTTTTTTCATATATAAACTATTAATATCCTTTATAAATATGTATAGTCTAGTTTATTTAGCTTTTATCATGACTTAATGTGAGACTTTTAGGAGTTTCTAGATTTCATGAGCCATTTTGCAAGAAGAAATTCAATTAAATTCACAATGTAATCCCTCCCAGAGTTTTTAATTGTGTTCAAAGGTATATGTATAATTTTTATTATATTTATATTTGTTTTATTTTTTGGATAATTATCTTTCAAAACCATTTTCCAAAAAGGATTAATAATTATACTATGAAATGTCAAAATGTGTTTTTTTAATATTAATAATTTTTAAAATTAATGAAAAGAAAACATACCAAGGTATTTCCTTCAAGTTATTTTTAAAAGTAAGATTTTGTTTTAAAAGAAATACAAATATTTAAAATCAGGTATTATTATGTAAAACTAAAATTACTTTTTGAAAACTATGATGTTTATAAAAACACAATGTTCCCATTTGATACCATGTCTATGATGTGTAGGGTAAAATAGAGGGTTGTATGGGGGGGAGTGTGAATTTATATTTTAAAATTACAATTATTAATTAAATTAGAAAATATAAAATGAAATAATTTCACAAAGATAATTTTATAAATTTAATTATGTGATAAATGAAAATTAAATTCATATGATAATGTTAATATTTGTGTTAAATAAATGTTAAATAAAATTAGAAAAAAATTAATTTAATTTATGAAATATATGAAAATAGATGTTAGAATGATGTAATAATGAAATGTAAACATAAGAAAATATAAACTGATAAGGATTTGGAATGTGGAACATGAAAGAAACCTATGCATCAAACCCTCAATTAGAGATATTTTTTATATTAAGACACTTCTATGGTTTTAATGGAAATAAAAGAACCAACATCCCATTATTTTGAATGAGTTGAAATAAAAATTTCCATTAGGTTTAATGGAATCTTAGGAACCACATACCTTTCCATTTTTCATTTCTAATAATAAAATCATCCCTCAATTTGTGGTTGTGATCGCTAATCCATTTCTTTTATCAATGATCGACTTGATAAATGAGGTAATAAATACGGGATTTTCTAAGAACAAATCCTTTAATTTTTTTATATATTTAGAAATATAGATAAAATTTTATAGAATGATATATTGAAAAAAGCTAGGGACTTATACAATTAGAAATTGAGATTTTTTATTTAAAGGGAGGGAATATGAATCACATGATATTCTATGTCAATTTGATTTAAGAGTTTATACACCAGGTGATTATAGATATCCAAGAGCCAAATGACTATATTTAATAAATTTAATCATATAGGGAACCTTACTAAAGTCCATAGGTTCAATAATCATGGTGAAGACACCCATAAATGTGTCTTGACTATATTCAATGCTTCCTCAGAGAGCCTTTCATGAAACAAAAAGATATCATGTATCCTTTAATGGGTAACTAGTTGAAAAAATAGAGTCAATTTCAGTTCATAACTACCACTGGATAGACTATAGAATCCTTCCATATGAGAGGCTTCTATCCAATTTTCAGTTATCTGGTGACATCTCATTAGAAAAATGATTCTCCCTACATGTTAGAGAACACAACATTGTCCATATACTATCATTCATCAATCATTTATGGGATTGTGTACTTCCATTAATGTCTTGAATACAGTAAAATAGACATTAAGATAATATTTAAAGACATTAAAATACTTTGACATGTTCATTTACGTTTATCTTGATTAAAATAATTTATATTCAATATAAACACGTGAACTCAGTAAAACAAAATCATTTTATACAATTGAGAGTGTTTGGGATTATGTAAACACAATGAGAGAGAGAGGTACATGATGGTATCAATGATAAAATGGAAGCTGATGGTTCGGGAATTTAGATTTTTTTCATCACATAATGGAAATTTTTTTCGTCTAAGGAAATCTGAGCACTGATGTAGTGGTAAAATTTTTATCATTAGTAGAATTTTTTTTCTAAAAATATCTAAATTAAAATCCCTCAAGATGGTCCACACATTCTTCAAAAATCCATAGGAGCATCAATCGTCCAATTCCTAGTGAAAGTGAGAAGATTTGACGATGCCTTAGACACCTCGAAAACCAACACATCAATGTGATTGTCATGCATGAGGTATAACATGATCCGATCACATATATTGAGAGAATATATCTCTAGAATGTGGGATAAGAGAGACATTCTCTTAAAAATTAACTATGAATTGTTTTTTTTTCAAGCACCTCTCTCCATTTATTTGTAGTGGTTGATCAAAATAACATGAAGGGTTCCAAACCCCTTAATTCTTGTAGTCCACCAAATAAGTAACAAATAATAATTTAGAAAAAATAAACACCTCATTAATATTATTTATAATTTTTCATGAAACTGTAGAATATATATATATTATATATATATATATATTATGTTATAAAATTGAGTCATTAAGTCGCCTCTAATTTCCTGCTAATATTAAATGACCAGAAATATTAAAATTATATTAATTTGAATTATATTATTCTTCATATTTACATACACATATAAATAATTTAAATAAATTCAACCCAATTATTCATAACATGAATAATAATTTATTTATTTAGTTATCAGTTCTTGATGACTTGGATAACACTAGGATTGTAACATCATATTATCTGCATTAATGTAATTACCTTCTAATTGATTGTTTTAATATTTAATTGGGTGTCTTGGTACTCCAGAGGATGGAGAGAATTTTCTATAAAAAAATTACATAATGTACAAGGTTTAATGTTTTTTTGAGTTAATATAATCTTGGTGTATATTAGTAAATGGTTTTGTAGGGTTATCCCTGAGTTCATAGGACACCTGAGTTGGTTTTATTGATTTCTATTGTAAATTGAGTAATTAAATGAAATGTAAATTGGTTAAATGAAATTTACGTGGACACCATACAGAATCCATGTAATGGTTACATGATGAGTAATGTTAGGTGATTAGTTTTAATAATAAATGAAATGTTATTTCATGTGTATGTAATCATCATGTATTATAAAACAGATAAATGGATTACACAACACGTAAATGTCTGAGAATGACTTTTTAGGGTGCTGTAAAAATGATATTTTACTTCATTATTATGAATATACGAGGGATCTCAACCTATATTTCTTCACCAATAATTTTGGGAGTCTCCTTTCAATCCGTATTGATATATTCGTCAGTGGGTCAATGTAGTAGTTGGTTATTATCTCTTCGGGTTCGTAGTCCTTTTATCCTTATTTGTTTCTTTGATCGCGGTAAGAATGTTTCATTTAATTATCTTATTTTTTGAACTATAATTATGCTTTCTATTTTTCCTCTTATATACCTATTGTGTGATCTAGTTTGGGTCCATTATCCAGGTTTGTTTTGGTGTGGAAGGTGTGTTTTCTTTGGGTATGTATGGTTTCCTCTTTTATACTGACATATTTCTGGAATATTAGAAATTATAAGTTGTGTATATTGGTTCTATGGTTCAATTTCCATTGTTTCATTATTCTCTTTGGTAGATCCTTCATGTTTGTCTTTGAACATGAGGAGCAGTAGGTGGTTTGGCCTCTATCCATTGTTGTTGAACTATATTACTCTTTTACTTTTTAAAAATTTGATATATATATATAAATTGTAATGATTGTTTGGTATGGGTAATTCTGTTTGTGATAAATGGTTAGTTTTGTCTAGTTTTTGGTAAATGAAAAATGGGTAATTTTAAATAAATCAAATTATTTATGAAATATAGGACATGGGAAGCCTTGTGTATGTAGGTGTAAGGTTCAGACAATGATCATTGTATATGTTACCTTCATGGATATTTTTCATGGGGATTTTCTCTATTCAATAGGAATATTGATATAAATACATGCTTGAAATCAATGGGAGGTTCACTCGTTGGGTATTTCCCTATGTGACACTGTGATCCTAGATGACACTAAATGGTTCCCCATGATCATTTGGTTTCATGGCCTCAATGGAATCTCCACGAATTCTACATGATTCTAACTAGAAATGGGGGCCTAGGTTGTGTTTTTGGGTAGAAAATTCCCTCTAATTATAGTGTAACACAATATAATAACACGAAAAATCAAATAGAAGAAGTAGTAAATCATTCATATTAAAGAATATAACCTAGTTAGGTATATATAACAATAATTATAGAAGTAATATTATATATAATAAAAATAATATCATGTTAATACAAAGGATCCAAAACTTGTATACATGCATCAGTACAATACATGTATCAATATACCCAAAAATACACATATATATCATCTCTAGATAACATCATGAGGCTAATCCCATTCTCAAGCTCCCCTGCACCTAAGCCTGGTGCAATGTCAATAATCATACTCTATGTGCCTAACCATGTCCCTACCAACATCCATATTGTCTGTCAGGGTACCCAATGAAGCCTCAAATAGCGTGTGAGATATAATCCCTATAGGTAACCTCCCATGGTGTCTATAAAATATACTTTTTTAAATAAAATATAAACTAAATTTAACAATATATAATGTATAAAAGTTCTGATAGAATAGTTCCTATGGAAAAAGTTAAAAAAAGTGATTTTATACAATCGTACTAGGATCCCATCAAAACAAGTGTCAAGATACCATCATAAGGAATCCATAGAGAAAAAAAAGAAGTAAACACCATGGTCATACTGCATAAAAAATATATCTAATCACCCACAACCATGCCATGTAAACAAAATATAAAATCCAAAAATGGAAGGCTGTATAATCTTATGTGTCACATTTACCATAGTTGTCCTATATAATCAAAAGTCTCACATTTACCATGGCCATGCTGTGTAATCAGATGTGACAAAACCCATCGGGCCAAATCCCTGATCTATAAGACCAAGACATCCTCATTGAGTACCATGAGAATCTCTATTGAGACCCAATAATGGGACTTATGTAGTCCAATGATCAGGTCAAAAAGGTATGCCCAATGAGAATCCATCCAGTCATATCCAAGGGGTAGAAATTCCCATGTCATTCTATGGGTTCAAGAGTCAGGGATCATAATTGTCCAAGGTATCGTCTAAAATAAATTAGGACCCATGGGTTAAATTTCCATGATATCTAAATGGAATCATGACCCATCATATACCAACCAAGGAATCAACTATGACATTAATTCACATCTCAATCCATTCATTAATTCAAAATAAAACAACTCCATGAGTTTTCCCAGTCATATAACAATTCATAAACAATTAAACAATTCAAAAAAAGGTATCACGTGTACAAAGAGGAGGAACATGTCCCAAGAAAACAATCTAATTCAATTCATCTATAACTGGGCTTCCTCTAACTAGAAAATCTCATACACTAACCCCTTTAAAGGTTCAACAATGGTAATTCCAAAGGCATTCCCAATACATTTCTTGGGTTAACAACATCTATAAAGTGTTAAGGAACAAGTGGGTATCCTAACATGTTCCATTAAACTCAATTAAATTATTCCATTCATGTTAGAGGCAATGCAAAAATTCTAGTGGGAAGAATAAAGGTAACTAGCTCTACAAACTATAAAACCACTTTGTAATGTTATAAATCACCTACTGTAGGTTCTTAATGTTATTCCCATCAAATTTTAGTCTCTAATTTGACATAGATTTGAGAGAAAATATAAAAACATACGAAGCACCCAGAAATTGGGCATATTGGATTACACATCAATAACTTCACAGATTCCAAGAAGAACGAATAATGGAACAAAAGAAACGGAGTACTCACAGTTGTGAATCCAAAAAGACTAACGATGTATGATTACGAGTTCAAATTTCGAATATGTGGCAATGCCAACCCAAATAGCTCAAAGAGGGAAATCAAAATCAACCAGCTGTCCAACAAGATAAAAATAAAAATTAGGTTTAATTTATAAAATATTATAATTTAAAATGGTTGTTTTAACATAAAATACTAGACCACATATTTACGATTGAATGTTGTCCAAACCATGCGCCAACCATACACCCTCTTATATGCTAAGAGGGCACCTGAATTGTTACTATGCATACATTAACTATCTGTTCACAAACAATGAATTTTGTCAATTCCTGAAATTGTGGGTTCCTCCCATGGTTGTGGACCTCCATCCGCATGGTTTCTTCAAATCATTAAACAAATAGTAACCCACTTACAGGATCACACTTTTTTTAGTAACCATGCCTCCAACACCAAAAAGTTATTACAAATCATGTGACCTATATTTTTTCCCAAAAATATAGGTTTTGGATCAAAATAATCCTCATACACCCCTAATACACCAATAACCTCAAAGGGTATTCAAGTTGATAGTAAAAAATAATTTAAACTAAAATTAAAGAAATCTATACCTCAAGGAAAACATGATATCTTACAATATTAATCTATAATGAAATTAAAACCCGAATTTCCCCCAAAGAGTGGTTAATAACCACCTGGGAATAACTCACGCCACTGAGCATATATATCGTCCTCTTACTCCAATATCTCATCCTATAAATGGATGCATTGTAAATTCACCCATACTAGAGGAAATTTTTTTCCTTGAAGAACCTTTATTCTTCTACAAAAGATACAAATATGATACTCTTTTATGGATGCATCAACAAGTAAATACACCTCAGCCGACTTTAGAGTGTGAGATTTATTAGTGATAATGACAAAAAGATATATTTGGTGGATGAAACACATGTCTTGGTACCTCTAGTGTATTTTCAAATGATAGGATACCGGACCAACTCTCTATTGAATAAAAAAATTACCAACAAATCATGATTAAATCTTTCCTAGTCTCTTGATATTTACATTTCCAAACTGTAGTGAGATATATAAAAGACCCAATCTCATTCCTTGAACTCGAAAAGTCTTCTATGACAATAAATGTAACATTTATATTAATAATCTGTAGTAGTCAACCACCTCTTTATTAACAAGACCTACTCAAAAATCTCCTTCTTGAGACCCGGTCCCAGTAAAGCTAACTCAATTACTTCTAACTGGCACAGGGGCCATTGGCATGGCCTACTATATAATGTCTCATATGGTTCCATATGTATAGTCTCATGATATATATTATTATAAGAATAATAAACTAGGGTAATATTGTTATCCCATGATCCCACAAAATCCTCGACTCATGCTCGCAGTATGTCCCAATGAAAATATATTGTAGGATTTGACAGGCCATTAGTCTGAGGGTGGTATGTTTACTTAGAATCACCTATGTACCCAGCCCCCTTTGTAATCAATACTAAAAAAGAGACAAAATATGGATATCCCTATAGTAAATTATAGTACAAGGGAACATGTGAAGTCAAACAATCTCAAGGATATAGAACCCTTCATGATTATCCAAAATGAATATCTCATTGATCAGTAAGAAATTAGAAACATTAGTGAGTCATACAAAAAACACACAAAACGTCACTACATTGACGTGACCTCAAAAAAAATTTCACAAAATCCATCACAACATCATCCCACTTCCACTAAGGAATATGTAACTATTGTAACAGTTTTTCTAGTTTCAATTGTTTTTCTACCACATCCTGACAAGCTGAACACCTTTTAACAAAAAATCTAGCTCACTTTTAATCCCTAAACATCAATACTAGTGATATGAGTAATGATACATTTTGTTAATGTTGGGAGGAACAGACCAGACAAAGGCCTTAAAATCATTCATAATCTCATAACATATGTCTATTAGAACCCAAAAACAACCATGGGTATATAGTATCTAATCCACCCCAAAATAGAACTATTAGGTGGGTCCCCACCTCAAACACTACCCTATTGGACTATGGCTTCATAATTTGAAATATTTTTCACTATCACTCTATACATAAGAGTAGATATCACATCTAATGGAGAGAGAAATCTCTTCCCATGAAAATCCTACACCTCCAATTACATCTTGTAAATCAAATCCATAAGATTCCACTCACTATTTTCATGCTAAACATCATGTATCTAGGTAATTCTCCTCACTACATAGGTAACTACATTTTCCTTCCATGGCGTGTTGGCAAGCTCGAAGTAAAAATTGTAGATGTACTCAACCCACTTTTATTGCCTTAGATTCAAATCACACTACATATATATATAATTCATTATTTTGTCATCTGTGTACCCCCCAAAATACTCTCCGAGTATATAATCTCTCTAATGGTGAAAATCACAAACAAATGTATCGAATATAAGATCTTGCATCGGGTAATTATTTTCATGTGGTATAAAGATCCCTGAAATGTATGGAATAACTCAATCTCCCTGTATCATCACTACTAATATCATGATACCTAATGCATTTCAGTACACAATATACCTTATGAAATACTCTGGTAGAACCATGAATGATGTTGATGTCAAACTCTGTTTCATCTCATGAATGGATATCTCATAGTTATCTGCGCATTCAAACTTCACACCCTTTTTAGTCAATATTATCAATTATGCTATTAAGAGTGAAAATTCAGGGATGAAATCCATGTAACAACCAGTTATCCCCAGAAAAATTGATAGTCAATTATGTTCAAGGGATAATTCCATGAAAATAAAACTCTTACATTATCTAGGATAACTAGTACTCTTGTATTATAGATTATATGAATCACGAAGTGAATCATATCCATTAAGAATTGGTACATTGTCAGTTTATCTTATAACATATTATCTCTTAGTGTATTAAAAATCATCACAAGATGTTTGGAATGGTAATGTCGGTTGTGAGAATACACCAAGATATCATACAAAAAAACAAGAACATGATAATCTATAAAATTATGTAAAACACGGTTCATCAGTGTCATAAAATCTTATAAAAAGATCAAAGGAAAAAATGGAATAACTTGATACTCGTATAGACCATGCATGCTATGAAAATTTGGATGAGGTATGTATACACGTTGAAGACACACTTGAAGATATCGAGATCTCAAATAAATTTTAAAAAACACATGTTCTCATTAATGATGATCAAACTGGTCATCTATCAACAAAATGAGATATCAATTATTATCCATCAGTTGGTTCAATTTCTGATAATGAAATCATAACATAAGGCTACCATGTTCAATTTCAACAAGGGAAACTCAAAAATTCATGGAGAAGTTCTGGGATGAATAAACCCATCCTTTTCCAAATCCTCTTGCAACCTCTTGAGATCATGAAACACCATAGTACCAATCCAGTAAATACAAATGGATTCCGATGTAGATCCAAGAACTTTATCGATGGAGAAATCCACATCTCTCTCATGTGGTAAACCAAATAATTTATTCAAGAAGATATATCTAAAATGATCATCCACTGGTGAAAAATCTTCTTGACACACTCCATAATTTTCCAGATATGAACTAGGAATATGGGTATTCATCCCGCCCGGCCAAGGATTTTGTGGTCCATTTTAGCGGGTCAAGACATCTTGTCCTCCCTTATAAACAATAACTTCACCCAATAGTGTTGTGAAATTCACCCTCTGGTGATATAAATCAACAAAGTCTCAGTACAACACTATCTAGTCTATCCTCAATAAGATTTCAAACTCATTCATTATATGGAAAATGAGATTCCATAAAAAGTAAAACCCATCATCCAAAATGGGAACTCCCTCCACTGATATGAACCCAACATTATGATCCCAAAAATATTTTCAGGCATAATAATTCTATCCAAAAATAAAATCAAAATCCCATGGCTCCATAAAAATGTATAGATATATAACTATAAAATGTTCCTATGTAATCGAGAAGATAGAATACTAGAGGAAACTAAGGTCAAACTTATCCTTGCATATTGTCTGACACCACTCAAAAAGGGGTTAAAATGCACTGAATATGTTTTTCTAGAAATATAGCTCTATGACACAACCTCACTACAAAAATTAGGCCCACTCTACTATCATAGTGAAACTGGATCATTGATGACTCATCCAAGAACCCCACCGCCTCAACCTATTCAACCAGTACTACTCATGATCCATAATAGACTGAATCTATGAAAAAAACTATTAACCCAAATGTTGGTGCTATCCCCTTCCACTAACTACAGGAGAGAAGGTTCTATAGAATCATTTCACAAGCCTATCATTTTACAAGATTAACACTCAATTTTTTCTTGACCACACTGATTCCCAATGATTCCCCATTTCCATGCTGATGATAGAATTTTTAGCTACTAGTACTCACATATGGGACAGTTCCAATCTCAATGGAAGCCATAAAATGATGCTTCATTATTGATGATGTTGAACCACTCAATCGAGAGACCTCACTGCTCTGCCTTGTGCCCCCATCATCATTCTGAATCCTCCATATAATTAGTTCATAATTTTCTATTTTAATAATATTAATCAACATGAACACATTGACCTGAGATTGAACAAAATTTTAGAGACCTTCCTCAATGAGTCACTCCCTTGATTCCTCATCATAAAGGTATATCAGTTAAAATTGTTGAAGCTATGTAAAGCATGCTGAATACTATCTATCTATCATAGTTTTGTTAACCTGAATTATGAGCACATTGGACTACATTTATCTTAGAGTCCTGGGTGAAAATTATGTATAGAATCTAGTTTGTAAACCCCATGAAATAATGTCATGTAGTGCATCGTCCAGGTTCATAACATTCCACCTGTTCTTTGTAGCTCCCCAAATATTATTAGTTGTGAGCTTATATCTCCCCTTAAGAGGTGCATCTAGATTCTATATGTTCCATAGAGTTGTATCAAGCCAGATATTAGCGTCATCTTTTCAACCATTCCTTGAAATCATGGGAGGATTATACTGTTGGAACACACACGTTAGCATAGTCATAGATGAGGTAGGTCGTGGTTCTCGCTGAATTTTTTTCATAAAGTGTAAAAACCACTCACATATCAATTAATTAAAACCCTTGTATGATAAATTTATTGGATCCAGAGATATAACTATATGAGGTCCCAATATCATCCCATTAACCACTACTTTTGAAGCATGGTCATCGCCACCCTCTTAGTGTACGACTAGAGGTTGTCATGGTGTCATGCCACTACCACGCTAAGAACAATCCTCAAAAAATAACAATATTGATGTTCACATATAAAACAGTAGTACATGTCAAAAAAATTCATATAACAAGACATACCACCTAGTTGGATCGTAAATCTGGGACTATAAAAAAATAACTGTACAAAATCTAACTAAATGCACTACTTACTTCCCACTCAAAATTCATGGGTAGTTCATGTTCTCTATTTACCAATGTCAACTTATTTTAAATTTCCATTTTCATTCCCCATTCATTTTAACTCATTAAACCAAATGGTTCCCCAAATTCCAATCCATAATGTCCCATACTTCTCAAGAACTAAAATATGGCTTCCACCTAATCTACACCATAACATATTCTAGTCCATGAGACACATGGTCCATGAAACCTTGTGTAATTACTGGATTCCATGGCTGTGCGTTATATCCTAATTAAAAATTATTATGTAATGAATGAAACTCTATGTAACATTCTGGTTTTTAAATTCCCCACACCGAATGTCTATCATAATCGTAGTTATATCAATCACAAAACCAATCACAACATCATTCAAACTAGTAATGCAGCCTAAATGGCATGGCATAATGCCTGTAACACAATTTTTGTAATAGTGCATAACATAAGGAATGAGAAGGAATACCCTAATATTATCTTATTGAAACAAAATAGAATACAAAATCATATAAATTTTAACAAAACAACTCATGTTCATCACCAAATAATGGAATAAAATAAATCTTAATAGCAAAAATCTAGAAAAAATCAATTTCCATTGGAGTTTTTTTTTTATTTTTACTATACATGAGTTAATTACTCCCATGAATATATCATTATCAATTTAAAATTACATCCTAACCAGTTTCAATTAAATAAAAAAAGAAAAGGAATAATATGAAATATTTGATACCACATTGTAACATACCATACCTGGATGCCACTAAACGGTGCCCGAAGCCCAGTTGTCCATATGGCATGAAGCCCATATCCCAGAACAATAGAGGGTTTTATATAGGACTGAGGTCATATGTTGTGTTTTTTGTGGATATTATTCCCTCTTATCAGAGAGGAACACAATATAATAACAATAATAGTCAAATATCCGATGTTGTAAATTTTCCAGACATAAGACCATAACTAAGACAACTATATGATACATTACTTTCTGAAGTAATATCATAAACAACAATGATATTTTCATGTGTATTCAATAAAGGAAAAATAGTTTTAAATGAATCAATATAATACATGTATTACAATTCAAAAAATAAAAATAAAAATAAATATCTTCCTAAATCATCACGAGTATCATCTGAGTCTAATTATCTTCTTCTATGATGCATGGAACAATATCGAGCATCGTACTATGGGTGCATTCCTGGATTTATACCTACATCCATATTTTTATGGGTACCTATTGGGGGCTCTAATAGGTTGGTAGAAACTGTCCATGTAAGTAACCACCCAAATTTTCTATAAAAAAAATTAGTTATGCAATACAAGATAAAGTAGGGTGGATAATATATCTTGTATATCAATACTGAACATAAATCTCCCATCGAAAATGTAAAAAACATGTTATATTAGACATACATTCATGTTTCCCTTAAAATCAACTGTCAAGCACCTATTATGAAGAAACCTATAGAGAAAAAACAAATCAAACACCATGACATTGCTATATACACAACATATCACATCACCTACAACAACACTATATAACTTGTATATCAAATTCCTAGAATCTAATAATTTTAATCATAAGTGTCACATTTACCTATTATTTTTTTATAATAAAAAGTGTCATATTTATCATGGTTTTGAAATTTAATTAGATGATACAAACCCCACCAGGCTCTACCCAAGATATAGAATTCCATGATATGTTTATCAAGTCATAGGATCATCTCGAAAGAAACTTGATAAAAGCACTAGTGGAGTCCAAGGATCATGTCAGCAATGCAATTCCAATGAAATTCCAACAATACAGATTCAAGGGGTAGAAATTCCCTAATTATTATATAGAATCAAGATCCAAGGATCATATAGATCCATGAAATCTTCTAATATATATCAAGTCCCATGAGTAAAATGTCTATGACATCGAAAAAAATCAATTCAATTGGTATAACAACAATGTAATACTCTACTATTTAAATTCACATCCCATTCCATTCATCAACTACCAATAATTCAATTAAATGAGTTTTCCCAATTATATTTCATGTCACAAACAATTCATTAGCATGTATCACATAGAAATAGATGTATAAAATTTCAATAAAAAACAATTTTGTTCAATACATTTATAACTAAGATTCCTATAATTAAGAAATATCATACACTCACCCCTTGGATGGTTCAACAATTGAAATGTCAAATGAACACCAAATAGGTGACATTGGATGGGGCTGTGAACTCTAAAATATCTCAATGATATAGTGGCATCACTAACATGTTTCATTATGTTGAATTGAATTATTCTATTTATTCTCAAGGACACACTGAATAGTCTAGTCACTATCCAAATTAAAAATAGCTAAATAGGTTATAAAAAACTAGGTAAAATTATATACCACCTAACATAGGTCCATGCTAGAGTGATTATCCAATAACATCTCCAGATTTGACTAAGATCAGGAGAAAAATAAAGAATTAATGAAGAAGCTAGAAATATAGCATATTAGCTTGCACCATAATAACCCAATATATACCAATATTAATGACTAATCACACCAAAGGAATGGAGTACACATTTATGTGAATATAAATAAGCATATGGAACTTGACTCTGAGTTCGGATGGAGAATAAATGGTAACACCTACCCAATCTGATCAAAAAGGGATCTCAAAATATTGTTGATGGAAAATGGGAGTGAAATATAAATGAGGATTAATTTATAACAGAATTTAAGGAAAAATGGTTATTTTCTCTCAATATACATGTCCACAGGTATTAAATGCATGGTATTTAAAAAATTTCACCCTCTTCCTTGATAAGTGTGTAATCACATAGTTACCACACAAGGTTTGACTATCCATTCACAAACCATGCATATTGGGTCAAATAAAAATTTTCAATGACCTGAATATAATTTCTCCTTGATCCTCACAGTTTATTCAAACTCTAAAACCTATAGCACTACACCATCAATCATCGCATGGTTAGTTGTAACCATACAATAAACCCTATACTGTTTATACTAACCATGAGTCCTATAGGTTTTTTAAAAAAATGTGGATTTTGGTCTCTGATGAAGACCCATAACTGCTGATACACCCATAAAATAAAATGGTTTTCACATTAGGTGGTAAGAATGAATTAAAATTAAAATTAAAGAGATACTTACATCATAAAAAATATGTATCTTACATTATTAAACCTAGGCCTATGTTCTAGGGAGTTTTTCAGCACTAGTCATTTTTTATGGAATGAGTAGTCTACTAGCATGACTTATTGAGTTTCTTGGAATAAAAAACCTATGTTTTGTCTTTGTATTTATTGATTTTTTATATGGATTATTTGTATTTGGAAATAGATATATTTTCCATTGTTTTTTAATTTTTGGAAAAGGATATATGTTTACATAATTTTTCTAAAAATTTCTTATGACTTTTAATCCCATGTTTTAGATAAATTCTCCATACTTAAATTTTTCTATAGGATCTTGTTACAAAACACATGGCTAGGATCCTACTGATCCTGTTATTGCAAACCCTATTTAAGTTTTTTGTGGTGCATAGAACTTAGTATGGATTTTGATATAGGGAAAGGAATGTCACCATAGTGAGGTGGTGGGGTTCTCAGTATCCTGGGTTTGGGTAGATGGATGGAGTGATGGTGTGGGTTTTCCCTCACTATCACATGTATTAGTTGGTTTTCTTATTTTTTATTTCATTGTGGTGATACTTGTACTTGGATATTTTTTAACACTTGTTTTTATTTGGTTTTCACCATCTTTTTTCGGTTATGTAATATATATTCCTTATAATGTTGTGTGTGTGCGTATATATATATATATATATATATATATATTCCTCGTTGTTTATTTAGGTTAGGCGAAATTATTCGCTCTGGATGTTTTTTGATTCCCACATTCTAGTGACCATCCCACAGGGATTAAGAATTCCCTTTAGGTATGTGGAATATCATGTTGGGTACCAGTTTGAGAGGGTATTTTGGTCGGTTCATTTAAATTTCATATCAGAGGTGGTCTTTCCTCAAGATTATTTATCTTGGGACATATTTTAGATTGGATATAGTATTTTTGGGGCTTGAGACATATTTTTTGGTGAGTATCCGACCAATTCATTCTATTTTGAGACTCTATTTACCATGGGTTTTTAGGATATCTGTATCATGTATTGGGTTCTTAATGTTAACATCAATTTATTATTTTGGGTTATCTAGTTTGAACTAAGATTATTCTATTGTGAGGTCATATTTTATGTATGGGTATGCATTTGAGACATGTTTTGTGAGTTCATTAGGAGGGTGAAATTGATGTTCCTCAAGGGAATATTTTAATTTATTCAAATATTATAAGAGCTATCATTGTAGAATTTTGTGTTGTTATCTAAAATGTGCCAAAATTCCAAAATTTGATTGTTGAGGTATAATGGGATTTTGTAGAAGAAATTGACTAATCATGGTATTTCTTCTGTGAGAAGGCACTGTCATTTATAGGTAAAAATGAACTTGATGTGTAAAATGATTTTCTATAAAAGAACAATAATTTCATCAATATAATGGGAACTTATGAGAATATAATAGTGAAGTGTCCAACATTCAATCATAGGAGTCCTAGCATCTGTTTTTGGGATTCCATGGTACTAGAATCTATATAAATGGGGATATAATTGAAGGGATTCAAGACCCTATTCGTCCAGTAGTTTTGTATAGAGTCTATGATGATGAAAAAATATCTAGAGTTCCTCTCATTACAACATGAAAAGTGATCGATGTTGTTGTAAACCAATCAGATTTCAGAGCTATTTCATTTCGCAATATAGGTTGTAAAGAATGACTAGGTGATACCTCTTCATTACCTACCTACATTGAGATTAGATATTAGATTAGAGATAATTATTTGGATGTTTTAGACTTCTGTGGAGATAATGAATAGGGAATTAATGGAATAGATGAACCACACAGGAATGGTTGGTTATTATAATCCTTCTCTTCCACCTAGTAAAAACATTAATAGAAGGCGAAGAAAAAATAGGATATGGTAGGATCACAAAAGGACTGGTCCATGTGGTTCTTAATAATATGCCTCTTAGACAATTACATTTATAGCTAGTGTTGTGGCTCTAACTTTCTATAAGTTTAATAGAGTGGTACATAGGCAATATTCTAGTCCTTAATCTTCTAATATTTGTAATAGCTATGGGAATTTTGGTCATGTATAATTTTTTTATCTGGACATTTCAAAACCTCAATATAGTTTGGTATCTTCGGCACTGAAGGCTACAATATCATAGTTATACACTTTAATGACTACATTGATTCGTCCACTGGCCTTTGGAGTGAATCTCCATCACACATTAGATGAGTTTCCTATAGATGTATTCGTGGTTCCCTCACTAGTGAGAGGTACTATATTTATGGAATCCTCAGTTTCGATTTATTTATTTGATGCTGGTTCTTATCACTCATTTGTATTTGGGTTTTTTTCTGTTTATGGTTAACCTTCAAATGGAACTGACGTAATTTTTTATGGAGTTAGCGACACCACATAGAAAGAGAAAAGGGAAGAGGTTTCAGTGTACTTGTTCATTATCTATCCATGATACTTATCTATTGTGGAGTTTCCATATTCTATATCATGATATGATTCAGATAATCATCCATATAGATTGGATTGTTTCACATTTAGTTGAGATTGATTATTATCATTGTTGAGTCTCATATCTTATTGTTGATGGGAAATCATATGAGATTCGAGAGAGTGGGATCTGAGGTATGGCCATGTAAGTCCTTCACACCCATGTATTATAAGTTTTTTTGTATTCTATTTCAGTTTATCCTGATGAATCATCTTATTTTGTGGATCTCCCTATTGTTGTTTGGGGTTTTCCTAATGGTTCCCCTGATTATTTATTTGGTAATACTCGAAAGTGGAATATGGAGTTCACTATTTACTAGGTTTCAAGAACGCAACTGATATTGACACCATCTAATCATATAGAACTACCCGAATCAAAATAAATTAAGATCCAGTTGGAATACATTGTAAAAAAGGGGTTCTCCCCTAATGTTATTCCTTGGGAGCATCAGTTATCCTTTATAACAAGGAATATATTTGGATCGTATTTTCTGTGGATCAATAGTTGAACCTGGTAACAGTTGAATTGAAGGAATCCTTACCTCATGTAGTTTATTTTTTTAAGTAGATAATGGGTGAAGAGTAGTTTATAAGGATTGATCTCCTGTCAGGTAGTCATCAACTAAGAGTTTTGGAGTGTGATATACTGAATACAACTTTCATGAGTAGGTATGACCATTAAATATATCTTGTGATGTTACTATTTTAACTAATTCTCTAACATATTTCATCGATATGATGAATCAAACATCCCATTAGTATCTCAGGACCATTGTGGTAGTGTTCATGGATGATATTTTTGGTTACATGAGATCCTAGCATGAAAATGACCTGTATCAGACTTTGGGGTTTGAAATCGTTATTAGACACAAGTTTTTGAAATATTTTAAAATTCATCTTTTGGATTCACTATTTTATATTCATAGGTAACATGATTTCTGAGCATGGATAATTAGTGTATCTAGAGAAGGTAATTCTTGTTTTTTGAGTGGAAGATCCATGGAATGTATTTAAAATTCAGAGCATCGTTGGTCATCCTTGATACTATCGATGGGATGTAAATTATTTCTCAATGTTTGTGTAACCTATCACCAATCATACCTAGAGGGGTCTGAAATACACCTGGGATAATAAGTTCAACTATTATTTCAATGAACTAAAATTAATTCATACATTAACATCAATTTTAAATGGAACTCTAAAAATGATATGTGGTTTTATGTGATTCTTATAGAAATTGTATGGAATGTGTGATCATGTAGTATGATAATGTAGTGTATTATGTATAACATCATATTGGTCATTGGAGAATAATTTAATCATTCATTATTTAGATATTTTTGCAATTATGGATGCACATAAGTGGTGACAAAATTATCTTTTCGAGGAATGATTCCAAGTCTTTTCTGATCATAATAGTTTATGTTATATCATTTCTCAAAAAGAAATAAATATTAGAATGTGGTGATAAATAGAATAACTTAATCTAATTGAAATAAATTTTTCCTACCCCCTAGGCATGGGTAATACTCTGAAGAATTCTCTTAGTAATAAATTTCCATCACAATGTTTTTTTGGAATGGATGGAAAACTGAAAACTTATGGGGATTTTTGATCAGTTTCATGTGGATGCTTAGGAGGATGTATCTTGTATAGTCTGAACCAGTGCTCAGTTTCCATTATTTCTCATTGAGTCTATTCTGCACAACCAACATAGGGATGTCAGCTTTAGAGGAATTCAAGAAACCCTATATGGTTGGTTGGCCATTTTTGGTTAGTTTATCCCTTCAGAAGGTATCCTATGTTTTTAGGTACTGAGATTTAATCCTAGCATCATTAATAATATAATAATTTTTCTAAATATCTTTATTATTTATGTTCCATCCATATGGGAACATTGATGACATATTATTATATGAGACAAAAATTTCGGTGGATGGGTATAAAGCATTAAATTGATTATTTTTTGTATCTTTGTTACTCATGGAAATATATAAAGGAAAATCATTATAAACATTCTTGTATTCCACACCATATTTTATTTCCAATTTGGATGTGAGGTATGGTATGCACTGACAATATTTTTGGGTTACAATAGAATCTCTAAGGTAAAAATTCTATCTAGGTGGTGGCTGATCAGTTGAAAAAGTTATCTCATTTTATTCTGATCAAGGACTCCACTGAAGTTAATGATTTAGGTAAGATTTATTTCCAAGATTTTATGAGGCTACCCAGGGTTCCTTTTTCTTTTTTTATAGAGATCCAATGTTTACCTTGAGATTTTCATTAATTCTTCAATAGGTGATGGGGATTCATATAATGTTGAGTACAACATATAATCTAAAAATTGGTTGTCCGTTAGATTGTACTACTCAGATTCATGAAGATATGTTTAGTGAATTTTCCTTCGATTTTGGTGGATCTTGAGATTTCCATCTTGGAATAGTTTAGTTTATTATAACAATAGTTATCATTGGTAAACTATAATGGCCCACTTTTAGGATTTTTATGGTTGTATGTGAAGATCACCTCATTTTTGGGATGATGTGGGTGAAGCTTCTTTAGTGGGACTGAGTTTGGTTCAAAAGATGTCTATGATAGTTCTCTATTTACACATGCATTTGGTTTCAGTGCAGATTTAAAATGAGCATCACTAGGAGCAATTGTTTCATACTTTGTATTTATTTGTAGGATATACGGTTTTCTTGAATGTTTCTCCTTTGTTTAGTCGCAATCATCTTGGAAAATAGGGAAACTCAGATTTGATATATGTCGGTCTATTTGAGGACATTGAGTGGATTGTAAATGATTCCTATAAATTTTAATTTCTGTCTCAGTTTATGGGAATTCATGAAATTTCCATCATATTGATGTCGAGGAAATATCTTTCTGATCCCTCTCACATTATTTGTTGGTGATATATTGAGTTATAACCATGTGTTTCCATTGTTGAGAAGCCAATTGTGATCATTGAATCGCAATTAAAACTATTATATATGAAGTATATTGTGTTGGTTAGAGTGTTATGGAGGCACATATCAGATTCTCATGAGACATGGGAGTGAAAATCATTGATAATGTAGTAGTTTCCACATCAAATTATCAGGCATCATTCTCCGACTTGACTTCCATAGATGGAATGTCTTATGGTTGGCTATTTTTTACATCTTATTAGACACTTTTGGGTCATTACTTTCCATTTTCCAATATTCCTCTTTAATTGTGATCCTTTAGTGTCTCTTGAGGAAGAATAAAATGTGATAATTAAAATGAATTAATTTTCTCGGGTAGATGCCAGTATGAATTAATTTAATCAATTTATAAATATATAAATGGATTTTCAGGGTTCTCCCCAAGTATAATGGACCCCTCAATATGGTTTTGTAGTTTTCTATTGTTCAATGAGAAACTAAACAATGTGTAAATTATTTAAATGAAATTTATTTAGTCAGAAGATTGAATTTCTGTCATGGATATATGATTTGTAAGGTTAAAATATCGATTTAAATTAAAAAAGGTGATGAGTTTACCTATATATGTGAGAATGTAAGTTCACTCCATGCATACTTCAATGGTGTTGAATTGAAATTTTTTTTATGTAGGGAAAAGAAATTTTCTAGAGTAAGGAGGTGGGGTATTCATTCGGCTATGTTTTAGTTACTCAATTGTGAGATAGTGTGGTTTTTCCATGATATCACACAGAGTTGTTGGTTTTCCACTTTTGATATTCCCTTGTGGATAGACATGAACACATATATTTTAAACAATTTTTTTATTTTGTTTCAACTGATTTTTTTTGTAATGTAATATATATTCCATTTGATGTTGTCTCTTAATATATATGTGTTTCATGTTGCGGCTTTAGTTTGGGAGAAATTAGTCATTCTAGTTGTTTTTCAACGCTTTGGTTCAACTCACTATACCATGAGTATCCAGAACACCCTTTGAGTAAGTGGCATATTAGGTCAGGTATAGATTTGAGAGGGTACTTATGTAGGTTCGTCACAAGGACCCCATGGTGGGGAACACCATGTCCAATATACCTTTACACTAGGATATTGTAGAGTATGGAATACACTATTTTGGGTGACCCTCTAAGACCATTTATCGATAGTACAGAATAGTATTCATAGACCAAGAGAAGAGTCTAGAAACCCATCATTTCACATAAAGAATAAGTAGCAGTCATGGAAACAAAAACAACCATATGAACAATTACTATTTGGTATACTCACTTTGTATTTAGATATCTCATAAAGATGGATTCAAACTTGTGTCATATTCCATTATTATTTTATTTTTAGGTGATCTAACATAATGGATTTACCCTAGAATACCATATCCATTGAATTATGAATGTACTACCATCTGTATTAACAAAAAGGTGATATATTACTTCCAAATACTGAGAGATAAAAACACTTTCTTGAAACTTCAACCAATTCCATTCCCCAAATGATCCCCAAAACACAAGATACCTATACATAATTTCATTATCATTGTTTCTTCCTTAAATAAATGTAAATGATTTAGTGGTACAGACTAGTAATGATCTCAATTTAGGAGACCAATATTCACTTGCATATATAGGAATAATGAATATCACCTGAAACTTGCATTGTTCATAGGGCATAGTCTCCCCTCATAATCTAAACTACTAGAGATCACCATGTGTGAACTCCACTAGAAAAACTCTTAATGATTATTAGCCACAATCACCTAATATTCATACATCAATAGTGTTTAGTTAGTACGATATATCTAAAATTTGGGACCTTTATTTTTGATTAATGCCATTGTATCTTGAGGTTCTCACTATAGTCCGAGATCATATATAACCTTTTGATATAACAGTTAATATATGGATATTAACATTTAAATCATTGATGTGGAATTTTAGTCACTATAATGTTTTGTTTACATCATGCATACCTCACTGTACAGAAGATATGCTAATCAAAAATTATATTCATGTTGTCTATATGAAACCAACTATTACAACACACCCACTTGCACAAGATTAAACATGGTAACCATCCATGTTAGATCTAATATTATTTAGATCATGTTTATAATGAGTCAAGGGATTATTTTTTGGGGTTTCCACGTTTTAGCAACTTAGCTATTCTACTACATACATGTGACATCACCTCCTTATGTAAATCTTCTCAAGAGGTTGAATCCATGAGTATATCCATGTTTTCCACTTTCAAAAATTATCTTCATGGATAGTAACATTAAGAGAATATTCATTATGATAAAAAGTAACATAATATATTAGATTAATAGAATGTAAACAAATCCTTATGATTAATAACAACTTTATAGCTTCTGTAGAATCTACAACATACTTAGTGTTTGTCTGTTTGGCTACCAGTTGCATGCATGAGATTTTATCACACATCACCTTAGACTTACTATGATATTAAATCAAATATAATTATGTAATAATATTTTATACCCCCTAAATACAAGAATACCATCTTATACACATATGTGGTATATATCCTCTGCACTTCTCTTAGTAAAATTGGATAGATTGTCCCATTTCCCTTAGAGTTCTCTTGGATATAAGTGCTATACTCATACTATAAAGTATATAATGGTGATTTCATATCATTTATATATGATGAAATATGTGACTAATCTAATTTAAATGAAAATATAATTCAACTTACCTCATTAATATTCTTCTAGGTGCATGAATTTATACTTGGAGAGATTTATGCCATGTGACACTGGAAACAATTCACATCCAAATTGTTTGAACCTCTATATTTCAATACAATGTCATTATATGTTTGATCAATTAGGTCCAAAAAGATTATAATATATACCTCTATAGAACCTATTCCTTAGAAAATATATTGATACATTATTTCAATAATTGGAGAATCATATTCATTATGTTCTGAATAAACTATAAGACCAATAGCTTTTCTCAATATGTTATCAAATATATTTTACATGGAAGACCATGGTGCCCCCACTATCCTCTGGTAGACACAAGGAAAGTATTTATTCCAAATGAATTTTATATGATCTTTTCACTTTAGTCCAAAAATTTATTTATTAACTTTTAACCCATATTGGCATTCTATACTATGAAAATCCCTTTCTGGGTACATCGTATTAACACAATTAATGATAGGTGGTCTTAACAACCAATGACCAATAAAATTATCGTTGAATTTAGCTATGAAATGTAAAATTATAACGAATCTAGGATTAAGGACTTGGAATTATAGGCCATGCATTATTGGTAAGACACTTGTACCATCCATTAATTATCCCACTTGAACAACCTCAACAGTATTCTATATTATAATCCCATTTTCACTTTGATACATAAAATCCACTATTGAATTTTAATTAAAAAATTCAATGTTAACTGATTTCCATATAAATCTTACATTTATGAATTATTATTCTCAATAAATAATATATCACCACCATGGTAAACATAAAACCATCACAATGGTTTCAACCTTCCAATGAAATTTGTTTCTCTTGAACATACTCATCAACATGAACTTGTTGAAATTTTTTTCATTCCAACTACATTTTCATCAATGACATTAACTAAACTGATGTCAATACTGCCCCCATTATCTCTAAAATAGATGTGTAACTATTTATATAAATTCATTCTATAACCTCACCATATATTTTTTATCATAGGTATTTTTTTAATATCCTAAGAAACATTTTTGGATAGTTACTTTATTTACACATTGTGTCATACTTGATTCATGTTTGTTTATGTCCTAAAAAAATATATCCATATAAATACATGTCTCATGAAATAATAAATTTCCAAATTTACTATGACTCATATGATTTCAAATTTTCAATGTAGTTTTCATATTTTTATCAGATATCATAATTATTTTGAAAGCACTTCTTGAAATATAATTGTTGTTTCTACAATATATATTAATATTGATGCTCCTTATCTGGGCATCATGACTCTAATGTGTAAAAGGATATATGTGTTTAGTAATTCCTCTATGAAACCTTTTCTTGATTAGTGTTTTAATTTAATACTCATCATCAATCCTCTTTATTGACATCATATCCCTGATATGTATAAGGTAATGTGTTTTTAGAAATTAGTCGACATTATATTATTATAATCGATGAATTATTGGTAAAGATATTATTTGGATGACCAACCCAATGAAACTCATATTTTCTAACCATGAATGTATCATAATTCAATTTTATATTCCTTAATTACTTAAACAAATCCTATGATGTATATATACCACATGATTACTCTTTGAATAGTACACACTCTCTAGTTGAACTAATTCCAAAAGCTTTGCGGTGTACCATTATTTCAAAAGGATTCCTTATCCAAAACTACTTAAGTATATTTGAAGATAATATGTATGGTTTTTATCTCCACTGAGTCTAAATAACTTACTCAGTATATCCTTGATGTTCACTTTTAGTTTTACATGATAATGAATTATATTGACACATGTGGTTATACAAGTCTTACTTTTTTATATTAATCATGTATTTCAAATGGTTAATGTATTACTAAACTATTATATGCGTATTAAATAATAAAAAAACACTCATTCCTAATCCTAGAATAATGTCTCATACTATTCAATTTACACATGAGATAATTTTTTTGGACATACTCAACAACTTGTTCAAATAGAATCAATTACATGGAAATTATAAGTCATGTATTTATCACTAGTGACTTAGGAAAAACACTTTATGAAAATATAATAGAATAAAAATTACTTATTTTAATGATTCTATTCTTATATTTTAACTGTATTACATTAAAAATGTGTAATAAAAATATTTTATTTAATACCCATTATGTATTTTGGACACTGGACATATAATTGATTAATATATACAAATGAATAATTTGGTACTATATTATTTAATTTAGATCATTGCATTTACCTTAGATAGTTTTATTTCAAAACATGTTAATCAAATAACCTACTGCTAAATAACTAACCAAATTTTTTAATGGAAGTTGAGAAGGTGACTTTTCATTCACACTTTCCATAGGCAATTCCTTCATTTATTTCAATTTTTACCATAATAATTATTGATTATAATTTCCTTAAATTTTTATTTACATTGAGAAGATAATATAAAAGGTAATGTAAATATACACTATCCGATCCATTTCTTAATATTAAAATAAAGTATAGTAATTGGATGAAAACTCTGTAATAATAACATTTCTTGAATGATCGTGGTCCAAAATTCATATTTACATGTGACCTATGTAATATCATCCATTAATATCTCTCTTCACTTTCTCCCCACTAGATTCTCAAAGATGAGAGTACATGTCAAATCATCTATGTATTGATTCTGTAACCACAACTAACATAAAAAACTGATGATAAAATTATGAAATAACCATCATATTCTTAATACATGAGTATCTTGAAATCAGTTCTACACCCTCACTCACTGAGGTATCTTAAAATGTATTTGGGACAACAACAAATCGAATTTCTAGTATTATAGTAACTTTCACCAGTGATCATACTATACATGAATTTTTTATATTTGTATATTGAATTTTTCCATGATTATCATATTGTATCTTGTGATATTACATCACTTTTACTAAAAAATAAAAAACTAGATGATTATTACTTTTTATCTTGATTAGCAATTTAGAAATTTCTTATTACATAAATCATTAGAATTATCCAAATATTTTATCAAATAACATGAACTCTCTATACTATAACAATAAAACTATATTTTCTATGTATTATAGTTCTAAAGATTATTCAATATTATGTCATAGTCTACAAGTTATGGCAACACAATTAAATTGTGAGTTCAATGTATGCATTTGAATATCCAACTACAATAAATTGTGGTTCCATGATCTATTGTATGAAGACCCTAGCTTCTAAAATATTAAACATTGTATTCTAAATGCATTACTATATAGATAAAGAGATATATATTTAGATACTTATATGTTTTTTAAATTATATGAGTCAACTAATAACTCTCAATAGAACTCCAAGGTAGTAAGAAACACCGTCAACATTGGCTGACGAGTATATTGAACACCATGTTTTATTCAAATTTGAATGACATAAGGTGTTTAATGACTTAATATTTCAGTGACGATTTTAAATTTTTGTTGATAAATCATATCAATTTATTTGAGGGATTTTATCATGATCACAACTAAAAATTATTAGATAAACATCCATTAGTTATTTATGAATTTTATTTTCTATTATTTTCATTATTTCCTATAATCATGAAAAGGCATAATATAATAAAAAAATTCATAATGGAAATAAATTTCATGATAGTTTTTTACCATATAAATCACTTGATCCATTTATACTCCATAGACTAACCATGACTAGGGGTATCATACCTGTGTCATAGGATGAGTCAGGATGTTGCTTGTCCATGTGTAGTGTGTTCACTTCTAATCTACAGTAAGGCCTCATCTTGGAGGGGTCCTCATTTTGTTTTACATTTCCCATCATCTTGGTGGGTTCTACATCATACATCATTTTCTTCAAAATAAAAATGAAATCCTATGCAGGCATTGGGGACTAAGGGAAAAAAATACATGAGATACATTTGGATGCATAGGCCCTTAACATTTTGACTGAAATATTAATGATGAGAAGACAATCTAAATTTTGTACAATCATTTCATACACTTTTAATTAGATAAATAAATAAATCTTAGATACATAGGTTTGATAAAATCTCAAAACTGAATAATGGGTAAAAGTAAAGTGTGATCAAAAACTAAATTAAAATAAATTAAATATGAGGGTATTTAATTAAATTAAATGAATTATTTAAATTAATTTAATTTAATTATATTTTTTCCATATTTAATGTAATTTTAAATCCAAAATATTAATGAATGAATGAATTTATTTTAATATCGAAACAAAATTAATTATTATTTTAATTTAATACCTTATATGAATAAATTTTGTATTTGGTTAATAAAATATATTTTAATCTAGAAATAAATATTTTAATTTATTTATTTTAATTCATTAATTAAATTAATTTGGATAATCTGATGCTTGGAAACCCAAGACAATCTCAAAGAGGTTTTCACCGAACATGTGGAGACCCATTTTGGACCCTGCAATACCTGTATTGGGCTATTATGGGTCATGACGTTCCAGCCAGTACCATTATATGCCATGAATAATCACCTCAACCTATTTTGGTATTCATGAAGACCGAATCGACATGGGAATGGGTACTTCACAATGAGCGAGAACTGGAATCTAGACCTCAGAACAAGCTCATGGTGGTAGTAGGATTTCTAGGTGACTAGATGATGGTCGAGACGTCAAACAATAAGGAGATTGGGAACCATAGATGGATCCTTGCATGGAGGAGGTTCCTAAGTAGGTTAGGGAGGACGAATCTGGAGGGGGACTCACGGTGGCCACCAATGATGTCTGACCGGAACTAGACCTGGTCCATGGTGGATCCGATTTAGGAGGATGCTAGACCACTAAATATTGACATGAATGATTCATATTGTGATGTGGGCATATTTTCATAGAGAAGGATGGTCCTAGTGACCATTGATAAGTGGCAGGAGGGTAGATATCTATTGGGGAGAATCACAAGAGGGTCGGGAGGGATCCTGATATAGGGTTGTCTGAGCGAGGAGGTGTCATGACAGTGTCCAATAGGGGACCAGACAGTGCTTTGATAGGATAGTGTGGCTTGAGAGAGGTGGATGAAACTAAACAACGGATATGGAATGATGATAACTCGTGTTGTTGATAAGATATAGGCAAATAGAAAATGTACACCGGCTAGTTAGAGGTCAACCACTTGAGGAAGATAGGGGGCCTCCTCTATGTGGCTAGATAAGAAGAACATATTTTTTGGTCTTTTTCATCATATCATAAGTCCAATAAATCCACCCATACTCTTGTGTAATGTTTATCTGTTAAAAAAACTAATGTATAATGAAATAGACTAATATAAAAAATTATATTTTTGTTTGTCTCAATGTCAAAATTCCCCAGCATCTAGAATTTGATTCTTCCTACAGGAGGAAGCTGGCCACCTATGTTTGGTCTGTTATGACCGAAATATATTTGGAGAATATATTAAATATTGAAAATATATATATAATTATTGGTCCTTTATATTTTAAATGACCTATTGATGAAAAAAATCTATATTAATAGTTTTTAATGGTTGTTTCTTGGCCATCCAAACTCTGATTGATGTGAGGTCTGTTCTTATTGTATCAAATTTAAACTATATAATTAATTAGGGTCAAATATAATTTTTCTGGGATTAGATAAATTATGTGATCAATTTTATAGAAATTGATGTCATTGAGACAATAGTGAATGCAGGTAGCCTGGTAATTTTAAAACAAGTCATCATTGGGAAAACCTAACTTTTCATCTATAGAAATTCGAGCCCCGATACGGTATGAGGATCATGTGTAAATTATATAGAGAAAAATATAAAATAGGAAACCTAAATTATTTTAATTTGAGTAATTTCTCAATATTTCCTCTTCACCAATGATCATATGTTGAAGGATCCAAAGATAAATCCCCATAAACTATCAATACATTCAAATAAAACCCACCTGAGATTCTATCATTAATTTTTTGGTGCTAGTATAGAGATATGATGACACATTCAATGCCTACAGGATCATCACATTGATGTGACTTTAATTCATGATTGAGAACCTGATCACATCATCTCGATTGAGATATTCTCTCTCGAGAAAGAGGGAGAAGAGAGAGAGAGAGAGAGGCTTTGACAAATTTGTAGAGAATAGTCATTCATTGAGAGCTACTCATATCCTATTTATAGTGGACACTCAAAAAAAAATGGATGTGTTCACGAACACCGTATATTTAATGTCCACTAAATTAGTAAGTGATAATAATAATAATGGAATATGCAAATTCAAAAATAGTATTTAAATTTTGTCAAAAACCTTCATTACATATTAATTAAATTTTGTGATAAAACCGAGTCATTAAATCAACAAAAACCTCACACTATTTTGAAATGAAATTGGAATATGAAAATAATATTAGAATAAAATATATTATTCCCTTTATTCACAAACACTTTTAAATAATTTCAATAAATTAAACATAATTATTCATTACATTAATAATAATGAATTTATTTTTTATTTGTTGATCGATGATTTCGAAATAGTTAGACCTATTTGTGGGGTCCACCATGTCCACTGTACAAATTCTCTAGAAAAGAGAAGATTCTTAAATAAGATACTATATGTGACTATACAAACCCTTATCTTGATAGTAGTAAATAGTATTCATATATGAAGAGAATATTATGGAATACTTTCAAGGCCCCTAAAGTGATCAGGAGTAAAATACCAATGAAAACCAACCTATGAATACATACTATAAAATATAATCTATTTTACCTTAGATATATCACAATGAAGGATTTTCACGACCCGTCCTCGGGGCCTTTCCGCGCCTAACCCAAGCCCGCCTTCTATAGGCCTGTCGCTGGCAACTAGCACTAAAGGCGTAAATCCTGATTAAAAGGAATGCAGTGCCTTTATAGAAGTAATCAAACATAATAGAGTACAAAACATAAGTAATTAATTAGTAATACTGAATATATAAGTAAGTGTTAAAATGTAAATAGGCCAGTATACAAACCCAACTGTAAAGTACTGTTCAACTGAAAAGCTAGTACAACAGCAGTAAAGTAAAACAGAAACTACTGAGTCATCCTCTGGGAATCTCACCTGAAGGGTGGGTATAGATGGTCTCCAAAGCACCATGGTTCCATCTGACTACTCCGTGTACTTTTGGTCATGTGTTCCACCTCCGAGTACCGTCCAGGACCACAAGTCTCTACCTCAATCAGTGATGTTCGTCATCTACATCGAACACAATGTAGTGTGGGAATAGCCCGTGTAGGGGCGAGTATAATGATACTCAGTAGGGACCCTGAGACCTGCAAGGTCTCAAAATATCCACTAATTATAAACAAGAAGAAATTTATAATCACGATAGGTATATTCCCTTACATATACATAATTTATAAATCACAGTTCGGCTCCAACTCTTGAGCCGAAGCACAACCCAGTCCACACAGGAAAGCAAATCAATCACATTGATGATAATGATTGGAAGTCAAGACTTAGATCACATAGGTATATATCCTTTGTATAGCGATAGAGATGATCAGGTGTAGACAATGATTCATCAAAGTTGTTGGACCCATGTAGCATACTAGACCAACTAAGATATCGGACCCACGTAGGATGATAGACCAGCTACTTAGTCAGACCCACATTGGATACTATAACAGAAGTCAAACTGTTGGAACCACATAGGATACTAGAACAGAAGTTCTCATTGTCGAACCCACGGAGGATTCCAATACAGTTTTCGTCGTCATCGAACCCAAAGAGGATTCATGTATGGTAGTAGTCGCAATCACAGCTAGCTCTAGGGTTCCCGCACACAACAAACTCGATTCCGGGAGGGTCCGATCCTCAAGCCAATGTTTCAATACATCAAAAATCATGGATTCTATAGTTGACGTATCTTGAAGTTCCATCTTGTTAAAATAAACCCAACGTGACAGACAGCGCGTCAATCAGATGCCCGGTCTGAGAGTTATTGGCTTTTCTATTCCAGGGGACCGGTTGGAAATAAGTTCGATCCAAACATGGCCATTTTCCAAAGTCGTCAAAAACTCACTTTGAGTATCAAAAAAGAAAATCTTCATCATGAGGGGACCATTTCCATAGAGGGTGCGTCGATAGGATGCACGGTCGTGAAATTATTCGCATTTAAGCATAACGGGCCCGACCCGTTAAGCCCAGTGGGCTGGTGGACCGGGTCAACCCAGTTTTTGCAGGTCCGACCCGGTGAAGTGAGTGGCCTGGCTCGGTGGGGCATGGCCTGGCCTGAGGGGCGTGACACAGCGCGGTGCGGCTCGTCCTAGCTGGTCGTGGCTCAGCCTGGGTGGCCGAGCAATGCCCCCCCCCCCCCCCCGACATCCCGAACCGGCGGTGCCGCCCTCCTGTTCGGCTGGCCGAAGTAGGACAGTCTTACTGACTCCGGTATCTCTCTTGGGCAGTTCGTGGTACTCCTGCGCGGCACCAGCTGGTGTCGCATCCTTCATCATCCCGGTCGGCCGACGGGCCGGCAGGTCCGCCCGAAGAAGCGGCCCGCGAAGTGAGGGGCCACGGTCCTCTGCAGCATGGCGCCATGGGTCAGCACAGTTCCACAAGCCCGGCCGGCTACAGCCGGCTGGTTCTTCTCCATTTACGATGCCCACAGTTGTGGGCTGTGGTTCTTCTACACACATCCAACGCGTGGCTCCCACCTTCACTCATCGCTACCTCTTTCAACACACCTCCATCACGAATAAAATGAAAATAAAGATCAACGGAGGGTCATCAGGCCGTGTTCGATCGGCCCGCACCCTCTGTGTTAGGTGGTATCATATGGCCGAAGATAAAACATGTTTTCAATGAATAATGAAGATTTTTTTTTCAATTTAAATTTAAGAAAATCCCCTACCTCGAAATAAGTTTCACTCATAGAAGGAGTCACGGGAAGGCAGCATCAACTCGATGACGTCAGGGAAGAAGGTGTCAAGAATGGTGCATCATTGGCGTTCCTTATGGGTTCCTCCTTCTCCTTTGGCTTGGCAGAAGTTAGAAGGAGATGATCATCGTTTATAGGTGGTTCTTCATCGAAAGATGAACTCTATTATTCTATTTCTCAAGATCTCTCCCAAAATTCTCTCAACACAATGAGTGCCAAATTAAAATAATAGCTAAGGCTATTATTATATTCACAAAAGAATTTTCAAAAAAATTAAAACACTTTAATTAATTAATTGTAGGGTTCAATTAATTAATCAAAAGTGTTGGCAAAAATTAATGGGAGAGAGGGAGGTGAAGGGATCACATTAATTAAGGGGAGAGATTTCAAATTAATTGGGGGGGGGGGGTTAATGTGGAGTTTAAGGGAGTTTATTGGTTAGGGGTTCGTGTGGTCCCCACCTCACATTATCCTCTCATGGGAGGTTATGTGGGTGTGGGCCCCACCTATAAAATCCCCTTGTAGGATATAACTGACATCTTTAAAAAAATTGTGTACTACAATTTTATTTATTTTATTCTAAATCCCAAAAAGAAATTAACTCTCAACCCACATAAAATGCAACTGCAGTAAAGGTCCACTTAAGGGAATATCGGCACTGTGTGTTCATTAGATTCCTTAGATTTCAATTCCGAGCACCGGTTCAAAAGATAGAAAAACCCACACGTACGTTTACTGACTGTACTCGAACAAAACTTCAGAAATTGATTCCAGGCACACCAGACCTCAGAATCAAGTGTCGTCAAGAAACTGCAGACTTGTAAAATTCCAAAGTATTTAAGAAAAAATTTTCCTTGAATTTTCTATGTCATTACAATAATCCCACCTATTGGATTTACGTTCCATTAAAGCTACGACACACACTAGGGAATCAAATGGGTGTACTGATCTTGCATCTGAGCCTCCCACTCCCAAGTTCTCTTTTGGAGGTTCCCATGCTTCCAATGAATGCACACTAGAGGAATCAACCATCCACATAGGTCCCATTCCTGTTGATCCTCAATCTCACCAAGGGACATCCGTGAATATCACCCTATCATCAATGTCCAACTCCATGTGATCGATGATGTGGGTCGGGTCGTGCACATATATCCTCAGATGAGATACATGGATGACGTCATGATCCCGGTGTAACTGAGGTGGAAGGGTCACGAGGTAAGCCACCTCGCCTACTCTAGTGAGGAATTGGAAAGGTCCGGTTAAACGTGGATATAACTTGCCGCCTTGGGAAAATATGAGTAGAACATGTCGAGGTGAGACACAATGGATGACATGTTCACCATCCTCGAACTCCAGTGCTCTCCGTCTCCTATCACCATAAGACTTATGTCTGCTCTGTGCAGTCTTTATCCACTCCTGGATGATCTGTACCTTCTCCATCGTAGCTTGAACCATCTCTAGTCCTACAATTGCTGACTCCCCTGGTAAATACAATAGATAGGTTACCTGCAAGGTCAGCCGTAAAATGCCTCGTAAGGGGCCATCCTGATGGTGGAGTGTTAGCTATTGTTGTACGCAAACTACACCATGGGTAAGTGATCCTCCTAGCTACGACCAATGTCGAGGACACATGCACAGAGCATGTCCTCGAGGGTCTGAATGGTCCTCTCTATCTAGTCGTTCGTCTAAGGATGGAAGGAAGTGCTCAGACTTAACTGTGTCCCAAATGCCACCTATAACCCCTTCCATATCTGGGATGTGAATCGACCATCTCGTTCGGAATCGATAGACGATGGAACACCATGAAGCCTTATGATCTCCTTATCATAGAGTAATCTCAAGATCTCTATTGAACCATGATCTTTGATCGGTAGGAAGTTGGAAGACTTCGTGATTTGGTCTACGATCACCCAGATTGAATCGTTTCCTGTAGATGTATGTGGAAGCCCCATCACGAAATCCATGGATATCCCATCCCACATCCACTCTAGGAACTCTAAGGGTTGTTCCAAGCCTACTGGATTCTGGTTCTCTACTTTCACTTGTTGACAAGTGAGGCATCATGAAACAAACTCTGGTATAGCATTCTTCATACCTGACCACTAGTGTTGTCATATGATGTCCTGATACATCTTCACCACTTCTGGATGTACTGCTAGAGGGGATGTGATAACTTCCCTCATCACTTCATCCTGTAGTGCAACTGGTACCATAGTACATCCCCTTAAGAGGATGACGTGATCCCCTCCTTCAAAAAATCTATCAGGCACCTTCCCTATGGATATCTGATCACGTCGCGTCTCATAGTCAATGTCCCCACACTGTGCCTCCCTGACTCACTGAATATGTGGAGGAGTGACTTTGAGATACTGAACAAAAGCTTCTCCATCTATAACCACAAAAGAAATCTACAACATGGCTACCTTCTTCATCACCTCTCTTAGCAACTGAATACCCAATCTCATGCTGAGAGCATCAACTACAACGTTCCCCTTACCACGAGTATAAACTATCTCAATGTAATAGTCCTGGAGGAACTCGAGCCAATTTCACTGTCTCAGGTTCAGGTCCTTCTGTGAGAATATGTACTTGAGACTCTGGTGGTCATAATAGACTGTAAATCGCTCACCCATCAGATAGTGTCACCACATTTTCAAGGAAATGACCACTGCTGCTAACTCCGAGTCATGGGTAGCGTATTTCTGGTCATGTTGTCTCAACTACCATGAAATATACACGATCACTACTTGATCCTGTATCAAGAAACACCTGATTTTGATCCCTAATGCGTTGCAGTAAACTATGTACCCTACGCCCTCCTCCGGTAGCCTCAATATGGGCACACTAGTCAATATCTTCCTCAGCTTCTGAGAGCTCTACTTGCATGTCTCTGACCCCATGAAGGGTTTCCCCTTCATCGTCAAGGCTGAAAGTTGTGCTATAACTCTGGAGAAGTCTGGCACAAATCTCCGATAGTATCCAGCTAGACCCAAGAAACTCCACACCTCTGTCATGATCCAACATGGATCCTAAGAATGTATTTATCTATTATTCACTAGATCCATAGCAACTCCATCCTCCGAGATGACGTGTCCCATGAAGTGATCCTCTCAAATCCAGAACTGGATCTTTGAGATCTTGCCATAAAGTGGGTTCACTTAGAGTGTATCAAGTACAACCCGCAAGTGGTAGGCGTGCTCCTCCTCAGTAGTCGAGTAAATAGTATGTCATCGATGAAAACTATGAGAAATTGATCATGGTACGGTTGGAAGATCTTATTCATGAGACTCATGAACACCATTGAAGCATTGGTTACACCAAAAGGCATATCCAAGAACTCATTCTGGCCATACCGACACCTTAATTCCATCTTCTGCACATCCTCGTTTCGAACACTGAGCTAGTGATAGCCTGACGTGAGGTCTGTCATTGAGAACAATCGTGATCCCTTGAGCTGATCAAAGTGGTCTTCAATCCAAGGGAGTGGCTATATATTCTTCACAGTCACCGAATTTAGGTAACGGTAGTTGACACACAGTCTCAATCTCCCATCTTCCTTCTTGGAAAACAAAATCGTAGAAGCCCAGGGTGAAACACTGGGTTGGATAAATCCCTTTCCCTACATGTCCTACAGTTGTACCCACAGTAGGAGACATCTGAAATGCTGAAGTAGATATTTGTGTTGTCACAGGGTACATTTATAAGTATAAGTACACCTATCTACGAGGAGGTAGTCCAGGAACATCGTTAGGAATAATGTCTTCATACTGATCCACCACAACAGGAAAACTCGGAATCCGCACATAAACTCCACCAAGGATGATACTGGACAACTTATGTGTGATCAACTACCCTCTCTTCTGTGAAAGTCCATCCTGCAGTGCAATGGCTCCCTTCTTGCTGGTGAAGGTGAACCTGGTCACATCCATGTAGACACACCACACTTTTCACCTATCGAATTTGATCTGAGCATGGACTGTAGACAACCAGTCCATACCCAAGATGACGCCGTAAGGCCTCGAAGCCGCTACAAGAAGATTCCAACCGAATCTATCACTTCCTAGAGTAATCTCACACTGCCGACACCAGTTTTTAATCGTCGATTCTTCTCTCGTATGAGTCTCTCACCATAAGGATTGAGCCAATGGCTCAGTCGGAATCATCGATCTCTGAATAAGGGTAGCGAAAATAAAAGAATGACTCGCACCTGTGTCTATAAGTACTGCAGCAAGGGTGGAGTAGACACAGATAGTACCCCGGGTCATCTCAGGTGCGTCGTGGTCGTAGGCCTCAACTGCCTGGAGCAGAGCCTGCCTATGCCGGCCATCTCCCTATGGTAGGGGTGGACCTCCTTGTGGTGGTGGTGGTGGTGGAGCCTCGAAACGTCATCCCCCACCCTCTACTCAGCCAACTCCTCGGCCTCATCCACCTTCTCCTGACAGACCACCACGGTCGAACCTCTACCTCTGCATGGGAGGTCCCTCTACTGTCTACTGCTCATCCGCATGGTGGGTCGGGCATTCCCGAGACATCTGACACAGCCCACAACATGCATAACACTACCTGCTCCTCATATATCTGGCTCGTTTTTGTGTGCCCTGCACAACCGAACCACTATACTGTGGTCTCCCACCTGATGGCCCAGTCCACTTAGACCGCTGCGTCAACTGTCTGTTGCCGACTGCAGAAGAATCCGCTACGTGTCACCCTACGGTGGGTCATGCCGCTGCTGAAAACTCAGCGAGAAAGCTCTCCACTACAAGGGATTTCTCTAGCACCCCCTCCTATTTTGGGATGCAGAGGGGAATCATTGATGCCCTGATCTCATGTCTGATTCCCTGCTCAAAGGTCTGGGCCATAAATAATGGGACTCATACCATGTCCTTGGAGTAGCGTGAGCGGTCAGTGAACCTCACTGAGTACTGAGCTACTGTCATGCTGCCCTACTGTAGATGAGGTAACTCCTAAATCCGCACCGCACAAAGGGTGGCCGGAAAAAAAACCTAGAGGAAGAGACTCTCAATGTCTGTCCAGAGTAAATATGCCTCGTCATGCACCTAGAGCATCAAGAACAACCATCTACCTTCTACTATGTGAATGAGACTCGCGGAAATGATCACCATAAGGTCGGCTGGTGTCCCTACCAATATAAAAACTCTAACGACAACCCCCAGCTAGCCCTTAGTTTCCTGCGGGTCCGTATCTCCACATAACCAGGGTGGCCTCTGTCGCGGGAACTCGTGAAACGTGCTGAGATGGCATGCACTCTCTACTGTTGGGGCTGGTGGTATCGGTGGCCCAGCGGGTAGTGTTATTGCTGGTTCCTCCGCTGTGATGGGGACCTGCACTAAGGCCTCATCGGTCGGTGGCCTACCATCCCGTACGTAACTCAGAACCCTAGATGGCTGCCTTTATGGGGCCATCCTGAAAAGAAACTGGTGCACCACGGTCAAACAGTGTACCTGGTGATCTGACACAAAGTAATCACAAAGAAATCATTTCAAAGGAAACACACATGAAATCAGTGTTTTCGCCCACCGAGTCAGAAATCAGAAGTCAGGGTCCTGGTGTATGGATTCGTCGGCCGCCGCACCAACACTAGACTCCCTGGACTGAAAACCACACTCAATACTCTTAACACTACTAATTCATAGAAATGAATGATCAGAGTCATGAGTTCTGTGGTATAACCAACTCCTCTGATACCAATTTGCCATGACCCGTCCTCGGGGCCTCTGACATGACTACCACAATCCCGACTTCCATAGGCCAGGGGTTGGAAACTTGCACGAATGGTGTAAATCCACATAAAAGGGATGGAATGTACTTTATAGACGTAAAAAACACAACAGAGTATGCAACAGAAGTAAACAATAAGTAATACTGAATAAAAAAGTAAGTGCTGAAAAGTAAATGGGTCAGGATATAAACAAAACTATAAAATATAGTACAACTGAACATCTAGTAGAGCTATAGTAAAGTAAAAAAGCAACTACTGAGTCATCTTCCGGTAATCCCACCTGAAGGGTGGGTACAGATGGTCTCCTCATCACCTTGGGTCTATATATCTGCTCCGTCTAAATCTCGTCAAGTGGTCCATCTCCATGTTCCATCCAGCTCCACAAGTCTCTACCTTGATCAGTGATGTCTGTCGTCTATATAAAACACAACATAGTGTGGCATAGCTCGCATAGGGGTGAGTATAACGATACTCAGTAGGGACCCCTAGACTCTCAAGGACTCACAATATCCACTAAGTAGAAACAATAAGAAATATATAATAACAAAATATCAACCAACTCTACTTAGGTATATGCCCATCCATATACCTAAGTTATAAATCACAGTTCGACTCCAACTCTCTAGCCCAAGCACAACCCATTCCACACAGGAAAGAAAGTCAATCACATCTATGATAATGATTGGAAGTTAAGACTCATCTCACACAGGTATATATCTTTTGTATACTGATAGAGATGGTCAGATGTAGACACTAATTCATCAAAGCTATCTGACCCACATAGGATACTAGACCAGCTAAGCTGTCAGACCCACGTAGGATACAAGACCAACTACTCTATCAGACCCACAGAAGATACTAGAATAGAAGTCAAACTTTCGGACCCACTTAGGATACTCGAACAGATGTCATCACTATCGAACCCATGGAGGATTCCAGTACAGTTTTCATCATCGTCGAACCCACAGAGGATTCCAGTACGGTAGTCATCGCAGTCATAGCCAGCTCTAGGGTTCCCGCACACAACATACTCTATTCCGGGAGGGTCCGCTCCTCGAGCCAAGGGGCTGATACATAAAATATCACAAATTCAAGAGATGATGTATCTCGAAATTATGTCTTGTTAAAATAATCCCATCGTGACAGACGTTGCGTCAATCAGATGCTCAGTCTTGGATTTTCCATTCCAGGGGCCTGGTTGGAAATATGCTCGTTCCAAACCCGGATGTTTTCCATAGTTGCCCCAAAATCAATTAGAGTATTGCAAAAGAGCCGCTTCATCGTGAGAGTCCCAAAGCCACAGACGGTGTATCGATCGGATTCATGGTCGTAATGTTATTCGCATTTAAGAGTAATGGGCCCTCCCTGTTAAGCCAAGTGGGCTGGCGGGTCGGGTCAACCCCGTTTTGTCGAGTCCAACCCGACTGGTGTCGGACCGGCCCGATGAAGCGCATGGCCTGACCTGGTGGGGAACGGCGCAGACCGAGGGGCTGCCCTGGCTGGCCGCGGCTTGGCCCGGCTGGCTGAGCGATGCGGTCGGGGGGGGGGGGGGATTTCCGAACCGGCGGCGCCACCCTCCTGTCCGGCCGGCCGGTCTTCCCAGCATGAGCGGCCCGCTTGGGCGGTCAGCAGTCCTCCTGCGCGGCACCTGCGGGTGTCGTGGCCTTCATCAACCTGGTCGACCGACGAGCTGGCTATCCGCCCACTGAAGCAGCCCACGAAGCACGAGCCTCAGTCCTCTGTAGGGTGGCGCCATTGGGCACCGCAGTTCCACCAGCCTGGCCGGCTACGGTCGGCCGGTTCTTCTTCATTCGAGCGGCCCACGGTTGCAGGCACCAATTCTTCCACACGCGGCCAGCATGCGGACGCTGCCTTCACTCGTCGCTTCCTCTTTCAACACACCAACATCGCGAATAAAAAGAAAATGAGGATCAACGGAGGGTCATCGGTCCATGTTTGTTTAGCCTGCGCCCTCCACGTTTGGCGGTATCATATGGCCAAAGATAAAACATGGTTTCAAAGGAGAACGAAGAACAATTTTATTCAATTAAAATTGAAGTAAATCCCCAACCTCGAAATAAGGTTCGCTCGAAGACGGACTCGCGAGAAGGTGGCGTCAACTCGTTGATGTCAGGGAACAAGGGGCTGAGGATGGCGCGTCATCAACGTTCCTTGAGTGTTGGTCCTTCTCTTTTGTCTTTGCCGAAGATCTAAGGAGATGTTCGTCGTTCATCAGTGGTTATTTTTCATAATAAGAACTATATTCTTCTATTTCTCAAAAGCTCCCCCAAAATTATCTCAATGAAATGAGTTCCAAACTAAAATAATAGCTAAGGATATTATTTTATTCACACATGAATTTTCAAAAAAATTCAAACACTTTAATTAATTAATTATAGGGTTCAATTCATTGATCAAAAGTGTTGGAAAAAATTAATGGGAGAGAGGGAGGTAAAGAGATCACATTAATTATGGGGAGTGTTGTCAAATTAATTAAGGGGGGATTAATGGGGAGTTAAAGGGAGATGAAACGTTAGGGGCTTGTGTGGACCCCACCTCAAATTATCCTCTCATGGGAAATTATGTGGGTGCGGGCCCCACCTATAACTTCCCCTTGTATGATATAACTAACATCAATAAATAAAATTATGTACTACAATTTTATTTATTTTATTATAAATCCCAAAAAAAATTAACTCTCAACCCGCACAAAACACAACTGCAGGAAAGGTCCCCTTAAGCGAATACCAGCGCATCAAGTTCATCGATGTCCTTATATTTCAATTCAAAGCACCGATTCAAATGATTGAAAATCCCACACGTATGTTTACTGAACGTACCTGAACAATACTTCCGAAATTGATTCTAGGCACACCAGACCTCAAATTCAAGTGTCGTCAGAAACCACAGACTTGTAAAATTTCAAAGTAGTTAAGAAAAAGTTTTCCTTGAAATTTATGGGTCTTTACAAGGATTCACACTTATGTCATCATCAATTCTTGATATATTATTTTTTAATATAACAGGATGGATTTACACTAAGCTTCCTTGGCCAAGGAATTTTCAAGGGACAACCATCATGATCAACAAAAACCATGATATATTACTTTGTCAACATGGAAGTGACAAATAATTGATTGACCACTCAAGCAATGTCATAACACCAATGACACAGCCAACATAATCTACCTCACAAAAATTTCATTACCATGTGTTTTTCCATTACATCGAAGCATGAGATTAAATTGAACAATGAGGTATTTGTACCATGCCAGGAGAACAATACACAGATCCATAGATAGGAACAAAAAATAACCCCCAAAACACATAGTGTTCCTATTGTTGGGTCTATCCTCATGATCTCAACTGCTAGTTATCCCCATGTATGAACTTCGTGATAAGAAGTCTCAATTCATATGATCCCCCATCACCCAATAGTCAAAAATCAACTAAATTCATTCAGTATGCTATGTCTAGACCAAATTACATTTTTATGATTAATTTCATAGTATCTTTAGGTAATCATTATAGACTGGGATTTATTAGAAAGGTTTTATATATAAAATAATCTATTGAAATTTTCATATAAAAGGTGGGAAAAAAAATTTCTACACTATAATGGTAATTATATGTCGAGTTTTTCTCACTATATACATAATGTGGTAATAAAATATATTGTTAATTTTGAGTCTAGGGCCCCCACTATTACAATAGTACAGTAATACATAGCATGTCAATATTTATATTTTGATACCATTCATATATGAATATTTTTCAACTTATCTAAAAATAAGGCAGTTGTGTATGTTATTAATTATCTCATTTGTTAGATTATGACCAATATGAGACCTTCTCACTTTTATGACGAGTAATGGAATATGTCTATTGATTGAAAATAAGTCTGGAAATGTATGGGCATACATACATCAGTGAAATATAGTGTGTTTAGGTACTTGGATGAAGGTCATGTGTTGTTATCATATACAACACTAATGAAATGTGAAGTATTATTCACTGTGGAAATTAATTTCTATATAATCATGAAAAGATGAGATGTCTTATACCAGATTGACATTTTTCATTATCTAATAGTCATTGTTTTTTATAGAAAAATAGATTATGTTGGTTTCAATGTGAATTATGTTATACATCTTGTGGTAGAAATGTTCTTATATATACATGACTGTGTCTGATCAATATTTTACTAGAACCCTATGTTTGTTGAGTTACACTGATGCTTTCACACATGCCACACTTTTCATAAACATATAAAATAGGGATCTTATATTAATTATCAATACTAATAAGGACCTCAGGTTCAAACATTTGGACTATTAGATATGTATTTTGTTTTAGAGGAAGTGTTTGTGTTTATAAATATAGTGTTTGATGGACCAAATATAAGAGGGTTTTGGATGGATTCACAGGGAGATTTGAAATTTTCAATGAAGTCCATATGGATTTTAGTGTATGTGGGATATTTGATGTTGTGTTTAAAAGTTATATCCATATTATTATAATGATTTATGGATATGTTGATTTAAATGTATCCTTAAACCCACACTTTATCATATGTTGGTACCAACATCGCTTGCTGTGAATGTGATGCTTTCCAAGAGTTTATTACATCTAATTCATTGTGTTGTATAAACAGTAAATTATGTCACATCATAATGATATTATTATTTAAGTTATAATACATTTTAATAGAATATTAATAGATTAGGAATTCATTAAAGAACTTAAAAAATTTCTCGAATGGGAATAAATAATCTGGTTTTTTGAGATGGAACATTATGTGTTCAATGTAGTATGTAACAAACCAACTAAGGATTTCATAAAAAAGGTACTTAACACAACTCTATAAAGGTTTTAAAGGGTTTTATTGATCCCTTTAGGGTGTAAAATAGTGTTTTAGTTTCATAGTAAACACCATTAGGAATGATTCCACCATTATGTGAGAGATAACTGAATGTTGAATATTCTTCAAATGATTCAATGGACCATCCATACATTAGATATTAATGTAACATTAATCATATATCACAAAAAATAATCCTGATTGTTAAATGATTAATAAAAAATAAAAAATCCAAAAATTTACCTAAATAAAAAATAATAATCATAATCAAATATGATACAACATTGAAAAACTAGGTAAAAAATTGATCCCAACACAAGATTGAATCCCAGTCCACACATCCTCTGATTTATCACAACCTCTCAGCCCAACCAACACCAACCCCAAGATTAAACATGATTGAATCTAAAAAACTAGAACCTTCAATATATATGCATAAGAAAAATCACACAGTAGGCGTCTTCTGATCAAATCTATTCAATTCATTTCATTAGGTAATTCATAAATGCTTGTTTGAAAAAAATAATATAATGTATTAATTTTAGTGTAATAAATAACAAACTAAAATCACATATTAAATTACTTCATAGATATTATTTCAAATGAAACAAATCTCATTGAAAATGATACTCTACCCTAATCCATTTTAAAATTTATGTATTTATTTTGAAATCCACATTAAAACACCAATAAGATAGGAATTTGTTTAAATGGGTTTCCCAAAATCTATAAAAAATATTTTAAAGGAAATTATCTATGAAAAAATGTCACATATATACAATGTGGGATCCATAACTCTAATGGTATGTAATGATTATATACAAGTTATGGGTGCCACACCAACATATGAAAAGGAAATGATACAACTAAGATCAATATTGAAACCCCAATGTAAAACACCAATCAAGAAATAAAAGTGTCATGGGATCTACCATGGGATTATAACATTAAAAAAATCAAACTTTTGAAATTTCCCATTGACCAACAACTGACATATGTTGAGTCCAAATGATCATAGGCCATAAAATTACTTCAGAATAGAATCATCACAAAATCCATCTCATTGTAGTCCTATTTCCAAGAACGATTGGTGGGACTCTAGTAGAGTGTGATACCACCTAAATAATATAATATAGATCTCCCAATTAGTACACAGGTTCCCATGTAAATAATAAAATTTTTGGTGGGTGAATAAATAATAAATGATCAATAAAAAATATATATGTAATATCACTCATTCAATTTCCTCACACCTATATAAAATATCCACATTTTACACCATACATCCATTACATAAAAAAATATAATTCCCTTAATAGGGAGAAAGAAGAATAAAATAGTGATAAAAAACCCACAAAAGGGGAAATAAACACCATGGGATAATGGAGAGGGGGTCACAATGTTTTAAAAAAACATTTTATAAACTACAAATCAGGACATTACCATAAAAATATATCTTAGAATTTTGAGCCATTTCCATTTAATAAAATTAACATCAAAATCCTTTAGAAATATATTTAATCCTCACACACTATTTAAATTTCAATTCCTCCATTTAAAATCTAGGATTTCCCTCTTTGAAATCCAAAACAAGGCTATGTGCCTTCCATTTCCATTAAACACATTTTAAAGAGTAATTAAGGAATTTTCAAAAGGGTAAATGACAAAAACTAATGTAAATAATAATTTTAAATTAATATAATTAATCATTTTTAAATTAATTTTACGTTCAAAATATCTTTTCAAAACTAATATCTCATTAAAACATTGTTTCTAATTTTTTAAAACAAACGGGGTAAAAATCCCATACTCACTACAAAAAAAAATCAGTAAAATTCTCATAGTCATTTTGAAATTTCTAGAAACATGAAATATGACATTTAAAAAGTTAAAAGATGATATTCAAATAATAATTACTTAATTCCATTATAAAAACTCATATAAATTATTTGAATACTATACATAGATATTATATACATTCAAACATTCAAAAAAAGTAATTTTGAAATCCCAATCACACTTAATTTAAAAGTGAAAAAATTTCATTTAAATAACTTCTATGAAAAATTTGAAACCTATCTGAAAAATTTGACCATTGACATGAATAAGTGAGAAAAGTAACGTAACATCTTCTTAAATACAAAAGATACCAAAACCCCAAGATATGACCATCCGAAACACATTACATTTCTTATAGAGAAAATTATCATTCAAGGGGAACATGTAATTATAGGAAGGAAGTGATGGAGAAGAATAAAAGAAAAATGGGGGGAGATTTACTAATAAATCACTTGAAAATCATTAAGAATTATCTAATAGTTGAAACAGGATAAGAATAGAGATCCCCCTTGGGCTCATTAGTTCCAGGGAATCCATATGGGAAATGTGTTTGGAGAATCCCCTAGTAATTACAGTGTGGTAAAATTGAAATTAAACAAAATAAACAAAGGGAAGACTACATGTTTTTCTGGACCATGTTCCAACCTTGTTGGAGTACCCCTACGCACAAGAATATTTAATGGTTTATTGATAAGAACCACACATTTTTAATTACCCGACATAGATGAAAAAATAATACATATAAAACACTATAGATGCATTTGGGTGTTAATTTTCACCCCATGATGATGTTTTCTATCCATAAAAAGTAACTGGTCACAAAATAAAAGCCAATTGATAAAAAAATATAAATAAATATAATATTATTTGAAAACCCCATCACAATCCGAACTCAAAAAAAGTAATACATTATTCCCATAATAATTAATCATTATATTTTCATGGATTTCATGATATCTCCATGAAAAAATCAATCATGAACCTCAAATGAGAATTCCTATGAAGTGAAGGAGACCTAACATGCTATCCCCACTATTTTAAATTTATATAATATAGTGAAATAAATAAAACTATCATGAATCATCAAAAAAAATAAAAAATCATTATATGATCTCTTTCTCAAACGAAAAACTTATTAAAATTGAAATAAGGGAGAATAAATAAAATATATCCTCATTGAATGAAATTATTTATCACCTTTGGTCACCTAACAGATATATAACCAAGGGTTACTAACTATATCACAACTTCATAATGAATCCATAACGACCAAATATAATTACCATTCATTGTATAATTTAAACTCGTACATCAGCCACCATAGTTACCCATAATGGACCCAAGTAAATTCCTCATATTCAACTAGTGAGTATCTAAAAATCCCAAAAAAAACTATCTAGCACAAAAATCTATCAAAAGAGATGCATCTAAACTAAAAGGAACATCAAAACAATTACTATAAACCATAGAAAAACCCATATTATGGACATGAAAAATGATATCCATTCCCAAAAAATTGAATTCTATAATAGAACCATCTATTTATATATTATTATAAAAAAAATTAGATCGAAACCTATCATGATCCACAAATATAATTTTAATGGTTTTCAAAAAGTCCAACCTCGAAAAATATATCAACCTATAGACATCTTTAATGAACCAGGAATAAAAAAATTCCTAAGATAACCTATGTACAAACAATATAGTCAAGCTATAGTATATTTATTACATGAGGGGATAGAATTACCTAGAAAAATAATCTATATGTAAAAAAGAGGTCTCTTCTCCCTAGGAGAAGGAACCATTTTTTCTAACCCATGATTGAAGGGATTAAGAAAGGAGGTATGAAAATTCCTTGGTTACCTATGTTATAATTAAAAGATAGTTATATTCCTTATATGATAAGGAACCTTTTATTCTATCCTATTATCATGATAATCTTTTTCTGCAACCATTGGGTTACATTCAGTCCAATTGGATAAAAACAAGGCATCACCCAATATTTGTTTTCCCAGATTTCTATTATTCCACATGAATAGAGACCATTATAACCACTTGAAGTGATATTATGATAGGTTCATGTAAAAAAATTAAAATCTAGATGAATTCCACATCTGAAGAAATGATATTTCTTAGATTCATTGATATTCAACACAGGGGATAAGAATACCAAATCTTAGATTTCATTGATGTACACATTCACTAACCACAGACCCTAATTACAGATCATAATCTAAATGCATATATCTACTTTCATGGCATTGGGATAGAACCACTAGATACCCATAAATCTGAAAAAATTACCTTTAAAAACAATCCAAAAACTATGAATCTACCATAGACTACCATTACACTTAGATATATTTGAAAATATATGCCACCAAATCTCTCACATATATTTTTTTTGTTTTTTAAATAGTTGAGGATCAACTCATCCCATGAAAAACACATTGTTGACTTTGTAAAAATTTGATCTCCACAAAAGGAAGATAAATATTTACACAAGAAGTAAATAATGGGGTTGGAGAGAAAATATGGTATTGAGTCCACCATTATTCTGGAATTATGGGTTGGGATTGAATCTAATGGGACTACTGTCATGTAATGAATGGATTATCAACTAGGACCATCCTCAGTAAAAAGCCTTATAATTTTTCTTCTGATCATTCTAGGAGGTATAGTACATGTATCACAAAAAAAACAATATAAATTAATGTTTAAAAACTTAAACCAAATAATCCTTTTATAAAATTGGGACAAAAACAATTATATTGAGTCATCTCATTGGAAAATAAAAATATTCCAAAAAAATAAACATTCCATTAAAACATTACTAACAACTACCAATGTTTTTTAAAAATCCTTCGACTATGTAATACACATGAAAAAGTAAAAACCCCATTTTTAAATAAAAAATAATCAAATTGAACAAAAATTACACAAAACAAAAATATTAAGAAAATATCATTTTCTAAGATCCAAAATAAAAAAATGATATTTTGAAAACAAATAACATTTTAAATTTAATATTAAAGCCAATAAAATTTGTTATACACCCCAAAAAAATTTAAATCACCCAACTTTTCCAGTATAGAAATTTTCTCCAAATAAATTTTTTGGAATAATAAATGGGTAAAAAAATTAAGGAAAACTAAGAAAATTTCATTATTCAATGATACAATATTTTTTTTGAAATTAAGAATTTTGAAAAATTCCATTATATTAAATACAAATAATTAATTCATACAGTATTAAATAAAGACACAAAATTAAAAAATATTTCATTTTTTCCACAACAAATTAAAAAAAACCCTCTCGATACATCTCCAATAATTGAGAATCACTTAAGGAGAAATATTGAATTGAAATTAATCATCAAAACTCTTATGTCGACGAAATAATTAGATAAATTATATGGTTAACTTTTTTATTAAACCATACACTAAATAAAAATCAAGCTATTTGGATGTGATAAAACTAATCCATATGGGAACCACACAATTTTCTAGATTGTGAGAGAAAAGTGTGATGCCAATTTTCCCCTCCAAATCCATCATGAAACCAAATAGAGTCCCACGATATATCTTATATAATTATAGGGAATAAAAAAGTCTTCAATTTCCATCAAAATCCATCAATAAAAATCAATTTAAATATTTATTTCAACAAAAAATCTCAAACCACCCATAAAAACTCAAGTCTCAGGATGAAAATTTTTTCATGACATTCTCTATGCACATACATCTCAAATTTTGACAAAATTAATAATTCTACATTATGCTGTAAAATCTTAAAATAATAAGATGGTTACCCTGAAAAACCTAATCCCTTATATAACATTTCTTCTGATACAATTTTCTACATAATCTATTTTGGATAACATCCATAGGGTATCTAACATGGCCTTCCATAAGGCCCGGAGGGAATTCTAAATCACCATGTGATAAAAATTAGTGTTGATAAATCAAACATAGAACCTCTATTAATGGTTTCTTCATAAAATTAAGATAATTTTGAAAGAAACATATTAAAATATATATGGTTATTTCATACTTTTCATATCCATGTAATATGAATTATAAATAAAAAACTAAAAATGTGTGTCCAACTATTCATAACCATTAAAACAGATTCAACCCATTTCTATAAATTGAAAACATAAACCATATATAAATTTTTTTTAAAATGTAAAATTGGTTTCAAAAAACCAATAGTAAAAAAACCCTATCCACACATGAATCTCCCTTCACAAAACCACCATTTTATCACCACATCCTGAGTGACCTATCTTCAACAAGAAGATCAAAAATGTGTCTAGCTAGAAACATGGAACCTTTAATATATAAGAATGACCAAAGAAACCAAATTTCCCTCCACCAACTGAATCTATGAATCATTTTTATAAGAAAACATATAAATGATTGTTTAAAATAATCACTAAAATGTATAAAATTCAAAATAACAAGTGATAAACAAAGATCAAGTCTATAATTACTTCTCAATCATTACCGTTTTTATCTTTATAAAATAAAAGTTATAAATGAAAGTGTTTTACTAGGATAAAAAATTATAAAATAAGAAAATAAATTTCTAAATCAACGTTAAAAACCCATCTTGAGAGTCTTTAATTTAAAATGGGGTTTCCAAACATCTTTGAAAACAATTTTAATGGAAACAACACCAACACAACTTTTCAAATATAAACAACAGGCAAAAAATATGTCCAATGTTATAAAATGATCATAAATGTGATTTGGGTTCCAAAACAGTATAATAAAGGTAAATAATACAATAACGAAAAACATATATTTCATCTATATAAATCAACTATGAAGAAATAAGATTTTTATGGGCTCTGCCCAAGTGAGATAATGTGAGATGCATATAATTTTATCAATTTTCAATGGAACAATCACTATAATATACTGAGTCTAAACCATCAAAATCCATCCCACTACCCCAAAATGATGTAATTGACAATGTATCACCTTATATAACTTGTTACTAGAATGACTAGAAGGACTCTAGATATGTGTGAAAAGACAAGATTAATGTAAATATTGATCTCCCACCTAGTACCAAGGTTCGGTTGACTAAAATAATATTGGAGATTAGTGAATAATTATTAAATGTTCACTACATAAGGTGTACAAAATAACTCTCCTTCACTGACATCACCCTCATATAGAAGAACCCCATTACCCAACATATATAAATGGAATTAATAATGTAAAATACCTCAAATGAGATAATCATATATCACATAGTGATAGAAAACTCACACAAGGAGAAACAAACATCCTGGGGAAATCAATATGGACCCACATTCTTTTAACTGTATGCTTTTACAAAGAATAAATCAGGACATTAAAATGAAAATGTGTCTTGTAATGCAAATGCCAGTATATTTCAAAATACACCACTTCAATAAGAATTATAAATCCATTAAAACCTTACAATTTATTTAATACATAATGAGACACTTGAAAATCATGGTATATTAATATTAAAATCCATAATAAGGACACAATATTTTCTTTTCCATCAAACACATTTTAAAGATCCATTAATGAATTTTCACAAGGGGAATAACCACACACACTTTTTGATAAAAAATTTAGACTCATCAATGTACCCTTTTTAAAATTATTTCAATGTAACACCTCATTTTAAAAAATCCATTTAACTTATATTTTCCTCACAAAGAAAGCTAATATGAGATCAAAATCCCATAATCACCATAAAAACCATTTCAAAAAATCATTAAAGGAATTTAAATAATGTTTTTCACATGAAGACATTCTGGTTTAAATGTACAAACATGAAATTCATATAAGAATAACTTTATTATAAGATAAAATTTCATTGAAAATTTACAAAAAATCAAATTGATGTCACATATATTCATAAATTCAGGAAACATTTGTTGGAAAATATTAATAGCATATTGAATTTCAATATGAAACAATTTCATCGAAATTCCAACATGGATGAAATGAAAGCTGAGAATGTTTTTCCTTTTTAGGAAAACCTCACAAATATTCAATGGAAATAAATTTAAAATCCATAAAAGAACAAAAAACAATGTTAAGGCAATACTAATATAAATATATATATATATAATAAATAATTAGTGTTTCAGTATAAATAATAAACACAGGAAGAATGGAAGGAAATGGAATAAAAGAGAAATGAGGAGAGGCATAATATTAATTCAATAAGAATTATCCCTGACTCTAAGGAGAAGAAGTTTGGAAATCCCCATTGGGTTCCATAGGGTCATTTAAGACACATGGGATAAGATTAGTTCTAATAACAATTTAATTTAAAATATATACAATTATAAAACCTAAAAATTAAGAATCATATGTTGATGGTATTTTTTAGACAATGGGTTTTATAAAACGTGCACCGACTGTGCTAGAATAACCATTTAAAAAATCATGCCACATGGTTCCATTTGAATATTCAGAAGGATTGACTAGTCATGTGGAGACAATAACAAATTGCACTGTCTCCATGATAACACCCTTTGTAAGGTCACTACATGGTAAATTCTAATAGAATGGTTAAACCACACATCAATAATAAAACTCCAAAAATAAAAATTATAAGCCTGAATATTTTCCTATCTCAAGGTGACTGAATATAATATAAAATTATTATAAGAATTAACCACAATTTTATGGGTGTGTCACATATCATATTCACTTCAACAAATGAAGATAATCACAATTGGTTTATAATTATATGATATCCCTCCTACCAATTTTCCATTATTCCATGAAATGGTTATTGATGATCACTTCCTTACTATAACATCACTCTCCATGAACTACGAAGGCACTATCACTATACTCGATGTACATGAATCGTCAGGTTAAAAAATGAGATCTAATGGCCAATGAATTACCATTGAGGTATAAAGCATACATTTTTTACTCTATAATCATCATTAAACCATACTTTCTTAAAGGAAAAGATGGATTCCACTGTAAAATAATTACACATATGGAATATGTTTTATATATACTACGCATGTTTATTATTAATGATAGATAATTCTTTTACTTTATGATCTTAAACTTCTAATTCTCATGAGAGGATACAATAAACCCCATATATTATAAGAAAACACAGTGAATACTTTATTGGTATCACATGATCCTCTAAAATTCACGATGTTAGAAGAAATAATATCCTACTAAATATAGATTTCATACTCCATGTAGTCATATGTAAGTGGTTGATAGGCCATGATCAGCCTCATTTGGGATCCCATCACCTCTCAAGGAAATATTCATAATTATAAAGTGAATGGCAGACCATGTTAATAAATAATATAATACTATATACTATAAAATATCAAGATATCATACATGTTCATATTCCCAAGCTCCTCCACATTAGTAGTATTATTTTTCAGAATAATGTGAAATGATTTATTCAATCTATCATGATCCAAATGTAATTATTCCCTCAAGGGTTATGAGGAAATTCAATAATGAATTCCTTGGACTTTTCATACCATTTATAGGTGTCTATTGAAAGTGGATGAAGATGGCTGAATGGAATTATATGATAATGTTTAAGCAACTGATATGCATAACAATATTACACCAAAATTCCATACGTGACATGTTATACTAGATATCCTAATTTGGTACTTCATCGAATAGTATATCATGGTGGATCCAAGGTTGAAAGTCCATTGAGAGTGATTAAAATTATTCATCACAGCCTTCATCGAGGAGAAAAAACCACATATATTGTAATAAAAAATACCCTCAAGATATAGAGACCACTCAATAGTCGTCTCCCCACCATATGTAATTCTATCATTACACTGTCACTCCCCATCTCTAGATTTAACCCAATGAATAAGCTCCGCTTGTGAGGGTGTCAGCTAAATAATAGAAAGAAATACATCATTATTCTCTCCTTTTGGATACAAATACATCTATGAAAAGAGGCTCACTAGGTTTCCATCATCAATAGACCCTTTCATGTATTGAGAATAAAATTTCAAATTTGGATCCTAAATTACAACATTCCATTTTCCTGTAATATGGGAAAAGGGAAATCAAATTCCCAACTATATTCCACTAGGTTATTCTTCTAGATATTAATATATTTCTCATAAATATTGTCTCTAAAACGTTTTTTGATAGAATATAGCTTGATTCTACCCCTAAAAATATAGTATTTCAAATATTTTGGATCTTTTATAACCTCTAGAATCTCAAGGTCATCTATTGGGTAATTATTTTTATGTTGATGATGTTATTGAGTTCTATAGAACAACATGTGATCATCCAATATAAGTACAAAACCAAACAATATTTCTAATGAATCATAAGAAATGACATTTCCCATCCAGAACATGGGTATAATTAGAATAGTTTTGGTTGTCAAAGACTATATACATTTAACAAAGGATACTTGTCTCTAAATTATATAAATTAATTTCATCCATTTATAGTTGGGAGTAGTTAGATGATATTCATTGAATGGTAATTCCTTCAAAAATCATATGGAATAATGTAGTAATCCAAATAATATTAATAACTTAAATTCATTTACTTGTTCTTCCCAAGAATTATCATATCTCATATTTTAATGATCAATTGAAAGGTCTTGTTCCAATACTTAATGTCCCAAGAACATTGAATATTTTACCAAAAAACATCAATTTGATAAATTTATATTAAATAGACTATCATAGAGTTTTCTTAAATCCATTATCAAATAATAGTTATAATCCTATTTTTCTAGAATATACCGAAATATCATCCATGAATACCATAAAAATACTTATGGTATCTTTGAAATAATCATTTTATAAGATCTATGAAAAATGTGTAATCATTGGTTAACCTGAACGGCATCACTAGGAACCGATAATTCTTATACCTACTGCTAAAAGAAATCTTATAAATATTACACATCATTTCTATAATTCAATGATACCATAACTAGATGATAATCTTTAAAAATCCTAATTCCACTTTAAACTGAACAAAGAGGTCATCATAATGGTTTAAGGTATATTTATTCTTAATGTCCAAATAGATTTATCATTATAATTAATGAATAAATAAATAATTCCATGATCTTCTTTAGTAATGAGGTCAGCCCCTGGGGACTCACGGGGAGAAATGAAGCCCTTGTATTCTATGTCATCCAGGTCAATATTTTATTCTTTCAATTTCATAGATTCTATAAAATTAAAAGTTAATGAAACATATTGTGTTCTATGTCCAAGATCAATCAAAAAAATTACTTACCTCTTCATATGAGAAATTATATTATTATCATGGATTACTATAGGGAACACCATAACCATAAGAGGATGCTCTCTCTAGATGTTTATTTAACTTTCCTTAACCATAAGATATGATGCATGATATTTTTAGCTTTTCACTTCAGAAAGAGGATGTCATATCTATCAGTATTATATATCTGAATCTTCTTGAAACACATAAGTTTCCATACGATGGGTGGGGACGGTTACCCTCATTCCATGATTATAAATGTGTATTTCAAGTCCTAAATCAGTCTATAATGATAATAACACCATGTAGGCCAATCTATAGGATAAAATAAATCTTATTATAGATTCCCATTTAATATGGAGATGATACACGAGAGACATGAGAAGCATAGTTTTTTCTTATTCATCATGAGAGGATTCAATATCTCGAAAGAATAGTCTTATGATTGTCAGGGAGATTGAAAAAATCTATGATATGGTAATATATAACTGAATTAATAGAATGTTTCACTGTACATGAGTTAAAAATAATGGTACATATCACACTCTTTGGTCTTTTCTAATATGTCAAAATATATGAAACTTTCTTACCTATTAATGATCAATTTTCATACCACTAATAGGGGGATAAGCCCCTAAATATATCTATATATTTCATGTTCCACTACCACCAGTACTCCCATTAGATCAAGGTCTCACTACCTTTTTTAAAACATACTACCATGTGTATCCTTTCATAGTTCATGATCCGACACTGCATCAGAGAGTGTGTATGTCTCTATAACTATTATGTGGATTTTATAACTTCCCATAAGAATTAAAAACCTTGGAGGAAACATGTCATAAAGGTATCATATTTATAGTTTTATTACATTGATAGAATATAAGAAGTAATTATCCCATAACTATAGATGATAAGTATTAATATGGGTTCAGGGATTCACTACCACATCATCTTATCGGTTCATGAAACTTCATTTTATATAAAAAAATATTCATCCTACATGAATGGGAGAATCATAAATAATTCCTAACCACCAATATTGGTGTATTTGCACCATCATGTATCAATCCAATACCACTGTATAAGTGGGTATCATCTAATGTAATAATTATGATTACATAATATTTCACACACCTATCTCAAAATATTGAGAGTTAAATAATTTATTGGAAAACATATTTTTCATAAAATTATAATGAATAAAAAACTAGTTTGAATAATCCATGACAATAATGTTTCCCTAATTATGATTGAAAAACAATAGTGACTTCACCAGTACTACAGATGATTGTTAAAATAGGTAAATATTAACAATTAATGTAACATATATCCATTAAATAACACTAATAATCAACATAATGCATTTGAAAGAGTTAAAAATCATGATATCATATTATTTCCAAATCTTAATTTTTAGATTCATAGTTTAGAAATACATGCATCAACAGTGCAGGTCTCACTAGATAGAATGATCTATACACATAGTTTGGATGTTTTTTCTAACCATGTGCTAAGCATGTGGGTATCATTATAACAACTATAATTGTGTTTCATAATTTTGATGCATGATTGACAACATGTGTGACTCATTCATGAACACTCAAAAAATTTCATATGATCTTCTATTTCAAACCAAATATTTCTACAAATCATAATTAAATTTAAATAGATTATATGATACACATTTAATGATATCCAATCTGGAATCATGGATTGCTATAATGAATGTTGTCTAGATAGTCACTAATAACATACCCCTAAGGATTCAATGATCATATACCATATATATGTTAATATAACAAATATGGTAAAAAAACTAGCTATGATACAATTTATTCAGAAAACGAACCCGATCTACACAAAACATGGGTACTTCATCTCGTTTTTGGAAATGTGATAAGGGAGTTTCAATTAATCATGAGATATAAAAAAGAACTTAGGAAACGATGAATATACCTTTGGGAAGGTTTCTACTAATGAAGATCCATTCAAGAAGATAATTTCCCATTGAAAGAAATATATTGATTTGTTACAAGTTAGTGAGTCATTCATATTTATAAATAAAATAATAATAGTATCCCAAATGTCAGACATGATATAAATGAAATAAAAAAATAAAAGAAAAAAAAATAAATATAAACAATATGCAGCCATATATTGAAACAAGGGGAATGAATATGTATATACATAAAGTAATGTAACGAGAGTCCAATTTTCCAATAAAAAATAATTACTGTATAAAATTGAACTTATAAATTAATCAAAATAACTAATACCCATCTTCATATAACCTGATTTCTCAATCCCACTAGGTCACCCCATCCATCCAAAACACAAACTAACACATAAAACCAATACCTTAATGATGTTATTTTATATTACATATATCTATCCATTAAATTCAAAAAACAATCATTGGCTGTATATAGGTTCTGATAATACTTATCCCACTAGGATCCCAATATGTTTTTAATGGAACACATTTTTAATAAAAATAAAATCATGCTAATTTTATGTAAACGATATGAAAATAAGAATTTTCAATTTTAGTGTAAATTGAAACATAAAATATATATATAAAAATACTTAAAAAATTTAAAAAAAAATTTAAAAAAAAATTAAGACATGAACCTCGGGAAGATTCATAGCATGGGTATGGTTTACGGTCCATAGAATACTCATAGATTCATAGGGATAAAAACATTGTATCTATCTATGCATGTGCTTTTAAATAGAACATTGTCATGGCATAGTAACATGATGAAACTAATATAAAAAAACCAAAATTGTATAAATCTCAATGTCATCCTTCATTCACAATATACTATTATTGAGATGATGAATATTTTAAAGTACAAATTCTATGGGCGTCCATGGGTGACCAAGTGATTGTCATGACAATAAAAATGTATGAAAAGACATTGGTTAGTACTGTGAGAATATTTCAAAGAATATTACATGTACTAATTCCTAATTTAAGATGATATGATAATTTATAGGTGTTATTTTCAATGATTAGCAGAGAAAACCCCTTGTTTTTTTAGTTTGGGTAGAGAGTGGAAAAAATGAGAAGGGAAATTATTAAGTGGTTTATATGATTAATAAATGGTATAATACTTTAAATATTTACTAATTGGAAAAATGGAATTCATAAAGATAAAAAAATTAATTTTTTAAATTGAGGTGTTTTAAAATGATGTAATGAAAACGTGTGATTGTGATATAGTTCACTGGGTAGATAATTTATTCTTTTATGTGATTTTATAATGTGAACATATACATCATAATGTTCCAAATATTTATCATTCTATACTGTAAAATATAATTATACACAATATATGGTTCCTTATGATATATAATATTACTCTATTTTTTATTTAACCATAATGAGGTGATTGGATTGCACATAACACAATACTGGAATTCTATTAACCAAAGTGTTTAATATCTCTTTGGATGACTCGTGTAGCTATAGATGATTGACATAGAAATATGTACATCTTGAGTTGAATTTTTTTTGATGGTTTATATTATATGATGTGATATAATATACTTGATATTCTCTAGTGGATTCCTCCTAGGTGGATCATGGTAATGAGAATATTGGTCAGAGTACCTTGACCTGATGCTGAATGTATGTTAGTAGATAATGGTTAATTTTTTTGTTAGTTTCATTTGGAATGGGGCTGTATGATATATTAATTAGTATATTTTATTTAATATTTCTTTTGATATAAGTATCAATCTATGAAAAATACCACCCCATAATTTTTTATTGGTGCAAACCAACACAAACAGTGTGAGTGGCTAGTGTATTGTCCAACCAGAATAACTTATTCCCACCCTAGTGATGGATGTGAGTATGATGAGGGTATGAGGCTAATAAAATCATCTGGATGTGGGGTAAATGAGGATGTCCTTTATGGTGGATATGTGCGGTTTATAGGAACATTAGAAGGATTGTATAAGGTTGATGTTCTTTATTATGAAAGGTGTCGAGATATTTTTTGTTTGAGTTGGTGGGATATGATTTATAGATAACCTTCTATATTTTTATGAGCTATGATATAATATAGTTAATTTTTTATTTTTTGAGAAATTTTTATTCTGTGAATAGAGGAAAAACACATAATGAGTAGATGTATGAATGAGGAAATGTCGATTTTTAATAGATATAATAAGATAAATATTAATGACACATGAACAATGAAATAAAAATTTTTCATTGTAAAACCTTTTAGTCAAGTATTGGAAATGAAAATATATATCCTTAACATAGTTACTTTTAGTGTGATTTTTTAATGAGAAGTGACTAAATATTACAATGAAACTACTTTGATTATTAAGAAAACCCAATATATAATTAGTTATTTTTCCTTAAGGGATAGCCTAGGAAACATAATATTTTGATCACTAATACTATTACATAAAACGTTTCAAGGGTGTGTTGGTGGATTTTGGTTTGTGACTAGATTTTTTTGTAGGATTTTGGTGTAGGGATGTTATTTCTTAGTCCATTGAGGTATTTAATTTATCTAGGATTATCACACTATTATGACTTATCGAGTGTCTTTATTTGGTTGTACTCATATTTTATTTCAAATTTTATCAGTTTCCTTATTGCATAAATGATTATTACTATATATTCTAATCATGGATTTATTATTGTTCATTCTTTAGTAGTATTTATATCTTTTATGTCCTTTAATTTTGTATTCTATTGGTTAATCATTCCCATTTCTATGATTTATACCCTCAATGGCACTTTCCAACCCATGGAATATTAGAGGCAGGATTTGAGGTCACACATGGTTTTCTTACTTATTTAGGAGTAGACATAATAGAAACGGATTATGAAATTACATGAAAAATTGGATTTCTACATGATATAGAACTCATGGGTTCCTAATCTCTACAATCATATAGGAACCTCAAGGACTACTCTAGCCATTTAATTTTGTAGTGATCACCTTCACACCATCTTCATCACTACACCATGGAATAAATCAAGCATCCATGCCATATCTAAACCATCCATCCCTCTATGATTCCTCTAATTCTTAAATAACTATATATGGAAAATAATTATATATAGAATTTATATTTTAGTTAAAAAATCAATGATTCATCAATAAATACAACCATATAATGATGTAGAGGATATTTTTCTAATAATATCCCAAAATGGGATATTTAGAAACCCCTTTATCATTTTTCATACAGAAACCTTCTAAATCCATCATGACATTACTATAAAACTTTTATTCTCATATATTGTAATCAATTATTCAATAATCACCCACAGTAAGTTCATATGATTAATTCTAATCATGGGAAACAATATTCATATAAAATGATCCATATGATATAATTCATTTTCATCATTCACATTGACACTACATATTTATGAATAAAAAAATAAATACTCTTAAAAACACTTGTCAAATATGATTACCAGCACAAACCAACCTCAATACTCTCCCCTAAATAATAATTTACATATTCTCTTTTAAAAAACTCTAAAATTAAATCAATTATCCCCCATTATTAAAATGGGAATGATTCCCTTTATAATTAATGAATGAAAAATATTTCAAGCTACTTCCATAATTTATATTTTTCTAATACATACCTATTAAAATGGTATTATGTAGTTATCCTCCATCAACAGTGAAGCCAAGAAGAAATTATCTAAATATTATCAATAGAGGATTATAAATTAAAAAAATCACCCAACAAGATATATAATACCTCCCCATGAACTAATTTTGAAGAAAACTATTTGTTAGAAATGAGATTAGAATAGTAAATAACTTAGGGGAGTGTCCATTTCTTTTCTGAACATTATTTTTTGATGGTGTGGGTTAAAATTCAATAAAACCAACTACATTAATTAAACAATTCTATAGATTGTTATATAATTGTGACATTAAAAACATAACATTAAGTAGATATATTTTAGTTTTACTATCCCTTCTTTAAACTTATCCTTTATGAATTGAATTTTTCATGATAAAACATTACCTGGATTGATAAATTGTATTTTTACTTAATTTTAGAAGAATAAATATATCACATATTATTGTTATAATAAATGTCCCCATAATCCCAATATCAAAAATGTTATAATTTATCCATTATAATTATGTTGATTCATTATATACCGAGAGATATTAATCATTAACAGTGCTTAATGCTATTAGATATTTATTATTTATCATCGTAGAAATACATTATCATCCCATATAAAATTTAATTCTATGTTTCAACATATGATTATCCATAGAATTGGTCAAAAAAGATATATAAATCCACAAACATCTAGGTTTGGTCATCAAGAAAAATCACTTAATACCTCTTTCTATCAACAGATTATGGTGATATTGATAAAAAATAAGCATGACGAAATTCAAGCAATCGAATATAATTTTTGTTCTTCATATTTTAGTGTATCCAAATGATATTCTAATTCTTGTAAACATTACAAATGTTTATATGATTTTGTGATTTTATAAGGATATCAAGATGACAAACATTCATCACAAAAAATTCCATGTATTTTTGGATCAAGTGGCCATGTTTATAGGACTACAACAATGTTTACATCTTTAAGGTAATGAAATTTAATGTTTTCCTCAATAATAATATGGTTGAGATTCCCCTTTATTGGATTCCCTTGAATTATAATTTCCACATCCATTACCATTATGAAATGAATCTTCTTCATGGTCTTTATTACATACACTATGTCACAAAATATGATAACACTTCGAAAATAATGACCAATTTTACAACACATTGAAAATTTGTGATTTTTTTAAAAATATATTAATATTTTTGATGTTTTTCATTTCACACAGCACTGGATATAATTTTTTATACAAAAAACTACATTTTTCTTTCGTTATATGTAACATGATTTTCATATTTCACTACATTAAACATATATATTTTCTTATAGATCATGATACACTATGTCATGATTGGAAAACACACAATACTATAACCCTTCATTCTCTTGAGTTACACACAAGCTCAGGTATTAACAACTACTATAATATTAATATTTTCATAATAATATTATTATAGATAAAACTGAGTTATTGGAATGAAAGTTGTGAATAATATTAAATAAAGTGTGAAAATATTATTTACAAATGTATATGAAATGAATCCATTGGTTATCAATTAGATAGAATTGAAGGCCAGAAATATTTGAAAAACAAATTACTTCTGTATGGATGATTTTTTTTAATATAGAAAAAAAAAATTATCCCAATAAATTAAACAAACAACTTTTGACGAATTTATTAAATAAAATTTAAAAATTATATATTAAATCAATATTTTTTATTATCCTCCAATATATTTGAATGGTATAAGATAAAAATAAATCCAATTTTATGAATAGAATGATGTATTTTTCTAAAGGGTTATATTATCTCCTTTTAATGGAGAAACCATTTTAAATATAATGTTTTAGTCATATATATATTATTTGAAAAAATAAACTTCATTTTTTGATTTGTAATATAAAAATTTTCTTTGGGTTATTTTTATGAATATTTTTAATATGTTTCATTTTTATAAATTGTGATAATACAGAATATTAATTCAAAACTGTTTTTCATCTAAATTTCATATATATTTAAATTATATACTAATTTGGTTTTAAAGTATAATTAGATAAAAAAAATACATCAATTAATCCAATTTATGTAATGAGAACTAATTTCACATCAAAATGGATATATAAATATTTCAAAATATTGGACTGGTTTTCATTAAATAATTGCTTTTTCATCCCATATGAAGGATTAATATTAAATTATTATCTTCCACTTAGATGTTTGGAATTTGGTTAAATGGATAATAAAATATGGAATAATTATAATTTATAATGACTAATATGTTTTACATAAATTTTGAACCAAAAAAATATAGAATGATATATAAATTAATTTGAATGATTAAGAAAAAAATGAGCTTACTAAGTGGTAACGTTTATCTTATGTGAACAAATATCCAAATAATGTGTAAAAAATACAATGGAAGGATATATTTTTACCAATTCCACTCTTGTATATAATGTGGACAGTTATTGGTGGTAAATGAAGTCATGACCTAACCCAAGATGGAGATCGAGTCACAACCAACGCAAGCCCACCTCCATATGGTAGGGGGTGGTGACAAGCATCAAAGGAATAAAAAACTTAGTGATGCCTCTACCTAAACAATTATACTGAAACACATAAAAAACTCATTGAAAATTGTAGATGTAAGTAATGAATGAGGCAACACTACTATAATGTAAACAAAGCATGTATGGACCTCTGGATAGTACAAAAGTGTGGTAGTGTAAACTAAAATGTAATGGAAAATAATACGTTCCCATTCAAAAATTTATCCCAACCAAACATTAAAACATGAAAAGTAAAATTCTAAAAAATTATCCTAACTCTAGAATCCAATGATATGACCACCATAAACAGTACAAATAGCCAATATCTCTATGCTCCACTGAAGTCACTATCGACTTATTTTTCATCTACATAAGACACAACATGTGTGGGAAAATACCATGTAGGTGTGAGTATATCAATACTCTATATGACACCTCCAATGATGAAGGTGGATAAGTAAGAGATACAATAAGAAATAAAGTCATTATGAGAAAGATAACATCAAAGAATACAACTAAAAAAAACAATCACGACAAGTAAGCTCGTCCAAAAACAATGTAAGAAAACATGGTGAGTAGATAAACTACTTGTCGTGTCTTCTCCAACTATAGCATGAGAGTAGAATAATCCAACCACGGGAAGTTAAACGCAGATATCACCTGGAATACCTTGTGAGTTATTTCCTCTCCATGAAGGAGAGTAACCATATCCAATGTTTGGATAAAAAAGAAAGATATATATATCCCCAATAAAAGAATCCGGAACTGAGAGACTAACTGTATATTTATCTCAAATCTAATCCCAAGATGAAGAGTACCCAATATTTTGAATATTCCATCAATGATATCGATCATCCCACACATCTTCCCAAAAGTTATCATACATATCTAACCACACCCCATCATCGGGCCACACAACTGAGTGTGTAAAAACCTGAATTCAGAGACTCACACCATTGTAAAATATTATAGTTCCACTCTGAAGGCATCTAAGATCCACTGACCAACTCGACTTGAGAGTACCTCATAAAAGATGTTGAGGACTGACTTCCCAGCTCTGCAGGATGGTACCACTTAGAAGATGTCAGGGACCCATTTTCCACCTCTACTGGACGGTACCACTTAGAAGATGTTGAGGACCCACTGACCAACTCCACTAATAGGTATTACTCCGAAGATGTTGAGGACCCATATCCTAGAACTATTATATGGAACCACTTTGGAGATGTCATGGAACAACTTCCCATATCTTGATGATATTACCACTAGGAAAACATAGATAAACCACTGTCCATCAATATTTTAGGTTACCACATGGAATATGTTGAGGACACACTTCCAAACTCTATTAGAGGGTACTAATCAAGAGGTCGATGGTAATCCCACCAGATCCCTACAATCATAAGGGTTTCCTAAGATGGAATTATTTCCATAAAATTTCACATCATGTCTCAAATAAAACAACTAAGGTCACCATCATGTTCTGTGCAGGAAAATATTTTTTATAGGATTCTCACGGGAAAAAACTGAGCTTAAACCAAAAAGATAGATGTGATTTATGTTTCCTCTAATCATAACTAGGGGTATATAGCTTGTGATGGGTCCTACACTGCATGTAGTCCTATCCCACCACCAGGGTCAATCCGTGTATGCCACATGACTGTCGTCCATGTAGATAAAACCTTGCGTAGATGGCTTACACAACCTGTTCTATCTACTGGGGGTCCATGTAATGTGTTTTTGGTCATGTTAGTGTAAATCAGAACACGACATGTTGTATCATTTGGTATTGCACCCATGTTCTCAAACTGTTTCATATTACTCTTACATGGATCCCCCATGGTATTTTTCACATGGGTTGTGAAATTGAGATAGGCTATAAAACATGTAAGTGAGGTTGACATATCATTCCATCCATAACATTTATAGAATCCTAAAACTGTTACTGATGGGGCAACACATTGTGTGTACATCCATGAACATGGGGTATAGTGGAGATTTCGAAATAAATGACATATCAAGATTTCATGCATGAATTTTCATACACCACTACAGATCCCTGATCAAATCTATTTAGGTTGATAATATTTGACCAATAATGATGGACCATAGCCGTCATTTTCTAGAAAATGGCCACCCCTCATCTTTGGGGGGTTCCACTATTAATTTCTCACACCAAAAACTAATCTATATTTGATATCTTGATATTAAATCTCCAAAACAAGTACCATTTCATTAAAATATCCTGAATCAATGATTTTCTCATTGATCAGTTCTTGATTCATCGATCTTCAATGAATCTGAGGGTTTGATCAAGCTCATCACCTCCTAAAACCTGTCATAATAGGACCATGGGGTCCTATTGTTGTATAACATAATGAAATGGGGGAAGAAATAAAGAAAACAATTTTGGGAGGATTGATTCCAAGTGTTCTTGTCCAATCAATCAAGAAAAGGGAAACAAAGGATTTAAATTAATATATAATTTAATACCCTAGTACATAGAAGGACTATTGTTGGTGAAAATCATTGAATGATGATAGATTAACTCAAAAATTTAATCAAAATTGTGTAAAAACACTAATTTATTATCTCTACTATGATTATGGACCATCCCTTGATAAAGAACACACCCACCAATGAGTTAAGAGAATCTGTTGTGTTTTTGGTGTCCTAATTTGCTGTGATCCAGGGTTCGGTAGTCATTTGATAAGATTATCCAATAGAAAGAATGAATGAGATCTATGAATATTCTATGAATTATGAGAATAAACCTATTCATTTTTCTTAGGCGATAAATTTATAATAGTTTATTTTAGGTTAAAAAAATTAATTATGTTAGTTAATTAATTTAATCCATTGAATATACCACCATCGAGGGAGGAGTCCAAACTCCCCATGACGACACACTTTAGTGAACACTGATGGTAAAAACTCTTTTCAGACTCAACCATAGTATGAGATCTCAATCCTAAGATTCCATTTAAGAGTTATCTCATTTTTTCAAGAACCATTTTGTGTGCAATATAAAATATATGTTTTATTTTCATAAAATTAATTATGGGCACACTGTGTCTAAAAATCAAACATTGTCTCAACACCATGTTTTGTAAATTATTATAGATATTGTTTAATGTTAAAAAAATCTATCCATGTACATTATTCCATCATTTAATCCTTTTATCCCCAAAAAGGAAAACATAAGAGAACAACTCAGGATACTGATCCCTTACTTGGATCCCCCGCTCACATGCAATATCCTACACAATTTTATGCCTCTAAAGAAGGAAAAACAATGTGATGGTCCATCCACCTTGGGTCCTCTACTATAGATCCATGATCACCACCAGGTGCTCCATAGAGTTGGCACCATCCTTGATGTCCAGATCACCCTAGTCTATGACATGCATAGGTTCATGCACATATCTCCACAGGTATGATACACGAATGCATCATGATGCCCTTCTAGCAATGGGGGTTCGGTGAGGTTGTGGGAAACCTCTCTAACCCTCTATATGATCTCAAATGGTCCAATGATCTTTGAGGATAACATTACTCTCTTACCAAACATACTCAATCCTTTTCATGGTGAGTCTCACAAGAAAACATTGTATACCTACCCAAAATTCTTGGGCCTATAACAAAGATTTATATAATATTTCTATTTTCTATGGGCTGTTCTAATCCGCCAATTGATGACCATGGATTTCCCCACCACCACTAGAACTATCTCTAGGACCAAAATATATGTCTCACCAATCTCTATTTAGAAAAAGGGTATCATTTAAGTCTCCCATATAAAGCCTCAAAAGGTTCCATGTAGATGGTATAGTGGTATCTACAGCTATGGGTAAACTATACCAAGGGTAAGTGATCCTCCCAGCTCATACTAAAGTCCATCATAAAATCCCTTAACATATCCTGTTGAACATGGAATGTGTTATTGGTCATAACATAAGTCTTGGGATGAATGGTAATACTCATCCTCATGTGGTTCTTGAATTCCTCCCATGACCCTCTTAATAATTGTGATGTAAACTACACATTAAGATTATTGAAAATCAAAAAGGTCAGTAATTGAAGATGAACAACCTTTTATATGTACAACTACCTAAAACCCTCCACCAAACACTGCTCCCTAATAGTAAGGAAATGGCTCAACTTTTTAGATTGGACAACTATCAACTAGAAGGAATAATAACCCTTCGTTGTGCATAGAATACCTATGATAAAGTCCATGTATATGCAATCCCATTTCTACTCTGGGATGTTATGGGTATTTAAAAAACTAACATAACATGGTTATCGTCTTTCACATACTAAAATATGAGGAGCCAGGAGATGAATTCATGTATTCTTCTACTCATTTCACACCAAAAAAAAATACCGCTGAAGGTCTTAGTAGATCATCCCCACACTATGATGTTTTTCTAAGGTAGAAGTGCATAGCTCTTTCATCACCTCTTCCTGCATTGTTACTAAACCACTATTCATTCTATGAATAAATTGATGGGATTTCATCCTTCATAATATCCATTAGGTGAGTCTCATGTTGATATCAGATAACATTAGACCTCATAGTTGATGTATCTCATTCAAGCCTCTATAAAGTACATGAGAAGTTAATAGGTCAACATAATTGAATAAAGTAAAATTGTAACCTCTTACTTCACTAGGGTTAGTTGTAGGGAAGATAATAGATCTGAATATTATTTCACTAAACTATTATCGGACATCCAGATTTTGGAATCTTCTAAAGAGTTTAACAACCCTTCAGTATAAACAATATCAGAGCCATTGTCATGTAGGATCTCCAACAAACATCACTTTCTTAGGTTCAGGTCTCTCTATGTGATGTTGTACAAGAGACACCGATGGTATGAGTAAACCATAATGCACCCTCGTAGAAGGTAGTGCCTCCACATCCTCCTGGAGAAGACTACCGCTACTAGCTATAGGTGATGAGTTGTGTAGTTTTTCTCATGGAGTGTCATGTACATTAACATGTATGAGATAACTTATGTCTATTGCATTAACATGAAATTGAGACTAGCTTATGAGGAATCATAATAGACTAAGAATTCAAATAGTTCCACTGGAAGTCTCAAAAAATGGATCACTCTTCATCCTTTTCCCCACCATTACAAATACCCTCTGGCACTACTCATATGTGGTAAATAGATACCCTTTCCACATCAGGGCAGTCAAAGGGGCTTTGATTTAGGATAAGTATATCATAAACCACCTATTTAAACCCACAAATCCATGAAATCTCCACACCTATGACACATTCTTGGGTGAGTCCCAAGAAAGAACAACATCAATATTTTGTGTGTCTATAACTAAACTATGATCAGAAATGTAAATCTACATAAATTAAACTCGCGAATCTAGAACATGAACATTGTGAGTATTAAAAAAATATAGTCCTCTCAGAGAATTTCTATGACCATGCTCAAGTTCAATTCATGCTCCAACTATTATATAGAGTATACAAGTTAGTATTTGTGGACGAAAAAAACAAACTAGTCTTAGTTCGATTGGAAAACATGGTTCATCCAATCCATAAACACTATGGGGGAATTTTTCACAGCAATGGAAATCACAAGGAACTCATAGTGTATAGAGTGACTTCAGAATACCAACATTGAAATATCAGCCTCAAAAACCCTCAACAAGAGGTAAACGGACCTATGATAAATCCTAGAGAACCATCTCATTCCTTGAAACTGGTTAGTGTGGTCATAAATCCAAAACAAGGTATAATTGTTATTTACCATTACCTAGTATATGTGATGTTAATATACAAAATTACATATGACCCCATCCTCATTTTTTCATGAATAATACTAGAGCAGCCTAGGGGAACATGCAGGGTGTGATGAATCCATTCTCAAAAAGGCCATCCAACTACATCTGTAGCTCATGGAGCTCAGTAGGATCCCCCCAATATGTTTTAGAAGATATTATTGTGGTCTTAGGATGTATGTTAACAAAATAATCCATCACCCACATTGTAGGTAGTCCAAAAATTTCCTCGTGGAACACTGAAATATAATCCTCCACAACTGAAGGTACCTGGATTTCTAATGATCCCATTGAACTAAGGGATATACTAATCAATTGACGGGTGATGGGATTTATCCTCCTATTCAAACCCACTTTCCCTTCCATGCTATATCTCTCACCAATACGGATAATATCCCCCTATCAGTGTGTTGGCCCTTGAATTTTCTTCGATGACATTCTATTTAGCCTGGGATCATTGAAATCCAATCCATGCCCAATATTTCATCATAGGGTTCAATATTTATGACCAAAATTCTTATGTGAAACTCTCTCTAACATGTGATAGATCGCAATTACTACGGTTTCAAGATACAAAAGAACTGTTCCCTAAAGGAACATTATGATGAAGACGTTGTGTGAGAACCTCAACTAGGAGATCCATCTCTTACACCAGGAGTATAGATATAATGGAATGTCTATAACATGTTTATACAAATAATAATTAAATAGTATAAAATAGAAATATCATACCTTTTATCATCTTATGTGTGACGTGATCATAAAACATCAAAATCTATAGTTGTATGTGGCCCCAACCTCCAACTCCCTTAGCATATTGTGTGCCACCTAATGGAGGTGGTGGAAGGATCTCATAGTGGCATACCCCACCCATATATCCATCAGCTCGTCATTTATCTCAGCCACTATAAGATCCATCATGTCTGTACCTGACAGAACCCTGATCATGGTGTTGCTTCTACCATGGAGGTCCATCATCTATCTACTTATGTTGGTCATGATGTATGGTTTGGAGGTCTCATGAAATGTGTCCTCACTGCCCTCTCCAAGCCTCCCTGATTCTCTGTTCTGCCTCTGATAACACACTTGAATATAATCATGGAAAAATCTTGTGCACTACGATCCTGGTGCCAAGTTCCCGATAGCTGTTGTGAATGACATAGCTCTATGGCTCCCACTACCAGCTTTAGCTATCTGGAATCCCTATAATAGAAATCTCTCAATCACAAATTCCCACTCCATCACCCCGATATAGGTAGGGACGCACAAGGGTAAGACGATTGATCAGATGTCTCATCAAAGTCCCTGGTCAAACTTCTGGGTTCTAAAATATCAATTCTTTATCATGTTAAGGGTGTAACGCATAAGTTATGTGATCTACATTGTGTACTTTTCGACCATCATTCCTCCATGATGCAGCTCCAAAAGCTCATAGATCTAGACCATGCATATGTAGGATAGTTAATACTTCTCATATAACCATAGCTTGATGTTATCCCATGAGAGTTCAAAATCATCATGCATCTGTGTAATTATTTTCATCCAAATTTCCTTGCTTTTATGTGTAAAATATTAGCATCTAGATCCACAATATGATCCATACAGTTATGAAAATGACTAAATATATGACCACAAACACTATAAAATCGTCTATAGACTAAGGATATGGCTCTCCATAGAACCATAGTTGTATATGATGCAAGAAATCATCGAGCATTCTAATCCTACAAACATCTATATCCCTCTCCATTGGGATAATCTAATTCTCAAGAGTGAGGTACAACTACCTTCCCTTCCCAAGAAAGGGGATCACATAATTGACCATAAACTGAGGCCTCATTGCTCTAGGACTATCATCATGAACCAGAGCTAGTATCCGGGTGGGATATCATCATGGACGAATCCTAAAACAAGTATATATATATATATATATCAAAAAAAGGGAGATGATTCTAGAAGGATAGTAAAATACTCAATCCAAAACGATGTTTATACCATTTAGCCCATTATAAAATTTCTCAGCATAACAATTTTACATGAAGTTAGTCAAGGTCCTAGTGAATTGATATGCCAGCCGCCACAGTATAAATAGACTCCCTAGACCAATATTCATAATTGAGACACTTTGACACTATTTATCTAAACCTAACAAAATCCTATAAAATGGATATTTCCGAACAACATCTCTTGGCATAAACTTTCTCTAATACCAATCTACCAGAACCTAACCAAAGCTGAGGATAAATCCAAAACTAGACAATGAGCATCTACATAGGCTAGGGGTGGTGAAAAGCACCGAAGACATAACATAAACAAGGATCCCCTTTCTTAAAAACCCGTACACACAAACACAACTGACTCAATAAAAAAGTGACAAGGGATTTATAAATGATGGAACAATACTATAAATTAAAACATGAATTCATTAACCTATATATAGTACAATAATATTCTAGTGTAATCTAAAAAGTAAAAGAAAAAATACACACCAAACTAGAAATGTGTCCCTACCAGAAAAAAATAAGAAAATTAAACCCAAAAAAAATATCCCATCTCATGAGTCCCTCGGTATGACAATCATACACTTTCTAATGACCATGTATCCCTAATCTCCTCCAAATTCATGACTATCCTAACCATCATCGGTATAAAATACCAAGTGTACTATCAAATACCATACAAGGGTGAGTATATACATACCGAGTGGGACATCCAAAAATATTAAGTTGGAGAAGTAAGAGATACATGTGGAATGAAAGATAATAGATGAATGATACAACCAAATAGTACAACTCTACCCAAAATAGAGTGAAAGTAAGCTTGTCCAAACACTTAGTTATATACACATTTAGTATAAAAAAACCCATCAAATCTTCACCACATATTGTGTGACAGTATATCATCAATCTACAAGAATCTAAACATGGAAATCGGGTGGCATACCACATGAATCATTACCTCTGATGGAAGGAGAGTAATGAAATCCATTTTGTGGATATAAAATAAGGATATATATATATATATATATTCTCAATAAAAAATGACCAATCCCTGAAAGTAAGGGTATCTCAATTTCATGGATCAACTTAAGAACATGAGTAGCCCATAGTTCCATAAGTCCATCAATGATGCCCAACATCCCACAAATCTTCCCAGAAGTTACTTTTAAAGTCTAACCATGTCTCTTCTCTATTTAGAATAGATGATTAAGAACAATGTTAGTGTTGAGGACCCATTCCCTGGTAAAATAGTGGGTTACACTATGAATGTATCGAGGAGCCGCTACCATCTCAACTAGAGGGTACCACAACGAATACATCGAGGACCGAATACCCATCTCTAGTAGATGGTACCACTCCATGGATGTTGAGGACCCACCACCCTACTCTACTATAATATACCACTCTGAAGGCATCCATGACCTACTTCCCAGCTCTACTGGAGGGTCACACTTGGATTATATCAAGGACCCACAACCCAACTATATAGGATGTTCCGATCGAAAAATTTAGAGGTTCCAATACCCATATCTATTGGAGGGAACCACACGAAAGATGTTGTGGGCCCACTTCCATGATCTTCAAGAGTGTACCACTAATAAGACATTGGTGATCCATTTCCCAAATTTACTCGAGGGTACCACTCAGAAGATGTCGAGGTCTCACTTTCCATATTTACTGAATTATCCCACTCATAAGAAATAGAGGTCTCAATACTGATCTCTACTCAAGGTCACCACTTGAAAGGTCACTAGTGATCCCTCCAAATACAGTATTTCATTGAGAATCACCTTATAAGATGATATTACCTAAAAATTTCACATGATATCTTGAAATCTACAAATGATGGAACCATCATGTATTGTGTTGAAAAACATTAATGATAGGATACTAGTAGTCCAAAGTACATGTTTAAACAAAATATATATTGGTGATTTAAGTTTCCTCAAAAAAGAACTATGGATGCACGCCGTTTTAGGGGAACCACATGGATTCTGGTCCCACCCCACCACCTTGATGTGTCCCTATCCAGCACATAGATTTAGACTACATAAGAGAAAACACTGTCTAGATAGACTACACGGTGGGTCCTAGCTACCAGGGGACTGGTCTGTGTGTTGCAAGCCGTATCCCGGATCATTGATACACACCATGTGGATCCACATAGGACTATGAAGGTTTTATAAATCAATTTTTGATTACTATTTCATAGAGTCCCAATATTGTAATACTTCACAAGGGTTGTGAAATCAGGATAAGATACATGTCATGTAAGTGAGGAGTAGATGATGTCCCATTATCAATGTTTCTAAACCCCTAGTATCGCTGCTTTGGGGGGCACATGCCATGCGTTCATAATTGAATAGGGAATGTAGTCAGAATTTTGATAAAAATACAATATCTATAATCCATGATTAAATTTTATAATGCAACCAAATATCTCACATTGATAATTTTCAGGATGCACAGATTTGACAATGAACCAATGATCTTCATCGTCATTCATCAAAAAATGGCCACCCTCACCATTGGGTATTCCTTCATTAAATTTTCATGATTTCAATTAATTGATGTTTTATTTTCATATATAAAATAAAACAAATGGTCACCCTCACCTCACAATGATCCCTAATATATGATTTTCCCATTGATCCGTTATTATTTCCTTGATCTTTTGTGAATCTGATGGTCTGATCGATCTCGGTACCTCCTGACAATTGTTGACATGGGACCAAGATGTCCAATTGATGATGAATAAACAAAAATGAGGGAGAAAAGAAAAAAAATATTGTTTAAGGATTGCTTCCAAGTTTTCTTGGACAATAGTTTATGAATGGGGAACCTGTGGTTAGATAAACAATTCCAATAAATTTATATTTCAATATCTAGGTACATTCATTGTATCTATTGGAAAAAATCAAACAAATATGATGGATATGATCAAACATTAAATCATAAAATCATAAAAACACAAATTTATGAGCGATACAATGATTAGGTATTGATTTCTTATGTAGAATGAATCTTCCAATGATTTGAGAGAAGGCATTTCTGTCACAACATTCTGATCTTCTATAATCCACTAATCTATCATTGTTCGATTTGAACCACCGAAAGAAGTAATGAGAGACCTCATGAAAATTATTTTTGTATTACATGGATCAACCTTGGATGTTTTTCATGATGATATATTTATAACATGATGTTTTTGGTTAAACAAAATCATTAACTAATTTAATCAACTAATTGTACCGCTAATAAGCTAGGATTCCAAAAAATCACATAGCAACTCATTTTTTTGTTAACCCTAGGGTAGGAAACATGATCTATAGTCCACCATCGTCTCAGATCTCTTATATGAGATACCTTTTATGAGTAATCCTATGTTCTTTATGAATATGTATGCACACAACACAACATATATTTAATATTTTTAAAAAATTAATTTTGGGAACACTTGGTCTCAGAATCACACACTGTATTGATGCATAAACCTTAAAATTTCTATAGGAATATTTCAAATTCTAATAAGAAAAAATTAGGTTCTCTACCACTTTTTTAAGTGATACCTCTCAATAGTTTTTACAATTTTATATTTACTTGAATGCCACTTCTCCTCCACTATAAAAGGTACTCATCCCCCTAACTTTTACACTTCACTCAAGCCACATTGATTCATCCATGTCCTACCCAAATAATCTCATAAATTCAATCCTCTCAGCCTATAAATCATACTTTGGGAATAAATCAATCCATGATTCTTATTTGGAATAAACAAAACGGTATTACCTAAGGAAGAGGTAACATCCTTCCATAAGATCGTTTGTTTTATTTTTCATTATCTACGACCTAAATTATTATTATTCCTTACATATATAATGACCTCATTATCCTTAATATAAAGTTATATTCTTCATATAATATTAAATCTTACACCTGTATGCACATCCATAAAATTGGTAATGATCATACCATTCATGTGTACATTGAACTACCACAATAGGAAACGATGTCATTCGATTTCCCTTTATCATTTCTCATGGTGGGAATTTTGATTACCATACTATTTTTATATGATATATATTTTATTTATGATGCCTTTATTCTAAAGGAATTATACCATAAAACATACCTTCATGCTTTCCATTTTCTATAAATCTGATAACATTATATGTGCACATGAGGTCTACCACCTCCTCAAAGAGATGTGATTAGTTCAAACCTTAAGGGGATGTGTTTAGGATGAGACTTATAGAATTATATGATATATATTAAATAATAATTATCCTTGAATGCCTATATAATTATATATAGTTATATTTAATTTTCTTTCTTTTAACAAGACATTAAATCAGAAACATCGTTCATGCATATGTATGGCCTACCCTCTCCATTAACAGTGTATTCAATATAATATTTCTATATTTTATTGATTTTTATAAATTTTTATTCAAATAATATATATGAAATTTATATCTTCTTTCACATTATGGAAATAAGTAAATGATGATCTAAGTAAGAGTATCAAGAATAAAAATGTTAAAATAAATACGATAACAACACATATATTATCCGAAATGTAATATTAACATCGAATTGATTTTAAACTGGAAATATAAAGTCATAATTAAATCATATATGGTATTATAAATAATAATATGGTTCCTTGTTATATTTTTAATAAAATTATATTTATTTTATAGGAGTATTGAATGGGTATAAATAGTTTTAGTCATTGGGGTAAGGGTTTTCTCATCTCACTTTTATTTCTATAAAAAATATGTTATATTTACAAATTATTCTTACTATGAGGTGTATATATGATAATTGTATTTAAAGTATAAAATTTAGGATGTATTTCTGAATTAATTTGTGTATTCATTTGATTATCCTTTTTAATTTTGGAGAAAATTGTTTTTTTTATTTTGGGGTAGGAAAAAATGAACGTGGAAAAAAGGAAAAAAAAGTGGACAAGCTCATGACACAAGAATTTTGGGGATTTTAAGGATATGTAAAAATAATTCATCATTATTACACATCATGATTTCATCAAAGAGGAAGGCTGCCAGTAGAAAAAGTCATGAGGTTATTACATACTGTGAAAGAATATTACACGTCCTGAGTAATAGTTACATGAGGTGATAGGAGTCAATGATTCAAATCTATATGTGAGATTAAAAAAGACATAAAGGCAACTCAGAACATGATTACCCAACGTGTAACATAATTACATGTCAAAATGGTGTTAGGAAAAAGGACAAAAATACATGGATCTGCTGCACGAATGAGGTTGGACAAAAATGCATATAAATAACACCCCATAACTGCATCTTTTGGATCATTCCAGATCAACGATATTAGACCACCATCAAAATATAGCACACCAATTTCATAACCAATCTCTTTATATTTTATTTTTATTTTTTTCTACTGCCCCATGGATAACATGAAAATTCAATTTCTCTGTGTAGAGGATTTTAGGAGGAAAGGGGATTTAATGTATAATGTATTTTATATATGATTTCAATTTATGTAGGTATTTCATATCAATTATTAATTTGTATCACTTTCCTAATTTCTTATGTAAAGATAATTGAGACTAGGGTTAGTGAAAGGGTATAATTTATTTCATTCATTGATCATAACCATTTCTTAAGATGATTTAATAGATTTTATTAATTTGAGATCTAGGTTTTTTCCATTCCCTATATTTAAATATGTTTTCCAGTTAACCATTCCGTGTAATCTGAAGTAACTAACTTTGAGAAAAGGATAACATGGGATATAGAGAAATTTTCATGACCATTGTAATATCTAGGACCCGATTCTGATGACTAAATAATTGAAAAATAATTATTTCTTACCATGCCAATCCATGAACCTAGAATCATTTCTTCCCGACACCCATTTTATATTATATTCTCCCCCATTCTTCAACAATCACATTATTTGTTATTTAGATTTATTTACTATATTCAGAAAAATTTAGGTCTTTTTTTTAAATAATATTTTATCCAAACTATCTATCTGGGATCGATCTCAGACTTGAAAATACTATATTACCTTATAGTTTAGTTCTTTTTTTTGATTCATCTTTTAAATTTATAAATACGAAATCCTTGTAGTAATTAAAAAAGGAAATAGAGAATTAAAAATTTTATCGTCATTGATGGAGATTAGAGAAAATAATGTGATTGGAAAATAATTTAGAGAAATTCATCTCTTGCCTTTTCTATTTTTTGATTCAAATAGATGTTTTATATTTATTTATTTGTATATTTTTTACCACACTAGGTATTATTAGATTTGATATTAGGGTTGAAGAGCATGATAACTATAAAGGATAGGTTCTCCTTCCAACTATATGATATGGTGTAGTTACTCTATTAAGTAATAAAAATGAAAAATCAACCCGATGAGTACCCAAAACTGTACCAAATAATTGAATTCACAACATCCTAATGCCTGCAGACAGAATTATACGAGGATCATAATGAAAAAATAAGGGTGGAAAATGAAGAAGAGGTAAGTACCACTTCTGATTATAATTTTTATACCAATAATGATTCCCTTGATTTTATAGGATCATAAGATGATGAAGAGGGTCCCCTTGATGCCATACTTGAGTTGGAAGAAGAATAATTCAACAAGAATCTACAATATAAAGTTATAGAAGATTAATAAGATAAATAATTAGGGGAAGAGTTGAAAACTACCACCCTTATCACAAATTTTCTAAAAAATATATGTGTTACAGAAGAAGTAGTCAAAGAATTTTACCAAGGTTGGAAAATGTCTAGATATGGTTGGAAATACACGTAGATTCTAGACTCTGGTCATCATTGCTGAGGTCAACTCCCATTCCATTGAGGAGAAGTGAAGAAAATAAGGTAGGTTTTCAGAGATAACATTGGGTGAACACAATATGGTAAACATTATACTAATATTTCATCAGTAAACCAAGCTATGGTCGAGCTAAATGAACATTAAAAACAATAAAATTCCAGGAGGCAATCCAACTTGTTATTTCTACCTATGAATTTAGATTTATTACTATAATAGAATTTAATTTTTTATTAGTATTTAGTTTCAATTACCCTTACTTTAGATAATATAGCAAGGACCAATACATTAAATTGATAATATTAATATTTAGGTCCATTAAAGGAACAAGAATTAAGTGGATATTATTTGTAGGTATAACATTTTCAGCCCATATTTGAAGCATCAATTTTCAAGTTGTGTAAAAAATTAAATACCAAATTTTTCTATTTCCCATATAAAAAATTGTTTTCAAGATTTAACTACAAGTTTCATTACCACATTAGATTAGTTATTTAATCAACTGAACTAGGATATATAAACTACTTAGTAAAAATAAAATTTCATGTATTTAAATTTCATTTTCTATAAATTTGAATAAGAAAAATGGGGAAAATATTTTGTAGAGAAAAGTATATGGAATTGGATTTGACAACTCATGATTTGGGGGAGCATGTTGATCATTGTAAATAAAATTTTTATGAGATCTATAATTCTTACAAATTTTGGATATTTTCATTAATTGGGTTAATTATTAGTATTAATTTTATTGAATAATTTTCCCATCCATTAATCTCATTCCCAAGACTTCCACTGATCCAATATTTTCCATTATTTCTATTGTATATTTCTTGATAAATTCAGGAATGTTTTCTTCTATTACTTTATTTGAAACTTATAAATGTTATCACACAATATAATAACTTTTAAATTGATTGAGGCATATTTTATTCACCCCTTATCCATGGAACCACCTTGCATTAATTGTTTTTAGCCCCTAGAATTCATGAACATCCTTGTTAGAAAATGATCCATGTTAAAATCCAATATTATCCATTATTTCATTCCACTAAATTATTTTCATGATATTTTAAAAAATAATTGTGGGGGAAGAACTTTATAGGGTATAGATGGACAATATTCATTATGGATATTCGGTAGTGGGATTTTCTATTGTGATATGTCTGGAGACCGTGAAAATTTCATCATATGTTACTACTAACCTGTATTTCTAATATAAATTGAGAAAAATATAGTGTTGTGTTTTGGGAGGATAAATAATCAACATTTTTCAGACCAATTATCTTTTAATCATATTTTTTTTGGTGATGAATGTGAGATTTTTCGAATTCATAGATTTCTAAAAAATCCATGAGGTGTTGATTTATTTATTATACCTAATTTTTCATTGGCCTACATTGAACATTTTGAGGGGAAGAGAGATGAAATTTTTCATTGGAGATATTCATTGAGATTATAATTTTATAATCATGCAAAATGATTTAGATTAAAACCTAATTTTTTATATTTAATTTTTAAATCATTTACATACCTATTCTAAATCCTCAGATTCATTTGATCCTTAATGGTGAATCCCTCATGATTAAATGATTTTTTATTTATGTAGTGGATATGTTAGATGTTTTTAAAGCCTATGATAAGTGTCATGTTAATTATGTATGTGCATCACTCTTTTAATTTGTACCCTAATGATGAGCGAAAAGATTAAAATGCGAGGTTGAATAAAAATGGATTGTATACTAATAATGGATTTAAAAAATGATAATGGTTTAATGAAAAAACCTGGAAATTTAAAGAGTGGAAATTTATAATTCATGGTAAGTAAAATTTAATTTTTCATATGTTGAGATTCCATCCTTGAGGAGAAGGATGAATTCATATTTTTGGGTATTTGATAAGTGTATTTTATACATACATTTTAGGGTGTTTTGGGTATTTATTTTTGTATTCAATTGATCAATATTTCCATTTTTTGAGAGAATATACTTGTTTTATGTTTTATGGTAGGAAACAATGAACTTGTGAAAAATGAATAAAAAGTGGATGAACTTGGGACGCTAGATTTTTGAGGATGTTATGGAGCTAGAAAACCGATGTATTACGATTACACACCCTGTAATCTCATTACACACCCTTTAATCTCATTACACATTGCGACTTCATTGGAGAGGAAGGCCACAACCAGAACAAGTCATGAAGTTTTTATACACCATGAAAGAGAATTACACATCATGAGTAACAACTAAATGAAATGAAATGGGGCAGTGATTCAAATCTAATTGTGAGATTCTCCTAAACATAGTGCAATCTATGATCATGATTACACAATGTGTAATCTATT